>OY728159.1:1924182069-1925530194 GCA_963277665.1 Viscum album
TAAACTTATAACCATTTAAATTTATATTAAATTCATTTAGTTTTCATGATGGTGGGAAATTTTATTCCTAGTGTATGATACTAAAAACATTCCTTTCACACTTTTGTTAAAAGTCAAAAAAACTCCTTTTTTGGAAAAATAAAAAGAAGATTAATTTTAATTAATTATATAAAAATTAAAACATTGATATAAAAGAATTTAACAAATAATTAGATAATATTAAAAATAATATTTTATATATTTTATGGAAAATATAGACATGGGAGAAAAATATTCCTAATAAAGTAGAAAAACAAGGTCAGATTTCTTTAAAAACAATATTTTGTTATCTTGGAGTACTTAAAGAGGGAAACTGAAATAAAAGATTTTAATTTATAGAAATAACCATATGTGGATAAAATATATTTGGTTTAATATAGAAATATCAAATGTTTCTCTCATTTAATACTTAAACATAAATAATCATGAATAATGATGAGATTGTGAAATAAACTCTTACCTTAGGTCTTCATTCATTCGTATGTGTTCAAACCACCAATATAATAAATATATATTCTGTAACACCCCAATCTTCCACGGTATTTTTCCCTTTGAATAATGCAATGGCATGCATTGTACGCAACTTCGAGATTCTAACACACCACAACCAATCAAACTAGCCGTTATGAATAGTAATACCTACTTTTTAAAAAAATTAAATTCTATCTCTCAAAATGGACTTCATTTTTGGATTCGGAATATCGAAATTAGCCTAGGGTGAAATTTTGGTACTTTTCGGATAACTTTCATATTTTGATGAATAGTGAAAATTACTAAATTTTAATTAAAAACAACTTTTTTAATCAAAATAATTAATAGTGATAAATTATGAATTTGAGTGGTTTTAAAGTATATTTAGAATATACTTTTACCATGTAATACAATGTGGGTTATTGAACATAATTTCACATTTAAACCAGATATAAACAAGTGCCAATGTTGTGATAGTTATTATCTCTTAAAACACGCTTTTGTTTTAACAATGGGAATTAATTTTAAATTTATTTCTGCCACTTCTTTGTTTTGAATTTGGAAAAATGGATTCCATATTTTTAATCAGGATGTTCAAATTGTGTAAATAGGAAACTTTTATTTTTAGACATTTTGGATAATTACTTCGGTAAATATTTTATTTACCATGGTTAAAGGGTAAATCCAGTAAACAAGGGTTAAAAAAATAATATTATAATAATAATAAATTACCCTAAAACGTGTCTTAACCCTATTGGTTGATACATGGTCGACCATGGGAATCTTTGGGTCGATTTTGGGACCCCATGGATCCACTTGTAAGTGATAGGGACACTTTATTTTAATTAAGTTAAAATGAATACAAAAATGACACAAGCATATATCTTTTAGAACAACAATTGTTAAAAAGGGTTATATATGTTTGATTTTAGACTATAAATATTCATTAGAAATATAAAAATATTTCCTACATAATTATATTTTATTTATAATTTTTAGACATTAAATAATTTAATTTATTTATGACACAATGGTGATGCAATAATTACTATAATAGTAAAAAATTAAAATAATTGATATTATAAATACCTAAATAAATATAATTTGAGACTTTTAATGAATTAAACTAATTTTATAGGATAATATGACATATTATTATTGATTTAATTAACTTTTTTCTAAGTAATCATTCTGTTATAAGTTTCACAAAAATCAAATATTGAATAGTGTCAAAATTGACATAAAAGAGTTTTTAAAACAAATATTATATTATTAATTGATATTAAAATCCTAAAAATCTAAGGTTAGGCCAAGAGACTTATATCATGATAGGTTCATCATTAATGGACCACTTGGGGGTCTCTTGGATGTATATGGAAAGTTTATAAACCATATAATATAAAAATACAAAGAGACATTGTAAAAGTGAAACTAATTAACTAAGAGTTAATACTTAAAGATAAGGTTAATATAATGACCCAAACCTGTCTAAATTCTATTGTTTGAATGGTTTTCAACATATCCCCACCTGAAACTTTGAATAATCAACTTTTGAGCCATTAGAAACCGAATATGAATTTATTATAAATTAATATTTCTATATTTTCCAAAGGTGCCCCTCACCCCTCTTATAAAAGGGCACTCCTCCTTCTCATTTCTTCACATCTTCAAAGCCTTTTGGTTCGGACAACCCCTGCCCAAATACTCTCTCAACTTCCATCAATACAACCTAGAGGCATTAGTTTGATCATAAATCCAACCTATGGATCCCTTTTGATCAAATCAAAAGGAAGAACCCGAAGAAGAGGTAATGTTTTCACCACCCCTTTTCAAGTTTATTTCTTCTTCCACTTCTTCTTTCTTTGTTATTACCATTCTAAAATAATAAATATAGTATATTATATATAATGTGATGTTATTATAAATATTGTACAACCATATTCATTATTCTATCCATCATTTGAATAATATGTCACCATACGTGCGTACCTACGGCTTACCGTCTCCACGTCGTGGTGTAATTTTTATTCAATATATTATTATTTGGATGGGTATAATAATGATGTGTAACTCGTGTAAATAATAAATATAACATGATAATTATTATGTATATATGATATACCATCCAATTATATATTATTTTAATATCAAAAAAATGATATTGTTGCTCGTGCGTACGTACGGACTACCGTCTCCACGAACGCGATGAGATTCATTCTCCATCATATCCATTCAAGTATAATTATCATTTGATGATTTAAAAATAGTATATAAGAAGTTGATATAATTATGTATATAAATAATATACATCCCATTAATAACGAATATGGCTCACATAACAAAGAATATAAAGTAAAATGAACCCGTAAACACCCGAAATGACGATAATTCAAAGATATTATTAACAAATCAATGTTAAAAGATAATATATGATATCATATTAATGTAAATGATTCTTTTATAATTCAATAACAATTATTTCACCATTATACAGGAGTTTAACCTACCGTCGACCAAGGAAAAGGTACAAAGTAAGGGGTTTCTTATCTCACTTTTAATTCCGTGAGAATTCCATTGTTCACCACTTATTTATTACATGTGGTATATGTTTACTGCCCATGATTGTATTCATTGTGTAATATACTTTAATTTATGGGTATTTACATCATAATTTTATGATCCTTCTTTCATGGGTGTATGTTTCATAAGTTACCAAATCGATAAGGGAATTTGAAATTTCAATTTCCATTTATTCGGCTTTACGCATACTTCATTGATTATTTTTCTCCAAGATTATGTGTGGAATCACTATTCATTTAATTATGTCATAATTTACACTCCCCTTTCTGTGGATATACTTTTGATACACATAATCACTCCATTGATAATTTCTCAAGTCATCGATATGAATTTGATAAGAGTAATTTTAACTCATTCTCCATTTGTTGAGATAAACATCCAATTCATTGGTGTTGTTTTTAAAAGATTATGTGTGAATGCCCTTTGATTGTTTTACACTAAATATCAAATAATATTTAGTGTATTTATATTTGTCACACATAACTATGTCATTGATTTATCCTTAACCTAAGGATACAGCCTTTATGAGAGATTTCATCTCAATTTACATTCCATTGAGACTTCTTCGTTGTTATACACCAAATCACTTTTATATGGTGTATATAATGTACTTTGACATAGTATATCATGAATTAATTTATTATCATGATATTAAAATGTTTTTATTACCTCAATTATTTTTATTCAAGTGTCTCTCTTTTGGTTAGAAACTCTATCCAAAATACCATTTTAAAATGTTTTAAAGACTTATTCTTCTAAATCTTGCTCATTAATGTCCATGTTTTAAAAATGGTTTTAAGGATTTATTTATATGGACATTAAAGTTTTAAAATTAAAACTCCTTTTAAATGTTTCAAAGTGGTATGGGACACTTTGATTCAAAAATCTATTATTAAACGGCTTCTTGACAAATAGTGTGACTTTTAAATGTTTTCAAAAAAAGGGGGATATTTATCTCAAATAGTTTTGATGGTTATTTTCATCTATGTCAATATCATTCATTATTATCTATTGAGGTACAATAAAATCTTACATATTGTATCGAATGAGTTATGTTTGACTGTGGATGTGCTATTTTCTATACCATTCATGGTTTGTGGTTAAAGTATTGACATTTCGTATACTAGTTTTAATACGAATGTTTATGTTATGTTTAAACCTATTCATATGAGGAATGCATTGGACTTAATAAGTGACGGGTTGAGCCCACTATAGCTCCTCGATGCATCGGTAGGTCTCATGAGACAAACTAGTGTCTTGGCACAAGTCCTTGGAAAAATATTATTTTTAGTCTTGGCACGAGGCCTTGGCTATGTGGTTATGATAGTCTAGCATTATGCATTCCATCATTATGAAAGTGGTTATTGATATTGTATGTGATCATTCGACTAGTAGAATATCCATGTGAGTAAGTAAATGGCATTATTTTATTTTATCTTGTCCATTTTATGCTGAAGTTCAAATTTAAAAGGCTTTTGTTTTAGTTATAAACTGCCTTAAGTGTTTATGCTTATCTATGAAATCTTCTGCTATAATGTTATCCTTACTGAGCATCTGAGCTCACCCCTTTCAATGTTTTATGTTTCCCAGGATTATGAAGAAGTAATTTATGAATGACCTGCAAGGATAGTATGAGGGGATATGAAGACAAGATGTTTTTTTATGATGTAATGTAAAACTTTATGGATGTATCTAGTTATTCCAAGTCTACTAAACTAATTGGTCTTTCGAGACTTGATATTTCTTGTGATCATGCCAATGTTATGTAATAATTCACCGACTCTGGGTAACTGGGGTCGGGGCATTATAGTTGGTATCAGAGGAAGTTTAGTACAAACCTTGGAAGCTAGATTTAGATAAACTCTAATTAGAGAACGTAGACCTAAGATGAACTTTGAGGATTATTATAGAAGAACTTCCTAGAATTTTGGTATTGTAGAGATTTTGTGAGTTTACCGAGCAATACATCCCTGTCTGGATACGAGCAGGTAGAGGCGGCTCTGGCACAGATGTACCTAGGGGTAAAACCTGAAAACACGGCTTTGAGCTAGACTCGAACGGGAACTGGTGCACGACAACGGGCCTTACTGCACTCTTGGTTACGACACTCCCGGGGGATATGCTTAGGATAATTTACATTTTATTTACAAACTGATTTAAAGTATTATATATATAATATGAGATTAAATGACCTTGGTTAATCCTAATGTGTTTCAAATTGAGAATATGGTGACATGTTAATCTATAAATGATTTTACAACTACTGTTACTCACACAATGCTTTCTGGTTTTAGTCAATGGCTAGATTCCAAGGAAGTCATAGTGACTTTGAGAATGATGTACAAGGTGGGAATGGTGGTGGAAATGAGCAATAAAATGGAATGTTGATAGGCGTAAAAGATATCGTCTTTATGCCAAATCAGTTTTCCAAAAATATGATCAACAACATATATATTAACCAACTCCCAGACTCAACAAGGAAGAGAAAGGTGATGAATGATAATATCTCCAGTAATGGAGACCATGGAGAAAAGAACCCTCAATTTCCATCATGCAAGAAATGTGGTAGGAGACACCCGGGAAAGTGTCTCAATGGGACCAAGAAATGCTTTACATGTGGGAAGGAAAAACATAAAGTGAATAATTGCTGAAGAAAAATGAAGAGTACTATGGAAGAAGATAAAAATGGTCCCAAGAATCCATTTACAGTCATTTGCCGTAAATGTAGGGGACCTGGCCATTACCCGAGTGAATTTCCTATTCTATAGGATATTTTATTGGTCAGAGAAGAAGCTATGTGGAAATAAATGGTTGGATAAATTTTTAAAAATTATTAGTGATCCTTGTTGAAGGGTTTACTTTGGAATAAATTTCTCTTGTATTTGTAACCCTAACGTTTTCCATGTGAGAATGATATTTATGGAAGAATTATCTTTTCTCTTGTGGATATAGTTATAAATAACCATTTGGTTTTATATGATCATTGGGGTTTGAGAGAATTATAAGTTATTATAATTTGGGATGAAAATGCAAGGTATGATATAAAATTTGTGGTTAAATTATGTTATGGTATTTTGAGGAATTTATCTCATTTTGGTAATATTATAAAATATAGTTTTTAAAAAGGACAACACGTAGACCGTGTGACAACCCGTCGTGTCAGACAAAGCTGTGGGAATCGAACCCATAACCAAAGTGCGATTGGGATTTATCGCCTACCACTGGACTACGTGAAGTCCCTGGTTAGTGTGACTATTATTTTTAGTTAAATGATTTTATTAATCAATAATAAGTTTATTTGGGTACTTATGTCTTATCAAATGAATACCCTTGGTATAAGAAAATGATTTGGTGATTAAGTGATAAATGTTATTTTGGAAGATGTTCGCTTTGTTGGGAACACTATATGCCCAAGGAAAATATAATACTATGGGATTTCATTAGAGGAGTAATGGTGGATTTTTATCTATGTTTTTATTGTGGATTTATAGTGATTTGGGTTATTTATGGAAATGATTAACCTATAATAAAGAATATGTGATTAGGTTAAGTATGTGACTTTAAGAGTAGATAATGTCATTTGGAGATACAATTTAACGTGGAAGACTACATTCTTATAAGTTTTGGGTTTCAATATTAGTTTGGATTATATTGAAGGATTTTAAGGACAATTTATTATTGAATGGTATTTATTTAACTTTGGGGTATTGTTGGTTTAATTTTAGAAATTAAGATTACTGTTTATTTATCTCAAGGAATATCCTTTTTGGGGATCATTAGATCTTGCACTAACCATTTTGGTTTTGATTAATATCCAAAGACAATGTAAATATATAGTTTATCCTACATGGATCATGTGATTCTATAGAAGCTTATTCTATCTCTTCCAGTGTGACCAAGTCTTCTTGAATACTCATCGTTTAAAAAAATGAGTTAGTGGTGTAAATTTATTAAAGAATGAAACTCTACTTAAAAAGTAAGTATATATCTTTATATTCTTAGTCAATATCATAAATTAATTCCTCATCCTTATGTAATGTAACTTAAAACAAAAAAATGTTGTCCGTTTACTTTCCTGCTAGGAGACTAATGACCGTTTGTCCCAACACAAGTTTGTGGTTTTCTTATTATTAACTTTCTACTGATCATGATTTCTATCCCACTCTATTAGAACTTGAAAATTAGTTTATCATCCATATCCATGTTTTCCTACATGGAATCCGAGTATGGGTTATCTTGGTTGACCTTTATACCTCTCTTTCGTTCTTTTAAAGTGATAGTTTTATTAACTCTTTTTCCGATGTGGGAATTTCCATTATATTCCCAAGAACAATTTTAAAAATTCTGAGGATTCAATTTATTGAAGGAGGGGAGAATGTAACACCCCAAGCTTCCACGGTATGTTTCCCTTTGAACAATGCAATGGGGTGCATTGTACGCAACTTCGAGATTCTAACACACCACAACCAATCAAACTAGTCGTTATGAATAGTAATACCTACTTTTTGAAATTCTATAAATTCTATCTCTCAAAATGGACTTCATTTTTGGATTTGGAATATCGAAATTATCCTAGGGTGAAATTTTGGTACTTTTTGGATAACTTTCATATTTTGATGAATAGTGAAAATTACTAAATTTTAATTAAAAACAACTTTTTTAATCAAAATAATTAATAGTGATAAATTATTAATTTGAGTGGTTTTAAAGTATATTTAGAATATATTTTTACCATGTAATACAATGTGGGTCATTGAACATAATTTCACATTTAAACCAGACATAAACAAGTGTCAATCTTTTGATAGTTATTATCTCTTAAAAACACGCTTTTTGTTTTAACAGCGGGAATTAATTTTAAATTAATTTCTGCCAATTATGTGTTTTGAATTTGGAAAAATGGATTCCATATTTGGAATCATGATGTTCAAATTGTGTAAATAGGTAACTTTTATTTTTAGAAATTTTGGATAATTACTTCGGTAAATATTTTATTTACCATGGTTAAAGGGTAAATCCGGTAAACAAGGGTTAAAAAAATAATATTATAATAATACTAAATTACCCTAAAATATTTCCTAACCCTATTGGTTGATACATGGTCGACCATGGGAATCTTTGGGTCTATTTTGGGGCCCCATGGATCCACTTGTAAGTGATAGGGACACTTTATTTTAATTAAGTTAAAATGAATACAAAAATGACACAAGCATATATCTTTTAGAAAAACAATTGTTACATAGGGTTATATATGTTGGATTTTAGACTATAAATATTCATTATAAAGATAAAAATATTTCCTACATAATGATATTTTATTTATAATTTTTAGACATTAAATAATTTAATTTATTTATGACACAATGGTGATGTAATAATTACCATAATAGTGAAACATTAAAATAATTGATATTATAAATACCTAAATAAAAATAATTTGAGACTTTTAATTAATTAAACTAATTTTATAGGATAATATGACATATTAGTATTGATTTAATTAACTTTTTTCTAAGTAATCATTCTGTTATAAGTTTCACAAAAATCAACTATTGAATAGTGTCAAAATTGACCTAAAAGAGTTTTTAACACAAATATTATATTATTAATTGATATTAAATTCCTAAAAATCTAAGGTTCGTCCAAGAGACTTATATCATGATATTTTCATCATTAATTGAATACTTGGGGGTCTCTTGGATGTATATGGTAAGTTTATTAACCATATAATATAAAAATACAAAGAGACATTGTAAAAGTGAAACTAATTAACTAAGAGTTAATACTTAAAGATAAGGTTAATATAATGACCCAAACCTGTATAAATTCTATTGGTTGAATGTTTTTCGACCTATACCTACCTTAAATTTTGAATAATCAACTTTGGAGCCATTAGAAACCGAATATTAATTTATTATAAATTAATATTTCTAGCTTTTCCAAAGGTGCCCCTCACCCCTCTTATAAAAGGGCACTCCTCCTTCTCATTTCTTAACATCTTAAAAGCCTTTTGGTTCAGCCAACCCCTGCCCAAATACTCTCTAAACTTCCCTCACTACAACCTAGAGGCCTTAGTTTGATCAGAAATACAACCTAAGGAGCCCTTTTTATCAAATCAAAAGGAAGAACCCGAAGAAGAGGTAATGTTTTCACCACCCCTTTTCAAGTTCCTTTCTTCTTCCACTTCTTCTTTCTTTGTTATTTCCATTATAAAATAATAACTCCAGTATCTTATATATAATGTGATGTTATTATAAATATGTTACAACCATATTCTGTATTTTATCCATCCTTTGAATAACATGTCACCATACGTGCGTACGTACGGCTTACCGCCTCCACGTCGTGGTGTAATTGTTATTCAATATATTATTATTTGGATGGGTATAATAATGAGGTGTAACTCATGTAAAAAATAAATATAACATGATAATTATTCTGTATATATGATATACCATCCAATTATATATTATTTTAATATCAAAAAAATGATATTGTCGCTTGTGCGTACGTACTGACTATCGTCTCCACGAACGCGATGAGATTCATTCTCCATCATATCCATTCAAGTATAATTATCATTTGATGATTTAAAAATAGTATATAAGGACTTGATATCATTATGGATATTAATAATATACATCCCATTAATAACTAATATGGCTCACATAACAATGAATATAAAGTAAAATGAACCCATAAACACCCGAAATGACGATAATTCAAAGATATTATTATCAAATCAATGTTAAAAGACAATATATGATATAATATTAATGTAAATTATTCTTATATAATTCAATAACAATTATTTAACCATTATACAGGAGTTTAACCTACCGTCGACCAAGGAAAATGTACAAAGTAAGGGGTTTCTTATGTCACTTTTAATTCCGTGATAATTCCATTGTTCACCACTTATTTATTACATGTGGTATATGTTTACTACCCATGATTGTATTCATTGTGTAATATACTTTAATTTATGGGTATTTACATCATAATTGTATGATCCTTCTTTCATGGATGTATGTTTCATAAGTTACCAAATCGATAAGGGAATTTGAAATTTCAATTTCCATTTATTCGGCTTTACGCATACTTCATTGATTATTTTACTCCAAGATTATGTGTGGAATCACTATTCATTTGATTATGTCATAATTTACACTCCCCTTTATGTGGATATACTTTTGATACACATAATCACTCCATTGATAATTTCTCAAGTCATCAATATGAATTTGATAAGAGTAATTTTAACTCATTCTCCATTTGTTGAGTTAAACATCCAATTCATTGGTGTTGTTTTTACAAGATTATGTGTGAATGTCCTTTGATTTTTTTACACTAAATATCAAATAATATTTAGTGTATTTATATTTGTCACACATAACTATGTCGTTGATTTATCCTTAACCTAAGGATACATCCTTTATGAGATATTTCATCTCAATTTACATTCCATTGAGACTTCTTTGTTGTTATACACCAAATCACTTTTATATGGTGTATATACTGTAATTTGACATAGTATATCATTAATTCATTTATTCTCATGATATTAAAATGTTTTGATTACCTCAATTATTTGTATTCAAGTGTCTCTCTTTTGGTTAGAAACTCTAACCAAAATACCATTTTAAAATGTTTTAAAGACTTATTCTTCTAAATCTTGCTCATTAATGTCCATGTTTTAAAAATGGTTTTAAGGATTTATTTATATGGACATTAATGTTTTAAAATTAAAACTCCTTTTAAATTTTTCAAAGTGGTATGGGACACTTTTATTCAAAAATCTATTATTAAATGGCTTCTTGACAAATAGTGTGACTTTTAAATGTTTTCAAAAAAAGGGGGATATTTATCTCAAATAGTTTTGATGGTTATTTTCATCTATGTCAATATCATTCATTATTATTGATTGAGGTACAATACAATCTTCCATATTGTATCGAATGAGTTATGTTTGACTATGGATGTGCTATTTTTTATACCATTCATGGTTTGTGGTTAAAGTATTGACATTTCATATACTAGTTTTAATACGAATGTTTATGTTATGTTTAAACCTATTCATATGAGGAATGAATTGGACTTAATAAGTGATGGGTGGAGCCCGCTATAGCTCCTTGATGCATCATTAGGTCTCATGATAAAAACTAGTGTCTTGGAAAAAGGCCTTGGCAAAATCTTATTTGTAGTCTTGGTATGAGGCCTTGGCTATGTGGTTATTATAGTCTGGCATTATGCATTTCATCATTATGAAAGTGGTTATTGATATTGCATGTGATCATTCGACTAGTAGAATATACATGTGAGTAAGTAAATGGAATTATTTTATTTTATCTTTTCTATTTTATGTTGAAGTTCAAGTTTAAAATTCTTTTGTTTTACTTATAAACTGCCTTAAGTGTTTATGTTTATCTGTGAAAGCTTCTGCTATAATGTTATCCTTACTGAGCATCTGAGCTCACCCCTTTCAATGTTTTATTTTTCCCAGGATTATGAAGAAGTAATTTATGAATGACCTGCAGGGATAGTATGAGGGGATATGAAGACAAGATGTTTTTTTATGATGTAATGTAAAACTTTAGGAATGTATCTAGTTATTCCAAGGCTACTAAACTAATCGGTCTTTCGAGACTTGATCTTTCTTGTGATCATGCCAATGTTATGTAATAATGCACCGACTCTGGGTAACTGGGTTCGGGGCATTACATATTCATTATAAATCTATTATATAATCAAAATATTTTATATCATACCATATATGGTTTTTTTATTATCTTTTATCACCTTTTTATTTACTATTCTTTGTTAAATCACAGTTCTGTGTGATAACTACTTCGTTCTTTATGTATGTTTTGGTTTGGTATTTATGGTCATTATACATTGATTAGAGTTCCATAAAATTCATAATCTTAACCATGATATAAATATAATATATATTTATTATATATATATATATATTCATCCATAAAAATAGAGAGATAGAAAAATGAATTCTACTGTTCATGGAGACGGTAGGTCGTATGTACACATGAACATTGTTTCCATTTTTATTAGGATGAGACAAAAGAAAGGTAAATAATAATTATAATTTATAAATTCATTATTATATCATATATATTTATTAAAATCATCCTTATTACCATCCATGTAAAGCATAAATAAAAAAATTGCATCGCTTCGTGGAGGAGGCAGCCCACACGCATACACGAGTGATGTTATCATTTTTTAACGGATTGAAACATAAGAAGGTAAATATGGTATTATAATTATATAAGTATAAATATTTAAAAAATATCATATAAAAAATTAAATCCATCATAATATCCATTTGTAAAATATGAGAATGAAAAATGGATTGTATCACAATGTTGACACAGTAAGTCCTACGTACGCATGAACAATAATTTCATTTACCATTTAAAGGAAAAGAGGGTGGATAATTGTGGTTTAATAATCATAATTACATTTAAGTATTTTTAGGACACTTAATTTATTATTTTTTTATAAATATCACAAATTTATATTAGGTATAAGAATAAATGAATTGAAATTGGTCGGGTAAGATGATTACCTCTTCTTTGGGAGACCTCTGTTAGATTCTTTCTTAAGGAACATAAGGTAAGAATTTAGGGAATACCAGAACCTCCAAAACTTGTCTATGTATGTTTATAAGATACAAATGTATGTATTGGTTGATATAGGATACTCAAAGTGGTTTAAAGAGGAGATATAAAGAGTGTCCTTTTATAATTGAAGGGAGGGGCATTCTTGAAATTTCTTAAATTAATAAAAATTATTTTTCATGTTCAAATGGATAAAAAATTATATAATTAGAATATTATATGAGTATGAGTCAAAATAATTTCATAAAATAAAATTTTTACTAGTTTTGGTTATGTTATCACCATTATCTTTTGGTTTTAACCCTCACTCATCCATTTTGACAATTATCCCAATATTAAAGTTTTCTACGATTTAAGTGTCATGAATGTAACCATAAGAGGAAAAACATCTCATAAATGGAACATGTATGATATATCCAACCATATAAACTTAAAATGTCTGAATATAATTTTTTTTATGAATTTTAAAACATTTAATAAAATATTATTTGTTATAAATTATCATTAATGTCATTTTTAACAATATTAATTTAATTTAATTTTAAATACATAAGAAAATGATATAATTAAAATATAATTATTTAAAACATCCCTAAAATGTAATTTTTATTTATATAAATAGTTTAACACAATAATTATTCCATATGTTATTATGTTTAATAATTTTAAAATCATTTATTTTATTTTTCCATTAATTCAATAAATATTGTGTCAGTATTTTGCAAGCATTTAAGGAAATTATATAATTAATAAAAATTATAAATAAATTAACATAAAGAAAATAATTTAATTATTATAAAAATAATCATTAAAATAAATTCAAAACTTTATTTTGGACCTAGGATAATATATAATATATTTTTAGTAGTAAGAGAGTGACCTTTTGTATTTTTCTTTGCTTTAAAAGTTATATAGGTCATTTTCATGGAGAAGTGTCCCTTAAGCAATTTAATTTATAAAATAAGTTAATATGGGTATAATTAACTTCATAAAATAATAATTAAGATGAAAATTTTCATCCTTAACATTTATTTTTAACCTTGGTTAACCCAATTTATCCTTTACCGATGTGATAAATTTTACCGCAGTTACTATTCATAATGAAAAAAATAGAAGGGACCCATTTACCAAATTTGAACCTCCTGATTCCAAATATTGAATAAATTTTTTAGGATTAAAATTCTATAGGTGGTAGAAATTAATTCTAAATTAAGTGCTTAAAACTAAACAAAAAATACTTTTTAGGAAAATACAATTTCTATACATCAAACTGGATTTATTATTCTCCCATTCCTAAAAAAATATTATATGAATTTTAACACATTTGAATTAATATATAATATTTAAATTACATTAAAATCATTCACCAATAGTGAAAAAATTAATTTATTAAGATAAAAAAACATCACACATATAAAATCAGTTTTCATAAAAAATATATTTTTTACCCTTAATGATTTTTTATTTTCATTTCTAATCAATTGATAACTAATGAAATAATTTTATACATGTATAAAATATATATTTTTAATTATTTATTTATCCCTACTAAAACCCACCAATTTTGACAGCTAGGTTATAACAATCATATTTAAATAATATTTCAATAATAGATCAAAATTTGTTTAAACTTGGTGTAGCATGTAACACAAGCTATCAGAGAAATTAAATTTATTTAAAAAGAAAAATTAATAAAATCTAGAGTTGTTACATACTACCCCATTATAATAATGTCTCTTGAAAAAATCCATTACATTGATACAAATAACTGAGGATACTTCTACCTCATCACATCCTTAGGTTCACACCTAACTCCTTCAATTTTATGATTCATCTACAAAACTTTAATCAGGTGAGTGGTCTTGTTCCAAAGCACTTTTTCATGGAGATCTATAATCTATGCTAGTTTTTCCTCATAAGATATATCATGATTTAGTGGTATGAATTCATATTTTAGTACATATTATGGATCATGTATGTACTTCCTCATCAGAGATACATAGAACACATTGTGAACTTGATAGAGATTCAGTGGAAGTGTTAAATGATAAGATACCATCCCAATACAATCAATAATTTTGAAGGGACCAATAAATCTGGGTTCAACTTCCTTTTCTTTCCAAATCTCATAACCTTCTTCCAATTAAATATTTGTATGAATACCTTGTCACTAACTTCAAACTTTAGATCTCATCGATGATTATCAACATAACTTTTTTGTAGATTTTATGTATCACTTACATGATGTTGAATGGTTCTAAAATTATCTACTATTTCCTCATCTAGATTAAGTCCCAATAACATTCTTTCTCTTCATACCAACACATTGGAGTTTTTTACTTACTTTCATATAGGGATTTACAAGGATTCATAAGAATGCTCGAGTGTAATCTATTGTTATAAGAAAATTCCACCAAAGGAAGGTGTTCATCCCAAAAACCATTGAAATCCATAAATAAAGCTCTCAATATTTATTCTAGAATTTGAATATTCCTCTTAATCTGGCCATATCTCAAAGGATGATAAGCATTTGTGAAACTCAAATCTATATCTAGAGCTTGCTGAAGACTTTTCTTGAATTTCAAGGTAAGCCTCAGATCCTGATCAGATACAATAGCATGTGGTACTCTATACAGCCTTTTAACTTCCTTAATATGTATTTTGGAAACCTAGTCAATATATATATATTCTATGATATAAATTAATGATGTTTCTTTTTTATAAATATCAACTAAAACCCAAGTATAATTATGGACTTTTGAAATGTTGGAGAGTCCACTGACAAGATCCATGGAGATGTTTTCCCATTTCCATCTGTGTATGAGTAATAGTTTCAACATCCCCTTATACTTCTATCTCTTATCCTTAACTTACTAACATACTAGTAATTAAGGGACAAACTCTAAAATATCTCTCTTTATGTTGTCTAACTATAAGTAATCCTCTAAATCTCTATACATCTTTTAACTTCCTGGATGAATATAGAAGGTTGAACTATGATATTCATCCAACAGCTCCTTCTTAAAGTATATTACTTATGGGATGAATACCCGGTTCCTAAACCTTATCATTATATAATTTTCATGGTTGAACTTAGTAACATTACTCACCTTCTTCTATAATTCCATATATTTCTTATGTGCCTTCTTAATCCTCTCAATGATGGATGGTTAAAGATTCATCTTGGAAAGATAAGATCTTCCCCTTTACACATTATTTCAAGATATATATTTCCCAAATCCATATGTATTGGATCTCTTTAAATCCTTATCATTGAAAAACTATCATGGTATTTTAGACTTAGATAATCAGACACCTTGTTTTCCTTCCTAGGGTTGTAATGTATTGAGAAATCATAATCTTTGATCAACTCAAACCATCTTATATGGCGCATATTTAACTATTTTTGTGTAAATATATACTTCAATATTTTATGATTGGTATATATGTCACACCTTTCACAATATAGATAATTAATCCATATATTCAATTCAAAAATTACCACTACTAACTTCAAATCATGTATTGGTTAATTTTTCTCATAATTTTTTAGTTGGTGAGAGGGATATGATATCATCATATCATTCTACATAAGTACATAGTACAATCCCTTTTTTGATGAATCACTATTGATCAAGAACCCTTCTCCACTATAGCATAGTATAAGCATATAAACATTAACCAACCATCCCTTCAATTCTTTGAAAATATCTTCACATTCATCTGTCCATAAAAATTTAATACTCTTTTGAGTCAACTTGTTGAGTGGTTTAGATAGTCGTGACAAATCTCACACAAAGCTTCGATAGTATCCATCCAACCTAAGAAAACTATAGATCTTGATAATCATATTTGGTCCATTAAATTTCTCAATAACCTCTATATTTGAAGGATTCACTTATATATCCTTAATTTAGATTATATAACCCAAGAATTAAACTTTCTAAATCCAAAATACACACTTGGTGAATATAGTATACAACTTATCCTTCCTCAATGTCTTTAAAACAATTATCAAATGTTTTTCATGCTCTCCCTTTCTCTTAAAATATAAAAGAATATATTATATAAAAACTACCAAAAAATGATCAAGTTAATCTCTAAATACTCTATTAATTAAATACATTCAGATATTAGGAGGATTGGTAAGTCCAAATAACATTACTATTCATAATGGCCATACCTAGTACATAATGTTATCTTGGGTATATCCTCTTTCTTGATCCTTAGCTGACGATATCCAAATCATAACTCAATCTTGGAAAAATATAGATCTCGTTATAATTGACCAAATATATCATCAATATGGGGTAGAGGATACTTATTCTTAATAATTAACTTGTTAAGTTTCTGATAATCAATGAAAAGACACATCGACACATATTCCTTCTTAATAAAATGAATAGGTTCTCCCCAGAGAGAATACCTTGGAAAAATTAATTCCTGAACTGGATTCTATTGTATTTTCTTCTTCAATTCCTATAACTCAATTAGGACCATTCTAAATGGAGTCTTCAAAATAGGTGTAGCAATGGGTGTGAGTTCAATTGAAAACTCAACATCATGATTCAAGGAGGATTATAAAATTCCTTAGAAAAAATATAAAAATATTCCAAAACAATAGCCACATTTCCAATGATGAGTTTCTTCCAAACATTAGAGATAAATATCTCTCATGAATAGGTAGTAAAACCCATATGATGGAATTAAATTCCAATGGGCATTTAGGTTTATCATCGCACTGATAGAATATTGAAGGAAGATTTGGAATATCGAATGTAACTTACCTTGATCAAAAATTGATATGGGATCTATATTGAGAGAGCCAATCCATGTCCAAAATTATTCCAAATTCAACTAGAGTAAGAATAAAAATATTTTCCTGAAAGAAAAATCCTACAAAATTCTATCAGAGAGGAGTTATAGACTTGAGATGTAGTAATCCTACCATTAGAAGTTTTCACCACTAACTCAATATCTAATCGTTGAGGTGTTTATGTGATACCCTAAGTAAATTCATCATAAATAAAAGATTGGGTAAAACCAGAATCAAATAAAAAAAATTCAATCCTGGAGTAGAAAAAAATGTACTTTTCAAGACATCATTTAAAATTTATTCTTCATTTTTAGTAATTTTATGAAATTTCTCTTCTCCGATTATTGAATAACTGATGTGGAAAAGCATTATAATTTTAATTGAGATCGGGAGGAGTCATTTTTGTTTCTTTATTTCATGTGAAAACTCTCATTATTCTCTCACATGGTGAGCCTTAACCCTAATAATCTTCAATATGTGGCATCAAATCAATTCATTCTTCGATCCATGGCCTTAGTTATCTTTATTCATAAATCATTTTCTTTGAATATATTTCATTTGGTATCCACCAACACCATCCATGGTCACCCGTCAACGACAACTTCTCACACTTCTTCTTATTGGAATCTCTTGTCCCAGTTCTGATTTCAATTTATAGTTAGTGTCTATTGTTTCTATTTTTCATGAATTCTAGCTATTTGTATCTAAAATTTCAATTTTTATTTGATGTAGATTTATCTTTGAGTTGGAATCTACCACCTTCGTATAGAGTCACCCATCATCAACCGTGGATCGTGCTTCTTCTCATTGGTTCCTCTCATCCCGGTTCTAATTTCAATATAATTTCAATGTTTATTTTTTCTATTTTTTAGTAATTCTAGATATTTTTATTTTCAGTATCAATTATTATTTTATGTGGCTTTATCTTTGAGTTTAAATCTACCACTTTTATTCGTCTTCATCCACTTGTGACTTCTTCTCATTAGTATCGACTTTATAATCATCCCAAATCTAATATCAATTTATAGTTTGTGCTTTTTTTTATTTTTCATGAATCCAAGATATTTTCATTTGTATTTTCAGTTCCAATTTTCCATTGATGTCGATTTATCTTTCAGTTTTTATTCACCACCACCTTACACTGTTACCCATCATCGGTCACCACTTACACATTCTTATCATTGGTGTTTTTTTCTCAATCATCCCGGTTCAAATATCAATTTACAGTTTGTGTTTATAATTATTATTATTTTATACATCCATGTTATTTTAATTTTTATTTACAATTCTAATTTTCCATTTATTTATCTTTATCATTTTTATTTATATTTATAGTTTCAATTATTCACACATATTAGATATTTTTTAATTTATGAATTATTGTTTTTAGATTAATGTTTTTTTATTAATGAATGATAATTAAATATGTTGAAATTTATATTTTTTTTTCAAATATGTTTTATTTATGTATTTTTGTAAAATATATAATGGTATTTTTTATTGTTATTTATTAAAGTAAATTTTTAATTAAAATTTAAATTATAATAACTTATTTTCAATTTTTGATATTTTTTATAGATAATAATAATTCAAAGTTGGATTACTAAACTTCAAACAAGTGATGAATATGAGGAAGGTGTTGATTCATTTTTTGAATTTTATAAATGAAATCTTCCAAATAGCGATATGTTATGTTGTTCATGCAGTAAATGTTTAAATATATAGAATTTGAAAAGAAGATAGATCAAAGATAATTTAATTTTCCATGGTTTTAATCCAAGTTACAACCCTTAGATATGGTATGCTGAAACTAGGTAGAATTTAAGATCTATTGATGATGATGATTTTCAAGATGATAAGTCTGATAAAATTGAAGAAATGATTCATGATATTAAAGTAGAGGAAATTCAGAATGAACCAACAATTTAGCATCTATATGGTGATACTGAAAAACCATTGCATCTAAGAGTTAGCAAATTTATGGTTTTATCGATGTTGTTAAGATTGATTAACTTGAAGGTGAAAATTTATATAGTGAAAAGGGTTTTAAAAAGTTTCTATAATTATTGAAATACATTCTTCATAAAGATAATGATCTTCCAAATTGACATTATAAAGTGAATAAAATATTACACCTGATCGGATTGGGGTACAAGAAAATACATGCCTACTTGAATGACTATGTGTTATATAGGATGGAATAAAAGTTAAAGTTAGAGTGTCTTAAATATGGGACATTATAGTATATGTTGAAAGAAAAATCACAGGATAATTTATCAGTTACAAAGAATCATGCTAATGCATTTATGTATCTTTAATAAATCCTCATTTGAAATGTTAATTTTTAAATTCAAATATTTCAAAAAGGTTAATATGACATGCAAATTAAAGGATATGTGATGGAAAATTATTTCATCGAGATAATTTTCTAGAGTGGAATAAATTTGATCAGTAAGTTCCTATGTTCAAAAATTGTGTTAGAAATATAAGAATTTGATTGTGAATATATGGAATGAATCCATATCAAATCCTTAGTATTACACATAGTTCATGGCCTATTTTATTAGTAATTTATAACTTATCTACTAATTTTTTTATAAATAAAAAATATGTCATGTTGAGTTTAATGATCTCTATAAGAAAACATAATATAAATGATACTGATTTTTTCTTTTCACTAATAATTGGTGGTATGAAAATTTTATTAGAGGAAGGTATTAGGGTGTATAAATCTTATAAAATGAAAAAAAATTCAACTACATGAAATGATTATGTTCAATATAAATTAATTTATAGAATATGGAAATTTTTATATATATAGTGTTAAGGGGAATAAATCTTATCCAATTTTTGAACAAAAGACTCCTTATTATCAACTACAACATGGGAGAAAAATAGTATACATGGTTTATTGAAGGATTTTTTCTATGGATAAATATTTTTTATGATTAAAAAATGCATTCAATGGCTTAATATATTTTTATATTTATCCCAAAACTTTTACAAACGATCAGTATTTTCATAGGGTGAAAAACATTAACATGACATTTGTAAAGACACAAAAAATTGGTAATGATATAAATATTTGGAATAATTGGTCAATATTTTTTAAGCTACCATATTAGAGAAATCATGACATCAAACATAAATTGATTTCATGTATGTGGGGAAGAATATCTATGATAGCCTGATTGGAACATTGTTAGATATTAAATTAAAGACTTAAGATGGGTTGAATTCAAGATTGGACATGCTCTCAATGGGAATATGTTTTGTGTTAGCTCCTACTCTCGATGAAATAAAAAAACATACCAACCTTTGGCTTGTCATAAATTATATAAGAGGGATAAAATTATCTTTTTTCAGTGTATCCATGTTATCAAAGTTCCATAGTGATATTCATCAAAGTTAAAAAAAATTATGTCATTAAAGGATTTGATGTTGATAGCTATGGAATCTCATGATTTTCATGTCATGATATAATAGCTCTTAAAATTTTCATTTCAAGGAAAATTTCCCATATGTGTTAGAATAAATATCATAAAGGTGTGTTATTTTTTCAATTCAATTTATAATAAGTTGATTGATCTAAATTATTTCAATAATTTAGTGACTAAATAATTTTCAATACTTTTTCAATGGAAAGTGTATTTTCGTCTAACTTTTTTTTGATATCATGGTGAATTTAATGGTTTATTTGGTGTGATAAATAAAGATTTTAGAACCTGTATATCTACATTGGATGTATCCTTTTGAAAGGTATATGAAAATTTTGAAGGGTTATGTTAAGAATCCATATCGACCTGAAGCCTCTATTATTGAGAAATATATTTCTGAGGAGGTTGTGTAGTTTTGTACAAGATACTTATTTGAAGTAGAGCACATCGGTTTTCCTACATCTCACTATGAATGAGTAAATTATGGGGGAAAGGGGATCCTTGGATTGAAAGTAAAATCATTGACAAGTGAAAAAATAAATAAGGTACATTTAAACATCATAAAAACATAGATGATGCTCAACTATATATAAAATTTTATATTAATGTATTAAAGTAGTGTGATCCAAAGAAGAAAGATATATGTATTTTTAATTAGAATAAAAAAATCCCATGGTTTAAAGAGATTTTGATTGGTTGATCATATGAATCAGAAACACTGATATTTTTATTAGGTGGTGCAAGTTTAAATTTTATAACATTTTCCAAGTATGAAATTACTGGTTATAAATTTCATAAGATATATCAAAACAACATAAGTTTGGTTCAGAATAGTATTGTATTTTTGTTCAAAAAAGCAATGCATTTTTTGAGTGCCAAAGGAAAAAACCCAATCTCCACATCAATTTCATATTATGGAATCATTGAATAAATATTGAATGTTGATTACATTAAATTTTGAATTCTAATGTTTACTACAAATGGGTTATCGGTAAAAATAGTTTTAGACATGATGAATTTTGAATTACACTAGTTAATCTAAATAGATCGGAATACACATTTGATCCTTTTATCATGAAAATGTATTCAAAAAAAATTCTATGTTCTTGATCAATCTCATATACAATGGTATATTTTTTTACAAGGTAAAAATAGTATGTTGGGGATGAAAAACTTAATGAAGATGCTAATTTATGAATATTCTTTTTGGTGTAAAAAATTGTGTAACACATTAGTGTATTTTTACTATTCACACACCATTTTTTGGATTTTTTCATTTGTTTATATCATTATATCTCTCATTAATGTTATAATTTTAGTTAACTATAACAAATATGAATAAAAATTCATTTAGTTTAGTTTAATTTTATATGATAATTTTTCATTTTTCATTTACATTTGTATGTAATAGTTGGATTTTTATATTTGTGTACTGATTGTTTGTTACTTTTATTTGTAGGATAATGAAAGATCAAACATCTGATCCCCCACATATTTGTAGGAAGGATTTTACACATACCTCAAGGGATGAATGTAAACATGCTCTTATTGATGAGCCTAATCATCCTTCTTCATAAGAGGCCTCAACTTCCATGGGGGGAAAAGTTAGAGGGATGCTAAATGTGACATCATATGTTTACCAAAATTATTAGTTTCCCATAGCTAGGACCAGAGGATACCAGATGACTTTTATGATAATGATATTTCAAGGGGTCAACATTCAAAATAATTTAAGAATTCTATTGCAGTGTAAGATAATAGAAAAAGTTATTTTTTTATTAATATTTGGAGAATTTTTGAAAAAATGACAATATCTCAATTATGGAACACTATTGTGGTAAGTTTGTTTTTTATTATTTTACTTATAATGAAATTTTTATACTAATATAAGTTTTCCCCATTCTTATTAGATGATATATGATATACGTGATACTATAGGAGTCAGGAGAAAATTTTAGCATAGGATGATAGGTGTTGGAGAGATTTTAAATCAACCCTCACATCATATTTCATTTTTGGGTATAAAACATCAAAATCCATGTGATGTATATCCATTTCTAGATGAAGAAACAATGAAGAAATTTTCTAAAAGTATATGAAAAGAATAATTTTTGGTAAGTGAAATTTTTCCTTTTAGAAGTTTTTTATATATTAATGATTTATTTATTCTTAATTTATAGAAAATTATGAGATCTCATCAGGAGATATAGTCCAGAAACATATACCCTTATACATTATCTCATGGAGGGTATATGTTATTGGAATAACAAATGAAGGCTGAAAATTTTTAAAACTGAGAGATAAGTCTTTTGGATTCATAAATTTTGACCCTCTTTACCCCCTTATAGACATAAATAATTAAATAGGGCTTGAATGATAAAAAAAGACAATATCTTATGGAATATTTGAGAGTTTTAGCTGAGAAGATTGTAATATGCTTATTTATTTATTTAAGTTAAATAAATTCTTTATATATAGTGATTCACTATTTATTTTTTTCACATATTCCATATATGAATCTCTAGAGGATCATAGCACATGGAGCGACTTCATAGCTAAAGGTAGGAAGGATATTTTAGTTACAGCATTATGAAAGCTCAAACATTAAGTTCATGTACAAGGATACCTAATAGGTGCATCAATAAAAAAAGTGTTTCCATGTTCTGAAGCTTCTTCAATGTAAGATTTTTATAAAATAAAAACAAAATCTTTTAAAGCTATATTTTAGGATATTAATTACATAATAGAGGATATGATTAAAGATTTTGTGTAGTCTATGTTTTCATACATTAAAAGATAGTTTCAGGTAGTTGATCCCATTCCACCACTGCCTACAGATCCCACTCCTTCTACATATCCTACTCCTACACCTCCTCCCCAACTTCCCATTTATTATGAGTTATATGTTTATGATCCCCAATATCATATTATTGCATATGGAATGATATATTAGATTAGAAATACCATTCATCATCAACAGATAGAGATATAGATTCATAGGGTCATTGTACATGATATTATAGATAGACCAGCAAGAATACCATTTTCTATAGGTGAGGTTAGTAGAGTTGGAAAAAGTATCGACCATTTTTTATTTTTTCCATCTAGAATTATTCAAGAAATTACCATAGTGTTATGTGTATATTATATCCTTTAATTCATTTTTCTATTAAATTTGTTTTAACATTTTAAATTTTTTATATTTATATAATTTTTTTATAGGAGTACTTTAATGGTAAAGACATATTTTATTGACAACAAAAATACAAACTATTATGACTTCAGATACAAATTCTACAAGACATGATATATTTTCAACATATTCAATTTTTTTGTTGGATTTTTATGATATTCTAATGTAATATTTCATTTGTGGTATTTCAATGATTGTGATACTTTTAAAAATGATATCATAGAGCTTGTAATCGGAGATGACTTTGAAATTAACACAATGGAAGTTTTTTCCATGTAATTCGATTAACATATATATTTATGTTATTTTAATTTATTGAAAATTTATACTTATATTTTTTATTAGGTTTATTTATAAAAATTTTACCCAACATGAAATGATAGAAATATATAGATTTATGTACCCATGGTTTATTTCATCTACAGTAAGAACAATGACTGATACAGAAAGAATGGTTTATATTTATGAAAGAATTCAAAAGAATGTAATTATTCGGTGGTGTATTATTACTTATCATCAAGAGTAAGAAACATATATCTTATAAAGTTTTATATATCTCTTAATAGAATAACCTATCACAATATATTTTCTTATATATTAGTTTCCATTGGATGTTGTGTAAAAACTTGGATTTTCCATGTAATTTTTTTAAAATTATATAGAAATATTACGAGTTCGAAAAAATTAATGGTGTGTGATTCTGAGGCCCGGTATGCTTGGAATGAATTTCTGAACTTTTTTTAGGTACGTTCAATAAACACATGAGCGGCATTTTCTAACTTTTGAACCGGTGCTCAGAATTGAAATCTGAGGACACCGTTGATCTCACAGCGCCAGTATTCTCTTAAGGAGACCTTCACCTCGACCGCAGTTGGTCGAGGGTGGAAGTTAGTTTTTCGGATTTTCGTGGAAGAGTTAAAAGAAAAATAAAAAAACAATAACTTATATTTTTATTTGAAACCTCGCATTTTAATTCTTGGTGGTGGGGACTACCTGAACTTCTATTTTAATGGGAGGTGACTCTTAGTTTCTTCCCCAATTTAATGAGCCAACTTAATTGATTTAATTTTCTTAACTTAATTAAGTGGCTCCTCACCTTTCTTGAGTTTGGGGAAAACATTGGCAAAGAGAAATCTTGGGGAGAGCTTTGTAGAAACATTCTCCAACAAAGGAAAACCTCCAACGAAGAGCGAATTCCGAACGAAGAATGAGGAACCAACTTTGGAGCGTGTTGCGGGAGCGACGGACGTCGACATCCCCTTTATCGACTTCATCTTCTTCCTCACGCCAACTCCAACGAATGAGGTGGGGGTTTAATTTTAAGTATGATTAAATATATTTTTTTGATTCTACATATACTTGACTCTCAACAATGATTTCCAAACAAACACAGCCATTAATCCACACTTTTACCATAACCTTTTTTATTCGTTATTTGCGCGTTCTTCATGTGTTATTCGACACCAAATAATTAAGCACGCTAAAAACACAAAGTTTCATTGAGCACGACATGTGGACGAGGAGATCTCGACCCGAGGATCATGAATATGTGAACGTCATAATTATTGGGCTTGGAACGAATCTGCGATGGCTCGCAGAAGAAGGCGGTGGCCGGCACCTGGCCGGCAGTGTAGAAGGAGGGTGTCGCACGTCCGTGCCACCGGAAGAGGGGGGTCGTGGACCGTCGGCCGCGATAGAGCAGGGTGGTGGTTGGCACACCATTCGGCCGCATGGTAGAGCAAAGGAATGTGTCTGCACCAGCGGAGCTGGAGACCGCGACCGCTTGGCCGCGGAAGAGACCAATGGGCATCCAGCACCAGGCCAGTCGTAGGTGGACAGTGGCGTTGTCATGCTTCCAAAAGGAGGACTATCCGGGAATCTGACCGGTCGTGATTCACTGAGCAGGACCCACTATGAAGGGTCCCATGTTCCAGCAAGCCGAATGGTCCGATGGACCATTCGGGAATCTTGGGGGGAGGGAGCGCCTTCCCCTGGTATGGCCCGGGTAGGCCCCACCACGGCAGACCACACCCAACTAGGAAAACCGCACCCAGCTGAGCGGGTCGTGCCCCAGCAGGCAACGCCAAGTCCCCCCCCCCAGCAAGCCCCGCCCAGTGGGCCGGGTCGGTCTGACCGGGTTGGACTAGACTCAGGCCCGTCTAGACCCAGATATGGCTTTTTTCCATATCTTGAGAACTGGGCATCCGATGGACGAATCATCTATAGAGATAAAATTCTTGCATAGAGACGGTCCTTTTGATATAATCGACTTAAGTTTTTTATAAAGTTGGAGTATGGATGGGTTGGATCGAACCCAAATCCAACAGGGCCCTCAGAACTAAAAGGTTAATAACTTACAGATCGGGCATCTGATTGACGTGTCATCTGTTGAGTTGGGTCCCTTATGACATGGAGAACCATTGGGACACTTCTTCATGGGACTTCGTAGTAGTTGAAGTATAGAACGATGGATTGAGGAGCAGAACCTCTTAGAATCAATCTTGATTAGTGTAGAAACCCTATGGCTGGCTATACTTGAGGAGTCTTCAGATCATGTGTGGGTTATCTTTGGATCCTGTGTGGTTCAGCACTCAGCGATATTGTGTGGTTCACTGCATACCGATCATGTGTGGGTTATTTCAAATCTTGTGTGGATCATCTCCAAATCATGTGTGGGTCATCTTTAGATCCTGTGTGGGTCATATTTGATCCTATGTGGGTCAAAAGAAAATCTTCTCGACGAAGTAAAATGATCTAGCAATACAACTAATCATATATACTTATGTACTAAAGTTATACCTGGTGTGAGCTGAGTCTTTACCTTTTTGGTACACTTCTGTGTTGTGAAGCCTTTGTGGTATTCTTCTGTGTGGAGTTACCTTTGTGGTACTTACCTTTGTGGTGATTCCTGTGTGGTATTCTTCTATGAGGTGTTTCCTTTGTGGTACTTACCTTTGTGGTGTTACCTTCATGTTATTATTTACTTTCTCGAATAGTTGAGCTTTTGGATAAGGTTTTGGGCCTTGTGTTTCCTCATGAATCATATGAATATACTTGATAACTTAGGTATATGTATGGGAATATTCCTAGGTAGGGTTGACTATTGTTTCCATTCTTTGTGGGTTATCCTTTGTGAATTTTGAGAGACCTTCGGGGGTCTCGGGGTCCTTATTGAGTATTGTTATACTCACCCCTGCACGGGCTACTCCCACACCTTGTTGTGTCTTGTGTAGATGACGGACAACATTGAATGATGACAAGGGTACCGGGACTGGAGGCTTCTTGGAGGTGGACTTGAGACGAGGCGTACCACAGATACGACTGTATGAGAGCTGTACCTACCCTTCAGTTATGATCCTTGGTGGGTGTTCACAGTAGTTGTTTTCAGTTTTTACTTGTACATTCCAGTTGGGCTTTTATTCTAACCCCTTTACTTACTTTACACACTCTTTTTACTATACAGTTTACTTTGTGCTCATATCTTGTTGTGTGCTTGGTTGTGTCAGTTTACAGTTTATAAAGGCAATGCCTTCCTAAATTTAGGGATATGCCTTTCTGGTTCTAGTGTTCATCCCCTAGCCTATGGAAGGCAGGCTTGGCGAAGTCATGGAACGGGCCCCGGGGGATGGGTCATGACATGTTGGGTGTTTTTTTTCAAAGTGAAAAGACACTTTACTTGTTATGCTCTATCCATGGTGAAGTATGAGAAACTTTTTGAATGTATTGAACACATAAGTTTGGATATTTTAATAATCATATATATTTTAACATCATTGAAATTTATTTTATACGTATTATTTTCAAGCAGGTCATGGAATTACTTTAGATATGCAATAATAAAGAAGAGCACAAAGATGAAATATCTAAAAGAAAATGCGACTTTTCATTTGCAATTACTACATTTTGATTATAAGTACTTAAATAGTAATTTTATGTTGAAAATTTATTTTAAACATATTTTTCATAAACAAGAAGAAATAAAGGAATTTGGATACTATTTTATAAGATTTAATTTTGAAATAATTTCAACCAAGACGGTTACAAAGTTCCAGAAGGTTGGATTTTATTATAAACTATTAATTTTTCATTCCATTTATTCAGAATACATGTTAATTGATTTGTTTTAAATTTTTATATTTTTAATGACCCTCAACCTTATACTGTTCAAGATCTAAGATAATTAAAAATTAAATGGATAAATCATTTTAAAGGTCTGATTAGGTTTAAGTTTATTTGTAATATACATTGTAATGTTGAAAGTTTAAATTGTAAATGTTTGTGTTGCTGGTATTTTTATACTACTAATTTTCTAGTATGATTCATATTTTTCTACTTTTGATTAATGGTACTATTGTTAGGTAGTGAATTAATTTTATTTTATTTTAAAAAAAGTATTTTTCAAATTAGTTATTTTATAATCGACAGGAAAAATCTAAAACAATATTTATCACATCAGTTTCTAAAAAAACTTCCATGGTAAAATATTTTTCACATTTTTTTAATATAACTGATGTATTAAACCATGAATAATATTATTTTTAACATCATCTTTCATATAACCAATGTAAAAACTCTAGTGTGATAGAAATTTCACATCTGATATTTTATAACCAACATAATAATGAATTTTCCACTTCGATGTTAATATAACTAACATAGTAAACCATTAATAATATTATTTTTCATGAAATGTTTCATAAAACCAATGTGAAAATAAAGTATGATAGAATATTCATGTCAATTTTTTAAAAAATCAATGTGGTAAAAGATATTTCACATTATCTATTTAATAATATACATGAGAAACATCCACAAAAATGTATTTATAATGTTCATTTTTATTAATTGATGTTAAGAACTTATTTTCAATATCTACAAAAATAACATCATTTAGTAACTGACCTTAAGAAACAAAAAAACTGATGTGAAAAATCCTTTTTTACACTAGTGTCATTGGTTGGAGTATTTCCCCATCTCATTATATTTAAATCATTTACTTTGATTGATTCTCTCATACCCTTGAAATAATGAACATGTTGTCCTTTTTATATATACTTAAAGTAAACTCCTTTTTCTTTTAATCATGTACCAATATTTTTCCTTCTACAAGTACCACATGTTAGAATACTCCACTTTCTCTTATTCCCCTTATCCATTTTTTTCTATGTAATCCTCTTATTCTCTTAATTTACATTGAAACCATAAGACATGAAAAATTATTTCTCTATCTTGATAGAATATGATATTATATAATCATATTATTAGAATATTTTGGATACTATTGGCCTTCAAATTATTGGATTTAACCCATCAAATAAACTACCAATATTACTCTTTATATTACATATATAGCTCACGACTTGCCTTTATAACCTTGTAAATTTATCTTCATTATTAGAATCATTTTCCTCTTCATTTTTTCTTATACTCAAAAATTGAATATTTATATCTCCTCATTATTTGTGGTGGAAATATTTCTCCAAGAAAAGTTCCTTAAAATAATTCCATTCCATGATCTTTATTTCCTCTTTATCCTTGTTATTTTGGATCAATGACCACCATCGATCTCCAACCCTTAAGAGATGAGAAACTACCATGATAACCTTATCCCTTTTATTACTTCCCAAAGTGAGAAATATATTCTCTAAGGAATGTATCCATTTTTTAGCTACTAATCAATTTTTATTCCCATTGAATGATGGTGGTTACTGATGCATGAAGTGGTCTAACATTTTTACACCACGTTGTTAATTAGCATGATACTCCATAAGGGAAAGGTTATTAAACATAACCTAAGTTATATGACCCAATATATTTATAATATGTTCATATCTAGTAGAATCTCCAGTTCTAACTTCATTATATTTCCCAAAATTGAAAATGCTACATGGATTACGTGCATTGATATAGCTTCTATTCTTTCCACAAGGTTCCATTTCTAAAAAATAGAGTGCACTACATTAGTTCACAAAATTATTAATCATAATGTATAATTTAAAAACTATTGAAACACTTGAAATAAATTGAAAATTTACATATAACTAATCTCAAAATCATAAGTTTGGTTTATTTGGGAATATTCTCAAATTCCATCATAGGGTTACATTACCAAATATATATTTCCCAAAATATAGTTCTCAGAGATTCTATTAAACTTCCTTTGATACCATCTGTAAAGACCCCATCCCTATAATAAAAGATACGATGTTTAATTTATTACATTTTTACTATATAAAAGTTATCATATCTCAAATTATATAATAGTTTAGTAGTCTTGATAAACTAAATAAAATATTTAATCACAAATTACATTGAAAACATTAAAAAACATAACATTTTCTTTAGGATAATCATTATTTTCTCTATAATATCAATTTATATCAATCATAAGACACATCTTGGTATCCTAGGGAAAGGATACATAACAAAATAGTGAGATCATATGCTCCATAAAGGTATGCATACACTGGAAGCAAAAATAGAATAAATAAGGAATGAATAATATGGAAAGAATAAATTATGATCAAATATTGCAATATAAATAATCACATAAAATTAAAACTTATCAATGGATATCATAACTATTCAAATAATCACATGGATATCAATAACTAATTTTATAATTATGGAATGCATAATTTTATACATCTACAACATATCATTGATGCCTCATGCCAAGTCATCTAAAAATATTGTGAATGACTCATATCAAGACATCTATATAAATGGGTAAGGCCTTTAAAAAATACCCAATCTATTTTTTCTCATTAAACCTACCTATTAATCAAGGATCTATGTACTTCTAGTCTCCACCCATCTCTTAATAAGTAAAACACATTCATCATATGAATAAACAATACAACTTAATCAACATTCCTAAAAAATAAATAACTTTCAGTAATAAGAGAACTAGAATATGGAATGTTAATGATTTCCCTAGTAAAACTTATTATAAACCATCCAAAGAAATATGGTAGATTGTATAATTAGAGTATATACTTATAAAATCATAAGATTTAAAAAATGATGTTGACATAGATGAAAATACCTTAAAAGGATCACTGGAAAATTTCTTTTAAAAAATACCATTTTCACTTTGAAATCACTTATCTAAAAATTTCCCAAATATTAAGGAAAATATTTTCTTTGAAAATTACCATGTAAACCTATAAAGTAAGCTTAAAATTATTGAGTGGTTATAATGGTGGAAAATTTAGTTCATGTTGTATAAGTTAAAAAATATTCCTTTCAGACTTTTGTAAAAATTCAAAGAGTACCATGATTGGAAAACAAAAAGAAAATTATACTTAAACCATTTTTTAAAAAGTAAATATTGGGTAAAAATGTCTCTACTAATTAATTTTAGAATAGTAAAAAATATTCATTAATAAATTTTATGGAAAATATTTATATGGAATAAAAATATTTCTAACCGAGTAGAAAAACAAGGTCGGTTTTCCTTAAAAACATTATTTTGGTATCTTCAGTAGTTAAAGAGATGAAAATGAAAGGGGAATTTTTAATTTTCATAAATAACTACTGTATAATAAATTATATTTGGTTTAAGATAGAAATATAAAATAATTCCTCTAGTGGAGACTTAAACATAAAAAATCTTGAATAATGTTGATATTATGAAATATACCCTTACCTCAGGTCCAATTCCTTTCACATGTGTTTTGACCTCCTATATAATAAATATATATTTATTATAAATATATTATAAAATCATAATCATATTGAAACATCCTAAAATTTTATGATGTAAATTCTTTCAAACTAATTTAAATTTTTTAATATATTTTATTACATGCAATACATAGTTTAGCTTTCATCACATGAAACACCAATTTTATCTTTCATTGCATGCAACATCTAGTTCCTTTGATGAATTATTTTACACACAATACTAAGTTTTACCGGACAACAATATACTATTAATATTATTATCAAAGTTATCACCTATCCATTGGAATGGTGGGAATGAATGATATTAAATAAATTATGAAAATAATAATTTACATGTGTTTATAAAATGAATTTATTGGTTACTAATTAATTATACATGAAAATAAAGACCAATTGAATATAAGGGATGTGTTTTTATGAAAATTTATTTTTATGAACAGAATGGAATTTTGTCTTAATAAATTAAATTAATAACTCTTAGTGAAATATATTAATGAAATTTATATGTAATATATTTAATCAAATTATTTTAAATTCATTCAATAAGCCTTATAGGCTTAAGATAATAATAAATCTGATTTTAAGCATAAAAAGATGTATATTTTTAAAATTTAGTTTTACCTCCTTTTAATGGAGAACCTATTTTAAATATAATTTTGAACCTTTTATAGTTTTTATCTTTAAAAATAAATTATTTTTTAAAATATAATTTTCAAAATTTACTTTGGGTGAATTTTTGGTATTTTTCTGAGAATTTTCATATTTTGATGAATAATGAATAACACTGAATTATATTTGAAAACTTCTTTTTCGTCTCAGTAATTTATTATGTTAAATTATTTTTTTAATTGGTTTTAAAGTATAATTAGGTAAATTTTATATCTTTTAGACAAATTTAGGTCATTGGAATCAATTTCACATTGAAATTGGATATAAAATATTTCAAACTTTTGAACATTTCTCTTTAAAAAACTTGTTGTCTCATCTCATCTACAAGATAAATTTTAAATTAATTTCTCTGATTTTGTGATTGGAATTTGGAAAATTATATTCCATATTTCGAATCATAATAATTTGTTATTTATATTAATTTAAAAATAGTTTTTAACCAAAAATAATAGTGAATGTAATTAAAATTAATTATAATAATTAAGGTAAAAAATGTGTTTACTTAGTGGTTAAACATTAATCATATGTGGCTAAATGAACTAGAAACATTTCAAAGAACCATTTTATAGACATTAATAAACCATATAACCACTTGTATCTAATTTTTTTTTCTTTATTGGGGTCACATTATGTTAGGGAGACTTCCCAATAGTGTTAGCTTTTTATATTTACAAGAATATCAGTCCATCTTCACTCTAAAAAGGAACTCACCCTCAACACTTCTTCACTCCTATAAAGCCCTTTGTCTTGCCCAAAACCTGGTCAAATAAGCTCCTAAAATACCTAATCTCATCCTAGAATCCTCACTTTATGCATAAATCAAACCAAGGAATTTCTTTGGTGCAAACCAAAAGGAGTTTCTCGAAAAAGAGGTAACATTATTCAACGGTCACTTTTGTTTTATTTATTTCTCAAACCACTTATATTATTCTTATTTTATTCTTATATAATAAAATTAGTATCCTCAATATACAGATATGTTTTTATTTTAAGGGTTATACCTAAAACCTCACACACTTACATCAAATGGGATACATATTTATCATTCATACATATGATAGACTACCGCCTCACAAAACAATGTCGTTCATTCTTCCATTACCACCATTCATGGATGATAATAATGATGTAATTACTGATTTTATATGATATATATGATATTTATGATTTATTTATGCTTTTATAATTATTTTATAACACATACCTTTAATATTTTCTTTTTTTGGGAATACAATAACATATTTTGTGGATGTGTGGAATACTGCCTCCTAAAAGCGATGTGATTTGTTCACTCTTTACATGGAATGTATTAAGAATAGGTTTAAAAAAACATATATGATATAAATTAAATATTTATTATATTCAAGACATAATTATATATCTATATTTATAACATATCATTTTCTTATTTCCACTTCACATACAGAAAAAGTGATAATGTCATTTGTCAGTGTGTGGACTACCACCTCCTATAAGTGATGTGATTATTCCTTTTTTCATCACCACATCAAAATAATGATATATATAAGTATTTATAATTAAATAATATTTTATTGATGGTATAATGGTTATTTTTTAATGATAAAGGTTACTTATCTTCATTCCATACTAATCATTGAAAAATGGGAACATTATTCATGAGTACGTACGGATTACCGTCTCCATAATATCCATTTATTTCCCATGGTTTAATAAAGTTGTAAAAAGAATAAAGATTATTTATATGATTTTTATTCATATTTTGGTTCTTGGATATCTTACATGATGGGGCGACCTAGATATCACTAGGTATGCCCATTACAGCTTAACTTGGGGTGGCACAGATAGCGCTGGGTAAGCCCGTTGGAGTTTAACAAGGGGTATCCCAGATAGCACCTGGAAATCCTATTACATCATAACATGGGGTGGCCTAGATACTATTTAGTGAGCTCGTTATAGATATCCAATTCATTGGGTAATGAAAATATTGGAAGTTGGCCTTATATTTATTGCAATTGAAAGGGTTTTTAAAAGGTTTTATGAAATTCATGCTCCAAGTTACCAAAAATAGTTTTAATTTCTTGTTATGAGTTTATAATGTTTCTGATGATCGAGATTGATATCACTTGGATTTTGATTATTCATTCAAGTTAATCTTTCCTTTTTATGTTTTCATATTTTATTATCCAAGTATTGATGGGTATGAGTTCTTTTATGGCTCGTTCATTCACTTTGATTATTGCATCATACCCTTATGCACTATTATTCTCATTGATGAAATTCAATTGTTAATGTTTATGTTTACCTTGATTGGGTATCTCAGATGACCCTTCTTATGTTTCCTTTTCACCAGGTTTTAAAGAATTATTTTGAATGAGTTATGTTTAGAAGGTATTTAATTTGGATTATGATGTTATCCTAACTTGAAAAAGAAAATATTCTTTAAGTGGGAGAAATTATCTTTTAAAGTCTTGTAAATTATTTATATAAGATTTTTTCTAATTCTATAAAACTTTAAACCTAAAAGGTCCTCTAGTATGTAATTGTTCCATGTTTTTATTTTGATTTTGGAAGGTTTATATGAAAAATTTAGGTCACAATTATCAGCATAAAATCTAGGAATGTGAAGTTATGGATTTCATCACAGGATCTGGGAGTGCAGGTTCTGGGATATTATAGTTGGTATCAATGTTAGGGTTAGATAACTTTTAAGATTAGGATATTTTAATATGAGGTTATATTAATTATTATAGATATATTCATCTGAATATAAGGTTAAGTATGATCATAAGTTCAAATTCTTAAGATACCCCACTTGAGATTTTTAAGTAGTAAAAATTTTGAGGTTATTAATGTTGTTTTTGGATATTTTTTGGGGGGTTGAGGTATTTGAAACCCCTATGATCAACATGAAGTTTTTTAAGAGGATTTATTTTTTAGTATTAAATACAAAAATAAGGGACAACTCGTATGCATGGTGACAAAACTGTCGCATCTAGAAAGGTGGTGGGGCTTGAACCAATGATTGAAGGATGAAAAGGGTTTCATGCACTACCACTAGCCTACACAATGTCCTAATTAGAATGACATTTTTTTAAATATTATGTTTATTAAAAAAAAAGGATTTTATTTTAGGAATAATGTTTTATTTATCTTGTAAGAATATATGATCAAATACTTCTAATCTTTGGGTTTTAAAATTAGTAAGAAAATGTTTGAATAATTTTAAAGATATTTATTTATGGAATGATTTAGTTGAACTTTGGGTATTATTATTGAATTTTTAAGATTATTTTATCATATTAATCTTTACTCATTTTTTGAAATATTTTACCATGTTCTAACCATTTTCTTTTTGGTTAATGTTCAAAGACAGGTGGAATAGATTGGTTATCCCTTTTATGGTTATGTGGTCTTTAAAAGTTTATTTTAGTGCTTTAGGAATTAGAAATTTATCTTAAATTATCATCATTTGTAGAAAAAGATTATATTTTGGTGTAAATTGACTAAAGTATGAAATTATACTCATCAAATAAGTATATTCCCTTTTTTCACTTGGTCTATATGGTAAGATAATTATCTAACTCTATGGAAAGGATCTTTAAATAAAAGTATTATCTTAGTACATTCAACTATAATGAACTGATGAAATTTTCAATCACCACAGATTTGTATTTTTTTGTCCCTTAACTTTCCATTTATCATTCACTTATTTGTGATCAATGACCTCAATCACTCTCTATAATTATTTATTCTTTTCCTATATGTTTTCCTTATGTTCAATACCAGTTATGTGTAACTTCTGGTGACCTTTATGTTTCCCACTTTCCATTTTTAAGATGATGTTTCATTAACCCTTTTTTATGGTGTGGGCTTCAATAAAGTAATTCTAGAAATGTTAATCCTTTGATAACCATGATTAATTTTGAGGGAGAAGTTCATTTTAAGTGGGGTAGGATGTAATTTCCTGAGATTTTATAAAATATATTCTTTTATATTAATTTAAATTATTTAATATATTGTGTTGCACATAATACATATTTTATCTTTCATCACATACAAAACCAATTTTATCTTGTTTTTTCATATAACATCGAGTTCCTTTGATGACTTATGTTATAAACAAGTCTGAGTATTACCAGACAACAATATACTCTTAATATTGTTATGATAGTTATTACCTAGACATTGGAATGGAAGGAATAACTTATGAAAATTATGGTATAAAAATGTTTATTGAATTAATTAATTAGTTATCGATTAATTATAAATTAAAATAAAGACCAATTGAATATAAAGGATGTGTTTTTATGAAAAAAAATTTATGACCAGAATAGCGTTTTAACTTAATAAATTAAATTAATCACTATTATTGAAATATATTAATGAAATTTATATTTTATATATTTATCAATTATTTTTAAATTCATCCAATAATTCTAATTACTTTAAGATAAGAATAAATCCAAATTTAAGCATAAAAAGGTGTATATATTTAAAAGGTACTTTTACTGCCTTTTAATAGCGCACCTATTTTTGAAAAAATAAAATTATTTTTTAAATAAAAATATCAAAATTTACTTTTGGTGAATTTTTTGTATTTTTTAAAAAACATTCATATTTTGATGAATAGTGAATGACACCTAATTTTAATTGAAAACTTCTGTTTTTTCTAAATAAGTTATAGTGTGAAATTGTATTTTTAATTATTTTTAAAGTATAATTATGTAAATTTTATATAATTTAAACCAATTTATGTCATTGAAATCAATTTTATATTGAAATTAGACATAAAACATTTCAATCTTTTGAAGTTTTCTCTTCAAAAACCCCATTGTCTTGTCCCATCTATGGGATTTATTTTAAATTAATTTCTTCCAATTAAGTGTTTTTAATTTTAAAAATTTTATTCCATATTTGGAATCATAATTATTTATAATTTCATGTAAGGTCGGATTAGTTTTTGACCAAAAATATTAGTGAAATCAATTAAAATTAATTACAGCGATTAAGGTAGAAAATTTGTTTTCTTAGTGGTTAAACATTAATCTTAAGTATCCAAATGACCTAGAAACATTTAATAAACCCATTTTATGGGAATTATTCAACTATATATCCACTTTTATTGGATTTGGTTCATTATTGGGGGAACATGATGTAAAAGAGACCTCCCAATAGTGTTTTCCTTTTAATATTTAAAAGAATGGAACTCCCTCTCCACTATAAAAAGAACTAACCCTCCCCACTTATTCACAAATATAATGAACATTAGCTAAAAAACATACTAGATAATCTCCCAACATACCTACTCTCATCCTATAATAATAACTTTGGTAAGAAAGCAAACCAAGGAATTCCTTTGGGGAAAACCAAAAGGAGATACCCAAAAAAAGAGTTAACGTTCTTCAACGATCACTTCTGTTTTATTTATTTATAAAACAAATTAAATTATTATTATTAAATTATTATATAATTACCTCATTCTACTAAATATATTGATATGTTTTTATGTTAAGGTTTTATCCTAAACCTTTACAAACTTCCATCAAATGGGATACACGATCATCGTTCGTGTGTATGACAGACTACTGCCTCACGAACCGATGTCATTTATTATTCAATTACCACCTTTCAAGTTTGGTAATAAAGATTTAATTACTTATTTTTTATGATATATGAGATTTTAATGATGTATTTATGCTTAAGGAATTATTATATAATGCATACCTTCATGCTTTCCATTTTGTGGGAATATGATAACATCGTTTGTGGATGTGTGGACTATCACCTCCTAAAAGTGATGTGATTCATTCACTCTTTGAATGGAAAGTATTAAGGATGGGTTTAAAAAATATATATGTGATATAAATTAAATATTTATTATTTTCATGACATAATTATCTATCTGTACATATAACATATCATTTTATTCTTTCCATCTCACACACTGGAAAAGTGATAATGTCGTTCATGTGCGTGTAGACGACTGCCTCCTTAAAGCAATGTGATTCTTCCTTTTTCATCACCACATCACAAGAATGATATATATAAGTATATATAATTAAATAATATGGTATTTATGATATAATGGTCATTATTAAAATATAAATGTTACTTACCTTCTTTCCATAATGATCATTTAAAAATGTAAATGTTACTCATGCGAATGTACGGCCTACCATCTTCATGATCATAACGTTGGTTCATTTTTCATTACCATATTTACTGTATGATTTTAAAATTATAATTTATATATATATGTGATAATTATTTCATGGTTACTATTCTTTATTTTTTTAAATAATAACCTCATTGACCATAGTTGACCTATCAATGTCTGTATTGACACATAAGCTGAATATAGTCAAAACATTTGAATTGAATATTATTGATTAAGTAATTGTATATAACTTGTTTATAAGTGAAATAAAAGTAATAATAATCTTGGAAAAATGTTACAAATCAAATAAATAGTTAACATAAGTTTATTATTTAAGAAGATAGAGAACAAGCATGACAAATAAGACTCAAGGTAAAGGATTTTGTCTCAATTTCATTTCATTGAGGTGTATTGTTGTTTTGAACTATTTCCCTTCGAGGAGATGGAGGACCAACGCGCCCGACTATCGATCTCAAGGATGGTTGAGCCCCGCTTGATTGCTAAAGTCGGGTACATTGGTCATCGTTTCGAAACGTCCAATGGTTCCATATCCAAAGATACGTGGACCTGTTTTCCAAAGGCAGGTGTCCGCTATGTGGTTTGGCCAGCGATGCTTAATAACTCACATTGGTCGAGAGGATGGGAATTCGGGCTCATCGCACCCTTTTGGGGGGAATTATTTCCTGTTCTGGGACTCTCTTATAGATTTAAGATGTATTCATATGTTCACGAATCTTTGGTTTATACCCAAACATAGTATCCACAAATTTAACCCTGGTGGGAAATGGTCAGCTGAACGCAGGGATTCGGAATCATCTATGCCCGAGGTTTACCATCCCTTGTTGGATTAATGACCCTGAGGAGTCTAGACTCATTGAGGCGGCACTAGGGGTGGTAGCAATGAAACGACGTAAAGATAGTTAGATCAGTCGGTTGTTGGGCTTGAACCTCAAGGAGGCTTCCTACATACCCTGCCTAGGAGACAGGGATCAAAGTCCACATCGTTTGAATTGGGGTGTTGGAGAACCAACATGAAGGTGGACCCGGAGGTCCAATGATGATCGAGCTTGAACCTCTTGTAGGCTTCCTACGTATCCCTGTAGTGTGGAATCAAAGTCCTCGTAGTTCAAATAGGCTTGGGGCTTACGCTATGAGGCAGCCTAGAGTAATGGATTGGGGATTACACTCTGGGGAGGCCCATAAGAGGATGTCATGGTCGATGCTTACTCTAAGCCCACATGAGTCATTCTCGGTGTGAGAAATAGGAGGCAGCAAGGACCAAACGATCACGTCGCGAAAGGTGCGTTCATGAGAAGTGGATTGGGTCTTACGCATAGAGCGGCCCATAAGCTCGGGGCTTACTCCGAGATGGACGCCCATGGAGACAAAGCGCAACAGGAGAGGGAAAGAGGTGCTCTTGTGCCTGTCACCTCTCTTGTTCTTGGGGTATGTACGGAGGTGAATGGGGAATTCCTTTGGATGGGTATTTTACTACCTTCCGAAGAAGGGATAAGCTCCCCAGCCCCAACAACTGGAGGGGCAGAAAGGGGAATCCTGATCTTAGACTCCACATTAACGTGGGAATGTGAACCCAGGAATGCTTCAGGAATCTGCTCAAGGGTTGGGGCAACCCCTTCTCCCCTGCTTACCGTGGGTATGTGAACTCAAAACGGAACGCTGACACGCCTGAGGGTTACACCGCATGGATCTGGTAGCTTTGGTGGAGGCCTCAGCTCATGGATGATGAATAGGCCAATAAGGGAGTCACGGGGGATCAGGCCGGATTGGAAGGATTTTATCTGGCTTGTAGAACAGTAACTCCAAAGGATTTGGAAAGAAAAACAGGGGTATGGGTAGTGACGCCCTTTGCGTAGGGAAGTGCTACGCGGTTGGAGAAGTTGTCCGCGAAGCAAGGTGGTCCGCGGACTGATGGGCTTCCTGCGAACCAAGGTGGTTCATGGCTTTGGATTCAATCCATGAACCACGGTGGTCCGCAGAGGGTTCCATGTGGGCAGCGGCGGCCAAGGGCAGTGCCGGCTGGAGGCTCGTCAGTCGGGGATTTGCCAGTGTAAGAGGGTGCTACGCGGTGCGACGGATCGAAAAAGAGTCATAAACTCCCTGGTCCACGGGGAGTGCATCTGCAGAGGGGCCATGGTTCGCGGTTTTCTCTTATTTATTATTTTAGGTTCGTGTTTCACCAATTTATTATGCATTTTTGGTTCCTTATTAGTTTGTTCCCAGGTTTATACCTGCTCTGGTTCACGAACTGTAACTTCTGAAATCCTAAGCCTTCCTTCGAAATTCTTCCACCCGAATCTGATTGATCTCCCCTGAGTCATCTAAATCCCTTTCCTCTTCCCCCCTAGGTCTCCTTTTATATAGTAGGGAAAGAGATGTATTTGTGGTCACGTGACATCTTTTGTGGAGGCCCATGACCAAAAACCCGGTTTATGGATGACTTGGTCAATTCGCAACTCACGGTGGGCACTGAGCGCTTCTCCCCCCGCGAACCGAACGAGGGGAGTGCTTCGCGGCTGTGGAGGGTTCTGCCTCCATTTCACGAATGACAGAAGAGGTGGTTCAGACCGGTTGATGCTGCTCGCGACTGGGGTGGTTTGTGATGGTGAACCGGTTCGGCTCCTGCCCTACTTTGCACCCGCGGAGGATCTCTGCCTCCATTCTGCGAACGACAACGGTCCACAAAGGAGGGACGCTTCACAGAACCGGCTGTGCATCGTTAATATTAGACCGGTCCATGGACCGGTTCTTCCTTCTCCACCTTTGAGTATTCTCCACATTTTCCCAATCCTTGGGTAGAATCTCCCTTGATTTAAAAGGGGATCATCATTCTCCTTTGTGGATTTTTTAGGACCCTACAAATTCCCCCCATCGGAATGGGGTCCGATCGGAACAAAGTGGAGACTATTCTAATGTAGAGTGGTCATAAAACCTGGATGGGTTGTGGTAGGGAAGTGGACCCAGTAGGGGACCATGCCTATAAATATGAAGGTACCTTCATTTGTCTTCTATCGGATTCTTCGTGAATACCAGCGGTCCTTCACTTTTCTGCCTCTGCGTGCTTGTTCCTTCATGAAATGCTTCGTCTACGAACCGGCTGCTACTTCCACGAACCATTTCTTGTTCGTGTTGTTCTTCATCCGCGGACCAACGTCCCATCCACAAACTAAAACTTTTAATTAATTAAAAAGTAGTTCACGACGGGCTGCGTAGGAACTTGCTTCGCGGTTTTGGTTCTCCGCGGTTTCGATGCTCCGCAGACCAAAATCTTCTTAACTTTAAAAATTTCTAAGTCTTCCAAACTTAACCACTTAAATTCGGGATTGAAATTCCACAGAGCAACCTGGTTCATGGTTTTCTGTCCAACGCTCCGCGGGCCAGATTATCGTGAACTACTTCCGCGCAGGGTTGGTTCGCGGGGTGCAGTCATCGCGAACCACCTTATGAGGCCTCCTCGTGGACTTTGCTATGAAGGCTCCTCAACTTAACCTTATCCATATATTTGGTATTTTTTCCAGATTATATTCTTCTAGACTAACCATTGTCCTGGTCTTCATGATGTAGGGAGAAAACATGGTTCCTCCTCGCCCTGCACCTAGGCCTGCTGCTGAGTCTCTCCCAATTGGTTCAGGGAGACGTCCAGCTATGATTCGTAGTGAGAAGAGCATCAAGGAGGACCCCAGTTGATCCATTACTCCTGATGGTGGCATTTTGAAGGACTTGCTCCCTCTTGAGTTCCTGGATTATCCGTTATCAAATCGCCTTCTGCTTTATGGATTCGGTCTTCAAGACGACGTCCCTATTCCCCCCACTTTCTCAGGTCTTCCTTCTCCTTTCTTGGAAGCGTTGTCAAAGTGCATTCAGGCGAACCTTACCCAATCGGGGGAGATGGTTTCCGACTCTGACCAGAAAGACGCCTTCATTTTGAGAGGCTCTATTTGGACCCAAAGTGATCAGCACGCCCAAAAATTTTCTCAGGAAGCTGTCTTCAAGAGTTACCCTTCTATTATCAACCTTGCTCGAGTAGATCCTAATGCGAGGTGGATTCCAAAGTGGGATCTTTGGTCTGGAGGGATTTTCTCAAACGACTGGGCCTGGGCCTTTTGGGTTCATCATCATTGCTGGGAATCTCCCGAGTCACTAGAAGCATTCGATTTGTACTCTACAGTGTGGGTTTCCCAGTTCGCTATTTACCCACCATCCTTGATCTTGCCTGACCTGCTCAGTCGCTGGTGTTCAAGCACTAATACTTTCCACCTTGCCCAGGGTGAAGTTGGAATTATTCTGTGGGATATCTATCAATTGGGAGGGCTCCCAATTATCGGTGAGATGTATGACGAGTTCCTTCCCACTCTTGGTGTGTGGGACGACGTCGAACAAGTGCCTTCATTGGTAAGAGATCTGTTGGTTATGGCGGTGAAATCATTGGGTCAAGCCTTGTGTGCCCACTCTCTTATTCCCTATAGCACCTGGATAGGGTTATTTCTAGACACCACTATTCCTGTGCCGAATATCAAGCACCCCAGGACTCATCCTTCTCAACAGTCACGAACCATCCCAGGTTCCTACTGGGCGGTTCTGGAGTCGGGTGACTACCTTTCATGGCGTTATGAGGTACTCCCCGATGTTTCGCCCAGACTCAGGTTGGCAGGTCTGTTTGCTATGTTTTTGAGTGGGTGACTATTCCCTTCTCAGGACATCAATCCTGGCGTCAGGGCTTGCACCCTGATGATGGCAGTTGAGCTGGCAGAGGGTCACCCGGTGAATTTGGGCGTGCTCACATTATCTTGTATTTATGAACTGTTGGATCACATGCAGAAGGGAGGGTCACCCTTATGTCTGAGTGGGCCATTTCAATTTTATACAGCTGGGTAGCAGATCATTGTCGCTGTTATGAGTATTGTCACAACATGGCCATCCCAATTCCTACTCTTCGGCCTACCCTACTGGATATAGCTGGAGTTCTCTTGAAGTCCCTCAACTCTGGTGAAGTCCTTGAGCTTCTGAGTGACTTCTCCTAGTTTTATTTCACTTCCTACCCCACCCCTTCTGTCGTCGTAGTTGAAAACCGCTGGGGTAGCCTGGAGGAGCATTCTTACATGATCTCTCTACAGGACGGATTTATGTCTACGCGGATCGATGGGGTTTCTCTGTGTGAGTTGTACGTCCTATATCATTTTTCTTGCCAGTTTGGTTGCATGCAAGTCCAATTTTCCCTTCCCCCTACTCAGGCTGAAGGACTGTACCCAGCCATACTTCATCAATGGTGGCTGATGCTGACGCGGGAGGGATCTGACACAAGTATTCCCCTGCCTGTCCTGGGGGCGGCTACCGGCCTTTCCTTAGAGTATGCAAAAACGTGGGTAAAACACTATCCAGATGGGATCCTAGGGAAGGCTGTCTGGAAGGTTCCCAAATCAAGAGGTACTGCGGCTTTTGTGTCCACTACACCTTCCTCATCAGCTCTAAGGGAGGATCGACTAATGGCTCGTCGATCAAAGCAACTGATGGGATTTTCTTCTCCCAGCCCTGCAGTGGCTGAAGTTCAAACGGGTTCATCCTTCTTGGACGTGGATGAAGATGACCCTGTGGTTTTGGGTCCCAGCAAGACATTCCCGGAAGTTCTTCCAGTCGATACCAGGCTTAGTAACTTGATTACCAAGCCTGAACCAGGGTTAGAGGTTCCAAACTTTCTAGCTTCGGAACCAACTTCTAGCGAGCACATGTCTGCACTGATTGCAATGCCAGACTTTGTTCCCGTGCTGTCGGGCGAGGACACCAAATATCCTTGTGCCATGGTGGACCACCAAGCAGTGCGGAGGTGGTATTGGCCTTGGATTTGCGAGATTATTACTTAAACCCCTCTTGCTGAGATGGCAACTAAAATTGAATCCCTCTGACAACTCTTCCTAGGATTGGGGTCTGGTGGCTTTGACTATTAGTAGTTTCATATTCTCGCTTGTCAGGTTGTAATGGCCCATGAGGAAGCTGCCGCTAGTGAATGAAAAGTTGATCATCTCACTGCTTCTCATTGTGGGACCTGATCCTTGGAGGAGACCATGATGAAGCTTCATCAGCTAGTAACACAGGAGGCAAGATCTCAAGATCAGGTGGTCGCCCTGTCTGCTGAGCTACATGAATGCGAGACTCGAGCAGTGATGCTAAGGAATCGGTTGTTGACTCTGACTGGTAACCTTGAAGCCACCAGAAAAGGGATCAATGATCTCCAAATGTCAGTGAAGCATATTCACTCAGTGGCCGAAGTTGAGGCTAAGGAGAAAGTTTTGCTGGAGCAGACTTGCGATAACCTTCGCCGCTCGGTTGCTGATATGACGGAGAGAGCAATCCAGGCTCCTTTGTAACTGTTAGATCCATTCCCGGACACTTTGTTCTATCACTTCTGTTGCTGTGAGGGAGAGGCCCCATCTTATGAATACCCTCCCCTTTTGTTCAACGAAATACAATCTACGTCGATTTCTTCTCTCTTTTTGAATTTGGTAATTACTAGAGCAATTGTTGCATGATTAACAACCTAATAAATCAGAACTAACCATAATTTAGGAAAATGACAACAAGCTCTAATTTTTTTCCTAGACCATGGGATCCAGCGAGCATAGTTTGACTATTGCTGGGGTTTTGTAGAGAATCCCCACAAACTTTTTGTCTTTTCTTGTTAATGCCCTGATTTTACCTGGGCCCATTTGGTGTGGACCCAATGGGTATAACCCGTCTTTTTCTTAGGTTTCCCTTTTTGGGTTTTTGGCCTAACAGGCTTTACGCCTCTTTTTGTGAGCGGTTTAAAGTCCTGCTGACAAGACTATCATTACTGATGTTTTAGGTCGAACATATTTGACCAGACATGGTGGGGCGAGGTCCCCAATGAGGTTTTGTTGATTAAAAGATGTCTCAATACCCTTCAGATGCACGTGGTGGGGGGAATGTTTAAATTTGAACAACATGAAGGGCATGTCTCAAGGCATGGGAGTTGCATCGGCGTACAGAGGTAGGAAGAGCATTGCCTAAGGAAATCTTGCCTTTGGTAGACAAGATAGGGGCGGTCAATATGCAGAGCCACTGTGGGCATGGTATGCATAGTCGTACAAATGTGTCCTTAAGTCATCGATTTTCCATTTCTGATGGCCCGAGGACTTCATGGAAGTCCGTCTTATGGAAACCACCATGGGTGGCTTGGAAAATTATGAAAACCACTAGGGGTGGCTCAGAAATGGAATGTGACATCTGAAAGGGTTTTGGGAACATCTGTACTAATCAGGAGTGTGGTCGGGAGACCACTTTCCTACACATTTAGTTAGTGTAAGGGATGATTGAAGCTTGGCGCAGTTTAAAGTCATACAGCTGGGAAATCATTTAAAAAGGAACGACTTCTCCTAGTCCTTAGTAATCTCATCAAATATGTTCCACCGTATTCAGGTAGGATTGTGAAAGAGATTGGTAAACTATAGCTCAGAGGGTTTTTAAATCCCGGGATAGACATGGGGGCTCATAGGCCAAGAGGCGTACGGAGAGAAGCATTGCCTAAGGAAATCTTTCCTTTGGTATACGGACTAGGGGCTATCAATATGCAGAGCCGCTGAGGGCATGGTATGCATAGTCATGCAAAGGTGTCCTTAATTCCATGATTGTATTCTTCTGATATCCAAGAAACTTCAGGGAGGTTGAGATTTGGGACCACCCGGGGTGGCTTATGAGGGTTTGGATTTTTCTGAGTACAGAGTATGGTTTATGATGAGAGGGTGCCTGGATACGGGAGAAACATCTAGACTAAACTTCCCGAGAATGGGTGATGTAATCCCTTATCACGTGGGTGTGAGACGGTGGTTTGTGATGGTCTGACCCATGCACTGAAGGACAGATAAAATCCTCTGTTCCTTACTGAAACCATGAAAAGTTTGACCGCACAGTTTAACGTCATGCGGTAAGGACGATGAGCATTATTAAAGGATGTTGTGCAGTTTAATGTCATACAGTGAGGACAGGGGGAATTTTTCATTCCTTTTCCAATGTTGTGCAGTTTAACACTGTGCAGCAAGGACGATTGACCATGCAGTTTAACATCATGTCATAAGGATGAGGAGCATTATTAAACCAGTGAAAATGCTTGTTCTTGGAGGCATTCCCCTGGATGTTTAATGCTTGGTCTTTGTAGCCTTACGCCAAGCGGCCAAGACGTTCCGTGCATTTTAACGTCATGTGGTAAGGATGTAGTTGCGAAGGACACTCTTGATCAGAATGCAACTGGGCTTGAACATCTCAGCATGTCCAAGATGTTGAGAGGGGTTGATGGTGTAAATCATGGTTTTAGGGCTTCTTGGATCAGGAGAGATAATATGGGGGCTCCGAGGCCGGTAAGCGTACAGAGCTAGGAAGAGTACCGCCTGTGGAAATCTTGCCTTTGGTAGAAGGGACAAAGGCTATCAATATGCAGAACCGCTGAGGGCATGGTATGCATAGTCATGAAAAGGTGTCCACGGTTCTATAACTTTCCACTTATGATGGTCATGAGTGGTTATGAGGATACGTGATTGTCCAGGCCATGAAGTCTGTCATTTGGGTAAGGAAATATCTTGGCATGTCGGGGATATTCGTCCTTGGTTGCTGTTAAAGATTAAAGATCCCCCTGTGCTGATTTATTTTTCACGCAGGGGTGTACCTTCATTCCATGAAGTTTAACGTCATGAGATAGGGACTAATTACTCCTAGTTTAGTGGTAATAGAGCTCAGACCATTGGGTGACTATTTCTGCAGTCACTCGAAGGATAACTGGGTCAACATGCTCTGATATACTTAGAACAAGTTGGGGGATGAAGGTCGTAAACTGAAACTTTGAGCTTTCCCGGATCAGGAGGTGTGGTGTGGAGGCTCTGAGGCCAGTAAGTGTACGGAGCTAGGAGAAGTATCACCCGAGGAAATCTTGCCTTTGGTAGACGGTCTAGGGGCTATCAATATGCAGAGCTGCTGACGGCATGGTATGCATAGTCATGTAAAGGTGTCCCTGGGTCGATGACTTTCTGCTTCTGATGGCTATTAATGATTATGAAAATCCGAGATTTCTCACAGTACAGATTTCAGTATGTGGGGATAATGGTGTCCGAGCATATAAGAAACATCTTCACTGCAATTTTCCGTTGAGCCAAAGTAGCATAGCCTTGGTTTGATGTTCGTTGATACAGGTCGCTATGTGAACCACTGGAAGATACATAGGCTAACTGGGTAGGGATACCCTGGAAACACTTGGATGTGAAGAGGGGATGAACTTGTAAACCACTGCTCAATAAATTTTGGATCGGGAGACATGATACGGGGGATCTGAGGCCGGTAAGCATATGAAGCTAGGAGAAGTATCGCTCGAGGAAATATTGCCTTTGGTAGATGGGCCAGGGGCTATCAATATGCAAAGCAGCTGAGGGCATGGTATGCATAGTCATGCAAAGGTGTCCACGGGTCGATGACTTTCCACTTCCGATGGCCATGAATGGTTATGAAGATCCATAATTGTCCGGGTTGTGGAGTCTGATGTATGGAGAGGATGCATCCAAATGTACAAGGAGTATCTCCATCTCGTTTCGCCATGTGTCTTGGGTGGGTTGCGACGAAGTCTGTACAGTTTAACATCATGTGGTGAGGACAAAGTTTGTGCAGTTTAACATCATGCAGTGAGGACAAAGTCCATTCAGTTTAACGTCATGCGGTGAGGAAAAAGTACACACCCCGTGCAGGTCTGGTCCGTACACGGGGGGGAAGGGAATTTTTGTTTTTATTATCCGTGCAGTTTGACGTCATGTGGTAAGGACGAAGAATACACCTCGTGCAAGTCTGTTCTATACATAGGAGAAGAGGACTTTTTTTTAGGTGGATGGGCCAGGGTGTGGAATTCTAGCGTCACTACATATCCTACGAGGGTAGGAATCAAGCCTCACGTAGTTCTCTAAAAGATAATACACCTCGTGCGGGTCTGGTCCATATACGGGGGAAAGGGGCATTGTTTTTTGAGGTGTCTAGGCCAGGGTGTAAATTCTGGCATCACTACGTATCCTGTGAGGGTAGTAATCAAGCCTCACATATTTCTCTGAAAGATGATACACCCCGTGCAGGTCTGGTCCGCACACGGGGTAAAGGGGCATTTTTTTTAGAAGTGGTTGGGCCAGGATAGGGAATCCTGACGTCGCTACGTATCCTGAAAGGGAAGGAATCAAGCCTTACGTAGTTCTCTGTATGAAGTACACCCTGTGTAGGTCTGGTCTGTACATGGGGGAAAGGGAATTTTTAACATTATTTTAATTTGGGAGTGGTTGGGCAAGGATAGGGGATCCCAGTGTCGCTACGTATCCTGCGAGGGCAGGAATCCAGCCGCACATAGTTCTCTGCAAGAGTGATACACCCCGTGCAGGTCTGGTCCATACACAGGGGGAAAGGGGGTATTTTTAACTTTCATTATCCATGCAGTTTAGTGTAATGTGGAGGGGACGTAAAAAATACACCCCGTGTAGGCCTAGCCCATACACGGGGGGGAAGGGGCATTTTTAAAACATCTTGTTCGTGTAGTTTAATGTCGTGCGGTGAGGATGAAATACTCTTAGTTTAAGGTCATAGAGTTTGGACCATTGGATGCTTGGCAGTTTAACCTCATACAGCTCAGACAAAGTATGGCCTCTAGTTATGTTGTTGTTGTGCATTTTAACATAATGTCGCGAGGACGATCCCTATTTTTTTCTTGTCCATGCAGTTTATTTTCATGCAGTAAGGACGGTGGATACTTTTGGTTTCTATGCGAAATACTTCTTCAGGAATCTCGCATTTGTAGGAGCGGTGGTGAATTTCCCATCCATGGAGATTAGGGCATATTCTTCGTTGGAGTATACCTTGTGTACAACATACGGTCCCTCCCACTTGGGCTCTAGATTTGGAGGCTTCTTTCCGGGTATCATTGGGGTCCGGAGGACCAAAAAAAATTCTCCTTCCAAGAAAGACCGAAGATGAACCCTTTTGTTGAAGGCTCATGTGATCCGGTGCAGTGGTCCCTGTCCAAGGGTGCTCTGCCAGAAAGTCTTCTAATGCTTGGCCCTTGATGGATTTCTGAGGCACAAACCGGATGTCAAACTATTTCAGGATGACCGCCCATCGGGATAGGTGTCCGGTTAGCATCAGGCGGCTGTGGATGTACTTGAGCAGGTTATTGCACGAGACCAAATGGACTTCATGATGCTGAAAATAATGTCGTAGCTTTTGAACCGTGAATACCAAGGCTAAATAGCTCTTCTCGGTATTTGAATATCGAGTCTTAGCATCAATCATGGTTCGACTGAGGTAATAGAAGTTGTTTTCACTGCCGGCGTCGTTCTTTTGTGTGATGAAGGCTCCCAGTGACCGTTCTAGGGCTGTCACGTATAGGATGAGAGGTCTTACTTCAACTGGGGGCATGAGCACTAGTGGGCTTAAGAGGTACTTCTTCAAGTTGTCGAATGCCTCTTATTAGTCATCTGTCTATTGGTACGTGACCCCCTTCTTCATTAACCTGGTGAAGGGCAAACACTTTTCTGCCAGATTGGCTATGAGCCACCTAATATAGGCCAGGTTTCCTTGGAATCCCCTCAACTCGGTGTGATTTTGGGGAGGTGGTAATCCAAGGATAGCCTTTGTCTTCTCAGGGTGGACTTCGATGCCACGATGGCGTACGACGAAGCCAAGGAATTTCCCTGAAGTAACCCTGAAGGCACATTTCAAGGGGTTCATCTTCAAGCTATGTTGTTGGAGTTTTTTGAAGGTGGTCTCAAGGTATGACAGGTGATCTGAGAGCTTTCTGGACTTGACCACTAGGTCATCCACTTAACATTCAACGAACTTCCCCAGAAATGGTTTAAAGATCTGATGCATGGCACGCTGATACTTGGCACCAGCATTCTTGAGACCAAAGGGCATGAATGTGTAAAAAAATACCCCTTGAGGGGCCCTGAAGGAAGTGGATTATTCGTGTTCTCGGGCTATCCTGATTTTTTTATACCCAGAATAGCCATCCATGAAGGATAGAGCCTCATACCCGGTCGTTGAATCGATTAATAACTAGGTGACTAGGACCGGGAAATCATCTTTTGGAAAATACTGATTGTGATATCTAAAATCAATATAGACATGGATTTTTTCGTTATTTTTCTTTACAGGGATGATATTGGCCAACCAGATGGGGTATTGGACCTCCCGAATGAATCCTGTTTTAATGAGCTTATTGACTTTCGCCTCTATTTTGGCAGCATGTGAGGGGTGTGTCCTTCTGGAGGCCTTTTTATAGCCTCAGTGGTCTTTTGGTAGACCTAAGTGGTGTGTTGCCACTTCGAGATTGAGTCCCATAATTTCCGTGTAATTACAAGAAAAAACATCCCGATGTTTCTTTAGGAAAGAGGTATATACCTCGTGCTCCTTGGGAGACATGGCAGCACTAATGAGAGTGGGCCTCAGGTCTTCCTCGGTACCCAGGTTTATTTCCTTGAGCTCGTCCACCGTGTTGGAGATACCTTCCTCAAATGTGGGAAGTGAATCCATAAGATCTTCCCCCTCTTCTTCTCCCAAACCCTCATCTTCTTGATCCGACGAGAAGAGAGCTCCTGACACAGGCTCTTGGGAGTCCGGAGGCGAGGTGTCGTGGGCATCCTTACTCGAGTTTTTGTCCCCAAATTGAGGGTCAGTGGACGTTCCCACATTGTCACGCTCGTCTGTTATGGATGAAGTCATGAGGACATCCAAGTGCATGTCCAGACTTGAACTCCTACTCTCAACATGGTTGATGGGAAGGACATAATCTCCACCAAGATGCCTGAGGGGGTCATCAGGAACCATCTTCAGGCCATTTGGAGCAGGGATCCAGTCGACACCATTGACCAAAGGCTTCTTTTTCTTTTGATCATAGAACCCGGCGTCAATGTAATGTGACTCAGAGAGCTTGAAAGGGGCCTTGTCAGCATGCAATGTTCCACTTTGTCCATTGACGCAGTACTTGATACACTGGTGGTAGGATGAAGGAATGACCATGTGCTTATGGATCCATGGTCTTCCCAGAAGGGCATTGAATGTTGTGCTCTATCGGACCACCAGGAATTCCTTGTAGGCTACTAGGTCACCAAAATGGTTCCTTATCTTAATTTTTTCCATTGGCTTCTGTTCATTCCTATCATAACCTAACAGAGTTGTGGTTGAGGGAATTAGATCATCCTCACTGTAGCCCAACTTATGGAGTGTCCATAGGGGAAGGAGGTTAACTCCAGAACCATTGTCTATAAAGACTTTCCAGATCTCAATAACATTCAGTGTGTCAGACACATATAGTGTTCTGATGTGTCCTTGCATGATGGCATCTTCATCCTGATTAGTGAAGGAAATCACCGCATTGCATTCAGTCGGGCCAGTCTTTATCTGGTAAATCTTGGCGGCATCTACCTCGACTTGAAACTCCTAGGGGCTGATCAAAGCTTCTATAAGCGCCTCCCTGAGGTCTTCTGATAGACTTAGGGCATCGAGGATTGACAGCTTGGCTAGTACCGATTCCAGCTGCTTAAGGATATCATATTTCTGCTCTAGAAGCCAACGCTTCTCCATTAGCGGGAGAGTCTTAGCGGGTGCTTTGGGGGATGGAGCATTTGATGAGGAGGGACCCGGCTGTGGGGTCGAATGTCGACGGTGTTCCTGCGTTTTGAGGACTTGGCCCGGCCGGTCTGTTTGTGTGAACTAAGCATCCAAACACCTTCTCCTCCTCTGGTGGGTATCGTAGAACAACATGGCTAGAGTGGCTGCTTGTGGAGGTGGAGGGGCATTCTTTCTCCTGCTGAGTCCATTGAAGGGCTCTCCCATGGGTTTCTGTGATATTAACGGTTCGGGCCGGGGCCCAACCGTAGGGTTGGTTTCGGTCGTGGCTACGCCTCCCCTGGTATCCCCTACCTCTGTGATTCCTCCTCCCGACTCTTCATGCAGGTAACTCGGGTTCGTAACCATACCCTTCATCAGGTAATGATTCCATAAGATGGATGACGTTAATAGAACCAAAGATTGGATCTTCATCCTCTGACAGGTCAACCTGGTCGGTTGTCCCTGATGGTTCCGTTTGGTGGGTCAGTGCCCATGGTGGCAAATTCGAGGGCATATAATCTGCTAGGGTCGGGACTAAATTTGGCCCCGCTACAGACTTCTCCTCTTGCGATTGTTTCTTCCTTCTTCGATTATGCCCGGATGACCAGCTCGTGGAGGATTGTGAGGCTGATGCTGTCGGTTGTGCGGCATCAGGGGCTATTGGCGACAACACTGGCTGCCGTAGCTGAGCTCGGAGTATTCCATGGGCTCAATAGATAGTCTTCCGAGTCATCCAGTCATCGAATTTCTGCCCCTTCTTTCTGGTGACTTTCTGCCACCCCTCCTCTTTGTCGGATTTGGTGGTAGAGATACATGCCACATGTGCTGGGGGTGGTCCCATATCGACCTCTCCGGAGTCTACCATCCTCTACAAGAGTTATTTAAAGATGAAGCATTCTCGGATATTATTCCCCAACATTCGATAGTAGGGGCAGTTATCTGGTCTTTCATCGCGGCCGACTTCTTTAGGTTTCCTTGGCTCTGGGAGGCGGAGCAAGTTGCAATTCATGGTGGCAATGAAGTATCCGCGAACTTGATTATCTCATAATGAGTATAATTTTTGTATTAATTCCTAAAACTAGTTCCGCTTTAGTCCTCTCTGATCGTCCCGTTTAGGCAGAGGCAGCTGCTGATATGTTGGAGGCCCTTGACGATTTGGTGGAGGCCTGAGCGGTGGATCGGGCACAGGGGTCGGCTTGAGTGTGATAGAGGATGCTTCAGCTCTAGGGGTTCTTTTTAGAGGAGCCTTAGATGCTATTTGAGACTTTGATTAGTCCACTGTAGGGAGTCCTCAATTCTCTGGGAAATGGCCGAGAGATGGAGGAAGCTAGTGGTGCACTCTACTGGTATGAGCGGTGTTCACAACTCATCTTGAAGATTATCGATGAATGTGGCTAGCATCTCATCCTGAGGCATTGGCCTGTTTAGGGAATAGGTCAGACCTTTACATCTAGTGATGAAATCTGAGACCCTCTCGTTCTCCCTCTACTTGCAGTTCATGAGGTCGTTGAATGTTGTTTTAGGCAACGTTGAGCTGAAGTGGAATAGGAACTGTTGCAGGAGGTAATCCCAGCTCTTTATTAATTGGGCTGGCAGACTCGTATACCAGACGAAGGAAGATCCTTGCAAGGTCCGTACGAAGCATCTGAGTTTCACTACTTCTTGTTGTTCTGGAGTCCCCATCATAGGGTCGCAATAAGACGCGTAGTGCATCAAATGTTGTTCCGGATCACCTGGCCCGTTGAAAATAGGGAATACATGGATCCCAAAATTGGGTGGAGGTAGTGTGTTGGTCACTCAATCTGGGTAGGGTTTCCGCTCTGGCTGTATCGGAGCGTGTCGACCTTCCATCTCTTCTAATCGAGCTGTTAGTGCCTCGATGGTGTTGGTGAGAACCAGGTTTACATCCTGCTGGGCCCGGTCCTGGGTAGGTGCAGCATGAGGCATTGCTCAAGGATCCAGCTTAGCCGGCATCAAGGGTGCATATTCCATTCAGGGCACCCTCTGAGGGTTTGGGTGTACTTACTCTGGTTTCTTCCTAAGTGGAGGGAATTATTGGTATTCATCTGAATCTACGTTTAGGTAGTTGGACGGGTTGGGCGCCTCATTGGGCAAGGTAAGCCTAGGTCTTTGAGGTACACTTACTGGGAGTGCATGATGTGGCTCCTCCTGGGATGAACTTTCAATAAGGAGGTTCCTCTGGAGTAGCTCGGTGTTAATCCACCTCAATTATTTCATCTCCTCTTCCTGTCGAGTGAATCTCTCTTCAAGCGTGAGTGGATCATTTTTTGTCGAGAGAAGGAGGTGGGTTAAGGGTAACTAGTCCTTTATTCTTATCCTTATTGTAAGCTCGATGGGTAGGTGGAGGAGGGTTGGCTAGAAGGACGGCCATATTAAGGGCAGCCCTCTAGTTCCTGGTGTGCACACCTGGGGGTTTGTTGTGAGTCATAGCCTGACCGGAACCATCGTCTCCCGATCCATCTGGATTTGCATCTTCCCCGGTGTCACCCATGGGGTTAGCCTCGATGGCATTGATGAATGCATATCGCGGGGTGGAGGGGACGTCATCTTCCAAATAGGAAGAGGATCTCCCGTGTCTTCTGCTGGCCTTCCCTTTCATGACCTGGGATTGCCTTCAGACTTCTTGACGAAGGGTGACGCGGAGAGTTCTTTGATGCGACCTTACGGTGTGCCTTCCTCTCGAAGGGGATGATGATTCAAATGATGGGATAAGACGGTAACCTCCTCTTCTGACTTTCCTCCCTAGATGAGAGAATACTGACTCTCGTGGGGGAGGTTATTGTTGAGGGGGTAATAATTCCCCCAGCCCTGAGGGTTGGGGTTGGCTCCGCTCCTTTTACGTTGAGTCTCCTCCCGTTTTTATTGGTCTTATGGGGGAATTTGTTATTAAAAATTCCCCCAGCCCTGAAGGCTAGGGTTCACCCTGGATTGCGGTAGTGGCTGCTGCTATCGCCACCTGCATGATCTTGCGTTCCCCCATTCGAGGGGGAACTGGGTTTGATGCTGAGTTCTTCTATGGATCAATCCCTTCTAGGGAGGTAGGAAAAGATCACTGATTAGACACTATTAGGAGAGAGGACTGTTGTATGCTCTCGGTGTCCTTATTCAGGAGTTCTTGAATGGCTTGTTCCCGTTGGGCCTGACGCTTCTGGGACATACTCAAGGCCTGACTCTGTTGGGTGTGTTGCCTTTCTTGAATAGGGAGACCACTCAATTACCGTCTTTACGTGATGACGTTGTAAGACACCATGCCAAATGGGTTCTTTTGGGCGGGGAGTGGAGTGAAATGCAAATCTTCGTGTTCCCCCCATCCCCGGATATGGACTCCCGTCAGAGTGTCACCGATGAGGCGGCGCAGCTCATACAGTGCACGGAGGCAGGCTATCTCCATGTTTCCTTTACATCTCTCGGGGCGCTATCACTACGCCGAAGGAAGGGCCACCAGTTCGATGTGATGCAGGAGGTCTCCTATCGTCTTGACATGGTCTACATACCCATCATAGGGTAGAAAGCTTGATTTCAGCCAGCGGAGGGTCGTCCATACATTGTGGTAGATATCGTGCACGCATTCTTCTAACAACTCTCTGGGTATATCAAACTGAGATATGGTCGTGGGCCAAAACATAACTGGTGTATCATCCCTGGCCAGTCATTTCCTCAGTTGCAGCATATCAGCATACTCCTTCGCTAGTGATTCCTCTACCTGGTCAGCCCAACTGAGGTGCTCACTAATAGTGTGGTCAGAGGCAGTGGGACCGGTGGGTATTGAATTGTCACATGGGTGATTCTAAGGTGTTTCAGAAGATGAACGTGGCCCTGGACCATCTCCTGATTGAAAAAGGGCGTCGTTAGTGACCAGCTAGGAATCTGACAAGCTCGATCCTGTCCTTCTGAGTGCCTCGGCATACGAGGGATTTTCTCTGCTTTATTTGGAAAGAGTAGGACCTTCCTATTAATATGATATGTCATCGTGTGGAGGACCTCCTCAATGGCGGCCGTAATGGCGAGGAATACCATTACTGCTTGATGCTTCACTACATAGAGGACTTTTGCAGTGGACACCCTGGGGAGGACCTCCAAGGCGTGTCATAGCAAGGGGAGGATCTTCTGGATGCGTAGCGTCATTTGGGGATGGCCTTCACAACAACTGACATCATGGTGAGGATGACCGTCATGGCTTGACGTTCGATGTGCATCCTGGGGAGGACCTTCAGGACACACTGCGATAAGGGGAGGACCATATTGTTGCTTGGGTCCAATGCAGGGAGGACCTTAACAATGGAGATCATGGTGGCGAGGAATACCATCATAACTGCTGTAATGGCGAGGACTACCATTACAGCTTCCGCGGGGAGAATATCTACGGGGCACACCCTGGGGAGGGCCTTCAGAATGTACCGCAACGAGGGGAAGGCCTTCTCGTTTCTTGATGTCTCTACGGGGAGGACCTCTGTTATCAGGGTGGTGAGGACTACCACCGTGATCTGATGCCCGGTTGCGCGGAGTGTTGTTGCAACATAACCCCTGGAGAGGACCTTCAAGGTAGGCCACAACAAGGGGAGGGCCTTCTTTTCGTGATGAGACGTCACTGCGGGGAGGGCCTCCGCAGTTGCGACTATGATAGCGAGGACTACCACCATAATCTGTAGTCCCACTACCTGGAGAGTTCTTGCAGTGTATACCCTGGGGAGGACCTTCAGGGTGGACCGCAGAAAGTGGAGGGCCTTCTTGCTGCTCGATCTTTTGGTCACGTGGAGGGTTTCCGTGACTCGCATCAAAAGAGGATCTCTCATGATTGATCATTATACGCCCATGGGGGAATCCCCCACGGGTGCTCTGGGGAGGACCTTCAGAGCTGCTGGTAGCAACATTGCAGGGAGGACCTTCACAAATGCTACTGCTTCTCCCATAATATGGTAATGGGTGGGCAGGGTTCTAAGCCTTTGACATACTCTTGGCAGTGTTGGGAACCCCAACTTCCAGTAGAGTGGAGTCATGAACCCACTCTTTATTTTCCGACTACCTTCAGCGCATTCGGGGCAATCTCTTATGGGCAGTGGGGACCGTCTGCTGTTGATAACGTCCTTCACCTTTGGGTCCCTATCTAATTGGGTCCTGTGATGTGTCCGGAATACGCTGACGAACATCTTGACTTTTATCAGGGATATATGCTTGCTCTGGAGCATCCACCGTGATGGACGGGTGTCCCCTAGTTGGAACGAGTGAAGCTGCTCGATCTGGTTGCCCTTGCGTCGTGGAATATGGCCGGCGACCCTCCTAGGAAGAAGAAGGGATGAAGATCTGCTCCGAGGAGGCTATCTCGTCTCTTAGATGAGTCGCCTCAATTGGGGAGACGGTCTCACGGGCCTGAGTCCTTATTGTTTCCGCTGATGCAATTACATTCTGGAAAGTCTGCAAGATATGATCTAGGATCGATACCTACTCCTCCATCATTTACAAGATATGTAGAGAGACATCTTTGGATGGAACGGGTATGAAGTCCCATTCCGGTATCGAAGTAGGAATATCCTGCTCTGGTCCTCCAGTTGTTATTCGGTACTGACAATTCTCCTATGTTGGGGCAGGTGAACGAATCTGCCCCTGTGTCGAGATATGTCGGTTTATCTCTCCGTTTTCTGCCACATCGAGGTGGCGTACTTTACTTGCATACGCAAGGAGTTGGCCCTGTATTTGTTGGTTTCCCATCGTATCGAGTCGGTGGCCTTTGTTGGTGGGGATATGTGCCCGCCTATTAATTTCTGCCACATCTGGGTGGCGGGCTTTACTGATCGCCACCATGTCAGGATGGCGGGCGTCAGAATAATATACTAGGAGATGGTCCTACAGGAATTGGATCGCCACCACGTCAATTTGGTGGGCTTCGCGACCCTCGTTAGGGAGAGGTGCCTGCCGGATAAGTGTCGTCCTGCGTGAGTGATGGGCCTGATGGAGCTTGGCAGGGATGCGTGTCGGCTCGTATGATGCCGCCATGTCTGGATGGAGGGCTCGAGAGGAGCGAACAGGTGTAGGTGCATGTTCATGGTACGTCTCCATGGCTAGGTAGATGAGCTCCTCCTCAGGGACCAGGGTGATGAACGGTCCCTGATTGTATGTATTTCTCCCTCATCGGGAGGTCCGAGGGGCCGGAGCTTGGGGAGTGTGGTCCTGAATCCTCAGGGAGACATCCTCCTTGGCGCGAGGATGTTGAGTCACGGCATGACCGCGATGACACCTTCCGGTGGGGGCCTTGGAGCGGAACCCCCATTCGGAAGGGATGAAGTCCTCAACGTCGACCACATCCGCCTCCCTGAGATAGGGGAGGTACGCATTGTCCCATTCCAGGAACAGACTCTCGAAACGGTTTGAGACAGCAACAGGGGTTGTCTGGATTTTCTTCCGGGGCCGCTGCTGGGCAGGTGACCGGTGAGTTCTAGCAGATTGGAGGGCGTGCATGGCCGCCTCCACCGTTGGGAGAGTACCATTCAGGTGGTACTCTCGAATCAACGCGTCTGAGACCCAGCGTTGAAGATGTTGGGTGGGTTACGGGGTCCTCCGTAGGTGAGGATGTCTGGTCCTTGCGTTGTTGGAAGCACGCACTTGTGAGTTCCTTTGTGATGCCATTAGATCGAAGGGAGTTCTGAAGGTACCTGTAAAACATTTTAACAAATACAAACAAAAAACCCGTCAAAGTAGCATCTCATGATCCCATGCATAATTAATGACCTTGCTTGACCCTCCTCAGAGGATTAGGTTAAATTCATCATGTTTGGTTAAAGATTCATGTCGGGTTCACCAATTTTTTTTTCGAATCGTTTCCCTTCAAGGAGATGGAGGACCAACGTGCTCGACTATCAATCTCATGGATGGTTGAGCCCTGCTTGATTGCTAAAGTCGGGTACATTGGTCTTCATTTAGAAACGTCCAATGGTTCCATATCCAATGATACGTGGACCTGTTTTTCAAAGGCAGGCGTCCACTATGTGGTTTGGCCAGCGATGCTTAATAACTCACATTGGTCGAGAGGATGGGAATTCGGGCTCATCGCACCCTTTTGGGGGGAATTATTTCTTATTATGGGACTCTCTTATAGATTTAAGATGTATTCATATGTTCACAAATCTTTGGTTTATACCCAAACATTGTATCCACAGATTTAACCCTGGTGGGAAATGGTCAGCTGAACGCAGGGATTCGGAATCATCTATGCCCGAGGTTTACCATCCCTCATTGGATTAATGACCCTGAGGAGTTTGGACTCGTTGAGGCAGCACTAGGGGTGGTGTGGTGAAACGACATAAAGATAGTCGGATCAGCCGGTTGTTGGGCTTGAACCTCAGGGAGGCTTCCTACATACCCTGCCTAGGAGACAGGGATCAAAGTCCACATCGTTTGAATTGGGGTGTTGGAGAACCGACATGAAGGCGGACCCGGAGGTCCGATGATGATCGGGCTTGAACCTCTTAGAGGCTTCCTACGTATCCCTGTAGTGGGGAATCAAAGTCCTCGTAGTTTGAATAGGCTTGGGGCTTACTCTATGAGGCAGCCCAGATTAATGGATTGGGGATTACACTCTGGGGAGGCCCATAAGAGGATGTCATGGTCGATGCTTACTCTAATCCCATGTGATTCATGCTCCGTGTGAGAAACAAGAGGCATCAAGGACCAAATGATAATGTCGCGAAAGGTGCGTCCGTGAGAAGTGGAGTGGGGATTATGCATAGAGCGGCCCATAAGGTCGAGGCTTACTCTGAGATGGACGCCCATGGCGACAAAGCGCAGTGGGAGAGGGAAATAGGTGCTCCTGTGCCCGTCACCTCTCTTGTTCCTGGGGGAAGTACGGAGGTGCATGAGGGCTTCCTTCGGATGGGTATTTTACAACCTTCCGAAGAAGGGAGAAGCTCCCCAGCCCCAACAAGTGGAGGGGAATAAAGAGGAATCCCAAGCTCAGAATCCACATTACCATGGGAATGTGAACCCAGGAATACTTTGGGAATCTTCTCAAGGGTCGGGGAAACCCCTTTGCCCCTGCTTACTGTGGGTATGTGAACTCAAAACGGTGCGCTGGCGCGCCTAAGGGTTACACCGCATGGATCCGGTGGCTTTGGTGGAGGCCTCGGCTCGGGGCCGATGAATAGGCCAATGAGGGAGTCACGAGGGATCAGGCTGGATTAGAAGGATTTTATCTGGATCGTGGAATGGGAATTCCGAAGGATTTGGTGAGCCACACAGGGGTATGGGTAGTGGCTCCCTTTGCATAGGGAAGTGCTACGCGGTTGGAGAAGTCGTCCACGAACTAGGGTGGTCCGCGGACTGATGGGCATCCCGTGAACCAAGTTGGTTCGTAGCTTAGGATTCAATCTACTAACCAGGGTGGTCCACGGAGGATTCCATCCGGGCAGCGGCGGCCAAGGGCGGTGCCGACCAGAGGCTCATCAGTCGGGGCTTCACCCGCATAAGAGGGTTCTACGCAGTGCGACGCATCAGAAAAGAGGCATAAAATCCCTGGTCCGTGGGGAGTTCATCCGCGGAGGGGCCATGGTTCACGGTTTTATCTTCCTTTTTATTTTATGTTCACGGTTCACCAAGTTATTATGTGTTTTTGGTTCCTTATTAGTTTGTTCCCAGGTTTATACCTGCTCTGGTTCACGAACTAGAACTTCTGAAATCCTAATCCTTCCTTCGAAATCCTTTCACCCAAATCTGATTGATCTACCCCAAGTCCTCTGAATCCCTTTTCTCTTCCCCCCACGGTCTCCTTTTATAGAGTGAGGAAATATATGTATCTGTGGTCACGCGGCACCTTTTGCGGAGGCCCATGACTGAAAACCTGATTTATGGCTTACTTGGTCAATCCGCGACTCATGGTGGGCACTAAGCACTTCTCCCCCTGCGAACCGAATGAGGGGAGTGATTCACGACCGTGGAGGGTTCCGCCTATATTTTGAGAACAACAGTGGAGGCGGTTCGGGCCGAATGACGCGGCTCGCGGCTGGGGCGGTTCGTGATGGTGAACCGGTTCAGCTCCTACCCTGCTTTGCGCCCGCGGAGGATCTCCACCTCCATTCCGCGAACGACGACGGTCCACAGAGGAGGGACGCTTTGCGGAACTGGTCATGCGTCATTAACATTAGATCAGTCCGTAGACCGATTCATCCTTCACCACCCTTGAGTATTCTCCACATTTGCCCAATCCTTGGGTAGAATCTCCCTTGAGTTAAAAGGGAATCATCATTCTCTTTTGCGGATTTTTCAGGACCCTACAATTGTAATGTTATGTACCAAGTTTCTTTTTTTGTATATACTTTACCTATGACATGTTATATATTGAATTTAATTTATTTTTTTATATTTAATGTTTTCATTAATTTTATTATTTCACAGATCTTTTGATTCAAGAGTTACTCAAGTAGTAAGGGATTTCATAACTCAATTTCCATTCATTAGGTTAAACTTCTATGTCATTGGTTATGTTATTCCCTAAATATGTGTAAAATGACCTCTGATTGTTTTATTATGTATTTCCACTTTTATTTTGTTGATTTAAATTTTTCACACAAAATTATTTCATTGATTTATTTTCACTCCAATGATATGATCATTGTAAGGGGTTTTATCATCTCACTTTTATTTATATGAGATATATTCCATATTCACCACTATTTTTTGTGATGTATATACTAACCATGCATAACATCTCGGTTTTGGATGCCACTCAAAGGTTCTCTGTACCCATTTGGACATATGGTGTTAGGCGCATCTCCCTAAATGCCAGAGGCAGCCGACCAGCAGTGAGGGAATAAGTGTGATAGTGGGGAGACTGTGACCTCATTATCAGAGTGTAACATAATGTAAAAACAATAACAATTCAATAGTGAAAATATTAAACCATACAAGATAAATAAACAATGGAAGACTGATAGTATAAACAAATCTATAAGTCATATCATATATAGGATGATGATACATGTCACATGTTTCTAAGAAAACTACTAAAAAGGTACACAATAATCATATTTAATACATGTCCAAAAGTACAAAAAGATCAAAATAAACCCATTAGAATTGCAAACCTCATCTTGGTCCCATTCTCTCCTTTTCTTAAGTAACATATCAAGTACCTTTAGGATTAATCTTAACCTTATCATTTCTTACAATCATATAATCTATTTGGGTCTAAAAAGTGACCCAAACAGGGTGTGAGATAGAATTATAGTAGGAAACCACCCAAGATTCGTCCCAATCAGTCATTGTATCTATATATGATAGGCATTGTGCTAAAATAAAAGAAATAAGCAAGTAATTACTCAAAATTAAACATCCTACATGATTTGGTTTTCATTTACATCCATTTAATTCAATTAATATTCATTTAAAAATTAAAATACATTGAATTTATAAGACTTGAGATCTGACTCAAGTCTGACATCACCTAGGTAACTAGAATCAAAACAAATGCCTTAGAAGGTGATCTAAACAAGTATGAGTGAAGATAAAATCAAAGCTTGTGATTTGGCTAGGTAGACACATCATAAGTGTCATTTCATTTCATTTAATTAATTTAAAACCTGATCCTATCCTTGTAATTACTTAGTTGGAATTCAAGTATTGCTTTGGGTGTAATATCAATCAATACCCAACAAGCTCATCCCTGATGAACCTCTCAAGGACCCTGTATCGGTCTAGGTGTGATACAAATTCCATGTCATTTGAGTACTTATTTAGTGGTCCTATAAGGAATCCCCAAGTGTCACCCATGACATATAATCAAATTCCCATTGAGTCCATCCATGGAATCCCTCACTTTGATCCATGTATCATTCGACATATAAGTCCTGCATCAATGAGTCCATCAATGACATCCCTCAATGGATCCATGTATCACCCCTAGTGTAATCAAATTAACCCTAGAGTCCATCCGTGAAATCCTCAGGTGAATACATGTATCACTCAATGTATAAAGGTCGATAGCCACATGAGTTCATCCATGGAATTATAATCTGAATCCATGTGTCACTCAAGATTATTTATCATTTAACCAATTCAATTCCATTTAACATGCCAAGGTCAAAACCAATATCATCCTCTAACAAGATCACCTCAAAATATGTATCAACCCTTGAACAACCTCAAAGGTCTTGGCCTTTCAATTACTCATGTGGTAATAATAAGATAATGAGCTTCCTAGCATTAATCAATCCATTACATAGCACAGTCTCAACTGAACTCACATGGGATAGCAATTCAAATACCATTCAAATACTCACATGTCCATTTTAATATAACAATCCTAACAAGCCTATCAATCTATCACATGGATTAGTTATCACATATCTCACATGGGAAAACCAACAATTAGATCAATTCAAGACAATTTCATCAATTCATGGCATAGACTCTACATTAATCACATGGGAAAAGTAATACAAATCAAGCATGCTTTAAACAATCAATGGAATATAAGGATTAATGTTCAAGCCATCCATTCCTTACCCTTTAACTAATTCAATTACAATGCAATTCTATTTATAACCGATTTCATTTTTAATAACACACGAAAGGGATAAAGCCACAGCTCAAGGGGTGTCCAAGGCATAAATCCATAAAAGGATCATTCAAGGAAATTCAACCATGAGATGGTTAATTCAAGGTTATAACCCTTAACATGCATTAAAAAACCTATTTTATTACCTAAATCATGACAAGTAATGATAGGGATCAATTTCAAATTAAGGCGATGCCCAAAAAACGGGCACACGACACGACGACATATATAAATAACTTAACTTCTAGTAAAAATCATGAGACTATCTACCTTAGTTCTATGCTAGATAGCTCATCTATTATGAGTTTCTGATTCGGCCTAGATTAGGAGAAATCTGAAAAATGGACTAAGAATGAGAAATTAGGGCATATGAGCTTAAAAACAAATAGCACATCCTATTCCCAAAATAATTAAGAATGGATAAAAATGAATTAAGTCCTTACCAATACGGATCTGACAAGATAGAAGACACTCAAATAATATCTTGGATGGAGAAGATATCTGAAATTCTACTTTAGTCTCAAAGGAGAACTTTCCACGGTTGTCGTTACGGTACGGGTAAAGAATAACTCAAACTAGTTTTTTAAAAAGGATTTTTAATTTAATTAAAAATATAAAAAAATCTAAATATTCATGGGTATCATGGTTTACCTGCATAGTTTATCAAACCATGCATGACTTCCTATAGCCTTGGGGCATAGCACACGGTTTACCCACACGATTTATAAACCATGCGCAAACCATGTGAAAAACTTCTTTCAAAATCTACTAAAAACTACATAACTACCACACGATTGTACGACTCATCTCGCATGGTTTACATAAATCGTGTGGCCTTTACACCCCTATTTTCTAGCCTCGAAAATTTTATTCAAACCATGCGGCCTTCCCCACACGGTTTTCACTAACTGTGCACCATGCTAAAAACACACCAAAAACTAGTTTTGGGCTCCGAACAACCCTAGGACACCTTTGAGCTCTCTATTAACTCAACAGGAATCAATCATAGGCGATATTTAAGAAATTTAACTAACAATTGGCAGAGAAAAAAATATTCATACTTCAAAGAAGAACTGAGTTCTTATAAACTTTCCCCCTTAAATCAATTTTTCACCAAATTTCCCTTCCAATGGTGGTAAAGCATGATATGAGAAAAACTTTGTCCAGTGTGATCATACATCAGCCTCCTGCTCCTAGTTATTGTCCTTCACACGGTTGTGCTACCATAGCACCAATGCTTAAGGAATGGACTAGACTCATAGAACCTTCATTCTATGATCTATAATACACATAGGATGCTCCTCAAAGGATGAATCTACCTGTAACTCAGCCTCTATGGGATGAAAATCATGAGACATGTATTAATAGAAACATTGTAGCTGATAAACATGGAATACATCACACATGGCCCAATACCTATGAGGTAACTACAACCGATAGACTACCAGCCCGACTCTCTCCAAAATATCTAATGGCCCAACGTACCTTGGTAAAATCTTACCCTATCTTCTGATCCTCTTGTTTCCCAACCTTGATAAAACATGTAAAAAAACCTAATCCCTGGCCTTGAACTCCAAAATTCATATATGGTGATCCGTGTATGATTTTTAATGAGAATGTGCAGTATCCATCCCCTTCTGAATCAACTGCACCTACTCTATGGTCTCCTGGACAAGATGAGGTCCCATCATAGCTACCTCTCAAACCTCTAACCAATATAGGGGTGATCATCATGACCTACCATGCAAAGAATCATTTAACATTGTTTGAATGGTATCTGAAAATCTATCATTATAAGCGAACTCAACCATAGGTATATGCCTCTTGATTATCCACTAAATGAGGATAATATTAAATTTTAATATATATAATATTCATGTGCTTTATTATTAATAAACACCATTTTAGTGCATTTGACACTTTGAACATCATTTCACATTATGATTGTAATTCCTTCTTAAAATGCACTATTATGTAGTACATTTATGAACATCATTTAAAGTACTCAATGATATTGATTTTATTTTCATATTTAATTTTCAGGTTTCTAATTATATTGGGAACAATTAATATTTGTGGAGTGTTGGAATATCCACATTGGAAGACCACCAAAATGAGATTTCATGCAAATAATTCTGGAGAAGGCAGATTGGGCACCATCCCACTGATGAGAATGTGGGGCCCAACATACGGACCCAAAGAAGCCCAAATTTCGTGGGATTCTAGAATAAATCTATAGGAACAAATCATTCTTCAGGAGCTAGTGCTAATTCTGCCTCTATTGTGGTTATTCAGGCAGCTCAAGTTGAAGATAAAATTCTGGGCCAGATTCTGTGGCCCATAAAAACAGCCCACCATTTTACACATATATCATTAACCATAAGCTATTTTGGGATGAAACTTTACAGAATATTAGGGGAAATCTGTATATTTATGTTTTTCTTCTATGTACCACTCCAATTTGGCCATCTATAAGGTCTTCCAGGCGCATCTGTTTGGTGGAAGCAAGCTAGATGCCACCTTGGGTCAAGGGTGGAAAAATCAATTGTCCCTCAACTTTCCACCCACCTATGGACTACCATAATTAATTGATAAGACTTAAACTATTGGAGGCTAGACCCAAGGCATCAAAAATTACTATTTAAGGTAGTGTTAGTGGAGGAGTTGATCATCTTTTGAGCTTTCATTCATTGTAATGTTATGCTACGATTTTGTTGTCTCAAATTTGTCTTCTACATGTAAGTTGTTTTAATTCATCCTTGTTTCTTAATAAAAGCTCTTCTTATCTTATTATTATATTCTTCACCATATAAATTTGATACCATTGGTTCAAGGTGTGATTTCATTCACACCAAACCTTGTGAAATTATTCACACAACGGTGGAGTGATCATTTTCTTTTTATTGTTTTCTTTACTTCTCCAATTCCTCCCTCATTAGTCTACTTCCTTCTTCCATTGAAACCATAGCATCAATAGAGGGATAACCCACTTTTGGGTTGATACAAGGGAGTATAAATGGTATGGATTGGATTTTATTTATCACCCCATTAATGTCTAATCACTTCTTTAATTGAGATTTTTATTTGATGATTTTTAAACTCCATCGTCCTTGTTGAATTTAAGGCCACACACTTCAAGTGCTAATACGAACCTTTACCTTGAAGTTCTCAAAACTTTGATCCTTCAAGTGTATAGGTGATTTATATTAAAGGGTGTAGGTTTTAAACCAGTAAGTGGTGATGTTGTTTTATCTTCTTAAATGAACCCATCTCAAATATAAAAAATTGAAATCATTAAAAAAAGGAATTCATCCAATCCACCCAAAGAGATAACCTAGGATAAAATCATTACCTTAATTTGAATTAACTTAAATCTGTTAGTTATCCTTTAAAAATATCTCAAATAAACCCAAGTTGTCCACTTTATAGCCAAAAACAATCCATATAATGTACGTGTTTGTAGGTTACTTCTTAGGTATCTGAGGATTCGACAACCCAAACTAAACTACAAGCACCATTCTACCTTCATCTCTTGGGTAAATTTGAGCGTGCATCAAATTTTGGCACTATTTCCGAGGACCCAAGTAAGTCATCTAAAGACCCATTATATTCTCCCCATTTCCTCTTTTCTCATCCGAATTATCTTATCTTGTCCCTTTCTCATTTTTTTTCTTTTGAAACATATTCGCCTACACCTGTGATCAATCAAACCGTCTAGTTAGGTTGGATAGTTCTAGGGTTGGGGAGTCAAGTATATAGGACCCCGGGACACCCTGAGAGGGGAGGGGTGAATTAGGGTGTCAAATTTTTCTCTTTAAATTTGTGGATCTTATTCCCACGTTGGTAGGAACTACTTAAACCTGTATGATGGATATGATCAGCAATAAAACATTCACATGCAAAGAGATGACACAAAAAAATTTACTTGGTTCACCACTAAGGGCTACGTCCAAGGATCATACACCGACAAGTTGTTGGTCGTACCAAATTCCACTATACTTCACTAGCTGTGGATTACAAAGGTTTGGGAACAATCACTCTGTCCTAGGCTCACTTCCTTTACAAAGGTTCAAGGATAGCTCACTGCGTCCCTCAGGTCACTCCAGTTGACTCCCCCTGGCTCACTGTCGTTGGTGAAGTCCCGCTCAGTTTATAGACATGAAGGTCGCTTCAATAGATAGACATGAAGTTCTTTGTCTCCTGTTCATCATGAGAATTTTCTTTCATCAGGATTCAGAGTTTATTCTCTTTTTAGTTCAAACCTTCTTTAGTGCAATGACTAATACACTAGATCCTCTTGTCTCTGTTTTCCTGAATCACAACCACTCTTGTGATTGCTCAATAAATGAAGCTAAGCTTTCTTGGCATTGTCAGAATCAATTCTCCATGTATGCATGAGATCATTCATGTACCATTTAGACTTCCTCTTTAACCTCACCTTGCACCGAAGTTATCGGTCAATCTTCCAGCTTTCGTGCAGCTCCAAAAGGACGGGCATGCTTCAACAATACCTAGAACTCTTCTCCAAGCCCGGCGTGCAATTCCAAAGACCGGCGCGCAATTCACTTGCATGGTACAAATTCGACGCGCAGGTGACACCCACACACTTGCGCGACACTTCCTCCTTCAGCTCCAAACTTGCGCGACCCGCTTCCTTTCTCTCCTAAACTGCCTTGGGCGCGCAGCCAACAATCGGCGTGCAACCTGTACTTGTGAAAACCAACTACAACTTGCGCGGCTCAACCACCTGCACGACGAGAGCTCGAACAGTCTCTAATTCTTGAACTTCGTACCGAATGAGGAGGGTTTCTCCTATATTTATAGGCATTATGATACCCTGCGCGGTGGCACGAAAGTATTTCCTCGGCATGCAGGTTTCGGCGGGTAGGTCCATCTGCCCAAACCTCTGTCGCGTTACTCACTTGCGCGACCACTCCAATACTTGTGAAACCATCTTTACTTTTCCATATTTTTAAGTTATGATCTTGAAAAAAAATAGGCGCGCAAGTTTCCAATCCTCCTAGGCACCGGCGCGCAAGTCTCTTTATGATGCGCAGGTCACTTGCGCGACCAACCCAATACTTGCACGACCCTTATCCCTTTTCCATATTTTGATGTTCTGGTCCTTAAACACATATGGCACACAAGTTCTCTCTAGTTCAAGTACACGGCGTTTAAGTCTCTTTTCCAAAACCACTTTTCTCTATTTGTCGATTTTCAGGCCCAAAAATTTGGCAAACACTGGAAAACAGTGCCACCTTGTATCTGCTCTTTTTGTACCACCTCCAAATCATCCATTCCTTTTTCAACATTCTTGAATCAAACATGGATCATTAACCACAGCCCTTGAAGTCGACATGCCACCATGGAATCTCCTTTGTCAAAAAATTTGTATGTCGTTTGTTTTCTTTTTCAACAAGCATGATCACATCAAAAAAACACTTCTTTTCAGTGATTTGTATCCTTCAGCAACTCTTCTTCTTTTAACACAAAATCCACTATCATGATAAATATCCTTTGATTGATCAGCTTTAGCATCATCATATTTTGATACAATGTGAAGTGCATGGCCATCTCAGAATTCCAATTCCTTGCACATTGTATTCTTCTTCAACCGTTATTCTCCTTTAATCATCCTCATATGGATTATACCTCACATTCTTCACTGTTGTAAACAATGTGTCACCTTTTACACATGTTCTTTGAACTTATGATCAATACAACAATCATCTGAATTTCCATTCCTCCACTTCTTTTCGGTGATTTGTATCCTTCAGCAACTCTTCTTCTGTTAACACAAACTCCACTATCTTGATATATATCTTTTGATAGATCAGCTTTAGCATCATCATATTTTGATACAATGTGAAGTGCATGTCCATCTCAGAATTCCAATTCCTCACACATTGTCTTCTTCTTCAACCGTCATTCTCCTTTAATCATCCTCAGATGGATTATACCTCACATTCTTCACTGTTGTAAACAATGTGTCACATTTGACACATGTTCTTCGAACTTATGATCAATACAACAATCATCTGAATTTTCATTCCTCCATTTCATTAGAGTACTTCTTGATCTCCTTCATTTTGATCTTCAATGACAATTATTGACAAAAAATACAATCATATACACAAAGTGGTCCCAACAATCTCCCCCTTTGTATTTTGTTGTCAATACCTTACATATATTCTAAAATGAATTCGTCAATGTCAAAATGAGAATCTTCTCTTCACTCAACTTTCTGTTCAAACTTTCATTTCACTTTCTCTCGCCCTTATTGACAAGAAATGCAAAGCTCATAGTAGGGAGGTTATCAATCCATACATAAGCAATGTTTCATTAATCATTTCACTCTAAGTCTACTTGAGCAATTCTCGATGTAGAAAACAAGAGGATTTTATTAAGACAACAAGGCTATCCATTATTCACAGATCATGATACCAACATGAGATGAGAACTCTTATATTTTGTCTTTAAGGGTTTACCACTTTTATTTCAAGCAGAAGAAATCAAATGTGATAGGGAATAATCAACCTGGAACTCCTTCTCTAATGACATGATCTTAAAGAAAATCACAGAGTAACTACATTTGATTCCAGCTGGAGTTGATATTGATTGAAACAGTGATTTTGAAAGCTTCTTCATTTTTCTCCCCCTCAAGGGAAACACTCCTCATCATCTTCATCAAGAGTGATACTTCACCATCTTAATCATTGAATATTAATTGAAGAGTCTTCCAAGTATGTAAAATTTGTTAGCTTAGCTATCAAGAGTTGACAGCATTTACTACTTCTCAGGTTCTCCCCCTAAGAGCATGCTTCACCTTCAATTCCCTGCTTTATTAGCACAAATACAATACACAAATGATTAAGGGAATAAGGTGGTTCCTCCTTGATTCATCAATATGATCTGTATGGTTGAGGTGCTTTTCTCAACCAAGTTCCTCAGATCACTCCAGTCTTTATGCCTGCGCATTTGAACATATGTTCTGACATCTGTTGATGTGGGCATGGCTTGATTCACATTCTCTTCTACTTTCTGTGGAGAATTGTTTTGCTTAACAGCCATCATGAATGATACATTCTTACTCCTCTTAAGGACTGCTTCTTGCTCTAGTATTAAGGTTAGACAAAAATTTTCAATGGGACCAGATTTCTTGTATCTCTCACACAGAACTTCTTTGACAAGTGTGTTTCTCTTGGTTTGCAAACTCTCCTGCACTCTGTCTTCATCACGTGAAAGTTTTTATTTTCCTTTAGAACTAGCCTTGGCTTTTTCATCTTCATGTTTCCTCATTCTTTTCAAATCTTCTGACCAGATGACCAATATGTAATTTGGAACTGTTGTGGCTGGTTTGGATCTTCCACATGGGTTCATCTGAGTTTCATCCCTCTTAGTTTTTCTATCAGATGAATGATCCTTCAATTTCATGGATCTAAAATCCTGGGTCTTCTCATCTTCCCTACATGATATATTCTTGGGTAAACATGTGTTCATAGTATTCTTCTGATTTCTTCCCAAGGAATATTCTTCCTTCTTAGATGGCTTGTGTGATCCTCTGTTCTTATCAACTCTGGATATCTGTTGACATAGGCATGCACCATTCTTATGACCACTATCGCTGCATACATCACAGATGTTATCAAGAATTCCAAATCTGTTTGCTGTAAACAGATGCTTCTAGACTTGCAGATGTTGCTTCTTTTTCTCTGGATTTCTTCCCTTTGATCCCGGATTTCTTTGTGCTTTTCCATTAAAGGGATTGTACCAACAATCCAGTGCACAATGCCCAAATCTATTGCAACACCAACATTGACCCACAAATCTTTTCTTCTTTGTATCTTCTGTATGAGGTTGTTGGGCCTTCTTCTTAATTTTTTGTTCTCTATTTGAGGAACCAACTTCCTCCTTTTTCTTCTCATCCACTCTAGCCATGGTGGTAGGTTTCTTCTTCTCACCTTTCCTCATCCATACTTGTTTATAATTTTTCTTCCATCCTGCACTGATTGTAGGAGTGTATTTAGAAACATGAGTACAAGATGGTTTGGATGGTACCTTCACTTTCTTAGTTTCTTTTGATAGATCAATGAGTGAAGTCATGATCTTCTTATCACATGTTGGAGGTCTTTTGACAATACAATCCTCCAGTGAGCTTTGAGTACCAACAGCAACTGATTCTTGATATGGATAATCAAGAGTTGTCATAATCTTCTTGTCACATGTTGGAGGTATTTCATCTTTAGATTCCTCCAGCGAACATTGAGTATTAGCATCACTTGTTTCATTATTTTATGAAGTCTCAATATGTCTATTCTCAATATTGTTCAACTGGACTTCCAATTTTTGACTCTCAATATTGAGGATGATCTTATGATCTTCAATCATGATCATCTTCTCTTCACAAGTCTTCTTCAATCTTTCAACCTCATCTTCATGTATCATAACTTTGTTTTGTAACAAAGAGTCAAGTTCCCTAAATTTCTTGGAAGTTTCTTCCAAAAAAAAACTCTTGACTTCAGTGCACTTCTTCTGCTCAGCTTCAAGCGCATGGATATTTTCTTCTAGATTCTTATTGACTCCATCTTGTTCTTAAAAGACTTTAACATGTTTGGTGAGCTTCATACTTTCCTAAACTTTTCTTTCCAATCCCTTTTCCATATTGTCAGCTTCCCTTTCTAATCGAGTGATCTCAACCTGCATAGATTGGAATAGGATACAAATAATAGCAACCCTTTCTTCATAAATATCATGCAGATATGTTTTGAGTTTTTCAGGAAAGCTTGAAATAGGGGTGTCATCCTTTCCTCTGGAAGAATCTTGAGCCACCTGCTCAATACTTTCCAAGCCTGATGTTTCTTCATTATTAGAATGGCATGGAGAACCAGATACTGCATATTCTTTTGATATCAGGGACTTCTTTAACTGCTTCTTCTTTTTATTTTTATTATTTGTCATGGTCTTGCTAGATGTAGACTTCTGTATAGTATCCAACATACATGAACCTCCCTCTGATACCACTTGTAGGACCCCGGGACACCCTGATAGGGGAGGGGTGAATCAGGGTGTCAACTTTTTCTCTTTAAATTTGTGGATCTTGTTCCCACATTGGTAGGAACTACTTAAACCTGTATGATGGATATGATTAGAAATAAAACATCCACATGCAAAGATATGACACAACAATTTTTACTTGGTTCACCACTAAGGGCTACGTCCAAGGAGCATACGCTGACAAGTTACCGGTCATACCGAATTCCACTGTACTTCAATAGTTGTGGATTACAAAGGTTCGAGCACAATCACTTTGTACCAGGCTCACTGCCTTTACAAAGGTTCAGGGATAGCTCACTGCGTCCCTCAGGTCACTCCCGTTGACTCCCCCTGGCTCACTGTCATTGGTGAATTCTCGCTCAGTTTATAGGCATGAAGGTCTCTTCAATAGATAGACATGAAGTTCTTTGTCTCCTATTCAGCATGAGACTTTGCTTGCATCAGGGTTCAGAGTTGATGCTCTTTTCAGTTCAAACCTTCTTCTTTAGTGCAATGACTAATGCACTAGATCATCTTGTCTCTATTTTCCTGAATCACAAACACTCTCGTGATTGCTCAATAAATGAAGCTCAGCTTTCTTGGCATCATCAGAATCAGTTCTCCATGTATGCATGAGATCATGCATGTATCATTTAGACTTCCTCTTTAACCTAACCTTGTACCAAATTATCGGGCAATCTTCCATCTTTCGTGCAGCTCCAAAAGGACGGGCGTGCTTCAAAAATACCTGGCACTCTTCTCCAAGCCCGGCATGCAAGTCCCAAGACCGGCGCACAAGTCACTTGTGCGGTCCAAATTCGACGTGTAGGTGACACCCACACACTTGCGTGACACTACCTCCTTTAGCTCCAAACTTGCGTGACCTACTTCCTTTCTCTCCCAAACTGCCTTGGGCGCGCAGCCAACAATCGGCGCGCAGCCTGTACTTGCACGATCCAACTACCACTTGTGCAGCTCAACCACCTGCGCGATGAGAGCTTGAACAGTCACTAAGTATTGAACTCCGTACCGAATGAGGAGGGGTTCTCCTCTATTTATAGGCATTCCGATACCCTGTGCGGTGGCGCACAAGTCTTTCCTCAGCGCGCAGGTTTCGGCGCGCAGGTCCATCTGCCCAAGCCTCTGTCACGCTACTCACTTGTGCAACCACTCCAATACTTGTGCGACCTTCTTTCCTTTTCCATATTTTGAAGTTCTGATCTTGAAAAACAATAGGCGCGCAAGTTTCCAATCCTCTTAGGCACCGGCACGCAAGTCTCTTCACGGTGCACAGGTCACTTGCGCGACCAACCCAATACTTGCGTGACCCTTATCCCTTTGCCATATTTTGATGTTATGATCCTCAAAAACATATGGCATGAAAGTTATCACTAGTTCAAGTACATGGAACGCAAGTCTCTTTTCCAAAACCACTTTTCTCCATTTTTCAATTTTCAGGCCCAAAAATTTGGCAAACACTGGAAAACGGCGCCACCTTGTATCTGCTCTTTTTGTACCGCCTCCAGATCATCCATTCCTTTTTCGACGTTCTTGAATCAAACATGGATCCTTAACTATGGCCCTTGAACTCGACATGACACCATGGAATCTCCTTTGTCGACAAATTTGTATGTAGTTTGTTTGCTTTGTCAACAAGCACAATCACCTCAAAAAAAACACTTCTTTTCGGTGATTTGTATCCTTTAGCAACTCTTCTTCTTTTAACACAAACTCCACTATCATGATATATATCCTTTGATAGATCAGTTTTAGCATCATCATATTTTGATACAATGTGAAGTGCATGGCCATCTCAGAATTCCAATTCCTCGCACATTGTCTTCTTCTTCAACCGTCATTCTCCTTTAATCATCCTCATATGGATTATACCTCACATTCTTCACTATTGTAAACAATGTGTCACCTTTGACACATGTTCTTTGAACTTATGATCAGTACAAAAATCATCTTAATTTCTATTCCTCCATTTCATTGGAGTACTTCTTGATCTCCTTTATTTTGATCTTCATTGAAAACTATTGACAACAAATAAAACCATATACACAAAGTGGTCCCAACAAAGTACACCAAGGTAACTCTTTCCATTAGATCCTAATCTTATTAATACTCCAAATTCAAAAATTGAGCCTATTTCAATGGAAGGTCTTCAAAGAAACTAACTCATAAACCCGGGTGGGAACCAAAATGGAAACCCAAATGAGGCAGCCCCAAACTTGGGGAATGCGGTCGATCAAACCATGAATGACTACCTCACACCTGCCTGGGATAATGCCCCCTCATGCATTAGACATAATTACCTAGGAGATTCCAACTACATCTTTAAACACCATGTCTTAAACCACCTTCCCACATTCCATGGAATGGAGTCCGAGATGCCCTACCTTCACATTAAGGAGTTCAATGACATTGTATAAACCATGTGTCCCCCACATCAACTAGAATCAGCTAAGATGAGGCTATTTCCTTTTTTATTTAAAGGATAGAGCTAAAAATTGGATAAACAATTTGATACCATCATCCATAAACTCTTGGGACCAAATACATAAATAATTATACAAAAAATAATTTCCCCACCACAAAACAATTGCACTTAAAAAGAGCATCCAAAACTCTTTTGAAAAAGAGGGAGAGTCATTCTATGAAACATGGGATAGGTTCAAAAACACTATAAACATGGTTCCACACCATGTTTTTTCTATTCCTGAACAAGTGAGAATTTTCTATGAAGGGTTGGGTCCAGGGAACAAACAATTCATTGACATGATGTGTAATGGAACCTTTAAAAACAAGGCCCCAAATGATGCTTACGAGTATTTGGAAATCCTTACTAAACAAAACCAAACATGGGGAACTTCACCTTATTCTGAAAATCCACAAAGAAATACTGGAATTCATACACTTAGAGAAGAGGAAAGCCTTAGGGCTAAACTTGCGGCACTCTCTAGGAAGGTTGAAGAGATAGATCTTAGAAAAGTTCATAAAATCCAAACTATAGACCCTATTTGCACAATTTGTAACAAACATGACCATAAGACAGAAAACTGACCAACCATTCCATCCATCAAGGATGTTCTTTTAGAAGGACCCCCAGCAGAAGTAAATGCTTTGAACTTTCAAAATCCTTAATACCAAAACAACTTCAACCCAAGGTATAATGACCACCCAGGCTTTTTCTGGAAAGATAACCAACAATCTAGAAAACCACAGGGACAAAATCCTTACCCCCATTAGAACTACCAAACCCATAACCAGTTCTAAACCCAACCTATCCAATACCAACAGCCACTGGTCCATTTTCAACAAACCATCCCACCTCCAAAATATCCCTCTAGGATAAACCAATCTTCTCAAGCACTAACCCAAACTGTTCCACAAATCCTACTAGAACAACTATGTAAACAAATGGAAAAAATGAACCAGGAAGTCTCTTCCCTTAAACAAGAACTTCAAACTATCAAAACTGGAAAGGCACCCATGCCTACTCAGGCAGTACCATCCTCAAATTTAAGTGGAGATTCAAGTTACAGTCAAACAACTCATGAACAACTAAAGTTTGTGACTATTTTAAGAAGTGGGAAATCAATTGAGAAACCTGAACAACTAATTCAGAACGCATCTTAAGATTCAAACTTAAATGAAAATTCAAATGAACCAAATGATCAAATTGAAAAACATGATAACATTGTCAAAGAAACAACTCTTCAAAAAACAACCCCACAACCTGCACCATTTCCTCAACACGTAAGGGGGAAAACCAAGCCTGAATTAAGTGAAACATTAAGAGAAATATTCTCACAAGGCAAGTTGAACATTCCCCTTCTTGATGCAATCCAAACCATACCTGACTACTCAAAGTACCTTAAGGAATTCTGCACTTTTAAAAGAAAATTTTCACATAAAAACTGAGTCTTTTTGGCTGCTAATGTGAGTACCACCATTCAAGGGACCATCCCTCCTAAGTTGAAATACCTGGGTTGCCCTTAAAACAATGTTGAACTATGAGAGAGAAAGGTTTTCAAGGCCTTGTGTGACCTAGGTTCTAGTGTCAATCTCATCCCTTATATTGTGTACTGCCATTTGGGCCTAGAAGATCTCTAACCCACATCTATCACACTTCAACTTGTTGATCGTAGCATTAGGGTTCCAAAGGGGATTTTAAAGGACTTTCTCATAAAGGTTGAAAACTTCATCTACCCTGCTGACTTCATTGTCCTTGACAACCATCCAAACTTAGGAAATAAGGAAGAAACCCCAATCATCCTTGGTCGTGCTTTCCTTGAAACAATAAACTCTGTTATCCGAGTTCGAAAGGGGAACATGACCATCACCTTTGGAAACATGAGTCTAGACTTGAACATCTATAATGAAAGCTCACAAATAGGGGATGATGAGGAAATTCATGAAGTAAACATGATAGGAAGCATTGATAATGAATCCATAGAACATCAAGGAATATTTTATGGATTTTTAATTCAGGATGATATTGATTTCCTTTATTCATATGAAGGAAGTTTATCTCCTTGGCTTAAATCATTTTCAAATTTCTCTTATGATGAAGTCTTAGGTCCAAAAATCAGTGAAACCTTTTAGGAAACCACTCTCATGGAGACCACTCCAACTTCCTTACCAAAATATGATCAAGACAATCTAGTAACTGAAACTTCTACATGTGGGGGATCAATCCTATCTAAAACTTTAGGAAATAAAATTGATCTTGATCCAATGTCCCAATCTTCTGCTGAAATTCTGAACCAACCTGATTTTGAATTGAAGGAACTTCCTATTGCACTTAAGTATGCCTTCCTAGGGGACAATAAAACAAATCCTATTTTCATTTATTATTATATTGAATAAAATCATGAGAGGATGCTTCTAGATGTCCTTAGGAAACATAAGAAAGCCATTGGTTGGACCGTGTCTGATGTTCCTGGGATTAGCCCACTTATCGGGACTGATAGGATTGTTTTGGAATCTGATTCAAAGCCATGTCGTCAACCTCAATGGTGACTCAATCCTAGTCTCATGGAGGTAGTAAGGAAGAAACTTCTGAAATTGTTAAAATATGGTATCATATATCCCATAGCTGAGAGTGAGTGGGTCATCCCAATACAAGTGGTTCTCAAGAAGGCGGGAATCACAGTGATAACCAATAAGGATGGAGAGATTCTTCCAAAAAGGGTGAGTAGTGGCTGGAGAGTCTGCATTGACTATAGAAAGCTAAACTCATTTACCAAGAAGGACCATTCCCCTCACCATTCATTAACCAAGTCCTTGAGAGAGTGGCAGGTCATTCCTTCTACTGTTTCTTAGATGGGTACTTAGGGTACAATCAGATTGAGGTATCCCTAGAGGATCAAGGTAAGACTACATTCACCTGTCCATTCAACACCTTTTCCTTCAAACGCATGCCCTTCAGTTTATGCAATTCCCCTGGAACCTTCCAGTGGTGCATGATGGGAATCTTCTTAGACATGGTAGGGGATTTTCAAGAGGTCTTCATGGATGACTTCTCTATGTTTGGGGATAAATTTGAGGGATGTATGAGGAATGTGGAGAGAGTTTTGTCAAGATTTGAAGAAAATAATATGGTTCTAAACTGGGAAAAATGTCATTTCATGGTTAAAGAGGGACTAGTTCTAGGCCATCTGGTATCAGGTAGGGGGATTGAAGTTGATAAATCCAAGGTTGACATCATTCATCACCTTCCATCACCCAAAACTATCAAGGAAGTGAGGTATTTCTTAGGACATGCTATTTTCTATAGAATATTCATCAAGGACTTTAGTTAAATCTCTTGTTCCCTTTGTGCTCTCTTAATAAAGGATACTCCATTTTTTGGACAGAAAGATGTGAGGGTTCATTCTCAACCCTCTAATCCTCTCTCACCTCTCCTCCCATTATGAAATCTTCAAATTGTAACCTTCCTTTCAAACTTATGTGTGATGCCAGTGACTTTTTTGTATGAGCTATGTTAGGAAAATTTTGTGATAAAACTCATTATGTCATTGCTTATACAAGAAAATCCTTAAATGATACCCAAATCAACTACACCACCACTGAAAAGGAGTTACTTTCTATTGTGTTTTTCTTTTTAGAAGTTTAGTTCCTACCTATTAGGATCCCCCATCACTGTGTTCACTGACCATTTTGCACTAAAATACCTCTTCCAAAAACAAGATTCTAAGGCTAGACTGATTAGGTGTGTCCTTCTCTTACAAGAATTTTACCTCACAATAAAGGATAAAACGGGCGTTGAAAATATTGTAGCTAATAACCTCTCTAGTATGGAATTCAAAGACAACTCAAATAACCTTTCTGTGTCTAATTTATTTCTTGATGAACACCTATACTCTATGAGTGACTTCCCTTGGTATGCCGACATAGACAATTTCTTAGTTACAGGTGTCATTCCAAAATTCTTAAGGACTCAAGCTCGAAGTAAATTCATTTCTGATGTTAGACACTATGTTTTTTATGATCCATACATCTATAAGTTCTGCCCTGACCAAGTCATTAGGAGGTGTGTCCCAGAATCTAAACAAGAGTCCATCCGTAAATTATGTCATAGTGAGGCATGTGGAGGTCACTTTTAATCTAAGAAGACATCTGCTAAGATTCTTCAGTGTATTCGCTTCTAGCCCACCCTCTCAAGGGACTCCTACACATTTTGTCAAAGCTGTCCTAGGTGTCAACAAGTAGGGTCTGTCATAAAAAGGAATCAAATGACACTCACTCCCATCTTAGTGGTTGAAATCTTTGACTGTTGGGGAATTGATTTCATGGGTCCCTTCCCAAACTCTAGGGGATATCTTTACATTCTATTAGCTATTTATTATGTCTCAAAATGGGTTGAGGCCATTCTCACAAATTCCAATGATCATCAAACTGTGATTATATTCCTAAAATAAAACATCTTCTCTAGATTTTGGAATTCCTAGGGCTATCATTAGTGATCGTGGAAATCATTTTTTCAATCATCCATTCTCATCACTCATGGACAAGTATGGAATTTCTCACAAAGTGTACACTGCTTACCACCCACAGACCAATGGTCAAGATGAGTTATCCAATCGAGAAATCAAAAAAATTCTAGAGAAAACTATTAAACCATCTAGGAAATATTGGTCAAGAAAACTCTTAGATGCTCTTTGGGAATATCGTACAACATACAAAACCATCCTAGGAATGTCACCATATATGTTGGTTTATGGAAAATCATGCCATTTACCTGTTGAAATTGAGAATAGGGCATTTTGGGCAATTAAGAAAATGGATTATGACCTCTCATTGGCCGGAACAAAAAGGAAATTAGATCTCAATGAACTGGAGGAACTAAGGATGGAGGCTCATGAAAATTCAAGTATCAATAAAGCTAGAGTTAAAGACTAAAAATCTATGTAAGAACCCAGTTTTTGATATAAAAGACTTTGGTATATTCTTGATGTTATTCCAGAGCAACGCCTTCAGACGGCGTGCGATTCTGAGCCCCAGTGTGGCCGGAATTAAATTTTCAGTGCGTTCACATAGGGCACACTAATTAAGCAGAATAACTCCTAAACAGTAGCTCATATGAGAAAACTGAGGGCACCGTTGAGTCTGGAGTATGTCATTTTCACTAGGAGGGGTGTGATTTTCACGGGTGCGGGCCTCCTGTGAAAAATGCCACCATGGGCGTTTTCGTAATTTAGGGGCCTCGGACGTTAAGTTTTATAAATTTTGAACGAGGCCTCAGATTAAAATTCTGAGACCACCATTGTGCTCGGAAGGTTGTGTTTACCCTAGGGGAGGCTTAACCTCGACCCCGTCGAGAGTTTTGGATGCGGGTCTTCTAGTGGGTATTAAAATTAATAAAAAGTTAATTTATTTCCTTACTTAAGCCATAAACCACTCCACCCTCTCCAATTATTTCTCTCTGGCGGAGGAACCTCAAGCAACCAAGGAGATCCCCTCACCAACCTTCCTCCATCCTCTCCTCCCCAAGGTGGTGCACGGCTTCGGCGGATCGACGGCGAAGCTCCGGGCTACACCAAACAAGGTAGGAGATCTTCGTTTCGTTTTTTAACTTCGAACCTCTCCTTTGAACTCAATTTACAGCATTAAAATGATGTTTAATTTCTGAGAAAATCCCATGAATGCGTAGTATATTTTCTGAGATTTTCGATGCATGTTTCATATTTGAATTCTGAGCTCCGAGGCGTTCGCAGCTGTCCGACGAAGATTCCAGGTTGTTTTGGTGTTTTCCGGCGCATCTGGCATGTCCAAAAAGTCTCCGGCAGTCCAAGGCAGTCGAGCAGAGGCGCAGCGGGTCAACGTCGGCAGTCCAGGGCGGCGGGGCTTCTTGGTAGCGGAGGTCGGCTGGGAGAGCGGTCCTCGGTGAGGGCAAGGCAGCCAGGAGGCCGGTGGGCCGAAGGCAACGGCGAACGGCAAGGCCGAGAGTGGTGGGCGATCTCGCCAGGGCGCGACGACGGCGGGGTCGCAACGCGCGACCTCATGCGGGAACAGATACCCGCATGTCGCGGGTCTCCCCGCAAGACCGTGACCAGCCAGGAGGGCCGGTTGGCACCACGTGGACCTAGGGTCCACTTCCGGGCCACGCGGCTGAGTCGCGGGCCGGCACTGCAAGTCGGCCTGGCCGGCGTGGGCCGGCCTGGACCAGACGGCCCAGGTTGGTCCGGCCCAAGGGGATTCGTCCCCTCGACTTCGGACACCCATAATCTTCACTATGGGTGTCCATTTTTTGTGCCATCTGCGGAAGTGTAATCCTCAGCTTGAGATGAACATTTTGAGATGGTCTCGAGGATTTTTAATTTCTGAGACGAGGGGCTCAGTGACACGACATGCTCGTTAAGCGGATTGACGTTTGTCTGGGGGTTCTTGTTTTGGATGGCGTGGGCACATCTGATGTCCGATTTGTGCGCCATCAGTGGTTTTGCGACCCTGGTATCGAGACAAAGATTTCCATGGTGGTTTCAGGTGTTGAAACTAGTGTTGAGTTGTGGGCCCCACGGCCCGTCTTTTAAGCTGTGAGTAGTGTTTATCAACTTTTTAATTGGACGTCCATTCGGGGCGTGCGACCAGTCGATTCTGGGTGTTTTTTTCCAAGGAAATTATAATGGCGCAATCCACCCACTTTAATTCAGTAAGGTGGAGTGGGCCCCACGGGGGTCATTTTGGGAATTGGCGGTGATTTTTATCCTTTTCACCAGATGTCCGTTTTGGGCAAGTGAATATTCAATCTTGGGTGCTTCTTCAAGAGGATCGCAATAGTGTGATCCGTTAGTAGTGTTTTGGGATTATGATATAGGTCCCATGTAGCACCGCTCGTTTGCAGTATGACGAAATGCATCATTTTCTCCGGATATCCGTTCCATGCGTGTAAGCAGTCAATTTGAAGTGTTTTCCCGAGGGGATCAAAATGGTGCGGTGCGCACGACTGTTTTCAGGGCTGAGGCTCAGGATCATGGGATGTCGTTCTGGCGTAAAGAAGTGTTGAATGACTTTTACATCAGATGTCTATTGGAGGCGAATAAATAGTCGATCTCGCGTGTTTTTTTTCATGAGGATTACAATGGTGCGATCCGTTTGGATGTGCAAAGTCTCATTCGAGATCTCACTAAATGTGGAAGCATGAAATCGGTACCGGTGGTGGTTCTTCCTGCGGTGTTTGTAGGTAACCCTTGGTGTGTGATCGTGTTAACTCATGTGAGAGTGAAGTTAGTGTTTAAAGAGGAGTGGTTGGTCGTGCTAGGGCTGTGGAGGAAGAAAGTTGGTGAAATTACGTTTACACCCTTCGTGTTGACGTTGGGTGTTGTGTGCACAATAGCCTTTGGGATGGAAATGTGGTATACTCTTGGAGTATACAGGAATTCCTGGAGGTGCATGGTGTGGTTTGTACCCAAGGACATTTGTGCTTCGTTTGAAGATGAGTTGGGGCCACACATCGTGAGGGCCCCATGTGCGCACCGGGTTCTGCTTTAGGTACCTTTGATCTCTCACGACGTAGAGGGTCCCTCTATTCATGATGGTTTAGACCAGCAGGGTTGAGTGGTTTCCCCTGGTTCTATTCTCGATGGTGTGATCTATGGAGTTTTTTGGGTTCCCCTTTTTCCTTTAGCTGTGTGGGATTTCAGTATCATGTCCCTTCGTGTTCCCTAGTAGAGTTTTTGAGGATTAGGTGTGACCAATACATTACGCAGGCACCGATCCTCTACCCAGGAGGATGTTTCCAGTAGGGTATGGAGCCCCAGTGAGCCTCGGCACAGATTCCCTAGCCGAGTATCGAGATCATATCCTCCTTCTGCGATCTACTATGACATGTTTCCCTAGGCAGAGCTCTAGGTATCGGCGTGACCCACACTGCACGGGGCGCTGAACCTCTACTAGGTGAATTGTTCTGGAGTTGAGTGGTTGCACGATACCCACTCTGTGTTCTGTTGGCCAGTGTTGTACCATACATTAGGGATAGCCAGAGAAGTTCCGGATTTACCCTACAGTGGGGTTGGGCAGTGGGTTGCTCATCGAATTCTTCAGGTTTACCCTCCATCAGGGATGGGCAGTGGGTTACCCGGTTACCTCTTAGGGTTTACCCTCCAGCAGAGATTGGGTAGTGGGTTACCCGACGACCTCTTAGGTTTTACCCTCCAACAAATACTGGGCAATGGGTTACCCGACGACCTCTTAGGGTTTACCCTCCAGCAAAGACTGGGCAGTGGGTTACCTGACGACCTCTTAGGGTTTACCCTCCAGCAAATATTGGGTAGTGGGTTACCCAATGAACTCTTAGGGTTTACCCTCTAGCGGGACTGGGTAGTGAGTTACCTGACGACTTCATTCAGACTCATCCCTTTTCTACTAGGCTAGTCAGTGGCTTTTCTCCGTGAATACCAGAGCGGGACCCTTGGTTGTACGGTTCAGTGATGTGACAGCTTTGACTTTGAGAAGACCTATCGACTATGTGATAGTGAAGAGGTGTGGTTTGACTTTCCCCAGAACTCTCAAGTATGAGGGGCACTTTCCCCAAAAGACACGTCCTTGTGACGCAACCTAAAACCGTGCAGGCGAGTCAGTGCCGCCCAAAGCGGATAGTGTTAGGGTGTGGTGATTTGAGCCCCTTGGATTGAAGTTTGGGGAAGACGTGCAAGATACTGGGCATCGATGGTGTTTACTTATGGGACTGTTGCCTACTCACTTTCTTGGGTTGAGCTATGGGATGGAGATCCCCTTACGATATTGTTCGGGTTTATTGATTGGGTATATGGATATGTATATACCTTGTTCCAGTACCAACTCCTTGGGTTTGGTTACTCTCCTTCCAGGAGAGGCGAAGATGCACGGGGTATGCCACGTGCTTTCTGTGTCTAGATTCTCGTGGTTGGATGATTCTACTCACCTACTATAGGTAGCGAAGACTAGATGAGAAGTTTCATCTTCTCACTATTTCTATCTCCTTGTGTTTGGACGATTCTACTTCCTTCCTCTTGTTAGGTTGAGCTCTTACTCTACTATACTCTTTACTGCACTCTCTGTTGTTCTCCTTTACTATTCCCTGTTCGATCTACTGCTCACCTCTTCAGTACATCCTTTGTTGCTCCCTCGAGTTTTCAGGGTATCCTACTGAGTATTTTTATACTCACCCCTTCTTGGGCTTTGCCCGCACTTGGTGTGCCCTTACAGACGACGGACAGGTCGATCATGATGTCAGAGGAGCTTAGAAGTTCGGGATCTTGTACTGCGTACGGTGGTCGTAGTCGGGTTCAAGGTGAGGGACCCTCCTAGCTGTTGTACTTTTTTTACCTGTTGTCGGGTTGTGTCACTTTTCTAGTTGGGTGTGTGTTTTTCCCTTTTTATTTTCAATTTACCTTCAACATTTACTTTTTACTTTTTAGAGGTTGATGCACTTTTTTGGTTTTTTATAGCAGTTAGTACTTTACTTTTCCTTTTACTCTGCACTTCTGCATTGAGTGGGCTGCATGTGTGTGTACAGGTACTCAGGTAAAGGTCTCCCCAAGTTGTTTAGCCTTCGGCGCTTGTCGCCAGCCCCTGGCCTATGGAGGCGGGCTTGGGGTAGTTGTGGCTCGAGCCCGGGTAGGGTCGGGTCATGAAAAAGTGGTATCAAAGGTGTTTCATTCCTTGGGACGTTGAGCAGACGTCCCTAAAAAGGAATTGGTTGGGATCTAGGGCAACAGTTTCAACGTGTCTCGAGAGTAGCTCTCAGACCAAAGAGTCCAGCGATGGTGCGACGACCGACGTATCCATTCACCAGGACCCTGATAACCCACTTTTCGACTCAGCATGTGGAGACACCCGTTGTAGGGAAAATTGGTTTGTGCATCACATAGGATTGAGTCTTTGATTGTCCTTCTTGATTCATCTCCCCATTTTTGTTATGGTCATGTACATATATTCTCATCCGATCGCGGTGCTCCTTGATAACATTCAAGATGACTCCGTGAAGACAGCCAGCTAGGTTACCAGCTTTGGTTCATGACGATGACCCTGTGAGTGATGAGGCCTCATTCCAGGACCCATCTTGCGAGTCCATTTCTCCGGGTGGGCTGGTAGTAGCACCCCCACCTGGTGAGTAGCAGACAGCTCCAACAGAGCAGGCGGATCTTGATCGCGGGTTGAGCGCACTCTGTGAGTTCTAGTGATAGAGACCGCTGAGGTTCAGTGGTGAGCCAGACCCTTAGGCAGTAGAGGTTTGGCTCGATATAGTGGTTTTCCTCTTCAGGCTTGTGCAAACACTAGCAGATTAGAGGGTGTCTTTGGCAGCCAGCCTTTTCCACAAAGCAGCTGGGCGTTGGTGGAGTCTGGTGACTCAGTTACTTGATGAGTCGTCACTTTTGTGGGGAGACTTTCAGCTGCTATTTCGTGAGGATTTTTACCCCTCTTGCTTACTCTCCATTTTGATCCAGGGGCTTCTGCAGTTTCAGCAGGGAAGGATGATGGTGATTGTGTACGCAACTAGTTTCACAGACTGTGCACGTTTTTACCTGGACTTGGTCCATGATGAAAACTTCCGAGCACAGAAGTTTGAGAAGGGACTCCGAAGAGAGATTCAAGCTATCATAGCACCCTTAGGCATTCCCACTTATGCCGAGGTGCTAGATCAAGCACTGGTGACATAGAGCTTCCTCCTATCATGCTTTACGGTTGGTGGTGGCAATAGGTGCGACGGGGCCGAGACGTCTGCCGCAGCTAGCGGGTGTTGGCTGACAGAACCTCGACGCAGGCAGCTTTCCCACAACCGGTTTTGGAGACGTGGTCGTACACCACAGTGGCGTCGGAGGGCACCAGGGCAGCCTGGAGATCATTGGTGCTATTCTTGCAATGGGTGAGGTCACTAGGCATGGGACTGCCCGACCAGGTATGTTGAGAACTTCAGTCAAGCAGTAGGTGCACCACCACGACAGAGGCAGCGCCGTGATCGGAGTGGTACCCAGAGAGGTGTTGCTAGCATAGGAGCGGGAGCAACTGGAAGCGGGGGACGACATTACGAGGTCTTCCCATCACCACCAGGCGGTCCACGTCAGGCCTTGGGAGTTGACAGTTGGGACCAGGGATAGCCACGATCTTTGGATGTTAATGATCCTACAGAGCATGAAGTGACAAGAGGTACGCTTTACGTCTCTTCTACTTTTTGTAGTAGAATTTTTAGACTCTATGTGTGAAATTCTTTTTCTCCCTAATCCTTGCTTGAGTTGTTTCCAAGGTGACACAGGGCATCGGGTGTAACCATGTGTTGGTAGAGTAGGAGTCATATAACATTTTCCATTAGTCCATGGTGTCAACTCCATCGCTTTTCGAGCATGTAAGAGAGTCTTGGTTGCGAGACATAGACTGTGAAATATTGCGTGACCAGATATCCTTGGGTGTTTCACCATATCGATATTCTAAAGGATGGAATCATCGAGCTTTGTCTCAGGTCCAAAAGGTGATTCCAGTCGCATTATACGACTTAGAGGTTCGATCGGGGAGGTGAGCTACCCTTAAGGTCCTTCGGGTCGTTTGAGACTGTGCGAAGGGATGGTGAGGTCCCCACCGCCTTGCCCCAAACCCAAAGGCTGTTTTGGGTGCATGATGTATCCCACATGACTCACCTAAGAAGAAGTGTTCATGCACCTATGCACATCATTGGTGAGGTAATACCCCACATGAACGGACCAAATCCTTCGGTCCATGTGCGGTGACGCAGAACTATGCAAGAGTTCTTCTGGGTATGGGAGATCCAGGTGTGGGCTTAGTACCCTGAGTTGTTTCCCTAGTTTTGATTTTCAGGGAAGAAAATCTTGAAGTATGAAATGATGTAAGAACCCGGTTTTTTCTATAAAAGACTTTGAAATATTATTGATGTTATTCCAGATCAGCGCCTTTAGACGGTGTGCGATTCCGAGCCCCGGTGTGGCCGGAATTAAATTTCCAGTGCGTTCACACTGGGCATGCCAATTAAGAAGAATAACTCCTAAACGGTAGCTTATAAGGGAAATTTGAGGGCACCGTTGAGTCCAGAGCATTCCGTTTACCCTAGGAGGGGTGTAATTTTTGCGGGCGCGGGCCTCCTGTGAAAAATGCCACCAGGGGCGTTTTCGTAATTTAGCAGCCTTAGACGTTAAGTTTTATAAATTTTTAACGGGGACTTGGATTAAAATTATGAGACCACCGTTGTGCTCGGGAGGTGGTTTTTATTCTAGAGGAGGCTTAACCTCGACCCTATCGAGAGTTTTGGATGCTGAACTTCTAGTGGGTATTAAAATTAATAAAAAGTTAATTTATTTCCTTACTTAAGCCATAAACCACTCCACCCTCTTCAATTCTTTCTCTCTGGCAGAGGAACCTCTTGTAACCAAGGAGAGACACTCACCAACCCTCCTCCATCCTATCCTCCCAAAGGTGGTGTACGGCTTCATTGGATCGACAGCGAAGCTCTGGGCTACGCCCAACAAGGTAAGAGATCTTTGTTTCGTATTTTAACTTTGAACCTCTCCTTTGAACTCACTTTACATCATCAAAATGATGTTTAATTTCCGAGAAAATCCCATGAATGTGTAGTATATTTTCTGATCTTTTTGACTCATGTTTCATATTTTAATTCTGATCCCTGAGGCGTCTGCAGCTACCCGATTAAGATTCGAGGTTGTTTTGGGGTTTTCCGGCAGATCTGGCCGGTCTGGCGGGTCTCCGGCGGTCCAGGGCGGTCGAGCGGAGGCGCAGCGGGTCGACGTCGGCAGTCCAGGGCGGTGGGGCTTCTTGGTAGTGCAGTTAAATTGGGCGAGTGGGCCTCAGTGAGGGCGAGGGGGCCAGGCATTCGGCGGGCCAAGGGCAACGGCGGACGGCGAGGCCGAGCGCGACAGGTGAGCTCGCCGGGGCGCGACGACGGCGGGGTTGCAGCGCGCGACCCTGTGCGGGAATAGAGAACTTCATACGGCGAGTCTCCATGCAATACCGCGACCATCCATGAGGTCTGGTCGGCACCGCATAGACCCGCGGTCCACTGCCGAGCCGTGCGGCTGAGCCGCAAGCCGGCGCTGCGAGCCGGGCCGGCCGGCCCAGGCCGGTCCGGCCCAAGGGGATTCCTCCCCTCGACTTCAGACACCCATAATCTTCACTACGGGTGTCAGTTTTGTCTGCTGTCTATGGAATTTTAATCCTTGGCTTGAGACGAACATTTTGATATGGTCTCGGGGATTTTTAATTTCCGAGACGAGGGTCTCGGTGACGCTACACGCCCGTTAAGCGGATTGGCGATTTTCCGGGGGTTCTTGTTTTGGATGGCATGGGCACATCCGATGTTCGATTTGAGTGTCGTCAGCGGTGTTGTGACCCTGGCATTGAGACTAAGATTTCTTGGGTGGTTTCAGGTGTTGAAACCAGTGTTGAGGAGTGGGCCCCATGACCTGTCTTTTAAGCTACGAGTAGCGTTTAGAAACTTTTTCATCGGACGTCCGTTCGGGGTGTGCGAGCAGTCGATTCTTGGTGATTTTTTCTGAGGGCATTACAATGGAACAATCCTCCCTCTTTTATTCATCATGGTGGAGTGGCCCCCACAAGGGTCGTTTTCGGCATTGGTGGTGATTTCTATCCTCTTCACCGGGTGTCTATTTCAGGCAAGTGAATAGTCAATATTGGGTGCTTCTTTGAGAGGATGGAAATGGTGTGATCCATTGGCAGCACTTCGGGACAATGATATGGGTCCCATGTAGCACCGGTCATGTGCGGTATGATGAAATGCATCATTTTCTTCAGATATTCATTGCACGCATGTACATAGTCAATTTGACGTGTTTTCCCGAGGGGATCGAAATGGTGCAGTGCGCCCGACTGTTTTTGGAGATAAGGCTCGGGACCACGGGATGTCGTTCGGGCATAAAGTAGTATTGAACGACTTTTACATCAGATGTCTGTTGGAGGCGAATAAATAGTCAATCTCATGGGTTTTTTTTCGCGAGGATTACAACGGTGCGATCCGTTTGGATGTGCGGAGTCTCATTCGAGATCTCATTAAATTTGGAAGCATGAAAGGTGTACCGGTGGTGGTTCTTCCTGCAGTGTTTTTTAGGAACCCTTGGTGTGTGATCGCATTCACTCCTGTGAGAGTGAAGTTAGTGTTTAAAGAGAAGTGGTTGGTTGTGCTAGGGTTGTGGAGGAAGCAAGTTAGCGAAGTTACGTTTACACCCTTCGCGTTGACGTTGGGTGTTGTGTGCACAATATCCTTTGGGCTGGAAATGTGGTATACTCTGGGAGTATACGAGAATGCCTGGAGGTGCATGTTGTGGTTTGTACCCAAGGACATTTGTGCTTGGTTTGGAGATGAGTTGGGGCCACACGTCGTGAGGGCCCCATATGCGCGCCAGGTTCTGCTTTACGTACCTTTGATCTCTCGCGACGTAGAGGGTCCCTCTGTTCACGATGATTTAGACCATCAGGGTTGAGTGGTTTCCACTAGTTCTGTTCTCGACAGTGTGACCAGCGGAGTTATTTGGGTTCCCCTTTTTTCTTTAGTCGTGTGGGATTTTAGTATCACGTCCCTTCGTTTTCCTTGGTAGAGTTTTTAAGGATTCGGTGTGACCAATACATTATGCGGGCACCGATCCTCTACCCAGGAGGTTGTTTCCAGTAGGGTATGAAGCCCCAGTGAGCCTGGGCACAGATTCCCTAGTCGAGTATCGAGATCATATCCTCTTTCCGTGATCTACAGTGACGTGTTTCCCTAGGCAGAGCTCTAGGTATCGGTGTGACCCACACTATACAGGCGTTGAACCTCTACTAGGTGAATTGTTCTGGATTTGGGTGGTTGCACGATACCCACTCGGTATTCTGTTGTCCGGTGTTGTACTATCTAGTAGGGATGGCCAGATCAGTTCTAGGTTTACCCTCCAGTAGGGTTGGGCAGTGGGTTTCTCATCGACTTCTTTGGGTTTACCCTCCAGCAGGGCTGGGCAGTGGGTTTCTCATTGACATCTTAGGGTTTACCCTCTAGCAGAGATAGGGCAGTGGGTTACCCGGTTACCTCTTAGGGCTTACCCTCCAGCATAGATTGGGAAGTGGGTTACCTGACGACCTCTTAGGGTTTACCCTCCAGCAAAGACTGGGCAATGGGTTACCCGACGACCTCTTAGGGTTTACCCTCCAGTAGAGACTGGGCAGTGGGTTACCTGATGACCTCTTAGGGTTTACCTGCCAGCAAAGATTGGGTAGTGGGTTACCCAACGACCTCTTAGGGTTTACCCTCCAGTGGGGATGGGCAGTGGGTTACTCGATGACTTCTTTCAGACTTATCCCTTTCTATTATGCGAGTCTATGGATTTTCTCTGTGACTACCGGAGTGGGACCCTTGGTTGTACGGGTCAGTGATGTGACAACTTTTACTTTGAGAATACCTCTCGACTATGTGATAGTGAAGAGATGTGGTTTGACTTTCCCTAGAACTCTCAAGTACGAGGGGTGCTTTCCCCACCAAGATGTGTCCTTGTGACGCGACCTAAAACCATGCGGGCGAGTCAGTGCCGCCCAAAGAGGATAGTGTCCGGGTGTGGTGATTTGAGCCCCTTGGCTTGTAATTCGGGGCAGACTTGCAGGATGCTGGGCATTAATGGTATTTACTTCTGGGACTATTGGCTACTCACTTTCTTGGTCTGAGCTAAGGGATGGAGATCCCCTTACGATCTTGTTCGGGTTTCTTGATTGAGCATATGGATATGTATATACCTTGTTCCAGTACCCACTCCTTGGGTTTGGTTACCCTCCTTCTAGGAGAGGTGAAGACGCACGGGGTATGCCACGTGCTTTCCGTGTCTAGCTTCTCATGGTTGGATGAGTCTACTCTCCTACTATAGGTAGTGAAGACTCGATGAGAAGTTTCATCTTCTCACCGTTTCTAGGTCATTGTGTTTGGACGAGTCTACTTCCTTCCTCTTGTTGGGTTGATTTGTTACTCTACTTTACTCTTTACTGCACTCTCTGTCATTCTCCTTTACTATCCCCTATTCGATCTAATACTCACCTCTTCAGTACCTCCTCTGTTTCTCCCTCAAGCTTTTGGGGTATCCTACTAAGTATTTTTATACTCAACCTTGCTTGAGATTTTCCTGCACTTGGTGTGCCCTTGCAGACGTTGGACAGGTCGATCATGACGTCAGAGGAGCTTAGGAGTTCGGGAGCTTGGACCGCATATGGTGTTCGTAGTCAAGTTCCAGGTGAGGGACCCTCCCAGCTTTTGTACTTTTGTTTAACTGTTACTAGGTTGTGGAACTTTTCTAGTTGGGCGCGTGTTTTTTCCTTTTTCTTTTCAGTTTACCTTTAGCATTTACTTTGTACTGTTTAGAGGCCGATGCACTTTTTGTGGTTGTTTATAGCAGTTAGTGCTTTACTTTTCCTTTTACTCTGCACTTCTGCATTGAGTGGGCTGTGTGTGTGTGTATAGGTACTTAGGCAAAGGCCTCCCCGAGTTGTTTAGCCTTCGGCGCTTGTCGCCAACCCCTGTCCTATGGAGGCAGGATTGGGGTAGTTGTGGCTCGAGCCTGGGTAGGGTCGGGTCGTGACAATCTAGGAATATAAAAGTAAAAAATTTTGAATTGGGAAAACTTGTGATCTTGTATAGTTCAAAACATCATTTACACCTGGGAAAGTTGATGTCTATATGGTCAGGTCCTTTCATAGTGCATCATGTGTACCCCCATGGGGCATTAGAGATTCAAGATCCCACAAGTGGTTATATTTTCAAGGTCAATGTTCAAAGGTTAAAACCATTCATTGAATCATTCAATAAATAGAAAATAGAGGTTGAGTTAACTGAGCCAACCTATGAACTAGGAAAAAATTGATAGATTTAGGATCCATGTCAAGCTAACGACGTTAAATAAAGCATTGCATGGGAGGCAACCCATGGTTTTCATGTTTTCAGTCTTTTTGGAATCAGTTTTTATTAATCATTTTAATATTTAAAAAAAATATACTATTGGTATGTTCTTCTATTATGAGTATGGATGGGTATGGAAGGGGAGTACCATATTCATATGTGTCACGTGGTGTGATCCTTGAGTAATACCTTACCCAGAAATTTAAAAAGAAGGTAATGTATCATCAGTTCATTTTATTTTTATGTGTTTGTAGGTTAAAATAAAAATAAAAAAAATAAATAAGAATATAATAATAATAAAAAAAGGTCCACATCATAGGTTGTGGGGCAAACCCCATCACAACTGGTGAAGTCGCGGGGACTCAAACTCGGGACCAAAGGGAGACAGGGGCGCGCGCTTACCACTGACCTACGGCTTTTTGTGCTTCCTTATTCTATAATTTTTATATATATACTTATATTTTACTTTCTTTATTATATAAATATATATATATATATATTGTTTTGTCTTTTTTCTTTTTTCCTTTTTCTACTAGGGAACTCTACAAGTGACATAGATATCAAAGGACTAAATTAGAGCAGCAAGAACTTCAACTTCAACCACCAGGTGACTTCATTCCATGATCCTCATATTTCAATTTCCTTTTTGAAATTTCCCTATCTTCCTCTACTCCTTATAAATTTTCATTTCTTCAAACACTGGGGACAATTTTATTTTATGTTGGGGGGGATATGAAATAAAAAAAATCTTTTGTCTAAAAAAATGAATGATTTGAAAAAAAAATGTGTGTAAATGGAAGGAAAAAATCATTTAACTTTGAACATGGTAATACACATTGTACACTTTGAAACTGAATATTAAATAATTTAGCATGCCCCAATTCTAATTTTAATCCTTGTATAATTTCATGAGCATAGATTTTGGAAAGTGTGGCTATCCAATGCAATATATCATTGTTTATATTTTCATCCAAATAAAAAAGAATCACAATTCATGTCCTTTGGATAGTGGGGTATTAGTTTGAGTTCATGGGGTCACCCAAATAAATATCATAGGTTTGGTGATCATTTTATTTTTAATATGATTATTCAATAAAAAAATTAAAAAAAACAATAAATTTGCGTGTAGAGCAACGAAATGAGCTAATGTGTGGATTTCGGCACTTGGGGATCGTGACTCCATAGTTGTCTGGCCCATAGTTAGTAATTTTATCTCTATTTTTTGTTAATTTGATTTTTTTTTACTGAGTTAACTCGAGATGATGCCCGAGTATGTGGGATTCACTTGGTTTCCTAAGGTCTTTGATCCTGGGAGTCATCGGCAAAGTCTCACTACAGGGGTTGACTCTTTTGAGTGCAATTTCAATTACCATGGAAAAATTGAAAAAACAAAAAAAATAATACAATAAAAAAATTGAATACTCATCTTAATATTGAAATGTGATTCCACCTAGCGCTTCCATTATTTCCCCCTTGAATAAAGATGAACCCCCATGTCTATTGTGATACACAACACATCCTCATACTTAATTGATATTGGATGAAATATGGTAATGAATTTGAACAAAGGAATGGGATTGGGATTGAGATCTACTTATGAAACTATCTTGTATTAAAATATTTTGATGGGTTTCATGATTGTTTGGTATAATGGTTTTGGTGATCATTATGTTTTAAAATGTTTTTGGAAAAGGGAATTCGAATTTCATATTGTTGAGATATATTTTGCTCGAGATTAGAAAAACTCAAGTTGAGGGTATGATTAGCCACTAAATAAGGCTAATATTAATTGTTAATATATATAATATTCATGTGATTTATTATTCATAAACACCATTTTAGTGCATTTTACACTTTGAACATTATTTCACATTATGATTGTAATTCCTTCTTAAAATGCACTATTATGTGGTACATTTATGAACATCATTTAAAGTAACCAATGATCTTGATTTTATTTTAATATTTAATTTTCAGGTTTCTAATTATATTGAGAACAATTCATATTTGTGGAGTGTTGAAAGATCCACATTGGAATACCACCAAAATGAGATTTCATGGAAATAATTATGGAGAAGGCAGATTGGACACCAACCCACTGATGAGAATGTGGGGCTCAACATACAATCCCAATGAAGCCCAACATTCTTGATATGCTATAATACATATAGATGAACAAATAATTCATCAGGATTCAGTGCTAATTTGGCCTCCATTGTGGTTATTCATGCGGACCAAGTTGAAGATAAAATTCTTGGCCAGATTCTACAGCCCAAAACAATTCCCACCATTTTACACATATATCATTAACCATAAACTATTTTGGGTTGAACCTTTAAAGACGGTTAGGTTACATCCCGAGATTCATTTTTTTATTCTATGGACCACTCCAATTTGTCCATATATAAGGTCTTCCAGGCACATCTGTTCGGTGGAAGCAAGCTGGATGCCACCTCGGGTCAAGGGTGGAAAAATCAACTCTCCCTCAACTTTCCACCCACCTATTCCCTACCACAATTAATTGAGAATACTTGGACTATTGGAGGCTCGACCCAAGGATTTAAAAATTACTATTTAAGGTAGTGGTGGAGGAGGATTTGATCATCTTTTGATCTTTCTTTCATTGTAATGTTATGCTGCGATTTTGTTGTCTCAAATTTGTCTTCCATATGTAAGTTGTTTTAATTCATCCTTGCTTCTTAATAAAAGTTCTTCTTCTATTATTATTATGTTCTTCTCCATATAACTTTGATACCGTTGGTTCAAGGTGTGAATTTATTCACACCAAACCTTGTGAAATTATTCACACAACGGTGGAGTGATCATTTTATTTTTATTGTTTTCTTTACTTCTTCAATTCCTCCCTCATGAGTCTACTTCCCGCTTCCATTGAAACCATAGCATAAATGGAGGGATAACCCACTTATGGGTTGATCCAAGGGAGTATCAAGGGGATGGATTGGATGTTATTTATCATCCAATTAATGTCTAATCACTTCTTTAATTTAGATTTCTATTTGATGATTTTTAAACTCCATCGTCCTTGTTGAATTTAAGGCCACACAGTTCAAGTGCTAATACAAACCTTTACCTTGAAGTGCTCGAAACTTTGATCCTTCGAGTGTATAATTGATTAGTATTAAAGTGTGTAGGTATTAAACCAGTAAGTGATGATGTTTTTAGATCTTCTTAAATGAACCCATCTCAAATATAAGAAATTGAAATCATTAAAAAAAGGAATTCATCCAATCCACCCCAAGCGATAACCTAGGATAAACTCATTACCTTAATTTGAATTAACTTAAATATATTAGTGATTCTTTAAAACCATCTTAAATAAACCCAAGTTTTCCACTTTATAGCTAAAAACAATCCATAGAACGTACGTGTTTGTAGGTTACTTCTTAGGTCTCTGAGGATTCGACAACCCAAACTAAACTACAAGGGTCGTTTTACCTTCATCTCTTGGGTAAATTTGAGCATGAATCACCTCTCCCAAGATCCTCCTAAATATAGGATGCATCCTCGCAGCATGTCCTCAGGCACCTAAATCGTGCAATTTGGCTAGCCATCTATCTGGGGGTGGTAAGCTATGCTCAGAAGAACCTGTGTACCCAAATCCCTTTGTAGCCTTTTCTAGAATTGAGAAGTAAACTGGGTGTTCCTATCTAAAATGATAGTGTGTAGGATCCCATCTAGTTGTACAATCTAAATGATGTACAACCTCCCAATATCATCAACACTAAAGGTTTCCTTGATCGGTAGTAAATGAGAAACCTTCATGACCCTGTCAACAACAACCTGTACGAAATCATTACCTCGATGTGACCTCGATAATCCTGTCACAAAATCCATCATGAAATCATGCCATTTTCACTCTAGAATGGGTAGATGTTGTAAAAGTTTGGCTGGTCGCTGGTGTTCTGCCTTCACCTACTGATAGGTGGAACACCTCATGAAAAAACCAGCTACATCTATTTTCATACCCAGCTACCAATACTAACGATGTAAATATTGATACATCTTGGTGACATTGGGATGCACTGCCCATACAAAGGCATGAAAGTCCCACATCAACTCATCTCACATGTTAGTTGAAACCCATATGAAACTATGTAAACATATAACTTCATCCTCACCTACAATCCAACCAAGAGTAGGGTCCTCAACTACCACACTCTTCTGTAGAACTAGGCCTTCTGAATATGATAGCTTCCTCATCCTCACTCTATCTAGAAGGGTAGAGGTAACAACTAAGGATGATAGAAACATATTCCCCTGACCGTGGTACACCTTCAAGTGTATCTCAAAGAAAAAATTCATAATATTCCACTCGCTACTGTCCTACTGTATAGCCTGTATTTGATTCCTCCTGGTCAATGCATCGACCACTACATTGCCTTTAACAGACATGTAGGAAAGCTCAAAATTAAAGGAATGAAGGTATTCCACCCACCTTAACTACCTCATATTTACATCACATTGTATAAATATGTACTTGAGTATTTTGTGTTCTATGTACACCACAAAAGGATCTACCAGTATGTAATGTCTCCAAAAACACAATGCGCGAACAACCACAGCTAACTCGAGATCATGTATCGAGTTATTCCTATCATGCAGCCTCAAATACTGAGACGCATACGCAATGAATTGATCCCCATGAAAAAGAACTCCTCCTAGCCTGATACCAAATACATCGCATTATATAGTGTAACTCCTACCCAGCTTTGGAAAAATCAGTATCGGCACTGAAGTAAATCTCCCTTTCATCTTCTGAAAGGCAATCTCATAGGAATCTATCCATATATACTTCACACGCTTCTTAGTCAAGCTCATCAATGGTTCTTCTAAGTGTGATAATTTCTATATTAAATGAATGTAGTAACCAACCATCCCTAAGAAACTCTCCACATCAAATATGTTCTTGGCATGCTCCCAAAAAACTACTTCTCTCACCTTCTCTAGGTCCACTGATACTCTTGTCTCTAAGATGATGTTACCAAGGAAGTGAATATGATCCATCCAGAAGTGGCACTTTATTATCTTAGTATATAACCGATGCTCTCTTGGTGTATTCAAAATGATCTCAAGATGTTTGTTATGCTCATGTTGATTTTGATAATATGCCAAGATATAATCCATGAAAACCACCACAAATGAGTCAAGATAAGGATGGAACATTCGGTTCATCAGTACCATGAAGACTATTGGACCATTCCTGAGACCGAATGTAAGAACCCGGAGCTTCGGTTTCAGGTATGGATCTCTTTTACGGGATTTTTAAGGAAAAATGGAGAATATTGAAATTTTCAGAGTACACGCCGTGTACTCCTCAGCCACTCTAAGTCGTGTGTTGGCCAAGACCGGGCCACACACACAGTGTGTATCTGGAAATTTTCAGAGTACACGTCGTGTACTTTATGAGTACATGCCGTGTACTCCTCTACCACTCGAAGCCATGTAATTAGCCGTGTCCGAGCCACACACACGGTGTGTAAGGCTGAGGTGGAGGCCGATTATTTCGGGGTATGGAAAATTGAAGTACACACTGTGTACTCAAGAAGTACACGCCGTGTACTTTCTTTTTATTTCATTAATCAGATCGGGGTTGTGCCTAATGCTCGTAAACACCTTCTTCTCCGCCTAATTCCGTCTAGAGTGTCCGAGGAGGCCGATTCTTCTCCGAGCCACCGATCCATTACCGGTTGTCCGAATCGAACTCCGTTGATTGCAGAAGAATCGCAGCGGTGATTTCTTGGTTCTTCTTTAGCCTCGTTTCCTGATTCTTCCTCTCGCGTGAGTTATCCGAGGTTGAGCGTTTTAGACGTTTTTGCAGATCTACTCTGTTCTAGGCCGATTCATGGGCCGAGGTTCAAGTATATCGATCTCCAAGGATCGAGCTAGGTGGTTTGTTTCCCTATGTTGAAGTTCTTTGAGTTTTGGTTGCAAAAGTACCAGATACCCATGTATCAGGTATCCCGAGTTAGGGTTTTGATCCTGTTTATTTATCTGCCTTAGATTGCTTGTATGCTTGAGGTTATTGGATGATTAATAATTTCTTGTTAGCATGTTTGAGGATCACCCCATGGGTGTTTTCCCTTGTTTTGGCTATTTTTTGCTGTTTGGCATGGTTTTCCTACGAGGTAACCCCTTTTTGCATTGCTAGTATGCCTGTTGACTTGATTTCATGTATTGCCTGCTGTTTATATGCTTGTGGATGCATTTTGTAGCTATTATACAATTAGTTGTTTAACTTACTTAGGGATGCTAATAGTCAATTACGCACGACTGGACTGCTCAGGGCCATGAGAACCTTGTGTGGGAGATCAAAGAGGGAATAGACGATTAAGTGCTTCCCTAGAGGGTCTGTTGGTTTTAGTTTCGTATGCAGGACCTATGGGGATCGGACATTGTGCTTCCCAAGAGTGTTCTTAGTTTACCCATGCATCAATACCATAGGAGGAATTAGACATAAGTGTTTCCTCAGAGAGTCTGTAGCTATTATTGCAAGACCATAGGGGAATTGACATAAGAGATTCCCAGAGTGTTTGTTCCTTGTTTGATTACTGGACTATAGTGGTCTTCTCGTTTAATCCACCTAGAGAGTTAGTGTGAATTTTGATGGTTGGTTGTGACGAGTCCACCAAGCCAAATAACAAGCTTGGTTTTTGTACTGATTGTGTTAGGCAGTCTTTTTAGATACCTGTTGTGTTACTTGCTTGTCTTGGAATAAGAAACTTTGCTGTTTTTCCCTGGTTGTGTAATTAAATGAATGTGAATGGTAATTGGTAGAATTGTTTACTGCATTTTTTACCTTTACTTTTGCTATATCACTCACTGACAGTAGGGCACAAATCTTTTGGTGGTTTCCTACTGGGATTAGTCTCACACCCTGTTTGGGTCCTGCTTTTCAGCCCAAATAGATTATATGGTTGCAGGTTTAGGTAGGGATTGTGGATCTTCCACCTCAGGTACTTGATTGCTGGTCGGAGCTGGAGAGCATGGGACCGGGTCTTGGCCCACGATGCTGCTGGAGTTGCTGTTTACTTTTAGTACTTTGGTTTCAGTTGTATTTCAATATGTTGTTTTGCTTACTACTTTCCATAGACACATGTACCATCCTGCATCATTGTTATATCAAACCTTGCTTTTACTTTAAGTTCAGTTGTTGCATACTATTTACTGCTTCCACTATTTTGTATGTTTATTCTTCCACTGCATACTTTACCAAATGAGGGCATAGTTTCCCCACTGACTCACCAAGGCCCTTGATGCTAGTCGACAGCCTCTGGCGTTTGGGGGAACGCGCATGAGGTCATGTGGCGAACCGGGTACGGGGCGCTAGTGGAAGGGCTTCGGATTCGGGTCGTTACAAAGTGGTATCAAAGGAGTTTTCCTTCTTTATATTGCCTTACTATTTTGCGACCATAGCCAGGGATAGGAAGAACTGGGTATTTAGTACTTAACTGTGCCCGGGAGTAATTAACCCGTGTACAGGGAAAACCTATATTACCTCGTAATTGTAATTTTCAGTTTTTTCAAGTGTTACAATTTATTATATTTCACCGTTGGGTGATGCACATGTTTTGTGTTGTTGCAGTTTATATGATTATGGTTCTATTTGGTTGCAACCCGATGACATGAGGGTGTGCCATCTTATGCATCATATAGGCACCAGGTAGGAAATCACTGGTCATGCATTTTACCATGCCATCTAGGGTGCATTAGAATTGCATGTTGTTGTGATAGATGTCATGATATATTATGCATTTTGTTGTGGTAGTTGTCGTGATATAAATACTTATTGTGTTGATAGAGTGTTACTTCTTTTACAACCTGTTTAGCATGGGCGCCAAGCTCTGGTCTTGGAGGTGTTATGGGCCCTCAAGGATCGGAATTGGGCGGATCATTGTTTGTTATGTTGTTTACTTGTTTTATTCATTGTGATGATTCCAAGCTTTTATTCGCGGGGAGTATGGGCCCCCATGGATCAGAATTTGGCACATAGATGGTTTTTTTTTAGTGTTTCTGGCGTTCAGAGCAGTTTCAGAGCTACTGCCCAGAAAAACCCAGAATACACAGCGTGTACTTCCTTCATACACGCCGTGTAGTTTTTAAACCATGTTACTATCTGTGTAAAAAAACACGGGGTGTCGGAAAATCTTTGGGGACACGCCGTGTACCTTATGTACACGTCGTGTGGTAGTCAACTGTGTACCCGGCTGTGTCGCCAACAACACGGGTCAGGGAAGCTCGTGTAGTGCACGCCGTGTGTTATAAATACACTCCGTGTAGGTTTTTTCTGGGCACTCGGCCGTGTCATGAACAACACGGGTCGGTGTTATCCATCCTTATACACGCCGTGTTTGTTCGGAACACACCGTGTAGGGGATCAGCCGTGTAGCCATCCGTGTAACCTGCTACACGGGTTGTCGAGCCTGTCTAGTACACGTCGTGTGTTAGAAGAACATGCCGTGTAGTTTTCTTTTAGGTACCCAGCCGTGTCACGAACAACACGGGTCGGTGTTATCTCCTCTGATACACATCGTGTTTGTTCAGAACATGCCGTGTAAGGTGTTAGCCGTGTGGCCGGCCATGTAACCTGTTACACGGACCGCCGAAGCCTGGATTGTACACATCGTGTCCTCAGTGTACACGCTGTGTAGTCTAGTTTTTAGAGGACTGTGTAGGTTAGCTGTGCAAGGAGACTCGGGCAGGGGAGTGGAGTCCAGGTACACGCCGTGTTTTTGGACCACATGTTGTGTAGTCTAGAAATTTACACGACCGATGGTGGCAGAATTACAGGCCCATGTAAATGGCTTTAATAAACATGTCGTGTAGTTTAAATACACGCCGTGTAGTTCAGTTTTTCAAGTTTAAGTGTTTCTCTCTCCTATTCTCGTTTTGTACTCTTGTGTTTTATTTCCTTGTTGATCCTAAATCTGGAGTGTTCTTTTGACCTTTCAGGGTTATGGCACCAAGACGTCCTCCCGTTGCACGCCAGAAACCATGCAGTGGCAGTATGCCTGATATGGAAGACCAGGGACTACCTGTAGTTCCGCCGATTGTTCTGGATATGGAACCTGCAGTGATTCCAGACACTGGTGTGGACACTCAGTTCAGAGAGGGTTTCATGAGGTTCATGCAGACCTTCCAGGGAGCTCAGCATCCTGCCCCGTTTATGGCAGAGCTGACATGAGTCTTCTAACAGCAGCATCCTCCCACTTTCACAGGGGATGGAGGACCTCAAGTTGCAGAGTCATGGCTAGAAACAATGATTTCCATCTTCGAGCATCTGGAGACACCCCCAGACAGACGGGTGAATCTCGCAACTTACATGCTGCAAGATTCTTCCAAGAGATGGTGGGATGTAGTCTCACAGGCAGGGCACCAGCAGACTATGGCTTGGGGCGAATTCTAGCGTACGTTCTATGACTACTTCTATCCAGCGACGTTGAGGGCCGACAGGGCCAGGGAGTTCATGAACCTGTAGCAAGGTACTCTTTCGGTTATGGAGTATTCCTCCCTCTTCACTGAGTTACAGCGTTTCGCTCCCGTTTTGGGAAATGACGAGCTGTTTTCGGCGAGGAAGTTTGAGGAAGGCCTCAAACCATAGATTAGATCACAGGTGAACGTTTTCCAGTTGACTTCTATTACTCTGATAGTCAACCGGGCGCTGATCACCAAAAGAAATCTGAGGGAGACTGGAGCTGTTGACCAGGGCGGTTCAGCACCCAAGGCTGAGTCGTTTCATACTGACAGCAGGAAGCGCCACCGAGGGTCTACTCGAGGTGACTCGAGGAAGCGGGGTATATCTTTTGGAGGAATGGATCTTCCTTCTGGAAACCCGGTGATATGTTATCAGTGTGGAAAGAGTGGGCATAAGAAGCCTCAGTTCCCGATAGATCTAGTGGAGCGCTGAGCTTGCGGCAAGATGGGTCATCTGCAGCATTTTTGTAGGGTTCTTCTTCCAGTGGCTAGTGGAGGAGGATCTGTTTCTACCCCTCGTTCAGGAGTAGGATTACCAGTCCCACAACAGACTGGGAGCTGGAGTTCTTCAGGTCGTTTAGGCCAGGGTAGAGGTCACGGATGCGGTGTTCAGGCTCAAGGGGGATCAGCTTAGGGGTATCAGGCTGCTACACAGGGCCGCGGTACTGGCCAGATGTTTGCAGTAGAGTAGATTCATCGGGAGCAGGATCCTGGACCTTCCACAGTTCGACATACGATCTTAGTAGCCTCATTTTTATCTTCTGCACTTTTTGATACCGGATCTTCTCATAGCTTTATTTCTGTGCACACTTTGGAGAGCCTTAGACTCACTATCCTTACTTCTGAGGATACTTTGGCACTAGACACTCCTTTGGGACATAGAACTATTAATGTGCGTCAGTGCAGGGAGTGCCCCCTTGAGGTTGGTGGGTGTCACTTCATGTGGGATCTTTATGTCCGGGAGATGACAGGTTATGATGTCATTCTCAGAATGGACTGGCTAGTTCCTTTTCAGGCCTTTGTCGACTGTTATCGTCGTAGGGTGAGTTTCACGTCACCAGAGGGCAGGTCTTTTCTTCACAAGGGTGAATGGGATGTCCAGGAAAGCAGAGCTGGACCAGAGCATCATGGGTTGGGAATAGTTATGGCCCAGATTTCCAGTATATAACTAGATGATCAGGGGACCTCTCAGATGGATTTTCCTCCATTGGTTGATCTCTTTCCAGATTTATTTCCAGAAGACTTCTCAGGTTTGCCTCCGGAGCGTGAGGTAGACTTCTCGATTGAGCTTGTGCTAAGAGTCGCACCGATATCCATACCTCCTTATAGGATGGCTACGCCTGAGTTGCAAGAGCTCAAGAAGCAGTTGGAGGAGTTGCAGGCTAAGGGTTTCATCCGACCCAGTACTTCCCCTTGGGGTTCACCTGTGTTGTTTGCGAAGAAGGCAGATGGTACCTTACGGATTTGCATGGATTATCGGAAGTTGAATTAGTTGACGGTCAAGAACCGATATCCCTTGCCGAGGATTGATGATCTCTTCAATCATCTTCGAGGAGCTCGGGTGTTCTCGAAGATCGACTTGAGATCCGGCTATCATCAGCTGCGCGTTAGGCCTTCAGATATACCCCTGACAGCCTTCAAGAGCAGGTATGGCCTCTACAAGTATACGGTTATGCCGTTCGGCCTTACGAACATGCTAGCAGTTTTCATGGCACTGATGAATGGAGTGTTCCATCCTTACTTTGATTCCTTCATTGTGGTCTTCTTGTACGATATCTTGGTGTACTCTCACACTCGACACGACCATGCAACCCATCTTGAGATTATTTTGAGTACACTGAGAGAGCATCAGATTTATACTAAACTCTCAAAGTGCCACTTTTGGATGGATGAGATTCACTTCCTGGGTCATGTCATCTCAGAGACAGGAGTATCAGTAGACCCAGAGAAGGTGAGAGCAGTAGTCACCTAGGAGCAGCCGAAGAACGTCTTCATGGTACATATTTTCTTGGGGATGGCTGGTTACTACAGGAGGTTTATACAGTACTTCTCACACCTATCAGCACCTTTGATGGGATTGAATAAGAAGGGGGTGAAGTTTTTTTGGTCAGAAGCCTGTGACTCAGCCTTCCAGGAGCTGAAGGAGAGATTGACTTCAGCACCGATTCTAGTTCTGCCAGAGTCGGGCAAGAGTTATACATTTTTCTGTGATGCATCTGGCATCGTTCTTGGAGCAGTTCTTATGCAGGAAGATCGTGTTGTTGCGTACGGATATCGGTAGTTAAGGCCACAAGAGAAGAACTATCCTATGCACGATTTGGTGTTGGATGCTGTTGTTCATGATTTGCGTTGTTGGAGGAACTATCTCATGGGAGAGCATTTCATGGTATATACTAACCACAAGAGCCTCAAGTATATCTTCACGCAGCATGACTTTAATCTGAGAAAGTAGAGGTGGGTCGAGTACCTACAGTCTTTCGACTTCAAGCTTGCTTATACGCCTGGGAAGGGTAATGTTGTGGCAGATGCACTGAGCAGGAGGACTCAGTTGCAGGCAGTTCAGGAATCCAGCAGTGAGTGGCAGCACATGGATCTGTTCTCTGAGATGCATCTGGAGGTACATGACAGATAGGGTCAGACGGTTCTTTCTTCCATAGCTGTTACCTCTACCCTTTTTGATCGAGTTCGAATGAGGCAGCTATCAGACCCTGAAGGCCTAGTCCTACGGGAGGGTGTGTCAGATGGAGACCCTACTCCGGGGTGGACAGTGGGCGATGACGAGGTGCTATGTTTTCATGGCCGCGTATGGGTTTCAGCAGACATACGTGAGGAGCTGATGCGGGAGTCTCATGCCTCAGCTTGGGCAGTTCATCCTGGTGTCACCAAAATGTACCGAGACTTGCACCGCCAGTATTGGTGGCTAGGTATGAAGAAGGATGTGGCTGGTTTTTTTATGCAGTGTTCCACCTATCAGTAGGTGAAGGCAGAGCATCAGCGACCAGAAGGGCCTTTGCAGCAGTTACCCATTCCTGAGTGGAAATGGAATGATTTCGTGATGGACTTCTTGACAGGGTTACCGAGATCGCCTTGAGGAAATGATGTGGTTTGGGTTGTAGTGGACAGGCTCACGAAGGTTGCACACTTCTTTCCGATCAAGGATACCTTCAGTGTTGATGAGTTGGGATGGTTGTACATCCGGGAGATTGTACATCTGAATGGAGTTCCACACTCCATTGTTTCAAACAGGGATGCGCATTTTACTTCGCACTTCTGGCAGGGGCTATAGAGGGCGTTGGGTACACGGGTAATTTTGAGTACAGCATACTATCCCCAGACTGATGGCCAGTCCGAGCGTACAATCCAGGTGCTTGAGGATATTCTCTGAGCTTGCATTTTAGACTTTGGCGGTTCTTGGGAGAAGCATATTCCTCTGGTGGAGTTCGCCTACAACAACAGTTTTCAGGAGACTATTCATATGGAACCTTACGAGGCTTTGTACGGTAGGCCATGTCGATCACCTTTATGCTGGCTAGAGGTAGGAGAGGCGGATTTATTGGGGCCTCGTCTTGTTCAGGAGACTTCAGAGCAGATAGAGCTGATTCGGAAGAGGATGGCTACAGCGCAGTCTCGACAGAAGTCTTATGCTGATCAGCGGAGACGACCTCTGGAGTTCGAGGTCGGGGATCAGGTTTTCCTGCGTGTCACACCGAGGTTGGGACACAAGAGGATTTGGAGACAGGGTAAGCTTTCACCGAGATACGTCAGGTCATTTGAGGTTCTGGAGAGAGTCGGGCTGGTTGCTTACAGGTTGCAGTTACCTCAAAGATACCAGGCTATGCATGACATCTTTCATGTTTCTCAGCTTCGATGGTATTTCTCAGACCCATCTCATGTTTTGCAACCCGAGGAGGTTGAGTTGGAGCAGGATGCATCTTTTGAGGAGCATCCTATCAGGATTTTTGATCGTAGTACAAAAGTGCTCTGTGGCCGGTCTATTCCTCTGGTACGGGTGCTATGACAACACGGACGTATACAGGATGAGAATTGGGAGAGGGAGGCTGATATGTGATCACAGTGGCCAGAGTTGTTCGAGGTTTCTTCTTCTATTCCTTGATAGGGAAATGCGGAGACGAATTTATTTAAGGGGGGAAGTTTGTAAGAACCCGGAGCTTCGGTTTCAGGTACGGATCTCTTTTATGGGCTTTTTAAGGAAAATGGAGAATCTGGAAATTTTCAGAGTACACACCGTGTACTTTATGAGCACATGTCGTGTACTCCTCGGCCACTCTAAGCCGTGTGTTGGCCAAGACCGGGCCACACACACGGTGTGTATCTGGAAATTTTCAGAGTACACGTCATGTACTCCTCTGCCACTCGAAGCCGTGTGATTGGTCGTGTCCGGGCCACACACACGGTGTGTAAGTCTGAGGTAGAGGCCGATTATTTCGAGGTACGGAAAATTGAAGTACACACCATGTACTCAAGAAGTACACGCCGTGTACTTTATTTTTTATTTCATTAATCAGACCGGGGTCGTGCCTAATGCTTGTAAACACCTTCTTCTCTGCCTAATTCCATCCAGAGCATCCGAGGAGGCCAATTCTTCTTCGAGCCACCAATCCATCACCATTTGTCTAAATCGAACTCTGTCAATTGTAGAAGAATCGCACCGGTGAGTTCTTGCTTCTTCTTTAGCCTTGTTTCCTGATTCTTCCTCTTGCGTGAGTTATCTGAGGTTGAGAGTTTTAGTCATTTGTGCAGATCTAATCCGTTCTAGGCCAATTCACGGGCCGAGGTTCAAGTATATCGATCTTCAAGGATCGAGGTAGGTGGTTTGTTTCCCTATGTTGAAGTTCTTTGAGTTTTGGTTGCAAAAGTGTCGGATACCCATGTATCGGGTATCCCGGGATAGGGTTTTGATCCTGTTTATTTATCTGTCTTATATTTATTGTATTCTTGAGGTTATTGGATGATTAATAATTTATTGTTAGCATGTTTTAGGATCACCCCATGGGTGTTTTCCCTTGTTTTGGCTGTTGTTTTTCCGTTTGGCATGGTTTGCCTACGAGGAAACCCCTATTTCATTGCTAGTATGCCTGTTGACTTGATTGCATATATTGCCTGCTATTTATATGCTTGTGGATGCATTTTGTTGCTATTAGACAAGTCATTTTTTAACTTACTTAGGGCTTATAACAGTCGATTACGCATGACTGGACTGCTCAGGGCCGTGAGAACCTGGTGCGAGAGATCAAAGAGGGAATAGACGATTAAGTGCTTCCCTAGAGGGTCTGTTGGTTTTAGTTTCGTGCGCAGGACCTATGGGGATCAGACTTTGTGCTTCCCAATAGTGTTCTTAGTTTACCCACAAATCGAGACCACAGGAGGAATTAGACATAAGTGCTTCCTCAGAGAGTCTGTAGCTATTATTGCAAGACCATAGGGGAATTGACGTAAGATCTTCCTAGAGTGTTTGTGCCTTGTTTGATTACTGGACTATAGGGGTCTGCTAGTTTAATCCACCCAGAGAGTCAGTGTGAATTTTTATGGTTGGTTGTGACAAGTCCACCAAGCCAAAGAACAAGCTTGGGTTTTGTACTGCTTGTGTTAGGTAGTCTTTTTAGATACTTGCTGTGTTACTTGCTTATCTTGGAATAAGAAACTTTGCTGGTTTTCCCTGGTTGTGTAATTAAATTAATGTGAATGGTAATTGGTAGAATTGTTTACTGCATTGTTTACCTTTACTTTTTCTATACCACTCACTGAAAGTAGGCCACAAATCTTGTGGTGGTTGCCTACTGGGATTAGTCTCACACCCTGTTTGGGTCCTGCTTTTCAGCCCAAATAGATTATATGGTTGTAGGTTTAGGTAGGGATTTTGGCCCTTCCACCTCAGGTACTTGATTGGTGGTCGGAGCTGGAGATCATGGGACCGGGTCTTGGCTCGCGATGCTACTGGAGTTGTTGTTTACTTTTAGTACTTTGGTTTCAGTTGTATTTCAGCATGTTGTTTTACTTATTGCTTTCCATAGACACATGTACCATCCTACATCATTGTTATATCAGACCTTGATTTTACTTTAAGTTCAGTTGTTTCATGCTATTTACTGCTTTCGTTATTGTGTATGTTTATTCTTCTGCTGCATACTTTACCAAATGAGGGCATAGTTTCCCCACTGACTCACCAAGGCCCTCGCTGCTAGTCGGCAGCCTCTGGCATTTGGGAAAATGCGCTTGAGGTCATGTGGCGAACCGGGTATGGGGCGCCAGTGGAATGGCTCTGTATTTGGGTCGTTACACCAAACGACATTACCAAATATTCATATAGACCATACCTGCTCTGAAAGGCTGTACAAGGTATGTATTATGGCCTAAAATGCACCTGATGATAATTGGATCTCAAATCAATATTTGAGAAGACCCAAGATCCTGGGATTTGGTCGAAAAGATAATCTATCTTTAACATAGGATATCAATTCTTAACTGTTATCTAGTTCTATTTCTCATAATCCATGCATAGCCTGAGGGTATTGTCTTCCTTTTTTACAAAAAGGACCAGCAAACCTCACAGAGAAGTACTAGGTAAGATGAAACCCTTTGCCTCTAAATCCCCTAGCTGCCTCTTGAGCTCTTACAACTCTATCGTATCCATCCTGTAGGGAGGAATGGATACTGGTGCAACTCTTTGCACTAGCTCGATATATAATTCTACCTATCTCGCCAAATGTAAACCTGAAAAATCATTTGGGAAGACGCCCATGAAATGATCAACTACTGGAGGGAAATCAACCTAACGTGTTCCCTGATCATCCAGATATAAGATAGAAATATGGTATTTTATCTCTCCCAACCCATGACACTCGCATCTAGCTTATCCCACCTTGACATCCCATTCACCTTTGTAAATAAACTCTCCACCCTCTAATGATATGAAACCCACCCTTCAGTAATAAGAATCAACAAAGGTTTTAAATAAAACCAACTAGTCCATTCCAAGAATGACATCAAAACCTATCATCTCGAGGACGTATAGGTACCATGTGAAGTGACATCAACCAATCTCAAGGGGTCACTCCCTGCACCAATGCTCACCTTCCATTTTGATCCCTAACAGAGTGTCTAGTGTCATAATGCCAACAGAAGATTGTATAATAAGCCCAAGGCTTTCCACCATAGATACTACTATGAAACTATGTGAAGCCCCTATATCATAAAGTGTAGAAGCTAAAATAGAGGCTACTAGAATAGTACCTATGATAGTAGATATCTCGGGATCCTGTACCTAATGGGTTTGGTGCACTTCATATGTCTGACCTGTATCACAACCCTATGACACTACCCGGATACCCTGAGCTGATCCACCCTGCTGTTGTTGTGAACCCGGAGTCTGGCTACCACGGCCACGACCACCACCATGTCCTAATCAACCTGTTGTACTACATCTCCCCATTTGATGAGAATCTATTGACCCTACTTCTAAATATGGAGTCAATGCAGACCCTCTCTCACTAGATTCTAGTGGAAACATTTTGCAGAATTGTTGTGGATGGATCATCTTGATATAAGATCGACACTTGACTAGGTCCTTCTTACACTGTAGCCTCATATGTCATGGACTACTATACTAGTATCACCTCACTAGGTTACGTAAATAGATGTTCTGACTACCCCACTATTGGTGGTAGGGTGGTAAGGGTTTGGGGGGTGAGGGGTAGGTCGTGGGGTCAAGTCCCCGGGCTTGCAATTTAATGTAATTTTCTTCTTTGCATCGTGTGCCTCTTTTGCAGTTGTACCCAATTTTTTTAAAAAAAAGAGATGTTCTAACCACTAATATCACTATGTGGAAGCTCCAGACAATGATTCCTACTACCGGTCAATGCAACACCAGATCTCGGTGTCGAGCCGCCCTAGACCGCACCTACAAACTCTCTCAGGTTACGCTATGTGATTAGTGCCAAATTCACAATTCTAGAAACATTGATCTGCCTAAAATAATTTACCTATGAATAGATTTTTTAACTGAGATCATATTCAAATCGTAAGGCTTTCGATAACTAATCACCCATCAGAATAGGTGCAGATCACTAGAGCTTAGTAAAACGGGCCGAGTACTTCATAACTGATAGAGTGCCCTACTTTAGATGTAAGAACTCCCAGGATTGATCAACCCTCAAAGTCTCAGGATATAAATAATCATAGAAGGCCGTGTGAAAATCCATCTAGGTCATCTCCCGATGACGATCTGTCTGAGTGATAACATCCCACCATCTCTTGGTTAAATCACGCAGCATGTATGTAGTGATATTTACCCTCCTCTCGGGAGGTGTCTCTAAGTGCTCAAATATAGATAGCATGGCCTCAATCCATGACTTTACAGCCTTTGGTCCTCCATACCCAGAAAATATGGGTGGATATTGCTACTGAAACTCACGCGTCAACTCTACCATAGTTGGGGCAGGTTGTGGTGCTCCCTGAATGATATGCATGAACTGCATAAAGCCTTCACAGAACTATGCCTCAGCACCTGTGTCTGGTATAACAGCTGGTGTCGCGTCTGGAACAACTAGAAATCCACTGGTAGCCCATGTCCTACCACTTTTGGGGTATGATCGTCACCACCCTCTTGGCATACAACTTGAGGTTGTTGTGGTGGCATGACTCTACAATGACCAACACACACCTCGGTTCATGATCATTATCAAAGTTTGTATCTCAAAAACACATATATCAATACAGGATAGATGAAAACCTTTCTCTATAATAACTCACCCCTCTTCCTCCCCCATTGGTTAGGTCTGGGTTTCAAACAAGCAAGAGACGCTACCAAAATCCCACCACTAAGGTTGGGTATGGTCAAGTTATCTATCACAATCCATTCCAGTTTCACTTTTTTTTCATATTCATTTCATTTCAAACTGAGTTCGCATTCACTTTCATTGAATTGATACTCATTTCACATTTATCACATTCCCTTTAGAAAGGTAAATAAATGGTACACTAAATTCTAATCTATGGGGGGCCATACTCCCTAAGAATCAAAATGTAGCGTCCACCTATGGCACATCATAACACATTTCACTTTAAGGTTGAACCATGATCTGTCAAATTCCAATCCAAGAGGACACATACACCTCAGGGACCAAAACATAGAATATATCCAATCCATACCATAACATTCCCAATATACCTATCAAAACAGTAGTCATATCTTTCACGACATCTATCACAACAACATGTAATAAGTGATGCTCTCTAAATGGAATGGTGAAAATGCATGGCATGTGATTTCGAATAAGTTCCTATATGATGCATGAGATTTCATACCCTCATCTCATTAGGTTTCAGCATAATAAAACCCATAATCATATCAATAATAACAACAGAAGTCAAGTGCATCACCCAATGGTGGAATCAAATCAACTGTAATAGTTCAAAATCCCAAAAAAAACAATTCAATTCAAGGAAATTTGGATTTTCCCTATACACAGGTTAGATATGCCTAAGAATAACTTATTACCAAATTCTATTTCATTTCTATCTCTTTCCATTATCACCAAACAGTACAACAAACTAGAAAATGTGGCTCTGATATCACTTTGTAATTTCTTGGTTTCGGATGCCACTCAAATGTGCTTTGTACTCAGTTGGCCACATGGCCTCAGGTGCATCTCCCCAAATGTCAGAGGCTTCCAACTAACAGTGAGGACCTAGGTGTGATAGTGGGGAGACTATTCCCTCATTAGCAGAGTGTAACACAATGGAAAAACAATAATAGTTCAATAGCAGAAGTAGTAAACCATACAATAGAAATAAACAGTAGAAGACTGATAGTATAAACAAATCCAGAAGTCATGTCATATAGAGGATAATGATACATGTCACATGTTTCTAACAAAACATCCAAAATAGGTACACAGAAGTCATATACAATACATGTCCCAAAAGTAAAAAAATACCAAAAGAATCACAGTAGCATCGCAAGGCTCATCTTGGTCCCATGATCTCATACCCTTAAGCATCATATCAAGCACCTATAGGAGGGTGCTTGACCTTATCATTTCCTGCAATCATATAATCTGTTTGGTTTCAAAAATTGACTCAAACAGGGTGTGAGATAAAATACCAGTAGGCAACCACCCAAGATCTGTGCCGATCAATCAGTGTGTTTGTGTCTGTGTGTGATATGTAGTATGAAAAAATAAAAGCAATAAGCAAGGAATTACTCAAAATTAAACATCCTATATTATTTGGTTTTCATTTACATCCATTTCAATCAATTCATATTCATTTAATAATTCAATTAAATTGAATTTATAAGTCTCGAGATCTAGCTCAATCTCGGCATCCCCTGTGTAACTAGAATCACAACAGATTCCTCATAAGGCCATCTAAACAAATACAAGTGAAGGTCAAATCCAAGCTTGTGCTTTACCTTGACAGATGTGTCATAAGATTCATTTCATTTCCTTTAATTCATTTAGAACCTAAGCTCATCCTTTACATTCCTCAGTTTGAATTCAAGTATCACTCTAGGTGCAATATCAATCAGCACCCTATAATCTCATCCCTGATGAACCTCTAAGGAACCCAATATCACTCTAGGTGTGATATAAAGTCCACTTGATTTGAGTATATCCTTGGAGGTCCTATAAAGATTCCCCAAGTGTCACCCATGGCATATAATCAAATGCTGATTTAGTATGTCCATGGAATCTCGTACTTGGATCCATGTATCACTCGACATATAAGTCCAGCCTCAATGATTTTTTCCATGACATCCTTTAATGGATCCATGTATGTTGGGAAAAAAATCCCTTAAGGTAACATTGCATCATTTTTGGGTTGATTTTGTTTGTTGAAAAAGCAAGTTTCCATGGTGAATTGTCAAGTTCCAGAGATGTTGTTGACAATCCATGTTGATAAAAAACCATGACAAAGGAATGGACGATCTGGAGGCAATACAAAAAGAGCAGTACAAGGTGGTGCCGTTTTCCAGTGTTTGCCAAATTTTTGGGGTACAAAAGTTGGAGTTTGGTGAGCATTTTGAAAAGTGGATATCCTTGAAGAGCTAATTTAAATATGGAAAAGGCATGAGTTTCTTGAAGATAGGTCTCATGATTTGGATTTCGTGAAGACTAGAAGAATGTTGACGATGATTTTTTGTGATTACGTCAAGCTTCGCGAACGGCGGAGTTGAAGAGCATTGTGGCGGCGAAGGGCATTGTGCATGGAGCTTTGCGGAGTGCAGGTGGAGCTTCGTGGAGAAGGTGCGAAGTAAATGACGAAATGCTCCGAGATTATGACGAGTTCTGCGATCGGAAAATTGTCGTGGTGCTTCATGATTTTAAGAGAATTTCGGCGAGAAATTCTGAGCTTCGCGATTTGAGATGATGTGGCGTTGACTTCACACTGAAGGTTCGATGGCCAGTGGAATCACTTATAAATAGACCTCGACCCCCTCAGGAAAGAGAGAGAGAGTTTTCAGAGAAAATATTTTTCTCTTGGTTCATGAAGGTGGTTCGTGAAGGCAGTGTGTTTCGCAAAAGGAAGGAGCTTCACGGTGGCTACTCTAGCTCCGCGAAAGTTGCAAGCTCCGCGTTGGCTCAGTGAGCTTCACGAGGGAAGTCGCTCTACGATGACTTGATCTCCACGACGGCCTAAGCATTGCGAAGGCTTGATCTTCACGAGAGTGCTTCGCGAGAGGGCTTTGCGAAAAGGCAGGAGCTTCGCGAAGGCTTATTTGTGGTTTGTGAAATTGGAAACCTTGCGAAGTAGGGTGCTTTGCGAAAGTTGTTCCAAAGGAATTTCCCACTGTTTAGGGGGAAAAAGGGGTATTCATTAGTGGATGAAATTTGGAGTTCAATAGAGCATCTACATATAGTGGAGGATTCATTAATTAGTGTTAATGAAGAGACCTATAGGTCTATAAACTATGAGTGGATCTTCTAAAGAAACAGTGAGATCACTTCAGTTGGGAGAGCAGTGAGTTCTCAAATTGTTAGTGGTTGTAAACCTGAAGGGACAGTGAGTCCGCTTCAAACTTGTAAACAGCAGTGCGCTTATAGTGGAATTGGTACATCGGCACACTACTGGTGTATGCTCCTTGGACGTAGCCCAGTGAAGGTGAACCAAGTATAAATCATTGTGTCCTATGCATGCTTTAAGGTTTATCCATACTCTGCATCGGGAAGGAGAGAGAATAGGGTTTTGTCTAACAGCAAAACAAGATCAAAAAGGGGCAGTTGTTTTAATCTATTATACCCTAATTCACCCCCCCCCCTCAGGGTATCTAGCCTAGTGGACCTAACAATGTATCACCCATGGTGTAATCACATTAACCCTAGAGTCTGTCCATGGAATCATAAGGTGAATTCATGTATCACTCAAGGTATAAAGGTGAATAGCCACATGAGTCTTTACATTGAATTCTAATCTGAATCCATGTGTCACTCAAGGCTATTTATCATTTAACTAATTCAATTCCATTTAACATTTCATTTAACATGCCAAGGTCAAAACCAAGAACATCCTATAACAAGATCACCTCAAAAGGTGTATCAATCCTTGTCCAACCTCAAAGAGCATGGCCTTTAAATTACTCATGTGGGAATAACAAGATAACGAGCTTCCCATGCTTCATCAATATATTACATAGCATATTCTCAACTTAACTCACACGAGCTAGTAATTCAAATACCATTAAAATAATCACATGGCCATTTTTAATATAACAATCCTATCAAGCTACCACATGGCTCATTTATCACATATCTCACATGGGCAAATCAACAATTAGAGAAATTCAATCCAATTGCATCAATTCATGGCACTACCTATACTTTACTCACATGGGAAAGGAAATTCAAAGAAAGAAAGATTTAAAGAATCAATGGCATGCAATGATTAAGGGGAAATTCATCCATCACTTACCCTTTAACCAATTCAATTACATTTCAATTCCATTTATAACCAATTCTATTTTAACAATCCACGAAAGGGATAAATGCACACCTCAAGGGGTGTCCAAGGCATAAAGCCATAAAAGGGCCATTCAAGGAAAATCACCCATGGGGTGGTCCATTCAAGGTTTTAACCCTTAACCTGCATTAACAAGCCTATACAATTACCTAAATCATGACAAGTAATAATAGGGTTAAATTAAAAATTAAGGTGACGCCTGAAAAATGGGCGTGCGACATGATGACATATATAAACAGCTTGACTTTCAGTGAAATACATGATATCATCTACCTTAGGTTTGTGCTAGATAGCTCATAAAATATCAGGCTCTAATTCTTCCCAAATTAGGATAAATCTAAAAAATGGATGAAGAACGAGAAATTAGGGCATATGAGCCTAAAACCAAATAGTGCGGCCAATTCCCATAATAATCAAGAATGGATAAAAAAGGAATTAAGGCCTTACCAATACATATATGATGAGATAAACAAAACTCAAATCAGAGCTCGGATGGAGAATGGGTCTGAAATTCTACTTTACGCTCAAAGGAGAGCTTTTCATGGTTTCTCTTGTTGTTTGGGTGAAGAAGAACTCAAATTAGATTTTTAAAAAGGATTTTTAATTTAATTAAAAATATAAAAAAATTCAAATCTTCTTGGGTCATGTGGTTTACCCACATTGTTTATCAAATTGTGCATGACTTCCTATAGCCTTGGGGCATACTGCATGGTTTACCTGCACAGTTTATAAACCGTATGCAAACCGTGTGAAAACCCTCTGTCAAATCCTACTGAAAACTATAGCCCTACCACATGGTCGTGCGACTCCTCTCACACAGTTTCCATAAACTGTGCAACCTATACACCCTTATCATTCAGCCTCGCACGATTTAGTCAAACCATGCGGCCTGCTTCCCACGGTTTTAACTAACTAGGATTTGGGTTAAAAACACCCCAAAAACTAGTTCTAAGCTCCGAAAAAACCTCAGACACCTCCAAGCTCTATATGACCTCAACATGCATCAACCATAGGCCATATTTAAGCAATTAGACTGAGAATTGATGGAGAACACAAGATCCATACCTCAAAAAAGAACTGTTTTCTTACACCATGAATGCATTTGATGATTCTTATCCTTAAATTTATAGGGTTTTACATTTCCTTTTGATCATATCTCTTTTATTGAGTTTATGGTTTCAAAGTTACCAAAGTGGTAATGGTTTTTTTTCCACAATTTTCCTTCTTTGAGATGTTTGTTATGTTATACACCAATATTCTTTTATGAGGTGTGTATACTTCTTCTTTGACATGATATACCATTAATATCCTTTTTATCATGATATTCTAAGTTTCATTTAACATTATTCCTTCATGGGGATTATGTTTCAAATGTTTCAATGTGGTATGAGATACTTTGAAATGTTTAAAGGTCATTTTCCTCATGAATGTTTTTAGTGATCTTTTGATGATATTTTCTTTCATCAACATCAACAAACCTCTTTGCTACTTATCCTCCACTTATGATATTTTTTATTGATACCATCCTCATTATTTCATTGGATGGATTATGATTATTTCAAAGTTATTATTAAGGAACCCATTTTTTCCACGGGTTAATCCTGTTTCAAAGAGATTGTTATGGAACCCATTTATTTTCCATAGGTTAATGTTGTTTCAAATAGACTGTTATGGAATCCATTTCTTTTACCCGGGTTAATCATGTTTCAATGAGATTGTTATGGGACCCATTTCTTTTTCACAAGATAACCATGTTTCAATAAGATTGTTAGGAAACCCATTTCGTTTCCACAAGATAACCATGTTTCAAAGAGATTGTTATGGAACCCATTTCTCTTCCATGGGTTAATCATGTTTTAAAGAATTTTTTTTGGAACCCGTTTCTTTTCTACAGGATAACTATGTTTCAAAGAGTTTTTTATGGATCTCATTTCTTTTCTGTGGGTTAATTATGTTTCAATGAAATTGATGTGATGCCCATTTCTTTTCCATAGGTTAATCAAGTTGTAAAAGGAATAATGATTTTTTCTATGAGTTTTATTCATGTTTTGGTTCTTGAATATCTTATACAATGGGGTGGCCCAGATAGCAATGGGTAAGCCCATTACAACTTAACTTGGGGTGGCCCAGATAGCGTCCGGTCATTCTGTTATAGCTTAACATGGGGTGGCCCAGATAGCGCCATGAAAGCCCATTACTTCTTAACATGGGTTGGCCTAGATAGTGTTAAGTGAGCCTATTATAGCTCTCCAATGAATTTGGTAATAAAAAATGTTAGAAGTTGGCCTTATGGTTATTCTAATTGAAAGGGTTTTTAATGGGTTTCATGAAAGTGATGCTCCAAGTTACCAAAAAGAGTTTTAATTGATTGTTACGAGTTTATAATGTTTATAATGGTCGAGATTGATATCACATGGATTTTTATTATTGATTTTGATGGCTCTTACCTTTTTCGTGTTTTAATATTTGATTATCTGGGTATTGAAGGGTATGAGTTCTTTTATGACTCACTCATGAACTTTGATTATGTTCTCATACCCTTATGCAATCTTACTCTCGTTGATGACATTAATTGTTTAATGTTTATGTTTACCCTTACAAAGAATCTGAGTTGACCCTTCTTATGTTTCCTTTTTAAAAGGTTTTAAAGTATGATTTTGAATGAGTTATGTCTAGAAGGGATTTCATTTGGATGATGATGTTGTCTTAATGTTAAAAAAATATGTGTTAAGTGGGAGAAATGCTCTTTTAAAGTCATGTAAATTGTTTATGTGGGATTTTTTTTCTAATTCTATAAAACTCTAAACCTAAAATGTCCTCCAGTAGGTAAGTGATCCTTGTTTTCCTTTTGATGTTGTAAGGCTTAGATTAAAAATTTGGGTCACAATTATCGACATCAAATTCGAGAATGTTAAGTTATGGATTTTAACACAAGATCTGGGAGTGTGGGTTCTTAACTATTATACATATATATCATACCATATATTATTTACTTATAATATTTTATCACCTTTTTATTGACAATTCTTTGTTAAAATCGGTTATGGGTGATAACTGATTCGTTCTTCATATATGTTTTGTTTTGATAGTTGTGGTCCTTGTACTTTGATTATGGTTAAATCATCTCTAGAATGTTAATAATGATATAAATATAATATATATCTATTATATATATATATATATTCATCCATAAAATATAGATATAAAAAATGAATTACACCATTCATGGAGACAATAGTTCATATGTACGCATTAACGATTTTTCCATTTTTCAACAGATCGAAAAAAATAAAGGTAAATAATATATAACCTTTCGAGAATCATTATTATATAATATATATCATATATATTAATTAAATCAATCCTTATTACCATCCACATAAAACATAAATAAAAAATGAATCGCATCGCTTCATCGAGGCGGTAGTCCATGCGTACGCACGAGTGATGTTATCGTTTTCCAACATATTGGAAGGTAAGAAGGTAGATATGACAATATAATTATAAAAGCATAATTATGTCATTAATGTCATATATAAACATTAAAACCATCATAATACTCATCTATAATATATGACGATGAAAAATGAATTGTATCGCCATGTGGAGACGGTAAGTCGTACGTACGTACGAGTGATAATTTCATCTCATTTGATGGAGAAGATGGTGGATAATGGTGGTTTTATAAACATAATATGATTTTATTATATTGAGTATATTTAATTTATTATTTTATGATAAATACCATAGATTTATAGGAGGTATAAGATTAAATAAATTGAAAGAGGTTGAGTAAGACGATTACCTCTTCTTCAGGAGACATCCTTTAGATCCTTTCATATGGAACCTAGGGTTATTATTTTGTGAAGAAAAAAACCTATAAAAATTGGAAAAGGAATTTAAGAAGAAGAATGGGTAGGTCTTGGTCGATCTAGGTTTCTCAAAGTGGTGTAAATAATTGAGAGAATGAGTTCCCTTTTATAATTGAGGAGAGGGACATTCTTGAAATTTCATAAAAAATTAAATTGATATATATTATTTTTCATGTAAAAATGGATAAATATTGATATAATTCGAATATGGGATGATTATGATTCTAAATCCTCATCCAAAAAAATTTGGACAAGTATTGGTTATGTTATCATCCTTAAAATTTAGTTTTAAAAGCCAGTTAACCCTTTTAACAATTACCAAAATATTACTATTTTCTACCCTTTTGAGGGTCATGAATGTTACCATAAATGAAAAAAAGACACATAAATTGACCATTTATGATATATGAACCCTTATCTCCATCACTTGGCTGAAAAAAAAATATTTTTATGAATTCTAAATCATTTAATAAAATATTATTTTTTATAAAATATCATTAAGGTCATTTTTGATGATATTAATTTAATTTGAAATTAAATACATCAAGAAAAATATGGAATAAGAATATAATACTTCAACACATACCTAACATTTCATGCATGTCTATAAAATTCGTGGGAAAAAATAATTCCTCAAAATTGTATTAATTTTAATATTTTTAAAATCATTTATTTTATTTTTCCATTAATTGAATAAGTACTGGGTCGGAATTGTGCAGTGTTTAAGGTAATTATATAATTACTTAAAAATTTAAATAAATTACTATCATGAAAATAATTTCATTATTATCAAAATAACCATTAAAATTAATTCACAACTTTGTTTTTTTCCCAATGTTAATACATGAAATATTTTTAAAAGTAAGAGAATAAAATTTTGTATTTTTCTTATCAATATATATTATATAAGTCATTTTCATGAAAAGTGTTCCTTAAACAATTGAATTTAGAACAAAAGGTGATCAGGGTCAAAATACCTTAATCTAATAATAATTAAGATGAAAAATGGTGGCCTTAACATTTTTTTAACATAAGTTAACCTGATTTATCATTTATCGAGCTGATAAATTTTACAGCAGTTAATGTTCATAATGAACAAAAATAAAAGGGTCCAATTTTCCAAATTTAACCCTAATTATTCCAAACATGGAATTCATTTTCCAAGATTCTATTTCAATAAGTTATAAAAATTAATTTTAAAATAAGTATGAAAAATGTGATGAAAACTACTTTTTTCAAAATATATATTTTTTAATCATAAAACTGAATTTATTCTTATCTGATGACTAGAAAAAAAAATATTAGATGAATATTAAAACATTTTATAGAATATATAAAATATGAATTTCATTAAAATCATTCACCAATATTTATCAATTTAATTTATTAAAATAAAAACAGAATTTGTGCATAAAAACCATTTTTTAGAAAACATCTCTTTTACCCTCAATGATTTTTTATGTTCATTTATAATAAATTGATAAATAAATAATTAATTTTATACATGTATAGACCATAAATTTTTCATAATTTAGTTAGTCCTATTCATAACCACCAATTTTAACAGCTAGGTTATATCAATTATGTTTAAATAATATTTTAATAATAGATCGCAGTTTGTTTAAATTCAATGTTGCATGTAACACAAGATATCGAAAAAATTAAATTTATTTTAAAAGAAATATATCATTAAATATCGTGTTGTTACACAAGGGTCTCAACAGTGATCCACAACTGTTAAGAGAACTGAGGAACCCAAACATGTAACTCCTGCAAACCGAGAAATAAGACACTGACCGTAACAACCAGTACATCCCAAACCACCGTGAAGAACACCAAGTAGAACCAAAAATGGGGTTCAACATGGAGGATATGGTCGGTAGAGCAATCATGGTTCCCAATCTAAGTCCCAAAATCAGGAGTCACAAACCCATAGAAAGAAAGAGAATCAAGGGGGAAACCATGAAGAGAGCCAAAGAATGAGGGAGCGGGAGGCCTAGAGAAAGAGTGCCTCACCATTGAAGAAGCACGTCAAAAACCCTAGAAGAGGGCGATATTGAGAGTGAGAGAAAAGTCAAAGGATTGGTGTTCCTTTATTAAAGTTTCTTGGATTTCATTTGGATCAATAAACCATGAGCTTAATTTTATTTTCATACCGAAACACATCACACCTTTCAATAGATATATTTTATGAAAAATATGATCTCCTACCTCAAATGAAAGATATTTATTTTTTACTATCTGACATGACAATTTAAAAAAAAAATTATTTCTGAAAACACTTTTGAGGGAAAGTGAGAACCAAAAAATATTATATGTAGTACAAAGTTTCAAACCGCATAGGAAATTACCAATCTATTCCAGAAAAGCTTAAAAATATTTGAATTAATCACCCTGTGTAAGCTCTGTGATATAGGTCACCTTCGTGTCTGGATCATCTTTGAGGAGATCCTCGAAGTGGTAGCCCAACCTATCCCAAGTATGAATATATTTTCCTAGATTTATTTTCCCCCCAATGATTCCACGAGCTAATATCTGATCCTGTTTATCGGTCCAATCAATTTTCTCATCATTAATATCAACTCAAATTGATCATTCATACATTCTATCAGCTTCTGCCTTGGAAAGGTTGATATCAAAATCTTCTTCTAACCTCTCTTCCTTAGAATGTAGGAGAAGCTTCAGGCCGGCATCCTCCTTCCTTTTTCCCCTTTTGGACACCATAAAATGTCTCCAATTGCAACAATCGGTTAATATCTTCTAATATTTCAACCTTAGTCTCCTCATCAATGTCAGTAGTTACCTCCACCACATCACTAGGGGTGTTTTTAGCACCCCTAGAATTCCACTTTCATGCACTACCGCTGGATCTGACCTTGCATCCACCTTGATTTTTTTAAGTTTTCCACCTCATCTGGTGACCATGGGATTCGGAAGGTTGGATTAATCTTTACATTAGATTTTTTTTTTGGTTGACTGGAAATTTTCCAGAAACAACATTGCCTTCCTTCCCCTTCCTCAATCCACACCCAACAACCATAATGGTATGATGATCTTGCTCACAATCTGAAGTAGATTGGGAGTCTAGATCTTTGTCACTCTGTTGTAGATCCCCCTGGGTCCTATACCCATCCTTCATCTTCCATCTGGGAACGACATGCTTCCACCCTTTGGGATCAATATCCTCTTCCTCCTTGTCTTCCTGGTCTAAACCTGTAACATCCAAACCATCAAACCGACTTCTTAGATTAAGAGTCAGAGTGGTCCTTCTAAGACATGGCCCATTTGCTGCATTCACCCCACCATAACTTGAAGACAAAGTGACCTGATTAGATCCTACGTGTTCTATGCAGTCCCCTGGAACTTCATCATCAACTCCCACAGCCTCTTCAAACCCAGAACCAGAAGCATTGATCAGATGCAGAACTCCGGAGCACCCATTCTGCATATCACCAGCAATAGAGGGTGTTCCTGTCAATGCAACATTACCTATAGGTGCGCCTGGTTGAAGCACTGCATCTGGTGTATGCACCCTGACTACTGCCTTGTTGGTTGTTGAAGGTTGAACTCCCCCCCCCCCCCCCCCCCCTCACCCCCACGCCCCCACCTCTAGCAGGGAGCTTCAGTACTATTGCCACCTCTATTGCCTTCAAACGAACAAAGCCTTTCTCTCGAGGGTAGGGAGGTTGAAACTGCATAATACCTCATAAGTTTGAAAACCAAATACTTGAAACACCAAACATGGCAGAATAATCAGATTCATGGCTGATAGGAATACGCCTACAGGACTTTTGGAGATGACCCAGATGATAGAAAGAGGAGCAGAAATCAGCCCGATATTCGACCAACACGACCTTTTAATCCATTATTCTTTTTTGATCTAAATCCACAAAAACTCGACCAGAGGTTTAGACACATCAATTTCAACATAGATACGAGGAGAAATTGGATGGTAAAGGGAATGATATCTACTATCAAAGCATAAAAATCATCCGACTACGTTACCAAGCACCACGACGATTGATTGGTTTTGAAATGGTAGCGGAAGTCCAGGAAAACTTACCCAGATTGGAGCTGTTGGAGGATCTAGACGTAAATGAAAGTTAAAAGAACATCAAAAAAGGAAGAACTGAACACCATTTAAGGATCGCCTGCCTCTGGTCCAAACGGATATAAGATCGTCCTCCATCTTGAACCGAATGAGAAAATGATGAGGGTACAGAAGCCCTGTGATAGTTTGCTGTTACAAATTCCACGAATCAGAGATGAACCGATCAAAGGCATTAACAGATGGTCGATTATGACCAAAGTGGGTCGCTAGGGACAGCATGTGCAGGTCTGATGCATCTGTAAACTCCCATAAAGAGATCCGAAGCTTAGGGAATCCCTGGTCGAAAGAATGAACTTTGGGATCAAGCTTAACGGCAGGTAATGGAGGAAGGTCTGACATATCTACGAGAGGAAATAATGGAAGAGGATGATTAGAACCCAAATGGCCCCTACCCCACTCGGGAGGGGGAGGGACGATGGTTTCGATCATGGCCGTCAGGCCATGGAAAACCTAGATGGCAGTGATGGGGAGATGTGTTCTGTAAAGTCCAAAAAAAAAAAAAAAAAAAAAAAAAAAAAAATTATTTTGCCTGTATGTATAAATATTTTATCTACTTTGAGTTTCCTTTATATGACGGTCACTCAATTTCACTTTTCCTACCATCTCCTCCCTAATTAGGGACACAACATCTTCATTTACCCATATACATCCCAAAAAGATAGAGTTTGATGCCACTTTATGATGATTCAAAAAGTTCATTTCTATATTTCAATAAAAACTATTATTATATGAAAATTTAACCTATAAAAGTGGTTAGATGCCAACCTCCTTGATAATCGAATGAATAATCCTCCAAATATTGAATTTTCCACTATAATTATTAGTCGTTTTAAAGTTGAAAAGTTGTACTAAACCTTTATTGAGTACCTAAAGGCTTCCAAATTTCTTTCCCAAAATAAGACGTAAACCTAGGATCATGATTATACATAATATAAATAGGCAATCTATGTTTTTCTATTATATATTTATGATAAAGTTGATAATTATGATTTATAGACATATTATCTATAATAGGAAGAATTTGTGTTGATTTAGATAAATGGTCAACAATAAAAACATATTTAATTACTACCTTGAGATGTATTTGGAAATATTAAGATAAATGCCATGGAAACAACCCTCTCAGTTGTTGCCATTTATCTTTAAAAATCAGAAATATATTTCTTCATTCCTTCCCAAAAAAACATTCATACAGATTTCTATACATCTTCGTACTTCCTAGATGAATAGGATATGGAGTGATGCGGGTCTCTCTCAATAATTCTTTTTTTAATTGAGAGTCAATCAATAAATATAACCTCATTCCAAATCTTATATCACATTTTTTCATCAATATTAAACTCATGCAACTTTCCTTCCTTTATCAATTTTATTTTCTCTTATGATTCATGATCTTCTTTCTGAGCATACTTGATTGTTTCAGATATGGATGATTGTGTTGTTACTTGAGAAAAAAGCAAAGAGGTTTCCTCCATCAAAATTTCCAGTCCAATTTTCATTAAATCATTAAAAAATGGACCATGATCCAAAAATAACATGGTTAATGGTACATTATCATTTTGAATCAAAGCATCTTAAACCTTTTTACTTTACCTGGATGATAATTAATTATATAATCTTAATATTTTATTAATTCCAGCCACCTCATTTTCCTCATGTTCAATTTTTTTGAGTGAATATATACTTCAAATTTTTATGATCTATATATATATATCACATTTATCCCCATATAAATAATTTCTTAAAAATTTTAAAGAAAAATTACCACTGTAAGATCAAGGTCATGCGTTGGATAATTTTTCACATGGGGTTTCAACTATCTTTATGCATATATTATTACCCGATCATTTTGCAACAAAACACAACCAAGGCCCTTTGATGAATCATCACTATAAAACAAAACTTCCCATTTCTTGATGGAAAGGCTAATTATATATCATTAATCAATATTCTTTTAAATTTTAGAAAAACTTTCTCATATCACTTTGTCTAAATAAATTTGACACCCTTTTAAGTTAGCTTAGTTAATGGGTTGGCTTATTGAAAAAATATTTCAACAAACCACCAGTAATTACCATCTAGTCTAAGAAAACTACGAATCACTACAACATTGTTTGGTCTTGTCCATTATTCCACCACTTTAATTTTTGTAGGATCCACTAATATGCAATCTTTTTCTATAATATGCCCAATGAATGATTTTTTTTTCTAATTAGAGTTCACATTTACTAAATTTTTAATATAAATTCTTTTCTCTTAAAGTCTAGAGAAAAATCCTAAAATGTTTTTCATGATCCTTATAATTTTTATAATATACTAGAATATAATCAATAAATACCCCCATAAATTTTTCTAAATATTCTTTAAATACTCTATTCATTAAATCCATAAAATACAGTTTGTGCATTCATGAACACAAAGGTAATGAATTCAAGCTCATAATGGATATACCTCATTTTAAATCCCATCTTAGGAATATCATCTTCCATTTCCTTCAAGTGATGATATCCAAACCTAAGGTTTATCGTTGAAAATTACTAAGCTCTAGGGAACTAATCAAATAAGTCATCAATATAAGGCAACAAATACTTGTTCATAATAGTAATTTTATCAAGTGTTTTATAATCAATGAAAAGCCACATAATACCATATTTTTTCTTAAAAATAAAACAGGATCACCATAAGGTGAAGTTCTAGGATGAATGAAACAATTACCAAGCAATTATTGTAATTGCTTTTAAAAAAATTAACACATCTACTAGAGATATTCAAAAAGGGGTTTTGAAATTAGATTAACATCAATAACTAATTAAAAAATGAATTCCACCTCTCAATTATGAATAAAAAATACAAATTATTAGAAAATAGTCCAAATATTCATTTACCACCACAAAACCATTGAGTTGGACCATTTACTTCTTTTCAATGATACGAGCAAGATAACTTTCACCGCTGTATTTTATTAATTTACTAGCTTTTTGATATGTTATCCTTGGAATAAACCCATTATTAAATAAAAACATAAACTTATTCTAAAAATTAAATAGAACCTCCTTTACTCTATAATATATCTCATAATGACATGTCAAAATCCAATCTATACCCAAAATAACAAAAAACTCCAATATAGGACTAAAAATAATATTTACAGGTTAAATAATTCCACAAATGATTATATGAAGATTTTTATAAATCCTTATTTCTTTAACACCTATACCATAAGTTTTTATCAAAATTTCAGTGTTTATTTATTGATATGATATTTCCATATTACTAGAAAAATTCCTAGAATTGAAAGAATGTGTAGCTCCAAAATCAAACAAGGCATTGTGTGCCGCTTTCGCGGTTGTACCCAATTTTTTTAATAAGTCTTTGGTTCTTTATTTTCCCCATTATTGGCATGATCATTACTCATTTATTTGAAATCATGAGCCATATATCCAATATCACCACATCGATAACACTATCCTTATCTCATAAGTCACTCCCCAAAATAATTTTTACCCCATTTAGTACATGTGGTAAATTAAATCCCCTTACCTTTAAATTTTCTTATTGGTTGTCTCCTCATTGATTTTCATATTGATTGCTTGTTATCCTTGATTTTATGAGATCTATAATAGTAAAAAAACTTTATTTTAACCTTCTCAGCACATCGAACAATTTCCTAATTATTCCAAAAGTATTGAGTAACTATATCCCTTCATAAACTTGGTTTAAAACTTGTATAGAATATCCAATTTTACTTTCATGGTCTAGAATAAAATTCAGTGCATAACATTCTGATAAAATAATTTTTTCTTCATAAGGAGAAACTGAGACTTCCTCCTATTTCGTCAACTCTTTAAATTTTCTTTCCATTGTAAGTTGAATCACTTTTGGAAAATACTTTTCAAGGAAAGGATATTTGAATACCTTACATTCCATGGTATCAATATCATTCTTCTCCATGGTATTCTTAATTAGGGATCACTACTGATTAGCTTCACCTTCAAGATAATAACCTACAATAGTTACCTTTTGATGATTTGAACAACCCAAAACTTCAAATGTATTCTTCAAATAAATTATACATCCTTCAACTATCATCGAGTCAGAAGTCCCACCAAATATTGGAGGATGTTGTTTCATGAAATGATTCGATATTGAAATCTTCCTTTGTGGATAATTTGGCCACTACCTTTCATTGGTATCACCATTTATACCCTATGTTTGTTGATTTAACCAAAAAAATTACATAGTTCCAACTCAGACCATTTCAGGTTACTAATGTGGAAGATTACAATCCTCTTACTGCCTTATTACTTCATTCAACCCATTGCCTTGGTGGAAACAATTCTAAAATAGGTATAGATTAAGTGAAACAATTTAACAACTTTTACAATAAAAACTATCATATGATAATATAACCATTAATTAGACACTACTGGAAAAGGGATCTTTCCCAACAGTTGTGTACCAACGGTTCAAAGAACCGTTGTCATATCATGTCTTTCCCAACGGTTTCTATAAACCGTTGGGAAAAACCCATCAATGCATAGTTTTCCCAACGGTTGTATGAAACCGTTGGGAAAGATAGGTTTGCCCCAACGGTTCTTAAGAACCGTTGGGAAAAGTGGTGAAGGACCCTTGTTTTCCCAACGGTTATATGGAAACCGTTGGGAAAGATAGGTTTTTCCCAACGGTTTCTTAGGCCTTGTTTTCCCAACGGTTCTATGGAACCGTTGGGAAAGGTTGGTCTTTCCCAACGGTTATTAAAAACCGTTGGGAAAAAAAAGCCCCAAATACCAAATCGAGCCAGTGGCCTCCCCACATTACAGAAGCATTCGCCTCGTGTCCTCCTGGAGCGATTCCTTGCAGAAGGACCTCCCAATCCCCTCATCGTCCATCAGATTAGCACCTACCAGGTTAGACTCCTATATTTTATCAACGATATAGTTCCAGCTCTTATAAATCATATACTTCTATTCTTGATTTTGTTATTCCCAATTATTAGGGTTTTTGTAAAAATTTATGATTGTTTCATGGTGGTCATGTGCACCACTATAGGTACATTGATTCACTAATTTATTTTGGTATTTCCATAAAATTCGAATACAATTTATTAATGAGTCAATGTTGGGTGTTAACATGACATTCATGTTCTTGATTTTTGTTGAACACCTTATTTATGGTATGGGGTCAGATTATTTAAAGTGTAAACAAATACTTATATAGAATTTCCTTGTAAAACCTGATGGTTTAATTCTAGTTAAATGGAATCATAATTTTTTATGTCATTAATATTTAGTAATTGGTGAGGTGAATCATATATGTATATGAAAAATGGATCAAGATCATTTAGTATTGGATAGAATTATTCCCTAGTAATGTGAGACCCTTATGTTGTTGGGTGAGTATGGAGTAGTGAGATATATTGCTTGTTACTTACCTTTTTTCAATTCTATGAGCTAATGATGGCATGCACTAATTTTTTGAGATCTTTCAATGTTTTTATGGTTTTGATAGTGATCCATGATGTGTATCCTAGTATGTAAGATCATGTTGGGTATTAGACCCTAGATTGGGTGAATTTGTATGCGGTAGGGTGCTTTCTAGGATGGGTTGTAGTGATGTGATGGTAACTTATGAGAGGGGTGCGTCTTACTAATGTGGATTCATTCTATATCATAAGCATGTAAATATAATTTGTATTATGATAACTAAATGTGAATGATGTGTGATCAAATATTGTCTTATCCTGGAGAATTCCTTGTGATATATTGATATGGTGGCATGAGTGATGATGCATGTGGTGACATGACCAACATACATGTGTTTCATGGTTAGTGATCAATTAGGCTAGTGATCCTATGATCATTGGGATGTGACTCTCAATGATTCAAGAAGAGTTATTAATATGATAACATGAGGGTGTGTTCCTATTTGGTTTTGTCATTCGGCCAGTTTGGACCCCCCCACGCGCGTTTATCAAGCGCGCGCAACGCTTAAAGAACGCATAATGAGACCTCCTGCGCAGACCGCACGTCCGATTGATGTTCCGTCTGTGTGTGCACGTCGTGAATAATAATGGGATTGTTGTCCTGTGATTTCAGGTCAATCTGATGTCGTCCGCTATGAGTTTGAACGTTAGACGCCCATTTTGGCCGTTTATGACACCAGAACGGCGTTCACGGTCACCGCGGGCACACGGCACATCCGATTGACGTGCCTTCTGCTCGCCCAAATCACAATTCACTCAACCTTTGATGTCGTCCGATTTCACGCCATTCGGAATTCATTCGGCCAGTTTGGACCCCCCCACGCGCGTTTCTCAAGCGCACGCAACGCTTAAAGAACGCATAATGAGCCCTCCCACGCAGACCGCACGTCTGATTGATGTGCCTTCTGCGCGTGCACGTCGCGAATAATAATGGTATTGTTGTCCTGTGATTTCAGGGCAATCCAATGTCGTCCTCTATGAGGTTTACCGTTAGACGCCCGTTTTGGCCGTTTATGACACCAGAACGGTGTTCCCGGTCACCGCGGGCACACGACACGTCCGATTGATGTGTCTTCTACTCGACCACATCACAATTCACTCACCCTTTGATGTCGTCCGATTTCAGGCCAGTTTGGACCCCCCCACGCGCGTTTATCAAGCGCGCGCAACACTTAAAGAACACATAATGAGCCCTACCGCACAGACCGCACATCTGATTGACGTGTCGTCTACGCGTACATGTCACTAATAATAATTAGAATGTTTCACGGTGGTTTCAGCTCAATCCGAGGTTGTCCGCTATGAATTTTCCCGTTGGACGCCCGTTTTGGCCGTTTATGACACCAGAACTGCGTTGTCGGTCACCGCGGGCACACGGCACGTCCGACTAACGTTCCGTCTGCTCGACCACTTCATAAATCACTCACCCATATTTATCGTCTGATTTCAGGCTATTCCAACATCGTTAGGCCCGTTTGGACCCCCCTCACGCGCGTTTACGAAGCGCGCGCATCACTTAAAACACGAGTATTGAGCCGTACCGCGCAAACCACACGTCCGATTGACGTGAGGTCTGCGTGTACACATCAAAAATAATAATTATAATATTGCACGGTGGTTTCAGGTGAATACAAAGTCGTCCGCTATGAATTTGACCGTTTGACGCCCGTTTTGGCCGTTTATGACACCCGAACTGCGTTCTCGGTCACCGCGGGCACAGGGCATGTCCGATTGACGTGACGTCTGCTCGACCACTTCAGAAATCAATCACCCGTATTTTTCATCTGATTTCAGTCCATTTCGAAATCGTTGGGCCCGTTTGGACCCCCCTCACGCGCGTTTACGAAGCGCGCACATCACTTAAAACATGAATATTGAGCCGTACCGTGCAAACCGCACGTCCGATTGACGTGCCATCTGCGCGTACACATCACTAATAATAATTATAATGTTGCACGGTGGTTTCAGATCAATCCGAGGTCGTCTGCTATGAATTTGACCGTTGGACGCCCGTTTTGGCCGTTTTTGACACCAGAACTACGTTGTCGGTCACCGCGGGCACACGACACGTCCGATTGACGTGCCGTCTGCTCGACCACTTCAGAAATCACTCACCTGTATTTTTTGTCTGATTTCAGGCCATTCTGACTTCGTTCGGCCTATTTGGACCCCCCTCACGCGCGTTTACGAAGCACGCTCATCACTTAATACACGAATATTGAGCCGTACCGTGCAAACCGCACATCCGATTGACGTGACCTATGCGCGTACACATCACGAATAATAATTAGAATGTCTCACGGTGGTTTCAGCTCAATCCGGAGATGCGGTGTGGCCGACACCACTCAAAGTGTCCGTATTTTGTTTCAAAAGGACGTCATTTTAAGTGAAAAGCATCAACTGGCATACGGAAAACCGACCAAACGCATTCTGAATCTGTTGATAATTTATCCCAACAATCCATGGGTCATATGTGACGTGTACGAGCCAACCTGGGAAGAATCCAAGTCGCGGTGTGGCCGGGATAAGTCTAAGTGGCTCTCTTTTGTTTAAAATGGACACCATTTTAAGTATATACGGAAAAATGACCAAACGGATTCGGTTTCCGTTGAAAATTTATGAGAACGATCCATGGGTAATATGTGACGTGTACGAATCAACCCCGCCACAATCGGAGACGCGGTGTGGCCGACACCACTCAAAGTGTCGGTCTTTTGTTTCAAAAAGACGTCATTTTAAGTGAAAAGCATCAAGTGACATACGAAAAACCAACCAAAGGCATTCGGACTGTGTCGATACTTTAGCACAAGGATCAATGGGTCGTATGTGACGTGTACGAGTCAATCCCGCCTCAATCCGAGGAGCGGTGTGGACGACACCGTTCTAACTGTGTCTCTTTTGTTTAAAATGGACAGGATTATAAGTGAAAAGAACAACTGACATATGCAAAACTGACCAAACGCATTCCGAATCTGTTGATAATTTATCACAATGATCCATCGGTCATATGTGACCTGTACGAGCCAACCCGGGCTCAATCCGAGTTGCAGTGTGGCCGAGATCAGTCTAAGTGGCTCTCTTTTGTTTAAAATGGACATCATTTTAAGTACATACGGAAAACCAACCAAACGCATTCGGTTTCCATTGAAACTTTAGGAGAACGATCCATGGGTCCTATGTGACATGTATGAATCATCCCCGCCTCAATCCGACATGTGGTGCGGCTGACACCACTCAAAGTGTCCATCTTTTGTTTCAAAAGGACATCATTTTAAGTGAAAAGCATCAACTGACATACGCCAAACTGATCAAACACCTACGAGTTCTGTTAAAACTTTAGTAAAATAATCCATGGGTCATATGTGACGTGTACGGGTCAACCCCTCCACAAACCGAGCCACGATGTGGCCGATACCACTCAAACTCTCTCTCTTTTGTTCAAAATGGACTAAATTGTAAGTGAAATCAACAACTAACATACGGGAAACGGACCAAACGCCTTAGGATTATATTGAAACATTAGTAAAACAATCCATTGGTCATATGTGACGTGTATGAGTCAACTCTACCTCAATCTGAGGCACCGTGGGGCCGGGACCATCCAAACTGCCTCTCTTTTGTTAAAAATGGACAATAGTTTACGTACATACGCCAAACCGATCAAACGGATTCTGATTGTGTTTTAACTTTATGAAAATGATACCTGGCTCATATGTGATGTGTACGAGTAAACCCCGTCTCAATCTGAGGCCCGGTGTGGCCGACACAACTCAAAGTGCCTCTCTTTTTTTTAAATGTATTTAATTTTAAGTGAAAACAACAACTGACATACGAGAAACCGACCAAACGCCTATTAATTATGTCTAAACTTTAGGACAACAATACATGTGTCATATGTGACGTGTACAAGTCAACCCCGCCAAAAACTGAGCCACGGTGTGGCCAGGACTACTCAAAATGTATCTCTTTTGTTAAAAATGGACTAAATTGTAAGTGAAATCAACAACTGACATACGGGAAACGGACCAAACTCCTTCAGATTCTATTGAAACTTTAGGGAAAAGATCCATGGGTCATATGTGATGTTTACAAGTCAATATCGCCTCAATCCGAGCTGCGGTGTGGCCGGAACTACTCAAACTATCTCTCTTTTGTTTAAAATGGACATAATTTTAAGTGAAAACAACAACTGACATACGCCAAACCAACCAAACGACTTCTAATTCTATTAAAATGTTACTAAAATGATCCATAGATCAAATGTGATGTGTACGAGTCAACTCTGCCACAATCTGAGCCGCGGTGTGACCGGGACCACTCAAACTGTCTCTCTTTTGTTCAAAATGGACTAAATTGTAAGTGAAATCAACAACTGACATACGGGAAACTGACCAAACACCTTCGGATTCTATTTATATTTTAGAAAAACGATCCATGGGTCATATGTGATGTGTACGAGTCAACCCCAACTCAATCCAAGGCACCGTGGGGCCAGGACCACCCAAACTGCCTCTCTTTTGTTCCAAAGGGACAATATTTTATGTACATACGCCAAACCGATCAAACAGATTATGATTGTGTTTAAACATTAGGAAAATTATTCATGCCTCATATGTGACGTGTATGAGTCAACCCCGCCTCAATCCGAGTCCCGGTGTGGCCGACACCACTGAAAGTGGCTCTTTTTTTAAAAATGTACTTAATTTTAAGTGAAAACAAAAACTGACATACGGAAAACTGACCAAATGCCTACGGATTCTATATAAACTTTAGGAAAACAATTCATGGGTCATATTTGATTTTTATGAGTCAACCCCGCCTCAATCTGAGCCACGGTGTGGCTGGGACCACTAAAACTTTCTCTCTTTTGTTGAAAATGGACTAAATTGTAAGTGAAATCAACAACTGTCATACGGGAAACCGACCAAACGCCTTCGTAATCTATTTACACTTTAGGAAAACAATCCATGGGTCATATTTGATGTGTAAGAGTCAATACCACCTCAATCCGAGGCATGGTGAGGCCAACACCACCCAAACTGTCTCTCATATGTTAAAAATGGACAACATTTTACATACATACGCCAAAATGATCAAACAAATTCTGATTGTGTTGAAACATTAGGATAACAATCCATGGCTCATATGTGACATGAACGAGTCAACTTCGCCTCAATCTGAGGTCTGTTGGGGCCGACACCACTCCAAGTGTCTCTCTTTTGTTTAAAATGGACATAACTTTAAGTGAAAACAACTGTTGACAAATGCCAAACCAACCAAACGCATTAGGATTCTATTGAAACTTTAGAAAAACGATCCATGGGTCATATTTGAATTTTACGACTCAAAACTACCTCAATCCAAGCCACGGTGTGGCCAGGACCACTCAAATTATCTCTCTTTTCTTGAAAAGGGACTAAATTGTAAGTGATATCAACAACTGACATACGGGAAACAGACCAAATACCTTCTAATTCTTTTGAAACTTTAGTAAAACAATCCATGGGTCATATGTGACATGTACGAGTCAACCCCACCTCAATACGAGTCACCGTGGGGCGGGGACCACCCAAACTACCTCTCATTTGTTCAAAATGGATTAATATTTTACGTACATATGCCAAACCGATCAAACGGATTTTGATTGTGTTGAAACTTAAGGACAATGATCCATGGATCATATTTGATGTGTACCAGTCAACCCAGCCTCAATTTGAGGCATGGTGTGGCACTTACTGAGTCACAAGTGATGAGACTCCTATGAAAATACCTTTTCACTATATATTATAAAAGTGGTTGTCGTATGAAGATTGAAATGGGTGTAAATAATATTTGATTTATTGAAACTCTGATTCAACTATACTGGATGATTTTTGTCATATGAAGATTCAAATGGGGAATTATTCACCATGACTCTATTCAAAGAGGTGGTGTTCTTTTTTGTTGTTTTAAGTGAGTCAGTGTTTTTGTCATATGAAGATTCAAATGGGGAATTATTCAGCATGACTCTATTCAAAGAGGTGGTGTTCTTTTCAGTGTTGTTTTTTATGCAGGTGTATGCACTTGAGGGGCCACTAGAGGGGCTGCTGACAATTCTGAAAATACTGAATACCAACGGTTGTAAACCGTTGGTATACTTTTCCATACTTAAACATATGCCAACGGTTTCAATGAAACCGTTGGGAAAATATCTATACCAACGGTTTACAACCGTTGGTATAAAATAAAAACCATTGAATTCCCAACGGTTTGATGAAAACCGTTGGGAAAAATACTATACCAACGGTTGTGAACCGTTGGTATAAGATGAGAATAATAGTATTCCCAACAGTTCTAAACCGTTGGGTAAACCTATACCAACGGTTCAGCAAGAACCGTTGGCAAATCCACACCTACAGTGGGCTACCCCAACGGTTTACTTCAAACCGTTGGTATATATCTTTCCCCACGCCTTACTTCCCTACGGTTTGGACAACCGTTGGTATAGAATATACCAACGGTTCTCCAGCCTATACCAACGGTTCTAAACCGTTGGTATATCCTTTATTTCCAGTAGTGAGAGTTTTATCCTTAATAAAACCTCATTCATGTACCCAATTTATTTTACCCTTATTTCCTCACCAATATACCAACTCCTAAAGTTATCTAAACCCTTCTCTGATACCAACTATAACAGCCCAGACATAACCACACCATAATTATAGGTTTTATAATAATATTTCTTCACTTAAATCACCAAGACCTTTAGTTTTACAATTTTATAGTATTAGGAAACCCATTATATTATATAACCCACACTTCAACACAATGTATATCCCCCCCCAATTTCTTAAAATAACAAACTCACTTAATTTAATATAAATACCATTATTGGAACTTTGACTTCGTTATTGTTCCCAACCATCCTTAAACCCTTTAAAATCATTTGAAAAACTTGTATGAGCATGTAAATCTTAGTAAGGGTAATTAAAATAAAGAAAACTAGTTAATCCTTTCAAATATGTAAAAACCCAAGAAAAATTTTACCCATTAAGTAATAAAATTTGAGTTCATATAAACATGTATTTGCTTATAAAATCAACTTATTTTCTCCAAGAATTCCAAAAAATAATATCATAGGAATGAATAAAGGAAATGTAAAAATCATGAATGTTACTTGTGAAATCATGTTCATAATAACTCCTATAATCACCTTATAATGAAATAACCCATATAGATACTTCCAATATGTCTTATATAGAGAATAAACCATTACCTAATGCATTTGAGTGATATATACCAGGCCTACCCATCACCATATATAATTTACAAAAACCATAAAATGTATAAAATACATATAATAATTCATTCCACTATGAAACTCAAAAAAAATTACATTTAAACCCAATCACAAGCATTTTCAGTTAACCCATAAATAGAAAATGATTTTTAAGTGAATGTGTTAACCAATTCCCTATTGAGATGAAAATGAAAGAAAATAATAAAATAATTTTAAATAAAAATAATAATATGAGTAAGATAATTCATGGAAAAAATTATATAGATATTTGAGGGAAATACTTAAAAGTATTTAATTTTAAGGTTTAAAAGAAACACCTTTACTTCCTTCCAAGATGCTTCCATACAACCTTTCCTATATACATGTAATTTGCAACATGTTATTTATTATTTTTAAAATAAATCTATTAAATAATTTCATGTGTTTATTATAATCCATTTAATATAATATTTTAATCAAATTTTATGTTTCATGTCCACAATATATATTTATTGATGTTTGATAGTGGTAATAGTTCTGAATTGCATTTTTTTTTGAATTTTAGTGTTATCATCTCATAAGAGATAAAAAATAAATAAAAAAAATATATTTCATAGTAATATAATCCATATTTATAATGTATTTTATTTATTATTTAAACTAAATCACTTATATATGATTTAATAATAAATTGGTACTTTTGGGAAATTTTACATTTACAATGTTAGACATGAATTTAAGTATATGTATCATTTATGGTGTTGATACCAAGTTGGGGTGAACATATACTATATACATGATATAATACACCATGTTGAGTAATTTCTTACTTGTTGGAATTAAGTTAATAAAAAATTAATATAAATTAAATAATTTATTAAAAATCAATAAGTGGAGACTTAAATAAACCCACTATTATATATAGTTTTTTAAGTATATATCCACCACAGAGAATGAATTCAATACCAAATGGTTTTAACATTGGGTTTAATTAATATGAATACCCCATACATGAGTGGTATATCCTTCTTGGAAGTGTATTAAAAAGAAAAAAAATAAAAGGTATTAAAAGGTCAGAAAAATAGAATAGAAAACCAAATCAAATTAAAAGTTATGCGTAATAGAGTTAGTATTTTTGTGGTATATATTTTAAGAATGAAAAATTGAGGATTAAAAACTATTTTTTTTACAAAATATACATTCTAAATATAGTATATCCTTACTGAAATAGAAAAAATAAAATGAAGTATGAAATTGAGAAAAGGGTAAATCATACCTTCACAGATATTTAAAACAACTACTTTGATCGAGTTATTTGATTGAGAAATCACTTTGGAATATTCTATGAAATGAATAGATATAAATTTGTAGATTTTATGGTTGTATAGAAAGAAATAAATTCATGCATGAAAGGAATGATTTGTGAAGGGAGAGTAAATCTCCTATTTATAAACAAGATCTTGTCGCGTTTTCACAAACATTCATTTATTAAGGGTTAAAAGTGTAATTTTAAAGTTTTAAATGGTTAATAAATAGAAAAGATAAGATTGTTTCAAGCTTTACTCATACAAATATTTATCAAGATATGGATTTTTATTCTTTAGTAATTTATATATCATTTTTAACAAAAAATCTCATTTACATAGTTTTCAAGGTTTTTATAGTAATTTGAGATTAAAAATATATAAATAATTATAAAATTCATGTATTAATATTTATATAATTAATTATATTTTATAATTATCTATAAAATTTGTTCAAAACTATAATATATCTAACCCTCATCACTTTAAATACTTTCAAAAACATTTTATTTTTACTTTTCTTCTACTTGCACAAGCGATGTGTCAATGTTGTGTAAGAATTTTGGATAATTATTCTATTATTTATTTTAAAAATTTAATTAAAAATTAAAAATTTATTATTAATCAATATCATCATCTAAAACCATTAATAATATTATTTTTTTAAATTTATTTCATAATAACATTTTTATGATAAGAATTTTGAATTTTCTTACCTTGCGTAGGCACTCAATTTTCATTTTGATAATTAACTTGTTATGAATTTTTTAAATTAATAAATTTATGTTAAAATCATTAACTAATAATAATTTTTATCTCTTAATTTTTTGAAATGTTCATACCTTCTTAGATATTATCTATAAAATAACAATTTTGACTTTTCTTATGCTAAATAAGCACTATGTCAACACCACTATATATTTTTATACTTATGTTTAAATAAAAGTCAATTTTAAGTAATTGGATGATATTTATATGATATTTGGATTATATTATAATATAATATATTCTCCTTAAGTTTCTATAATTTATATATCATTTATATAAAAATATGATAAAAATAAGATGAATTCAATTTAAACTCAAATTCTTATTTTAAAAATAATTTTAATTCAAATATATTAATAAAATTATAACAAAATTAAATTCAAATATGGAATTTAAAATTAAATTATTTAAAAACATAAATAATATAAATTTAAATAAAAATATAATTTATCTATTTTTACCATACTTTTTAATAGAAACAATGAATATACTTCACATTTACTATTTCCTTTCATAAGTTATTTTATTATAATTTTTTGACAAAATACATTTCATATATTTTTTACATGATTATTCAAAATATATTATTCATTTCATTAAAACCCATATATTAATATTAAATATTAGATTTGGAAATAAATCTCATGAAATAATATATACATTTTCCTTAGAGTAACATATATTTCATTTTTAAATAAAAAATTAACATACTTATTTCATATCATGTCATAATATTTTAATAATATATTAAAAACATTAGATATCATTATAAATTCACAAAATTAATATAAATATATAAAAAATCTTATAAATAATTCTATTACATACGACATATTTTCTACCCTTTAATTAAATTATTTTTTAAGAAATAATTATTTTTATAGATAATTTTAACAAATATAACTTGATAATATATTTTAGAACACCTTATTTTATTTAAAAATAAAAAACATGGATACCTTATAAATAATTTTTATTTACCTAAAAACTTATGGGGGAGTTCATTTAACTGTAAATCACTTATTAAATATAGTTCCCTACAAGAAGATAAAACATATTCCCTATGAGCTATGGAAGGGAAGAAAGAATATCTTTAAAAATATTAATGTTTGGGGGTATTTTTCCAAAGTTCAATTCTTCAATATATAAGGGTTAAAATTGGGCTAAAAAATATTAACAGTATATTGGTTATACACTTAATAAAAGTTAATATCAATTTCTTGTTCATAAGTTAGATATGATGTAAATACAAACGATTGTGATCATCGAACCGTGTGATGATTCATTGTTTGAAAATATATTTCCATATATAATGGTAATAGTGGTGAAAAAGAATAATAAAATACATTTAATTAATTTTTAATAAATATATTAAATGAATTTATAACCTAAAATAAGAGAAAAAATTGATCTCTAAGACTTTTGAACTAGAATTTCTAAGCATTTATTAAAAAATGAGCCTCAAACATTTAGTGAGGTTATGACCACCCCAAAAGCTTTATTTTATAAAAAAACTATCAATAGTGAAATTGATTCTATCTTGACTATCCATACTTAGGGATTGGTTGATCATCCTCTTGGAAATAAACCACTCGGATTCAAGTGGATATTTAGAAATAAATTGAAGTTTGATGGAACTATTGAAATTTAAAAGGATGGAATTATGGTAAAGAGGTATACAAAATGTGGAACATGATTATTTTGAAAATTATTCACCTATTACAAGGATGAAATCTATAAGAAAGTTATTTTATATAATATATTTAAATGGGTTAGAAAATACATCAAATGGGAGTTTATACAACCTTCTTAAATGATGATTTAGAAGAAGAGATTCACATGGAACAACTTGAAGGATATACATTTACAAGGCAAGAAAAGAAAGTTTATTTATTGGTGAAATAGTTTTAGAAGATAAAATAAGCTCCCAAGTAATGAAATATAAATTTTCATCATTTAATGTTAGTAAACATGTTTAAGATTTATGAGTGTGATTAATGTGTCTATGTTATACACATTCAAGATGGATATGTCATTATATGATTATATTTTTATCATATGTTCATATTTGGAAGTAATGTATATATCATCAAATCCATAAAACATGTATATATCATGAAATTTGAAATGAAATACATGGTAGTGGAAGATATCATTTGGAGAATTCAAGTACATAAAACATATGATGAGTTAACATTATCATTGTCTCATTAAATTGATAATATTTTATGTAAATATCAAAATCTTGATATTATACTAGTAAATAATCTGATAGATGTTAATCTATGTATTTTAAAGAATAGTGGTGAAAGTAAATATTAGTTAGAGTACGATCATATTCTAGGTAGTTTGATTTTTTTCATGAATTACACTAGAAAAACACAACTTTTTTCATTAGAAATATAAGTAAATTTACTATAAATCTAAACCATCTCTTTTATATGATTACGAAATGAGTTTTATGATATTTAAAATATACCAAAAAATATAAATCAAACTATACAAATTATCCTATGGTACATGAAGGATATGTTGATTTAAATTGGATAATTATATTAAAAGACACTAGATCCACAAGTGGTAATGTTTTTACACTTAGTGGCAGATCTATATCCTATAAATCATCTAAAAATGCGAATTGTATAATCCAATATGGATATAGAGTTTATTTCCTTAAATAAGGTTGATGAAGATTCTAAATTCATTCAAAAAATATTGGAATACATTCCAAGTTAGACAATATATATGTCTTCTATGTGCATTCATTGGTGTATCTAATTAGTGATAAGAAGTAAAAAATGCCATGTATAATGTAAAATATCAACATATAAATCAATAAAATGATTCTATTAGACAAAAACTCTCTAGTGGGATTATTATGATTGATTTCATCGCATTAAAAAAATATTGTGGATCCCCTTACTAAAGGGATAACTAGAGAGTTAGTAGATAAATCATCAAGAGGAGTGGGTTAAATTCCTATTAAATAAATTTTTCTTAGTGATAACCCTTATTAGTTGGCCAGAGATACCAAAATATAGGATTAAAGGTAAAAATAAGTTATGATAAAGGATAAAGTAATCTTTTATTACCATTCATAAGAAGTGAAATTATATACAGAAAATTATAAATATGTAGTTTTAATGATTTTAAAAAATAATTGATATTTGAAAATCACTTTTTTTAGTATTAAGTGGGCTGCTTCAAGGATAATTATTAGGATAAATTCTCTAAAATAATTATGAAACCAAGTGGTGTTCATGGAAAAAATTAACACAAATGTGAGAACTAGTGGTGTTTTAGAGATAGTTGTGTGAATTCTATCATTAAGCATGCAAAAGACATTGATAGTTACAATAGATAATTTTAATTTATAACTCAATGAAGTTCAATAAAATTCATTAAGGAAAGTTCAAATTTGAAAAACTATTTATCCTAATGTAATTATTTTTTCTTTAGATAACTACACACTTATATACTTTGATGTTAATTTTTTTATAGGGATTTAATACTGATAAATGAAAAAAATACCACATAATGGGGTGGAAAATAGTATGAGAAACTATTGGAAACTTGGAGTTGTGAGTGGGGATAGCCAGGAGTTTCTCAAACTATTGTTCACTTTCCCTATGATGTGGTTTTTAAAAAAATATGATACACTATACTTGTTTTAATAAAATTTATTTTTATTATTTTTAAAATAATAAGACTTCTTTACTCATAAATATAAAGTTACCCCTCCCTTTCATAAAATTTTCCCCTATTCATTATTGTAAAACTCTACTAAATTTACTCAATGATTCTCAAGAGTTTAAGTGTGATTTTTATATACACATTTCATTTGAAGGAGTTATTGGATTTGAAGGGTTGCTATCCAAGAAATGAGATATATTACATCATAAAATATTAATTCATAAAACCTTAGGCCATAGAGGAATGAAATTTATCTAAAAGAAATAACATGAATTCATTGGTCTTAGTTTTATATTTTTATTTATTCTTTTTATTTTCCCCATCTTCTTCAAGCTTATTACACTTCATTTATAGATTGATTTTAGATTACTTAATTAAATTATGTTATATTATATATATTTTTAAATTAAGTTTAATTAGAGGTAACCTACTTTATTTCATATAAAAATTGGTATATCCTTCTTCTATTGTATTTATACAGACTAGGAAGAAATACTCTATTGTATTTCATATATAGAATGGGAAATACTCCATCTTCCATATTCTATAGACTATGAAGAGACTTGAATATAATTTTTTTATAGATTGGTAATTAAACCTTTAAGTTTATTTTGTATATAGATAATTTTATTAAAAATACCACCCAAATCCCCTATGGATACCATTAGTGGAATTTTCTTGATAACTTCCCCACCGAATAATGGTTTGGAAAAAGAGGCTAGGAACCTAAATCAAAATTTATCCACTTTAGGTTTCATAGATCAAATTATGAAATCTAACTGAATTATACTCATGAGAATGATGTTCTTGATAGTTTCCATGAACTGATATGGAGAGGTAGGGTTGACGAGTCTGAGTTCTAGATGAGATGGTCAATGTATATGGTAATCATTATAATGTCTCAACTTAGTCCCACCCGAATGGCGGTTGATCCAAAGTCACTACATGAAATTAGAAATACCTCCTTGTACACTAGATGTTATCAACTAGTGATGGTAATATATAACCAACATGGGGAGACTATACTCTCCATATCATAACATAGAATATCATGCATGTAATATAAAAATCTAGTCATAAAAGATAAAGTTATAGGAGTTAAATCTAATAGATAATCATCAATAAAAAATAAAAATCAACATGATATAAAAATAATGAAACCCATTCTCAATATACATACATATATCAAGGATCTCCTACTAGGTCAATCAAGCATAAAAGAAATAAAAGAAAAATATAGGTGGATCCATCACCATAAGAACCCAATTCCCTCCTCATTATCATCTCCCAAACACCATGAATCTATTTTATCCTAATATCATGTTCAACCTATTAGTTAAAAACCAGACATAGATTTTTTCACACACACCATGGTTCCCATACAGTGTGTGATCATAAAACCCTATATGGAACCATCAATGGGATCCATTATATACACTAAAATATCCAATTTAATAATGTATATAAAACAAATAAAATAGTACCATACAATATACATGAAATCATATTGGGTCATTGTGTGCTAACCAGGCCACCACAACACCCAACCTCACTTGTAGTGGCCAAAGTCGATGATCATGCCTATCATACCCATGCCATATCTGAAATTCATTTATTAGAGGAGAAACATACCTAATAATTATTTCCAGAATCCCATTTTGGGATGGTATTACATCGGCATAATTAGGTATAAAAGAATCATCACATATCATAAACATATCTGGGAAAGGTGTAACATATCCTAACACACATATAAGAAACCAATCTAAGAATGGTGTGACATAGACAATTTCAGGTATAAAAACATCATCACATATCAAAAATTCATATGGTAAAGTCATAACATATCTATAACCACTTACACATACCTCACCACATATATGAAACAAATCTAGGAAAGGTGTAACCTATCCAAACCCACGTATAATAAACCCATTAGGGGAAAGACATTACATATCCAGACAAAGGTAAATAATATTTTGGGTGGTTTATCACGATACCCAAAATATCAGTCCTCTAAGACACTATATCCTCAGTCTCATGATCAATAGACACATTACATCAACATATTAATAAAAATCAAGTATGAAAAATATATCTCATATCATAGACCTTATGCAGTAACCTATCCATACCTAGTGCTCTATTGTAGGATATTAGAAAATATATCAATCCATTTTTTTACCCAAATCCAACTATTATACAAAACATATTTCCATAAGCATCTCTCTTAAAAGTTTTCTAATCCCTTAGGCCATTATCATTCCACTAACACTGAATCACTGGTCATACATAGTTGAACCAATCATCCACACCGGTTTCCATACTCAAAACCATCCCTTAACTCAAAGTGAACATGAGAAGGCCTCAACTCATCTTTCTATACTTTATCAAACCATTTTACAAGGATTCAACACTTGATCACTCCTCCCACTCAAAAATTGTCTACGAATACGAGAAACCATATAACTAACCACTCAACCTACCTAGAGGTGTCACATACCATACTATCCAAGCTACAAAAGGCTTCCTATCGAAGGACCATGTATATCATATCCAAACTCATGTAGAGATAAAAATACCCATGGGAAACCAAAATCCCATATTCTCCTCTTAGTCCCACTTGGAATAAAAATGATGAGTGGTTACACTCAAAAACCACCATAATCCCCCAATTATCAAAAACCACTAGGCCCTACCCAACTAACCATGGTATACGATGCACAATTCCATAAAACCATACTCTTTTATGGAGTCTTGGGGTTCTAAGTCCGTACCCATATACCTTACCACATCTCCCCCTTATTAGAAATTAACTAAAACCACTATCAATGATTTTGGTATTCCATCATACATACCATCTAATTTCATCTAAATCCACTAATATCCCATAAAAAAAAATAAAGAACTTTTAGGGATTCTTTAAGTATAACTACCAATAATACCCCTTGGATATGTTGTTTTTTATGCCTCTTAAATTCCCATACCTTACGAAGAAGATCCAATCTAAACAAATGGATCTAAAAAATACTAACTATACATTTCAATCCCATATAGTCCCTAATCACACTTCTCAAACATAACCCCTAGAAAGTGCACACAAGAACCTACATACACCACATATGGGTATATTAAAGCGACCACCTAACTCAATATCAAATTTACCACTACTTAGCCTCACTCAACATCCTCATATTACCATTCACTAAGCCTCTCCAAGATTTAGAGCCCCTATCTCACACCAATATCCTCTATTAATAATTTTTAATATTTATAATTGAATTATATAATTTTAATCCAAAGTGTAATAAACACTAAAAACTCATCAATCATTATCACGACCTTGAAACTATGACCAATAATGTAAGGAAGGTACATTACAGGCTTTTAACACCCCTATCAACAAAATCAAAACTGACCATCAATTTCAAAACAATTTGAAAAAAAACATAGAGGAACTCACCAAGTGATTAGCCTATATTAGAATAGAGAGAAACATAGTTAATTGTTACAATTTTTATATCCTTTTTCCATATCACCAATAATCCTAATCAATTTTCTATATCCCCATTATGCTTTAATGGAATTTCACTTGATAACCCTAATTAAAATTTATTCCAATTAGTATAGGAAGAAGAAAATATATGTGAGAGTGAATGGGGGAAGGATAATAACCCCAATCACTAAATAAATACCTCCCAAATCACTATGGTTCTTTAAGGTTGAAGGAATGAGGTTAAAACCAAGGGATGATCACCTCTAATCTGTATGACCATTCAATAGCATTATTGTTGAAGGGGTTCTTTAAAAATAGCCCAAAAGATCAAAGGGTCCCCAACTAACATGGGGTTAAGATTTCCTAATAGAATTATACTATAACCCTACTATATGTATAGTGGTCCACCTAATGTCTGGTGGACTACCATCAAATTTCTAATGGTAGAGGTGGTGGGGCTACCCCACTGTCCATCCCACCAGATTTTTGGTGGGATTATATAGAAACTCTAATGGGAACTTGGTATGCTACACTGGGTCTAAATAGTTACCGAACCCTCTATATTTTTGATTCATGACTTCTATTCACATGATTATACCTCTAAAGATTATATATAACTATCCAAATCATGAAAAAAAGATCCACCCTTCGATCTGGATTCCCAATATTCAAATTTAATAGGATCTCAATTCTTTAGGATTTAACCAACTTTTTGTTCTAATGACTTATAATAGTGTAGGTCATTATAACCACAATAAAGACTTAGTGTAATGGGATGGATCTAAATTCAATCGTGAAGAGATAATTCATGTCATAGAGGATTAAAATGTTGAAAAAAGTTCAATGATAGAGACATCACCAATACATTAAGTTATGTAAGTGAAATCACATAAGAAAACTTTATTAAGGAGATTCCCTATCCCATGAAAAATGAGTTACATAAATTTTGGACAAACAAGGAACAAAAATGAAATCTATAAATTTCAAAAAATAATAAAATAAATTGAAAATAATTAATGTATATTGAATTTATATATGACTAGTTTTTTGAACTAGTTTACATTATATAGAGTTGTGATAATTTATTTGTTTGGGTTTTTTTGTTTTTTTTCGAGTCTATGCTGGGAAGTTTTTTTCATACTAATATGAGTTCATTTTTTTAGTAAGAAAAGATGGTTAGATATTTTCATGGTTTTAGTTTTCCTCACATGGTATCATAAAAATCACATGGTTTACATTGTGAATAGTATAACCTATTTTACTATAATTTTTAAAATAATATAAATAAAAAATTTATTAACAACTATTAAAATGATTTGCAAGGATATGTTCACGTCAATTAAACTCAATGAAGAAAATTTTCTCATATGGATATAGTAATTTATTACTATGATTGAGGAAAATTTATTTCAAAAATTTCTTTTTTATTAGCATGATACATGCAATAATTTATTTCTAAAGAATATCAGAATAAAGGAATTGTTAAAAGAGATTTTGTTTTCCTGGAATAGAAAAAATAAAATAATTTTATATTGGCTATGATATTCTATAAATTTAAATTTTCTAAACAAGTTAGTTAGATGTCTTCATTTCTATAAAATTTGGAAGACACTTGAGTTCTTTTTTGCCTCTCACACATGAGTTATGGATAATCAATTTAACACCCAATTATGAAATTTAGAAAAAGGGAATCGATCTATTAGTGGATATTTTATTGAGGTGAATAAAATATCTAACATTCTAGGTTTTATTGAATAATTCATCTCAGAGGATAAATACGTCAATTTTATTCTTGAAGTGTTTTCACTTGAATACATTAATTTTGTTATATCAATTAACCCACTTCAATATCCATATAATATTTTTGAAATATAAGGGATTATTAAAGATAATGAAGACCATATTGAACTTTTTAAATATAATTCATTAGATATTGAGGTTATGAACAACATGGATTATCTTTCTCTTGGTTATTCATGTGGTTTTATATATGCTTCTTCTAAATTTTATTCTTATTTGAGGCTTTATAATAGAGGTTTTAAAAGTTTTTTGGGGTGAAATAATATATGTTTCAAGGGGTACACCATCAATTATAGACCCCAATTTCATGTTTATCCAAACATAAAAAATATATCCCAACTATTCTATCATTGAATTGATAATAAATTTGTCAGTTTTTTCTCTAAGTTTATCTCCTAGGCTATAGTTCTCTCTAAGTAATTCATAAAATACTATGATTTCCCTTTCAACATCAATTTATGATCTAACCTATTACCTTAAATCTAGTTCTTCCTCACATTTAGTATCTTTTTATTAGTATCTAAATAATTCCTATGATGTTTTTTATGGTTAAAATTATATAAATATCATAAATGGTATAGATATTTGTATTTATTATGCTGAAAAAAGTATATTTCTCTCCTTTTGATACTAATTTATTTCTTGTAAAAGTATATCTTACTCTAGAAATCAAAATGAATTTGATAAGTGTTTTGAAATTTACCCAGAAAAATAACCCATATTTCATTTTCTATCCAACTTAACTATATTTTATGTCTTACACCACCCACTATATTCTTCTCAAGGGAACTCTTAAGGATAGGCTATTCAATTTTTTGATGTTAAATTGTAGTATCCCTCTTCTCATGTTTCTTAGAAAACTACTAAAACAATTTATTTTTCTATACTTTGACATTGTCCAATTTGATATGCCTCATAAAATGTTATACATTCAATTTTAAAATTTTTAGTCCCAAAAATTATTACACCTAGTGATAAATTTTCATGTATTGATTTATTATTTAATAAATCCCCTATTTTATATTCTAAAAATTCAACCTATGTTTCTATTATGCTATAATAATTTTTACACTCATAGGTTTGGGGTTTTCCATCCTATTATCTTAAGGTTGTTTTAGCTATTATTGTCACTTTATTTAGGATTATACAAGACAATCCTATTTTTCTTTACTTTGATATAAATCCAATTTTTATAAAGCTTTAAAAATTTTCAAATCATTAGTTTAACATTAATATGAAACTGAGATTAAATTTTTTCAAACTGAAGTAAATTGAGAGTTTCTTACTTTATATTTATTCTTGAAGACTAATGGAATTATCCAGCATAATAATTTTCCCTTATACCTCATAAAAATGACATTTCTAAGAGTAATCATTATTACATTGTGGAGATGGGATGAAATCTTTTTTTATTCTATTAAAACACTGGGATTTGGAATTTATTACTGATGCATTTATTATCAACATAACATGTTACCCATTCTCATTTTGAATATATTTTTCCCTTAACTAATTCTTTTAAAATTAACTATTTATTATGGTCTTTAAAAAATATTTTGTTGTGATTTTTATCCATTTCATATAGAATATTAACATAATAAATTTGATTCTTCCTCTAAAGAGTGTGTTTTTATTGGTTATTCCAATAACTGAGAAGTATATACGTATATGGATCACACTATAAGGATATATATTTCTCATCATGTTATTTTTTATGAATCTCATTACCCTTTTTAGTAGTGGATACAACTCATTAGTTCCTCGATTCTTAGTTAAACTTCTACCATTCAGGCTCACCTACCTGACCTTTGGTTATTTAATCATTTTCTTCTACCTACCCTAATATTAAAGATGCTAATAGATCATTTCTTCACCATACCATGTTTTTTCCTATTTCTTTGGTCTCATATTTTTCATCAAAATCGCACTCATTTCCAAAAACTTGTTCTAAAAGTCAAGCTTCTTCTTTTGGATCTTATCCAACTCTGTTCAGCACACTTGATCAAGTCATTTCAAGTCCTGGTACTCACTATTTCAAATAAAAAACCCTCTATTATAACCCTCATCTTCTAAATTCATCAATATGAATCTAATGGTGACTCATTTTAAAGTTATTATTTTCAAACCATATGTATTTAATATAACTTTTTTTCTCATAAATATAAAGGAACTGTATTCCAACCATAGTGGCGGTGTGTTAGGGAGGAATAAAACTCTTCTCTTATTTAAAACAATACATGGAAACTTATTTATACTATATAAGGATAAAATATCATTAGTTTTAAGTGGTTATTCAAGTTGAAATATAATTTTAATGGTTTGATTAATAAATATAAAGAATGTTTTAATATTAAATATTTATACCGATAACCAATATTTTACTTCCTTGAAAGTTTTATTATGGTTGTTAAACATGTTTCTATTTAAGTTTTATTCACCATATTAATACTTATTGGTTGGATTAGATGTCAAGTGTAAATTAATAATGTTTTTCTCAATGGGTTTATTTTAGAATATGTTTATATTCAACAACCATCTAATTTTAAAACTCTTGGTGATCATTATATTTTTAAGCACAATCGTGCTATTTATAGTCTCAAGCTAGAACCATATGCTCAGTTTTAACAACTCTATTTTGTCACGAATACATTTAGTTTTTTAAACACATTTTAATTTTTATTTGTTAATTTAACTTTAAAAGAACCTAAAAATTTATGTTTTACATTATTTTAAGAACATACTAATTATTAAGAATGATTACCAAGATATTTTCTTTCTCAATGATAAATATTATATTGTTTTCCCCTTTAAAGATCTTGGTTCTCCTAATTATTTTTTGGGAATCCATGTTACTTATTTGTATTATGTGGACATATTTCTTTCAAAAACCAAATATATACAAGATATTTTACATCATATGTATATGGATCAGTCTAAAACTCATCCTACACCTATGGTGGGTGGAGTTCATTTATATTCCTATAACTCAACATGTTTTTAGGATTTAAAAGTGTACCAGTATATTGTTGGTTCAGTTTAATACATTATTATTAACCATTCATATATTTATTATTATATTAATCAAGTATTCTAGTTCATGCAACACAACATTTCACATGTTTTTCACTAGCATTAATCATTTAACCTACTGTTGATGGCTCTTATTGATGATGACTTGTATTTTTATCCAAATAATTGGTAGTCTACATCATATATATGTGTTTTTATTAGAAAAAAATATTATTTATTAGTTTCCAAAAAAATAAATGGTGGTTTATCATTCTTTTAAAAAACTATACTATTGATTTATTATTACTTGATTTGATAATATTACATAATAAAACACTATGATGGGTGAGTATAGCCTTCCTCAGGTCTCTAAACCCACTATCCTTTACTTTTAAAATATTAGTGTTATTTATATTCTTTCCAACCTAGCACTTAATGATATATCAAATCATTTTTAAATTGATATTTATTTTGTTCAAGAGCCTATCAACCATTGGGACGTTTTTATTTTTCACACTCCCATTAATAAAAATACAAAAGATATTTTCACTAACCTTTTACATCAGAGAAAATTTATCCTTTTCTGTCAAAAATATAAGTCAAATATCCTCCAATGATTTGGGGGGGGGCATATATATGACTATTTTTATGGGTCAGTTTATTTTTCATATACATGGTATGTTTTATTTGTTTAGGGTTTTCTTTCTATTTATATTTTTTAACTCTATTCTGGGTAGATATTTTCATTCTGAGATGAGTAAATTTTTTTGGTAAGAAAATATGGTTAGATATTTTCATAGGTTTAGTTTTATACACAATATGGAAAACCATTAATATCAGTGGTAAAAAAAATCTAGAGAATCCACTAAAATTATATGGTGAAAAAAATTAAAATTTATATATAAAATTGAATTAAAATGACAAGTGGAGAAAACATTTATAAAAATAAAACACCAATATGCCTCTGTTACCTCTATAAAAACATTCTAGGGTAAAATGTCCCTAATCAAACATATCAAACCAAATAGACATCATCATTCTAGTACCACTTCCAAAACTATTTTTCTTTTCATTGTTAACTAATAAATATCCCACCTAGTCCCTTGAAGTTAGTGGTAAGTGATCCAAGGATAGTGCATACTCAATCCCTTCTACCCTCAAAATATTCCTCCACTCAAACCCTTATGAATGAACCTCTGCTAAAGTTTCTCTATCCTTTTGGATTCCCCATCCAACTTTGGTCTTCACTCTTAATTTTAATAAAATAATATATCTAAAACATTAAAACAATGGAATACTCCAAAAAAATGGAAAATACCTCATATATCCATCCCCATATATAATTTAAAAACAAAAAAATATCATCAATTGAATATTTCATGATCTAAAACTTATTCTTCACCCCGTTCATACTATCAAAAAGGTGATGTCATTCAAAACCTTTAGTTAGAATCAAAATTAATTATCATCTTACCATCCATATCCTTCTATTAAAACATGAAACATCCATTTTACAATTATGATCGAAAAATTATAGCTCCCCTTTAATGGAAATCCTAACACCAAAGTCTTAATTATACCTGTATATATAATATGATATTGAACAAAATCTAAACTAGTAAAATTTGAATCCCCCATAATATTGATCATAATATAATCTAAATCACCTATAAAAACTAACTCCTCCTCCTTATTAATATTATATAAGAATATATTATCAATATATTCAACTGAATCTTCTATCACATCATCACGATATTTTATTTTAATATTTTTTCCACTAGTGGCACTCTCTGAAGAAAAAAATTAGGTGAAAATTTTGAAACACCTCTCGATAATTGTATTGACTTATAAGAATTTTTTATCCAAGTAAATATTTTTCAATAAATGTGAGAAGATTAATTATGACATAATTATATCTAAATTTTCTCTATATTTTCATTAATCACTTCATAATACACATTTACCACATCCTTGTAAGGTGCATCAATCACTCTCCCCCTCATATACCCCATCAATCCTCTTGAAAATTTTCATCTTCTATTATCAAAAAACACCTAAATCCATCATAATCATGAATTCAAGTAGATAAAAAATTATGATTCATACATATAACATGTTACACATCTCTCAACATAATTATATAATTTCATTTTTAGTGAAAAATATCACTAACATCATAGACATCAGAAGAATAACCATTAACCTTCTTCAATATACTAAAATCACCATTTTTATATGAAGAAAATAATTCTCTATTTGGTGCAATATGGTATGAATCTATTGAACCCATCACACATTCCATGTATGGATTCAACCTGTGATAATCAATGCTAATAGGAAGTTAATCACCATATCCTTATATAATTCCAATGTTAATTTCCTCATTATTCTCATAATGACTCTATAATTTTTATAGAATTTCTTTACATGAACGTTTTGGTTAAAATATAAGCCTGAGATCTTCCATATTGACTTTGATCGATCTTTACGACTACCATACCCATCAGAATATATGATTTTACCCCTATATATATTCTCATCACTGAGAATACTTGACTATGAAGTATAAAACTATAATATTTTCCTCATTTATTCACTCAAAATGATCCTTTTGACATATCTATCATAATAAATCCATTGAGATCTGAATTTTAAAACATCACTCTAAATGTTTCTTTGGATATTGACAATGTACTAATAATAAATTACTCATGTACCTTATCTTCAAACTTTATAACCATTCCAGCTAATTCTCAAAAAGGTATTCAAGTGATTCACTTGAGGATTCATATCCTTAAACCTTTAATACAAAAACTTCTTTATTAGGTATGTCTTATTATTCCATGTCTTTTGAGTATAAAAATGATCATTATTGGTCCAAAGTATACATGAATGTGTATCCCTTTCAATAATATTTAGAACATTATTATCAATCCACTAATTAACATATATATAGAACTGTTGATGCAATAAAGCCAATTTTTTCATAAACCAACGCCACCAGGACCACTTAAATTGGTGGTATAATTAGGAGTAACCCTTCAAGCCCTCATATAATATATTATAGGTATTTGACTAGAATTAAGGCTATAAAATTAAAATATTGTATATATTTCCCTCTTTTATCCTAGGAACAAGAATAAATCCACTAATAAACACTAAAAACCACTAATAAACAAAACCTAACCATTTAATAAATATATTTATGTGTGTAATGTCACACAAGCCCAAAAAAATATAACATATCCAAATTCAATACTAATAGATCAGAAATTCCTATATAAACAATAATGGATTCCTCAAATGTTTACTAAATCCATGATTCATGTGCTAGTAAGGTCCAACCTGATCTCTAACTTTTTCTTGAAAATCTATAGAAATAGTATATAGAAGTAGGGATGGGAATAATGTATACTCAGTAGGTTATTACCCAAGAACTCTCATGCCAATGTGTAAGAATCATACTAAATCCTCAATTAATAAATAATTAAACTTAATCATGTCTGATTCTAAATCATCCACAATACATCTAACCAAAAACATGGTCTCTAAAATCTAAGCATAACATAATTATAGTTAAGTTGGGTAAATATAAGAGAAAAAGTACCCCATAACCACTTCCCACCAGATATAGTCACCTTCACATCCTAACATTATACACTTTATCATGATCATCCCTTCTTATTCCATATACCGCATCATACAATAACCGTAACTGCATACCAAAACCTATTACCATAGCCACATGACACCTCCAACTTATACCAAAACTATAACTAAAACCAAAACCAAAACTATGGTGAGAAGGGAGAATAAGAGGGAGGGAGTAACTAACCATCCATTCCCACTAAATTCTGAATGTTAGGGGTTCATCCAGTACCCAAATCCCTATGGGAATTGGTTAGGTTATCCGACTAAGGTGTTGGTGCGTAGAATTAAAAAAATATAAAATGATATAATGAAACACATATCACATTCTAGGTTCTACATCCTATCAAAGTCACCTATATCCATCCCATCACATATATTGTTTTCGACACACAATTATTATTTCCTCCTATAATAACAAAGTATAATTAACATATTAAAAAATTGCAATTTAAAATTTTACTACAATATTCTTCCACCTCTTAATCATTTTATAGTAACCACATCATCTATTTACAACTTTATATAATTAATTACAACACATATTAATTAATTTTAAATCATAAATATCTTCTAATTCATTTTCTTTAGTTCAATCATTCATTTATTCTATATACACATGTGGGGAACTAACCTTTTCAATTTATTCACACCTACTCCACTACACAACCACCTCAATAATATTACACTATTATATACTCAATATCACTACACATCCACTAAAATTTCATATAGAATATCAATCATAGAAAATTAATGACAATATCACATATTCTATAGTAACTTCATGCCCCTCTTAGATTCAATTAATTTATATAATTAAATAAATCCCAACCACTTACTCAAATAAAAATAAATAATGATAATTCCACACTAATAGTAAATAGAGAGAGAGTGATATTTTCCAAATCACCTACCTCAATTCAACACTTTAATTATATCATTATCAAAAAGATAAAATATATTACTAAAATTATAATACCCTCATAAAAAATCTACATCACATCAATATATGTCAATCTTATATAAACCATTATAATATAATTCCATGGAACTAAAAGTGATATAAAGAGGGAGAATCGAGAAAATATTATCTCAATCCACATGGATTCGACCACTTACAGGAATAAAATCAAGATTTTCTGAACGATCGCTCAAGGGAACCTATAAAACTCCCTTAATAACTAAAAGTATCCCAATAGGATAAGGACAAAAATATAATGAGATAAGCCAAACAAATTTATAATTAAAAATGAAGGATAAAAAACCATAGTTTAACAATAATCATTATGGATTAATCCTAGTCAATCAAATGGGGATTTGAAAATCCTGGTTAAAGACCCATTATTTCCCCTTAAATATTATCATTATTAAAATTTAAAATTAAATTATATCAAAATTCATTATAATATAATATATATCATTAAATTAAAATTAACTTGATTAATGGTTCAATCCAAAATTCATGGTATATTCCATTCTTGCCCATCCAAAATTCATCACAACACAATGAATGTTACTATGATATAATTCACAAACTCATTGAAAATCTAAGTTTAAAACAACAATCTAATCCCCTTCATTATAATTTCTAGATTAATGATTGAATTATCATGAATCAATTTTAGTAAATTTAAATTAGAAATTTATAATTATTATGTAACCTAGGTTGATATCTCTAGAAGTCCACTCACAAAACTCTATTATCCTACTGTCAATATTTATATTAAACTAAAATATACTATAATTGAAAAACTACAACTAAAAAATGGGGACTAAAAAATGAAATTAATATGATATATTTTAATATATATATGGATGTGATGGAAATACAATGAAATTATAAAGGAGTAAATCCTCTAGGTTCATAAAGAGGGCCCTTCATTTTATTTTATTATATAATCTGATCCATTCAATAGACCATTAAATACCATTCATAGGTTTCCACCTTCTAATTTGATTTTATAACTTTTTATACTTTGGACACCTCTTTAACACATGAATCTTTTCTCCTCCATAGTGTTGGGTTAGTGAACACTACTCAACTGGGGCATTCACCTTCCCCACAACCATCTCCACCATATTCTGCTCCTCATTCAACATGTCCCATTCCTCCATATATAGGATAAAAAATATAGTGAAAATATATTTAATAGAATATTAGATAAGAATGAGAGTTAGAATTGAAGCTGACAACATCTAAACCTATCCTCTACACTAAAAATATCTCATATGAATGTAAATAAAACATAATAACTTAAGCCTAAGAACTCGGGAACACCACTTCCTCCACTAGAAAACAATCATTAAGTTAGTTCTTGACTATAATGAAGATAATATATCATGGTGGAGAAACCTGATAGAGAAAATGAGGAAGATAAATATAAACTATCATTATTAAAAATGTATAAAACTATTAAAATAGAAAAACTCTATCCTTATAATCTAAAAATGGATTAATCTTGAATAAAAGTGGAGGTACATATTTAAAATCAAGAGTGGGGGCTAGATTTCCCTCTAATTATATTCTCTAAATGTTCATGCTTATTTGGACCATTAAATGGATGAATATCATAAAGTGATATTATATGAAGTTTTTCTTCAATATCTTATCAATTCTCACCCAAAATTTTAGTTCCTTGGAAATATATAGAAAATATTAACACTAAATTACTAAAGTTGATTTTTCTAACCCAATAGTCTTTTTGAATTTCCATTCTCTAGTTTCCTATGAATTTATGGACTTGAAAAAAGCTTAAATATAGAGAATATGTAGTTAATGATGTAGTTCCATAGCCTATTATCTATCTATATAAATAAATTATCAATTTTAAATCATATTTTTTAAGATATGGGACCAACATTAAAAGTCATGAAAATAATGGAAAGATTACATACCCCCAATTGTATACTTCATTAGGGCCTCATATGGTTGAATTAAACCATTGGTATAGTTGAATTTTGGTTGTAAAAAAATTATTTCATTGAGAATATTTTTTCTAAATATGGAATAAATATTGGAAATTCTAAAACTAAAGTTTTTGAAGAGTTTCCATGAACTATAAATATCACATAGATTCATAGTTTTCTTAGTTTAGCAGGATACTACAAGAGGTTTTTTGAAAACTATTCTTAATTATCTAGCACACTGACTAAGTTAACTAAAAAAGGAGTTAAATTCATCTGAAAAAATGAGTTTGATGTATTTTTTTTCATGAACTAAAAATATTATCTATGAATGATCTAGTATTTTTCTTTCCCTCTAGAAATGGTTACTTTTAATTTATAGTGATTCTTATTTAAAGGGAATTCATTATGTCCTGATATAGAATGATTAGGTAATTTCTTATGCATCATGTCAACTAAAACCTCATGAGTTAAATTATCCTGAACATGATCTAGAATTAGATATTGTGGTTTTTTGCTTTAAAATTTTAGAGGAATCATTTATATAGAGCCAAGTGTGAAATATTTACTGATAATAAAAGTTTAAAATATATATTCACTTAGAAAGAGTTGAACATGGGACAAATAATATGGTTGGAAATGATCAAGGATTATGATTACATGATTTATTATCATCCTAGAAAATAAAAAAAGTATCTGATTCTTTGAGTCTACAAAATAATGTTACACTAACCATGCTATATTTGGAATATGAACATTTGGTTAATGATTTTATGAATTTTGGCTAAGAATTTTTGGATGTAGAAACTTCCTCTCTTTTGTTTCAGGTGTAAATATAATCTTATCTATCATAAAGAATTAAAAAATATCAGAAGGAAGACTGTGAGTTATATGAAAAGGTATAATTGGTTAAGAAGGGTAAGTTTTCTAAATTTAATTTTAAAAAATAAGGTGTTTTGAGATTTGTAAAGAGATTATGTATGTATTTTGATTCTCTGTTTATGAGATAATTATTGAGTGAATCTTATAGTTCATCATTTTTTATTAATCCTAACTACACTAAGATATATAGAGTCCTTTGTGAGTATTACTGGTGGGATAGAATGAAAAGAGATATTGCTGACCATATCATGAAATGTTTTACTTTCTAATAGGTTAAAGTAAAAAAAAATTATTAAAGGGGATGCTTCATCCTTTAAAAATACCAAAATGGAAATGGTAAATTTTATATATGGATTTTATAGTGGGATTAAAAAATACTTCTCAAGGTAATAATGTAATTTGGGTTATTATTGATCAATTGAATAAATCTGACCATTTAATTTCCCATTCTAGATTTAATATATTTGGATAAAATATATAGATTGTATCTCAAGGTGACAATCAGGTTGTGGCTTTGTGTGGATTATCGTCTCCTAAAACAGACCATGATAAAGAAAAAGTACCACTTTCCAAGGATTAACAACCTATTTCATCAGTTGTGAGGTGTAAGATGGTTCTTGAAGATTGATCTTCATTTCAGCTACCACTAGTTTATAATTTTCAATGCTGATATTATAAAGCTATAATTTCGATGTCACTATGGACATTATATGTTCTGGGTGATTCCCTTTGGTGTGATGAATTCCCCTTCCATGTTTATGGATTTGATAACCAGATATTTCTATGTTGGTAATTTTTCTGGTTGTCTTTATGAATGACATACTCATATACTCTGTGACATGGGAGGATCATGAAAATAACATTAGGATAGTCCCATATTTTTTTTCTGGAGTAACAGTTTTATGGTAATCTCTCAAAGTTTTAGTTTTGGATTCATGAAGTTTAATTTCTAGGGAATTTCATTTATGATCATGGTTTGATCTTGGACTTGGAAAAGATTAATACAATTCTTTCTTGGAGGCCACCCTAGAGTGTGTTAGAGGTGTGGAGTTTTTATATAATGATAGGGAACTACAAGAGGTTTTTGGAATAATTATATAGGATTACATCCCCTTTGACAACCATAATGCATAAAAGGAATGATTTTACCTGGACTGATTAGTACGAGAGATCCTTTGAGGAGTTGAGGCTAAGGCTAATGAGTGATCCTATGTTGAGACTATTATAGGAGAGCATGTAGTACGTAGTGTATTGCAATGCCTTATTATATGGCCTAATCTGCATGTTAATATAGTGATAGGTGGTTATTTTATATAGGTCAAGGCAGTTGATACCCCATGAGAAGAACTATGTAACTCACAACCTAGAGTTAGAATAGGTAGTCTTCTCCCTGAGGATGTGGAGGCACTATATTCTATGAGAGCATTTTGTGGTTTACTCAGACCATCAGAGTCTCAGGTACGTCTTCACGTAGAGAGACATGAACTTGAGACAATAGTTTTGGTTGGAGTTCCTACAGGACTATGACATCAGGATAGTCTATACTCTGGGGAAGGTAAGTGTTGTAGAATATTCCCTTAGTATGAATTCTTAGGCCCATTTGGTGTAGGAGGATCTTGAGCAGTTGGATTCCTTGTTGCTGACCCTGATTGAGCAGGAGGGTGCAACTTTTATTCCATCGATGGTGTTGACTCCAACTCTCCTCCATTATTTGAGAGATTCCCAATTGGGATACATTTATTTTTATGTTTTGTGTGACCATATATCCTCAGGAGATTCACCTGATGTATTTTATGAAGGATGGAATTACATCATCCTTTTCTAGGGATAGCGGTGTTCCCAGTTATGATGTGGGAGGAGGTGATGTGAGAGATCCACACATCTTCTTTGGATGTACATCCTAGTGTGTAGAATATGTATATAGACCTTCAGTGGTAGTTTTTGTGTGCCTATGTGAGATGGATCATAACTGAGTTGATCTCTTAGTGCCTCACCTATCAGCAGTTGAAGGCTACGCGCCAGGTTCCAATAGGTTTTTTGCAGCCCCTTGAGATCCCAATGTTGAAATGGGATGTCATATCCATGGAATTTGTGACATGGATTTTTTGGAAATAGAATGTTCATGAAACCATATGGGAGATAGTTTAAAACTCATGAAGTCGACACACTTACTTTCTATCAGGGATTTGAGTTTAGTGGAGAGTTTGGTGAATATGTACATACGGTATATTGTTCACCTTAATGGGGTTAACTTGACTATTATCTCCAATCATAATGTGAGGTTCACATCACAACTATGGAGAGGCCTTCAGAAGGAATTCGATACCTAGATGAGAATGAGTACAACCTTCTACCCCCAGAAATATGGGAAGATTGAGTGAACTATCCAGGTGTTGGAGGATATTTTTGTGTTAGACTTTTCTCGGAGCTGGGAGGATCACTTTTACTTGGTATAGGTTGCATACAATAATAGGTACCACTATACTATTGACATGGAACCTTTATAGTCCCTATACAGGAGACCCTACAAGTCACCCTTGTGCTAGATAGAGATTGGTGAGGTATATCTTGTTGGTCCAGAGATGGTGTAGGTGATGATGGATAAGGTCTAGGTCATCATTGAGAAGATGAGGACAACCCAGAGTAGGTAGAAATCCTATGCATATCGACATCATAGGACCTTGAAGTCAATTAGGGAGACCACATTTTCCCAAGAGTATCCCCATGGTGAGGATTGCGAAGAATCGATCGGGGAGTAAAGTTGTCCTTGAGGTTCATCATGCCATTTGAGATCTTGTAGAGGGTTTTTTAGTTTTCTTACTACCTTGCCATACCACCACTGTTAGAGTGGGTGCAGGAAATATTCCATGTGTCATATCTAAGGAGATACATGCATGACCCTATACATGTTATTGACTGGGGTGAGATGGACACCGAGGATGGAGCTACTTTTTTTTCCGAATCACCCAGTAGTAATTAAGGATTGACAGAAGAGGACCCTTCATGGATAGACCATCCCCGTTGTTCATGTGATTTGGAAACATAGGATCATGTGGGAGAGCTCCTGGGGCCAGGAGATCCATGTACGAGCTTAGTATCTTGATATTTTGGTTTAGTTTTAATTTTCGAGGATGAAAATCATGAAGGAGAGAAGGATGTAGAGACCTTTTTCCCTTGTAAGACTTTGAAATATTTCTACATATATTTTTGGGTACATGCACTGAGATGGCGTGCAATTCTAAGGCTCGGTGCACCCAAAATTAATTTTATAATAACATTAAATATATTTCATACTGTGCACACATATTTTCTTAAAAAAATGTTATAACTCTTAAAAGGAAGCTTAGATTTGAAATCTGACTCCATGGTTGAATCCAAAACATGATGTTTACCCTAGGCATGACCTAAAATAGGCCTGGATGGGGAATTCAGAAAAAAAGATCATTATTGGTTTGTTTAGTGAATTAATTAATTGATTAACCTAAAAAAATTCATCTATAAAACCCTCATTATGAAAAATAATCTAGGTTTAGTCTCATAAACCCTGATAGTATTGAGATATGTTCTTACTCTCCACCATTGGTGAATCTAAATCTAACAATGGTGAGACTCCAGATCAAAGAAGATCAAGATGCAAAAAATGAAATGACAACTCTTGATCATTGTTAAGCATGTTATTTGAAGTAGAATGATACAAAATCTATGTAGGACTCTTAATTTGTGTATTCTTCAATCATTTGAATAAATTATTGAGCATGATCAATATCTTTCTTTGATTTTCACTAATTGTGGAAAAATTCATTCACCCATGTACTGACATTAATTTGTTTATTCAATTGTTTCTCACATTGGGTATCTATTCTTATGTTCATTGGATATGAATGATTGGTCAATGACTATTCACCTTTGTTTTGGTGCCTTTCTACCTTTTTATTATTTGTGTTGTTTCTAGGTGTGCTACGGGGCCACCAATCAACATTTTCGGGTTGTACAAAGCCTGATCAGACACCCTGTATTTGTGGCAGAACCACATGTAATAATTGAATCAGTGAATCAGGGTGAGAAGGGATGAATCTAGAGGTATGGTTGGATATTTTTTAGTTTTGGGATTTGTAATGGAAAATGGTGTGGCACAAGAAGCGTGAGAGGTGAGCGGTGAAAATGACAAACCATTAGAAAGAACCAAATAGACGAAAATCACCGACTAGAGGTTGATCCATTGATTTTAGGTGGTTGGAGGTGAGATACATGGTAGTGAATCCAGATATGGAATTCCTGATCACAGATCAAAATTTATATGAAAAAATCGACTACATGCTGTGTAGTCCAACGAACACACAATTTATAGGGACCTAGTTGCAGTATCTAGGGTTTCTCCTGAAGTTAAATATGACACGCCTTGTGTTGGGGCCACATTCCATGTACCCTTCCCCAGCTTGAAAATTTTTGTCGTGTTGAACATAAGAAAGAACCCGTACGAGGAGACATGGGTAAGTGCACGCTATATACCGAAGTACACAGACACGGGCTGACCTACATGAACACAACCAGGGAGCACAGACAGGAACTTGAGTGGCTCATAAATTCCATGTAAACCCCCTACATGTTGTGTAACCTTACATGGGTAGTGATTCATGTACTAACATGGAAAAACCATGAGATAGAGTAGGAACACATGTTGTGTGGGTCCTCTCACATGATGTGTACCCCTTCTTTCATTTTAAGGAACTGTGAACCTCATTTATCCCCTTCATTTGGAATCGGATTTTTGACCACAGGTAGCCTATCATGAGTTTTTTTTTTCATTCAGAACATGATGGTAGACTCTGTAGTATATTTTGAGATATGATGTGAGATATTTTGGGAGTGATTATTATTTAGGAAGTGCTCGATGATGACAGTGATCATGTAGGATCCTAAGAGTGGTACCCCCTAACAGATTAGGGCATGAGTCCTCCATCTTCTTCCAGAGTAGTAACCCCTATGGAACAAGGGAGAGGGTCCTCTATCTATACACTGAGTGGTACCCCCATAAAACTTTAGGGTGCGGGTCCTCTACCCACCAAGTTTTACCCCCTATCAGATAGGGTGTGGGTCTACCTTACATTGAGTGGAACCCCCTTGATTCAATAGGGAGTGGGTACTTTGTCTATTGAGTGGTACCCCCCGTATGAAATTAGGGAATAGTTCCTCTAACTACTGAGTTGTATCCCCCTATCAGATAGGGAATGGGTCCTTCATACACTGATTTGTACCCCCCATCAGATAGGACATGGGTCCTACATACCCTAAGTAGTACCCCCTTGATGGACTGGGGAGTAGGTCCTCTACTTAGAGATTGTTTCCCCTCAATTATGTAGCACATTGGCGAGGAGTTTTTCCTCCATAAGGTTACTTATTTGAATAGACGCATGAGATGATGGTCATTGTTGAAGGACTTTTGGGATGGATGGTACTCATTACCTAGGCTGGGCTGTGAGATGGATATCCCATTCTCTCTCATTTGGGTTTCTTTGGTTTGAGAATATATATATATATATATATATTTCCATGTTGTTGAATTCTGTTTACTCTCTTGATTTGGGTTGACATTTCTACCATCTATCTATTTCCATCATGTCTTTTACAACCCCCTTAAACTTTCAGGGCATCTTAATGGGTATGTATATACTATCCCCTATATGGGATTTTCCCACACATGTCGTGTCTTATGTAGATAACAGACAGGTTGACAGTGACTACAGAGGAGCTTAGGGATACTTGATGCATTGAACTGGGTATGTTGGTCAGAGCTTAGAGATTAGGAGCTGGGTTCTCTCATCATTCGTTTACTTTCCAATTTTGTTAGGTTGATACATCTTTCTAGTTGGGCATGTATTTTTTCCCTTTACTTCCAGTTTTCATTATCTTTCTCTTGAACACCCTAGAGGTTTTTCATATGCTTGGTTATATTCTAGATATTACATCATTTTATTATTATACCTCTGTAATTCCATATTGAGATGGTTGAGTGTATAAATATAATTACTCTAGACAAATTAATCCCATGTTAGATATGAATTTTGGTTCTTGTCTTCAGTCCATGGCCTATGGAGGTGGGCTTGGGGTAGTTTTTGCTCAATCCCTATTGGTTTGAGTCATGAAAGGATATTTCCCCCACATCCTCAGAGTAAAGGTCACCACTTCCAAATCTAGGTCATGAGTACATAGTTCTACTCATGGGGTATCAACTGCCTAAAACCATATATGACAAATACCTACCTCTGTATCAACACATAGCTGATCCCAAATCTGGGGGAATCACAATATACTACATACTCCATGCCCTACTCTAATATTCTCAAAAGAGAAGCACTAGTCATCCTTAGCCTCAACTCTTCAGAGGATCTCTGACACTGCTCAGTCTATGTAAATGGATTCCCTTTCCATGTAAGTGAGGTCAAAGGGTCTATAATCCTAGAAAATTCTACCATGAACCTCCTATAGTACCCAACCAATCTAAGAAAACTCTACACCTATGACATGTTCTGGGTGGCTCCCAAGAAATCACTGCATCAGTCTTTTCTGGGTCCATAGCCAATCCAAGATCTGAAATGACATGCCCCAAAAAGTGAACCTCATAGATCCAAAACTATAACTTTGAGTGCATAATATAAAGTTAGTTCTAAAGCAAGTCTAGGACCACCCTCAATTATTATGTGTGTTTCTTCTCTATCAAAGAGAAGATAAGTATGTCATTAATGAAGACAACCATAAACTGGTCTAAGTATGACTGAAATATATGGTTTATAAAATACATAAACATAGTGGGGGAATTATTCATACTAAAAGACATCACCAAAAAATCATAGTGTTTATAGCAACATTATAATTCAAGCTTTGAAATATCAGACTTGAAAACCCTCAACTAGTTGTAGTCATACCAGAAATAGATCTTAAAAAACCATCTCACACCTCACAACTGATCATAGAGGTCATTAATCCATGGAAAGGGGTACTTGTTATTTATCATGGCCTAGTTCGTGTGATGATAATAAATATAAATCTACAATATCCCATCCACATTTTTCATGAAAAAAAACCGAAGACACACCGGGGAACATTAGGTATGATAAAACCCTTCTCTCGAAGGTCCTCCAACTTCACCCTCATCTCTTGAAGCTCGGTAGGGTCCATCTGATATGCCTTAAAAGATATCCGAGCAGTCCTGGGGTGAAATTAGATATAGAAAACAAACTCTAAATGGGGAGGTAAACTTGACATTTCCTCAAGATGGACACCCTCATACTCCTCCACCATTATAGGAAGTTAAAATCTCATAGTATCTACTACCCCAAGGGTAATAATAGTCAACTAATAAAGAAGTGGTTGTAACTATCTGTGAATGAGCTCATCCACCCCTTTTTAGGGATCACTCCTTATCAAAGGAGGAAAACTCCACCTAAAAAATTGAAATAAAAACTACAATCATTGGTATAAATCATCTAATAATAAATGTTAAATGAATAAACCATACTAAGGAAAACATAATAGGGTCCCACTATCACTATAAAAAGATTTCTTGTGAGGATATCTCTCATCGCAGAGTGTGGTCACACTGTTAACAGAAATGGGTGATCACCAATCCTCTCTACAGGAGACTCTAGAACAAGGGTTGAGAAAAAAAGCCTCCATTAGTACCTCTAGGTCTTGAACAGGAGCTAAATCTAGGGAAATGTGGCTTACAACTATGTTCTATAACTACGGTTAGAGCACTGGAGACACATGTCGAACAGTGAACAACACTCAAAGCCACAAACCCTCAATCTCATCTGGCCTAAATCTAACCATTCCATTACCCAAAAAATCACTAAAAACAAGGCTCTATTTGACACCTTAGAACATCAAAACAACCTTGAATATAAAATTCAAAGGAACTCATCCACTACACCTTAAAATCCTATTTGGGTGGCACTAACTCACCCTCACGATTTTGAATCACATCGCAAGATCATGTCTCGGTGGGGAAAGTGTCTCTATTTATTTTATTTCTAAATCCATGTTAAATATCAACAACATAGGGATCTACCGATGCCCCATGTCACTATAGAGAAGTTGTTCTACCAGAACCACCATCAGGATGGGTCCTATCCATGTGGGACATTCGTACCAAAAGATCGCACCAGTCCCTAACTACTTGAGATGGGGGGAGCCTAGATCACCATGAAATTTGGGAGATCTCTATCTCTGAAACCTATTATGTGAACTCAATATAGATGCATCATCTATTGGTACCACCAGAGCCAAAAAATTCTCTATAGAGAGGAATAGTTTTCCAGCACCAGGCTTTATCAGTGCTAGTTAAAAGCATTGATAGAGCCCCACTTTATCAGTGCTAGAAAAAGTGATGATAAAGTGGGATTGTATTAGAACTAATAAAAAAGTGCTGATGAAGGGGTCCCTTTATTAGTTATAATAAAAGAACACTGATAAAGGGGATCCCTTTATCAATGCTAATAAAAAAGTCAGGATAAATCTCCCCCTTTATCAGTGCTTTTTTCTAGCATTGATAAATGGTATATTTCATAAAAAATTATATTTCATAAAAAATAATATATTAATATATAAATGTATTTATATCGATATAAATATAATATATATTTTTAAATATGATTTAGATAAGGATAAATATACATTTACACTTAATATATAATATATTTAGTGAAAATGGATTATAAACTAATTAAAATATTAAAAATTAATAATTTGCTAATTATTATCGATTAATAGTCATTTAATAAAAATTTAATGACATAAAAATTAAATAAATTAATGAATGGTCTAAGATAAGTTGAAAACATGACTTAAACTTTAAACGACCATAACTTTTTTTACCAGGTGTCCGTTTGAGCTCCACCACATATCAAATCGAATATTTATAAGAGATATAAACCATATTTACTATGAGGAACCCCTATCATTATCATTTTTGAGGAAAAGAAAGTCCTAGAAGGCCTTCAAAAGTGAGTTTTTAGTCGGGGTCTCCTATTTTTTAACATTCGATAAAAATTTAGCCTCTTTTAAGGGATTCTTATTGTCTTCTTTCGGTGGAGACTAAATTTTTTCCTAGTGGTTACATTCATATTGATATTATGGTTTTAAATTTTTATTATTTTTCATAATTTAGTTTTATTTATAATTAAATATATGCATATTTTCTTATATTTACTTATAATAAATGATTTGTATAAATACATATTTAAACATATTTACTTAAAAATCCATTTTTAAATATATAAACCAAATGTAAATAAATATATATTATTCATTTTATTTAAAATAAAAAATTATCCATTTTATATACCTTATAAAAATGTGTTAATATGTATATATATATATATATATACTTATACAAGTAATGTTTTTATATAAACATGTGTGTGTCAATAAAAAAATATATTTATATGTATATTCAAATATATGTAAATAAATACATATTATGTAAATATTTGTACATGTATGTGAGAAATATAATTGTATACTTTTGTGTGTTAATTTGTGTGTGTTCATAAATTATGTATATATATATATCATATATAAATGAATTTTTATAAATAAATCATTATCATTATCATTATCATTAAATATAGCATATAAATGTATTTTATAGTAAATATTTATAAATAAATTATAAACAATTTATATGTAAATATAAAATTATATGTGAATATGTGAATATATAAACATATAAATATATATGTAATGTATAAAATTTATACGTAAATATAAAATATATAGACATATTCAAAAAATGTTTATAAAACAATATCTAACCATTTTTTATATTATATAAATAAATGAATATATATATATATATACTTATACAAATATATATATATATATATATAAAATGTTTATATATACATATGTGTGTATTAATAAATGGATATATATTTATATTATATTCTCATACATGTAAATGAATATTAATATATAATATATTTAATTAAATATAAGTATATATATATATATCACACACAAACATATATTTATAGATGTATTTAAAAATAATTATATAAATATATGAATAAAAAATATATATGTAAATATATATAAATAAACAAAAATATCATAAAATTGACAACATAACATCTTGGTGCAGTGGTAAAGGTGTTTGATTTCCAAAGGAGAGGTATAGGGATCAAATCTAGGTGCACATGGTGGGTCAACAATAGATTGGAAATTCTTAAAGTGCAAATAAAGGGGTGGTTTGTGAGTAGGTGAAAAGCACTAAAAAAGGGAGGGGAAAGTTCTGATAAATATGGGGGGGGGGGGGAGAATTGGCAAGGTTAGATAAGATATCTAAACAAAAAAATTTCTTCACCCTTTATCAGTGCTAAAAAAACACCGATAAAGGCCCTCTTTATGAGTTATTTTTTTAGTGATGTTAGAGGGTGACTTTATCAATGATTTTTTCAAGAACTAATAAAGCTATCACTTTAACATCACTGAAATTATTAGTGCTTCTTTAGCACTGATAAATTCCTTTTTTAGCATTGTTAAAGGGGATATTTGTAGTAGTGTCAGTCAGGTTCTGCACAAGATGAAAAACCCAAACCACTTCCTCGATTCAAACCTCTACTGCCTGAGGTTCTATCTCATCATAAAACCTTAGTGGTATCTATCAACAGAACTCTCATAACATGATTAGAATACATGTATCATCATCTTATTCTCCTGGAGCCATCGAATTCTCAACATGAGGATGATCATCCGCCCGATCTACTGAAGGATCCATGCGCTTCTCAATAGTTGGTAGCATTGCTCGATGCCCTCTTGGAGAATACAACTCATGGTAGGGTACTTGAACTGAGACCTCATCACTCAACAGGTAATTATTGTGAAAATTTCTCAAAACACTTGCTGGATATCATCACAAAGTCATCTTTAAAGTTATCAAGACATATCACAGTAAAAGTGAACATATGGGGAGATGAATCAAGAAGGATTGTCAAAATACTTAATATTATCTGACATATGTACCAAGTTTCCTATAACCAATGTCTCAGTATATAGAGTCTGCAATAAGGTATTTAGAGTCCTGGTGAATGGATATGTCATCCGCCATACTAACACCAAGTTCCCTAGATTGAAAACCATACTTGAGACACGTTTTCAATGTTTCCCTAAGATCCCAATGAAACCTCATAAAGGGAAAAAAAATACAAATACCATCCTGAGGTTGAACCACATTTGACACTAATCTGTTACAAACTAACCCACTGAGGGTTGGATGGTCAGTGGAAGGCTAAACTACAACTACCCCAAGCCTGACTCCATAGGCCAAGGGCTAGAGAAAAAAACATAAAGGCATCACTAAAATGGGTGTCATTTTCCTAAATTACCTAAATGAACATACCCAAAAATCTCCATGTAGAAACGAAGAGGAATAAAAGTAAAATATAGTAATATCTAGATTAAAAACCATGAATGAAATAACCTTTGGGGAATACAATTAATAGAAATAGTTAAATATGAAAAGTAAATAAAAAAATACACAACTAACCAGAAATGATGTCACAACTTGACAATAATTAGAATAGAACAAAAGATGAGAGATCCTGACTTATGATCTCAAATTAGACCACCATACGTGGTCTATGCACCTGAGTATCCCTATGATCCTCTGAAATCACTATTGACCTGTCTGTTATCTACATAAGACACGAGACATGTAAAAAAGTCCATGCATGGGTGAGTATATACATACCCAGAAGGAAACCCCAAAATCCGAAGAGGGAAAAATATAATACATGATAGAGTTAGTTATCTCAACCTAAAGAAAAGGGGAACAAAACCCAAAAATGAAGATATATATGCTCATAAAAGAATCCCAAATGAGAGAGAAATGGGATCCCCACCTCACAACCTAGCACAGGATGATGATTCTTCTAGTAGTTACAAAGGTCTATAAATGATTTAAAACATCTTGTGTTTCTATCCAAAATAGTTATATGGAAGACCCTCACCCTAGTATGAAGGAGAGTATCATTTCCATTGATAGAGGACCCATAACCTAGTGTTACAGGGGAGTGTTGCCTCTATATATGTACAACGAGTATGGAGAGTTCACACCCTGGTATGATGGGAGATTACCATCTCCATGGATAGAGGACCCATTCCTTGGTGCAATAGGGGAGTGACTTGTATGTATATGCACAACGAGTATGGAGGACCCATGCCCTGATACGATAGGGTAGTACCCTATCTATGGATATAGGACTCATGCCCTGGTGTGATACGGAAGTTTCACCTATGTATCTAAATAAAAAATTTGGAGGACCCACACCCTATTTTGATAAGGGAGTACCATATCCATTGATAGAGGACCCACACCCTAGTGTGAATGGGGAGTGATACCATTGTATCAGCACAATGAGTATGGAGTACTCACACCCTAGTACGATAGGGGAGTAAAATCTTTGTAGATAGAGGACCCATGACCTGGTGTAAAAAGGGAGTGCCTCCTCTATCTGATGATCCATTCTGATCACTATAATCATTAATAATTTCCTAAATAAGCATCATGATTTGAAAATATTGCATCATATCTCAAAATTCCCAATGAAGGCTACCATAACATTATATATGAAAAAAACTCTAGATTGGCTACTTATAGGCCAAAATATGAGTCAAAATGAAATAGATACCAGAGGTAGAAGTTTTAGGAAGTAATATACAATGTTTATGAGGGGTCACATGGAATGTGAACTCACTTGGCCTCTTATTTGTGTCCCTACCAGCACATGCATTAGCTGGACACGTAGCAGTACACGACATGTAATGTTTTCAAATTGTATGTCTCAGCCTCCTGAGGCCTACTTGTGCTCTCCTGACCAGGTCTATGTACCTGGGGCCATTCTCATGTACCTGAACATTTATTTGGGAATGCTCAAGTACTAGACAATTCTCGTGTACCTCAGGTCATGATCATGTACTCAAAGAGTACAAGGCTCGTGGGGCCACATGGGATCCTAGGGGTGTACTCTCTGTACATGCTAAGTCAGATGGTTGGGTTTCACATGATGTGTGGTCCATCAACATGATGCGTGGTATTTAACTCAAACCCAAATCCCTAACCTCTAAATAATTTGGGACTACACGACATGGTTTCATCCCAATACACATCGTGTAGTCATGATTTTTGCAAAATGACTAGTTCACCATGTGACTTATAAATACAAATCTCCCACCACCAAATCTGCCTATTAACCACATGAAATCTTCAAAAAATGAAAGAACCATTTTTTAATATTGATTTTTGAGCTCTAGTGACCAAAAAACATGAATCCAAAATCCTCATACAAGGTCATAGTGCCTCCCACAAACCATCCATCATTATCGCTAATCTAGATCCCAGAACCACAGAGTATCACCCATGTTTCATCTCGATCTATCTGAAAACACAAATTCATTATTCATGCATGCATCTTCCATGAATCAAAGGTTTGATCATGCTCAAACCCACCTGGTAATGTTGAACCAAGACTCCATAGGAAAACAATGAAGAATGTGAAGAATAGTGGTGGAAAATCAAAAGAGTGAAGTTGAACCAATTTTTGGCCAATAATTGTTTGCAAATATTTTCATAATCAGGAATAATTTGGGTGAAATAATATCATGGAAATATAAAAATTGAATAAAAAAATATTCATTCAATAGAGCTCATGTGATGGGTGCAAAAACACATAATCAAAAGTAGATTACATGTAGTTAGTTTGGATTGTACGTAATGTTTGAAGCCTACAGGAAATGAATTCCTCTAAGGCCTATGAGCCATGTAATACTTATGCCTATGGGTCTTGTAAGGGTTCCACCTCACCCCTTGAAAGGTGGATTATCAAAAATCAATAAAAAATGAAGGCCTTCAGGCAATTGGAGGTTGGAGGTGCTTCAAAGATTTAATCAAAGGATAGGAAAACCACAATTGAAGATCCCTACCTCATGATTCGATTGCTCTTCGGTGAAAAACATGTTCACCAATGATGGGGAAGATCCATTACATTCACTATATGTCGATTCTTCTTGATCCAATCATCAAGCATAGTTCAATCTCGATCTACCAACGAAGGTCATCAAAGATCCTCTCTAAAACCTCTTAGAATTATACAAATAATCCTAGAGAAATTTCATAATGACATGTCTATAAAGGATTATATTTAGGTCATTTAAATTAAAATAAATAAATAAACCATTTATTTTAATTTAAACACACCTACCAATGACTGACTCATCCAAATATCTGGCGGTGATCAACTTTAGGTCACGCCTAGGGTAAACCCCATTATCCAGATTCAACTACGGTCTTAGATTTATGATCTGAGACTTTATTCAGGAGATATTTAATAATTTCTAAAAAACTATGCTCATGTGATATAAAATATATATTTAAAATTATTGAAAGTAAAAAACAAAGTGTATACACATAGGGTCTCTTATTAAGTAATCTAAATTCACATAGTAATTCTCATTATTAATTTATATATATATTTTTAAATTAAGGGTTTTGTTTTGAATAAGTTTAAAAAGACAATAGTTCAAAATAAATGAAATTTATTTAGATAGAATAATGAAGTATTTAAGAGGTCACCAATGTTATTACATCATTTTTCTTCTATAAACATGCCCCTAATCCCATCTCTCCTTAATGGAACATTGTCACTCTAGACATATCCACTATTATTTTATAAGAGATAGTGTATTTCTATCACAAGTACACTATTCCTTTATTTCTTGGGTTGACTGGTTTACACTCCTTAGGTGTGTAGTGGAATACTTGATATCACTCAATCACATCCTCTCTTGAGTTATGAGTCAAGAAATTAGGGAACTAATTTACACTATAACTCACCTAGACACTTTCATATTCTATTCACTCCATAACTACCCAGATCATTAATTAAACTAGATAACCATTGAAGGGATTCTTTGAATAAAATATTATTTAGATAAGGAATCACTATGAAAATAAATTGAGGGAAACTATTAGTGACCCCATCATAAATTATATTGAATCAAAGAGAAATAATATTGTATAAGAAAAAAATAGAAAATTTTATATATAGGAATCAAGAATCACACTATAAAATCTCTTGGAATAACCACTTATTGTTATCATTCCATTAGATTATAGCTCAAACACACATATAAAAGAACACACACAAAAATAAAAATTCCAATAAAAAAATTCATAATGTAATGAAAAATATATACAAAAAATATGAATAAATTAGGATACCCCAAAATAGTGTTCCCCTTCATTCATATAAGTAGTATAGGCTCCTAGAGAAATTGATAAATAATTTTACAAAAGTAAAATTGATATGAAGCTTGTGTGTGATTCCACCCATTCACATTCAATCTCCACCTTGATCTCTTAGATCTATCTCCTTCATTAACCTTCAAAACCTATATTCAAATCACAATATTGTGTATACTTCCCATTATTGTTCCAAAAGCTCCATAATCAGTAAATAATAATTAGAATTTTGGGTTCAATTATTTACAACATATCAAAGATGAATAATTTAAAATAATTTTAAATTGAACTCTTTGGATCTACTTCATTATTACATAATATTAAACTCCCTTATTGTCCATTGTATACACACACATAAAAATTCATAGAAGTTGTGTATGTGAGATCCCCTATATTTGTGAAAACTAATATTTTTTAATAAATTTAGTTCCTTATATATCATTATATAAAGGATTTGATAGTTTATTGAGATAATGGGCTTGGATTGTGAAACTTGGGCCTTACAACATAGATTTGTTGGGTAGGTGGGTTGAAAATTATAAGGCTAGAACAACAATTTGGACTCTATGGGTGTTTTAGGTTAGGATGGATGTAGAATTATATAAACAAATTTCATGTTTTAGATAGGTCATAATTGATATTCTGGTGCTGAACAAGATGTTTCACTCGATGGTATGGCGCTGAATTGGTATAGAAAGGTTCTTGTAAAGCTTTCTTTAACTGATGTGACTAGATCAATGGATCTTACAATTGATCTGAGTGAATGTTTTATTAAAATATTAGTATGTAGAATAATTGGGATTAAACAATGGTGTTTAGGAGTTACAATATTGAGATCCTTAGTTGGAGTTGAAGATCTAATTTGTAGTTAATGAAACTTATATGTTAATACTAAAATAGATTCTTTATGATAAGGACCTATATTTTAGAGTGTTTTATATTGAATTCAAGGTGTTGTTAGTTGTTTTGTGATTAATGGGTTAGTTAAAATACTAGGTTTCTACAATATATGGGTTTTGGTGTAGGTTCAAAAAGATTTTACGACTAATGTGTTGTAGGGATGATTTTTCATGTGATAGGTGGGATTTATAAACATATCCAAGGCTATTCTCTAGTGTTACTAGTGGAGTGTGAGATGTTGTTGACTTTATTGATATGATATGAACTTCTTTAATAAAAAATATAAAATAAAATTCAGGCCTCAGTGAAATTTTTAGAATTATAATTATAAATGAAATTTAGTTTTTAACTTCAAAATTAATGAATAATTTTATAATAAAATCAATTAAAATAACTTTATTTTCAAAATTAAATTCCAAATGACACAAACACTTAAATTATGAATTTTTTTCCAATTTTTTATACATATTAGGGGAATATATTCCAATAAAAATAAATAAAAATTAACCAAACATTTCATGCAATCACCCCCACACTATATTTTACCTCTAAGGGAAATCATTAAAAATGAAATTCCATAATATATAAAAAAAGCTACCCATGAGAATATTTTTAGAAAAAAGTTTCACTTTTCATAAATTTCCAATAATCTAGTTGCAACCCCATAATATTTTCTAAAAATAATTAAAATTTACCATGATATATTTTTCATCGAAATTTTCATAAAATCATATGGAAAGCTAGTTTAAATAAATTTAATGCAAAATTTTATAATACATTACATATAGTAAAAATTTCCAGTAAACCAATTCATAGATAAATCAATTTATACTTAGAATGGTCAAATCAGATCAATAAATCAAAGATATAAGAAATTAGTTAATTTTACAATTTAAAATAGTTAGTAAAACTTCTGGCATAGTTAAACTTCAAGACATATTCAAATATCAACTCTTTAAAATTCCAACCAAGAATGGAATGCACAATAGATTAGTAATTTATATTCAAGAAGTTCAACTAAAAAACATGAATCAATGAAATTTTATTGAAAAATTATCTCTAAAATCAAGTTCCAATAACCAATCTATGTTTAGGAAAACTATTTAATTATTCCACCAAATAATTATCATGATTCAATTATGATTTAATTCTCTGATTAATTTTCTCTTCTATATCTATTTATATTAACTTCTATTTTACATATATGACCCCTTTTATCCTATCTTTTTGGATATGTTTTTCTACCTCTTGAGATTTATTGCTTTAGGAATTGTTTTTCAATCCTAATTTATACATACTTAAATAATATTATTATCATTTCCATTTCTCCAAAAATAGAGTCAAAAGTTGTATTAATCATGAGGGATTTTCAAGGTTTGTTATGAGGTTACTAGTAAGTAGGTGATTATGTGAAAAAAAATTTAAAAAAGAGGTTTTTCTTTTTATAACAACACATGATATTCAATTAAATCTTAAATAAAAATTACGTCACACTCCCCTTTATGAAGATGTCACCCAACACACACAATGTACTTCCCTTTTTCTTAGCTTCATAAGTCCAAATAGTAGAGTACAATATATGATTAATTATCTTTATTCTATATAACATTAAAAATTAAATTTTATATATTTTTTGTTTGGGGAATAAGAGGGTAACATGAAAACAATGGAAATTTACTTGTGTAACTCACATCCAATACCAAATGAGAACATACTCATCACATTTTTCTAAATAGTGAGAGTCATTAAAAATATTACACTATTTGGGTAGATGAGAAATTATGGGATTGTAATGTATATTACCTATAAGGTAGTCTAAGGTATTTAAGAGGTTAAAAATAGGATTAATGTAAGGTTTACAAACAACTTGACATAGGATTTTTCAAAAATAGTTCCTCATTTATTTTAATATAAGTTTATGAAATCCAAAATATTATTGAAAGAGCATCATAGTAAGTTCTATAAAACACACAAAAAAATATCTTAAGAAAGAATGTAATTTGAAAGTTTATACCAAATAGGTTTAGATAACTCATAGTTTAGTAAAATTATAAACATCATACAATGATAAGGACATGGGCTTCTATGATTAGTCAAAACTCATGAATTTGTTTGATAATCATAATAAAATAATGAAACATATATCATAAATTTTCTAACCTCAAATTAATAAACCAAATAATATCTTTACCACATGATTTTTTTTATAAAAGTGAAGTTGGATATTCAATTTAGCTCAAATAGTATTCTAAAACATAACAGAATAAAAAAATATACTTGTAAAAAACAAAACATATTTTATTTTTTATATAAATAAACAAAAAACATAGAAAAATAATAATAATAATAATAAGAAAAGTAGAAAACCCAACATACTTCTCCACCCCCACACTTATTTTTTCAATTATCCTCAATAAAAATCAGATTATATCATTAAAATTTCAAGAAAAAATAAATAATATAGAAAATATAATAGAAACGTAAGGATAAAATATGATTATTTTATGATGCATGTCATTGAAAGGATATAATTTCGTATTTTATTTTTATCTAAGAATCCTCATGAAGGTGTTAAAACTATTTTCATCTTGTTTTCTATATCAAAAAACAAATATATATTAAAAATGTATTAAAAATAAAGATAAAAAAACTATAACTAAATGAAAAAATACAGAAAAAATAAAGAAATATTAGGTAAAATTTATATGAGATATTTCATCTTCATTTTATATAGCTATAAAATAGTAATGTTTATACTTGTTCTGAAGATTGATGTGTTTTTTATAAGAACCACCACATTTGGGTGACTCCATAACTATTCATCAACCTTTCTTCTAGATTTCCCTATGTGTAATAATTTGTATATACACCCCTATCTAGTGTTAAATTTAGGATTAGTGAGGAGTGGGATAATTATGTTTGGGATCTCTTCCTCCTCATATTTAGCTTGATTAAATGCACATTCCCTTGATGTTGGATTGTGAATCTTAGATTATGGATCATATTTTAATTTTTAAACATTATATTCTTGGAATTAAAAAACGTTTCCTTTTTCCTCTCATGAAATACAGATTATAATTATAGTATATTTAATATATAATTCACTCTCCTTAAATTAAACCATTTTTTATATATAATTTTCTTCTTTAAAAACCTCTAGTACTTGTAATAATTTTTTTTAATCTTGTATGTTAAAATAATAGAGATCATTTATGATTTTAGTTTTTGAATAATATAAATAAAATGAGTTTAGATTTAATTTTTCCCACACAATTGCTTCACCTAGAATGTATTCTTACTTATGAATATCTCTTGTAAAATAGATTATTAGAGTAATACATAGAAACTATTTTTATAATCTATCTTCAAAAAACACCATATTTTTTGTAGGTTCTTCTACTTCTCCATTAATAGTCTAAAACCATTTAACTAGGTTTAAAATGTTAAAACAAAGGGTATTGTTATTATTATTTTAGATTTAATATAATTGGACGATAATTTTTTTTTATTTTGAAGTTATAATCCTTATAGGATTCAACTTATAGCACTTTCTCCATGATAAAATCCTCTATAAAGAAGTTTATAATAGGATCACATATCTGAAATTATTCATTCAACTTCACCTTGACCTCTTATGAATCTTATTCAATGTTTTTATTGATATATTCTTACATAGTAAGGTTAGAAACAGTTCATTATTTAGGTTTACATTGGGAAACTTGATCTAATTTCACATTGATAATTTATTGGTTCTATTATATTTTCTCTAGATATTAAAAAATAAAATAAGTTTCATTATCATTCCAAGAATTATTCTCCATCACTTCATATTATGTGACCTTCCTTTTCTCATTACAACTATATTCCCATAGGAAATATCTAAAATAATCATATAATACACAATTTTTTTTGAATATTCCCACCCATGTGGTATTCAATTAGAATTAGTGAAATTGAAGTTACTTTAACAAAAATAAATAATTAAAGAAAAGAAAAAATACCAATAATGAGAAAATAATTATATTCTTTTGGAATTCTATGAAATGAAAAAAAATTATTGAGTGATCAACCTTATCAAAGGGTCCTAACTTTACTTAAAATTTATAAAACTCTAATGAGTATAGCATAGTAGCCAACAATAGGGTTGTATATCAAGGAATACCAATCATATATAAATTCTCACTGTCACTTTATTATATTTTTATGTTTTTTATTTTTAATGAAATTAAGCATTGGTTTTTTTGAATAATTTTCATATGATAATAAATATAGAATAAATAAAAATAAATTTAAATTAAATTATCATTATTATTTAGGAGGTCACCAATGTGATTTTATATTATTCTTCTACATTATTTCCATTAATAATTTCTCTCCTTAATGGATCAATACCATTTTGGTCATATCCATGGTTATTTTATAGAATTTAGTGTATTCTCTCACAAGTATACTAGTCCTTTCATTCCTAAGAATACTATTCTACACTCCTTAGGTGCATAGTTCTATTTTGAATCCCACTCAATCAAATCCTCTCTAAAGGTATACCTCATATAAGAGACACTTAGTTTACACTCAATCTCACCTATCCACCATCTATATTTATTCAATTTATAAATAAAAAATTAATAAAATTATCTAGATAAACATGGAAGCGAATCTCTAAATAAACAAAAATTTAGAGAAAGAGTCACTATGAAAAGAAATGGTGGGAAACTATTACCATCACCCATCATAATGAACAATTAATCATCATTAAAATAATAAAGGATAATTAAAAAATAAATAATAATAATAATAATAATAATAATAATAATAATAATAATAATCAAGAATCAAACTTTCATATCCCCAGGACTAACCACATGTGGTTACAAATATATTATAGTGGAGTTTCGAAACACATAAAGAAGAACTTATAAAATGTAATGAAAATTCCAATGAAATAATTTAGAAATGAAAAGGAAGAGAAAATAATTTTTTTGGATAAACTAAGATCTCCCAAAATAGGGTTCCCCATTATCCTTATGTAGGCATATAATCCCTTTTAGGAATCATTGTAATATTTATATAAATGTAAATCCATACCAATATTTTATGTTAATTCCCCCTTCCCCATTTGACCATGATGTGGATATCTTAGCTTCATCTCTTTCATACATCTTAAACAACTAAAATGGAATTATCCTATAGTGTATACTTTATTTAATCAAGTCTTAATCTCCGTAATATTTCATGAATAATAAGTAGTTAAGGTTTAATTCTTTCAATATATTAGAAATGGGTACTTTTGGATATTTGGAATTTGAACACCCTAATCCAACTTCATCATCATGTAAGATTAATATACCTTGATATATTCTTTATATGTTTGTATCAAAATTTTATGGAGATATGTTTATGGTATCTTGATGTACATGTATTTTGATTGTATTTTTATAATTTTCTAACTTAGTTTTAATTCATTAGTTTAACCATTTTTTATATTTTTATTTTATTTTTGTAGTTTTGTAGTAGTTTAGATATTCTGATAATTTTTAGTTAATTTATATAATAATATTTGTAATTTACTATTTCTATCAGTCATATTAATTTTATATATTATATTTAACAATATATTATTATTATTATTAGTTTCACTAATTTTAGTTTATTAATTCTTATTAGTGTGTATATATTTTAATTCTCTATTTATAATTTATTTATTTTTCATTATTTTTTTGTATTAATTAAATAGTATTTTTTTTATTATTTTGTTATTATATTTAATAGTAGTAATATATTTAATTACATGTACATTAATATTTAATTCTTATTACTATTTATTATTATTATTATTATTATTATTATTTTATTTAACTTAATTTGATAATTAGTTTTTTTAATTTGAACTTAACTTTTTTATCTTATTTTTTATTATTTTTAAATTCTCCCAAACTACCCAGCACCCCTCCCTTCCCCCCTTATCCCTCTATCTAGCCACCCTATCCCCTCGACCTGTTCCCCTTCCCACCCACCTATAATGCCCCTCCCTTCCCCTTAGCTAGTGCCACTCACCCACCCCACCCCCTTAGCTAACGCCTCCCCTTACCCCTCTCGCTCACCCGCCTACTCCCCACAACCCCTCCTACCTGACTCCTTCCACTACCCCTTATCCAGAACCCCACTTCTCTACCCCATGCCCCACCCCACCCCACCCACCCCACCCTTTATCTCTTCCTCAACCACACTCCCCTACACTAGCCCCTCCTTTGGATCTGTCCTCCCTCCTCTCCACTATAAACCGATGGGTATCACTATAGGGCACACCACAAGTAGATCACAACCCCAACTACACACCCATGTCAGGCGAAGCATACTACCATCCAAGAGGACATCTCCTCCTCTATATATTGAGAATTAATCACCTGCCAAATTTGAAACATTATGTTCAGTGGCAATTTGTTGATTGAAGACAACTAGTGATTTGTGCGGCGACAGAGCATACTGGAACAATCATTTTTTCATGATGGATAGAATTGTGATTTTTAATTTGAGATCGTTGAGGAAATATAGTAGTGAAAACTATGAAAAAACAGGCATGGTGATATCTCTTTATTATTTTATGTTTTGTGTTTTTGTCATGGAGGGCTAATTCTTTTGTGTCAGAGGAATGAAAAAAATGACGGTAATTGCATGTCATTATTTTTTAACCATGTTTGATTTCCTTTTGAATTTATTTTAATTGGATTTTTATTGAATTAATTATATATGTGTTTAAATTAATTTTCATTGGGATATGCATGCATGATTTAGTGCTCGTTCGTGTGATACCTTATAAGTAATCACGATCGAGAATTCATCAGAGAATTTATCTATCCAGAATTCGATCAAGTGCATGAGCAAATTCTAAATAAATAAATATATTAATCAAAAAAATTAATATTTTGTGTGCACTCTCCTTCAGACTTGCGTGAGTCATACTTAATCAGTAATCTCTTGTGAGTAAACCTGTTGTAGGTAGATACTTTGACTTTGTGATAAATGGGTCATTGTATTTCACCAAGTGATTCGGTGCAATAATGACGCGAAAATTATTCATCAGGACATATAATGAAATGATGGAAAATTTGTGCAAAAATTAGAATAATGTCTAACATCATATAATGATACCTGATAGTATTTTGATTAAATTTTGGAATCTTTGATAATTAAATAAATAAATATTCAGATGTGAGAATTGAATAATTATCATTTCATGCACCTGAACGGACGTCATGACTCTGATACTTCCATATCTCTAATTCATTTCATAGCTTAATTTAGTTTGCTTAGATAGTTTTAGTTAATTTAAAAAGTCATTTTAAAATTGTAATTTAGTTTTTAGAACTTCTTATTTGTAAATTACAATAAGTACTCATTTGCCTGAACATTTTTTCAAGAGGATATTCCTAGTGCCTAATCACATTCTCTATGTGGTTTGACAATACTCGCTGCTTATACAATAGTTGGTAGGTTAATAAATATTTCAAACTTTTATGCATTGTGATGAATGTGCCAAATTTCTAGAACCATTGTCAGGGAGAATAATAGCATTATAAGTTCCTTTAAAAGAGTGATTTAGGTCAAAAAGTAAAAAAAATTAAATCAGTTTACTACTCTAGGAATTTTTCACTACAAGGATTTTCAAGACACCCAGAAGTTTAGAATGAAGTGGGCCATACCCCACAATTGCAACTAGTAACCACCCTACCCACAAACTTTGCAAAGTATGGAATACAATCTTTCATCACAAATGAGGTCTCCAGGTAATCCTATCAATTTTATTGATTATCATTCAAGTCTATGTTATGATCCATGTTCTATTGCTAGTTCCTACTCATCTATTAATCATTTTAAAAGTTAATTCATTCATGAAAATTTAGAATTTTATAATTCATGTGAAACAAATGATTCAATAATTGATCACATGTTTCAATATTCTATCACTAAGACAAATAGGATGTTTGAACTTCAAGATGAACGTAATAAAAAGATGCTTTCCTCAATGAAGAATCTATAAAATAAAATAACTCATCTTTTCCAACTAGCCTCATCACTACCACTTGATAGATATAATTCAGAATAATTATATTGAGGAGAGTGTAGTAGAGGTTTCATTTGAACAACATTCATTTCCTGAGTCTAATAATGAGATCGATCCTACTTCCTGTCATACCATTTATGAATCCTCTCTATCATAATTTAATTCTTCCAATCTAATCACATTTCAAGAATATGAGAGCTTAGTATTTAACCCTATTTAACATAATGGTCCCTAAAAAATGTGTTTTCATCTCCTTATTCTATGAGTTTAAAACCCATATATCCCATAGTAAAAAATGAAACATTCAATGTATATCAAATTGAACCTTTTGAGGATGAAGAGGAAATTGAACTGGGATCATTATTTACCATGATAGATTCAGAATTGAACCCAGACACCATTAATTGCAACATGCAAGAGAAAATCACTTCAAACAATATTGACTGGCCACTTTTTGAAAATCTTTATGAGTTTGAAACTTTTTCTAAAATTAATATATCTGAAACATTTATGGAGTTAGAGAATTAGTCAACATTGGAGGTGGAAAAAACTCATAATTTTTTAGAGACAATAGAATAATGGGATTTCCTTGAGGATCCTGAGTTTGTGGTGACACTGCTCCAATGGATAAATATAACGAGGGTGGTATAGAAGAAAATTTTGAAAAAGATGTCATTCTTGACATAATGGAGTCGTCTGCTCCAATTGAGCTCGCCCCACTTTATCCACGCATTAAACATGATTTTAGTTGGAAACCAGTGGATTTCCCTATGCTAGTGGGTGGAGGTAAAAAAAAGGGATACGACCTCAACCCAAATACTACATTGAAGGATGTGATGGATATAAGCCGACCACTGAAGAAGTCTAGTAAAGGCATTATTTTACCTATGCATGTTGAAATATATAATCTTATTGATATTTCAAATGATTCACTTTGCACAAACATCAATTATTCGGTGAGTCATTCTTCATATGAGGTACATTCATTCTCTTATGAGTTGGGTTATTTTCATTTCATTCCACCCATTCATTTTTCTGAAAAGTTTTCATTGAGATATTGTGAAGCTTCTAAGATCATTTCATTTTCAATAAATGGATTCCACACTCCCACTGATGAAGAAGCAAATGCATGGTATACATTTTCGTTCGATCCTAGTGGAATTTTATCAACATCTAGATAAAGATAAAGTAAACTTAGTGCTCAATGGGAGGCAAATCATCATTTGTTTATTTTACTTTCACTACATTTAATTTCATTTCATTTAATATTTTTAAATAAAATGGCATGCAGTTTACCCAATTTTTTTTCTCCTGGAACTATAGTGGATTTGAATTCATCATACATATTTTTATCATCCACATGATTTTGATTATGTTGTGACTTATTTGATATGATGCAGGTATGTGCTGCCCATGTGTAGATTTTTTATAGGTATATCATTTCTAGAGCTTCATCAGATACAAACAGTCTTTATGCGTCTATCTTCACTTCCACAGGGAAGTTTTTTATTTTCTATTATATTTTATGCTTATAAAAACACCATGTAAACTAAAAAAACAACAATAAAATTTTAAAAAATGAAAAAAAACTAACATTCCTGTCATCAATGAACCCACATGAAATCCGCTGCATTTTTTTCATAACATAGTTAGGAACATACCACATATATTCCTGGGTAGTTTGAGCACATGATTCTTGTTTGTAATTATTTGATCTTTGATCTCATGAAATAAATGATTTCTGAAATTATTCCATGCTTCAATTTTTTCTTGAAAACTTGTATATTTTTGAGACACTTATTTTCAATCGGGATTATATGTGTTGTACAAAATTATATTTCCATACCTGTGAGGAATATATCCCATTTTATATCATCTCTTATTTCTATTTTTCTTGAGGTAATATCTTCCATGTTATGTCTTCTGGAACTTGCCATGTTTTTTCCACCAAAATGATAGAAATTTTGAAAGTTTCACTAAAATGACTGAGGCATCTGTTTGATTCTTTATCCCCTTTGACCCACTGAGTTACCCATAAATTTTCTCCATTGTGTAGCCCTTAGAATCTATAAATAATCCTTTTAGGATGATCTTGTAATGTATCTGAAATTCTATTTAATTAATTATTTATTTATATGAAATTATTCTGAGACTGCGTGCTTTGACAGAACATGATTCCGAGGTCCGGAGACCCCAGAACGGAATTTTGAACTTTTTTTAGGTACGTTCAGTAAATGTACGAGAAGGTTTTTCTATATTTGTAATTGGTGCTCGGATCGAAAATATGAGGGTATCGTTGAAGTCGAAGTGCTCGGATTCCCTAGAAATGACTTAACTTCGGCCGAAAAGGGACGAACAAAAAAGATATTTTTCAGAATTTTTGGAAAAAATAATAAAATAATTTAAAATAACTATTTTATTAATTTCTTGCCATTGAGTGGTAGACAACAACGCTACGGTGCAACGACGAGGTGGTGACGAGGCACATTAATGGAGGGTCAATAAATTCTCATTTGGAATCGCAACACTATTATCTTAATGACTCATTAAATATGGATCATTAAATATGGTTAATTTAATGAGAATCATTAATGGGATCAACGTCATTGCGCTTTTTTTCTTTTAATACTCCAATATGTGGAGTTTAGGAAATAAAACTTGGATGATTCTCTGAAAAAACTCCAATGAATCTCCCCTCCAACAAAGAATTAAGAACACTAGAGGATCTTCATTATCCTCAACGCACCTTGAAGAACGAATCCATAAATGACGATGTCGACGCCTTGGACTCCCGAGGATGAACACTATGGCATCAAATGTCAAAGAGGTAGGGGTTTTATATGATTTTGATGTTCTTCCCCGTACTTTTCTAGACACAATGAATGCAGATCAACCCACAAATAGGTTGACCCGTGCTTCGTGAATTTATGTAGGAGGGTAACACTATTGGGGATTTATTTATCCAGGATTAAGATTATTCTTGTATGATCAAACTAAAATCCCTGAGCCTCCCTTTTGATTATAAACCTCTAATGCGGAGGTCCCGGGCTGACACGAACAAGGTCCAAGCACCTATGCTAGATCATTCTTGGTGTCTACATTCTCAAAACGATGGTAAGGGTGATTTAAGGCCTTCATAGTGAAGAAGGAGAACTTTGGAGGCCATAGATGTAGGTGGTGTGAAGAATGGACCACCGGTGCATATTCGGTGGTCTTCTGAAAGATCTGCCGCCATGTCGGTAGTACGTGCCAGCCGTGTCCTAGTTAGCAGGACAGAAGGACACCAGCTACACCAACGGCCGAGTGGAGTTGTGTGCATGTTAGCGTGCTGCGGTGGATAAAGACTATGTCCATCAGGCCTTAGTAGTGGAGAATGCGACACCAGGAAAGGCGCTACTAGAGGTGGAGGCCCTGTAGTGTCCCGTAGGGCAGAGGGGTCCTGATGCAGCTGGGAGGTGCACCAACGACCGCTCCAGTGGCCGGTCCATAGTTGGAAATCCAATCCCCCAGTGGGATGGACCTGTGATGGTGGGCCATACCCATGCCTTTCAGTCTGGGACGGACTAAACCGGGTCACCGGGCGACCCGGCGGGCTAGATACCTGGCTAAACCGAGCCAGCCCCAACGAGACCCATTGGGCCTGGCCCTCTATCTAGGACAGACCAGACCAACCCCAACATGAAACAGGTTAGGTCGAGTCTATCTAAATGAACTGGGATATGTGGAACCCCTGGGATAGGTTGGTCGGGTCGGTCTGACCGGGTCGGACTGGGCCCCGTCATAACCAGTCCCCTGATTACTAAAATGCCTATATCTTGAAAACCACACATCCGATCGATGATCCGTTTGTAAAGTTGGGAACCTTTTTATGAGTCAGATATTTTGGAATGATTTTTGGTGAATTTAATTGATGAATAGATGTGAATAATGGATTGAGGAGTGGTTCTCCCAAGCGCACTATGTATGGAACCCTACGGTTGGCTGAGACTTGATGACTGCTCGACAACGACCCAGTGGGAAGCGACTCTATATGACCCGACATGGCCACAATTGGGAGAGGATCTGTGTCATCTAAAAGATCCATGGTACTTGACAAGAGGAGTACCTTAGTTCAGCCAAGGTGGGAAGCAGCTCTGTGTGACCCGACAGACCCACGGTGGAGAACAGCTCTGTGTGGCCCCGCATACCCACGATACATATCAGGGATGAGTATCAAAGTAGTCTAAGGTTAATGGGAAGCATCTCTGTGTGACCTGGCAGACCCACCATACTTTATAGAGGAGGATTTCTCCAGTAGTCGAGGTATTCGATGATATGACCGATGATGCTACTATCACAACCCTAAATATATACCTGGTGTTAGCTGCATCTTTTAATTTATGGTATGTGGTTTAGGTCTTTCTTAGTGGTATTAAATCTATGGTATTATTTTGTGGTGTTTTATTTCATGGATTATTGAGATACTTTCAGGGGTCTCAGGGTCCCCACTGAGTATTGTTATACTCACCCCTGCATAGGCTTCGCCCGCACGTGTTGTGTCTAGTGCAGACGATCGATGTTTCAATAGAGGTGCTCAGGAGGACGGGACTGAAAGACACTACAATGGTGGAATTGGTGGCCTAGGAACAGGTGGGGCCTAGTAGGACTGGGCAGGCATGACATACTGCTTCAGCTTCCAGTAGTTTCACTACTCTCACGATCAGGTGGGGTTTTCCACAGATGGCCATCAGAGTTTCATTTTGTACTTTATTGTTTTTAGTTCCTTGTTGGGTTTGTATTCTACCCCACTTACTTTCACTTGTACTTGTACTCAGATTTTTCTTAGCGGTATAATTGTTTCCCCCATTTTAATGTGTTGGGATGTGGTTGGGTGTGTGTGTGTATACAGGTTTAAAGGCAATGCCTTCCCTTTTTGGGATATGACTTTCCAGTGCTAGTCATCAGCCCCTAGCCTATGGAAGGAAAGATTTGGTTAGTCATGACACAGGACCTATGTGATAGGTCATGAAAAAGTGGTATCAATGGGCGTTCGGTCCTACCACAAAGATCGGGAGTCTGTGTTATGTTTTGGGGCAACAATGTTAAGTGTTGCGAGCCTGACTTTCAGATTCGGGGAGTCCAGTGTTGGTGAGATGGCTGACGTATCCATACACTAGGACCATGAATTCTACTTTTTGGCTCAATACATGAAAACATTGGTTGTATAAGTTTCTCGTTATGTTCTTTTGAATAAAATTCAGCTCAATAGGTATAACCTTCTGACCGAGGTACATCTTGATCTATCTCAAGATGCCTCTATGTAGACGACTAGGAAGGATCCCAATACAAGGTCATGGGGACAACCCACCTAGTGGAGAGGTATCCATTTAGGGTCCAGTTTTTGAGATGGACCTGTTGGGTGGTGCAGCGGTGCTACCACCACCCGATGGCAGCATCTACTACCAACAGTTCTGTCAAATGACGTTCATAGGCTCAGATTCATATATGAGTTTCAAAGACATATACCTCCCAGGTCTTGGGGAGAGATGGATCCTTAGGTCATTGAGGACTGGATGGAGGCTGTGACGTGGGTATTTTTCTTAGTGAGGACACCGACTGACCATATGGTGATCTTGGAAGTGAGCCTTCTGTAGGGATTAGTAGGGAGATATTGGAGCTTGACCACCCAAACACAATGAGGTGACCCTCGCCTGGTCAGACTTCGAGTAGATTTTATGGGAGGTGTTTTTCCCCACGACATTGTGATTTGTGCGTATTCCGGAGCTGCTTCACCTATAGCAGGGCAATATGATGGTAGAAGATTACTCATCTAGGTTCACCGAGCTATCTTTCCACTCCACATACATGATGCAATACAATTTCTTCAGGGATCAAGCCTTTGATAAGGGAATTAGGTGGGAGATCAGAGCATCAGTGTTGTCTCTCAGTAACCCTACCTAGGCTGGGGTGCTGGAGTGAGCCCTTCTTGTGGAGAGTTTTTTGGTGGAGTAGGTGCCGACATCTAGAGCTTTCAGTAGATCCCAAATGGTAGAGTCTTTAGTAGGTAGTAGACAACATACATGTGGGCCCAAGTAGGACAGGTCCTTCAGAGGCTGACCCTAGGGCTCAGGGTCGGTAGTGCAGGGCTCCCAGTCCAGGGAGAGCCAGTAGGGAGCCAAGAAGTGCTTCACATGCGGAAAACAGGGACATATAACACATAACTTCCCGAACATTCGTATAGATGAACAACAGATGGTTGAGGGACTTCCAAGGAAGTTGAAACAATTCAAGTGAGGAGGTCCATAGGGTGACGTACATGGCAGGGGAGCTGGCCGAGTGGTAGGTGGTGGGAGACAGTTTGACGTGTTACTACCATCAACCCTAGGTGACCACCCCGACCTCAGGGAGTAGGCAGATAGGGGTGAGCTCAGCTCTAGGTAGCAGAGAATTATGACCACAGTGCTCCTGAGATGATCTGAGGTATGATCTATGACTTCTCCACCCTAGCTACTATTCTTAAAGACATAGGTGCTAGTCACTCTTTCCTTGCCACAACTCTCGTTCAGAGCTCGAAGATTCTGGTGGAGTCATTGGCTCGATCCTTATGGATAAGGACTCATAAGGGAGATGATTGAACAACTACACACTGGTTCCAGCAGTTTGAGATTACTCTAGGAGGTGAGATCTTTGGCTGATATCTCTTAGTAGCGGCATCGAGGCCTTACGAAGTCATCTTTGGTATGGACTGGTTATCCACAGTCCATGCTCAGATTGACTGTTTTAGGCATACAATGTGGTGTGTCCATAGAGATGGGACTAGTTTTTCCTTCACCAGCGAGAAGGAAACCCTTGCAGCACATGACAGACTCTCTCGGAGGAGGGTGCATCCAATCACTCACTTGCTGGATAGCCTCACCCTCGGTGTATTGGATAAAGGAGTCCAAGATTTCATGTAGAGGTGGATGATTATGAGGAAGTTTTTCCTGAGGATGTTATGAGACTACCTCTTAACAGAGAGGTAGAATTTTGTATTGACCTGTACACCAGGACGACACTGATATCCATACTGGCATATCAGATGGCTCCCACGGAGCTTCAGAAGCTGAGGGTATAACTAGAGGACTTGCAAGAGAAGGGGTTCATAAGGACCAGAGTTTCACCATAGGTAGCCCCGATGCTTTTTCCCAAGAAGTCAGATGGGAGTTTGAGGTTGTGCATGGACTTACGACTCCTGAACTAGATAAACATGAAGAAAAAGTATCCACTGCCAAGAATTGATGACCTTTTTGAACAACTAAATGGAGAGAAGTGGTTTTCAAAGATAGAACTTAGATCAGGCTATCACCAGCTTCAAGTACAGGATGAGGATGTACCAAAGACAACCTTTAGGTGCCGGTATGAACACTAAGAGTTCCTAGTGATGCCTTTTGGTTTGACCAATTCCCCAGTAGTGTTCACGATCCTCATGAACTGGATAATATAGCCTTACCTTGACCAGTTCATTGTGGTCTTCATTGATGACATCTAGGTGTACTCAGTGTCGGAGGAGGATCACGCTACACACTTGCGGATAATACTGGATACACTCTAAGAGAACCATATTTATGGTAAGCTCTCAAAGTGCTAGTTCTGGATTCGGGAGGTCCACTTTCTTGGACACATCATATCAGAGGCTGGATTTGCGGTAGATCTAGCAAAGATAGAGACAATGATTGCTTGGGAGCCACTCAGGAGCATGACTGAGGTGCAGAGCTTCTTAGGGTTGGCTGGTTACTGTCAGAGTTTTGTGCCTGACTTCTCCAGAGTAGCATCACCCTTATCAGCCTTGACACAGAAGGGACTACCCTTTGTGTGGACGGAGAAATGTCAGCATAGTTTCCATGAGTTGAGGCGGAGATTGAATAGTGCCCCTATCTTGAGACTACTAGAGGAGGGAATTGGGTATGTAGTTTACTGTGATGCATCAGGGGCCAGACTGGGTTGTGTTTTGATGTAGGAGCAAGAAGTGATCGCCTACAACTCACACCAGTTGAGGAAACATGAGAAGAACTATGTGACCCATGACTTAGAGTTAGAATTAGTGGTATTTGCCTTGAAGATGTAGAAACACTACTTCATGGGTGAGCAATTTACGGTTTACTCTGACCATAGGAGTCTCAGATATATCTTCTCGCAGAAGGACCTGAACCCGAGATAACGATGATAGCTAAAGTTCCTCTAGGACTATGACTTAGAGATAGTCTATACTTATAGAAAGGGGAACATGGTGGAAGATGTACTCAGTCTGAGGACTTATTTACATCTACTAAGTGAGGTGACAGATCAGTTATCCATGATGTAGATATCATTTGTGAATGATTTTTGGGAAAAAATCCCTCAAAGAGTCCTCTCAGTATGTTTTGGGTATTATTGTGTTTGTTGATAAAGCCAGTTGATCGAAAATAAGTATGGTTGGTGTTTTCCAAAGACAAGTTTTTAAGGTGGTGCAGTTTCCTAATGTTTTCCAAATTTTAGGGCCTCAAAATTGGGAATTTGTGTGAATAATGGAGAATGAAATAAGAAAAGAAAAATGAATGAGGAGATTGGGACATGGATCATGTACCATGTTTGGGAAGGGTATGCGACCACGTATTAGGCAACGAGAATAGTATGCAGATGCAGTTCACGGAACCAAAAACATTTCACGGCTAAGTGGAAGTGTGGTACGTTGATGGGATGAAATCGACAGAGGAAGTTGACCATGTAGGATCAAATACGATATGCAGAGCATGTAGGAAAATGGTTTGTAGATGGTTTGATATTCATGGTGGCTGAAGAATTGGTAAGTGATGGTGGATGGAATAAAGATTTGGTAAATATCAATTTAGCGGATTAAGTGGGTATATTTTCTTATATATGAAATGTTTATCCCACCAATTATTGTGGAGATGAAACATCATTAAAAAGAATATTTTTTATCTATGAATTTGGTGAAGACTAACGGTAGTTCACAAAGGGAGGACCGTGAAGGCTGAAGTGGTTCGCGCAGAAGGAATTCTGCCGAAGGTGTTTGTGGGGTTTCTTAACCCAAAAAAGAAAGTCCGGTATGTGGAATAGGAATTATGGTACATGGAAGGAGTTATCTTGGTATACAGAGGACAAATCTATGGTATTTGAGAGGGAGAGTTCTGCAAGTAGTACTCGGAGGGGGGACTTTAGTATGCGGAAGCGAAGGCAGTCCGCGAACAAAGAATAGTTCATAGACAAGAGGGGTTTTGTAGAGAAGGTTCACAAAGTCAATACGTGGTAGCTGTACGCGATAGTGAAGGTGGAGGCAGTCTGCAGAAAGAGGAGGTTCATAGAAGAGGTATTCCATGAATAGAGGAGGTTCTCAGAAGAGGAAGTTTTACGCGGAGAAGATGGTTTGCATACCAAACTCGGTACTCAGTACAGGACAAAGACAAGGTGGTTTACGATTTTCACAGGAAGCTTGTGAAAGCTTCAATTCAGTTTGCGAAAGTATTTTATGGTACCTAACAGTACTTGGGAAGGTGGAATTAATCTGTGTGTGAAAAAAAAACTTCAACAGGGCATCTACCTATAGTTGAGGATGTAGAAATTCATGCAAATGAAGAGACCTACATGTACATAAACTATGTTTGACCTACAAGTCCATAAATTGTGAGTGGATTCCTTTCCAGGAGCACTGAGCAAAGGTTAGGAAGACGATGACCCTTTCCACTAGTAGTGAGCTAGAGAAAGAGGCATAGAGAGTGACCCTTGGGAATGCAGTGAGCAGACCCTAAATCTTATAAAGGCAGTGAGCCTGGGCATATAAGATCTAGCCCGAACATTGTACTCATTATTGGCCATGATTCTTAGTGAATTTGGTACATCAACACATTTCCATTTTATTCTCCTTGGACATAGCCCAGTGAGGGTGAACCAAGTAAAAATTATTGTGTCTTGTGAATGATTTCATATTTGTTCATATATTGCTATGGGAGGAAGATATAATTGAGTTTTTTCTAACAACAAAACAATATCTGAATGGTATAAAGTTTTAATCTGCCATACCCTGATTCACCCCACTCTCAGGGTATTCAACCTAGTTGACCTAACAATTGGTATTAGAGGGAAAGTTTATTTTATCGGGATTTGTGTGCACCAACTTGGTTCAGTCAATTTCTGAAGTTAAAGATTCATTCCGCTCTTATATTGGCGAGCAATGACAAAGAGAAGAACTATAAAGAATAAGTAAAATTCATGTGGTAACCCTCAATGTGGAAGTGTCTACAGAAAATGTGTGATTGATTTTAAGGAATCCAATAGTTTACTGAATAAAGGTTTGGATGAATCATACATGAAAAAGATAGAATCACTCAATGATGTTGTAGGAATGAGTGATGAACTTGACATACCAAGTTATGATAAAACTAATGATGATGAAGAAACTCCAAGAAGTTCAAAATAGAAATATATCCATGAGATATAGGAATTAGATCAGAAATTCGGTGAAGAAATTAAATCTCATGATATCTGAATCCAAGCACTGGAGATTGAGATCAATAAGCTAAGAGGCTTAAATAACAGGCTCATTGAAGTGGATATTAAACTCAGGGAGAAGAATGATTCTCAAGGTGAAGAGCTGCAAATGTTTTCTTCAATGATAAAAAACTCAAATATGATGAAAAGGGAAAGAATATGAACTTAGAAGAAATTGAGAATCTGGAAGTCAGAAATTATGATCTTGGTACACAACTATTTGAACTAGATCAGAAGAATCAAAGGCTACAACAAGATAATGCATCATTCTCTAATTATTTTGATCAATAAAAATTGAAAATGAAGGAGCAAAGTGATATGGTAGACAAGCTCACATGAGAATTGGAAGATGAGATGGGTAGTGGAAAGAATATCATAAGAGAGCTCAATGCTCAACTTGAATCAAGGGATAAGAAGATTCAGCAACTGGAGGAAGAGATAAAATTAGTCAAGAAAGAAATGGAGAAATCAAATAACAAATGAAAGACTAAGTTAAAGGATGAACTAAACTTATTATTCGATTGTCCTTCATGAGGTGATGATGAAATGAAATCTAAATATGATACTTTAGAGGAGAAGCATGAAAGGATAATGTTATCCCAAAGGCTATCCATTTTGGGAAAATTTGGAATTGGATATGATGATCCCACTTCTATGCATGATAGGAAGAGAGTAGTGAAAAGTTCCAGAGATAAGAAGAATATTGTAGGTGATGAAGATAGACCTAGAAAGGATTTTACAAGAATTAAAGACAATATGTGCTATTTCTGTGGGATTCATGGTCATAAATCAAGCTTTTTTTCAGAGGCTCAGGAATATATTTCATGCTGTGAAGATAGATGTTTTACTAAATCTAAGAATAAGAAGAAGTTTCATGAGAAATCATATATAGAAGTCTCTCAGAATAAATCATTCATCAGATGCTATTACTGTGGAAGAATGGGACACACCATGAGTATGCTTCAGGAATCTTAGGGGTTCAATTTCAGAAGAAGAACTCAAGTTGGATCAATATCTTGACTGAGAAATGATGAAATGAGGTAGGAATTTGGTGGAAAATGTTATATATGTTCTGATTATGGGTATTTAGCAAAAAATTTCAACATGAAGAAAGTATGAAAGGAAAAGAAACTTGAAAGGAGATTCTTGACTCTAGTGGTATATAATGAGAAATTCTACACTGGAAGACAAAGTGGTAAATTGAAAAATATGTTTACTATCTCAGGGGAATCACAAGGAGATAAACAAAAGGTGTATTAATCACCTTATGTATCACACTCACAACAACTCTCATGGAGAGAATATGAACAAACCTGGAAGATTAAGGGGAGATCTACTCTAGCAGTGAGTAAGATGCATGCACTTTCAATAGAGGAATCACCACCAGCACAAAATAGTGTGGTGGATCAAGTATCTGATAAAATAAATATGAACAAAGAATGTATTGAAAAATTATCTTATCATGTTCAATAGAGGGAAGTGGAGGAAAGAGGAATATCCCTACAATGATGTAAGAAACAAGGGAAGATGACAAGTAGAGAGATTCCTACTTAGATAAGGAATCACGAGAATTTTCATATTGGTGGAACATCAAAGACTAACATGTGTACTAGTAGGATTAAAACCCAAATTGTAAGAAAATACAAGTCTGTAGAATCTACATATCAGAAAAAGAATTACCATGTGGGTAATGGATGCATAGTAATATGGCCAGAGTATTTGAAGTAGGCTAGGAATCTAGAAGAATCAAGGAAGGAGTGCGATTCTCTACAAGAAATAATCAAAGGTTTGACCCATCAGGATCAACCACAATGCTCACGTTGAGAATTCCAAAAGTTCCCCTCTCCCTATGTATATAAATGCTATTAATTTTATGTTCCATAGAAGATATGATCCATGGGGAAGTGGAATCAAAAGATACAAATAAGTGATGTGATGTGATCCATAATGTCAACTGATTCAAATTAGTTACTAGAGTTGGAGAAGGAGAATAAGAATGTTTGTGGGTCTAAACAATAGACCTTATAACTGGAAGAGTTAGACATCATAGGGGGAGATTTCTACTTCCTAATCAGATTCAACACAATGTTTCTATTATACAAATCATTATCAGAAGGATGTGTGCTATAGAAAGAAGAGATGACATGATGAAGAATCTATGTTGAAACTGAAGAGATTTCAAAGCTATACATGGATTATCTAGGGGTTCTGAACTGTATTGAATATATATATCTATTGTTATCATGCCCTAGTTCAGGTGTTTATCAATAATTTTTCAACAAGATGCTTATTGAAAGTGATTAAGTGGTAAGAGAATCAGGAGGAGAAAATGGGAAAATATTGGTTTAGAAGAAGACTCAAATGATGATAAAAAATTAGTGTCTTTCTAGAGACCATCAAGAAGAGCTGAAATTGATAGGCATAATATAATTAGCAATCAGACAACACTAGTGCAGACAAGAAGGATGAAGTCTCTACAACAAGAATCATACTTATCACATCTGGATCCTAAAAGATTTAGTGAATCCACTAAATATGAGAATTGGGTTCAGGCAATGAATGAAGAGATTGAACAAATTGAGAAGAATCAAACATGAGAAATTTTTTTGAGACCATAAGACAAGAATGTCATAGGGAAAAATGGGTCTTTCACAACAAACTGAATTAAGACAATGTTGTTATTCAAAACAAAGTATGACTTTTGTGTAGATGGTATAGATGTTGATGAAACATTTTCACCCGTTGCAAGGCTAGAGATAATTAGATTATTCTTGGCCATAGCTTTGCAACAAAAGTTTAAAGTTTTCCAGATGGATGTTAAGTTGGAATTTTTGAATGGAGTTTTGGAAGAAGAAGTCTACATTGAGAAACCAGATGGTTTTCTCATTCATGAAGATGAGAATAGAGTTTGTCGACTGAATAAGGATTTATATGGTTTGAAGCAAGCACCAAGAACATGGTATTCAAGGCTTGATCAGTTCCTAAAGAAGCTCAGTTTTATATATAGTGGAGTTGATTAAAATTTTTATTACAACAATGAAAATATGAAGGAAGGCCAGTTAATATCATAGAATATAGGAAAATCATTGGAAATCTGTTGTACCTGATAGCGATAAGTCCTGATATTGTATTTTCCACATGCCAAGAAGTGAGGTATCAAAGCAATCCCAAGGAGAGCCACTTGATTTCAGTAAAAATAATTCTTCGGTATATCAAGGGAACAATGGATTTTGGATTAATGTATAATGAAAAATCTCATCCAGAGTTATTGGGATATACATATGCGGACTGGATTGGTTCTGCAGATGATAGGAAATCAACATCAGGAGGTGCCTTTTATTTTGGAAGGCTGTGTATTTCTTGGTTAAGAAAGAAACAATACTGTATTTCATTAAGCACCATAGAATCTGAATACATTGTAGCTACTTAAGCTTGCACACAGCTATTGTGGATGAATCAACAACTTGAGGATATGATAATTGAAGTGGAATCTCTGATCGGAATTCATTGTGACAATTCAAGTGCTATAAATTTGAGCAAAAATCTAGTCTATCACTCAAGGACAAAGCGCATTGAAGTAAAATATCATTTTATCAAGGAGAAGGTGGAGGAAGGTCTTGTGAAGTTGGAGTATGTGCCTACAGAACAATAGGTTGTAGACATTTTGAAAAAGGCCTTACCCAAAGAAGAATTTGAAAGGCATCATCTGGCTCTGTAAGTCTAGTCGACTTCCCACACTTGAAAAAGCATGGATGTGGAAACCACTCTCCCTGAGGTATGGTGTGTCTTTCCCTAATATGCTGATATGTGTTCTTTACCCTATTGTAGAAAACCTTGAAGTGCCCTTTGGGTTCGCTGACAAAGGGAGATAATGTGTGACTATTTATGGGGGAGGAAAAGACATGGGGATAATCTATTGAGTGAAGCAGCAAGATAAGTGGAGTTGAAGCAAATATAAAGTTGTTTGGAAGAGATATAAGATAGGGGGAGCATTAAATCTGATAATTATAGAAGTGATCGATCAAAAAGTAGATATCGCTATAGCTGAGGATCGCAATAAAAGCAGAAGAGTGATGTTGGAATGGTGTGAGAAGGTTTCCAGCGATCAAAAATTGGTATCAGTTTAAGAAATTGGTATCAGTTTGGTGTCAAAAGTTGGTTCCTGAAAGGAAGTGATTCATTGATGATATTTTCATTTACTCTTGTTTCTCATGGAGAGCATTGCTCATGTGGGATTAAAGTATGTGTTGAGTGAATCCTTTATTTCTATCAAAATCGCAAGAGGTGAAAGGTAGTAGTGGTTGGAAGAAGCTTTAATGAGATATCAAAGTGAAGAGATTTTTTTTGAGAAGAGTTGTCAACAAAACCAAAGGGGGATATTTTTGGGCAAAAATCCCTCAAGGCATCCTCTCGGTATGTTTTGGGTATGATTGTGTTTTTTGAAAAATCCATTTGACCATAAATAAGTATGGTTGGTGTTTTCCGAAGATAGGTTTTTAAGGTGGCATAGTTTCCCAGTGTTTGCCAAATCTTGGGGCCTCAAAATCAGGATTTTGTGTGAATAATGGTGAAAGAAATCAGAAAAGGAAGAGGAATGAGGAGCCTGAGACATGGATCACGTACCATGTCCATGAAGGGTACGCGGTCACATACCAGGCAGTGGGAATAGTACATGGATGCAGTTTGTGGAACCAAAAATGGTTCATGTCTGAACAGTAGTGCGATACGTGGATGGGTTGAAGTCGGTGGAGGAAGTCAACCATGTAGGAGGAAAGAAGGTACATGAAGCACATATGAAAATGGTTCATGGATGGTTTGCGGTTTGCGGTGGCTGAAGAATTGGTAAGCGGTGGTGGCTGGATTAAAGATTTGGTAAATCTCGATTCAGCAGATTAAGTGGGCATCTTTTCCTATATAAGAAACGCTTATCCCACTAATTACTATAAATATGGAACATTATTATAAATCATATTTTTCTATGGGAATTTAGTTAAGATAGAAGGTAGTTCACGAAGGGAGGATCGCGAAGGATGAAGTGGTTCACACAGAAGGAATTCCACCAAAGGTGTTTATGGGGTTTATTAACCCACAAAGGAAGTCCAGTACATAGAAGAGGAAGTCTGGTATGCGGAAAGAGTTTTCTTGGTACATGGAGGAGGAATCTCCGGTACGCGTGAGAGAGAGTTCCGTGAGTAGTAAGTGGAGCGGGGACTCTAGTATGCAGAAGCAAAGGAAGTCCAAAAACAAAGAATAGTTTGTGAACAAGAGGGGTTTTAAAGGAGGTTCACGAAGTCGGTATGTGGTAGCTGTATGCGATACCGAAGGTGGAGGAAGTCCACAGATAGAGGAGGTTCGTGGAAGAGGAATTCCGCAGATAGAGGAAATTCATGAAAGAGGCAGTTGTACGCGGAGAAGGCGGTTCACATACCAAACCCGATACTCAGTACGTGGTAGAGACAAGGTGGTTCTTGATTTGAACATGAATCTTGTGAAAGCATCAATTTAGTTTGAGAAAGTATTTTACGGTACCTAACAGTACTTGGGAAGGTGGAATTCATCTACAGGTGAAAACAGAACTTCAACAGAGCATCTACATATAGTTGAGGATGTAGGAATTCATGAAAATGAAGGGACCTACATGTTCATAAACTGTGTTTGACCTAAAATTAGATAAAATATGAGTGGATTTCTTTCCTATAGCATTGAGTGAAGGAAGAGGAAGACGGTGACCCTTTCCACTAGCAGTGAGCCAGAGAAAAAGACATAGAGAGTGAACCTTGGGAATGCAGTGAGTAGACCCTAAATCTTATAAAGGCAGTGAGCCTTGAAATAGAATATCTAGCCTAAACATTGTACTCATTATTGGCTATGAGCCTTAATGAATTTGATACATCGGCACATTGCCTTTGTATGATCCTTGGACGTTGCCCTGTGAGGGTGAACCAAGTAAAAATCACCGTGTCATGTTCATGATTTAATATCTATTCATATATTGCTATGGGAGGAAGAGAGAATTGATTTTTTTCTAACAAAAAAACATGATCTGAATGGTATAAAGTTTTAATCTTCCATACCCTGATTTACCCCCCCTATTAGGGTATTAGACCTATTGGACCTAGAAATGATGATAGAGGAGCTTACCTTTAGTCGATGACTGTTAATCCCCCACTCTTATAGCGAGTCAGGGAGGCACAGTTGGTGGATGATGACTGTGAGGCCCGACGTGCTCAGTTATCCTTAGGATGGGCCCCTGATGGATTTTATATAGGTGGGGAGAATTCCATTATTTTCAGAGGGTTCCCTATAGTACCAGTGATGTTTTTGGAGGAGGTGTTGAGAGAGTTCCATACACCCCATTTGGAGGTACATCTTGGAGTGGTGAAGATGTACCAGGACCTCCGATGTTAGTACTGGTGGCCAGGGATGAAGAAATCAGTGGCCAAGTTTGTTTCCCGATGCCTCACTTGTCAGCAAGTGAAGGCTGAGCATCAGGTTCCAACAGGCTTGACCTAGCCAATGGAGGTACCAAAGTGGAAGTTGGATGGTATCTCGACAGAATTTGTGACAGGGTTACCACATGCGTCCAGGGGCCATGACTCTATTTGGGTGACTGTTGACCGAATCACCATGTCGGCTCACTTCCTACCCATTTGGGAGTAGGGACCGATAGAGGGATTGAGATGCCTATACGTCTAAGAGATAGTGCAGCTCCACGAAGTTCCTTTTATGATAATCACAGATCGTGATGCCCATATTACATCTCGATTGTGGAAGGGATTACATGAGGTGTTTGGGACGCAGCTGCGCTTAAGCACAACTTTTTATCCCTAGACAGATGGTTAGATAGAGCAGACCATACATACCTTGGAGGAAATTCTTTGTTCTTGTGTACATGACTTTGGTCATAGTTGGGAGGACCACATGCCATTGGTGGAGTTTGCATACAACAACATCTATCACTCCACCATTGGCATGACACCGTTTGAGGCCTTGTATGAGCGGCCTTACAGATCACCCCTATGATGGATAGACCCAGGGGAGTCGGAAATCATGGGTCCAGAGTTGGTATGGGTTACCACCGAGAAGGTACGTATCATCCAGTAATTGATGAGGACTACACAAAGCATAAAAAATTCTTATTCCGATAGGAGATAGAGAGCCTTGGAGTTTGAGGAGGGAGACCATGTGTTCCTTCGAGTCTCACCTCGACGAGGGTTACAGAGATTTGGCCATGGAGGCAAGCTATCTCCAAGGTTCATCAGACCTTTTTAGATATTGAGCAGAGTTGGTGAGGTGGCGTACTTCCTAGGTCTCCCCCAACATGCACCAGGTGCATGATGTTCTCCACATGTCGCATCTAAGGAGGTACGCGCATGATCCAATGCATGTCATCGACTGGGGAGAGTTGGACATTGACGATGTGGTGATGTTTGCAGAGTTCTTGGTGGTGATAGAGGATCGATAGGAGCGGGTCCTATGTGGGTGATCGATTCCTCTCGTGTGAGTTTGTTGGAAGCACAAGAATCTCCAAGAGAGCACATGATAGTGGGAGGCTCAGATTCGTGCTTAGTACCCCCATCTATTTGATTAGTTTTTGTTTAAGATTTAGAGGAAGTAAAGCCCTAAGGTGGGGAGAATGTAATGTCTCAAAAATTATATGTAATTTTTTTATTTATATATAATTATTCTAAGCCCATGTGCTCTGATATCACGTGATTCCGAGACTTGGAGAGCTCATAATAGAATTTTGAACTTTTTTAAGGTACATTCAGTAAACGTGTGAGTGAGTTTTTTTATCTTTTGGACCGGTTCTTGGATCAAAACTCTAAGGGCATCGTTGAACTCGGTGCACTGAGATTCACCTATAAATGACATAACTTCGGCCGGCAAGGGCCGAACAGAAAAGTTATTTTTTTTTCGGAATTTTCGAGAAAAATAATAAAATAATTTAAAATATTTATTTTATTTCTTTCTCGTTGCTGAGTGGAAGACAACGATGCTGTGGTGCAGTGACAAGGTGTTGATGAGGCGCATTAATAGAGTGTTAATAATGGCTCATTTGAAACCGTGACGCTGTTAACTTAATGACCCATTAAATGTGCCTCAATAAATATGGCTAATTTAATGAGTATCATTAATGGGCGCAACATTGCTGTGCGTTTTGTTTTCTTTTAATAATCCTACATGTAGAGTTAGGGAAATAAAACTTGGAGGATTCTCTGACAAAACTCCGGAGAATCTCCCCTCCAACGAAGAATGATGAATGCCAGAGAATCTTCATCATCCTCGATGCACCTCTAAGAACAGATCCATAAGTGATGACGTCGATGCCTTGGACTCCTGAGGACGAATGATTTGGCATCGAACATCAAAGAGGTAGGGGTTTTATATTATTTTGATGTTCTTTCCCATTATTTTCTAGAAATAAAGAATGCAGATCAACCCATGAATAGGTTGACCTATGCTTCATGCATTTATGCGGGAGGGTAACACTATTAGGGATTTCTTTATCTGAGATTAAGATTATTCTTGTATGATCAAACAACAATCCCCGAGCCCCCCCTTGATTATAAAACTCTAACACGGAGGGCTCGAACTAACATGAATAAGGCCCGAGAACCTCTACTTGTGCATTTTTGGTGGCTGCATTCTCAAAAATACAACAAGGGTGATTTAAGGCCTTCATAGTGAAGAAGGTGAACTCTGGAGGCCATAGACGCATGCGACATGAAGAACGGATCACCGGTGCGCATCGGATGGTCTGTCGAAGGATATTCCACCACCTTGGTGGCGGCGATGGCGGCCGCACATGGTAGAGGTGGAGGAACGTGCCAGCTACATTCTGTCCAGTGGGATAGAGGGATGTCGATCACGCTGACGGTTGGGTGGAGCGACGCATCATGGAAGCTGGAGACCGCGACCATCAGGCCGCGGTAGCGGAGGACACGACGCCAGGCAAGGCACCGCGTGGAGGGGTGGCCCATAACCGGTCTGCCCAGATGGCTGGAGGATCCACGGTCCGTCAATCGCAGATGAATGTGGAGGCCCCGTAGTGTCCTTCGGGGCAGAGGGGGCCAGACGTGGCTAGACACCGCATCCCAGCTGGGCAATGCACCACTAGCCACTCCAGCGGCTAGTCCCCAACTAGAGGGTCAAGCCCCAAGTGGGCCGGAACCGTGCTGACGAGCCGGACCCACGCTGGTGGTCCGGACTCGTTCCACTAGGCCAGACCCATACCCAGTGGGCCAGACCTACACCTAGTGGGTCGGGTCGGACTAAACCGGGTCGTCGGAAGACTCGGTGGGTTGGACCCCCGGCTAAACCGAGTTGGGCCCAATGAGACCCATTGGGCCTGGCCCTCTGGCCAGGCTAGACCAGACCAACCCCAAACCAAACCAAGTTAGGTCGAGTTCATCTAAATGAACTAAGGTATGTGGGACCCTCAGACTGGGTTGGTTGGGTCAGTCCGACCGGGTTGGACTGAGCCTCATCGCAACCTGTCCCGTGGTTACTAAAATGCCTGCATCTTGAAAACTACGCTTCCGATCGATTATCCATTCATGGCGTTGGGACCCTCTTGATGAGGTAGATATTTTGGTATGCTTTTTGGTGACCTTCATAGATGAATATATGTGACAAATGGCTTGAGGAGAGGTTCTCCCAAGTGCTCTACGTATGGAACCCTGCGGTTGGCTGAGACTTGATGAATGCTCGACGGGGGTCTAGTGGGAAGCGACTTTGTGTGACCTAGAATTCCCATGGTGGGGAGTGGCTCTATGTGACCCGAAAAACACCCAGTACTCGACAGGAGGAGTACCTCAATTCATCCAAGGTGGTAAGTGGGTATGTGTGAACCGACAGGCCCACAACGGGGAGCGACACTGTGTGGCCCAACATACCCACGGTACTCATTAGGGATGAGTACCAAAACAATCCAAGTTTAGTGGGAAGGGGATCTGTGTGACCTAGAAGGCCCACTGTACTCTATAGAGGAGGAGTTCTCCAGTAGCCGAGGAGTTTGATGATATGACTGATGATGCTACTATCACTATGTAACAACCCAAAGTTTTTCAATGGAAATTCCCTTCTTATATTTATGTCATAAAATAACATGAAAACACAAAATAATGAACTAATAAGTGATAAGTGACCTTTAAACATAAGTTTTTCACTATTATGTTTGGAATTTTGAAAATCCGATACACACGGTTGTGTTCAAGATGTTTTTTGAAGTCTAATGAAACAAAAATAATTTTTGGTGAATAGTGACCTACCCTTATAAATAGTAACATACCCTTATGAATAGTAATATGATCCTTATGAATAGGTAATAATCCAGCATAAGAGTAACATTACCTATGAATAGTAGAATAAGATTTAGACATCTTAGAAAGTGACAATTTGACCTTAGTAAACGTTTTGGTATTTTGTACGTCATAAATAATTAATTATAATTAATTAATTAATTTAAAAGAATATTTATTTCCCTAAAATGTATTCATAAATTATTTAATCAATGTCTTATAGTTTTTGGATAATTTTATAAGACCCTACGTAATTTTTGAAAGCACTATAAAATCAGTTTTAATCTTAAAAACTGTTTTTAAGTAAATTATGATTTTAATTAAATATTAAATTAATAATATTTAGAAAAATATTTTTCAAAAATGGACTTCATTTTTGGATTCTAAACATCGAAAAATGGTTGGGGTAATTTTTTGGGATTTTTCTGAGATACTTGAATTTTTGATGAATAGTAGAATCCAATAATTCACAATAAATGCTAAATAATGTATTAATTGAGTCATCGATGATGTTCTGATGATGTAAGCCCACTTGGTTCGGGATTACATAATAATATTACTATTATTGGTCATCCAAGACTCACTACTCCTTGTCTTAGGGGAAATTAATAAACTAATGAATTTTATATTAAGGAAACCCCTCTCCCCTCCACTATAAAAGCCACCCTTCACTCCCTCTTTTACTCACACCTCTCAAGCTCCAAGATTTCTCTAAACTCTACCCAAACACCTTCCCTAGCCCCTCCCCAACGTCCAAGAGCTTCTGGTCTCATCAAAATACCAATCTTAGGCCCTTAAGGAGGTTCTCAAGAGGAGGATTCTAGAGGTAATTTCTCTCCCTCTTCTCCTTTAATTTCCTTTCAAGTTCAAGTTCATTTCTTGATCTCTCCCCACCTATCTTCATCCAAATTGTGTTTTAACTCTAGTAATATAAATACAATATAATTTTATGATTCTAATTGGATATTATATCATCCAACCCCCTTTCCCTCTTCCTTTTATTTTATTAAAGAGAACATTGTTCGTGAGGTGTTAATTTATCACCTTCAAGAACAACATGCCTTATTCTTCCATTTCTACCTTCAGATCTGGTCATGAAACCATTTTTGTGGTTGAAACAGGATATTTTATATGTATTATGTTCTATTTAATGTTCTGTAAATAACCTATGTCCGTATTACTAAGTGAAAAGTTAAAACAAGTTCGTTGTGATTTAAAAACCGCTCAAATTAAGCCAAATAATCATCATTTAATTATTATCTAATGATTCATACGCATGGATCTAATTTGATCATTCAAACTCCTGTAATATAATTAATAACATGTAATATCAGTTCTGGATGTTTAACCATGTTCTACCCAAACATCAATTTAAGAATACTAGTGAACCAGCCAAGAAAAACCATAAAAAGAACATCCCTGAACAATGTTTTTAAACTCTATTTGTCATCCAAAGGAACATAATATGACATAATGAAACCATAATGAACCCTATTAATGTACACATGGTTATGGATTTCTAATTAATGAATATAATTTCATTATACAGGACATAAAGAAGAAGGAAGCATTCAGGTACAAGGTAAGGAAAAATTCTCAAACCCAACTTTCATCCTTCAGGTTTTACCTCTTTCACTCCATTTATGATATGGTCACTCCTTAAAGATAATTTTTTCATAATTGTCTTTAATTTTATGGGATATAAATGTTTTCTAATGAAGTTTATTTCAATCCAAATGTTTTCCAAAAGAACTCTTCTTTTAAGAACTCTACTTGTACCTCTCATTCATGGTTGATGGTTCTTGTATCAAGTATGTTGTTCCCTCTTTGTTTTGGGAACCCAAAGCTTATGAATGTATTCTTATGATATGAAACCCATTAATTTTTATGGGTTAATTATGTTCATTTATGTTATATGTTCATTGTATCATGCATGATAAATGATAATGTTATGATGTGACAGGTGCTCCCGGAATTATATAGCGCAATATGAATGTTTAAATTTGACGGGTGTGCCTGGAATTATACAGCACTCCAATGAATTGGGTAAAGTGATTAATCTCATGAGTAAATGTGAAATGATGTGTGAAAAATATTCTATCTTGGTTCAAAAGTATGTGTGGTAGTTAACTACTAAGACATGATGTTTCATTTTTATGCATTGCCACATTTCAAGTCTATTATTTATGCTCCTCTCATGTTCATGATCTTTTGACTATGTTTTTATTATGCTCACCCCATGATATATTGTTCTTATCTATCCTCTTACTGGGCTTTTAGCTCACCCATTTTTATGTATATCCTCAAGTGGCTACATGTACTAAGGAGAGGACATGTGCCAATAAGAAGCTATAGAAGAATAAATTAAATGAATGTTTATGCTTGATGCTGTATTTTTTATGTATGGTCCTAGTTTGCCCAAGAAACTAAACCTTTGGATACTATAAGTGTAATAATATTATGTTGTTTATCTTTGAAATGATGTAATAGTAATGTAAGAAAAGGTTGGGATGTTATAGTTGGTATCAGAGGCAAGGTTTAGTAAATTTGGGAATTAGGATTAGTGAACCCTAGGGAAAACCTACAGCATGAGACTAAGTACAAATATGCACACAATAATATTTACCTAGGGATCCCATATGTTATGTTTTCAGTATAAATTGTTTAAATGAATAAGTTATTCATGAATTGTTTAGTTATGTTTTGTTCTATCATTTTCTATTTTAGAAAATGGTGGGAACTAGGAGAAATCTGGCCAACAACTCATGCGAGGGCCAATGCAACGATTGCCTGAATGACATCCCTAATGATTTGGGAGGTGGAGTTCAAAACTTCATGGAGATACTTACCCAATTATCTCAGGTTATGAATAATAACCATAATAATGGGGAACGTACTCCTTCACCGAAGAGGGAGCAACTAGCTATCAAATGTTTTATGCGGCAATGACCACCGACGTTTTATGGATCTTCTGATCCACTAGTTGTGAAACAGTGGGTCAAATCCATGGAGAAGATATTTTCTGTGCTTCACTATTCTGAGACAGAGATGGTGACTCTAGTCATTTATCGTCTAGATGGATAGGCTGATCAATGGTGGTCTTTGATTAAGAACACCAATCCAAGGGAAGAAATTGAAGAGATGGAATGGGAAGACTTTAAGATAATGTTTCTTAACAAGTATTTCCCAAGAACTCTTCACATGAAGATGGAGAGAGAATTCATAGAGATCAAGAAAAAAGAAGGAGAATCTGTCACAACCTATGAAGCGAATTTCACAAGGTTTTCAAGGAACACTTCGGGTTTTTTATCAACAATGATAGATAAATTGATAGATTCTTTAGTGTATTAAAACCGTACCTTTGAAAGGCTCTTGCAATTAGAGACTTTGGGAGTTATGAAGAAGTTGTTCGGTGTGCTCTCAAAGTGGAGATGGAGTTTTGAGAATGGTCCCATGGCTATGGGGATAAGAAACAAAAGATGGAGTTTCAAGCTGGTGGATCTAATGATAAAGGTGGGAAGAAAACTCAACGAACCACATGCCAAAAATGTGGAAATTTTCATCATGGGAACTGCCTCAAAGGGATGGGGAAATGCTTCAAGTGTGGGAAAGAAGGACACCATGCTCACGAGTGTCAAAAAGAAACAAAAAGGAAGTAGAATGTAGCCGATGAAAGGAGAGAACCACTCATGGTTCAATGCTACAACTTTAAGGATCTAAGGCACTATGCAAACCGGTGCACTAAACCTCGAGTTCTTGAGGGTAATCAGCGTCAGCAGCCACCAAAGGCAAAGGAAAAAGGGAAGGATTATGCCATCACTACTGTGGAGGTGGAGCATGATAATGAATTCGTACAAGGTACACTTCCTATTCACTCAAGAATGGAAAAAGTCTTATTTGATTCAGGTTCTACGCATTCCTTTATATCTTGCATGTTTTCTAGAACTTTAGAATCAAAGCCCCGAAACCTTGAAGTAGAGATATCTGTAAAAACACCAAGTGGTACAATCATTGAAACCCAAGTGCTTGACTCTTCTCCTGTTGGCGTATGTGGGAAGATTCTTCCAGAAAATCTTGTAACACTTCCCTTGGTGGAATTTGATGCTATAATGGGAACGGACTGACTCTCATCATATAGAGCGCATATCAACTGTCGGGAAAAGGAAATATCTTTCCATATTCTGAACCATCCCATAATCCTCTACAAATGCAAGGAAGATCATGAATATCCTTTGAAAAATCCTTCAATGTAACACCCCGAGCTTCCACGATACGCCTCTCTTTCAATAATGCAATAGCTTGCATTGTACGCAACTTCGAGTTCTAAAACACCGTGACTAATCAAAGTAGCCATTATGAATAGTAATAACCACTTTTTAAAATTATAGAAATTTTATATTTCAAAATGGACTTCATTTTTGTATTCGTAATATCGAAATTATCCAAAGTTGAATTTTTTGTAATTTTCTGAGAACTTCTAATTTCTTATGAATAGTGAAAATTACTTAAAAACAACTTTTTTAATCAAAATAATTTATAGTGATAAATTATAATATTTAGTGGTTTTAAAGTATAATTAGAATATATTTTTACCATTTTATCCAATGGTGGTCATTAGAATTAATTTAACATTGAAATTAGACATAAACAATTGCCAATCTTTTGATATAAATTGTTTCTTAAAAACACGCTATTTGTTGTGACAGCGGGAATTAATTATAAAATTAATTAATGCAAATTATATGTTTGGAATTTTTTAAAATAGACATCATTTTTGAATTCAGAATATCAATTATAGCTTAGGGTGAAATTTTGGCATTGTTCTGAAAAACTTCAATTTTTGATGAATAGTGAAACCACTAAGTGGTAGTTAAATAACTGATTTTTCGTTTAATGAAATATTACCAATTCTGTGATTTGATTTTCAAAAATCTGACATACATGGTTGTCATTAAGAAGTAAAATGTGGTTCAATGAGATTAAAATAATTTTTTGGTGAATAGTAACTTTTAAGTTCTTAATCGCGATTAGAGGTAATTAGTGTAGTTTAAGGTAAAAATAATGTTTTAATAATATGATATGAGCTTGAAACTTGTCCTACTCCTATTGGATGAGTCATGGCCGACCAAGAAAACCCATGAGTCAACTTGGGGACCCCATGGAGCCACTTTGGTTGGAAAATGACATTAATATATATTTATTTAATGTTAAAATTAAATTGACACAAACATGAGTTGTTTTACTAAAATAGTTTTTAAGTGGGGTTACACAAGTCAAAATTTTGACTATAAATATTCATTAGAAATATAAAAAGATTTCCTACATCATAGTATTTTTTTATAATTTTTAGACATTAAATAAATTAAATTATTTACGACATCATGATGATGCAGCGATGACCTCATTATTTAACGATTTAAATAAAATGGAAAGATATTGTAATATCTAAGACCTACACATGTCCAAAACCTATTGGATGAGGATATTTCGAACCCTTATCACCTTATCCTCGAATTATATAAGTGTGGTACCTCTAAAATCCAAAACTCATTTTATAATAAAGTGAATTTTCTTTACTTTCCAAAAGTGCCCCTCCTCTCCTCTTATAAAAGGCCCCCACCTCTACCACCTCATTGACACTTTCAAGCCATTTGGCTCGGCCAACCTCTGCCCAAATAATCTCCCAACTTCCCTCTCTTACTCATAGAAGCCTCACTTTGGGCAGAACTCTTCCCAAGGAAGCCTTTGGCTCAAATCAAAAAGAGTTACCCGATTTTGAGGTAATGTCTTCTCTAATGTTGTTTTGTTTTATTTTTCTTCTCCAACCCCCTAAAATATTTTTATTCATTTATTTTCTAACAACACCAGTATCCTAAATATACTAGGATATTGTTATAATAAGGATTCGAGCTACACTTACACACATTTATATCTAATGGTTAAAGAACATACGATTTCTGTGGATGGCGAATTTCTGCCTCACGAAATGATGATTGTTCAACACTCATATAACACCTTCAAAGGTGGACATTAATATGTCAATATATTTATATATAATATATAATATGTTTATGTTTTACTTATGCTTCTGTATTTCTCATTTATGGCATACTTTATGATTTCCATTATGGGTAAACGCGATAATTTCATTTTAGGAAGTGCGGACTACCGCCCCCTCAAAGTGATTTGAATCGTTAATGCCATATGTGGGATGTATAAAGGATGGAGTAAATGGTATTATACACTATATTATACTGGAATTATATTATACATTTATATCATTATGATTTCATTCCATTAAATATGAAATAGAAATGAAAGTAGCGTTCATGCGTACGTACGACTTACCGTCTCCATGAATGGTGCATTTCATTTCTTACCTCTAAATGTTACGTAATATTATAAATGAATGTATATACTGGATATATATGATATATATGACATATAAATCATGAATATAATTCTGGACAAAATGGATATTCTACCACATAAACAACTTGTAATTATAAGAAGTTTATTGTTGACTCAAGTACCAAAGATCGACAAAACGACCGTTATTAACTTAAATAATTACATAATGTTCATATCATTGTAATAAGTGATATAAAAAGGATAATTAAATTGAAAATTGTTCTTAATAAGGTATATATTAACTCTAGTTTATTATTCAGGATGTTAAAGAACGGTTGAGTTAAGTCAGACACGAGGTAAGGGAACTTCTTAACCCAATTTCTATTCTTTGGGTTAATCTCCTACTTTCAAATTATGTCATGATATTATTATGTCCTATCTTGTATTTTTACATTATTTATGTGTACTTATAGTGAATACACATTATAGATGTACTTTATTTAAAAAAATTATCTTTTTAAGGACTTCGTCTCAATCCCCTTTCATTGAGGCATATTTGGTTTTATACACAACTTTCTTTTATACGGTGTATAAACCCCTTTGACTTTTACGTTTATTCAAAAGGAATCTTTTTTATACGAAGCATTTTGCTAAACGACAAAAAGGGAATGTTTTTCTTTCCGTACTTATGCGGAGACAACGACTTCTCCGCCGCTGTGACCATTATTTGAGTTTCGGCTTCCTCTACAAGCCATAAAGTTTTTTAAATGAAAAACAAATACAATGTTTCACTTTTTTTTTATTTTGGTATTGAAAATGGTTTTGAAAGCATTTTTATTATATCAATGTGTTGTATTGATATCTTGTGATTGAAATGTGGAAATGTTATGTTTCCTTTATGCATGTTTTATGTGATACGATTATGTTATGGTTTATGATATGTTTAAACCTATTCATATGAGGAATGTATTGGACTTAATAAGTGATGGGTGGAGCCCGCTATAGCTCCTCGATGCATCGGTAGGTCTCATGAGACAACTAGATGTGGAATTGGCCGAGTCCCTTTCCCAATTTGATTTATGGTTTTGGCCGAGGCCTTAATCATTTTAGACGTCTTGGCCGAGGCCTTGACAAAATGTTTCAGAATGTCTGGAATTATACATTCCCTCATTATGAAAGTGGTTATTGATATTTCATGTGATTATTCGACTAGTAGAATTTCCATGTGAGTAAGTAAATGGAATTATCTCATTTTACACTTTCCATATTATGCTGAAGTTCAAGTTTAAAAAGGCTTTTGTTTTAATTATACATTGCCTTAAATGTTAATGTTTATTTATGAAAGCTTCTGCAATATTGTTATCCTTACTGAGCATCTGAGCTCACCCCTTTCAATGTTTTAATATTTTCCAGGATGTGAAGAAGTATTTTATGAATGACCTGCAGGGATAGTCAGAAGAGGATATGAGTGTAGACTATGAAGACTTTGTTATTAGTTTTTCACTTTATGATGTAATGTAACATTTATGTATGTATCTAGTGTTTCCAAGGATACTAAACTAATCGGTCTTTCAAGACTCGATCTTTTGTGATCATGCCAATGTTACAAAGTAATGCACCGACTCTGGGTAGCTGGGGTCGGGGCGTTACAGTTGGTATCAGAGGCAGTTTAGTACTAACCTTGGAAGCTAGATTTAGATAAACTCTGATTAGAGAACATAGCCCAAAGATAGAATTTGAGGATTATTATAGAAGAACTTCCTAGAATTTTGGTATTATAGAGATTTTGTGAGTTTTTCGAGCAATACATCCCCGTCTAGATACGAGCTGGTAGAGGTGGCTCTGGCACAGATGTACCTAGGGGTAAAACCCGAAAACACCGCTTTGAGCTAGACTCGAACGGGAACTGGTGCATGACAACGGGCCTTGCTGCACTCTTGGTTACGACACTCCCAAGGGATTTTCTTAGGATAATTCTCATTTTCTTTACAAACCACTATGAAGGGTTATGAGTATATATTTCCTCAAAGAAAACGTTTTTTTATGATTATGGATTATATCCATAAATAGTTCAATTAGTGTTAAGTGTTTTAAAAGTATGGAATTATGTATTTTAATTCATAAACTAATCTAGTTTATGCCATTGTTTAGAAATGGTGCCTAGTGGAAGGAATGGAAACCGTATCAATGCACACACTCCGTGTAGGGATTTCCCTCCTGCTCAAGATAATTATTGTGGATCTGGAGATACAACTGGCGCTGATCAACTTATTACCATACTGGGACAACTCACTCAGGTTATGAATAATAACCTTACTCGTATGGAGCACCCTGATCCGCAACATGGAGGATCAATGTTAGACCGCTTCATGAGGCAACAACCACCAACATTTAATGGGGGTACAAATCCGTTAGTAGCTGAGCAATGGATAAACTCCTTAGAGAAAATATTCCATGCCTTGGGGAGTAGCGAAAGGGAGAAGGTTATCATGGCAGTTTACCACCTCACTGGAGATGCAAATCAATGGTGGTCATTGATTCAAAACACAAAGGAAGATGATGACGTATCAAATATGGAATGGAGGGAGTTCAAAGATCTTTTCCTAGAAAAATACTATCCTCGTGACCATCGAGCAGATATGGAAAGACAATTTTTGAGTCTGAGACAAAAGGAGGATGAGAATGTCGCAAATTATGAGGCCAACTTTATAAGGTTAGCGAGGCATGCTGCAGATTATATACGTAACCCAAGGAGTAAGATTGATCATTTCTTTGATGTGTTAAAACCATTTCTCCGTCGAGCATTAGTCTCACAATCCTTTTTGTCATACGAAGATATTGTCTCATGTGCTATCAAGACAGAAAAGGAATTCTCTAAGTCTTATGACAACAAAGTAAATCAAGAGAAGAAGAGAACTGTGGAACAAGAGATAGATAAAGGGAAAAAGGGAAAGAAGGATTTTCCATTATGTGATAATTGTGGGAAAAATCACCCTGGTACTTGCCTAAAAGGAATGAGAGTTTGTTATAAATGTGGAGAAAAAGGTCACCGGGCGCGTGATTGCAAGGGAAAGAAAGAGGCTATCAATGTTGAATGCTAAAATTGTAGGGAAATGGGTCATTATGCAAATGAATGTCCTAAGCGTCAGGGAAACTTACCTCAGAAAAGGCCAAGGGATCAAGGCCAAGCTTATGCTGTTACTACAGATGAAGTTGAATAATTATTATATTTGTGTTTTTGGACTCAAGAACTAGATTATGGTTATAAGAATAATGTGATATATATAAGGATTGTACTGCAGTACATGTTGTTTTCATTAAGGTTTTAATATGATTAAGGTAATCATATTTTTAGTATGTGACAATAAGAGAAACTTTTCTTTGTTTGGGGAATCTGATGTTACAATTGATTTTGGAATTTAGAGACCTTTTAGGGAAAGTCTGGATGGAGGTATTTTGGATAACTATTAAGGTTGGAATGGATTAAGTTGAACCATGGATAGTATTGTTTAAGGTTAAATCATTTCTGAAGATTATTTTTGGAATATTATAATACTATAGTTTTAGGAAAAGGACAACCTGCAGGGTGGGGCATAACCCGTCGTGTCGGACAAAGCTGCAGTAATCGAACCCACAACCATAGTGCGACAGGCCTTTATTCCCTACCACTAGCCTACAGGAAGTCCCTGGTTATTACAATATAATTTTACTAATCTAAATGGTATGTGTTAACATTTGGAACCTTATACAATTAGGATAAGTATAATATTTTTGAGTTCTATTATCTTTTTGAGTGAAAGATGAGTTGAAGGTTGAAACTCTAATTGTCAAGCATAAATATATATATGCCTATCTCTTATTCAATGAATAAATTAATTCTTAAACTTTAGTAAAGAGATATTAAAACAAAAAAATGTGTTATCCTAATACCTTATGTCTTGTTGAACTGATGATATTTTAAATCAACATAGATTGAAGGCTTTGAGGCCCTCAATTTGACAGTTGATTGTGATTGATGACCTCAATCACTCTCTACAAATATTTACGTTTTTCCTCCAATTATGTGTCTCTAATTGCCACCAATGTTCTCCTTATAGAGATCATAATTTAGTGGTGACTTTCTTATTTCCATTTCCCTCTTATTAAGGCTAAATTTTATTAACCTTATTTCCGATGTGGGTTTTCCACAAAGGTATTTTCTATTTTCAACCTTTTATTTTCAAAGAAAAATATCAAATTGCTAGGATGCAATTTATTGAAGGAGGGGAGAATGTAACACCCCGAGCTTCCACGATACGCCTCTCTTTCAATAATGCAATAGCTTGCATTGTACGCAACTTCGAGTTCTAAAACACCGCGACTAATCAAAGTAGCCGTTATGAATAGTAATAACCACTTTTTAAAATTATAGAAATTTTATATTTCAAAATGGACTTCATTTTTGTATTCGTAATATCGAAATTATCCAAAGTTGAATTTTTTGTAATTTTCTGAGAACTTCTAATTTTTTATGAATAGTGAAAATTACTTAAAAGAAACTTTTTTAATAAAAAAATTTATAGTGATAAATTATAATATTTAGTGGTTTTAAAGTATAATTAGAATATATTTTTACCATTTTATCCAATGGTGGTCATTAGAATTAATTTAACATTGAAATTGGACATAAACAATTGCCAATCTTTTGATATAAATTGTTTCTTAAAAACACGCTATTTGTTGTGACAGTGGGAATTAATTATAAAATTAATTAATGCAAATTATATGTTTGGAATTTTTTAAAATAGACATCATTTTTGAATTTGGAATATAAATTATAGCTTAGGGTGAAATTTTGGCATTGTTCTGAAAAACTTCAATTTTTGATGAATAGTGAAACCACTAAGTGGTAGTTAAATAACTGATTTTTCGTTTAAATGAAATATTACCACTTCTGTGATTTGATTTTCAAAAATCCGACATACATGGTTGTCATTAAGAAGTAAAATGTGGTTCAATGAGATTAAAATAATTTTTTGTTGAATAGTAACTTTTAAGTTCTTAATCGCGATTAGAGGTAATTAGTGTAGTTTAAGGTAAAAATAATGTTTTAATAATATGAGATGAGCTTGACACTTGTCCTACTCCTATTGGATGAGTCATGGACGACCAAGACAACCCATGGGTCAACTTGGGGACCCCATGGAGCCACTTTGGTTGGAAAATGACATTAATATATATTTATTTAATGTTAAAATTAAATTGACACAAACATGAGTTGTTTTACTAAAACAGTTTTTAAGTGGGGTTACACAAGTCCAAATTTTGACTATAAATATTCATTAGAAAGCTAAATATATTTCCTACATCATAGTATTTTTTTTTATAATTTTTAGACATTAAATAAATTAAATTATTTACGACATCATGATGATGCAGCGATGAACTCATTATTTAACAATTTAAATAAAATGGATAGATAATGTAATATCTAAGACCTACACATGTCCAAAACCTATTGGATGAGGAGATTTAGAACCCTTATCACCTTATACTCGAATTATATAAGTTTGGGACCTCTAAAATCCGAAACTCATTTTATAATAAAGTGAATTTTCTTTACTTTCCAAAAGTGCCCCTCCTCTCCTCTTATAAAAGGCCCCCACCTCTACCACCTCATTCAAACGTTCAAGCCATTTGAATCGGCCAACCTCTGCCCAAATACTCTCCCAACTTCCCCCCCTTACTCCTAGAAGCCTCACTTTGGGCAGAACGCTTCCCAAGGAAGCCTTTGGCTCAAATCAAAAAGAGTTACCCGATTTTGAGGTAATGTCTTCTCTAATGTTGTTTTGTTTTATTTTTCTTCTCCAACCCCCTAAAATCTTTTTATTCATTTATTTTGTAAAAAAACCAGTATCCTCAATATACTAGGATGTTGTTATAATAAGGATTCGAGACACACTTACACACACCTACATCTAATGGTTAAAGAACATACGGTTTCTGTGGATGGCGAATTTCTGCCTCACGAAATGATGATTGTTTAACACTCATATAACACCTTAAAAGGTGGCCATTAAGATGTCACTATATTTATATATGATATATAATATGTTTATGTTTTACTTATGCTTCTGTATTTCTCATTTATGGCATACTTTATGATTTCCATTATGGGTAAACGCGATAATTTCATTTTAGGAAGTGCGGACTACCGCCCCCTCAAAGTGATTTGAATCGTTAATGCCATATGTGGGATGTATAAAGGATGGAGTAAATGGTATTATAAACTATATTATACTAGAATTATATTATACATTTATATCATTATTATTTCATTCCATTAAATATGAAATAGAAATGAAAGTAGTGTTCATGCGTACGTACGGCTTACCGTCTCCATGAACGGTGCATTTCATTTCTTACCTCTAAATGTTACGTAATATTATAAATGAATGTATATACTGGATATATATGATATATATGACATCTAAATCATGAATATAATTCTGGAGAAAATGGATATTCTACCACATAAACAACTTGTAATTATAAGAAGTTTATTGTTGACTCAAGTACCAAAGATCGACAAAACGACCGTTATTAACTTAAATAATTACATAATGTTCATATCATTGTAATAAGTGATATAAAAAGGATAATGAAATTGAAAATGGTTATTAATAAGGTATATATTCACTCTAGTTTATTATTCAGGATGTTAAAGAATGGTTGAGTCAAGTCAGACACGAGGTAAGGGAACTTCTTAACCCAATTTCTATTCTTTGGGTTAATCTCCTACTTTCAAATTATGTCATGATATTATTATGTCCTATCTTGTATTTTTACATTATTTATGTGTACTTATAGTGAATACACATTATAGATGTACTTTATTTTAAAAAAATGATCTTTTTAAGGACTTCGTCTCAATCCCCTTTCATTGAGGCATATTTGGTTTTATACACAACTTTCTTTTATACGGTGTATAAACCCCTTTGAATTTTACATTTATTCAAAAGGAATCTTTTTTATACGAAGCATTTTTCTAAATGACAAAAAGGGAATGTTTTTATTTCTGTACTTATGCGGCGACAATGACTTCCCCACCGCCGTGACCATTATTTGAGTTTCGGCTTCCTCTACAAGCCATAAGGTTTTTCAAATGAAAAACAAATACAATGTTTCACTTTTTTTTATTTTGGTATTGAAAATGGTTTTGAAAGCATTTTTACTATATCAATGTGTTGTATTGATATCTAGTGATTGAAATGTGGAAATGTTATGTTTCCTTTATGCATGTTTTATGTGATACGATTATGTTATGGTTTATGATATGTTTAAACCTATTCATATGAGGAATGTATTGGACTTAATAAGTGACGGGTGGAGCCCGCTATAGCTCCTCGATGCATCGGTAGGTCTCATGAGACAACTAGATGTGGAATTGGCTGAGGCCCTTTCCCAATTTGATTTATGGTTTTGGCCGATGCCTTAATCATTTTAGACGTCTTGGCCGAGGCCTTGACAAAATGTTTCAGAATGTCTGGCATTATACATTCCCTCGTTATGAAAGTGGTTATTGATATTGCATGTGATTATTCGACTAGTAGAATATCCATGTGAGTAAGTAAATGACATTATCTCATTTTACACTTGCCATATTATATTGAAGTTCAAGTTTAAAAAGGCTTTTGTTTTAGTTATACATTGCCTTAAATGTTAATGTTTATTTATGAAAGCTTCCGCAATATTGTTATCCTTACTGAGCATCTGAGCTCACCCCTTTCAATGTTTTAATATTTTCCAGGATGTGAAGAAGTATTTTATGAATGACCTGCAGGGATAGTCAGAAGAGGATATGAGTGTGGACTATGAAGACTTTGTTATTAGTTTTTCACTGTATGATGTAATGTAACATTTATGTATGTATCTAGTGTTTCCAAGGCTACTTAACTAATCGAACTTTTGAGACTTGATCTTTTGTGATCATGCCAATGTTACCAAGTAATACACCGACTCTGGGTAGCTGGGGTCGGGGTGTTACATTCAATGGTGTGGGTGTTGATTCCATATGAAGAAGCATACCTCTCCCAAATGGTTGAGTCAAAGGAAAGTTCCAACCTTGAGGAAATGCCCATCATGAGGGAATACAGTGATGTGTTTCCCAAAGAGTTTCCCGGAATTACCCCGGATCATGAGGTAGAGTTCTCAATTGAACTCATACCCGGACCTACTCCTATCTCGAAGTTCCCCTATAGGATGGCTCCTATCGAACTGGAGGAGTTAAAGAAGAAGCTGCAAGAGCATCTGGACAAAGGGTTCATATGCCCTAGTGCATCACCTTGGGGTGCACCAGTGCTCTTTGTGAAGAAGAAGGATGGAACAATGAGGCTATGTATCGATTATCAGGAACTCAACAAGATCACCATAAAGAACAAGTATCCTCTCCCAAGGATTGATGACTTGTTTGACCAGTTAAGAGGATCTCAATACTTCTCAAAGGTGGATCTTCATTCTGGATATCATCAGGTAAAGGTGAAGAAGGAAGATATTCAGAAGACTGCCTTCGAAACAAGTTATGGGAACTATGAGTTTTTGGTGATGCCCTTCAGACTTACTAATGCCCCTGCAATCTTCATGGATTTGATGAATAGAGCCTTTAGACATTACCTCGACAAATTTGTGGTAGTTTTTATCGATGATATTATCATCTACTATAAGAGAAAGGAGGAACATGAAGAACATATAAGACTTGTGTTGGCGACATTGAGAAAGGAGAAGTTGTATGCCAAGTTTAGAAAGTGTGACTTTTGGATGAATCAAGTCACGTTCTTGGGACATGTGATCAAAAGTGAGGTAATTTCTGTGGATCCTTCAAAGACAAAGGCGATTGAGGAATGAAACAAGCCCTCTAGTTTCATAGAAATCCGTAGTTTTCTTGGATTAGCTGGGTACTACCGATGTTTTGTGAGAAACTTCTCATGATTGTCAAGCCTGCTAACTAAGTTAACAAGGAAAGGGGTAAATTATGTCTGGATGGAAGAATGTGAGGGAAGCTTTATGGAGCTAAAAATAAGGCTGATCACTGCACCTGTACTCACACTACCGAAAAGTGGAGAAAGTTTTCTGATATACAGTAATGCTTCAAAGAAAGTCTTGGGTTGTGTACTCATGCAAAATGATAATGTGATAGCCTACGCCTCACGACAGTTGAAGATCCATGAGCATAACTACCTGACGCATGATCTAGAGCTGGCAGCCGGGATTTTTGCCTTGAAAACCTGGCAGCACTACCTTTATGGTGAGAAGTGTGACATATACACTGACCACAAGAGCCTAAAGTATATATTCACACAAAAGGAGCTCAACATACGTCAAAGGAGATTATTAGAGATAATCAAGGATTACGATTGCTCTATTCATCCTGGAAAGGTGAACAAGGTAGCTGACGCTCTAAGCAGAAAAGAACATACTACTCTATCCATGCCGTGGATTGAGAAAGACCATATCTTCATGGATATGCAAATAATGGATTTGGAAATCAGAAGGGCAGAGTATATATCCTACCTTGCCCAAATTATTGCGCAAACATCCATCCAAGAGAAGATTAAGGAAGCACAAAGGGATGATGTGGAGATACAAAAGAGGGTGAATTCAGTTATGGAAGGGAAGCTGCAAGAGTTCCATATCAGCGATGATGATGTGATTCAGTTTGGAATGTGGATTTGTGTGCCTTCATCACCCGGGATAAAGAAGGAGCTATTGGAAAATGCACATAGATCAACTTTCTCTATCCATCCTAGGAGTACCAAGATGTACCGTGATCTCCGAGAACACTTTTGGTGGGATAACATGAAAAAGGAGATTGCGGAATATATATCAAGGTGCTTGGTATGTCAGCAAGTTAAAGCTGAGCGACAAAAGTCCAAGGGTATGATGTAGCCATTGCCTATAACCATGTGGAAATGGGAAAACATTACTATGGACTTTGTCATGGGTCTCCCGAAGATGTCAAAGGGAAATAATGCGATATGGTTTGTGGTTGACCGACTCACCAAGATTGACCATTTTATCGCTATTTGGGAAGATCTCTCGCTTGATCAAATTGAAAAGATATATGTGAAGGAAGTGGTGAGATTGCATGGTGTTCCACTCTAAATTGTCTCTGACCGTGATCCAAGGTTCACATCTAAATTCTAGAGTAGCCTTCAACATGCTTTGAGTACTGAATTAAATTTCAGCATGACCTATCACCCCCAAACTGATGGCCAATCTGAAAGGACTATTCAGACGCTTGAAGATATTCTAAGAGCCTACTCTCTTGAATTCAAAGGTGGTTGGGATCCACATATCCCATTGGTTGAGTTCTCATACAACAATAGCTTCCACTCAAGTATCCAGATGGCTCCATATGAAGCTCTTTATGGAAAGCGATGTAAAACTCCAACCTGTTGGGATGAAGTTGGAGAAAGAAAGCTACTTGGGCCCGATCTTGTTCAAGAGATGACAGAGAAGGTTCAAGTCATCCAGAAACACATCAAAGCTGCTCAAAGTCAGCAAAAGAGCTATGTTGACAATCGTCGAAGGGACTTGGAGTTCGACGTTGGAGATAAAGTCTTCCTTCGAATATCTCTATGGAAGAGAGTCATGCGATTCGGGAAGAAAGGGAAGCTAAACACAAGGTATATTGGCCTCTTTGAGATCCTTAACCATATAGGAGATGTGGCCTATCATCTATCACTTCCACCGAATATGGCTCAAGTTCATGATGTGTTTCATGTATCACTACTGAGGAAGTACATACCAGACCCCTCACATGTACTAAACTCAGAGGTGGTGCAGCTGGAAGATGATCTCTCATATGAGGAGAAGCCAGTAGAGATTCTGGATCGGAGAGATAAGGTTATACGCAACAAGACACCCATCTTGTAAAAGTGTTGTGGAGGAACCATAAGTTTGAGGAAGCAACTTGAGAACTAGAAGAGGCAATGAAGAATAAGTACCCTCACCTATTTGTGTAAAGTGAAATTTCGGGGGTGAAATTTCTTAAGGGGGGAAGAATGTAACGACCCAAATTTTTTCAATGGAAATTATTTTCTTATATTTATGTCATAAAACAACATGAGAACACAAAATAATTAACTACTAAGTGATAAGTGACCTTTAAACATAAGTTTATCACTCCTATGTTTGGAATTTTGAAAATCTGATATACACGGTTGTGTTCAAGATGATTTTTAGAGTCTAATGAAACAAAAATAATTTTTGGTGAATAGTGACCTACCCTTATGAATAGTAACATACCCTTATGAATAGTAATATGACCCTTATGAATAGTAAATCATCTAACATAAGAGTAAAATTACCTATTAATAATAGAATAAGATTTATATATCTTAGAAAGTGACAATTTGACCTTAGTAAACGTTTTGGTATTTTGTAAGTCATAAATAAATAATTATAATTAATTAATTAATTTAAAATAATATTTAATTCACTAAAATGTATTCATAAATTATTGAATCAATGTCTTATAGTTTTTAGATAATTTTATAAGACCCTACATAATTTTTGAAAGCACTATAAAATCAGTTTTAATCTTAAAAACTGTTTTTTAAGTAAATTATGATTTTAATTAAATATTAAATTAATAATATTTAGAAAATTATTTTTGAAAAATGGACTTCATTTTTGGATTCTACACATCAAAAAATTGTGGGGGTAATTTTTTGGGATTTTTCTGAGATACTTGAATTTTTGATGAATAGTAGAATCCGATAATTCACAATAAATGCTAAATAATGTATTAATTGAGTCATTGATGATGTTCTGCTGATGTAAGACCACTTGGTTCAGGATTAAATTATAAAATTTCTATTATTGGTCATCCAAGACTCACTATTCCTTGTCTTAGGGGAAATTAATAAACTAATGAATTTTATATTAAGGAAACCCCTCTCCCCTCCACTATAAAAGCCACCCTTCACTCCCTCTTTTCCTCACACCTCTCAAGCTCCAAGACTTCTCTAAAATCTGCCCAAAACCCTTACCTAGACCCTCCCCCACGTCCAAGAGCTTCTGGTCTCTTCAAAATACCAAGCTGAGGCCCTTAAGGAGGTTCTCAAGAGGAGGATTCTAGAGGTAATTTCCCCCCCTCTTCTCCTTTAATTTCCTTTCAAGTTCAAGTTCATTTCTTGATCTCTCCACACCTATCTTCATCCAAATTGTGTTGTAACTCCATTAATATAAATATACTATAATTTTATGATTCTAATTGGATATTATATCATCCAAACCCCTTTCCCTCTTCCTTTTATTTTATTAAAGAGAACGTTGTTCGTGAGGTGTTAATTTATCACCTTCAAGAACAACATGCCTTATTCTTCCATTTCTACCTTCATATATGGTCATGAAACCATTTTTTTTGTTGAACAAGGATATGTTATATGTATTATATTCTATTTAATTTTCTGTAAATAACCTATGGGCATATTACTAAGTGAAAAGTTAAAACAAGTTCGTTGTGATTCAAAAACTGCTCAAATTAACCAAAATAATCATCATTTAATTATTATCTAATGATTCATCCACATGGATATAATTTGATCATTCAAAATCCTGTAATATTATTAATAACATTTAATATCAGTTCTGGATGTTTAACCATGTTCTACCCAAACATCAATTTAAGAATACAAGTGAACCACCCAAGAAAAACCATAAAAACGAACATCCCTGAACAATGTTTTTAAACTCTATAAGTCATCCAAAGAAACATAATATGACATAATGAAACCAGAATGAACCCTATTAATTTAAACATGGTTATGGATTTCTAATTAATGAATATAATGTCATTATACAGGACATTAAGGATAAGGAAGCATTCAGGTACAAGGTAAGGGGAAATTCTCGAACCCAACTTTCATCCTTCGGGTTTTACCTATTTCACTCCATTTCTGATAAGGTCACTCCTTAAAGATAATTTTTTCATCATTGTATTTACTTTTATAGGATATACATGTTTTATAATGAAGTTTTTTTCAATCCAAATGTTTTCCAAAATAACTCTTCTTTTAAGAACTCTACTTGTACCTCTCATTCATGGTTGATGGTTCTTGTATCAAGTATGTTGTTCCCTCTTTCTTTTGGGAAACCAAAGCTTATGAATGTATTCTTATGATATGAAACCCATTACATTTCATGGGTTAATTATGTTCATTTATGTTATATGTTCACTGTGGCATGCATGATAAATGATAATGTTATGATGTGACAGGTGCGCCCAGAATTATATAGCACAATATGAATGTTTAAATGTGACGGGTGTGCCCATAATTATACAGCGCTCCAATGCATTGGGTAAAGTGATGAATCTCATGAGTAAATTTGAAATGATGTGTGGAAAAGATTCTAGCTTGGTTTACAAGTATGTGTGGTAGTTAACCACTAATACATGATGTTTCATTTTTATGCATTGCCACATTTCAAGTCTATTATTTATGCTCCTCTCATGTTCATGATCTTTTTCCTATGTTATGATTATGATCACCCCATAATATATTGTTCTTATCTATCCTATTATTGGGATTTTAGCTCACCCGTTTTGATGTATATCCTCAGGTGGCTGCATGTACTAAGGAGAGGAAAAGTTCCAATAAGAAGCTACAGAAGAATAAATTAAACGAATGTTTATGCTTGATGCTGTATTTGTTATGTATGGTCATAGTTTTCCCAAGACACTAAACCTTTGGATCCTCTAAGTGTAATACTATTATGTTGTTTATCTTTGAAATTATGTAATAGTAATGCAAGAAAAGGTCGGGATGTTATACACTACCCTAAATGTATACCTTGTGTGACCTGCGTCTTTTACTTTGTGCTATGTGGTTGAGGTCTTGCTTGGTTGTATTACCTCTGTAGTATTTTTCTTTGTGGTGTTTTCCTTAATGGATTACTAAGAGACCTTCAAGGGTATCTAGGTCCCTACTATGTATTGTTATATTCACCCCTGCATGGGATTTACCCACACATGTTGTGTACGGTGCAGATGATTGATGTTTTGACAGAGGTACTCAGGGGAGCGAGACCGAAGGATACTACGATGGTGGTCTTAGTGGCCTAGGACTAGGGGGGGCCTAGTAGGACCAGGTGGGAAAGACATACTACTTCATCTTCTAGTAGCTTTACTACTCTCACAATCAGGTGGGGTTTTCCATAGATGGTCATCAGAGTTTCCTTTTGTACTTTGTTGTTTTCAATTCCTTGTTGGGTTTGTATTCTGGTCCACTTACATTCACTTGTACTTGCACTCATTTTTGTTTTAGTGGTATACTTGTTTTACCCCTTTCAGTGTGTTGGGATGTGGTTGGGTGTGTGCGTGTGTATAGGTTTAAAGGAAATGACTTCCATTTTTTTGGATATGCCTTTCCAGTGCTAGTCGCCAGCCCCTGGCCTATAGAAGGCATTCTTGGGGGTAGTCACGACACGGGGCCCAGGGGACGAGTCATGACAGAGCTCATAACGATAACCTTCCCAACCCATTTCTTTAATATTTACATACTGATTCTCAATCTAAGTGTGGGGGAGAGATTTATTAATCATGGGAGTTCTTTGAGGGGTTATGAGTCATTTGATGCACATAGATTGACATTATCTCATCCTAATCATATGTGTTCTATTTCATAGTATCCACATTCATTACATGTGTTCTTCTATGGGCATATAGATTCTTTTTGGTTCCAACAGTGAGTACATTTTTGGTCATTATTTGGTAAACCTCTCTTTTGGGGATACCGATAAAAGTGATGATCCATTACTCCAAGAGCTAGAGAGTTTTCTATATAACCTACTTTCATTGAGATGTTACAGATTATATGATACATGTGTACCATTCTTTTGGATTATTTTCTAACACTTATTTCATGGGGTTTTAGAGTTGATACTCACCAGTTTTTCCTACCCATATTATTTGAGTTCCATGTGTCTAAAAAAACAAAAAAAGTGAAACATTGGATTATATTATGCTTGGGGACAAGCAACATTTTAAGTGTGGGGGAGCGAGAGTTTGAGGGAGACATTTGGATTGAAATTTATTATGCATTTATTTCAAGATTCAACCCTCATTTTTTCTAAAAAAATGTCAAAATTGTTTTATGAACCACCATCCCGCATCCTCAGAGACATTTGAACATAATATGAAGCCCTCAATATTTGTGCATTCTTTTGATTTCCACTAGTGGAGATGTGAAATTCATTCCAAGCCTATGGTAAACATGCATGTGTACGATAATTGAGCATGAATTTGATCAAATATTTTGAGCAATGAGAGTGATGGAAAGGTAGGACACATGATACATGCGTGTACGTACTTGTTTTTGAAAGAATGCGTGTGGCAGAAAAATGGTTTTCAAAAATTGAAGTTTTAAATGAATCATGATATTTTATGGGTAAAAGAGATTGAAAAATTTTGAACTTGAAATTTTGATGTATTGATTTGTCTACAGGTGCAAAAATTTAAGTATGGGGGATTTTATTTACATGGATTTTTCTTGTATTTTTATAAAATTTTAAATTATTTTTAATTAATTAGTTTAACCATTTTATATTTTTAGTTTATTTTTTTATTTTTGTATAAGTTAAGATATTTTGATAATTTTTATTTAATTTATATACTAATATTAGTAATTTACTATTTCTATTATTTGTATTAATTTTATATATAATATTTAACACTATATTATCATTATTAGTTTCGCTAATTTTAGTTTATTTTAGTTTATTAATTATTATTAGTGTGTATATATTTTAATTATATATTTATATTTTAATTTATTTCATTATTTAGTTGTATTAATACAATAGTATTTTTTAATAGTTTATTATTATATTTAATAGTAGTATTATATTTAATTACATGTGCATTAATATTTAATTCTTATTACTATTATTATTAATATTATTATTTTATTTAACTTAATTATATAATTAGTTCTTTTAATTTGAATTTATCCTTTTTTTAATTTTATTTTTTTTATTTTTAAATTCACCCCTAACAACCCAGTGCCCCTCCCTGCCCCCTTATCCCCTATCTATCCGCCACCTCCCCTTGACCCATTCCCCTCCCAACCCACCTGCTATGCCCCTCCTCCCCCTAGCTAGTGCCACTCACCCACCCCACCCGTTTAACCAGCGCCTCCCCTTACCCCTCTCACTCACCCGTATACCCCCCACAACCCCTCCTACCTTCCCCCCTATACTCCCCCTTAGACAGTGACCCACTTATCTACCCCACACCCCAGCCCATCCCAGCCTAGCCCACCATTTCTCTTTTCTCCGACCACACTCCCCTACACCAACCCCTCCTTTCCAAGTAACCTCCCTCCTCTCCATTGTAAACCGACAGGTCTCACTATAGTGCACACCACAAGCAGATCACGACCCCCACTGCACACCCACATCAGACAAAGCATACTACAAGCCAAGAAGACATCTCCTCCTCTATCTATTTCAACTTCCTCACCTGTCATATTTTCAACATCCTATTCAGTGACAATTTGTTGATTGGAGATGACAATTGATTTGTGTGGAGACAGAGCATATTGACACAATCATTTTTTCACGATGGACGAAAGTGAGATTTTTAATTTTTGACTGTTGAGGCACTACTGGAAATAAAGGATATACCAACGGTTTAGAACTGTTGGTATAGGCTGGAGAACCGTTGGTATATTCTATACCAACGGTTGTCCAAACCATAGGGAAGTAAGGCATGGGGAAAGATATATACCAACGGTTTGAAGTAAACTGTTGGGGTAGCCCACTGTAGGTGTGGATTTGCCAACGGTTCTTGTTGAACCGTTGGTATAGGTTTACCCAATGGTTTAGAACCGTTGGGAATACTATTATTCTCATCTTATACCAACGGTTCACAACCGTTGGTATAGTATTTTTCCCAACGGTTTTCATCAAACCGTTGGGAATTCAATGGTTTTTATTTTATACCAACGGTTGTAAACCAATGGTATAGATATTTTCCCAACGGTTTCATTGAAACCGTTGGCATATGTTTAAGTATGGCAAAGTATACCAACGGTTTACAACCGTTGGTATTCAGTATTTTCAGAATTGTCAGCAGCCCCTCCCGTGGCCCCTCAAGTGCATACACCTGCATAAAAAACAACACTGAAAAGAACACCACCTCTTTGAATAGAGTCATGCTGAATAATTCCCCATTTGAATCTTCATATGACAAAAACACTGACTCACTTAAAACAACAAAAAAGAACACCACCTCTTTTAATAGAGTCATGGTGAATAATTCCCCATTTGAATCTTCATATGACAAAAATCATCCAGTATAGTTGAATCAGAGTTTCAATAAATCAAATATTATTTACACCCATTTAAATCTTCATACGACAACCACTTTTATAATATATAGTGAAAAGGTATTTTCATAGGAGTCTCATCACTTGTGACTCAGTAAGTGCCACACCATGCCTCAAATTGAGGCTGGGTTGACTGGTACACATCAAATATGATCCATGGATCATTGTCCTTAAGTTTCAACACAATCAAAATCCGTTTGATCGGTTTGGCATATGTACGTAAAATATTAATCCATTTTGAACAAATGAGAGGTAGTTTGGGTGGTCCCCGCCCCACAGTGACTCGTATTGAGGTGGGGTTGACTCGTACATGTCACATATGACCCATAGATTGTTTTACTAAAGTGTCAAAAGAATTAGAAGGTATTTGGTCTGTTTCCCGTATGTCAGTTGTTGATATCACTTACAATTTAGTCCCTTTTCAAGAAAAGAGAGATAATTTGAGTGGTCCTGGCCACACCGTGGCTTGGATTGAGGTAGTTTTGATTCGTAAAAGTCAAATATGACCCATGGATCGTTTTTCTAAAGTTTCAATAGAATCCTAATGCGTTTGGTTGGTTTGGCGTTTGTCAACAGTTGTTTTCACTTAAAGTTATGTCCATTTTAAACAAAAGAGAGACACTTGGAGTGGTGTCGGCCCCAACGGACCTCGGATTGAGGCGGGGTTGACTCGTACATGTCACATATGAGCCATGGATTGTTATCCTAATGTTTCAACACAATCAGAATTTGTGTGATCATTTTGGCGTATGTATGTAAAATGTTGTCCATTTTTAACATATGTGAGACAGTTTGGGTGGTGTTGGCCTCACCATGCCTCGGATTGAGGTGGTATTGACTCTTACACATCAAATATGACCCATGGATTGTTTTCCAAAAGTGTAAATAGATTACGAAGACGTTTGGTCGGTTTCCCGTATGACAGTTGTTGATTTCACTTACAATTTAGTCCATTTTCAACAAAAGAGAGAAAGTTTTAGTGGTCCCAGCCACACCATGGCTCGGATTGAAGTGGGGTTGACTCATAAAAATCACATATGACCCATGAATTGTTTTCCTAAAGTTTATATAGAATCCGTAGGCATTTGGTCAGTTTTTCGTATGTCAGTTTTTGTTTTCACTTAAAATTAAGTACATTTTAAAAAAAGAGCCACTTTCAGTGGTGTCGGCCACACCGGGCCTCAGATTGAGGCGGGGTTGACTCATACACGTCACATATGAGGCATGAATCATTGTCCTAATGTTTAAACACAATCATAATCTGTTTGATCGGTTTGGCGTATGTACATAAAATATTGTCCCTTTGGAACAAAAGAGAGGCAGTTTGGGTGGTCCCGGCCCCACGGTGCCTCGGATTGAGTTGGGGTTGACTCGTACACATCACATATGACCCATGGATCATTTTTCTAAAATATAAATAGAATCCGAAGGTGTTTGGTCAGTTTCCCGTATGTCAGTTGTTGATTTCACTTACAATTTAGTCCATTTTGAACAAAAGAGAGACAGTTTGAGTGGTCCCGGTCACACCGCGGCTCAGATTGTGGCAGAGTTGACTCGTACACATCACATTTGATCTATGGATCATTTTAGTAACATTTTAATAGAATTAGAAGTCGTTTGGTTGGTTTGGCGTATGTCAGTTGTTGTTTTCACTTAAAATTATGTCGATTTTAAACAAAAGAGAGATAGTTTGAGTAGTTCCGGCCACACCGCAGCTCGGATTGAGGAGATATTGACTTGTAAACATCACATATTACCCATGGATCTTTGTCCTAAAGTTTCGATAGAATCTGAAGGAGTTTGGTCCATTTCCCGTATGTCAGTTGTTGATTTCACTTACAATTTAGTCCATTTTTAACAAAAGAGATACATTTTGAGTAGTCCTGGACACACCGTGGCTCAGGTTTTGGCGGGGTTGACTTGTACACATCACATATGACACATGTATTGTTGTCCTAAAGTTTAGACATAATTAATAGGCGTTTGGTTGGTTTCTCGTATGTCAGTTGTTGTTTTCACTTAAAATTAAATACATTTAAAAAAAAGAGAGGCACTTTGAGTTGTGTCAGCCACACCGGGCCTCAGATTGAGACGGGGTTTACTCGTACACATCACATATGAGCCAGGTATCATTTTCATAAAGTTAAAACACAATCAGAATCCGTTTGATCGGTTTGGCGTATGTACGTAAACTATTGTCCATTTTTAACAAAAGAGAGGCAGTTTGGATGGTCCCGGCCCCACGGTGCCTCAGATTGAGGTAGAGTTGACTCATACACGTCACATATGACCAATGGATTGTTTTACTAATGTTTCAATATAATCCTAAGGCGTTTGGTCCGTTTCCCGTATGTTAGTTGTTGATTTCACTTACAATTTAGTCCATTTTGAACAAAAGAGAGAGAGTTTGAGTGGTATCAGCTACATCGTGGCTCGGTTTGTGGATGGGTTGACCCGTAAACGTCACATATGACCCATGGATCATTTTACTAAAGTTTTAACAGAACTCGTAGGCGTTTGATCAGTTTGGCGTATGTCAGTTGATGCTTTTCACTTAAAATGATGTCCTTTTGAAACAAAAGATGGACACTTTGAGTGGTGTCAGCTGCACCGCATGTCAGATTGAGGCGAGGATGATTCGTACATGTCACATAGGACCCATGGATCGTTCTCCTAAAGTTTCAATGGAAACCAAATGCGTTTGGTTGGTTTTCCGTATGTACTTAAAATGATGTCCATTTTAAACAAAAGAGAGCCACTTAGACTGATCTCGGCCACACCGCAACTCGGATTGAGCCCGGGTTGGCTCGTACAGGTAACATATGACCGATGGATCATTGTGATAAATTATCAACAGATTCGGAATGCGTTTGGTCAGTTTTGCATATGTCAGTTGTTCTTTTCACTTATAATCCTGTCCATTTTAAACAAAAGAGACACAGTTAGAACGGTGTCGGCCACACCACTCCTCGGATTGAGGCGGGATTGACTCGTACATGTCACATACGACCCATTGATCCTTGTGCTAAAGTATCGACACAGTCCGAATGCCTTTGGTTGGTTTTTCGTATGTCACTTGATGCTTTTCACTTAAAATGACGTCTTTTTGAAACAAAAGACCGACACTTTGAGTGGTGTCGGCCACACCGCCTCTCCGATTTTGGCGGGGTTGATTCGTACACGTCACATATTACCCATGGATCGTTCTCATAAATTTTCAACGGAAACCGAATCCGTTTGGTCATTTTTCCGTATATTCTTAAAATGGTGTCCATTTTAAACAAAAGGGAGCCACTTAGACTTATCCCGGCCACACCGCGACTTGGATTCTTCCCAGGTTGGCTCGTACACGTCACATATGACCCATGGATTGTTGGGATAAATTATCAACAGATTCAGAATGCGTTTGGTCGGTTTTCCGTATGCCAGTTGATGCTTTTCACTTAAAATGACGTCCTTTTGAAACAAAATACGGACACTTTGAGTGGTGTCGGCCACACTGCGTCTCTGGATTGAGCTGAAACCACCGTGAGACATTCTAATTATTATTCGTGACGTGTACGCGCATAGGTCACGTCAATCGGACGTGCGGTTTGCGCGGTACAGCTCAATATTCGTGTATTAAGTGATGAGCGTGCTTCGTAAACGCGCGTGAGGGGGGGTCCAAACAGGCCGAACGAAGTCAGAATGGCCTGAAATCAGACAACAAATATAGTTGATTGATTTCTGAAGTGGTCGACCAGACGGCACGTCAATCGGACGTGTCGTGTGCCCGCGGTGACCGACAACGTAGTTCTGGTGTCAAAAACGGCCAAAACGGGCGTCCAACGGTCAAATTCATAGCAGACGACCTCAGATTGAGCTGAAACCACCGTGCAACATTATAATTATTATTAGTGACGTGTACGCGCAGACGGCACGTCAATCGGACGTGCGGTTTGCACGGTACGGCTCAATATTCATGTTTTAAGTGATGTGCGCGCTTCGTAAACGCGCGTGAGGGGGGTCCAAACGGGCCCAACGATTTCGGAATGGCCTGAAATCAGATGAGAAATACGGGTGATTGATTTATGAAGTGGTCGAGCAGACGTCACATCAATCGGACATGCCCTGTGCCCGCGGTGACCGAGAACGCAGTTCGGGTGTCATAAACGGCCAAAACGGGCGTCAAACGGTCAAATTCATAGCGGACAACTTTGGATTCACTTGAAACCACCGTGCGATATTATAATTATTATTCGTGACGTGTACGCGCAGACCTCACGTCAATCGGACGTGTGGTTTGCGCGGTACGGCTCAATACTCTTGTTTTAAGTGATGCGCGCGCTTCGTAAACGCGCATGAGGGGGGTCCAAACGGGCCTAACGATGTCGGAATGGCCTGAAATCAGACGATAAATACGGGTGAGTGATTTATGAAGTGGTCGAGCAGACAGAACGTCAGTCGGACGTGCCGTGTGCCCGCGGTGACCGACAACGCAGTTCTGGTGTCATAAACGGCCAAAACGGGCGTCCAACGGGAAAATTCATAGCGTACAACCTCGGATTGAGCTGAAACCACCGTGAAACATTCTAATTATTATTAGTGACGTGTACGCGTAGACGGCACGTCAATCAGATGTGCGGTCTGTGCGGTAGGGCTCATTATGCGTTCTTTAAGCGTTGCGCGCGCTTGATAAACGCGCGTGGGGGGGTCCAAACTGGCCTGAAATCGGACGACATCAAAGGGTGAGTGAATTGTGATGTGGTTGAGCAGACGACACATCAATCGGACGTGTCGTGTGCCCGCGGTGACCGGGAACACCGTTCTGGTGTCATAAACGGCCAAAACGGGCGTCTAACGGTAAACCTCATAGAGGACGACATTGGATTGCCCTGAAATCACAGGACAACAATACCATTATTATTCGCGACATGCACGCGCAGAAGGCACATCAATCAGACGTGCGGTCTGCGTGGGAGGGCTCATTATGCATTCTTTAAGCGTTGCGCGCGCTTGAGAAACGCGCGTGGGGGGGTCCAAACTGACCGAATGAATTCCGAATGGCGTGAAATCGGACGACATCAAAGGTTGAGTGAATTGTGATGTGGGCGAGCAGAAGGCACGTCAATCGGATGTGCCGTGTGCCCGCGGTGACCGTGAACGCCGTTCTGGTGTCATAAACGGCCAAAATGGGCGTCTAACGTTCAAACTCATAGCGGACGACATCAGATTGACCTGAAATCATAGGACAACAATCCCATTATTATTCGCGACGTGAACACACAGACGGAATGTCAATCGGACGTGCGGTCTGTGCAGGAGGTCTCATTATGCGTTCTTTAAGCGTTGCGCGCGCTTGATAAACGCGCGTGGGGGGGTCCAAACTGGCCGAATGACAAAACCAAATAGGAACACACCCTCATGTTATCATATTAATAACTCTTCTTGAATCATTGAGAGTCACATCCCAATGATCATAGGATCACTAGCCTAATTGATCACTAACCATGAAACACATGTATGTTGGTCATGTCACCACATGCATCATCACTCATGCCACCATATCAATATATCACAAGGAATTCTCCAGGATAAGACAATATTTGATCACACATCATTCACATTTAGTTATCATAATACAAATTATATTTACATGCTTACGATATAGAATGAATCCACATTAGTAAGACCCACCCCTCTCATAAGTTACCATCACATCACTACAACCCATCCTAGAAAGCACCCTACCGCATACAAATTCACCCAATCTAGGGTCTAATACCCAATAGGATCTTACATACTAGGATACACATCATGGATCACTATCAAAACCATAAAAACATTGAAAGATCTAAAAAAATTAGTGCATGCCATCATTAGCTCATAGAATTGAAAAAAGGTAAGTAACAAGCAATATATCTCACTACTCCATACTCACCCAACAACATAAGGGTCTCACATCACTAGGGAATAATTCTATCCAATACTAAATGATCTTGATCCATTTTTCATATACATATATGATTCACCTCACCAATTACTAAATATTAATGACATAAAAAATTATGATTCCATTTAACTAGAATTAAACCATCAGGTTTTACAAGGAAATTCTATATAAGTATTTGTTTACACTTTAAATAATTTGACCCCATACCATAAATAAGGTGTTCAACAAAAATCAAGAACATGAATGTCATGTTAACACCCAACATTGACTCATTAATAAATTGTATTCGAATTTTATGGAAATACCAAAATAAATTAGTGAATCAATGTACCTATAGTGGTGCACATGACCACCATGAAACAACCATAAATTTTTACAAAAACCCTAATAATTGGGAATAACAAAATCAAGAATAGAAGTATATGATTTATAAGAGCTGGAACTATATCGTTGATAAAATATAGGAGTCTAACCTGGTAGGTGCTGATCTGATGGACGATGTGGGGATTGGGAGGTCCTTCTGCAAGGAATCGCTCCAGGAGGACACGAGGTGAATGCTTCTGTAATGTGGGGAGGCCACTGGCTCGATTTGGTATTTGGGGCTTTTTTTCCCAATGGTTTTTAATAACCGTTGGGAAAGACCAACCTTTCCCAATGGTTCCATAGAACCGTTGGGAAAACAAGGTCTAAGAAACCGTTGGGAAAAACCTATCTTTCCCAACGGTTTCCATATAACCGTTGGGAAAACAAGGGTCCTTCACCACTTTTCCCAACGGTTCTTAAGAACCATTGGGGCAAACCTATCTTTCCCAACGGTTTCATACAACCATTGGGAAAACTATGCATTGAGGGGTTTTTCCCAATGGTTTATAGAAACCGTTGGGAAAGACATGATATGACAACGATTCTTTGAACCGTTGGTACACAACTGTTGGGAAAGATCCCTTTTCCAGTAGTGAGGGTGTCTTGTGGTGACAACTGCAATGACATGGGCACAATGATATCTATTTATTATTTTATGTGTTGTGTTGTTGTCATAGTGGGATAATTATTTTGTGTCAGAGTTGTGATGAAATTAATGATAATTTCATGTCATTAATTTTGAACAATGTTTGATTGCCTTTTGAATTAATTTTAATGGGATGTTTATTTAATTAATTATATATGAATTTAAATTAATTTTCATTGGGACATGCACGCATGATTTTGTTTCTATTTGTGTGATACCTAATAAGTAATAACGTGTGAGAATTCATTAGAGAATTTATTTATCTAGAATTTGATCAAGCATGCGAGTGAATTCTAAATAAATAAATATATTAATCAAAAGAATTAATATTTTGTGTGCAATATCCTTCAAACTAGCATGAATGATACTTAATCAGTAATATATTGTGATTGAACCCGATACAGGTAGATACTTCGACTTTATGGGAAATGGTTCGTTGTATTTTACCAAGTGAATAAATAATACAATTACACACAAATTATTTTCCAGGATAGAGAAATAAATGGCAGATAATTTGTGTGAAAATTAGAATACTTTATACCATCAAAGAACAAGACCTGATAGTATTTTTATTAAATTTGGAATCAATTATAATTTAATAAATAAATATTCATATGTGGGAATTAAATAATTAGCATTACATGCACCTGAATAGACATCATGACTTTGAAACTTTCATCTATTCAGTTTATTTCATAGCTTAATTTTGTTCACTTAAATAGTTTTAGTTAATTTAAATAGTAATTTTAAAATAGACATTTAGTTTTTAAAACTTATTATTTTTTGATTACATTAAGTACTCATCTGGTTGAACATTTTTTCAAGAGAATATTCTTAGTGTCTACTCACATTCTCTCTGTGGTTTGACCCTTCTTGCCGCTTCTACAGTAGTTGGTAGGTTAATACATATTGAAAATTTGCATGAGTTGCAACATGCATTCTGTATCTCCAATATAGGTTTAAATAAAAATCTTAATCAAATATAGTTTCTTCTACCTCTTGATATTAAGGCATCGATTATTTTAGGATAATGTGATGGGATTATGAAACATGTTCCTTATATCAAGGAATTTCATGGAAAATGAGTTAAAATATTAAAATTTTGGTATTGTAGCCTGGAATCTATGTGTGATACGAGTTAGGATAGATCATGTTACAATTTCAAAAGATAAATTTCATGATATTGGTGGGTTAAATCAAAGATTCTGATATTAAACATGACATTGCACTTGAAAGTATCATACTGAATTAGTGTAGAAAGGAATTAGTGAATGTTTCTTGAATCAATGCAATGAGAGTTATAGGTATTAAACATAATTTGAAAAAAATATAATACTACAAGATTAGCATGAGGACTGATTGGTCTTTAATGATGTAATTTTTTTAGCTATAATGCTGATATGCTCATCCTGTTTTGAAGATCTAGTGTGATAGAATTATAGCTTAGATGTTAATGTTGAACATGTTTTTATAGGCCATGGATCTATATTATAAAGTGATGTATATCAGCTTCAAGGTGCTATGAGATATTGTGTGCTTTATGTACTGGTGAAGATATCGATCTTCTAAAATACTCTAGTGCTAGAACTAGTAGAAAAATATGATTTAGTATCACTATTTTAATGTTTATTCTCACATAACTAATGTTAATAATGGAATCAAAAATATTTTACTATTGGTTACTCTAAAACTAATGTTAAAAGTGCTTCAAAATTACTTTTAACATTGTTTATATCAGTAAATGACATTAAAAATCATCCAGAATAAATTTTAAGGTCTTTTTAAATGTAACAAATGTTATTTTTTAAAAAAAATCCAAAACACATGGCTTCTACTAATCTTTCTAATGCCTTCTTTTTGAAACCCTCATCCTCTTGACTCATGACCACACTCCACCCGCACTCAATCTTATTCATTTGTTTGACTTTAATATTCATTTTTTCATTATTTCTCCTCAATAATGCATGTTTCATCCTTCATCCACCACTGTTTACTTCATTCGGCCTACTGAAATATTAATCTGCTCAACTCGCAATTGTGCTCCAACTTTTTTGTTTAATTTATTTTATACTTTGTTTTTAAAACTTTTCTCCTTAATATTTCTTCATTCTCCCTTCTTCCACTACCCTCGATTATATTATCCAAAACAAATATCTATTTTCTATCATCACCCTCTATATTTTGTAAGTTTATTTTTATTTTTATTTTTGGAATATTAAATATAAATTTATTAGTTATAAATTTTATTTATTAATTTATTTTTTTTATATATATCATTGTTAATTATAAGTTTTTTATTATAATTTTTTTTAGTTTATAATTTTTTTAAAATATAATTTTTTTGTGATTGTAAATTATGGGTATAATTTGTTTTTGGATGTAAATATTTTTATTTATAATTGTTTGTATCTATAAATTTTTTTTGTTATATTTTTATTATAGTTAAAATATTTTTTGTTCATACATTTTTTAATTTGTAATTTTTTTCATTATAATTACTTTTGGTTGAATTTTGTTGTTGAAAATTGTTTTCCAGTTATAAATTTGTTTTTGGATCAAAATTGTTTGTATAAAATTCATATATATTTATATATTTATATTCATATATGTTTTAGATTTATATGTTTATACATATTTTTAAATATTTTTTTTAATATATTAATATATTATTTTGTGTCTTTAGATAATTATTGGATTGTAATTGGATAAATTCATGAAGAACTCATGATGAATATGAGAAAGTGGTTGATTTTTTTATAAATTTTAAAATGAAATCTTGAAAAAAAATCTTATTTTTCATCCATGCATGAAATGTTTGAATATGAGAAAATTATGGTATATAAAAATCAAAGACTCTCTAATTTTCTGTGATTTTAATCATAATTATACATGCTAGACCTAACATATTGAAATAAAAAATAATTTATGATCTAATTATAGTGAAGATAATTAACATGATATGGAGGATTGTCTTGGTGAATTATTTCATGATATAGGTCTTGAAACCATTAAAAACAACAAGTGTTTAATTATTTTATTAAGATGATGAGGTACCCCTATTTATATTTTTCACTATATTTATAGTGTTATTCACAGTGCTAGGATTATTTAACATGAAATAAGAAAATGGTTGGAGTGATAAAAGTTTCACTAAATTGATTAAACTTTTAAAAGAGGTATTTATAGAAGGAAATGAGATTCCATATTACAGTTATGAGGAAAAAAATATATTATTCCCAATGGGATTAGGGTATAAAAAGATATATTATTTCATTAATGTCTGTGTGTTTTATATGAAGTAATATGATACTTTATCAGAATTTTCTAAATATGGTACATTAGGATATAAAATGGATGAAAAATCCAATCATGATTCATTCTCAAGAATAGGAACTAGACCTCCTGCTAAAGCAACATGGTATCATTCAAAAATTACTCATTTGATGTGTCTATTTTCAAATTCAAATGACTCAATGAGTCTAATATGGCATATAGATGATCATATGTCTAAATAAAACCAATTACACCCTACTAATGGAAGAGATTTGATATAATGATGCAACCTTAAGACATTCCATAATTTAAATCTTTATACAATAATTCATTTTATTGAATTCTAAAATACTATTTATATTCATAGTTTTAGAGAATTAAGTCATCACCGTTAAAAAATAAAATATTACATCACAAATTAGACACTTCCACTTAGTATCCATTTTCCCACAATACAAAAACTTTTAAGATATAATAATTTTTTATTTTCCAGAAATATCTTCACAATTTTCATATTTATCCCATTCTTATCCCTACCCTTCCTTAAAACCTTATGAAAAACCTTTTAAAAAATGGGATGATCATAAAAATATTAGTAAGTGAAATATAAAATGAAACAAAGAAACTCATTAGCTCATGAAAACACATTATAAATTTTTTCCTTTTCATAATAAACATTAAACTCAAAATAAACATTTTATTACCCAAGAAATAAACTCTACTTACCTAAGAAAAAACTAAGAAAAAAAGTGAAGATATTTATCCCACATCTGGATCTCTATCCCCAAGGATTTCCCTTACGTGTTCCTTTACTGCCACAGTACACGAACCAAGGAAGTGGTCCATCCATATAGGATCCCATCTTGTTGATCCTCGATCTCCATTTGGTACATTGTGAAGGTGGATCCATCCTCGATGGCTAACTCACCCCATTCAATAACTTGTGTAGGATTACACACCTATCTTCATAGATGTGATCCATTGAATACATCATGAACTTTCTCTAACTGTGGGGGTAAGACTAGGTGGTAAGCAACCTCACTAACCCTATGCAGGATCTCGAATGGCTCGATAAACCTTAGGGATAGATTACCTACCTAGATGAATCTCTAAAATCCACATAATTGTGAGACACTCAAGAAAACATGGTCTCCCATCTCAAACTCAAAGGGTTTATTATGTTGATCTGCATAATATTTATTCATGCTCTGAGATTTACTCATCTTCTTGCAGATCAAATGGACATCCATCATTATATACTACACCATCTTTGGAACAAGAAGAGATGCCTCACTAATCTCAGTATAGTACAAGGGTGACTTGCAGTGTCTCTTACACAAGGCTTCAAAAGGTTCCATTCTAATAGTAAAATTATAATAATTATTATTATAAGAAGACTATACCAATGGTATGTGATCCTCCCAACTTTGGTAAAATTTTAACAGGAAATTCCTTTACATATCCTCCAACTCCTGGATAGTGTGCTCATGCTTCCCATTTTTTTCAGGATGAAAATTTGTACTCAACCTCAAATGGGCCCTAAATTCCTTCTACGCAACTATCTACAATGATGATGTTAACCATGCGTCATAGTCAAATAAAATAATCCGGAGAACCCTATGGAGGCATATGATCTCCTATAAAAACAACTGCCCCAAAATCTCCACTAAACTCTACTCCCTCATATTAAGGAAGTGCGCCAACTTAGTAAACCAATCAACTATCACTAGATGTAATAATATCCTATCACTATATATGGAAGACCTATAAAAAATTATATGGACATTTCATCCCATTTACACTCTAGGATATAAATAGGTTGTAATAAACTTGTTGTAACTTGGTTCTAATCCTTCACCTATTGACATGTGAGACAATGAGAGATGAACTCGACCACACTCCACCTCAAGCTAGAATTACAAAAATATAGCTGAAGGTCCATATACATCATCCCTACACTAGGATGTACAACCAAAAAACTCCTTCATCACATCCTCTTGCATCATGAGTAGAACACCATCCTTCCATGGAAATGGAGAAGTGATTCCCTCCTCTAGAGAATCCATATAGTAAATATCCTAAGGATATATGGACACATAGGAAATCAAAGTTGATATATCCCTACTGATCTTCCCACACACGCTAGATAAGATAAGGAGTCAACACCATCAAATAAATATAAGACGCACCCCTCTCTTCCACCAGGGTCAGCTGCAAGGAATCCAACTGCTCTGACACCTCCTCTAACAAAAGAGACCAGGACTTCCAACTAAGTGAATCTGTCACCACATTAACCTCCCCAGGAGTATAGACTATATCAGATTCATAGTTCTATAGAAATTCCAAATAAAGTCTATATATTAGGTTCAAATATCTATGAATGAAGATATACCTAATACTTTGATGGTCTAAGTAAACAAAAAAGTGATCTTCCAGAAGATATTTCATCCACATCTTTAGAGCAATGATAACAACTTACTACTTTATGTCATGATTCACACAGTTCATTTCATGGGGTCTCAACTACATCGACCCATATGTGATAACTTACAACCTCTATATCAATACATAGATGAGACCAAATCTAGAGGCATCACAATATACTACGTACTCCATGCCCTCCTATGGTAATCTCAAAACTAGATCACTAGTCATCCTCAACTCCTCAAAGGATCTCGAACACTTCTCAATCCAATGAAATGAATTCCCTTTCAATGTTAGGCCATTCAAATGGGTTTTAATCCTATAAAATTATTCTTTGAACCTCTAGTAGTACTCCACCAAGCTAAGAATACTTTTCACATCTAAAACACACATGAGTGGATCCCAAGAAATCACTAGATAGATCTTTGATGGGTCTACATCTAATCCTTTATCGAAAATGACATGCCCTAAAAAGTGAACCTCATGGATCTAGAAATATAACTTTGAGAGATTACCGTAAATATCATGCTCCTAAAGAAAGTCCAGGACCATAATCAAGATCTCTCTATGCTCATCCTTTATCAAAGAGTATATGAGTATGTGATCAATTAAGAAAACCACAAACTAGTCCATGTATAGCTAAAATATCCGGCTCATCAAGGCCATATACACATTAGGAGAATTTGTCACACTGAAATTCATTACTAAGAACTCATATTGTCTATAGAGACATAAGAATTATAGATTCAAAATATCAGAACTATGAACCCTCAACTAGTGGTAGTCATACACGAGATCAATATTTAAGAACCATATCACACCTCACAATTGATTATAGAGGTCATAAATCATCATAAAGGGGAATTTTTTCTTTATCATACCCTATTTTGGGAGATGATAATCACGACATATCTGCAAGATCCTATTCGCAACTACACCCTTAGTTTCCATAGTTTGGTAGGGGCCATTCGATATGCTGTAGAAGATATCAGAGCTATCTTGGGGTGAAAGTCAATGCAATAAAAAAACTCTCATTGTGGAGGTAAACACGACGCATCCTTAAGATAGATCCCTCATACTCATCCACCATCAATGTAATCTAAAATATCATAACATCCACTACTCCCAGGGTAATAATATCCAACTGATAAGGATGTTGTTGTAACCACTTGTGAACGAGCTCATCCAACCCTACCTAGAGATAAATCCTTATCAAAGATGGAAAACTCCATCAAAACAAACTAAAATCACTGTTACACACACTGTTATTGATTATCTGGGTATGGATAGTAAATGACTAGACCATACTGAGGAAAATATCACAGGATCCCACTACTGCTATGGAAAGATTTTGTGTGAGGCTCTCTCTCATAATAGAGTCAGATCAAAATATTAAAATAAATAGTTGATCATTCATCCTCTCTTTTGGAGAGTTCAACATAAGGGTTGGAAAAAATGGTTTCCAATGGTACCTCAAGGTCTCAAATAGGGGCTACATATAGAGAAGTATGTCTTATGACTCTACCCTATAACTGCAGATGGAGTAGTGGAGACACATGTCATACCTCAAACCACACTTGAAGCCACTAATCCAAAATCTCTTACTGCCTAAATCTATCTAATCCCTTTCCCAAAAACTCACAAAAAAATGATTTCATTGAAACCTTAACACATGAAATAACCTTAAGTATACAATTTGGAGGAACTCATCTGCTTCACCTCAACATTATATTCTTTGGAAGATACTAACTTACCCTCACAATTTTGAATCATGTCGCAAGATCACATCTCAGTAGAGAATGTTTCCATATTTCATGAATGTTTGAATCCGTGTCAAACATCACCAACATAGGTCTCTACCGATGCCCCGTATCACTCTAGATAAGTATCACCACTAGGATCACCATCAGGTGGGGTCCTATTCAAGTGGAACATTCAAACCACAAGCTCACACCAGTCCCCAAACAGACAAGAAGGGGGTCCTATCTCACAATGAAACTTGGGTGATCTTTATATTTAAAACCCATGATGTGTACTCAACATAGTCGCGTCATTTTTCAGTGCCTTTGAAGACAAAAAATATCCATGGAGAAGACTGGTTTCCAAAGAACCTTTTTATTAGTTGAGGTCTTTACAAGATGAAAAACCTAGACCACTTCCTTGGTTAAAACCTCTACTTCCTGATGGTCTATCTCATCATGAAACTGTAGTGGTCTCTATCACTAAAACTCACATAACGTGCTAAGACTATGCGTACCATCATATTTTCCTATTGGATCCATCCGCTTCTCAACTTGTGGATTATAATACACCTATTCCATTGAAGAATTCACATGATTCTAAACAAGTGGTATCACTTCTTGTTGCCTTCCTAGAGAAGAAAACTCATGGTTGGGTCCCTAAACTAAGGCCTCATCACTCAACTTATCTTCATCATGAAACTATCTAAAAAACCTGGCTGGCTATCATCATAGAGTCATATTTAAAGTTATCAAGACAATTAATGGTCAAAGAGTATATATAGGGAGATTACTCAACAAAGATAGTCAAAGGACTCAATCCTATTTGATGCATATACCAAGTCCCCTATAACTAACGTCTTAGTATGTCGGGTCAACAAGTAGGTAGTTAGAGTCCTGGTGAATGGATACATCATACTTCGCACTAAAAATGGGTTCTCTAGATTGAAAGCCGCATTCAAGAACCTCTGGTACTATTTTCCTAAGTTCCTAATTAAACCTCATAAAGGGAAAAAACTCCAAACACTATCTCAAGGTTGAACCACCTTTTATACAAATCAATCACGACTCAACCCACTGGGGGTTTTCTGGATGACAGAAGGCCAAGACAGAACTACCCCATGCCTACCTCCATAGGCCAGAGGCTCATGAAAAGAACCAAATGGAATAACTAAAATGGGATTCATTTTATTAAAGTAACTGAATGCATGCACTTAACCATCTCCATTAAAAAGTGATGAGGAATAATAGTAAAAGAAATTAGTATCTAGAGTAAAAACCATGCATGTAATAACTTCTAGGGAATACAATTGAATGAGATAGTGCAATATGAATGATTAAAGAAAAAAATACATGACCAACCAAAAATTATGTCCCAACCAAAAAATAATTGAAAATAATGAAATATGAGAGAGCCTGACTCATGATATCCAAGACCAACAACCATATGTGGTTTATGAATTCAATTATACCTATGCTCATTTGAAATCATCACTCACCTATCCTTCATATGCATAAGACATTACATGTGTGGGAAAAATTCCATGCATGAGTGAGTATATACATACCCAGTAGGACAAACCAAAAAAATGAAGTGGGGGAAATGGAAGACATGATAGAAGTAGTCAAATCAACCCAAAAAAGGAAAAAAAAACACAAAAACAAAGATATATATTCTCATAAAAGAATACCAAATGCGAGAGAAAGGGAATATCCATCTCATAGCCTATCCCGAGACAATGAGTCTTCCATAAGTTCCTAAGGTCCATCAATGATGACTAATATCTTGTGTTTATGTATGAAGAAGTCATATTAAGGACCCATTCCTTGGTACTATAGGGGAGTATTGTATCCATATATAGAGAACATATTCCCTTGTGTAATAGGGCATTGCCTCCTCTGTATCTATACAAAAAATTATGGAGGACCCCCACCCTAGTATGATAGGGGTACTATCTTTATGGATAGAGGAACCACACCCTGGTGTGATAGGGGAGTGAAACCTTTGTATCTGCATGAGTATGGAGGACCTGTGCCCTATTATGATAGGGTAGTACACTCTTTATGGATAAGGGAATAATGCCCTAGTGTGACAAGGGAGTGTGACCTATGTATCTGAACAATGATTATGGTGGACCCACATCCCAATATGACAAGGTAGTACCATCTCCGTGGATATAAGACTCTAACCCTGGTGTGACATGGGAGTGTCTCCACTATATCTGTATAACAAGTATGAAGGAAAATTAACCTAGTATGATAGGGGAGTACCATCTTCATGGATAGAGGACTCATGACTTGGTGCAACAAGGGAGTGTATCCTCTTTCTGATGATCCCAACCAGTCACTTCTATCATTAAATATCACCTAAAGAAGCATCCTTATTGGAAAATATCACAGCATATCTCAAAAGGAACAAAGAAGGATAAAATCACATTCTACCCGAAAAAAAACTCAAAATAGGATAATTGTGGGCCAAAATCCAAGTTAAAATGGAATATATATGAGATATAGAAGTTTTTGGAAGAAGTGAACAATGTGTATGAGGGGTCACATGGAATGTGACCTCACCTAGACTCCTAGCCATGTCCCTGCCAGCACACAACTTTACTTTCCACGTAGAAATACACAACATATGTAGTTCTATCACACGGTGTGTCTTGCCCGCTTGGGGTCTACCTGTTCTCTCTTGGTTGTATCTGTGTACCTTAGGTTGTGTCTATGTACGTGTACATGTATTTAGTTTTGTCTAATTATCAGTCCATGCTCGTGTACCTTAGGTCATTCCCATGTACTCACAGAGTACATGAAATATGGTGCTACAAAGGATCTTGGTTGTGTACCCTCTATACATGCTGAGTAAGATGGCTGGATGTCATGTGAAATGTGGAACCTTCACACACAGTGTGATAATTAACTCAAACCTGAAAACCAAAGCACCACAGAATGGGGGACTGCACGATGTGTGTTCCTCCCAGTACAAACCGTGTTGTTGGGATTTTTACTGAACAATTTTTTCTCAATGTGGCTTCTAGATCCATATCTCCATCCACAAAATCCTCTTATTTAACAAATGGAATCCTCAAAAAACAAAGGAATCATCACTAACTATAGATTTTTGAGCTCTGATGGATGAAAACCAGGAAACCAAAATGCCCGTATGTGGCTGCACTGCCTCCCGCACACCACCCATCATCATCTCCAATTTCAATACTAGATCCAAAAAGTATCACACATGTTCCATACAAATATATCTTCAAACAACAAATAATTATTTATATATACATATTCCATGAATCTGGGGGTTCGATCATGCTCAAACCTGACCAACAATCTCAAACTGTGACCCTATAGGCTAATAAGGAAAACATGTAGAACAGTGGGGGAAAATCACAAGAACGAAGGTGAATCAATTGTTGGAAAAGTGTTCTTGGTCAATAATTTCATAATTATGAATAATTGGGAAAAAAGTGTGGCATGTAAATATAAAAATCTAATTAATAAATTATTCATTCAATAGGTATCATGCAACAAGTTTGAGAACACAAAATCAAAATTAGATACCAATTCATGCTTTAGATATTTAATTAGAGGCGAGGAAAACCAAAATTGAAGATACCTACCTCAATATTTGATTGATAATTTGTGAATAACATGTTCTATAGTGATGAGGAAGATCTATTACATTTGGTATCTATCGATTCAAAATGATCCAATCACTGAGCATCATCTGATCTTGATCTACAATTAAGGTCATCAGAGCTCAACTTTAAAACCTCCCAGGGTTATGCGATTAACCCTGGAGAAATTTCATAACAATATATATACAGAAAATTATATTTTGGTAATTTAAATTTAAATAAATAAATAAATAAATAAATAAATAATTTATTTTAATTTAAACAGACCCACAAATGGTTTCCTCATCCAAACAACTAATAATGACCAACATTAGGTCGCACCTAGGGTAAACCCCATGCTCTGGATTCAACCATGGTATCATATTTATGATATGAGACTCCATTTAGGATAAATTTCATTATTTATGAAAAATTTTATGTGTTTCATATAAAATATATTTAATATTTTTATAAAATTAATTTAGGGATCACCAGTTGCTGGAATTGCACATAATCTCTGATCCTAGCTCTGATTTTTTTCTTAATATATTTAAAAGTCATACAAGGGATAACAAAGTCTCTATACAGAGGGTCTTCTCTTAAGTAATTCAAAATCATATAATAATTACTTTTATTACTTTATTATATATATATATATTATTTTATTTATGCTTAAATTAAGTAAATATGATAGTTCTTTATATTATATCAATAAGATAATAGTTCAAAATTAATGAAAATAAATTTAGATAGAATCACAATTGGTATTCAAGAGGTCAAAAATGTTATCCCATCATTAATATTCTATGGACTTACCCCAAATCCAAGCTCTCCTAAATGGAACACTATCAATTTAGACATATCTACTCTTATTTTGTAGGAGTTAGTGCATTTCTTTCACAAGTACACTAGCACTTTATTTCCTGGGTGAACTACTTTACACTTATTAGGTGTGTAGTGTAATACTTGATATCACTCAATCTCATTCTCTCTTGAGGTATGCATCACGAAAGTGGAGAACTAATTTTCACTATAACTCAGCTAGCCACTTTCTTAGTTTATTCACTCCATAATTACCTAGATTATTAATTCAACTATAAAATCATTGAAGGGGTTATATAAATAAACTAGTATTTAGATAAGGAATCATTATGAATAGAAATTGATGGAAACTATTACCAACCCCCATCACAATGTATAATGAATTTGATAGAAATAATACAGGATAATAAAAAAAATGGAAAATTGTATATATAGGAACCAAGAATCACACTATCATCTCTCTTGGACTAACCACATGTTGTTATCATTCCATTAGAGAGTAGTTCAAACATAGAGTTAAAATAACACAAAAAATAAAAATAAAAATTACAATATAAAAATTCATAATGGAAAGGAAATAATATATAAAAAATATGAATGAATCATGATCCCCAAAAACAGTATCCCCCTTCCCCTTATATAGGTATTTGAGTCCCCTAAAGAACATGATAAATAATTATATAAATTTAAAATCTATATGAATATTTTATATTAATCCACCCTTTCCCTTTTAATCTCCACATATATATCTCCTCTATATATTTTTCATTCATCTTAAATAGCTATACTGGAATTACAATATAGTGTATTATTACTATTATTGAGCCAATATACCCATAATAATTCAAGAATAATTAGAAGTTTGGGTTCAATTATCTATAACATATCAAATATGAGTACATTATAAGATTTGTAAATTGAACCCTTTATACTAGCTTTGTAATTACATAAGATTGAACTCCCTTGTTTTCCACTATATATACACACATCAAAATTATTAGAAGTTGTGTATGTGATATCCCTTGAATATGTGTGAATAAATATCTTTAATCAAATTGAGTTACCTATACATCCTTCTATAAAGGATTTGATACTTTATTAAGAAAATTGGTTGGTATTGTGAATCTTGGGCCTCACAAAATGAATTTATTGGGAAAGTGGGTTGAATTATTAAAAGGTTTTCACTATATTTTAGACTATATGAATGTTGTAGGTAATAATGGATTAAGACCTATAAAGATGAATTTTAGGATGTAGATAGGTCATAATTGTGATTCTAGTGCTGAACAAAATGTTGCACTCAATTTTATGGTGTTGAATTGGTGTAGAATGGTTACTGTGAAGCTTTCATGAACTGATGTGACTGTATCTATGGGTATTACACTTTATTGGAGATAATATTTTATAAAAATCTTAGTACATGGACTACATGGGATTAAATAAAGGTGTCTGTGAGTTATAATATTGATATCCTTAGCTAGAGTTGAAGATCTAGTGTGTGGGTAATGATCCATATATATTAATGCTAAACAGGATTCTTTATAACAATGAACTATGTGGAAAAGTGTATTATATTGACTTCATGGTGTTGTTAACTGATTTTTTCTTTATGGGGTGGTGAAAATACTAGGTTTTTACAATAGATGAGTTTTGGTGTAGGTTCAATAATATGTTTCAACTAATGTGTTATAGGGATGATGTTTCATGTGATAGGTGGGATTTATGGAATAATAAAAGGCTATGGTCTAGTGTTACTGGTGGAGTGTGAGGTTTTATGGAAATTATGGATATGATGTGACATTATTTAATAAAAAATCTAAAATAAAATTCAGGCCTCAGTGAAATTTATAGAATTAAAATTATGAATTAAATTTAGTTTTTTAAATTCAAAATTAATGAAAAAATTTATAATAAAATTAATTAAAATAATTTTTTCTTTCAAAATTAAATTCAAAATGAAAATAATAATTAAAATATAATATTTAATCATACATTTCATACATATTAGAAATTTTTATTTTTTTAAAAAAAGTTAAAAATTAACAAAACAAATTCACTCAATCACTACCCCACACTTAATATTTTCCCAACTAGGGAAATCATTAAAATGAAATCCCATAAAAAAAGTAACCCATGAGAATATTTTTAGAAAATTGTTTCAATTTTCCTGAATTTTCAATATTCAATTTGTATCTATATAATATTTCCAAAAAATAATGAAATTTTCCCATGATAGATTTTTCATCCAAATTTTCAAAAAATCACACCCAAAGCTATTTTAAATCAATTTATTTTAAAAATTTATAATCCATAATATAGAGTAATTTTTTTAGTAAACCAATTCATAGATAAATAAATTTATACTAAGCATGGTCTACGTAGTTAAAAAAATTAAATATATAATAAATCAGTTAAGTTTACAAATAAAAATATTTAGTGAAACTTATAGAATAATTAAACTCCAAGACATATTCAAATTTCAACGCTCTAAAATTCCAACCAAGAATGGAATTTTTTATAGACGAGTAATCTACATTCAAGAAGTTCTACTAAAAAACTGGAATCAATGAATTTTTGTAAGAATTTTATATCTAAAATAAATTTTAAATAAAAAATATAAATTTAGGAAAACTATTTCATTATTCCACATAATAATTATTAGGATTATTTTATGATTTAATTATCTGATTATTTTTCCCACCTATCTCTATTTACTTTAACATATCATTCACATCTATGGACCCTTATAACCTATATTTTTAGATAAATTTTTTATCTTTAAAGAATAATTGGTTTAATTTTTTTATCAATATTAAGTTCTATATGATTCAATAATATTTTTATCATTATCATTTATCCAAAAATTGAGTCGAAATTTTTATTAATCATAATGTATTTTCAAGGTTTTTTATGAGGTTATAGGCTGGTAGGTGATTATGTTAAAAAATATTTAAAGATGATGTTTTCTATTTTAGTAAAATACATGATATTAAATGAAATATTAATGAAAAATTACCTCACTCTTCAATTTATAAAGATATCACCCAACACACAAAATATTATTCCATTTTTATTTGATTTACAAGTCTAAATCATAGTGTACAATATATGATTCATTATCATTATTTCATATTTCTTTCTAAATTATATTTTATATAATTTTTTATTTTGGTAACAAGAGGGTAACATGAGATCAATAAAAATTTACTTGTGAAACTCCCATCCCATACTAAATTAGAACATACTCATCACATTTTCCTAAATAGTGATATTCCTTAAAAAATATTCCACTTTTTGGGCAGGTAAGAAATTATGGGATTGTAATATAGCTTACCTATAATGAAGTTTGTGGTATTTAAGGGATTAAAAATAGGATTTATGTAAGGTTTTAGAACATATATACATAAGGGGTGGAAAAAATAGTTCATCATTTATTTTAATATAAATTTATGAACTCCAAAAAGTTTTGGAAGAGTGTCATAGTAAGTTATTTAACACAAAACAAAAAAAATCTCTTAAAAAAGAAGGTCATTTGAATGTGTATACCAAATAGGTTTAGATAACTCATAGTATAGTGAAGTGATAAACATAAACCAATGATAAGATCCTTCCCACCTAAATTGTTTCTAAAAGTAAAGTTGGATATTAAACTTAGGTCAAATAGTATTTGAAAACATAAAATAATAAAAAAATAGACTTTAAAAAAATAAATCAGGGTTTATTTTATAGAGAAATAAACTAAAAACATATAAAAAATAAAAAAAGGAAGAAGAAAAGTAAGAAAACCAATATTATTCTCCCTTTACCATACTTAGTTTTTCCATTATCCTAAGAAATAAAGTATATCATTTAAATTTAAATTATAAAATAAATTATATAGAAAATATAAGAGAAAATTTTGGAGAAAAAATGATTATTTTTGGATGGATAGCCTTTAAAGGATGTAATTTCATCCTTTATTTATTTCTAAAAATCCTCATGGAGGTGTTTAAATACTTTTAAATATTTTTTTATATATTTAAAAACAATGATATGTTAAAAATTTATTAAAAATAAAGATGAAAGAACTGAAACTAAATGATCAAATTCCTAAAAAAGCAAGAAATATTAGGTAAAATTCCCATGAGATGATACATTTTCATTTTCTATAATTAGATATTAGAAATGGTCATACATAGTTTTAATGTTGATATAGTTTCTTTGATAAGAACCACCACATTTGGGTTACTCTACAACTATCCATCAACTTTTTCTTTTGAAGGTACCCATGTTTAATTATTTGTATATAAACCCCCTATACAGTGTTAGATTTAGTAACAAAGAGGAGTGGGATGATTATGTTTGGGGTATCTTCCTCTTTATATTTATCTTGAATGAATGCACAATCCCTTAAGGTTGGATTATGAATCTAAGATTTTAGATCTTCTTTTTATTTTTAAACATTATATTCTTGGACTTCAATTTTTTTTCCTTAATCCTCTCATGAAATATATTTTATAGTTAGAGGATATTTAATATATAATTCACTCTCCTTGAATTCAACCATTTTTTATATAATATTTTATTCTTTAAAAATTTGTAGTACTTCTAATATTGTTGTTGAATCTTGTATATTAAAATAATAGAGATAATATTTTATTTTAGTTTTTGAAAAATTTAAATCAAATGAATTTATATTTAATTTCCCCCAAAAGTTTTTCACCTATAATTTATTATTCTTTATGAAAATCCATTGGAAAATAGCTTATTAGTGTAATATATAGGAATTGTTTTCTAATCTCTCTTCAAAACACACCATATTTTTTATAGGTTACTGTACTTCTCCATTAATAGTTTGAAACTATTTAACTAGGTTTACAATGTTAAAACAAAGGGTATTATTTTTTTAATTTGTTTTTAATATAATTAGACCATAATGTGATTATTTTGATGTTTTTCCTCTTTTTGGATTCAACTTATAGCTCTTTATTCTTAGGAAAATCCTTTTATAAAGAAGTTTTTGGTAAGACAACGTAATGAAAATTCTTCCTTCAACATCACCTTGACCTCTTATGATTACTATTCAAATTATGTATTGATATATTATTACATTATAAGGTCAGAAACAACACATTTTTTAGTTTTCCATTGGGAAACTTGATCTAATTTATCATTGATACTTTCTTGGTTCAATTATATTTTCTCTAGATATTCAATAATCAAATAAGTTTCATTATTATTCAAATCTATATTCTCCACCACTTCATAATATATGAGATTATTTTAATTATCATACCATATTCCCATAGGAAATATCTATAGTAATAATATAATATACAGTTTCTTTTAATTTACCCACCCATGTGGTATTCAATTAGAATTGGTGATATTGAATTTATTTTAACAAAAATAAATAAAGAAATAAAAAAATACCAAGAATGAGAAAATAACTATGTTACTTCTTTTGGAATTCCATACAATGTTAACAAAATTGATTGAGTGATAAACCTTATCAAAGGATCTTAAAATTACTTAAAATTTATAAAACTCCCATGAGTATAGCATTATGGATAACAATAGGGTTGTCTCTCAAGTAATCTGAATCAAATAGAAATTCCCATTGCCACTTCATTATATTTTTGGGTTTTTTATGTTTAAAGAAGGTAAAAATGGATTTTTTTGACTAATTTTCAAAGGATAATAAATATAGAATGAATAGAAATAAATTCAAATGGAATTGTGATTATTCTCTAGGAGGTCACTAATGTGATTTTTTCACTGTTCTTCAAAAGTATTTCCATTAATCCTTTATTTATTTAATGGATCACCACCACTGTGGTCATATCACTATTATTTTATTGAATTTAGTTCATTCTATCACAATTATACAAGTCTTTTCTTTCATAATAAGACTATTATACACTCCTTAGGTGTGTAGTGTTATCTTGTATCTCACTAAATCACATCCTCTCTCAAGGTATTCCTCATATAAGTAGACACTTTGTTTACAATCAATCTCACCTAGCCACTATCTATATTTATTTACTAAAAAAATACAAAAATCATAAAATTTTATAGATAAACATGGAAGATAATATATTAATGAACTAAAATTTAGAGAAAGAGTCATGGTGAAAAGAAATGGTGGGAAACTATTACCAACCCCAATCATAAAGCAAAATTAATCCTTGTAGAAGGAATATAGGATAATTAAAAAATATAAAATATTATAAACAAGACTCAAGAATAAATTTTTTAGTTGGAGACTAACCACATGTGGTTATCACTCTATTAGAGCAGAGTTCAAAAAAATATAGATAAGAACCTATAAAACATAGTCATAATTCTAATGAAAACAATATAGAAATGAAGAGTAAGAGAAAATACATAAAATATTGATAAACTAGATCCCCCAAAATAGGGACCCCTTATCCTTATATGAGAATCTAAATATCTTCAATAATAATTGAAATATTTATATAAAAGTAAATCCATACCAATATTGTATGTTAATGCTCTCTTACCCATTTGACCTCGATGTAGATATATTAGCTTCATATCTTTCATCCATCTTCATCAACTAAAATGTAATTATACTATAGTGTATATTTCTATAATCAAATATGACTCAATTTACTATTTAAAGAATAATAAGTAGACCAGGTTTAATTCTTTCAACATGTCAGAAATAGGTACTTCAAGATATTTGGAATTTGAACACCCTGAGCCTACTTTATCATCATTTAATATGAATCTAACTTAATGTTTTCTTTATATATTATATCAAAATTATCCATAACTATGTTTATAGTATCCCGTACATATGTTTGAATCAAAACCTTAATTCAAATTGAGTTTCTTAAATCTATTGATATTAAGTAATTAGTTATTTTATGGATCAGGATTATGAAACATGTTCCTTATATCATGGATTTTCTAGGAAAATGAGCTAAAATATTAAAAGGCTGGTATTGTAGCTTAGACTATATGTGTGATGTGAGTTATGATAGATCACGTGCTAACTTAAAAAGCTAAAGTTCATGATATGGGTGGGTTAAAACTAATATTCTAATATAAAACATGAAATTTAACTCAAAAGTCTCATACAAAATTGGTGCGGGAAGGTATTAGTGAAGCTTTCTTGAATCAGAGAAATGAGATTTCTAGGTCTTACACTTGATTTGAACCAATAAAACACTAATATCTTAGTATGAGTATTGATTGGGCTTGAATGAAGGAATTTTTTATTTATAATGCTGAGATGCTCATCCGATGTTGAAGATCTAGTGTGAGGGAACTGCAACTTAGATGTTAATGTTGAACATGATTTTACAGGCCATGGATTTATATTCTAAATTAATGTGTATCATCTTCAAGGTGATATGAGTAGTTGTGTTATTTTTTTTATTGGTGATGATATCGATTTGTTAAAATATACTAGTGTTAGAAGTAGTAGATAAATATGATATAACATTGTGATATTACTGTTTGTTTTTATATAACTGATGTTAATAACAACATGGGAAGGATTTTAATTTTAGTTATACTAAAATTGATGTTAAAAGTGCTTCAAGATGGATTTTAACATCTTTTATATCATAAAATGACATTAAATTTCATTCCAAAGAACTTTTAATTTAATTTTTAACACAACTAATGTTAAAATATTTTTAAAAATCCAAAACACTTTGCTTCTTCTAATATTTTTGATGCCTTCTTTCTGAAACCCTCATCCTCTTGAATCATGACCACACTCCATCCATGCTTGATCTTCTTAATTTTTTGACATTAATATTAATTTTTTCATTGTTTATCCTTAATCATTCCTCATTCATCCTTCTTCCACCACCATTGATTTCATTTAGTCCATTGAAACACTAATCTTCTCGAATATCAACTACATTCCAATTTTTTTATTTAATCAATTTTATACCTTTTTTACAAACATTTATCCTCAATATTTTATCATCCCCCATTCTTATATATCCCTTGACATTATTCACCAGACCTCAATATTCATTTTCTATTATTGAACTCCATATTTTGTAACTTAATTTTTTTTATTTTGGGATGATTAATTAATTAATAAATAATTATTAATTATATTTATTCATTCATTTGTTTTTATATATATCATTGACAATTTTTTTATAATTAGTTCTTGGTTATAATTATTATTATTATAAATTTGTTTTGATTATAAATTATGGGTATAATTTGTTTTTATTCTTAACTATTTGTATCTGTTAATTTTTTATTGTTATACTTTTTTTATGGTTAAAATAATTTTTTTCATAATTTTCTTTCATTTGTAATTTTTTTAATTTTAATTAATTTTGGGTAAAAATCATTTTTTCTTACAAATTTTTGTGAATTATAAATTTTTTCAATACATAAATTTTTCTAAAATATTTATCCATGTTTATATATTTAATTCTTATATTTTTTAAATTTAACTATTCATATATATGTATAAATATTTATTTGTTTTTAATATAGTAAAATATTATTTTGTGACTTTATATAATTAATGGATTTTGATTAGACAAATTCATGATGAAATGGTGATTAATATGAGAAAGTGGTTGATTTTCTTAGAATTTTCCAAATGAAATATTAAAAAAAATTATATGATTTTATATCCATGCATGAAGTGTTTGAATATGGAAAAATTATGGTACATATAAATCAAATACCATATGATTTGATATGGTGTTAATCATAATTATACATTATCGATCTCACATAGAGAAATAAAAACAATTCAAGATCTAATGATGGTGAAGATGTTCAACCTAAGATGGAGGATCGTCTTGAATAATTAATTCATTATGTGGGTCTTAAAACCATTAAAAAACAACAAGTGTTGAAAGATTGTATGAATATTATAAGAAACCACTATTTCACGGTTTCACTATATTTATAGTGTTATTTATATTTCTGGGATTAGTTAACATGAAATAATGAAATGTTTGGAGTGATAACGTTTTTCTAAATTGATTGAACTTTTAGAAGAACTACTTCTAGAAAGCAATGAGCTTCCAGATTCCAATTATGAGGCAAAAAAAATTATGCCCAATGGGATTATGGTATAAAAATATATATGTTTTCCCCAATTATTGTGTGTTGTATAGGAAGAAATAAGAAATTTTATCATAATTTCCTAAATATGGGACATCAATATATAAAATGGATGAAAAATACAACTAGGATTCATTCTCAATATTGGGCACCAAACCACCCACTAAAGAAATCTAGTATCTTTCAAAAATTTATTATTTGGAGCGTCTGTTTGAAAATTAAAATGACACAAAGAGGATAAGATGACATACAAATGATCACATATTTGATGGAAATCTACACCACCATACTAATGGAAAATATTTGATAAAAGGAACCATCCTTACAAAATTCTATAAATTGAATCTTTAGACAAGAATTCATTTTCTTTAAATATTAAAGACCTTTTAGGTTTGTATTTTTAGAGAATTATGCCATCATACGTAAAAAATAAAATATTACATCACAAATTGGAAAATTTAACTAAGTATCCATTTTTTCAATAATATAAAAACTTTTATAAAATAATAATTTTTCTTTTCATGGAATATCTTCAGAATTTTCATCTTGACTTCATACTTATCCCTACCCATCTATAACACCCTATGAAAAATATTTGAAAACATGGGATTATAACCAAAATCTCAGTAAGGGAAATATAAAAACAAATATAGAAACTTGTTATCTCATGGATACATATTATAAAAATGTTCATTTTCATAATAAATGTTTAACTCAAAATAAAAATTTTCTTACCCAAGAAATAAACTCCACTACCCAAAGCTTCATAATAAATTTTATAAAAAATATTAAATTAACACATAAATATCATAATTTATTCTTTACAAAAATAAACAAATCATGAATAGTTTTTTAAAAAGTTATAAATTTCACCCTTAAGAAGTATCATAAACATTTATTTAAACATAAGATCATTATCTTAGGTTGTAAAATCATAATATTTATATGAAACACCGTGGAAATCATAGATAAATTATGTAGGTAACTTAGAAAATTATTTTTATATCACACTTATAATCACTCTTACAAATGGGATAACCTACCCAGTAAATTATAATGATCTCTTTGGATAAACCTATAATTTGTTAACTCAATACCTTTACCCAATGCATTGGAGAACTATATCAGGATCACTCATCATCATGAGATATATAAAGAACACCCATAATCATAAGATATATCGATATCATCCATCATCATAAATTTTTTGAAAGAGCCGTAATATAATAATAATGCATGAAATATTTAATTTTCATAATTATAATCATAAAAATACTATTTGTACCCATTAGAAAAGCATTTCCAAATATCAAAATATTAATTCCATTTAAAACCATTTTTAAAATAACCAAATTAAAGGGAAAGACGATTTTTCTTTGAAGAAAAAATGGAATATTATAAAGGATTACAAACATAAAATAACAGTTATGAAAGTGAAAAAACCCATTGAGGCCTTATATGTTAAAATATAACATTCATTTTTCCTTTTTGTTAAAAATTTTCATATACAATACTTAAAACATTAAAATAAATTCAAAATTTGAAAAAAAATCCTTTATGATTTATTCATGCACATATAAAAACTTTCATAAAATAATTTTAATAATATGTACATGGAATAAATTTTTTAGAAAATAAATCTTTAAAACATTTAAAATGAGGATTTTAAGGTAAACGTTCCCTTACCTCGAGTCTGACATGTCACGTGTGTTATTTATATGAATAAAAATTATTATTTTTTAAATTGTATACTTAATTTATAAACTTTTTCAAGTTTATTATTAATTTTATTTTATTTATTACCATGTTATGTTCAATTACTTAATCAATTAATTTTATGTCAGACGTTTTGACGATATTCGATACATACGTCCAAAATGACTTTGGGAGGTTCACTATGGTCAAATAGGTCATTATTACATTATCATAAAAATAATAATAATTAAATAATAATAATTTTAATATATTAAATATACTTTTAAAACCAACCATGCAATATGGTTATGAAAAAATAATTCTGTTATAATCATGTTGATGGTAGGACGCATGTACACATGAGTAACATTTTCATTTTTCAAAAAACATGAGGGGAATAAAGTAAGTACTTTTTTATTTATATAATTATTTTAATATCATAAATATAATATTATATCTTTAATTAAACTTATATATATCAACCATGTGATTTGGTGATGAAAAATGAATCACATCACTTCACAGAGGTGGTAATCCACACGTACACATGAACGAAGATATCATTTTTCAATGAATGGAAATGTAATAAAATAGATGATATATTATCTTTAAATAATTATAAATATATCATTAATATAATATATATACATTAAATATATAATTATGACCAATTGTGATAGTCAGTGAGGGAAAAAAATAATATCGGTTCGCAAGGCGGCAACCCATCGTACACACAAACGATAGATTAATTAACCATTTGATGGAAGATGAGATGAATATAGTTTATTAAATTAATAAAATATAATATTTTATATGTAATATAATTATTTTATTATTACATCATGGTTAAATAATATTTTAAATCGGTAGAAAAATAAATAAACTTAAAATAGTTCTGTTATGACTTGTGCCTTGTCCTCTGATAACCTCTTTGGATTATAACTAAATAATCACAGGTTTGGTCTTTTGGTGAGACCAAGACCTCTAAGATATAAGGAGGGATTTTGGGGAGATAATTGGGTAGATCATGGCCCAAATAGAGTTCTCAAATTGTCTAAGGAGTAGAGGATAAGAGGTTCCCTTTTATAAGTGAGGGAAATGACACACTTAGAATTACTTAAAATATTAAATAATATATATATATCATAATATTGTTAAAACAATGGAAAAAAATATTGAAATATAATATTTTATATGTTCAAAATAAAATCAAACAATCATATTTGGAAATTTTATTGGATATATTTTAATCCTCATCTCCTAGTTAAACCACTTTAAATTCATTTTAACCTTAAACGTGATAACTTAACTTTTTACCATGATAACATAATTATATGACCAAAAATAAAAGGGTAATTATAAAAAATTTGTATAAAATAATTCAAAATTTTTAATCCACTTTAATAGGTTCAATTTTAAAAAATATAAGAAATTACTTTTAATATAAGAACACAAAACACATGAAGAACAATTTTTAGTAAAATACCTTATTTAAGAGAAATGTTTTTTTACCATGAAAGAAGTAATAAATTGATTTACACAATTTTTTTGAATAAATAATAAAACAAGGAGTTTTTTTATTCTTTTGGAACAATCCAAAAGTGAATGGAATCTCATAACCACATCATTAAATGAAAATACCGAAAAAAGATTTTAAATTTGAATAAAATATAAATTATCTTCTCAAAACTCAATATCAGGTTCCCAAACTACAAATAATGTATTAAAATATATTATTTAACTCTATAAACATATATTTGGTAAACAATTAATCATCCAATAGGATAAATGAAAGTTTCATAGATATTTTAATGATTTTCCCTGTATTTTTAACCATGTTTTACCCTTTCTAACGTGATAAATCTTACTACGATAATTTTTCATATTTCATAAAAATAAAAGAAAATTATTTAAAAAATTTAGAATTCCATATTAGAAATATAGAATCAATTTTTTAGGATTTAATTTATATAATTACAATAAATTAATTTAAGATAAAAAATAAAAAACAACAAAAAATAGTTTTTAGAAAAAAGGGTTTTTATGTCCAAAAATGAACTTCTACCAAAATAAATTATTACACCAATTCTTATATAATTAATTATTTTATTTCTAAATAAAATATAATTATGTTAATTTTATATCAAATTAAAATAATAATTATATTTTTCAATGAAATAAATTATTGTTTTACAAAAATAATATTTTTTACTATTTAATAAAAATCAATCATTTCAGAAAAATCCCAAAATTTCACCCTAAGATAATTTTGATATGAATATTTTAAAAAGAAATTTAATTTTTTGATATTAAAATTCAAATATTTAGATATTAATAATTGAAATAAAACCATATAATATATAAAAATGAATTTAGTTAGAATAAAACTATTTTCTTTTTTGATTGAAAAAATAATTTAAATTATTATAATGAATATAAATATATAAAATATAATTAATAAATATTAATAAGACATAAAATTCATTTAATATTAACATTACCTTGTTTTTTATATTTTTTTCACCTATTTGGAAATTGTTTCACAATTTTATTCATTACTTAAATAAGTGGCGATATTTTTGCTTCATATCATTTTCATATTCCCATGTTGCTTATTTCATCATATTGTTTTTCCAAAAAACTTTAACCTGGTAAATCACTTTATTCTAAAACACTTGCTCTTTGTGGTCAATAATCTGTACTAGTTATTTCTCATAATAATTTTTTTCTTCCAACCGAACTATTTCAAGGCTCTAAACATGAGATGTATTTGGAATGTATTTTCTTAACTATAAAAAAGGAAATACATAATGTACCTGAGATAAAGTGGGAGTAAAGTACAATAGATAATTATCCTATCTAATATTGTCTAGAATTTCATATAGTATAATAAACCATGTAATTATCTTCATTTTTTACAAAAATTCATAACAATTTTCCATGGATATACTTTAAGAAAAACATAATCACCTACCATAAAAGAAAAATATTTCCCTAATTATCCACATTAATTTTATTCCTTCTCTGATCTATCCTCATGTTGGATTGAATCATCTTAACCTTCTCAACCATTTCTTCTACCAATTTTGGTTCCAAAAAATTTCTTTCCCCAACTTTATACCAATAAGCTAGAGTCTGACACCACTTTTTATACAATTCTTCAAAATTTTTCATCTATATACTGGAATAAAAACTATTATTATAAAAAAAATCAACCAAATTCATATGTTGATCCTAAATTCCTTGATAATCAATTAAATAAGATCGAATAATATCCTATAAATTTTGAATCACTCACTTTTATTGTCCATCAGACTGAGGATGAAATGTTTTATTAAAATATAATTCAATACTACAAGAATTATGAAGTCCTTTAAATAAAATAAATATTAATCTAGGATCATGATTAGATACAATAGAAATAGTAACTACATGTAAAAAATTAACTCTTTAATATAAATTCAAGAATTCTTTTACAAAAATGTATTTTCTTGAATGGGATGAAAATCCACAAATTTATTTAATTGATCAATAATTACCAGAATCACATTATTACCTTGATATTTCATTGGTAATTTCACTAAAAAATTCCTAGATATATTCTCCCATTTCAATTTTGGTACTGGAAATGGTTAAGAATCCCCTTTGGTAGTTGTCATTCTACTTTAACCTATTGAAAATTTAAACATTTTAAAGTAAAATTAGTAATATCTTTCCTCATTCCTTCCCACTAGAAATGTCCCTAATGGTATCTATACATTTTTTTTACTTCCATGATTAATTGAAAATAGAGAGCTGTGATCCTCACTCAATAGTTTTTCTATTAACATGGGGTCACATGAAACATATAACAATTTTTTTAATCATGATACAACTTCTTTGTCAAGATTAAATTTAGGAAACTTACCTTTCATAAATAATGTCATGAAATTTTTAAAGAAAAAACTATAGATTCCAATTCATGGTCATGTGTATAATAATTTTTATCATGGGATTTTAATTGATGTGATGCATAAGAAATTGTATAATCATTATGCATTAAAAAAACCCATTTCAATAAATGAATCATCATTGTAGATACAAAATTCACCATTTATGGATGGCATGGGAAAAACTATATCATTCAATATTTTTTCTTCAATTCCTATAGACATTAATATAATTCCTTTATCCAAATAAACCTATCTCCTTTTCTTATTAACTTTTTTAGTGGTCTTGAAAACAATGAAAAGTTTTAAATAAACCACAAGTAATATACTTCTCATCTATGGAATCTATGAGTCTCAGAAACATTTGTAGGTCCTGGCCATTCAACAACCATTTTAGTTTTATTAGGATAAATAGTTATGTCATATTTATTTATGATATGTACAAGGAATGAAATCTATTATAAAAAAAATTATAATTTTTTTTAATTTTCCATATTACTTATTTTTATTAATGGTTTGAAGAATATTTATTATATATTTTTTTCAAGATCTTATTAAATTTTAGAATAAATAAAAATTTCATCAATAAATAAAACCATATATTTATCCAAATATTTATGAAAAAATCTATTCATAAGATCTATAAATATAGTTAGAGCATTCATCAAATCAAATGGAATAACCACAAACTCATAATACCTATACCTAGTATGAAACCCTATATTAGGGATGTCATCCTCTTTCACTATCAACTGAAGGTATGCAGAACTAATATCAACCTTTAAAAAATACTGATCACCCTAGAGATGATAAAATAAGTCATTTATATGAGTAAATCAATACATATTCTTAACATTAATGTTATTCGATACTCTATAATCAATAAAAAGACTCATGAGACCATATTACTTATAAAAAATAAAACATGAGCACCCCATAGTGAAATTCAAAAATGAGAAGAAAAAATAAACTCAACCTCCTAATCATGAATAACACTAACAAAACCATCAAGAAAAAATCTAGATATTATTTTACTATCGACCCATCATTAATCTGAACAATTACTTTATTTTAAACAATATGAGAAGATAAATTTCATTTCCATTTTTTAATAGTTTCTTAGCTTCATGATATATTATCAAAGGTATGAATTGATTCTTATATACAAATTAAAAATCATTTCAAAAAACCACTTCTTTGGATCTTCAATATATCATTACATGATAAACTGAAAGTCAATACATACCCAGAGTAACATAAAATTCTATAAAGAGAAAATCCTTCCAAATATGAAAATATGAATATATTTTTAGGTTATTGTTTCCTTAACATTATCCTTAGGTTTTTTTTTACCAAAACCCCTGTATTCATTTCTTGAGGTGAAATTTTTATTTTAACTGCAAATTTCATTGAAATGAAAGAATGTGTAGACCCTAAATTTGATAATACATTAGCATAATTTGAATAAGAAATCAATGTACCTATTAAAACTTCATTCAATAAACCATTTTATTTGAAATAATGATCTATATAACAAAATTATGTCATTAAAAGCACTTACTAGATTTCATAAGACATTCCCCATGGTACTTTTTACCACACCTATCACAAGTTGGAAACTTTATTTTCTTACCTTTAGATTTATTCATTGGATTCTTACCATTTTTAAAACCACATGTACCTATTTTTATTAATTCTTTAATAGGACACATTATAATTTTAGAAGCTCTATTTCTACCTTATCAGCATAGAAAAAAAGTTTCTCAAAACATTTAAATTCAAGAGAAGACAATGCTCTTTGGTATCATGGTTTTAATCTTGAGTAAAACCAATTAATTTCACTATCAAGATCCTAAAAAAACATTTTTTTCATACATTTCTAATTTGGTGAAGTTTTATTCATACATGAACACAAAATATTCTTATTTATACATCAATTACTTGAATTTATTTTTCATCATAAGTTGAACAACCTTTAAAAAATACTTCTCAAGGAAAATATTTTTAAATGTATCTCATTACATGGTTTCAATCTCTTATCATTCTATAGTATTATTAACCATTGACCACCATTGATCATATTCACATTTAAAATGAAAAATAGAAAGATATACCTTTTAATGCTCCAAATAACCCATGACTTTAAATATATTTTCTATAGATTTAATCCATCCATCAGCTACCACAGGGTTAGAATATGCTCTAAATATTGGAGGGTGTTATCTAAAAAATGACCCACTATTGGAATGTTCATCTATGGTAGATCTATTTTCTCTCTAACATAGATGAAACTAATATTTATATCTTAAATCAATTGATCCATCATAGTAAAAAACTACCGAGTTTGAATTCCAACTATTCCATGTTACTAATTTGGAAGAATAATTTCCCATTGATCCCTTCCTAATTTTGATTTTCTATTTCTTCTATACAAAACCATTTTGAATAAACATAGATTAGATGAAGAAATATAGTAATATAAAAACTATATATCATGATGATAATAAATTAGAATCCTTTAAGCGTAATTACTTTAATTATTAAAACCTATAAAATAATCTAATCCTTCCCTTTGATACTAACTATAAGGACCAAACATTAAAATATTCTATAAATTGAATCTTTAGACAAGAATTAATTTTCATGCATTCCCAAAAACCATTTAGGTTTATAGTTTTAGATAATTTTATCACCACCCTTAGAAATATAATATTACTTCACAAATTATAAAATTCCACTCAGTATACATTTTTTCAACAATACAAAACTTTTAAGATATATTTTTTTTCATGAAAAATATTCACAATTTTTATATTGACTTTATATTTTTTCCTACTCATAATTAAAACCCTATGATTTTTTTGAAAACATGGGATGAACACAAAAATCTTAGTAAGGTACATATAAAAAGAAATAAATAAACTTGTTAGTTCATGAATACAAATTATAAAAATCTTCCTTTTCCACAATAAAATTTGTACTCAAAATAAACCTTTTCTTACCCAATAAACCAACCTCAGTGACCAATGATTCATAAAATTTTTGATAATAAATATTAAAGGAAAAATAAATATCATAAATATTTTTTTAAAATCATGAAAAATTCATGAAAACTTTATCACAAAGTTATATGTTTCACCCTGAAGAAGTAGAATAAACTTTCCTTGAAACTTTACTTTATTAACTTACATTATGAAACCAAAATATTTCCATGAAAACTCATAGAAATTATAGATTAATCATGTAGGAAACTCTTGAAATCATTTAAATATAACTATTACATTCAATATTATAAATGGAATAAAATACCCGGTAAATTCAAATAATCTCCTAGGATAAACCTATAACCAGTTAGCCTTTTCTCTTTACCCAATGAATTGGAGATCTATATCATGATCGCTCATCATCATGAGCTCTATTAGGCGCACCTTTCATTATTAGATATATTGGTATTAACCATCAATATAAAAAATTTACAAGAACCATAACATAATCATAACACATTAAATCTTTCATTTTCATTATGACACTCATAAAAATAATCTTTACACCTAAAGGGAAAACATTTTAAGATATTGAAATATTCATTCCATTTAAAACCCTCTTCAAAAATAACCAAAAAAGGTGAGTGTTTTTATATGAAGAAAAAAATGGAATCCTATAAAGTTATACAAACATAAATTAACTATTATGGTAACAAAAAAACATTGACACCATATAAATTAAAATAGAACATTAATTTTTCCTTTTTTTCAAAATGCTCTGTATAAAATACTTAAAATGATTACTTTTGAAAACCTTTGAAATAAAATGAAAAGTAAAAACAATTATTTTTAATTAATTTTTTTACATATAAATATATCAAAAAAATAATTTTATAAATAAAGATATAGAAGAAAAAGATTAAGAAAATAAATCATCAAAACATTTAAAAATGAATTTTTAAGGTAAAGTGTCCCTTAACTTGAGTGAAACTTGTCACATATTTTATTTATCATCATGAATAATAAACTTATTTTAATTATATAATTTCTTAATAAACTTTTTCATGTTTATTATTCATTTTATTTTAAATATCACCATGTAATATTCTATTACTTAATCAATTAAGTTCACGTCGGATGTTTTAATGATATTCATCTCACATGTCCAAAATAATTTCGTTAGGTTGAATATGGTTAGATAGGTCATTATTACTATAAGGCCCCAGCCTTAAACCTTACTTAATATTGAATTAAATGAATAATTCACATTGAGGATCTTTTCAGGTTTAGAGTTTTAGAGAATTAGAACATAACTATTACATCTTAAAAGATTACAATGTAGACACTTCTACTAAGTCTCCATAAAATAAAAACTCTTAAAAAGAAAGATGTCTAGATTACATGTTTTAGATAGCATGAAATTCCCTTGATCCCATCCTTGACCTTATTCCACTTTAAGTACTGTGAAAAACATTTCGAAAAAACTTGGGGTGAGCATAAAAAGCTCAGTAAGGGATACAAAAAGAATGAAAACTGTTAGTTTTTCAAACATCAAGTAAACCATGTATACTATATCAAAGTAATACCTTCACCTTCATGAAGTAGTAAAAAAAAAAATCTTCACTGAATAAAGTATCATTACTTACCTTTTTGTAACCAAAGGATTACCATAAAATCCATAAAAAGAACACATAACATATATAAAGGTAACTTGGGACATAAACATACTTAAGTGGAATAACCATACGGTCGACTTCCACACATATCACTTAATGGAATAGCCATACGGCCAATTTTCATACATACTTAATGGAATAGCCATACGGCCGACTTCCATACCCAATGCATTGGAGGTTATAACGTAACCACCCGTCCTGGTATTCATGGCACCACCCGTCACATGGTTTATAATGTAACCACCCGTTAAAATGTCCAAGTACCAATATAAAATCATAAAACATAAAACCAATATAAAGGAATGATAACATTTCCACATTTCAATCATAATATAACATAAATATATTGACATAATATAATCCTTTATCAAAACCATTTTCAATACCAAAATACTTAAAAGAGTATATGGTATTTATTTTATTCTAAAAACAATACGGCTTGTTGAGGAAGCCAAAGACCAAATAATACTCGCGGTGGCGGAAAAAGTCGTTGTCACCGCGTACGTTAAAAAACATTCCTTTTTGTCGTTTAGTAAAACACTTCGTAGAAAGAGATTCCTTTTGTATAAAAGTAAATGTCAAAGGTTTTATACACCATATAAAAGAAAGTTGTGTATAAAATGAAATATTCCTCAATGAAAGGAGATTGAGATGAAGTCCCTTACCTTGGGTCCGACTTGACTCGATCGTTCTTTAACGTCCTGAATAATAAACTTGAGTAAATTTATACTTGATTAAGAACATTTTTAAAGTTCATTATTCTTTTTATATCACTTATTGCCATGTTATAAACATTATGTAACCATTTAAGTTAATAATGTTTGTTTTGTCAATATTTGGTTCTTAAGTCGAAAGTTGACTTCTTACAATTACATGTTGTTCATGTGGTCAAAAGTTATTTATATCCAGAATGAAATTCCTGATTTGGATATAATATGTATCATATATATCCAGCATATACATGTATTTATAATATTACATAATCATTTAGAAGTAAGAAATGAAATGCACCGTTCATGGAGACGGTAAGCTGTACGTACGCATGAACGCTACTTTCATTTCTTTGTCATATTAGTGGAATTAAAACTAAATGAGAGGTATGTATATTTTAATTTCATAATTATATTCATCATTTAGATATATCATTAATTATATATATACATTATATACATGTAATTTTAATAGTACATTACATTTGGGGATAAGAAATGAAATTCACCGTTCATGGAGACGGTAAGCCGTATGTACACATGAACGCTACTTTCATTTCTATCTCATATTTTAATGGAAAGAAATAATAATGATATAGGTGTATATTATAATTCCAGTATAACATCATATATAATAACTTTAAATCCATCCTTTACACGTCCCACATATGGCATTAACGAATCACATCACTTTTAGGGGGCGGTAGTCCGCACTTCCTAAAATGAAGATATCGCGTATACCCATAATGGAAGCCATAAATGTATGCCCAAAATGAAAAATACAGAAGCTTAAGGAAAACATAAACATATTATATATCATATATAAAAATAGTGACATCATAATGGCCACCTTTGAAGGTGTTAAATGAGTATTGAACAATCATCGTTTCGGGAGGCAGAATTTCGCCATCCACGGAAACCGTATGTTCTTTAACCATTTGATATAGTTGTGTGAGAGTGTATCTAAAATAAATCTTATAAAAACATCCTAGTATATTTAAGATACTGGTGTTGTTACAAAAGAAGTAAATAAAAAGAGTTTAGGGGGTTGGAGAATCAAAATAAAACAAATGAACATGAGAGAATGAATTACCTTTAAAAGTGTAACTCCTTTTTATTTGAGCCTAAAGTATTCCTTTGAAAGGATTATGCCCAAAGGGAATCCTCTAGGATTAGTAGAGAGATGTGGATAGAGTAAATGGGCAGGGGTTGGCCGAGCCAAAGGCTTGATGAGTGTGTGAAATGGGGTAGAGGTGGGGGCCTTTTATAAGAGGAGAGGAGGGGCACTTTTGGAAAGTAAAGACATATTACTTTATTTGAAAATGTGTTTCGGTTTTAAAAGGTCCCACATTGATAGAATTCGTGGATAAGGTGATAAGGGTTCGAAATCCACTCATCCAATTTGTTTTTTCCATGTGTAGGTTTTAGAATTTTCATTATCTTTCCATTTTATTTAAATCGTCAAATAATGATGTCATCGCTGCATCATTATTATGTCATATATAATTTAATTTATTTAATGTCTAAAAATTATAAAAAAAATACTATGATGTAGGAAATCTTTTTAGCTTTCCAATGACTATTTATAATCAAAATTTGGACTTGTATAACCCCGCTCAAAAATTATTTTAGTAAAACTATTTATGTTAGTGTTATTTTCACTTTAACATTAAATAAAAATATATTAATGTCATTTTCCAACTAAAGTGGCTCCATGGGGTCCCCAAGTTGGCCCATGGCTTGTCTTGGTCGGCCATGACTCACACAATAGGTGTAGGACAAGTTTCATGGTGTTTTCACATTCTTATAATACCATTTTTACCTTAAACTACACTAATTACCTCTAATCGCGATTAATGAAAAAAAGTTACTATTCACCAAAAAATTATTTTAATATCAGTGAACCACATTTTACTTCTTAATGACAACCATGTATGTCGGATTTTCAAAATTCAATACAAATTAGTGTTAAACTTTCATTTAACTGAAAAATCAGTTTGCTTGATTACCACTTAGTAGTTTCACTATTCATCAAAAATTGATGTTTTTCAGAAAATTACCAAAAATTCACCCTAAGCTATATTTGATATTACGAATTCAAAAATGAAGTACATTTTAAAAAATTCAAAACATATAAGTCAAATTAATTAATTTAATAATTAATTCCCGCTGTCATGACAAATACCGTGTTTTTGTGAAACAATAAGTATCAAAAGATTGACACCAGTTTAAGTCCAATTTCAAAGTGAAATTGATTCCAATGACCACCATTGGATTAACTGGTAAAAATATATTCTAATTTCACTTTAAAACCAATTAAAATAATAATCTAATCATATAAATAATTTATATTAAAAAGAGGTTTTGAATTAAAATATAACATTTTACACTATTCATAAAAAAAATGAACTTTATCAGAAAGGTACCAAAAATTTACACAAAGTAAATTTTGATGTCCCGATTATAAAGAAGAGTTATATTTGGTCCAAAATAAAGTATAAGAGTGATAAAAACTATATTTAATGACGGTTCACCATTAAAAGGTGATAAGTGAACCTTTCGTGAAAATTAGGGTATAAATGCCTAAAATTGAACTCTTTCCGTATTTTAAGCCTTTATCTTTTATTGGGTAAATGTATAAACATTTAAAAACATATCTAATCATATTTTAGTTATTTCTATCCATTCCCGCCAGTACAACGGCTACTTATTAACTAACATTTAAAATAATATTATTTTATTACTAGTGTGCTACGTAAGTTTCAAAGAAACTCATCGTTGCGTATCGGGTACGCTATCGAACATAGCAACCCCTTTAAAATAAAATTAATATTTAATTCATAAATATTAATAAATATGAAAATTCTTTATTCTTTATTTACCTGGGATGTTACATCCTTCCCCCCTTTTTGGAATTGCGTCCTCGCAATTTTATTCACTTATCAAAATAAGTGGGGGTATTTATCCCTCATAGCATTTTCAGATTCCCACGTTGCCTCTTCAATCACATGGTTTTTCCACAAAACCTTTACCTGATGAATCACCTTATTCCGTAACACTTGCTCCCTGTGGTCAAGAATCTGGACCGGTTGCTCCTCATAAGATAGGCTCTCTTCCAGCTAAACTACCTCTGGACTCAAAACATGAGATGGATCTGGCATATACTTTCTCAACATCGAAACGTGAAAAACATTGTGTACCTGAGATAAACTCGGAGGTAAAGCCACTCGGTATGCAACTGATCCAACTCTTTCCAGAATTTCGTATGGTCCAACCAACCATGGACTCAACTTTCCTTTCTTACCAAATCTCATCACACTTTTCCAAGGAGAAACCTTGAGAAAAGCATGATCACCTACATCAAAAGATAGATCCTTCCTCCGGTTATCCGCATAACTCTTCTTCCTGCTCTGAGCTGTTCTCATGTGTTTTCTGAATCAACTGAACTTTTTCTGCCATCTCTTCTACCAATTCTGGTCCCATCAGCTTCCTTTCACCCACTTCATTCCAAAATGCTGGAGTTCGACACTGCTTCCCATATAATGCCTCAAATAGTGCCATCTGTATACTGGAATGAAAGCTGTTATTATAAGAAAATTCAACCAAAGAAAGATGTTGGTCCCAACTTCCCTGATAATCCATCAAACAAGATCGTAGCATATCCTACAATGTCTGAATTGTTCGTTCTGACTGCCCATCTGATTGAGGATGAAAAGCTGTACTAAAATTTTAATTCAGTACCCAACGACTTCTGAAGGCCTTTCCAAAAGTTAGAAGTAAACCTGGGTTCACGATCCAATACAATAGAGAGAGGAACTCCACGTAACCTGACTATCTCTTTAAGATACAAACGGGAAAGTTGATCTAGAGAGAAAGTATCTCGTATAGAAAGGAAATGAGAAGATTTGGTCAAGCGATCAACAATAACCCAGATTGCATTATTACCTCGAGATTTCCTCGGAAATCCCACAACAAAGTCCATGGATATGTTTTCCCATTTCCACTCTGGCACTGGTAAAGGCTGAAGCATCCCTTTCGGTAACTGCTGCTCTGCTTTAACCTGTTGACATGTCAAACACTTCACAGTAAAATCAGCAATGTCTCTTTTCATTCCATCCCACCAGTAATACTCCCGCAGACCTCTGTACATCTTAGTACTGCCAGGATGAAAAAACAACTCATTCTTCAACTGTGAATCACAAGGCACACATAACCTCTTCACAAACCTCAAAACACAAACACAAACTTATCCAAGAACTCATGGAAAATTTTATTCATAAGGTCCATGAATACAGCAGGTGCATTGGTTAACCCAAAAGGCATAACTACAAATTCATAATGGCCATATCTAGTACGGAACGCAGTCTTCGGAACGTCTGCTTCTTTTACTTTCAACTGATGGTACCCCGACCTCAAGTCAATCTTCAAAAACACTGAGCTCCCTGGAGCTGATACCACTTCATTCGTTGGCCCAACATCTGCTGAAGTTGTTGCAAATGATTTTACCACCCCTTTTTGCTTGTAGTCTAACTGATTCCCATAACTCAAGATCCTTGTCGGACACTCGTCTGCATAATGACCCATTTCATTACACTTAAAACATCTTACCGTTGGCTTTTCATTTCCTACTTGATCATCTTCCTTACAGTTACGAGCAATATGACCAGACTTACCACACCGAAAGCACTTACCAGACTTGGATAAACATTCTCCAGGATGCATTTTACCACACTTCTCACAGGATGGATATTTGGTTTTCTTACCTCCTTGCTTCTTTGATGAATTCTTCCCCTTTTCCTGCCAACTAGACCTCTTATTTTGTTGTTTGTCATAGAACACCTGATCATCGGCAAACTCCATTTCTACCTTCTCCGCATATCGAACAAGTTTTTCATAACTTTTGAATTCACGAGAAGCTAAAGCCCTTCGATACTTTGGATTTAACCCTGAGTAAAAACGGTTTATTTTACTATCAAGATCTCGTATGAAGTTTGGAGCATACCTTGCCAATCGAGTGAACTTTTCTTCATAAGCAGCCACTGAATCACCCTCCTGCCTCAATTCTAGGAACTGTTTTTCCATCCTAAGATGAACCACCTTAGGAAAATATTTCTCAAGAAACATACCTTTGAATTCGTCCCAGTGAAGATCCTCAATCTCATCACTATCCCTTATATTTTTCACCATCAACCACCACTGATCAGCTTCACCTTCAAAACGGTAAACAGCAAGACTAACCTTTTGATGTTCTGAACACCCCATGACATCAAAAATATTCTCCAGTTCTTTAATCCACCCTTCAGCTTTCACAGGGTCAGATGATCCTCTGAATGATGGGGGATGTTGCCTCATGAAATGTTCCACCACTGACATGTTCCTCTGCGGTTGATCCGACTGATCTCGTGCATGGATACCACCACCATTTATAGCCTGAGTTAACTGTGCCATCACTGCAACAAACTGTTCTGTTCCGATTCCGACCATCTCAGGTTGCTGATTTGGAAGGTTATCTTCCTCCTGATGTCGTCCCAACATAGCTGCTTTGTTTCCTCTGCGGAAAACCATTCTGAACACAGAAATATCTTAGGCGAAGCAACATGGTAATCCGTAAATGCTATATAATTTCAATCATATTATAATTTAACACTTTTCTAACTCCTAAAGTTGTCTAAACCGTCCTTTGATACCAACTATAAGGCCCCAGCCTTAAACCTTACTTAATATTGAATTAAATGAATAATTCACATTGAGGATCTTTTCTAGTTTAGAGTTTTAGAGAATTAGAACATAACTATTACATCTTAAAAGATTACAAAGTAGACACTTCTACTAAGTCTCCATAAAATAAAAACTCTTAAAAAGAAAGATGTCTAGATTCCATGTTTTAGATAGCATGAAATTCCCTTGATCCCATCCTTGACCTTATTCCACTTTAAGTCCTGTGAAAAACATTTCGAAAAAACTTGGGGTGAGCATAAAAAGCTCAGTAAGGGATACAAAAAGAATGAAAACTGTTAGTTTTTCAAACATCAAGTAAACCATGTATACTATATCAAAGTAATACCTTCACCTTCATAAAGTAGTAAAAAAAAATCTTCACTGAATAAAGTATCATTACTTACCTTTTTGTAACCAAAGGATTACCATAAAATCCATAAAAAGAACACATAACATATATAAAGGTAACTTGGGACATAAACACACTTAAGTGGAATAACCATACGGTCGACTTCCACACATATCACTTAATGGAATAGCCATACGGCCAATTTCCATACATACTTAATGGAATAGCCATACGCTCGACTTCCATACCCAATGCATTGGAGGTTATAACGTAACCACCCGTCCTGGTATTCACGGCACCACCCGTCAAATGGTTTATAACGTAACCACCCGTTAAAATGTCTAAGTACCAATATAAAATCATAAAACATAAAACCAATATAAAGGAATGATAACATTTCCAAATTTCAATCATAATATAACATAAATATATTGACATAATAGAATCCTTTATCAAAACCATTTTCAATACCAAAATACATAAAAGAGTATATGGTATTTATTTTATTCTAAAAACAATATGGCTTGTTGAGGAAGCCAAAGACCAAATAATACTCGTGGCGGCGAAAAAAGTCGTTGTCACCGCGTACGTTAAAAAAACATTCCTTTTTGTTGTTTAGTAAAATACTTCGTAGAAAAAGATTCCTTTTGTATAAAAGTAAATGTCAATGGGTTTATACACTGTATAAAAGAAAGTTGTGTATAAAACGAAATATGCCTCAATGAAAGGAGATTGAGACGAAGTCCCTTACCTTGGGTCCGACTTGACTCGATCGTTCTTTAACGTCCTGAATAATAAACATGAGTTAATTTATACTTGATTAAGAACATTTTTAAAGTTCATTATTCTTTTTATATCACTTATTTCCATGTTATAAACATTATGTAACCATTTAAGTTAATAATGTTTGTTTTGTCAATATTTGGTTCTTAAGTCGAAAGTTGACTTCTTACAATTACATGCTGTTCATGTGGTCAAAAGTTTTTTATATCCAGAATGAAATTCCCGATTTGGATATAATATGTATCATATATATCCAGCATATACATGTATTTATAATATTACATAATCATTTAGAGGTAAGAAATGAAATGCACCGTTCATGGAGACGGTAAGCCGTACGTACGCATGAACGCTACTTTCATTTCTTTGTCATATTAGTGGAATTAAAACTAAATGAGAGGTATGTATATTTTAATTCCAGAATTATATTAATCATTTAGATATATCATTAATTATATATATACATTATATACATGTAATTTTAATAGTACATTACATTTGGGGATAAGAAATGAAATGCACCGTTCATGGAGACGGTAAGCCGTACGTACGCATGAACGCTACTTTCATTTCTATCTCATATTTTAATGGAAAGAAATAATAATGATATAGATGTATATTATAATTCCAGTATAACATCATATATAATAACTTTAAATCCATCCTTTACACGTCCCACATATGGCATTAACGAATCACATCACTTTTAGGGGGCGGTAGTCCGTACTTCCTAAAATGAAGATATCACGTATACCCATAATGGAAGCCATAAATGTATGCCCAAAATGAAAAATACAGAAGCTTAAGGAAAACATAAACATATTATATATCATATATAAAAATAGTGACATCATAATGGCCACCTTTGAAGGTGTTAAATGAGTATTGAACAATCATCGTTTCGGGAGGCAAAATTTCGCCATCCACGGAAACCATATGTTCTTTAACCATTTGATGTAGTTGTGTGAGAGTGTAGCTCAAATAAATCTTATAACAACATCCTAGTATATTTAAGATACTGGTGTTGTTACAAAATAAGTAAATAAAAATAGTTTAGGGGGTTGGAGAATCAAAATAAAACAAATGAACATGAGAGAATGAATTGCCTTTAAAAGTGTAACTCCTTTTGATTTGAGCCTAAAGTCTTCCTTTGAAAGGATTCTGCCCAAAGGGAATCATCTAGGATGAGTATAGAGATGTGGAGAGAGTAAATGGGCAGGGGTTGGCCGAGCCAAAGGCTTGAGGAGTGTGTGAAATGGGGTAGAGGTGGGGGCCTTTTATAAGAGGAGAGGAGGGGCACTTTTGGAAAGTAAAGAAATATTACTTTATTTGAAAATGGGTTTCAGTTTTAAAAGGTCCCACATTGATAGAATTCGTGGATAAGGTGATAAGGGTTCGAAATCCACTCATCTAATTGGTTTTGGCCATGTGTAGGTTTTAGATTTTTCATTATCTTTCCATTTTATTTAAATCGTCAAATAATGATGTCATCACTGCATCATTATTATGTCATATATAATTTAATTTATTTAATGTCTAAAAATTATAAAAAAATACTATGATGTAGGAAATCTTTTTATATTTCCAATGACTATTTCTAATCAAAATTTGGACTTGTATAACCCCACTCAAAAATTATTTTAGTAAAACTATTTATGTTAGTGTTATTTTCACTTTAACATTAAATAAAAATATATTAATGTCATTTTCCAACTAAAGTGGCTCCATGGGGTCCCCAAGTTGGCCCATGGCTTGTCTTGGTCGGCCATGACTCACCCAATAGGTGTAGGACAAGTGTCATGGTGTTTTCACATTCTTATAATACCATTTTTACCTTAAACTACACTAATTACCTCTAATCGCGATTAATGAAAAAAAGTTACTATTCACCAAAAAATTATTTTAATCTCATTGAACCACATTTTACCTCTTAATGACAACCATGTATGTCGGATTTTCAAAATTCAATACTAATTAGTGGTAAACTTTCATTTAACTGAAAAATCAGTTTGCTTGATTACCACTTAGTGGTTTCACTATTCATCAAAAATTGAAGTTTTTCAGAAAATTACCAAAAATTCACCCTAAGCTATATTTGATATTCCGAATTCAAAAATGAAGTCCATTTTATAAAATTCAAAACATATAAGTCAAATTAATTAATTTAATAATTAATTCCCGCTGTCATGACAAATAGCGTGTTTTTGTGAAACAATAAGTATCAAAAGATTGACACCAGTTTAAGTCCAATTTCAAAGTGAAATTGATTCCAGTGACCACCATTGGATTAACTGGTAAAAATATATTATAATTTCACTTTAAAACCAATTAAAATAATAATCTAATTATATAAATAATTTAGATTAAAAAGAGGTTTTGAATTAAAATACAACATTTTACACTATTCATAAAAAAAATGAACTTTATCAGAAAGGTACCAAAAATTTACACAAAGTAAATTTTGATGTCCCGATTCTAAAGAAGAGTTATATTTGGTCCAAAATAAAGTATAAGAGTGATCAAAACTATATTTAATGACGGTTCACCATTAAAAGGTGATAAGTGAACCTTTCGTGAAAATTAGGGTATAAATGCCTAAAATTGAACTCTTTCCGTATTTTAAGCCTTTATCTTTTATTGGGTAAATGTATAAACATTTAAAAACATATCTAATCATATTTTAGTTATTTCTATCCATTCCCGCCAGTACAACGACTACTTGTTAACTAACATTTAAAATAATATTATTTTATTACTAGTGTGCTACGTAAGTTTCAAAGAAACTCATCGTTGCGTATCGGGTACGCTATCGAACATAGCAACCCCTTTAAAATTAAATTAATATTTAATTCGTAAATATTAATAAATATGAAAATTCTTTATTCTTTATTTACCTGGGATGTTACAATTACATCATCTCCAGAATAATAATCATGAAATAATTATAATTTTATACATTAATTATACTTTTAAATCAAACCATGTAGTGTTTTTATGAATAATGGGTTATGATACAATCATTGAGATGGTATGTCGTACGTACACATGAGTAATGTTTCCATATTACAATAAATATGAAGAAAAATGGTAATTATTTATTTTATCTTTATATAATTATATTTATATAATAAATATAATATTATATATTTAAATACACTTATATATTCCATCCATGGGATGAGGTGATGAAAATCAAATCACATCGCTTCATCGAGGGGTAATCCACACATACACATGAACAACATTATCATTTTTGAATGAATGGAAAGGTAAGAAAATAGATGACATATTATCTTAATGTAATGATAAATATGTAGTTAATATCATTTATATACATTAAATAAATAATTATAACTATCTGTTAAAGGTTTTGATGAAAAACATGTTACATAGGTTTGTGAAGTGGTAGTCCACCCTACACACTTACGATGGTTTCATTTACCATTTGATGGAAGAGAAAAAGAATATAGGTTATGCTATTAAAATTATAAAATATCAGTATATGTATGATATTACTGTTATTATTTCAACATGGTTAAATAAGGTTTGAATGAGGTAGAAGAATAAATAAACTTGAAATAGGTTGGTTAGGATATAACCTTCTCCTCAGATAACAACTTTTCCATACACTTTAAGCCTTCTATGTTTTCTATTTTGGAGATACCAAGACCTATAAGAAGTGAGTAGGAATATTGGGGAGATACATGGTCAGTTAATTGTCAAACTAGAGTGCTAAAAATGTGTGAGTAAGAGAGGAGATAAGGTTCCATTTTATAAGTGAGGGAAATGACACACTTAAAATTGCTAAAAATATTAAATAACACACACACACACACACACACACACATATATATATATATATATTTATATATATCATAATCATTTATAGTGAACAAAGACACCCCATATTTGAAGATAATGTGTGATAGTGTTTCAATAAACTCAAAAAATCACATTTATAAAATTTTTGGATGCATTTTAATCCTTATCTCCTAGTTAAACCACTTTAAACTCATTTTATCCTTAATTGTGATAACTTAAATTTTTTTATCACAATAACTTAATTATACGAACAAAAATAAAAAAGACTTATAATTTTTTTTGAAAATTTTGGTTAAAAAAATATAATCCATTTTATCAGGTTAAATTTATTAAGGTTTAATAATTTAATTTTAATATAATAACAAAAAACACATGATTTTTTTAGGAAAATACCTTATTTAAGCATAAAAATCATTTTACCATTAAATAATATAATAAATTGTTTTCCATGAATTTTTTGCTTAAATAATAAAATGAAAGGGTTTTATACTTTTTTATAATTCCAAACCTGAATGGAATCTTTCAACCACATCATTAAATTCAAAGATCCAAAAATAGTTTTTAATTTTAATAAAATATAACTTATCTTCTCAAAAGACAAGCTTGGGTTTCCAAATTGAAAATAGTGTTTCAAAATACATTATTTATCTCCATGAACATATATTTTTTCAAAAACTACTCCTAAAATAGGATAAATTCATGTGTTAGAGAGATTTTAAAGCTGTAACCCATAGTTTTAACCCTATTTTACCTATTTTACCTTTATTAAGGTGATAAATTTTACAATGATTACTATTCATAATTCCTAAAAATAAAAGTTACCTATTTAAAAAATTTGAACCTACTAATTAAAAATTTGGAATTAATTTTTCAAGGTTAAATTTCTATAATTGGTGGAAATTAATTTAATATAAAAAGGAAAAACATAATAAAAGATAGTTTTTTAGAAAAATGTATTTTTAGGTACAAAAATGAACTTATACCGAAATCAGTAATAATTACGATTAATTAATAATTAATTATATTATTTATAAAAAATTATACTTATGCTAATTTAATATCAAATTAAAATCATAATGATACTTTTCAATGATAGTAAAATATTATTTTACAAAAATAGATATTTTTTACTATTTACTAAAAAATCAATATTTTTTAAAAAGAACCAAAATTTTACACTAGGATAATTTTGATATGTTGATTTAAAAAATTAACTTCATTTTTTAAAATTAAAATTTCAAAATTTTGATATTAATATTTTATATAAAACCATATAATATCTAAAAACAAATTTAGTTAAAATAAAAATATTTCTTTTTTTATTGAAAAATTACTTAACATTGTTATAATGGATAAATATATATAAAATATAATTAATGCATATTAATAACACATAAAATTTATTTATAATTAAAATTACATGGGTTGTTACATTTGACCAAAAATTTCATGATTTTAGAAATGAGGTTATAATTCTCAGAATAGGACCATGTATAGATGAAATGAATCCATATCAAATACTCAATAGCCAATATAGTTCATGGAATGTTATGTTGGTTGTATAAAAATTACTACCATATATATGTATGAGGGGGAAAGTATTTGATGATGAGATTAATGAGTTCTGTTTCTAAATATCCTAGAAATGATATTAGTTTTTATCTATAACCAATGATTGATGATTTTAAATTTATATGGGAGACAAATATTAAATTATTTTATGTATACAAGAAAGAGTATTTTCTTTTTTTTTTCTATGATAATGTTCACTAAAAATTAATTTAATACATATATAAACACATCTGGATACAATGTTAATGGACATAAATCTTGTTCAATTTGTAAAGAGGGGACTTCATATAATTAATTGCTGAATGGAAGAAATTTTGTGTACATGGGATATTATAACTTTTTAAGAATGGATCATCCTTATAAAAGAATAAAAAAGTTATTTAATGATTTAAAAAAGAATTATTTTTCTCAACAACCATTTTTAGCTGAACAATATTATGATAAGGTGAAAAATATCAATGTCACATTTGTAAAGAAAGGAAGTTTTGGTCATAAAACAAATACATGGAAGAAACAATCCATTTTATTTAAGTTACCTTATTAGAAATTTTTAGAGGTAAAACATGAAATCAATGTTATATATATTGAGAAATTTTTTTTACAGTTTTATTATAACTTTTTTAGATATAAAATAAAATATAAAATATGGATTTCATGCAAGACTGAACTTAATAACCATGGAAATAAATTTAGAGTTATATTTAACTATAAAAGAAAACAAAATACATGTACTTTTAGCTTATCACATAGTAATAAATGGTTAGAAGATAATTTTTTTTCCATGCATGCATGGTATTAAAATACCTTGTTTTATTTCTTAAAATGTGAATAATTTAGTTTCATGGAAGGATTTAAAGTTAATAGGTATGAAATCACATTATGGTGATGTATTTATGTAGCAATTACTATCAGTTTCATTATGTGGAATATCATCAATACCCATCAGAAAGTTTATCATTGAGTTGTTTTACTTTTTTAATTACTTTTTTAGCAAATCCATAAATACAAATTTGTTAGATGTATTGGAGACACTACTAAAAAATCCACCTTTAATAGCACCAGAAAAGGCCTTTATCAACGCTAAAAAAGAACTAATAATCGAAGTGTGGTTAAAAGCCCTAATATTTTATCAATACTAAAAAAGTGTTGTTAAAAGACCCCTTTATCTATTCTTTTTTTAGTGCTTTTAAAGGGGGACTTTAACCTCACTTTTTTAGTACTGATAAAGGCCCTATTGATAAAGGGTATATATTTTCTTACACAGCCCACCCACCCCCATTTATTAGAACTTCCCACCCCACACCTTCACCAATGCTTACCCCACCCACTTATTAGTGGTTCCCCTACCCCTTTATTAGTTCTTTAGATAATCCCAGCCTCCCACACACACCCCTACCTCGAGCGAGTTTCAATCCCTAGACCGCCACGTTATACACCCGTGACTTTACCACTCTGCTATGCTGTTTTGTTTTATATTTTAGGATATATCTATATATTTATATATTTATTTCAACACATTTTTTATCCATATATTTATATATGTGTTTATTTATATTTATATATTAATAAATATGTTTTATATATAAATACATTTAATTATTTATTTATAAAATTAAATATTTATGTGTGAATATATAAAAAATATGTATATATTTTTCTATATTTGATTATAAATAAAATTAAATTATGAAAAATGATAAAATTTAAAATCCATAATATAAATATGAATGTAACCCATGGGAATAAATTCAGTCCCCACTGAAAAAAGGGTAAAAAGAACCCCATAAATGAGGCATAAAATCCATTGAAAGTTAAAAAAATGGGGTACCCCAATTAAATATTTAGTTTTGGAGGACTTCTTGACCTTTTTTGGCCTCAATAAATATGTCAGAAGGTTACCTTGTGTCTCTAGCATGTACATCTCATCGCAGGCTTTGATTTGATATGTGGTAGAACCCAAACAGATAACTGAATCAAAATTTATGACCGTTTGAAGTTTGAGTAACATTTTTAACTTATTTTAGATCTAAAATTATTATTTTTATTTTTTTAATCTTTAAATTTATATTAAATTACTATTAAGCGGTAATAATAATCAAATTATTAATTAAAAATATTTTTTCAATTATTTTATAATCCATTTTCATTAAATATATTACATATTAAGTGTAAATGCCTATTTAACTTATCTAAAGCATATTTCAAAAAATATATATTATATTTATATCAATATAAATATATTATTTTCGATGAAATAGTTTTTTTGAAGTATACTTTTATCAGTGCTTGTAAAAAAGCACAGATAAAGGGGGGTCTTTATCAGCGCTTCTAAAAAAGCACTGATAAACAACCCCATTTATCAGTGCTTTTATACAAGTGCTAATAAAAGAATTAAATTATCAGCACTTGTAAAAAAGTATTGATAAAGGTCCCCCTTTAACAGTGATTTTTTGAGTGCTATTAAAGACCTCCTATAACAAATTTTTTTTAGCACTAACAAAGTGGGTCTTTAACATCATATTTAGATAGCATTGTTAACGAACTAGTGCTGGATAAACCCAATTTTGTAGTAGTGAGAATGAAACCATCCTCATAAATTTTTAACTAAAAATGTATTTTCCACCATAATTTTTTGATATAATGGTTCGTATGAAAATTCACCTAGTGTGAGAGACTAGAATATGTGGACTTATTTATTTACATTGGATGTATCCTTTTGAAATATATATAATTTCTTAAATTGATTGGTTAAGAATCTATGTCAACCAAGGGTCTATATTGTTCAAAAATATATATTTGAAGTATTTATTGAGTTATGTCCAAATTATTATGAAGTGGAGAATATCAGTCTCCCTATATCTCAAAATTTTATAGTTAATAGTGAAGGTAAATAGATCCATGGGTTATAAAGTTAATTCAATATGATGAAGTGATGTTGGTAATTTATCCATTTTTAACAATATATGATGCGAACCATGTTAAAGGCACCAAGTCGATTGTGTAGGAGGAAGAGTTGGATTTTCAAGGAACAATGATGTGAGAGAGATTAAGGAGGCTCAATGCTATAATGGGTGCACATCTTGCTTCATTAAAGGCCCAATGGATCTTTCCTAGAATGGATAGAGAAAATGGGCCTATAATATCACTTATTCTTTCCCAAAATTGATGTTTAAATCTTGGCCCACATGGTTTCAGGAATTTAGATGCCTTGCCCACATGGAGGATTCTATGAATTCCATATTTAGACACTAAAGTCAAATCATGTGGGCTATGCACTCGAAGTCAAATCCAGTGGGCTGTAGTTGGAAATTTTTGTGCCACTTTTCCAAAAGTATTTGGTAGACTTTATCATTTTGAATTTAAGGGAACAAAGTAGTTTAACCTTTATGACTTTAGGGTATTATACCCTTGACTATTGTACCACCCCCTTGTCTATAAATAGCCACCCCCATGGCACTTGTATGGAATTCAATACTTAATTGAGATCTTATGCTTTGTTTCTCTCCATTGTGTAAGTATTGTCCCAGTTTTTCTCCTAGATCTTGTGCATTCTTGCCTTGTCAATATACAAGTTAGATTGGTGATCCAAGATCACAAATCCCCCAATTCCATGCCTTAACTCAAGTGTGTTGTTGTGTGGATTGGATATCACATTCCTCCCTTGTGTGTGTTGTCTAAATAGTAGGTCACACTCCTTATAGCGTTGATTGAATACTTACATCCACTATCCATACCCATCATATGCCACTTATCCCTAAACCACATCCTTCATCTACCGCCCTATGCTGTGAAGATCAGGCCACTCCATGCATCTCACATCAGTTGGTATTAGAGCTCCGGTTAACACTGTAAAAATCTAACCTGTTAATTTATAGTACTTTTACCCCTTACCCTCCTTATCCTTCCATATTTTCACCCTTTTAAAAAATACATTTTCTTAAAATCCTTTTGAATTAGCCTAGTTTGTTCAAGCTTGGATTATTATAAATTGACCAAAATTTTCATTCATCTTCTTTATGCATTTGATTCGCTATATGTGATTCGTATCTGAAAAAAATCAAAAAAAAAAAATCAAATTCTCTCAACTCATCATTTTGTTCTTTTCAAAATTAATCACATCCTTTATTCGAGAGAATTCAAAAAAAAACTATCTTACCCACCCTTCAATCATCTTATTCTTTAAAACTCCAAGCACAACACTTTTTTTGGGGAAATTTGACCAAAAAAAAAAAGAAAAAAAAACTGATACAATTTCATCTTTGTGCTTTACATTATTAGAACTTTCAATTCCATACATCACTTTCTGTATCATTTTACTTCATCCCTGTATTATATTTGGCTCATATTGTTATTAATTTTTATTATCTTGCACAATCGGGAAAAACCAAAATACCACCTTTCTACCCCCTTTCACCCACCCTTTATCCCTTTTCTACCCTCTTTTCACCCTTTACCCTTTACCACTAAAGTGGGTTGTGTTAAACTAGCCCCCGAAACAATCTTGATTGAGAAAGGATTAGTGGAATGTGATCATCCCGAACAAGTTATTATATCTAATAAGAGCTTGGAATTTGAATTGATTATTGAGAGTGGAGAGAAATAAGAAAAAAATATATCTTGTGTGTAAGTGTGTGCATCTTGTTGTGTGCGTGTGTCTGTGAGTGCGTATATCTTGTGTGCATGGGTGTGTATCCTTGTGTGAGTGAGTGTGGATATCTTGCGTACATGAGTGTGTATCCTTGTGTGTGTGAGTGTGTACATCTTGTGTGTGTGTGTGTACATCTCGCATGTGTGAGTGACTGTGTATCATTGTGTGTGTTCCCTCCTGGTGTGTGTTTGTGTTTTGTGTAACTTATCATAGAATAAGATCATGGGAAGAAAATTGCTCATGTTAGCGATGACGGAAGCCAAAGTAGATCCCCCACACCCGAAGCAACACCACTCCAAATGCATGATTTGGTGAGCCATTTTGAGAGGATTCTTGATTGGAAGTTGGCGGTGCTACATGAGAGGATTGATAACCTAGAGAATCAAGCAAGCCCAAGGATGATCCATGATAACCCATGGTGAGCTCCGGCACCCCGTCACCCCCACATCAAGGAGGAGGAGACGGAAGACCTTGATGGTGATTTTGAGGATGTCCCACAAAGGAGGAGGTTGTACCAACAACCTAGATAAGGCCAAAGGAGACCACATGATGATGATATACTTGTTGGCATCACGGTGAAGGTCCCTTCTTTTCAAGGGAAAAACAATCCAGAAGCATACTTGGAGTGGGAGATGCAGATCGAGCAGGTGTTTTCATGTAATACCTATTCCAAGGAGAAAAAGGTAAAAATTGCATCCCTTGAATTAATTGATTATGCATTAATATGGTGGGATCAAGTTTAAAAGGATAGGGCTAGATATGGTGGATGTCCTATCAACACTTGGGAAGACACGAAGTTCGCCATGTGGAAGTGGTTCGTTCCCACACATTACCATAGAGATGTCCACAACAAATTTCAATGCCTAACCCAAGGAAGTATGAGTATAGAAGAATACTACAAGGAAATGAAAATTTCCATGATTCAAGAAAACATTGAGGAGGATCTGGAGGGAACCATGGCATGGTTTTTACATGGGCTCAATCGGGAGATTTCCAATCAAGTGGAGATGTACCACCATGTGGAAATACATGATATGATACATCAATCTACTGAGATCGAGAAACAAATCCAAAGGATGAGAAACATGAGGAAACCCACTACCCCTTTCATGCCGTGGAGAAATACGAGGAAGAAGATTGGAGAACCATCAAATGCAAAAGAGGTGGTTAATCGCAAAAGTGACAAGGTAATTCTTCCACCTAAGATACCTAATTTTGAGGCTAACTAAACCAATAATCGGGATATTCGATGTTTCAAATGTCAGAAAAGGGGTCACATTGCTAGTAAGTTCCCAAACTGGTACACCATGACCACCAACAAGTATGGAGAATGGGAGACTGATAGAGAGAGCTCAGAAGAGGAGGAAGAATCTCTCGAAATTGATCGTGGAGAGTTTGTAGAAGATGGTGAGATTCTTGTCCCTAGGAGCGTTCTAAGTACACTAATGACTGTGGGAGAGAAGGAGTAGTGAGAGAACCTTTTCCATACATGGTTCAAGATTCATGGGAAGGTATGTCATGTTATTATTGATGGAGGAAGCTGTAGTAATGTTACAAGCACCTAGTTAGTAGAGAAGTTGGGACTTTCTACTTTGAAGTATCAACATCCATATCAGCTTTAATGGTTGAATGATTGTGGAGAGTTTAAGGTTACCAAATAGGCGAAGGTATTATTCTCCATTGGTAAATATAAGGATGAGGTATTGTGCGGCATTGTTCCTATGAAGACGTGCAACTTGTTGTTGGGTCAACCATGGCAGTATGATCGGTGTGTTACTCATGATGGTTTCTTGAACCGTTACTCTTTTGTACTATGAGGTAAACCTATAACTCTCAACCCCAAGACCCAATTTTTTTTGTAAGATCACATTTTGATAGAAAATAAAGAAAATGAGTGATGAAGAAAAAAGAGAGAAAATGAAAAAGATGAAAATGAGGGAAAAATATAAAATGAGAGAAGAAAAGACATGGAGAGCAATGAAAAATAAAGTGGGAAAAAGAATTTGAGAGAAGAGAAAAGTGTGATGGTGAAAAAAAGAGTGAGGTTACAGAAGCTTTGTTTTCACAACAAACCCTCCTAGTACTCATGTACAAAGAGGTGTTGCTAAATACTAACAACTTACCCCCTTTTCCAAATGTTGTTGAGTCCTTGTCACAAGAGTATGATGATGTCTTTCCTAAATAGGTGCCACCATGTTTTCCACCCTTTAGAGGTATTTAGCATCAAATATACCTTAAACCTGGAGCATCACTACTGAACTGCCCTTGATATCGCACCAGCCCATAAGAGACAAAATAAATTGAAAGGCATGTTCAAGAGCTGGTGGATGTGGTATATGTTAGAGAGATCCTTAGTCCTCGTGCTGTACCACTGCTTCTAGTACCAAATAAGGATAGAACATGGAGAATTTTCATTGAATACATAGCCATAAATAACATCATAGTAAGGTATCGTCATCCAATCCCTAGGTTAGATGATATGCTAGATGAATTAAATGGTTCAACTATTTTCTCAAAAATTGATTTAAGAAGTGGATACCATAAAATTAGGATGAAAGAAGAAGATGAGTAGAAAACTACATTTAAGACAAAACATGGACTTTATGAATGGTTAGTCATGCCCTTTGGTCTCACCAATGAACCTATAAAATTTATAAGGTTAATGAATCATGTCTTAAGTGAATATATTGGAAAATTTGTGGTAGTTTAATTTTATGAAATTCTAGTGTATAGTAGGACTTTACATGAACATGTAAATAACTTAAGAAAAGTCCTAGAGGTGCTAAGTAAGGAAAAATTGTTTGGAAACATTAATAAGTGCAAATTTTTCCTTGATAATATTGTTTTTCTTGGATTTGTTTTGAGCAGGAATGGAGTTGGAGTGGACATTGTGAAGATAAAAGGAATACAAGAATGGCCAACTCCAACCTCCGTTGGGCAGGTAAAAAGTTTTCATGGACATGCTAGTTTTTACAAGAGATTTATGAAAGACTTTAGTACAATAGAAGCACCATTGAATGAATTAACAAAGAAGAATGTTCCTTTAAAATAGGGGAAAACTCAAGAGAAGGCTTTCAATGCTCTCAAGGATCGACCCACCCACGCCCCTCTCCATACACTCCCAGACTTTGGTAAGACCTTTGTGATTGAATGTTATTCAAGTGGAATTGGTATTGGTGGAGTACTCATGCAGGAAGGTAAGCCTATTTCTTATTTTAGTGAGAAGTTAAATGGAACAACTATAAACTATGCTACATATGATAAAGACTTGAATGCATTGTTTAGAGTACTAGATACATGGGTGCACTATCTTTGGCCTATTGAATTTGTGATCCATTTTGATCATGAGGATCATAAATACCTTAGGATCCAACATAAACTAAATATAAGACATGCTAGATGGATGTAATTCATTGAATCATTTCCATATGTCATCAAGCATAAAAAGGGTAAAGAAAATACTGTGGCTGGTGCACTTTCACGTAGATATTATCTTTTATCCTTGTTGGATTCAAAACTACTTGGTTTTGAATACATTAAGGATTTATATGCCACTGATAGTGATTTTAGAGAACCTTATGAACATTGTAGACCTGGAGTTAGTTGGGAAAAGTTCTATTTACATGATGGATTATTATTCCGGATTGATAAGTTTTGCATTCCGAATTTCTCTATCCATTTACTTTTACTAAAGGAATCACATTCGGGTAGGTTAATAGGGAATTTTTGTGTTACAAAAACTCTAAGTGTTCTTAGTGAGCATTTTTATTAGCCTAGGATATCTAGTGATGTTGAGAAATTTGTTGGAAAGTGTATTGTCTGACATAAAGCCAAATCAAAACTGAACCCACATGGACTATATCTTCCTCTCTCAATCCCCAACACCCCTTGAGAGGACATATCAATAGAATTTATTATGGGGTTACCACAGACCAATAGGGGGACATATTCCATTTTTGTTATAGTGGATCAGTTTTCAAAAATGACACATTTTATTCCTTGTCACAAAACAGATGATGCCACTAACATTGCAACACTTTTCTTTCAGGAAGTAGTCAAACTCCATGAAAAGGAAAGGAAAAATATCGAGCGGATGAACCAAAAATATGTTGATCATGAAAACAAGGGTCATAAACAAGTGTTGTTCGAGCCTAGGGATTTGGTCTGGATTCCTGAGATTTCCCGACAAGCGGAAATAAAAACTCATGCCATGAGGAGACAGACCTTTCCGATTTCTCAATAAGATTAACAATAATGCTTACAAGATATATTTTCCAAGTGAGTATGGTGTAAGTGCCACTTTTAATATTTCTAATCTTTCTCATTTTTTGGGTTCAGTAGATGAAGAGTTGAGGATGACTCCTTTTCAAGAGGGGGAGGATGATGAGAACCATGTTAAAGGCACCAATTCGAGTGTGTGGGAGGAAGAGTTGGATTTTCAAGGCCCAATGATGCGAGGGAGATTAAATAGGCTCAATGCTACAATGGGCACACATCTTGCTTCATTAAAGGCCCAATGGATCTTTACTAGAATGGATAAAGAAAATGGGCCTATAATATCACTTATTAAATCCCAACATTGATGTCTAAAGCTTTGCCCACATGGTTTCATGAATTTGGATGCCTTTCCCACATGGAGGACTCTAGAAATGGCATCTTTGGACACCAAAGTCAAATCCGGTGGGCTATTCACTCAATGTCAAATCTGGTGGGCTATAGTTGGAAAGTTGTGTTCCACTTTTCCAAAAGTCTTTGGTAGAATTTATCCTTTTTAATTTAATAGAACAAAGTAGTTTAGACTTTATGAATTTAGGGTATTAGACCCTTGACTATCGTACCACCCCTTTCTGTAAATAGCTACCCCCATGGAAATTGTATGGAATTCAAGACTTAATTGAGATCTTATGATTTTTATCTCTCCTTTGTGTGAGGATTTTCCTGGTTTTTCTTCTAGGTCTTGTTCATTCTTTCCTTGTCAATATACAGGTTAGATTGGAAATCCAAGATCACAAAGCCCCCAATTTTGTGTCTCATACCAAGTGAATTATTGTGTGGATTGGCTATCACATACCTACCTTGAGTGTGTTTTCTAAGTAGTAGGTTGCGCTCCTTATAGTGTTGATTGATTACTTGCATCCACTATCCATACACATCATCCGCCAATTATCCCCAAACCACATCCTTCATCTGCCTCCCTACACCGTGAAGATCGGGCCACCCTGTGCGCCTCACATAAATATAGGAGAGGTTTAACCACATATATCATCACATATTATTTAATTAATGTTGATATAATTGTCAACAAATGAAAATTGGTTGATGAATAAACATAAAAATACATTAGTTTCATGGTTTAAGGAAAAGTTCTTTACTAATTTATCCACATTAGAAACATTGAAATGGTTTATAGGGGAATAAGTGTTAATATGATCATATGATCTAGTTTTGATATTAATGGTTTCACATTTTACACAAAAAACTAGTTTAATAAAAGCATCATTCAAAATAGTAGAGTAAGGGTGATTTTTTATAAACATCATTTTTAGAGTGAAAAAGACAAAAAACTAATTTTTGCATTAATATCATATTTTGGAATTATTAATGATATATGTGAGACTTATTATACTTAATTTAAAGTACTAATGGTTAAGTGTAATTTCATTTAAAATGTCTATGGTTTAAAACATGATAAGTATGTATTTAAACTTATTAATTTGAAAATATTTGTTTCAAAGTATAATTGTTTATCATGAAGATGTTAGAAACAAATATTTTATGCTTTTGAACCATGGAATGATTAGTGGTACATCATTTTTAAAGGAAAAAAATTTATTTGGGTGATGATAATATTGATGATGTAACACCCCGAGCTTCCATGATACGCTTCTCATTCAATAATGCAATAGCGTGTGTTGTACGCAACCTCAAGCTCTAACACACACCAAAACTAATTAAACTAGCCGTTGTGAATGGTAATACCTACTTTTTTAAATTTTATAAATTTTATTTATCAAAATGAACTTCATTTTTGGATTCGGAATATCGAAATTAGCCTATGTTGAATTTTTGGTATTTTTCTGAGAACTTCTAATTTTTTATGAATAGTGAAAAATACTTAAAAACAACTTTTTTAATCAAAATAATTTATAGTGATAAATTATACTATTTTGTGGTTTTAGAGTATAATTAGTATATATTTTTACCATTTTATCCAATGGTGGTCATTAGAATTATTTTCACTTTGAAATTGGACATAAACAATTGTCAATCTTTTGATATAAATTGTTTTTTAAAAACACGCTATTTGTTGTGACAGTGAGAATTAATTATAAAATTAATTAATGAAACTTATATGTTTGGAATTTCTTAAAATATAAATCATTTTTGAATTCGGAATATCAATTATATCTTAGGGTGAAATTTTGGCATTGTTCTGAAAAACTTCAATTTTTGATGAATAGTGAAACCACTAAGTGGTAGTTAAATAACTGATTTTTCGTTTAAATGAAATATTACCACTTCTGTGATTTGATTTTCAAAAATACGACATACATGGTTGTCATTAAGAAGAAAAATATGGTTCAATGAGATTAAAATAATTTTTGGTGAATAGTAACTTTTAAGTTCTTAATGGCGATTAGAGGTAATTAGTGTAGTTTAAGGTAAAAATAATGTTTTAATAATATGAGATGAGCTTGAAACATGTCCTAACCTCATTGGATGTGCCATGGCCGACCAAGAAAATCCATGGGTCAACTTGGGGACCCCATGGAGCCACTTTAGTTAGAAAATGACATAAATACCTTTTATTTAATGTTAAAGTAAAAAATGACACAAACATGAAATGTTTTACTAAAACAATTTCTACATTGGGTTATACAAGTCATATTTTTGAATATAAATATTCATTTTAAATCTAAAAATATTTCCTACATCAAAGTAATTTTTTTATAATTTTTAGACATTAAATAAATTAAATTATTTATGACATCATTATGATGCAGCAATGACCTCATTATTTAATGATTTTAATAAAATGAAACGATAATGTACAATCCAAGACTTACACTTGTCCAAAGACTATTGTATGGGTATATTTAGAACCCTTATCACCTTATCCACGAATTATATAAGTGTGGGACCTTTAGAATCTGAAAATCATTTTATAATAATGTAAAATTTCCTTAGTTTCCAAGAGTGCCCCTCCTCTCCTCTTATAAAAGGCCCATACCTCTACCACCTCATTCACACTTTCAAACCATTTGGCTCGGCCACACTCTGACCAAATACTCTCCCAAATTCCCCCTCTTACTCCTAGAAGCCTCACTTTGGGTAGAAATCTTCCCAAGGAAGCCTTTGGCTCAAATCAAAAAGAGTTACCCGATTTTGAGGTAATGTCTTCTCTAATGTTGTTTTGTTTTATTTTTCTTCTCCAACCCCCTAAACTCTTTTTATTAATTTCTTTTGTAACAAAACCAGTATCCTAAATATACTAGGATGTTGTTATAAGAAGTATTCGAGCTACACTTACACACACCTACATCTAATGGTTAAAGAACATGCGGTTTCTGTGGATGGCGAATTTCTGCCTCACGAAATGATGATTGTTCAACACTCATATAACACCTTCAAAGGTGGCCATTAAGATGTCACTATATTTATATATGATATATAATATGTTTATGTTTTACTTATGCTTCTGTATTTCTCATTTATGGCATACTTTATGATTTCCATTATGGGTAAACGCGATAATTTCATTTTAGGAAGTGCGGACTACCGCCCCCTCAAAGTGATGTGAATCGTTAATGCCATATGTGGGATGTATAAAGGATGGAGTAAATGATATTATATATGATATTATACTGGAACTATATTATACCTTTATATAATTATGATTTCATTCCATTAAATATGAAATAGAAATGAAAGTAGCGTTCATGCGTACGTACGGCTTACCGTCTCCATGAACGGTGAATTTCATTTCTTACCTCTAAATGTTACATAATATTATAAATGAATGTATATACTGTATATATATGATATATATGATATCTAAATCATGAATATAATTCTGGATATAATGGATATTTCACCACATGAAAAACTTGTAATTATAAGAAGTTTATTTTTGACTAAAGTACCAAAGATCGATAAAACGACCGTTATTAACTTAAATAATTACATAATGTTCATAACATGATAATAAGTGATATAAAAGGAATAATGAACATGAAAAATGTTCTTAAGTAAATAGAAATTAACTCTAGTTTATTATTCAGGAGGTTAAAGAACGGTCGAGTCAGGACAAGACGCAAGGTAAGGGAACTTCTTAAACCAATTTCTATTCTTTGGGTTAATCTCCTACTTTCAAATTATGTCATGATATTATTATGTACTATTTTGTATTTTTACTTTATTTATGTGTAACTATAGTGAATACACATAATAGATCTATTTTATTTTAAAAATGATCTTTTTAAGGACTTCGTCTCAATCTCCTTTCATTGAGGCATATTTGGTTTTATACACAACTTTCTTTTATACGGTGTATAAACCCCTTTGACTTTTAAGTTTATTCAAAAGGAATCTTTTTTATATGAAGCATTTTACTAAACGAAAAAAAGGTAATGTTTTTCTTTTCGTACTTATGCGGCGACAATGACTTCTCTACCACCGTGACCATTATTTGAGTTTCGGCTTCCTCTACAAGCCATCATTTTTTTAATGAAAAATAAATACAAAGTTTTAACTTTTTTTATTTTGGTATTGAAAATGGTTTTGAAAGCATTTTTATTATATCAATGTGTTGTATTCATATCTTGTGATTGAAATGTGGAAATGTTTTGTTTCCTTTATGCATGTTTTATGTGATACGATTATGTTATGGTTTATGATATGTTTAAACCTATTCATATGAGGAATGCATTGGACTTAATAAGTGACAGGTGGAGCCCGCTATAGCTCCTCGATGCATCAGTAGGTCTCATGAGACAACTAGACGTGGAATTGGCCGAGGCCCTTTCCCAATTTGATTTATGGTTTTGGCAGAGGCCTTAATCATTTTAGACGTCTTGGCCGAGGCCTTGACAAAATGTTTCAGAATGTCTGGCATTATGCATTCCATCATTATGAAAATGGTTATTGATATTTCATGTGATTATTCGACCAGTAGAATATCCATGTGAAAAATTAAATGACATTATCTCATTTTACTTTTGCCATATTATGTTGATGTTCAAGTTTAAAAGGCTTTGGTTTTAGTTATACATTGCCTTAAATGTTTATGTCTATTTATGAAAGCTTCCGCAATATTGTTATCCTTACTAAGCATATGAGCTCACCCCTTTCAATGTTTTAATATTTTCTAGGATTTGAAGAAGTATTTTAGGAATGACCTACAGGGATAGTCAGAAGAGAATATGAGTGTGGACTATGAAGACTTTGTTATTGTAGTTTTTCACCTTATGTTGTAATGTAACATTTATGAATGTATCTAGTGTTTCCAAGGCTACTAAACTAATCGGTCTTTCGAGACATGATCTTTTGTGATCATGCCAATGTTACGAAGTAATGCACCGACTCTGGGTAGCTGGGGTCGGGGCGTTACAGTTGGTATCAGAGGCAGTTTAGTACTAACCTTGGAAGCTAGATTTAGTTAAACTCTGATTAGAGCACATAGCCTGAAGATAGACTTTAAGGATTAGTATAGAAGAACTTCCTAGAATTTTGGTATTATAGAGATTTTGTGAGTTTTCCGAGCAATACATCCCTGTATGGATACGAGAAGGTAGAGGCGGCTCTGGCACAGATGTACCTAGGGGTAAAACCCGAAAACACCGCTTTGAGCTAGAATCGAACGGGAACTGGTGCACGACAACGGGCCTTGCTGCACTCTTGGTTACGACACTCTCAGGGGATATGCTTAGGATAATTCTTGTTTTCCTTACAAACCACTATGAATGGTTATGAGTATATACTTCCTCAAAGAAAACCTTTTTATGATTATGGATTATATCCATAAATAGTTCAATTTATGTAAAGTGTTTTACAAATATGGAATTATGTATTTTAATTCATAAACTAATCTAGTTTATTCCATTGTTTAGAAAATGGTGCCTAGTGGAAGGAATGGAAACCGTATCAATGCACGCACTCCATGTAGGGATTGCCCTCCTGCTCAAGATAATTATTGTGGATCTAGAGATACAACTGGTGCTGATCAACTTATTACCATACTGGGACAACTCACTCAGGTTATGAATAATAACCTTACTCGTATGGAGCACCCTGATCCGCAACGTGGAGGATCAATGTTAGACTGCTTCACGAGGCAACAACCACCAACATTTAATGGGGGTACAAATCCATTAGTAGTTGAGCAATGGATAAACTCCTTAGAGAAAATATTCCATGCCTTGGGGAGTAGTGAAAGGGAAAAGGTTATCATGGCAGTTTACCGCCTCACTGGAGATGCTGATCAATGGTGGCCATTGATTCAAAGCACAAAGGAAGATGATGACATATCGAATATGGAATGGAGGGATTTCAAAGATCTTTTCTTAGAAAAATACTTTCCTCATGACCATAGAGAAGATATGGAAAGGCAATTTCTGAGTCTGAAACAAAAGGAGGATGAGAATGTCGCAAAGTATGAGGCCAACTTTACAAGGTTAGCGAGGTATGCTGCAGATTATATACATAACCCAAGGAGTAAGATTGATCATTTCTTTGATGGGTTAAAACCATTTCTCCATCAAGCTTTAGTATCACAATCCTTCTCATCATACGAAGATATTGTCTCGTGTGCTATCAAGACAGAAAAGTAATTCTCTAAGTCTTATGACAAAAAAGTAAAGCAAGAGAAGAAGAGAACGATGGAACAAGAGACGGATAAAGGGAAAAAGGGAAAGAAGGATTTTCCATTATGTGATAATTGTGGGAAGAATCACCCTGGTACATGCCTAAAAGGAATGTGAGTTTGTTATAAATGTGGAGAAAAAGGTCACCAGGAGCGTGATTGCAAGGGAAAGAAAGAGGCTATCAATGTTGAATGCTACAATTGTAGAGAAATGGGGCATTATGCAAATGAATGTCCTAAGAGTCAGGGAAACTTACCTCAGAAAAGGCCAAGGGATCATGGACAATCTTATGCTGTTACTACAGTTGAAATGGAATAATTAATGTATCGGTGCTTTTGGACTCATGGATTATATTCTGGTTATTAGAATAATGTGATATATATATAATGATTGTACTACGGAACTTGTTTATTTCAATAAGGTTTTAATATGATGAAGGTAATTATATTTTTTAGTATGTGACAATAAGAGAAACTTTACTTTGTTTGGGGAATCTGATAAATTGATTTTGGAATTAAGAGACCTTTTAGAGAAAGTCTGGACAAAAGTATTTTGGATAACTATAAAGGTTGGAATAGAATATATTTTACATTGGATAATATTGTTAAGGTTATTTTTGGATATTTATAAAAAGGACAACACGCAGACCGAGTGACAACCCATCGCGTCAGACAAAGCTGTGGGAATCGAACCCATAACCATAGTGCGATTGTGATTAATCGCCTACCACTGGACTACGTGAAGTCCCTGGTTTTTACAAAATAGTTTTTCTAATCTAAATGGTATGTGTTAAAATTTGGAACCTTATACAATTAGGATAAGTATAATATTTTTGAGTTCTATTATCTTTTTGAGTGAAAGATGAGTTGAAGGTTGAAACTCTAATGGTCAAGCATAAATATATATATACCAATCTCTTATTCAATGAATAAATTAATTCTTAAACTTTAGTAAAAGGATATTAAAACAAAAAAATGTGTTATCCTAATACCTTATGTCTTGTTGAACTGATGATATTTTAAATCAACATGGATTGAAGGCTTTGAGGCCCTCAATTTGACAGTTTATTGTGATTTATGACCTCAATCACTCCCTACAAATATTTATGTTTTTCCTCCAATTATATGTCTCTAATTGCCACCAATGTTCTCCTTATCGAGATCATAATTTGGTGGTGACTTTCTTATTTCCATTTCCCTCTTATTAAGACTAAATTTTATTAACCTTATTTCCAATGTGGGTTTTCCACAAAGGTATTTTCTATTTTCAAGCTTCTATTTTCGAAGAAAAATTTCAAATTGCGAGGACGCAATTTATTGAAGGAGGGGAGAATGTAACACCCTGAGCTTCCATGATACGCTTCTCATTCAATAATGCAATAGCGTGTGTTGTACGCAACCTCGAGCTCTAACACACACCACAACTAATTAAACTAGCCGTTGTGAATAGTAATACCTACTTTTTGAAATTTTATAAATTTTATTTATCAAAATGGACTTCATTTTTTGATTCGGAATATCGAAATTAGCCTATGTAGAATTTTTGGTATTTTTCTGAGAACTTCTAATTTTTTATGAATATTGAAAAATACTTAAAAACAACTTTTTTAATAAAAATAATTTATAGTGATAAATTATACTATTTAGTGGTTTTAGAGTATAATTAGTATATATTTTTACCATTTTATCCAATGGTGGTCATTATAATTAATTTCACTTTGAAATTGGACATAAACAATTGTCCATCTTTTGATATAAATTGTTTCTTAAAAACACGCTATTTGTTGTGACAGCGAGAATTAATTATAAAATTAATTAATGAAACTTATATGTTTGGAATTTCTTAAAATAGACATCATTTTTGAATTTGGAATATCAATTATAGCTTAGGGTGAAATTTTGGCATTGTTCTGAAAAACTTCAATTTTTGATGAATAGTGAAACCACTAAGTGGTAGTTAAATAACTGATTTTTCGTTTAAATGAAATATTACCACTTCTGTGATTTGATTTTCAAAAATCCAACATACATGGTTGTCATTAAGAAGTAAAATGTGGTTCAATGAGATTAAAATAATTTTTGGTGAATAGTAACTTTTAAGTTCTTAATGGCGATTAGAGGTAATTAGTGTAGTTTAAGGTAAAAATAATGTTTTAATAATATGAGATGAGCTTGACACATGTCCTACCCTCATTGGATGTGACATGGCCGACCAAGAAAATCCATGGGTCAACTTGGGGACCCCATGGAGCCACTTTAGTTAGAAAATGACATAAATACCTTTTATTTAATGTTAAAGTAAAAAATGACACAAACATGAAATGTTTTACTAAAAAAATTATTACATGGTGTTATACAAGTCATATTTTTGACTATAAATAGTCATTTTAAAGATAAAAATATTTCCTACATCATAGTATTTTTTTTTATAATTTTTAGAAATTAAATAAATTAAATTATTTATGACATCATTATGATGCAGCGATGACCTCATTATTTAACGATTTTAATAAAATGAAAAGATAATGTAAAATACAAGACTTAAACTTGTACAAAGACTATTGGATGGGTAGATTTCGAACCCTTATCACCTTATCCACGAATTATATAAGTGTGGGACCTTTATAATCTGAAAAGCATTGTATAATAATGTAAAATTTCCTTACTTTCCAAGAGTGCCCCTCCTCTCCTCTTATAAAAGGACCCCACCTCTACCACCTCATTCACACTTTCAAACCATTTGGATCGGCCAACCTCTGCCCAAATACTCTCCCAACTTCCCCCTATTACTTTTAGAAGCCTCACTTTGGGCAGAAATCTTCCCAAGGAAGCCTTTGGCTCAAATCAAAAAGAGTTACCCGATTTTGAGGTAATGTCTTCTCTAATGTTGTTTTGTTTTATTTTTATTCTCCAACCCCCTAAACTATTTTTATTTATTTCTTTTGTAACAACACCAGTATCCTAAATATACTAGGATGTTGTTATAATAAGGATTCGAGCTACACTTACACACACCTACATCTAATGGTTAAAGAACATACGGTTTCTGTGGATGGCGAATTTCTGCCTCACGAAACGATGATTGTTCAACACTCATATAACACCTTAAAAGGTGGCCATTAAGATGTCACTATATTTATATATGATATATAATATGTTTATGTTTTACTTATGCTTCTGTATTTCTCATTTATGGCATACATTATGATTTCCATTATGGGTAAACGCGATAATTTCATTTTAGGAAGTGCGGACTACCGCCCCCTCAAAGTGATGTGAATCGTTAATTCCATATGTGGGATGTATAAAGGATGGAGTAAATGATATTATATATGATATTATACTGGAACTATATTATACCTTTATATAATTATGATTTCATTCCATTAAATACGAAATAGAAATGAAAGTAGCGTTCATGCGTACGTACGACTTACCGTCTCCATGAACGGTGAATTTCATTTCTTACCTCTAAATGTTACGTAATATTATAAATGAATGTATATACTGTATATATATGATATATATGATATCTAAATCATGAATATAATTCTGGATATAATGGATATTTCACCACATGAACAACTTGTAATTATAAGAAGTTTATTTTTGACTCAAGTACCAAAGATCGACAAAACGACCGTTATTAACTTAAATAATTACATAATGTTCATAACATGGTAATAAGTGATATAAAAGGAATAATGAACATGAAAAATGTTATTAAGTAAATATAAATTAACTCTAGTTTATTATTCATGAGGTTAAAGAACGGTCGAGTCAGGACAAGACGCAAGGTAAGGGAACTTCTTAACCCAATTTCTATTCTTTGGGTTAATCTCCTACTTTCAATTTATGTCATGATATTATTATGTCCTATTTTGTATTTTTAATTTCTTTATGTGTAACTATAGTGAATACACATAATAGATCTATTTTATTTTAAAAATGATCTTTTTAAGGACTTCGTCTCAATCTCCTTTCATTGAGGCATATTTGGTTTTATACACAACTTTCTTTTATACGGTGTATAAACCCCTTTGACTTTTATGTTTATTCAAAAGGAATATTTTTTATACGAAGCGTTTTACTAAACGAAAAAAGGGAATGTTTTTCTTTCCGTACTTATGCGGCGACAACGACTTCTCTGCCGCCGTGACCATTATTTGAGTTTCGGCTTCCTCTACAAGCCATCATTTTTTTTAATGAAAAATAAATAAAAGTTTTAACTTTATTTTATTTTGGTATTTAAAATGGTTTGGAAAGCGTTTTTATTATATCAATGTGCTGTATTGATATCTTGTGATTGAAATGTGGAAATGTTATGTTTCCTTTATGCATGTTTTATGTGATACGATTATGTTATGGTTTATGATATGTTTAAACCTATTCATATGAGGAATGCATTGGACTTAATAAGTGACAGGTGGAGCCCGCTATAGCTCCTCGATGCATCGGTAGGTCTCATGAGACAACTAGACGTGGAATTGGCCGAGGCCCTTTCCCAATTTGATTTATGGTTTTGGCAGAGGCCTTAATCATTTTAGACATCTTGGCCGAGGCCTTGAAAAAATGTTTCAGAATGTCTGGCATTATGCATTCCATCATTATGAAAATGGTTATTGATATTGCATGTGATTATTCGACCAGTAGAATATCCATGTGAAGAAGTAAATGACATTATCTCATTTTACTTTTTCCATATTATGTTGATGTTCAAGTTTAAAAGGCTTTTGTTTTAGTTATACATTGCCTTAAATGTTTATGTCTATTTATGAAAGCTTCCACAATATTGTTATCCTTACTGAGCATATGAGCTCACCCCTTTCAATGTTTTAATATTTTCCAGGATTTGAAGAAGTATTTTAGTAATGACCTGCAGGGATAGTCAGAAGAGGATATGAGTGTGGACTATGAAGACTTTGTTATTGTAGTTTTCACCTTATGTTATAATGTAACATTTATGAATGTATCTAGTGTTTCCAAGGCTACTAAACTAATTGGTCTTTCGAGACTTGATATTTTGTGATCATGCCAATGTTACGAAGTAATGCATCGACTCTGGGTAGCTGGGGTTGGGGCGTTACAGATGATGTAAAATAATTAAGTGATATTTCTTTATCTATTATGTGACTAACTAAGGATAATAATGAATACAATGTAGACATATTACATGCAAAACAAAATGATCATATAGAAGGGATATGGGAAAACAATATATTGCTCTTCTAATTAATCAGGTAAATATCTTTTTTTATAAAATTATAGACTTACAAAATTTATTTTTTAACTTTGATATATTTTAACATATATATGTTGAGTATTCTTGACATTTTTTCATTAATTTTTATATTTATTAAATTCATGTATCCATTTTTTAGTTGAAATTTTTTCCTTCATCATTCATTTGGGACTATTTTCTCTATATTCTTCTTGTTTAGGTATATACTTCTATTCAAAAAAATATTTAATTTTTTTTCTTATTAAAAAAAATCACATTTTATACATATAACATTTATTTAATTATAATCAAATAAAGGGACACAAAATTAGAAAAATAGATGATAATTATTGTTTTAATTTGTTTGTTATTTTTTTATATATCAGTTTTAGTTACACGTTTTTGGTAAAAAATATAAATTTTATGATTTTAATTTCTATTATGAATAATAATTTTTTTATAACATTTTTTTAATTTTAATCAATTATAGGTATAGTTTTTTTTATCAAAGTTGTATTCATATTTTTAAATTACGGACGTAGTTGTAAGGGAATTGAGGCATGTAAATTTCTTCATATAAATAAATTTGTAATAATTTATTCATTTAATGAAATTAAACTTATATTTCTTGTAATTATATGAATAATTTATTCTTCTCTATAGAGGATGACACCTAAAGTTGGTAGGTGTGGGATTATATTTTTACTAACACTTTCACTTTTATGTTGAGAGAAATGGTTGATAATTGAGTTTTATGATAATGACCTCCCAATTGGATAACATGCCAAATAGTTTTGTAGTAACTTGGTTATAAAAAGTCATTATCAGATAATTATATTATTATATAATTGGATGAGTGTTGACCAGTCAAAAAAATATCAGTTATGAGAGTCTATAATGGTAAAATTTATAAACATATTTATTTAGTTTTATTATTGATTAAATATTTTAATTTCAATTGTCTAATATTTAATCTATTAAATTAAAGCTGATATTTGAAAATCAAGAGACAAAAGTGGTTAAGAAAATATGTTTTTCCTTTTATGACAATAATATGGAGATATTTTAAGTCAAAGTTTACTTTAAATTATATTTTTTGGAGTAAATAGAATCAATTTCCATGCATTAAGTATGGGTTTACATATTAAGATACATGAGAGAAGTTTTTCACCATTCATAGAGAGGAAGCCTTTATGGTTTGCAATTGTTTTTTAATATTTATTTGTTAAATTTATTTTAATTACTTGATAAATTATTAATTTTCTCTTATGCAAAATGACTTGAAGAAATTATACAAATATATATAGTCCCAAAATTTATACCTTTATACATTTCCACATATAGGGTATCCTTTATTAGAAGTTAAAAAAGATCCAATTAAAGTCGAGGCTCTGAAGAGTTTCAATATGTTCTTCTATCTCCTCCCCCTCATCATGAAAATTGGAAAGGGTAGGGATGAAAAAAAAGTGAAGTTTATTACCAATCTAACAAAAGAAGTAAATGATTAGATTGTACATAATTAATGTTTATTATTATTCAATGTTATAATATTATAAATTAATCCTACTAATATAACATTTAAGAATATTATTTCATGATACTATTTAGAAGCAAGCGATATAGGGGAATTTTATCCTTAAGGATAGGATGGATATTTTATCAACTACTTTAGGAAGGCTTAAACACCTAGTCTGTGTTAGAGGATATTAGGAGGGTATCAGTTTTAGAATTTTTTTGGCCACCATAGTAAGATATCATAAAGGTAGAATATAATGGAGAAATAGATTTTTTGAAGTCTGAGATAATAAATTTTAATGATTCAGTAGATGATAGAATTAAATCATCTGTATATGACATATTTTTAGAAATGATAAGGCATATATAGAATTTGCATCCTACCAAATTAGATATTACTTTTCATCATTTAGTCCTGACTTTGTACGGTGAGTTTCGAACTTGGGATCCCCTTGTACATGTTTTAGCATATAGAATTTTACATCATATGGGGGATTATGTACATCATTATCTTATGCAGTTGCATCTGGTAAGAGTAGTGGTAAATGATATTATTGAGTTAACTACTATAGTGTTTCTTCCTTTTGAGGAGGTGAAAATGGTTGGATAGAGTGTTGGTCATTTTTTACTTTGTCCAAGTAGTATTTTTTAGATGACATATGAGTTATGTGTTGTTTTTAATTTTTTATTTAGCATTAAATTAAAATTAATTATAAATTTTTATCATAAATTCCTTATATAGGAGTATTTGAAATTGAAGGATTCATTGTCAAGGAAAGGAAAATTTTAGAAACCAATACCTTCTGATAATTTTCAGGAGAATGATGGGACAAAAAAGTTAACATACTGTAATGTCCCAACTCTAGATCCACTAAAACGGTTCCCCAAGCTAGTCGATCACATGGACTCAAGCACACCTCCCTGTACACCAGAGGCTACTGACTAATAGCGAGGGTCCAATGGTGGTATGATGAAGAGAATATAACCTAATGATCAGAATGGAACAATAGTATAACTTAATAAATCCATCAAAATAAAAAGTAGTGTAAAATAAAGAAAGTGGAAGATAATAATAATTGATAAAATGGCTAATGCTAAATAATAAAACCATGCATATCCATTTGATGCTACAAAAGAAAAGCATAATACATACAATTGTAAGAAAATAAATAATACGAAAAAGAAAGTAAAAAATACCCATAGGCTCTATCCATGTGAATATTAATCTCAAACTCAGTCATGTGCTCCTGAGATCTCATGTACTTGAGAGTAATAACACAAGCAAAACCCATGCTCTTGAACCCATAACCAAGAGATCTGTTAGGGTACCAAATGGTGGCTTGAACTAGGTGTGATATAAAATCATCATTACACTACTAATTTTGGATGATTTTATCCAATATATGAGTATAAAATATAGAAGTGTGTGGGTGTATCAATAAGGAAGTAAATAAATACACATAAAACAAGTCAGTCTCAGGTTCCGCAAAGGATAGACGGCCGACAATGTCTACTTTGTCCTAATCCAAAATACCTCTGATGATGTGTCTCCATATATATATATATGAATATATATATATATATATATGTACTATATACATGGTAACATATATATTTATATATATTGATATGTAGTACTAATCAAGACCCGAGCTGTAACTCAGGCATCTAAGCATAGTCACAATAGTCTCATATGGTAGTAAGGTATGACATGCCTGAGTGTCATCAGTAGAGAGGGACACCATGCTTGAGTTTCACAGATCATGAGGGACACCATTTCCTAGTATCATAAATAATAGGGGATTAAATCCTTGAGTATCACATTTAAATCAGGGACGAACAACTTGAGTATCATAAATCATAAGGGGCTACATGACCGAGTGTCACATTTAAATAGTGGAATCCATTGAAGAGTATCACATTTAAAAAGGGTATTACATGCTTGAGTATCATAAATCACAAGGGAATCCATTACTAGGTGTCACATTTAAATAGAGTATATAATGCCTGAGTATCACATTTAAATCAAGGACACCATGCCTGAGTATCATGAATCATAAAGGACATCATTCTTGAGTGTCACATTTAAATATGGAACACAATGCCTAAGTATCACATTTAAATAGAGGATGTCATGCCTGAGTTTCATATATCACAAGGGCCACTATTAAATTTCTAATTAATTAAGTAGGCCATGGGAAAGTCTATTCCATTCATCATTTGAACCAACCAAGATAATTCAATTAATTCTATTTATCACTTCACTTACAAGTGATGTAGTCAAGAAATCCATTTAATAATTTGGTCATGGACAAGGGTAAATACTTTCTTGAAGCATCCCACTCAATTCTAATTAGCCATTTATTTTATGAATGATGGGTCTAGAATATTATAAATAATGATTGCAAGTTAAGTGTGTCATATGCACCACATATAGTTCATTTAATTATGTAAAACCATTTTAATTAAAGGAAAGTAAGTTATTATGATAATAGAGTGATTTTAATTCCAATTTAAAGCTTAAGGGTCATGGAATATAAGAAAAACACCCCCGAGGTAATGGTTTGAGTTAAGGTAAACAATCTCAAATGGTTTAACTAGATGTTCCAAGGCTATTAAATTTAATTCATTTGGTACTACATAAACAATTTTACATTTTAAGGGTGATGCATGGGAAATATAGAATTCTTAATAATGGTTAATTTCATTAATTGATGATACATTAATTGAAAATCCATAGAACACCTAACTCAATCTTATGATGGTTCACTCACCCAATATTGAGTTTTTATTTGATCCGGTTTGAGGGGAATTGAAGAAGTATAAAAATTCCTTGAAAATAGGGAAAAATATCCCACAAGGATTTAAAAATTCCATAGGGTGATGGAAAAAGAAATAAGAAGCTTGTAGAATCAATATCTTATTAAGGGATATCTAACTCAAACAATAGATCTTGATTCTGAGTGCGAATGAGGGAGATCTCTCCATGCCTAGGAGGAGTGCTAAGGGAGAGATCCACACTTGGTACTTCTACACATGAGAGGGGAGAAGAAAGGAGGGAAGAAAGAAATAAGGGGAAGGGGAAAATGGTAATTTCTAGACCATTAATGATCCATAGAGTTTTGACACATATTTTTCCAAACCATGTGGTCTCCTTTACCTAGGATCCATACCCTACATGGTTAATGCACACAATTAAGTTAATCATGCTACAACTGTGCCTTTGGCACTATCTAACTCTACACCTCGCCTGGGCTAGAAGCATGATTAGAAAAACGGTGTGCAAGCTGTGAAATTCACCTCTGGAATAAACTAAAGAGGTCTTTCATGGTCATGTGACCTCAGAGGAATGGTTTGATAAACCATGTGATATCCCTCAAATTCCCACATAGTTTCCGCTAGAGGGCCACATAGTTTGAGAAAACTATATGCCCTTGTCCTCTTCTCCCAGAAAGGAGGTTTTGGTGCTCGATGCTCTAAAAACTCATCCAAAATCCCAAGAAACATGTCAGGTCTTAAACCTCAACCTAAAACAACACTTTTATTTGTTTCAACACTCATAATTATGTTTTGAATATTAGATCAAGAATTGTCCTGTCCACCAAATCCAAAATTTCAAATTCCTTTAGAAATTTCACCCTGTTCAAAACATAGGATAATAAAATCTACCCACCTTAGAACTTCTCATCCCTTATAAGACTTGGGGAATAATGAAACATCACCTGATCTACCCGAGTTATGAAATTTCCACTAAAATGGCCACATTGCGTTTTAAATTCCCAACACTCTTTTTAGCATTATTTCAAGTGTACAATATATAAGTTGTTAAAACTCAATCCAATACTCTTATAAAAAACTAAATATCAAGACGATCACTACTAGAAAAATTCCTTTAAAAGTATTGGCCTATATTAGTGCTATAAAAAAGAACTAATAAAGGGTTACCTTTATCAACACTTTTCTTTAGCATTGATAAATGGTACCTTTTACCAGCACATTATTTTTAACACTTATAAAGGGTACCCTTTATCAGTACTTTATCTTTAGAACTAATAAGGGGACCATTTATCAGTTCTTTTTTAGCACTAATAAAGGTCCCGAATAAAATGAAATAATGAAATAAATAAAAATTAAAAATGAGTTTATTAAAGAAAATATTTAAATTTAATTAAATAATTAATTAATGACAAAAATGAACAAATTGATTATACTATATATGAATTTTAAATACTAATAAATAATATATATTAAATTAATAGAAATATGTAAAATGAAAATTAAATAAATAGAAATTAAAAATAAGTAAATTAAGAAAAATACTAAACATTTTATTAATTAAATAATTATTGATATATTTAATAAATAGTATATATTAAATATATAGGCATATATATGAATGTACATAAATATGATTTATATAATAAAAAATATTTTTGATTTAAATTAAATAGTCATATATTTAGTGAAGAATGGTTTATAATTAAAAATTAATATGAATTAAAAATACTAATTAATTGCATCGAGTAATGGATATAATTGAATGCCATTTAAATTTTCAATTTACCATATATCAAATATGTGTTACATTGACTTCACATATATATACATATTTAATGGATTTTTATATAGAATTCACACATAGAAATATTTACATAATTAATGAAATCTTATATAAAAACACATGCACCTAATATTTATGTAATTTATTAAAATTTTAACATTCATTTTAGAATTTCATTATAACCTGATACATTTAATATATCTTGTCTTTAATCAGTAATTTTTATTTATTTATTTTCAATTTTATTACAATTACATATTAATTAATTTTTAATATTTTTTATTTTTTGGGTATCTAATTAATTACTATTATTTATTATATATATTTATTTACATTTTTTTTATTAATATCAATATGCATTCATCTTTATTTCAATTTATATCCATATTTTTTTAATAATTTATATTTAATTAATAAAACTTATCCATTCTTTCAATATTGTTAAAGTATACTCATTTTTAATTATTAAATTTCACTCATTTTTAACACCACGCACTTAAGATTAAATATTCCTTATTAATTTTTAAAATATATTTGTAATTAAATATTTATAAGTAAATATATTTATAAATGTACATTTATTATATTTATACATTTATATATTTATAACTATAAATAAATTAATATTATTTTTGAAAAATATTTATATAATTATAAATAAATAATTATATATATTTAAATAATTATAAAATTATAATAAATTTATTTAAATAATTGATATATTTACTGTATTTATATTTATATATATTTAATAAATATATATATATATATATATAGAATTATATAAATATATCTAACGATATAAATATATAAATATATAAATGTTATTTTTTTGGAAAGTATTTGAATAATTATAAATTATAAATAATAAATTTATATAATTATAAATTTCTAAAAAATGTATTTTTATAATGAATATATTTACTATATATATATTTATTAAAAATATATATAATTATATAATTTTTTATAATTTTTTTATTTATAATTATAATTATAAATTCTTTATCAGTGCTTAAGTAACATGCATTGACAAAAGGAATCTTCATCAGTGATGAAAAAGTGATGGTAATAACTATATTTATCAGTGCTTATTAATTTAGCATTAAAAAAGGGATTTTTATCAACTCTTTTTTGGAAGCACTGATAAAAGTGTCCTGATCTATTTTAAGATCACTAACCAGTCGCAAACCAGTTGAAATATCCAAAGTTTTCCATGGAATCCACCTGCTTCCTGTACCCCTCCTTGTCAAATCCAAGCTTGAATTATGGTTCAAATCAAGGCTATAACAATTACAAGGATCTAATACAAGACTCAAATGATTCAAGGGTCAAACGAATCTAAGGTTTGAACAAAATCTTGGTTTGGTGATATCTATACTTTCTCTCAGACGATTCAAATCTTCAATACAAGGTATGCTATTTTCTCTTCATCCTCACTCATTGATGAATTGTTTAGCAATATCAATTTTCATTTTTTTGATCATTATTCTTTCTTTTATTCATTGAAAAACTATTTCTTCTCACACTATTGTTTGATAAATGTTTCCCTTCAAAATTTATCTTTAATACGATAGATATTGGTAACAATATAGGGAATGACTTAGTGTCCAATGGACATGTGTAATGGGGTTCTCTTCATTCATTTATCCTAATGAATGTGGAAGTCAAGGGTTATTATACTCAATTGAGGGATGCCTCCTTCAATTGGATATAAGAAATACTAGTCCTAATGTACATGTGATAACAATGAACTAATTCCTTACATGGGATAAAAAGTTAGAGGTGGTTAGGTGAATGATATTGATCATTTCTATAAAGTGATAATTTAGTTGGGACAACACATTAAGAAAAAAATTAAACACATATATGGGAAATCCTCTATGGATTGATCATTTTTTCTAATAATACTGTATTTATAATCTTATATTTTAATTATTTCCATTATTTTTTTGCATTAATTTTAAAAATCCCCATCATTTTTCATTTTTTCAAAAAATATATAAAATACCATAAATATAATAATTTGGTAAGAATAGTGAGATATCCAAAATAAAATCTTTAAGGAAATGACTATGGCCATCAACATTACTATATAATGATGAATATAAATATTATTTTTACCATCCCATAATAGGTGTGTCATATAATCAACCCCATAAACGAATATAGAATTATTTACCACATAATGAAACTCATTCTTAATAACTATTCTTAAAATCTTAATCCCCTTTAGAGAATTATATATATATACATATATATACATGACTAAAAAATAATACATATGATCTGAGTATAATTATAAATGGGTGATATGAAATAATTATCACAATAAATTGATTTATAATTTGAGGGTCCATATATATCATAGTGAATAAACTCTAAGGGTAGTTTTATTTAAATCTATAATTTATTATTTTAATTATTAATAATCTCTCCGTCATAATTAGTAAAAAATATTTATCAATTTTATCTTTTCATCATAAAAACATCTAAAAACACACTTTTTAAGTGAATATTCAAATGTCACATTATCTAATATAATCAGTTTTTCACTTCCACAAACCAATTTACTCTTTCAAAAACAATTTCCATAAATTTTTACCAACATCAAATCAGAATATGGTTTGGCTAGTTTTCTATACTTTTATAAAAATATAGACATATTTGAAATGATAACCCACTCATTAATACTTCTTAAAAATCACTTCATTTCATTCTTCACACATCTAATAAAAACTATTTATGTTGTAATTTAATCCATCTAAAAATCGATCATTCATTAAAATTTCCTTTTATTTCCAACATCTTTTAAATTCAAACACTTTATCTTAAGAGATCCATAATTTATAAAATAATAATCACCATTTGAACATGCAAAAAATATTTAATTAAATTAATTTTTATATCATGTGATATGAACAAATAATATTTAATATGAAAGGATATTTCATTTATAAATCACTTTGTGTGACATCAATAATAAATTCCTCTTACATTTCATTCTTTTTCATATAATTAATTTTTAATTATTTCCTCACATTCATATATGTTTTTAGAAAATCTTGAAAATTCTTCATACAACCATTTAATTTGTCACATGTTTCATAGAGTTCATTCAATGGTTGAAATTCATCATCCAATTTTACTTATGAAGTTTTGCCTCACTTCGAAACTATTTTTTGTAAGTGCAGGTCATCTCCCCTTTAAATAAAAACCGCTATATATTCCATTATTAATATTATTTATCTCATTATGACTAAAATTTTATACTATGTTCCCAAAAATTCCATAGAACCCATAATGGCCATAAAAAGGAAATTTTCTTATAAATCAAACTCTTTGTATTCTTTAAAATAATTATTGTTTTCAACCTATCTAGAAATAATTCTTAAATAATTTTGTCAACTATGGATTTGAAAATTCTTAAAACTGTTATCATTATTATATATATTCTTTTCCTAAAATTATTTTTTCTATTCCTTATAATTTTTTTTAATTTAAATTGAAATTATAATTTTTATATGTTTTCAAATATTCAATATACCATTAATATTAAATGTAACAATTCATTATGTTTCCACATCACTTATTCCAAAAAATAGAATGAAGGTTATCAAATTCTACATATGTTGGAATAATTGGTAGATATTATTTTTAGGTATTCATAATTTTAGGTATACATGTATTCGTTCCAACCCTATAAATCTCTTATTACCATCCATTTATATAAAATAACTCTTTATTTATTAAAATGTTTTATTAAATTTTTTTAAATCTTCTAGTTGATGGAATGAGAGTTTATTATTCTTTTTTATCATATTTGGGTTTCTTATTACTCCTTAATTTCCTATATTGTATTTTTATTTAGGGTTTCATTTTAATTTTGTTCACTTCATGATATTCAACCCTCAATGGTGCCTGTCTCTCCCTCAGGTTTTAGGGTTTCCTCAGATTTTCTGCCCTTCCTCATGTGGTGTCACATTTCTTCTCCCCTATCCATTTTCTGATGCTTCCTATCCCCTAACTTTCTCGTTCATCTTAACTCTTTTGCTCCTTTCCCTATGGTTCCCTACATATTCTATTTTTATATGGTATGGTGTTTGACATTTGAGGCTTGTCCTTCCTCCCTTGATATTATTTCTACTGTTACCATAATGCTAGGCCCCATCCTAGTTGAACTCGATGGTTCTATAGTGGATTGGGAATGTGATGAATGAGTGATGAATCAGGTTCTTCAGCTGCTCCTGTTTTTTGGATTATGGTTTGTTGATTATATTATATTGTAATTTTTTCCTATTTTGGGTTTCTTTTCCATTTGGTTTCTTTTTAATTTTATGATTTTTTTTCAGATACTTTTGTTATGGAATGTTTTCGGAATGGTTTTGGTTTTTTCAGTTGGTTCATGGTGGTTATGATGATGACTCTTTAACTTTTGGTTATGATGGTGATTACATTTTGTATGTTTATGCTGGTTAATGGTGTTTATTTATGAAGACAACAATGGTGCACTAAAGACAACAATGTTCTATGTTTCATTTGTTTCAGTCATTAGTTGTAGTAGTGATAGGGTATTGACGATGACAGTGGTGTTCAAGATGATGGCAGGTGATGTAGTTTCGGCTGATGTGGGGGTTTCACTTGGATTGAGGCCTTCTCAGGCCTGATGTTTCTTTCTGAGTTTGTTTTAAATTTTGAAATATGGAATAATGTGTATATCAAATCATGATGATTAGTGTTGATTACCACTCAACCACAAATATAATTATTGAAAAATCAGAAAAAAAATCAGTCACTGATTCTCACAAATGGGATGAATTTCCCCTTTTAGGGAACATAATAGAGTACAACTATCATCCTCATCAGCTTTATCTTCCAAATAGTTATTATTGTAATTTATTTCATGATACTCATACTGTCTCTATTTTATATTTCTTATACTACTTTGATAAGTAGTCATCCCATGGATGACTACTTCGTAGATTATTTCAAGAAACATAGGTACATGTCCAAAAGAGATAGATGATGAGTTCCAAATAACCAAATGAAATGATAACTGATCAAGAAATCAAATGATGAGGATGAAAGTTGTCTATAACTTTTATCTTTGGATGAATTCAGAGGATAAAACCTATGATAGTGGAGTAATTATTTTCTTAAATTAAATTGTCCATTTTCTTCAAACCATACTGAAATTCTTTGAAACAATCAAATATTGGATTTCCCTTATTAGAATTATATATAATTATCACATTTGGTCATGAATATATTATGATAATTTATTTATTTATTATACAAAATTAAAATTTGATGAACCCAATAGGATATATATGAATAAAAAATGGATGCACTCTAATCATTTGACAAAAGAGTATGAATATAGAGTTAAATATTTCATATAGTTTGTAATAGAGCATGAATGTAACCCTTATCAAATAATTTATTCATGTTTATGTTGTTTTTAATCAAGAAAATTTTTCTAGAAGGGTTGGAAGAACATTTGATTTGTTATGGAATAAATCAGAGTTATAAATTTTTGACTGAACAAGGGGAAAAACTAAATATCTACACCAATTAGTATGATACTAAAATTTATAAATCATTTGATATGAATACCGATGTAGATGATGATGAAGATCACATGGAAGAAATGAAAATGGAAATTTAATATAACCTTTATGATTGCCCAAAGTTGTTTTAGAAGTTAAATAGTTGTGATAAGAAACCATTGTATACCAATTGTACTAAATACACAACATTGTCATCTGTATTGAAGTGATATAATTTAAAATATGGCAGTGGATGGAGTGTCACCAGTTTTATATAAATACTTTGTCTTCTAAATGATATGATACTAGAAGAAAATAAAATACTATTTCAAACATTTGATGTAAAATAATGCTACATTCAATGAGCATGATCTCTAAAAAGTACATGCTTGTCCAAATGACTACAAATTGTTTTGCAAGGACCATGAATCTCTCATAAAATTCTCTATGTGTGGAACGAATTGATACAAGAAAAATGAATCAATTCCTTCAAAATTTTTATAGTACTTTCCTATAATTCCATGGATTAAAGGATAATATGGATGTATGGAAACCATGAGACAATTAACATGTCATGTAGATGCAAGAATTAAAGATGGGAACCTACATCATCCAACAGATTATCCTTAGTGGAAGAAAATTGATTTTGGGTATCCTTAATTTGAAAATGTGTCAAGAAACTTTTATATTGTGTTATATATATATGGAATAAATCTTTTTGGTGTATAGAGTAGTATGCATAGTACATGGCCCATCATGTTGGTAAATTATAACTTTCTTATATGGTTATGCATGATGTGAAAATAAATTATACTCTCTCTAATTATATCTAGACCAAAGAAACCTAGTTATGATATCTATGTCTATTTGGATATATTGACCAAAGATATGAAATTTATATGGGATACAAGCGTTATAGTTTATGATACTCATAAAAATTAAGAATTTACATTTAGGGACATGTTGTATAGGACGATAAACAATTATATGATTATGGAAATTTATCAGGATGTAGTATTAAAGGAATGTTGGGGTTTCCTATTTGTAAAGAATTCAAAATCCCAGTTTAGTTAAAACATTCCTCGAATATTTTGTTTTTAGGAAATTAGAACTTTTTACCTCGAAGACATAAATACTAACAACATTCGATATAAATATCAAAAAATTTAAAACATCATCTCCACTAATGTATGATAAACTATTCGATAAATTAAAATATATTGACAGTATTTTTGGTAAACCATTTTTGAAAAACCTTATTAAATGATGTTGAAAGAAGAGACACATTTTCATTAAATTATTGTATTTGAATTGTTTGTATGTTAGACATTTTCTTGATGTCATGCATGTAGAAAAAATGTATTTGATAATGTTATTGGAATGTTATAAAATGATCCTCTTAAAAAAAATATGACATCAAGGCTAGTTTGTACATGATTGACATTGGAATAAAAAAATATTTGGCACCAGTAAAGGTTAAAGGGAATACTTTTCTTCCTCCAACAGTTTATGGTCTATCAAAACTAGAAAAAATTCAATTTTTTCCTTTTCTTTAATAGTGTTAAAGTTCCATAGGGGTATTCATAAATATCAAGGATTTCATATTAGTGAATAATTTGAAGTTACATAGATTAAAATCACACAACTATCATGTTTTGATGAAATATTTGATGCACGTTGCTTTCTATTGAAATTTTCCTCAAAATGTTTGATATACATTAACTAGACTCTACTTCTTTTTCAAATAAATATGTAGTAAAGTTATAGATTCGATGAAGTTTTGAATCATTAATAATGAGGTTGAAGTCATATTATGTGAATTATAGATGTTCTTACCACCATCATTATTTGATATAATGGTCCACCTAATGGTTCACTTGGCTATAGAGGTTAAACTATATGGTCATGTCCATTACAGATTGATGTATCCCATTTAATTGTATATGAAGATTTTTAAAGGGTATATCAATAATTGAATTCATGCAAAAGTTTGTATTGAATAACAATATATTTTTAAAGAAGCTATTGAATTCTATACCGATTACCTATCAGATGTTGATAGCATCAGTATCCTAAAGTCTTTTCATAGCAAACACCTTGTGGATAAAAGGATTTTTGGAAGATATGTTGTTATTATTACGTCGACATAGTAGGAGAAAATTTAACTTTATATTTTACATAATGTTGAAGATTTTGATCCATACGTTGAATCACACAAATAAACTCATAGAGATTTTAATTCATTAAGGGCTAAAAGATAGATATAAAATAGGCATAATCAATATCTGTTGATATTGATCTTTTAACACCAATAAATCTTTTTCCAACAGTTCGATCTCTTGCTTTATCATATCAATACTAACATTTTTTTACCAAGAAATTAATCTATTACTATTAATTGTTATTACCATTTTTTTTACCATCATAAAAAACTATTGTAATAAATTATCAAATAACATAAAATAATTTATCAAAAAAATAATAAATTTATATATTATTTTCAATAAATGTTATAAATTATAAATATTTTAATAAAATAATATAATCATGTGTTTTCATTGAAACATTATATGTTTGTGATAATATATATATATATGATATAAAATTAATGATAAATGATTATAATTTATGGAGACTTGAATAAGATTGAATGTCGTAAAAACTAAAAAAATAAATTCATGTATATATAATTTCATTATATTTATATAATATAAATTTTTATTCAAAATATATTTAAATTTAAAACATTTTTCATTATATGTAATATATATATATATATATTTATTATACATCACGTTCTTTTAAATTATAACAATAATATGACACTCTCTTTCTTAAATTGAAAATCTCAAGCCACAATGACCAGATCACCATTACCATGTATTCCATTGTCACACTCAACCCGATTAATTTCATTTTCTTGTAAAAAATGTTGTTTTATTATTATTATTTTTATTATTATTACTATTTTATTTTATTTTTAATTTTTACATTTTTCTTCTCCCTTTCTCCCCTATATCACCCCACCCCTCCCCTTACTGTTTGTGTCTCACTCCCCAACCAGGAGGAACCTAGTGGCATGCCTCCCTCCTCCTCTATCCATGGAATGTGCTGATTGTGAGCCTTGATTGTGGTCCATTTTAGCAGTAGTAACCTTTGGGATAGGGGTACCCATCCCCCCTTACACCTCTTACTTAGGGTGTTTTCCTTTCCTCTAACCCATGTCGACTTATTTTCTTTTCTAAAATTTCTCTATTTCCAAAGGTTTTAGGTTTCAAACACAGAGCTTCATCCTTGTCAATTTCTCCATCGGAGTTCACATAGTCTTCATCCCTTATTGAATTATCATTGGTGGCTCATTTTGAATGGTGAGATCCCCTGGATGGTGAATTCAACTACTTCATCAATGGAACATGTGATCTATAGAATCAAATGAGAGTCTGTCCCCTTGACCAATGAAACTTTCTCATTTGTTTCAAAGATGAATATGACTTGGATTGTTCTTAGAATAGAGCCAATCGGTCCTTATATTATCTTTGATTATATATTTTTAAGATGTTTTTAGAGTTTTATATGAATTTAGATTCAGATTCCTCATATATATAGATATGTCTCCCTTATTTACCTATCTCCTTTAAAAATCCATCTATTATTAGGATAATTGATCATTTCCTTCAGTGTTTCCTCTATGAAGACTAAAGAACACAAATTTATATTCCATCACATTTCCCATTGTATCTATGTAGAGTTTGTTGATTCAAAGGCCCATGTGGAGTACATTTAGATTGAAATAGATGGAGAGTATCGTTATAGGCAAGAGGTTTTCTACAAATCATTTATAGATTTATGTGACTATTTTATTCTCCTAGGTTATCTTATTGAGGTCTATCACAACCAGAGGAGTGAATATATTCTTGTAGGCATAGATATAATTTATTAACCTTACCTTGTTGTTTCTATAGATAGTTATTGGCGTGGTTCTGATAATTCATCCTCAAAATCTAACATAGTGTTAAAGAATGACTTATAACTTGCAAATTCTATTGATTTCAATGTAAAAGTCAGGAACAATTCAAGAAATTTTTTTATGTTCTTTCCCTTATATCTACTATGAGTATTTTTATTAGGTGAATAAATTATAAAAATTTAGTTTCTCTTTCTATATTTACTCCCCTCAAATAGTTGTGGTTATGACATAATTGTAACCTATTCATATGTGGTCTATCCAAGTCAGCTTTTGTTGGAGAATGATTGGGATAATTGGATATCATGATGTACATTATTTCTATCAGATATTTATGTTAATGTCATGTATACTTGAAATCCCTTTTAATTACTTGATGGTGAAATTTCACCTTGTGTATGCACTACAATTTTCATTTTCTTTAATACATTTTTTAGGGCCATGGGGTGGAAAATGGACTCATGTATCATATGGTTTGGACTAGATTATAAAAGTTTGATTTATCTATTACTTCTAATTGAAGTTATTGTCATTATAAATGGTTTTTGGTCACATGTTAGATAATATTCTAGTTATTTTTATATGATGCATTGTTTCCTTCATTTGTAATGGTCACTGGATATATTCTTCTAATGTGGTCACTTGTAATTTTTTTTGTAACCATCAGTTCTTCGAGTAATTTTTCTATTTTTATGATTACTAGTTGTTTTTATATCATGAGATATGATTTTTTTTGGTATTTGTTATATAGTATTGTTGTGGAAATGATGGGTAATTATATTGTTGTTTTGGTATCTATTTAGATTATCTTATGGCTTTTGTTTCAACTATTCAGATTATATTCTTTTTATGGTCACTAGATGTTAGTTTTATATCATGTGTTATTATTTTAATATCTTGCATTTAAATAAAAAAAATTCCAATTTTTTTTCTTATTTAATCAGAACATTGCTCGTGATAATGCATGTCTAAAATGGAGGGAGTGGGGACAATTGATGCTTCAAGTATAGAAGGGTGGTCCACTACAGTCAAAGGGATGATAGTGAAGTTGTGCATGTACTGATCCATTATAGTAGATAATTGATCATGTGAAGTTAAGGGGATTCCAAGACAATGACATTTGATTTTTGCAAGAAATAGATTGTAGATGAAATTTCATTGAGTTCCATGTATAGTCTCTTAGTGTTTAAACATGTTTAAACATGTTTGTAATATTTTTCTTTGAGCTTCTTGTATTTTTAGGAAGTTTGAACAATTATTTCAATTATATTAGAATGTGTTTTTTTCAAATAAAGTCATGATTTTTTTGGGTTTTATATAATCTAATTTTGTAATTATTATATAATAAATATAATAATATATTAAAGATAATTATATTAATAAATATAATATAAAATTTTAATAATAAATATTAGAATACCAACATTTAGAGTATAATTTTCAAAGAAATATTAATTGTTGATATTTTTTATAAATGTTAATAATATCACGAATAGATAAACTAGTCATATTAACCCATTGATAAATATTTTTTCCAACATATATAGTATCTGTTGGTATTATTAAAATTACAACAAAATAAATTTATCTATCACAATAACATTTAGCAATAGAGTTTTTACCAACAGTTTAGTGACTGGATAAATTTTGTTGGTAAACAATTTTACCAATAGAAACTGAACTTTTACCAATAGATATACCCATTTTGGAAAATAGATAAGTATTTTTTAGTGATATCCATGGGAATGAATGAAAATGTTATATCTTACACTGGTTTTTCAATCAATGGTTATATGTTCTATACAAAAGAACATGATGACCACAATACGATGAAAAATAGTAGTGTTACGCTTGTGGTGTAAGTGATGCACATATTTGGTTCTAAGGATATAAATCCAATTTATGCAAATATTTCATATTTTATAATTATCGAACAAATGTACTGGTTGGGTCATACAACATTTCAAGTGATGAATTTCTATTATAAATAGGTTGACAATATGACTGTAGTGAAAGTTGATAAAATGGGATTCATGAAGGTGAATTTCATTGTGGAAGGGGGAAAATAAGATCCATTAATAATGGCATTACAATAAGTGCAAGTATTTTATGTCTCAAATCCTGCAAACAAGAATTGAACAATTGTCCTACTGGCGACTAAAACAAATGTCGGGTTAGATGAAGATTCAATCAAGGATGACCCTTTCATTTCCAGATAACAATTAGTTCATGTAGGTCCCAATGTAGATAATATATTGTATGTTAGAGGGGACCAAAATAAGGGATTTGGATTCTTTATAGTGGAACCAAATCTATAAAACCTTTAAAAAAATAAAGATATTTCAATGAGATGGTTAAATCACCTTTTAATATATATGTTTTCCCTCATAATATTGTTTTTTATCTACTGAATTAACATAATATAAATTAAATTTTTGACTAATATTATAGAAAATGTATTCTACATATGATTATGTTACCAATACAGTGTAATAATAGACTATAATAAAAGAGACCCTTTGGGAATATGTAAAGGTAATGTTATGATATACCTTCTCTATTTTGATGAAAATTATATAATGAAACATTGATTTAAATTTAATTATTCCTTATTGAGTTTGTTTATTTTAGAATATTTATATCCATATTTTATATCTTTCTACACCAAAAATTCCATATACTTCTTCTCCCTCAAAACCTTTTAACCCCTGTAGTGTTGGCTATAACACCACAAGATTTTTATGAGATGGTTTTTTTTTATTTTTTTATTTAATTATTTACGTTTTTTAAGTCTTGTGTTATACAAAAATAGAAGATAATATTTCACTACATGAAAAACCATCTTATCTTGTGATATACTCAACACTATGCTTGTTATGTGTTACACACAATTTCATGTTCTTTTGATAGTATTCATTTCACACAAAACTAAGTTTAAGAAAACAACTAAATTTTATTATGTTAACTTATAGCCTAGGAATTATAATGGAGAGTATAAAAAATATAAACTGAATTATGAAATTATTATTTACACATGTATATATAACGAATTATTTTGTAAGCAATTAATTATAAATGAAAATTAAACCATCTTTAAATAAAAGGAAACATTTTTCTGAAAAACTATTTAAATGAAAATAAGTAAATTTTTAAAATAATAAAATCAATTTTTATAGATTTTATTAATTAAATATATGTTTAATATATTCAATATATTGTTCAAAATTTATATTCTATGTTTTCTAGAAATTATATATGAACAAATTCCACTTTTCAGATAAAATAAGTAAATTTCCAAAAATGTAATTTTGTATCCTTTTGATGGCGCACCCATTTTAAATCTAGTTTTTGATAATTTTATATATTATATTTAACAACATAAACATTTTATTTTGAATTGGGATATAAAAATTTACTTTGGCTGATTTTTTGATATTTTTCTGATAACTTTAAAGTCTTGATAAATAGTAAACATACACTAAATTTTAATTGAAAGCAAATTTTTTATAAAAATAATTTATACAGTTAAGTTTTATTATTTAATGTTTTTAATTATAAAAATAATATATTTTTATCATTAAATATAATTTATATAATTTTCATTAATTTTATATTGAATTTTGATGTAAAAACATTTCAATCTTTTGCAATGTTTTATCTTTTAAAACCCTTTTTTCATTTTGACAACAATATTATTTTTAATTTAATTAATTCAAATTATGTGTTTTGAATTTTTAAAAATAGATTCCATATTTTGAATTAGTAGGTCAAAAATATGTAAATAACATTGTTTTATTTTTAGGCATTATGAATTGTAACTTCACTAATTTTTATTAATACAGTAAAAAAGTAAATTGGTTAATTAAGGGTAAATATAATATTATAAAATTACCTTTACACTTGTACTAATGTGATTGGATGATTTATTTACGACCTAAACCATTCTTGGGTCCAAATTATACCCTTTGGAAGCCACTTGGATGAGATTAGGACATTTAATATATTTTATTTAAAGAAAAGTTAAATATGTCTTACTCAAATTTTAATAAATAAATCATTTTTAATATTAGGTTATACAGAAGATAAATTTGATTATGAATACTAATTTTAAATCTAAAATGTTTTTCTTTATCATGGTAAATTACTTTTAATTTTTAGGCAATAAATAATTACCTTAAAGAGTTATACTTTAATGATACATGAATTATTTAATTAATGATAAATCAATAAAATAATAATTATTAAAGTGATAATAACATTTCAAAGACCCAAAAAAATTGACCAAATCTAATTATTCAAGTATATCTCTACCATAATCATCCAATTATTGATTTATTGACCATTTAGATCTATATGGAGTGGATTATGATACTTATAATATTTTATTTAAAATGATGTTAAAGTTGTCACAATCATATTTTAAAAAATATAACATTTTCTAACATAGGATTTTACAGAATATATATTCGACTAAAAATATTCATCTTATATCTATAATAATTATCTTTATTATGGTATTTTATTTTAAATTTTTATTTAACAAATATGTATATTAAATAATAATATAATACTGATGTTGTAATTATTTTATTCATGGAAATACCCAATTAATATTATTGAAAATATTAAATTAAATATAATTTGGGATAATAAATATATAAAATAGTTTTAAATATGACATTAACTCATTAAGTGTATAATAAATTATTTTTTTCTTAGATACAATCTTATATTGATATTTTTAAAAATCAATAAATTGAGTAGTGTCAAAATCGATACTATTGATTGTTTATCAAAATTATGTATTGTTAAATTATTTAAAAATAATAATTTTTTTAAAATATATAATAACTATTATATTGTCTAAAATTTTATAAATTATTAATTTATAGTATAATTGAAATCCAATAAGTAAAAATTACACTATTTTAATATTGAATAATTTGTTACCTTTGTTAAAATTAAAAAAGAATAACTAAAGGTTAATTGAAATGATAAGGTTTAAATTGATCGAAAAACTTGTATAAAATATATTGGTTGATTATATTACAATATTATAACTTTTTATCTTTGAAAAAATTACATTTTGTGGTATTTTGAGTGAGATATATTTTATTATAATTTAATATTTTTAGAGATTCCAAAAGTGCCGCTCACCTCAATTATAAAAGGTCACCTCCTCCCTCACTTATTCACATCAATTTGAGCCTTCAAGTTCATCCATAACGTACCCATTTACCTTATGAACTTCATCATTAGAATTATAGTGTTGATGGTCTTCTCAAAACACCATCCTTAGTTACTTTAAGAGGATATCTAGAGGGAGATTACTGAAGAAGATGTAATCTCCTTTACCGACTCCCTCAAGATCATTTATTCTTATAATTCATTTTTTTTGTTTCCATTATTACATTATAAATAAAGTATCAACTATATAATTAGATGTTATTATGGTTATATAATAACCTTATTCCACCTTATATCAATCCTACGAAAAAATCACCATGCGTGCGTACGTACGACTTACCGTCTCCATGCCGTGGTGTAATCTATTTTTCACCACCACCTTACTTGGATGGGTTTAATGATGGGAATGATAACTATATGTGATTATTATAGAATTATATGAATTCTAGAACAAATTATATACCATTCAATTCCATACCATTTAATAATTATGGGAATGACATCGTTGCTCATGTGTTTATACGACCTACCATCTCGACGATGCGATGCAATTCATTATACATTATATCTATTAATACATGATTATATAAATCTATATAATTAATAAATATGACATAAATTATGTTAATATAATTTTTTAATGATATAAATATGACCCAAAAAGGAGAACCATAACTTATATGAGAAAAAATGCATAAGAAAATGAAGCAGTTAATACATGAATAACAAGTAATAATGAAATGTTATTAACAAATAGATGATAATATGATCATATATTATATCATAAAAATGACTATGATTTTGAAATAAGTCAATGAGATTATTTAAATCATTATATAGGATGTTTAGATACATAAAAAAGATATAGGACCTAGGGTAATTGATTATTTTGTTTCACTTTTATTTCTGTGGGACATATGCCTTATACACCACCTATTTATTTTGAGTGGTGTTTATTCTGCCCAAGAATGTTTTTATGATTCTTATTATGAATGTTATAACATTAATATTATTTTCTTTATTTTATGAGGTATATTATTCAATTGATTATAAATTGGTAAGGGATAATTTCTCTATCTCATTATTATACGAAATTGATTATATATAATTATCTACTGGGATATATTTATCATCCATATCCATATTTTTAAAAACTGTTTTCATTAAATTTTTACTATTATAATATGAATGTTTAAATTAATTTTTACTCATTTTTAAATTTTACTACATGGTTTAGAAGGAATATTTATTTCTATTTCCAAAAGAGGTACTTTTTGACTTTTCTGAAGAAAGTATGAGAATAATGTTTTTTTAACTTAAACAACATGAATAGATTTTACACTTTCATAATGCCTTATTTACAAGAAGCTTATCTTAAAAGTTTTCAATGTTATTTTCAAATAAATTATTTTCTTTCAAAATTGAGTGGTGTATTAATAAAATAAATTATTTTTGAAGAAAAAGGATATTTTTCTCAAGAATTAATATCAAGTGTTTTATCAAAATTATTTTCCATTTAAGATTAAAGATATTTTTAAAGTATAATATACATATTATTCTTAATGTTGATTATATTTATGTTGTAATTATATTTATTAAATCTATTTATTTTACATGGATTATGTTATGATGGAATGATGTTTAAGAATCCCATTTTATTCCTTATGTTATATTATGATGAACAATTTATGATTTTGTGGAACAAATATGTATGGTTTTCTTTATGTGACGGGTGGAACCTATAAAACCCTCTGATGCAATGGGTAATGATTTATATCTCATGATATAGACATGAATTTAACAGAAAGTAAACATAGTTTAGTAATACAGGGATGAAACGACAAGTAAATCTGGTTCAGTAATATAGGGCAGGAACAAGAAGTGAACTCAATTTAGTAATGGCCTTTGTCCACTATGATGGTCTTGGTGATGAGCCTTGACTAATATGAAATGATTTTCTTTTCTTATGTATTTTCCACAAATCCATGTTTTATACCAATTCTATTTTATCACGTCTCATGATCCTTTATGTTTTTATGCCTCATGAACTACCAATATTTATTTCATGTCTCAGGAATTTGATATATGTTATACGTGGAATGATTTTCAAAAGTTATGTTCATGTTATTACATTATTATGTTCATTTTTTGTTTTATATTTTTCTTTTTTACCCTTAATAATCATCTAAGATCACCCTTTTCATATGTTTTATTTTAACCAAGATATAAATAAAGGTTTTAGGTAGGAAAACTAAAGGGGGAGATCTTTATAAGAAATATTGAAGATCTTTCAGCAAGTTAGCAGAATGTGTTCCTAGTTTACAAGAACACTAAAAAAATATGGTCTTGGGAATATTTTTGTTTAATTTATTAATTATTACACAAAAGAAATATAATGTCCATGTACTTAAAGATTAGGTTCTCTACAATTGGTATCAAAGTGAAGGTTTAGTTAACCTTTGGAAACTAGGAGGAGAAAAATTTAGTGAGATCCCTAGAGATAGTTCTAAGGTATGTCTAGGGATGTCCTAAGGATAAGTCTAATTGTTGGTTAAAATCCTAGAATTTTGGTAACAATCATGGATAAAATAGGATTAAAACTAATATTCCATATATTGAAAGTACTTTCCCTTGATTATGTGGGTTTTCTAGTATTATTATTATTGTGTCTCACACTTTTATTTTTTGGGTTTTAGAAAATGGATGGAAACATGAGGATTAATGTTAAAGGAGAATATGATGGACAATGGAATTATATTCCTCCTTATAAACCAAATGAAATGAGAGTTGGAAGGTGAAACATCGTTATTATAACTAATAATCAATCACATAATATGATCAACAATATTAAAATTTGTGAGTTTCCTGACCCACCTAATAAGAGAAAGATGAGGTTTTGCAGTGATCATAGAGTAAAGAAATTTCAATTTTCATCATGTAAATCATGTGGGAAGAGGCATCAAGGAGAACATTTCAAAGGAATTTGAAGATGTTTTGGGTGTGGAAAAGAAGGACACAAAGCTATCAATTGCAAAGAAAAAGGTTCAGTTAACACAAAGGACAAAGATAATGGTATTTCTAATAAATAAAAAAAGGTTAAATGTTTTAAATGTGGAATGTATGGGTATTATGCAAATCGATTCCCTAAGGGAAAATATCATGAATAGAATTAACATGGTCGTATGTATAGTATTTATGTTTCAGATGATTAAGAGAATATGAACGAAATATGAGATGAAAGAAGTGTTAAGGGATAAAATGATGAATCTTGGTCAATGGTTTAAGAAGATAGTGGAATTATTTCTTATTTATTAAGAAGAATGTTTTATAAGTAATTTTATGGTATTATAGAATAAACAAACCTCTAAGGACCATTACACTATTGTTTTTATATAGGTATTTGAAAGTATATACTGAATGGTACTGGTAACCATGAAAAGTGATTGAGGTAATAAGTATAAAAATACATGATTAAGGGATGGATAAACCTTAATATGATAATAATGGAGAGTTAATGATATTTTTGTTATGAATAAGTAAATAAGATGGTAATGATTTCATTAGAACTGATTAAGGATTTGTGGTTTATGCTATCATGGATGAAGTTTATAGCATTTTCAAATTAAGAATAAGTAAACATGCATGTTTTCAATATAGATATATAGTAATTTAGTTTATTATCAAGAGAATAAATGATGAAGGTGTTCACATGTATGGAATGTGACCAATAAGAGATACCTTATGATATATGGGAGATAAATGTTAACACGATTTAGTTCACCTCTTTCTAAAGTTTTGGATTTTAAGTTTTCAGAAGGATTGTAAGGTTATCCATTTATATAAATTATAAGTTAAACCTATGATAAAGTTTTTTAGATTAAATTATTATCTCACTATAGGTTGACTTAGTCATATTTGATAACTTATGATAACCTTTTTGTGGTGATAAAGAATTATGGAATGAACTATCATTCTATTTATGGATATCATGATCTACTAACACTTCAGGAATGAAAAACTCAAATTTATTTATTGGAATAAGATATTAATTAGAAATTGATCAAGTCACTATGAAAGGATGTGATTACACATAATCAAGTAAGTATTTATTCTCATTATTCAACTCTAGGGAAAGGATCTTAAAACAAAAAATGTTACCCTAGTACCTTCATTTTTGATAAATCAAATAGACCCTTAAATCATCACAGATTTATGAGTTTTTTATTGTTAACTTTCTCATAACCTTTTTCTCTATCACTATCCATAGGAACTTTATGATTATATTTCTCTTTCATATCCATGTTTTCACTTTCCACCTATATTCTCCTATAAGGAAGCCCAGTTATGAGTGACTTTGGGTAATAATTATGTTTCACATCTTTCCATTTTAAAATAAAGTTTTTGACTTCAATTTTTTGATGCGGGCTTATATAAAAGAACTTTTAATGTATTACTACTTTTATAAACCAGATGAATTTTGTGGGATAAATTCATTTTAATGGGGGTAAAATGTAACACCTCATGATTTTTATGAGATCAATTTTTTATTTTATTTTATTTATGTTTTTTTGATGTATTGTGTTATATGAAACACTAAGATAATATTATTCTACAAAAAACACTAGCTTATCTTACTATATACACAACAGTATTATTGTCTTGTGTTACACACAATTTCAAGTTCTTTTTATATAATTTATTTCACACAAAACTAAGTTTAAGAAAATAATTAAATATTATTATGTTACCTTATAACCTAGGAATTATAATGATGAGTATGGAAATTATTAATTAAATAATTAAATTATTATTTAAAAATGTATATATAATTAATTATTTTGTGAGAAATTAATTATAAATGAAAATAAAACCCTTTTTAAATAAAAAGAAATGTTTTTCTAAAAAACTATTTAAATGAAAATAAGTGAGTTCATAAAATAATATAATCACTCTTGATGGATTTTATTAATTAAATATATGTTTAATATATTCAATATAATGTTTGAAATTCATCTTATATGTGTTTTATATATGATATAATAACAAATTCAATTTTTTGTATAAAAGAAGTAATTTTCAAAAAAAAACTGTTTTGTCACCTTTTGATAGTGTAACCATTTTAAATATAGTTTTTGACACTTTTATATATTTTATTTACCAAAATAAACATTTTATTTGGAATTGGGATATAAAAATTTACTTTGGATGAATTTTAGATATTTTTCTGATAACTTTCAAGTTTGGTTGAATAGTAAAAATACTCTAAATTTTAATTGAAACAAAATTTTTCATCGAAATAATTTATATGGTTAAATGATATTATTTAATGGTTTTAAAGTATAATTATAATATATTTTTAGCAATCAATATAATTTATGTCATTGGATTTAATTTTACATTTATTTTTTTGTAAAAACAATTCAATCTTTTGTAATGTTTAAATTTTTAAAACTCATTTTTCATTCTGATAACGAGTTTAATTTTAAATTAATTATTGCAAATTATGTGTTTTTAATTTTTAGAAATGGAATCCATATTTTAAATCAGTAGGTACAAATTATGTAAATAACATTCTTTTACTTTTAGGCATTATGAATAGTAACTTTAGTAATTTTTATTAATACTGTAAAAAGGTAAACCAGGTAATTAAGAGTAAATATAATATTATAAAATTACCTTAAAACTTGTCCTAATGTGATTAGATAAGTTGTTTTTGACCTAAACCATCCTTGGGTATAAACTATACCATTTTGAATACACATGGATGAGATTAAGACATTTAATATATTTTATTTAAAGAAAAGTTAAATATGTATTACTCAAATTTTAATAACTAAATCATTTTTAATATAAGGTTATACAGAAGTTGAATTCGATTATAAATACTCATTTGAAATATAAAATATTTTTATTTATCATGATAATTTATTTTTATTTCTTAATAAATAAATAATTACTTTAAAGGCTTATACTTTAACGATGCATAAATTATTTAATTAAAGAGAAATCAATAAAATAATAATTATTAAAGTTGTAGTAACCATTAAAAGACTCAAAAAAATGACCAAATATTATTTTTTTGAGTATATATCAACCATAATAATCCAGGGGTATATTTATGGACCATTTTTATCCATATGAAAAGGATTATGACACTTATAAAATTTCATTTAAAGTGATGTTAAGGTTTTCACATTAATGTTTCAATAAATATTTTTTTAATATAGGAATTTTCAAAAGATATTTTCAACTAAAAAATAAAATAATTATATTCATTAGGGTATTTTATTTTTAATTTTTATTCAACAAATTAGTATATTAAATAATTATAAAATACATATGTAGTAATTATTTTATTAATGGAAATACCAAATTAATATTATTAAAATATTACAATAAATATAATTTGGAATAATTAATATATATAAAAATAATTTTATAGATTATATTTACCCCTTAAAAATATAATAAAATACTTGGTTCGAGGAGAACATCTTATCTTGATATTTTTTAAAATGAATAAATTGAATAGTTTCAAAATTGACACTATTGATTGTTTATCAAAATTATGTATTATTAAAATATTTAAAAATAATAAAACATTTTTAAAAAATATTTAATAACTATTATATGGTCTAAAATGTTCTAAAGTATTAATTTATGGTCTAATTAACATCCAATAAGTAAAAATTACACTATTTTAATATTGAATAATTTGTTACCTTAGTTAAAATTAAAATAGAATAACTAAAGGTTAATTGAAATGATAAGGTTTAAATTGAAAGAAAACCTTTTCTAAAATATATTGGTTGATTATATTAAAAACTTATATATTTTTATATTTTAATAAATGAGAGTTTGTGGAATTTTTATTGAGATAGATTTTATTATAATTTAAACTTTTTGGAGATTCCAAAAGCGCCCCTCACCTCAATTATAAAAAGACACATAATCCCTCACTTATTCACTTCATTTTGAGTCCTCAATTTTGTTAATACCCTACAAATTTCTATTCTAAACTTTCTTGGTAACATTATAGTGGTACTGGTCTTCTCAAAATATCAACCTTAGTGAGGATATCTAGAGAGAGATCGCTAAAGAAGAGGTAATATCCTTTACCGACTCTCTCAAGGTCATTTCTTCTTATACATCCTATTATTTTTTTGTTTACATTATTAATTAATAAATCCAGTATAACTTATATAATGAGATTTTATTATGTTTATTTTACAACTTTATTCCACCTTCTATCCATCCAACAAAAAAAATCACCACACGTGCGTACGTATGACTTACCGTCTTCATGTCATGGTGTAATCCTCTTTTTAGCACCACCTTACTTGTATGGGTATAATGACAGAAATAATAACTATATGTCATTATTATAACATAATATAGAATCTTTAGAAAATTATATATCATTTACTTCCATAACATTTAACAACTATGAGAATGATATCGCTGCTTGTTCGTATGTACGACCTACCACCTCCACGATGCGATGTGATTCATTCTACATGATATCCATTAAAAAATGATTATATATATGTATATAAAGAATAAATATAATATATATTATTTTAATATCATTTTTGGAATGATATAACTATTACCTAATAAGGATAATTAGAACTTATTTAAGAAACCAGGCATAAGAAAATGAAGTAGTTAATACCCGAATAATGAGTAATAATGAAATATTATTAAACACAAATGATAATATAATCATATATGATATCATAAAAATGATTATGATTATATAATAAGTCAATGAAATTATTTAAATCATCATACATAAGTTTTGGATACATACAAAGGATACCAAACCTAAGGTAAGGTATTATTTTGTTTCACTTTTATTTCTATAGGACATATGCCTTATACAAAACCTATTTATTTTGAGAAGTGTTTATGATACTCAAGAATGTTTTTATGATTATTATTATGAATGTTATAAAATTCAAAAAAATTTATTTATTTTATGAGTCATATGATTCAACTGATTATAAATTGGTATAGGATAATTTCACAATCTCATTATTATCTAAGATTGATTATACATAATTATTTACTGGGGTATATTTATCATCCAAGTCCATGTTTTCTAAAAATATTTTCATAAAATGTTTACTAGTATCCTATTTAGGTTTAAAATAATTTTTACCGATTTTTTAATTTTAATACATTGTTTGGAAGGGATCTTTCTTTCGTTTTCCATACGAGGTACTTTTTGAATTTTCCAGCAAAAGTACGAAAATAATATTTTTTTAACTTATACAACATGAAAGGATTTTTATGATTTCATAATGACTTATTTCCATGAATCCTATCTTATAAATTTTAATGTTTATTTTAAAAGAAATTATTTTATTTTAAAATTGTGTGGTGTTTTAAGACAATAAAACGTTTTTGAAGAAGAAATGATATTTTCCTCAAGAATTAATATCAATTGTTTTATCAAAATTATTTTCCATATATGATTAAGGATATTTTCTAGTATAATATCCCTAATATTATTATGGTTGATTATTTTTATGATGTAATTCTATTTATGAAATCCATTTGTTTTACATAGATTTTGTTATGATGGAATGATGTTTAAGAAACCCATTTTATTCCTTTAGTTCTGTTATGATGAATGATTTATGTTTTTGTGGCACACATATGTATAGTTTTAATTATGTGATGGATGAGACATATATCTCACTCTAATTAATTGGATAAATATTTATATCTTGTGATATAAATATGACTAGAATGACAACACTTCATATTGAGTCAATGTTCTTAGCCGAAAAACATTTTTTCAGCTAAGAAAATTGACTCAATATATAGTGTTGGAAGTTTGAAAAATAAATGTAATGTATATCCGAGTAACACTGGTAGATGGGATTTTATTGAGACTTTAGGACATGTATGAATCATCCACACCTCAATGTGACACACAGTGTCACCAGTATGACTCAAAGTGCTTCTTTTTATTTAAAATTGACATTGATTTTAGTAACATATCTACTAGAATAGAGAATATGAACATGATTAACTAAAATTTTAAATTATATTTTACACATGTATATATAATTATTTTACCAATTAATTATAAATTAATGTAAAACCCTTTTTAAAATAAAAGGAAATGTTTTTTTGAAAAACAATTTAAATATGCATAAGTGTGTTTTATTCCAATAAATAATAAAATAACTCTTATTAGATTATATTAATGATATATATATATATATAATATTAAATATAATATTTAACATTCATATTATGTGTTTTATAGGTATGATATAGTAACAAATTCAATTCTATTAAAAAAAGAAGTATTTTTCTAAAAAGACAGTTTTTCCTCCTTTTGATGGCGCACTTGTTTTAAATATAGTTTTTGAAAATTTTATAAATTATATTTGAAAAAATAAACTTCTTATTTAAAAGTGTCATGATAAAATTTAATTTGGTTTATTTTTTTGGTATTTTTCTAGTAAGATTCATTTTTTGAAGAATAGTAACAAATATTAAATATTAATTGAAAACAACCTTTTTATCTTAATAATTTATGGTGTTAAATTATATTTATATTGGTTTTATAGTATAATTAGATAAATTTTATTTCATTTAATCAAATTTAGGTCATTTTAATCAATTTAACATTTAAATTAGATATAAAAACATTGTGAACATTTGAACACTTTTAATTTAAAAACATGTTTTCTCATTCTGCTAATGGGGTTGATTTTTAATTAATTTGGGAAATTTATGTGTTTGAAATTTTAAAAAATGGATTCAATTTTTGGAATAATAAGGTTTAAATTTAGTAAATATGTCCCTTTTATTTTTGAACAATATGAATAGTAACTTAAGTAATTTTTGTTTATTATCACAGTTAAGGATAAATCAAGTAATTAAGGGTAAAGATAATATTATAAATATTTCAAAATTACCCTAAAACTTGTCCTAATTTTATTTTATGAATAGTTTTCGTCCCTAAGAAGTAAATTATCATTTCTTAGACCATTTATGGCCTTTTCGATGAGAATTTAACCTTTATAATATTATATTTAAAGGAATGTCAATTTCGTCATAATTTTTTTTAATAAGAGAACTTTTTTTAATATGGGTTATATGAGGGATATGTTCCAATATAAATAGATTTTTTTAATATAAAATGTTTATCTAAAACATGGTAATTTATTTATTATTTTTATGGAAAAAATAAACTTAAATTCTGACACAATGATGATGCGTTAATTATTTAATTAATGGAAGAATCATATAAATGATATTAAAAATATTAAAATAAATATAATTTTATATAATTATTTTGATCCACTAATTTAATGGATAAATTTTACATGTTTGTGATTATTAAAAGGAGTTTTTCTAAGATATCTAGTTGTTATTATATTTTTAAAAATTCAATTAAAGAATAGTGTAAGAATTAACATTATTGATATTTAAAAATAAATATTATTTTATTAAATGATATAAAATTTATAAAAAAAATAAATTTCATCCAAATAATTAGTATAATTCTTAAAATATCACTGATTAATAATTTATTGGTATTTTTAAATTAATATTAATTATATTAACCCTCAAAGTGTAAATTACATGATCTCAAAATAAGAGTTAAAAGGACTAAATAAGGGTTAAAATAAAAATATAAGGATTAAAAAAATAATCAAAACTTGTATCATTTTCATTTGATTAATTTATTTTAATCCATAATAATTCTATTTTTTAAATAAATAATTTTGGTTCCAATTTTATTAGAAAATTAATTTATAGTAATTTAATAATTTGAATAATTCCAAGAGTGCCCCTTCCCTATCCTATAAAAGGGAACTCATTCTTCTCTTTTCTAAAAAATTAAAAAATTATTTAGATCATAAAATATCTTCTAAAATACCTTCATAAAATAACTCCCTACATTATAGAGTCCTTATTTTAGACATAACACCAACCTTAGAGGTGTTAAGGTGTTAATCAAAGGATCCCTTTCGAAGAAGAGGTAATCGCTCTAACCGATCACTCTCTTTTTACACTCCTCTATAACAACCCTAATTCTAATATATATATATATATATATATATCATAAAATGAAAAATTACTCATATTAAATTTTATGAAATGTTATTATAATTATTAACACACCATTATATATCCTTTTCCCAATTGAATAAGAAGTGAAAGTATCACTCGTGCGCATGTACGACTTACCATCTCCACATAGCGATACAAGTCATTTTCCACCACCATATTTCATGAGTAGAAATTATGATGGGTTTAATATTTATATATCATATTTATTAAATTAGTATGATTTTTCAATGATAATTTAATATATACCTTTTTACCACATAATCTTTTGGGAAATGATAATGTCGCTTGTGCGTACGTATGACTTATCATCTCCACGATGAAATCTAATTCATTTTTCATCTATATTTCGCATGGGTTGTAATAAAGATGAATTTTACGAATTTATGTGATATATAAAACATAAAAATTATTCTTTAATTATAATATATCATATACTTCCCTTTCTTTTAACATGACAAGAAAACGAAAACATTGTTCTTGCATACGTATAGTACACTGTCTCCATAAATGGTGTATTTTATTTTTTATCTCGAACTTTTATGAATCACTATGAATAAATATATAATACATATATACATATATATATATGATATTTATATCATGGTTATCATTATTTATATGATTAAATAATTCTCTATGTAATAGAACCAAGGATAACAAGTCAAAACATGAACGAAAAGCAAAGCAATTATTACTCGAAACATAACTTTAACATGGAATTGTTAATAAGCAAGTAATATAAAGTTATAAGTAAATAATATGTGGAATTATATATATTAATATGGTTATGTGGTTGATTTATGGTAAAATTATATTCATTAATCAGTTTTTTTGAATGTATACAAAGGAATTCGAGACTTAAGGTAAGTGATTTATGGCTAACTTTTATTTCTTTGGGGCACATGCCTTATACACGACTTGTTTATTCTATATGGGGTATATACTGCTCATGAATGTATTTTATGAGACTCATATATAATATTATGTTATTTTAATATCCATATAACTTTATTTATTTCATGGGTCATATGATTCAACTAATTATAAATTTATGAGTATTTATTTCACAATCCCATCAATATTTGGGATTATTTTATTTTAAGTCTCCATTGGGAAATATTTATCTTACACGTCCATGTTTTCTGAAAATGTTTCCCAAAAAATGTTTCCAAAAAAATGTCTTTACTATTCTAATATGTATTTTTAAATTCATTTTCCCTTTTTGACTTTTTACTACACACAGTTTGAGCATAATATTTTTTTCATTTTCCAAATGAGGTACTTTGTGACTTTTTAGGAAAAAATAAGAAATGAATATTTTTTTAACTTATACAGCATGATCAAATTTTTTTAAATTCATGATGCCATAATGATTTTAAGATTACTTTATAATATTATAAGTTTATTTTCAAATAAAATTTTTTCTTTTAAAATTAGTCAACATTTTAAGAAAAGAAAACATTTTCCAAGAAGAAAGGATATTTTCCTCAAGATTTTTTTTTCAAGTGATCTCTCAAAATTATTTTCGATATAAGATAACATTATTTGATTTGACTTATGTTTTAATGTGATATGATTCAATTATACTGTTATTATTATTTCTAATAATGGTTTTTATTGTTAAATGATATTTATGAAACCCATTTATTTTCCATGGGTAATATTATAATTGAATGATGTTTATAAAAAATAGTTCATTAAATGGGTTATGATATGATGAATGGTTAATTTTATTATGGAAAACATATGTATAGTTTTCATTATGTGATGGGTGATACCTATATTTACCTCCAATACATTGGGTAATTATAAATTTTCTGTGAGATCAAAATGGTACACATGAGGTCATCATAATCCCCCATCAAGAGGGTATATGGGAGGTCATCCAAATCTTGCAATAAGAGGGTACATGTGAGGTCATCCTAAGCCCAAAATCAAAAGGTATATGAGAGTCCATCCCAAGAACATTAGTTACATGGTTTATTAACCCTATAATAACATACTCTGAATGTATTGGTAGGAATAATTGACATAAGATATTCTAAGATTATGTGTATGCCATAATTTCCATGTATTATTCCATTGTTATACTCTCATGGATCACATTATTTGATTATGTTATGATTCATATACTAAGAACTTCCAATATTAATTCCATGAATCATGTATATTATCTTTTATATATAGGTTATGATCATAAAAATGTTATACTCATGTTTTCATACCCTTATTTACATGTTATTCTTACGTACCGTTCATTTTCCCTTATTGATTATCTGAGATCACCATTCCTTATGTTTTTATTCCTTAGGATATAAAGAAAGGTTTTAAGTAAGAGTAATAAAAGATAAGATCTTTATGGGAGATATTGAAAACCTTTCACAAAATTAGAAGAATGTGTTCCAAGTTTCCAAAGGAACTAAACTATTATGGTCTTCGAGATTCTGAGATCACCATTTTTTATGTTTCCTTTTTTCACACTATTCTTTTTTTTGGTTTTAGTCAATGGATGGAACTTGAAGGAAACCCATTAATTTTAAATGTGATGGGAATTGAGAAGATTTTACTCATGATAAAGAAAATGTTATGGGATTTTTAATGTCTAATATTTTCGCTATACTCACACAAGCTATGAATCATGTTGGAATTACAAATGAGAAAAGAAGGTTATAACTTTCTATTAAGTCCTTCATGAGGAAACAACCACCATCTTTTAGAGGGTTTTATGATCCACTTTTTTCTGAACAATGGATTGGTGCTAAAAAAAAGATATTTTATATCCTTCGGTGTTAAGAATATGAAAAAGCAATATTGGATACTTATCATTTGGAAGGTGAAGCTTTTCAGTGGTGAGTTCTTATTAAGAACAAGAGGAAACAAGAATAAATTGAATATATGTATTGTGAAGAGTTTAAGAGGACATTTTTCAGAAAGTTCTTCCATCATATTTGATGAAAAATATAGATAATGAATTATTGAGCTTAAAAAAGGATGAATTAATTGGTATCTATAAGACTAATATTACAATACTTGTAAGGTACTATTTTGGGTTAATAATTAGTAATTAAAGAAAAATCAATCGATTCTTTGGTGGCTTGGAACCTAATCCTCGAAAGGCCTTGGATATAAAAGACTTTAGTAGCTATAAAGAAGTCTTACTATGTTCTCTGAATGAAGAAATGGAAATTGGATATTCCCATCATTCCTATTCTTTTTATAAGAAAAAGAAGATCAAGTCTCATGAAAACTTAAATGGTAGAAAGAAATTTTAGGTATCTGTATTCCAAAAATGTGGGAAGAAGCATTTTTGTTAATGCCTAAAAGGAAAAAATGGTGTTACAAGTGTGGAAAGGAAGTTAATCGAGCAGATAAATGTTGAAGTGATGGGAAGAAGGTGGTTGATGATGTGAATAATGAGAGATCTCCAAAAAATACACCTCTCACAATTCAGTGTTTCAATTGAAAGGAGTTTGTGTATTATTCTAACAAGTTCCCCAATCCATGGACTAATCTTGATTATAAGACACAAAATCCTTTTAGGAAAAAGGAAAAAGAAAAAGCTTATGCTACAATAATGGATGAATTAGACCATAATAATTCAATAATATTTATCCTTCTCTCATTAGTTGGGAATTTCAGGTTTGATTTTGTATGAATGATCCCTATGAAAATATTATTATTCATCCATTAGTGAAATTTCATGTGATTATTGGTATGAATTCTAGAATAATGAAATCACATATTTTATTGGTACAAGGATGAACCCAATTGTCCCATGAAAATGTTTTTAAGATATTATATTATATAAAGAATGAAGAAGCATGAGTGTATTCAATATGGTTTTAAAAGAATACATGATGATGGTATTCACATGTCTGGTATATGAAAAACAAGAGCTACTTTATGATATATGGGGGATCAATGATAAGTTGTTTTTGAGAAATTTAGTGACCATATTTATAAAGTTTTGAAATTTAAAATTTCAGAATATTTTTAAGGTTTACTATTTATGGAACAGTATATGTTAAACTTTAAATGAGATTTTAGAGGTTAAAGTATTATCCCTTTATATGAGGACTTATGCATATTAAATAATCTGTGTTAACCTTTTTGTTGTAATGATAAGATATATGGAATAACCTATCATCTTATGGATATCAAGATATGCTAATTATTTAGGAAATAGAAATTCATCTTCATTTCATAAAATAAGAGATAAATTGGAAATTGATAATGGAATAATTAAAGGATGAGATATGATTTTGAAATGTAATGAATTCAAGTAAGAATTTCTTCTCATGAAAATTATTCAACTCTAGGGAAAGGATCTTGAAAACAAAAATGTTATCCTAATACCTTCTTTTCCAATGATTCAAATGGTCCCTTAGATCATTAAATATTTATGGACTTGCAATTTTTAACTTTCTCCAAATCATGTTCTCTATCACTCTCTATCAGAACTTGATAGTTTGATTTTTCTTCCATGTACACATTTTATCTTTACACCTATGTTCTCTTATGCAGAAACCTAGTTATGAGTTACTTTTGGAAACATTTATGTTTCCAACTTTCCCCTTTTAGAGGTAGTTTTAGTATTTATTTTAACATTGGGGATTTTTTTTAAAAGGCTGGGGCCGAAGACTCATTTACTATTAAATCATAGCAAATACCTCATTTTGTGAGTTTCTATGAAATAAACTTTCAATTATTAAACATTTGATAAAACAGAAGAATTTTGATGGTGTAATTAATTTTAAGGGGGAAGAATATAACACCTTAAGATTTTTATGAAATATATTTTTAGAAAATTTATTTCTTTGATATATTTAATTGCATTCTATACTATGTTAAGCTTTCATTACACATAACACTAGCTTATCTTTCTATACACACAACACTTAGTTTCTACAAAACATCATTTTATTATTGTAATTATTTTAAAAAAAATTATAAACTTGTGGTTAAAATGAATAACATGAACAAGATTAACTGAATATAAAATTATTGTTTAAAAATGTATATATAATTCTTTTAGAAATTAATTATAAATTTATGTAAAACCCTTTTTAAAATAAGAGGAATTGTTTTTCTAAAAATCTATTTAAATGTGAAAAAATGCGTTTTATACTAACAAATAATAAAATAACACTTCTTGGATTATATTATGAAATATATATATATAATATATTCACTATAATATTTAACTTTATCTTATGTTTTTTCTAGACATGATATAAGAACAAATCTAATTTTATGCATAATAAAAGTATATTTCTAAAAACACAGTTTTACCACCCTTTGGGATGGAGAACATGTTTTAAATCTAGTTTTTTAAAATGTTATAGATTATAATTTACAAAATAAACTTATTATTTGATATATTAGCATCAAAATTAATTTGGTTTAATTTTTGGTATTTTTCTGATAAGATTAATTCTTCAACGAATAGTAAAAAAGATTGCATTTTAATTGGAAACATCTTTTTCATATCAATAATTTATTGTGTTCAATTATATTTTTTATTATTTTTAAATGATAATTATATTAATTTTATTTTAATTAATCTAATTTTGGTCATTGGAATCAATTTCACATTGAAATTGGATATAAAAACATTGTGAACATTTGAACATTTTTACTTTAAAAATATGTTTTCTCGTTTTGTCAATAGGATTAATTTTTAATTAATTTCTGGAATTTTTGTGTTTTGAATTTTGAAAATGGATTAAATATTTTTAATAATAAGGTAAAATTATTGTAAAATTTTCTCTTTTTATTTTTGGAAAATATGAATAGCAACTTTATTAAAAAAATTATCATCATTAAGAGTAAATCAAGTAATTAGGGTAAAACTAATATTATAAATATTATAAAATTACCCCTACACTTTTCATAATTTTATTGGAAGATTAATTTTATTCCCTAAGAATTAAATTATTTATTATGAGACCATTTATGTCATTTTGGATGAGAATATAACCTTAATAATATTATATTCTAAGTAAAGTCAATTTTTTCATACTTTTTCTTTTAATAAGAGAAACATTTTTAATGTTGGGTTATATAAGGGATATGATGAACTATACATATTATTTTTAAAGATAAAATGTTTATATACATCATATTAATTTATTTGTTATTTTAAGTGATAAAATAATTATATTAAATGGTGACACAATGATGATGGGGTAATTGTTTAATTAATGGAAGAATCAAATAAATGATATTAAAAATGTAAAATTTAATATAATTTGATATAATTATTATAATACACTAATTTTATTGATTAATTTGACTTTTTAGTGATTATTTAGAAGATTTTTTTGTATATATCTGGTTATTATGATATTTTTAAAAATTCAAGAAATGAATAGTATCAAAATTGACATTATTGATATTTTAAAATAAATAATATAATATTAAATGATATAAAATTTATAAAAATCTAAATATCATAAAAATTATTGGGATATTTATTATGATGTCATAAATGACTCATTTATTGGTATTTTTTAATTTTATTGTAATTTAATTAACCGTGAAAATGTAACTTAATGATATCATGGTAAGAGTTAAAAGGGTTAAATAAGGGTTAAAACAAAAAGATACGAATTAAAAAAACAATAAAATATGTCAAATTTTCGTTGGATGAATTTATTTGGAACCATAATTATCGTATCTTCTAAATAAATTATTTTGGATCTATTGGGATTAGAAAATTAATTAATATTAATTTCATAATTTCAAAAATTCCAAGAGTGCCCCTCCCCTCTCCTATAAAAGAGAACTCGTTTTTCCCTTTTATTAACACTTAAAATCCAATTTGGTTCATCCAATATCTTCAAAAATACCTTCCTAGAATCTTTAATAACATTTTAGTGCCCTTATTTTAGGCAAGACACCCTCCTTTGAGGTGTTAAGGTGTTAATCAAAGGAGTCATTTGAAAGAAGAGGTAATATCTCTAACTGATCACTCTCTTTTTGAACTCTTCTACACCTATTATAATTCTATGATATATATCATAAAATAATAAATTAAGTATCCTAAATATTCTTAGATTTTATAATTATTATTAACACACCATTATATATCCTTTTTCCCACCGAACAAGAAGTGAAAGTATTGCTTGTGCGTGCGTACGACTTACCGTCTCCACGTAGCGATACAATCCATTTTCCATCACTATATTTTATGAGTGGTAATTATGATGGGTTTAATATTTATATTTTATATTTATGACATTATTATACTTCTGTAATGATAATTTCATATCGACCTTTTTACCACCTAATCTTTTGGCAAATGATAGTGTCGCTAGTGCGTATATATGGCTTACCATCTCCACAATGTAATGTGATTTTTTTTCATCTATATTTCACATGGGTGGAAATAAAAATTAATGATATGAATATATATGATATATATAAAATAAAAATTATTTTTTTATATATAATATGTCATATAATTTCATTACTTTTAATATGACAAGAAAATGAAAACAATGTTCATGCATACGTACGACCTACCGTCTCCATGAACGGTGTATTTTATTTTTTATCTCTAACTTTTATGAATTTACATGGATAAATATATTATGAATATTTATATTATATTTATATCATTGTTATCATTATATATATGATTAAATCATGATCTATGTAAGAGTACCAAGGATAAAAAGTCAAAACATGAATGAAAAACAATGTGGTTATTACCCGAAACATAACTTTAACATGGAATTGTTAATAAGTGAGTAATATAATGTTCTAAAAAATAAATATCATATTATATATATGAATATGGTTATATGGTAGATGTATAATTAAATTATATTTATTATACAGGAGGTTCGAATGGATACGAAGGAAGTTAAGACTTAAGGTAACAGATTTATGTCTCACTTTTATTTTTATGGGACACATGCCTTATACACTAATTGTTTCTTATATATGAAGTATATAATACCCATGAATGTTTTTTATGAGCCTTATCTAGAATATTATGGTATTTTTCATATCCATATAATTTTTTTCTTTCATGTGGAATATAATTCTACTGATTATAAAGTGATGAGTATTTATCTTTCATGTCCATTTTTTCTAAAAATTATTTAAAAAAAAGATATTACTATTATCGTATAGAATTTTAAATTTGTTTTTACCTATTTTTTATGTTTTTATAAATGGTTTTAAAGGAATGTTTTTGTCCTTTTCCAAATGAGGTACTTTGTGACTTTTTTAAAAAAAGTATGAGAGGAATGTGATTTTAACTTATATAGAATAAAAAAAATTCACTATCATGACACTATAAATCATTTAATTTTCCTTTATAATATTTCCAGGTTATTTTCAAATAAAATTTTTTCTTTTAAAATTATGCATCATTTTAATAAAAGAAAATGTTTTAAAATCACAAAGGATATTTTCCTCAAGAATTGTTTTCTAGTGATCTCTCAAAATTATTTTCCATATAAGATATCATTATTTGATGGTAAATATTTTTAATGGGATATGATTCAATGATACCATTATTATTCTTTATAATAATAGTTTTTGTTTAGGATGGAATGACATTTTTGAAACTCATTTCTTTTTTATGGGTTATGTTAGGATTGAACAATGTCTAGGAAACCCATTTCATTCCATGGGTTTTGATATGATGAATGATTTATGTTCTTGTGGAACACATATGTATGGTTTTTATTATGTGATGGGTGGGACATATATATCCCTCAAATGCATTGGGTAATGATAAATGTTCTATGAGCTGAAAAGGGTACACATGAGGTCATACTAAGCCCACAATGAGAGGGTACATGGGAGGTCATCCTAATCCCGCAATAAGAGGGTACACAAGTGGTCATCTTAAACATGAAACTAGAAGGTACACAGAAGGCTATCCCAAGCCCGAAGTAGGTACACGTGTGATTGAACCAAGCCTAACATACTATGAATGTGTTGGTAGGAATCATTGACCAAAGATATTATAAGATTACGTGTATACCATAATTTCCATGTCTTATGCCATTATTATAATCTCATGGATAATGTTCTTTGATTATATTTTGATTAATGTCTTAAGAACTAAAAATATTTATGCCATGAATCATGTATATGATCTTTGATATGCAAGTTATGATCTTTAAATGTTGTTATCTTGTTTTCATACCCTTATGTTCATGTTATGCTTATATATCTTCCATGTTTACCCTTACTAAGCATCTGAGCTCATCCTTTCTTTTGTTTACTTTCCTCAGGATATAAAGAAAGGTTTTAAGTAGGAGTACTAAAGGGGAATATCTTTATGGGAGATGTTTAAGATCTTTCAGTAAATTAAAATAACGCATTCTAAGTTTCCAAAGGCACTAAACTATTATAGTACTTGGGAATGTGTTTTTGAAGTGTAATGAATATTCATCTAAAAAGATGTAATATCCATGTATGAAAACTCTGGGCCATTATAATCGTTATTTAGCACATATAATGGTTTAGTTATATGTACTTAAATTTGTAACTTATAATGTTACTTTCTTTTATAAGATACAATTTGTATTCATTTAGATGCAACTAGGTTTATATATATATATATATATATATTTTCAGAATATAGAAAGTTCATAGGTAATGATTTGATTATATGGGTCATCATTTCCAATTTATAAGGGCTCATACACCTTATAAACTATTATTAGATCCCATTTAATCACAACCATAAATTTTTCATCCCATGAGACCAATGGTACATGGCTCAAACATTTAGTGATTAGTTATTTTAGGTGCCACTAATATGTTATTTAAGAAAACAACATTTAGGTTGATGTTGACACTATAATCATAATTTATATATCACAATTATATAAATAATTCTATCAAAAGGAATCAATAAATACATACCTAAAAATAGTAACTCAAATAAGAATAGTATAAAATAAATTTAGGTTAAATAATCACTTAAACATGGCATACAATTTAACATGATTCTAAATCTTACAAGGCACATCCACTGTGCATCAGGAAATCAAGAAATGAAACCTATGTGGAATGGAATATGCATGGATTGTGAATATTTGGGTGCCTATAATGATGCATGTAATAATACTACCTTTCCATACTAGGCTACGGGTAAAATAACACAAATATCATAAATAAATAATTAGTGTAAAGTAATTCATTCACTCAAGGTGAAATAATAATCAACTGTAATAACGAACAGTATGAACAACAATCCCATCCCTGAACACTTTCCCTTTTCCCCGTGTGTGGGTTGATTACTCCCAAAAATGGATATTAATAATTTTTCAACACATTTAGAGTGTCCTTTATACCAGAACAAATTATCAATAGAAATGAAAATGTCCACTCATACCACTTTTTAATGTCCAAATTGGGAGGCACTAAAATGATTCCCAAATATGGTCAGTCACATGGACTCAAGCGCGCCTCCCCATATGTTAGATATTTCCAACTAGAAGTGAGGGTAAAATGATGGTACGATGGGGAAACTATACCCTCATTTTATAGTGGCATATAATTATAACATAATAAATCAATCAAAAATAGAATCATTATAAAATAATGATAGTGGAAGATAATAATAACCGATAAAATGGAAAATGATAAATAATACAAACATTCATGTCGACATGAATCTACAATATACAAGTAGAATACATACATTAGGTAGTGCATAAAATATTCACAGAGAGATCAAAATACCTAGAGGCTATCTCAATGAGCATCCTAAACACTAATTCAGTCATATTCCCCTAAGATCCCATGTACTAGAGTAAAAACATAAGCATAATCCATGATCCTGAACCTACAACCAAGAGATATATTTGGGTATCAAATGGTGGCCCATATAGGGTATGAGATAAAATCATAAGTCCACCACTAATGGTGTCTAATATTATCCATTATGGGAGTATAAAATAGAGTATTATGTAGTTATATCAATAAGGAAATAAATAAATAAGTATAAAACAAGTTAGTCTCAATTTCCACAAAGGATATCCGACCGACAATACCTGATTTGGACTAAGAAGGAATACCGTTGACGATGTTTCTATATATATATATGAATATTTATGCATATATATGCACTATATACATAGTAACATATTATATCTATATATATACACATACATACATAGTGCTAGCCAGAACCTAAGTAATGACTTAGGCGTCCAAGCATAATCACAATATTATCATATGGTAGTAAGGGAATATATTCCTGAGTGTCATTAGTAGAGAGTAATGTTGTACTGGAGTATCATAAATCATGAGGGACACCATTCTTGAGTATCATAAATCACAGGGGACTCCATGCATGAGTATCAAATTTAAATAGGGGATTCCATACCTATGTATCATAAATTATAAGGGACGTCATGGCCAAATTCCACATTTAAATAAGGGACACCAAGTTTGAGTATCACATTTAAATAGGTGACACCATGCTTGAGTATCATAAATCACAAGGGACTCCATTTTTGATTATCACATTTAAATAGGGTACACTATTCCAGAGTATCAAATTTAAATAGGGGACACCATGCCTAAGTATCATAAATCACAAGGGATTCCATGCCTGAGTTTCACATATAAATTGGGGTCACCTTACCCTAGTATCAAATTTAAATATAGGACACCATGCTTGGGTATCAAAAATCACAAGTTACACCATTCCATTTATATTTAATTAAGTAGGCCATGGGATATTCCATTCTGTTCATTATTTTATCCAACCTAGACAATTCAATTAATATTATTTAACACTTTACTTACCAGTAAAGGAGTCAAGCACCCCATTTAATAATTTGGTCATATATAACGGTAAATACTTGCCTTAGGCATCCCACTAAATTCTAATTATCAATTTCTTTTATAAAGGTTGTATCTAGTATATTATATATAATGATTGTAAGCTAAGTGATTCATATGCACCATGTATAGTTCATTTAATTCCATTTAACCATTTCACTTGAAGGAAAGAAATATAACATGATTAAAGAATAATTTTAAATCCAAGATAAAGATTAAGGGTTATGGAATATAAGTGACACACCCCAAGGGGGTGATATGAGTTGAGGTTAACAACCATCAATGGTTTAATTGGCGCAAAAAGGTTATTCAATTTATGGAATTAGGTTCTATATAAAAAATTTCAAATTTTTAGGGAGAACCATGTAAAATCTAGTACATGAAACAATTATATATTTCATAAATTGAAAATAATCTAAGGAAATAAAAATAAACCACATAAACCAAGCTTAGGATAGTTTAATCATCCAATATCAGGCTTTGATTCGAACCGTTTGAAGATAAATTGAAGAAATAATAAAATTCCCTGAAAATATGGAAAAAGAGTCCACATGGATTTAGAATTCCATATGGTGAGTTAAAAATGAAATAATAAGAAAGATAAATTGATATAATTTTGATGGATATCTAATGAAATTGATAGATCTTGATTCTAAGTCCAAATGATAGAGATCTATTCATACCTAGGAGGAGAGCCAAGGTAGAGCTCCACATATGGGGCTATTAAGATATGAAAATATATAAGGGAGTAAATAAATAAAGTGGTAAGAGAAAAATAGTAATTTATATCCCTTTAATGAGCCACTTGGTCTATCTGCATGGTTTCCCAAACTGTGTGGAAATGTGTGGAAATAGTGCAACCTCCTCTGCCTAGGATCTATATGTAGTAATGTTTGTGTGTACTATTATGAAAATTATGAACCATCCATGCCTTTGTTAGCATCCAACTCCTCACCCCACAAGGCCTAGGCACACAGTTAGACATACCATGTAAAATCCATGTATTTTACCTCTTCGATAAACTGTATAAGTCTTCCATGGTCATGAAACCTCAAGGAAATTGTTTGATAAACCATATGAAACCCCTCATAGGCCCACACAGTTTACCCTAGAGGGCCACAAGGTTTGAGAAAACCTTGTGTCCTTGTCTTCTTCTCTTGGAAATAATGTTTCAGAGCCTCACACTCATAAAACTCATCCAAACTCCTGAGACACATATCAGGTCTTAAAACTCTATAAAAACACACTTTTAAGTGTTACATCACTTGAAATTAGGTTCTAAATATATTCTCATGAATTTAACCATCCACCAAATCAATTTTTTTAAATTCTTTTACAAATTTCATATAGTTCAAATAATGATATCTTACACATAAATTTCGATTATATTAGATAATTATTATACTTTTCCAATGAATGATGGTATTTTTATAGATATTATATGCCAAATATATTTAAAAATTACATCATTGATATTATAAAGGGTGATGCGCTCATTTTATATGTGTTGTAGTTTCTTTCAATGTAAGTAAATTTCAATTATAAATTTCATTTCTTTAAGTAAACATGAGTTATATTGATATAATTTATTTATTTTCTCATCAGGTATCTCTAAACTCTTTTCATATATTATAATTTCACTCCTATAAATGGTTTTATAGAACTAGAATACATTTCAATAGTTGTGAAATAGCTAAACCAATATGATAGAATTAAATAAATAAATATATATATATATATATACATCTGAAAGATTAAAAAACACACAAATTATGTGTTAGTTTATTCCATTCTTTGACATGTAAGAACATATATGTAATTAAGATCCACTATGAATTATACTATTATTAATGATAGAATTTTTATATTTTAGTGGAAATTGGATGTTATGTATATTTTTCCCACAAGAATGAAAGGAATATTAGTTATGATCTGTATTGGGGGGTGTTCAAATACATTATAAAATGATATTAATAGAGTAATACATAATATATTATTTTAGTTATTTAATCTTAAGATTGTCATTTTAAATATTTTTTATAATTAATATTTTAAATTTCAAAAGTTCTTGGATTGAGTTCAATAGGGATCACTTTTCAATAATGGACACAAAATAATTAAATATGTTAAATTATAACAAGATAAATTTTATATTTGTAAATAATTTTTTATTATATATCCAGTGTTTATATTTTAAAATATTGTTTTTTAATTGAAGTTACATCATCAAAGAGGTGGTGTTAAATGCGAGTATTAAGTTTCTTGATTCATTTAGGTGATAATTATGATAATAAAAATAAAAATAAACAATTTTTAAAATGACGGTTTTATTATAACACTTATAATTTAAAAAATATTTTTTATATTTAAATTCATAAAACATTATTTTATTTTAAAATTTTGATGATTTTTCACAGTATATTCCAAACGAGTTGAACAATCTTCCAAATTTATTTGAAAAATATTTTTAAAGTTTTACTAATTTGTAGATATAGTTTCATTTATGTGTATATTATTTGTAAAGGATGTTTTAAAAGTTTTCAATGAGTTCTAGCTATCTTGTTTAATGATGTTTAGTTCTAATGTTTGGTGCTACTATATAGGGCTAGAATAATGTAATTCAGAATATTTTTTTAAATTAATTATTGACTTTCAATGTTTGTTTTAAGAAAAATCAACATTGAAAGCCTTGTAAAAAAATATTTAAAAGACTCTTTTTCATAAAACTAATGAAAATATCCTATTCTCATGTCTATTTTATTGAATATAAAATTGAAAAATCATGTTTGAGGGCTTTCAACATTAGTTTTACTCAAAAACATTATTGAAAGCCTTCATATATGTCATTTTAAAAAGAAATTTCAACATCAGTTTTAGAAAACCCAATGATAAAACCTAAATTTTTTACATAATTTAAATTAACGTCATTTTTTAACCAATTTTGAAAGTAAAAAAACTGACAATAATGGAATTTTTCATGTTAGTGTAGTATGGGATTAACCTGATTTGAATTCTCATGTGTTATTATATGTCATGGAGTGATCTAAGGCTATATGATCATGTTACTACAGGTGTGTGAGGTTCTACAGACTCTATTATTCTAACAAGGGCTACTTCAATTAAGAAACCAAATTAAAATTGAGGACTTAAATTTTTTTTCTAATATCAAATTCAAATTTTGAACATCAATATTATTACACAATTTTATAATAAAATTAAAAAAACTAAATTTATTTTCATAATTAATTTTCAAATGAAACACATATATAAAATGTTATTTTTCCCAGTTTCAATTTACATTAAGATAATTTTCAATAATAAAAATATTTAAAAGATAATAAAATATTTCATGTAATTGGTAACATAGAAAAATCATTCCCCATTTATTATTAGCATAACATAGCCCATAAGAATTTACATTTTCTCATCATAGCAGTACAAAACCTCTGATAATTCCCCTTTTTATAATTATGATATATTAAACATATTCAATAAATAATTGTAGCACACATAAAAGTAGTTTTAAAAAAATTAAAATATTATAAATGATTATCACAAATCAAAATCGTTTTTATAAACATTTTACATTATCAAAACATTTCATATAAATAAATAAAATTTAATAACCTTCAAAATTCTTATTTTGAATGTAATTTTAATAATCTAAAATCAATATCACATCATTTCACATTTTAATTTTTTTTTCTAAAAAAATATATTTATACCAAACACATTATAAAAAGAGGTTAACATATGTAGATTAAACAAAATAAGCATTAGAATATTTACAATTGTTTTTGAAAAACATAACCATTTATTGTCTTTATTTTGAATCCCTTAATCCAATTCACATTTTATATTAAGATAATTATATTAATAATAATGATTAAATCATATCAATGGTTTGAGGTTTCCTACCCCACTCTAAATAAGATTATATTGAATAAACAATAACTAATTCAAAATAATTTTTCGAAAATCAAAGAATTCATCAAACTATTAGAAAAAGTAATGAATTTGATAACACCAAAAAAACAAAATAAATAACACCTAAAACCACACTTCAAAGGTTATTTATGGAATCAAAAACCCAAAGAAACTAAAAAAATCAATATTCAATTAATAGATTATAATTTTAAAGAGAAATTAAATAAGATATATAAGAGATAAAACTAATTCATGTCATTTAACATTCAAAGGAATAACACATGATTTTAAAAAAATATATATCCTAGAATAGATTATATTTCCCTTTATTAAAAAACAATAAAGAAAACCACTAAAGTTATAGTGGAACTCCATTAGATTTCTAGTGACACTCTGATATCCTTATGAGTACCAAGAAAAATCTTGGTATGAGTTTTAAATCTAGGAAATACCATTTCTTGACTCAATTCAGTTTTTTTCTACCCTGTAGACTTTTTTATGATGATATTACTATGAAAATAAATTTAAATACCCTTAATCTCCTAAAAACTTATAAAAACTATAAAAATACCAAAATTCATTCCATAACCATAATAAAAATTAGATAAAACTCAAAAAATTATAAAAAAAACATTCAACTTACCTTAATACCTAACACATTACAATCTATCTATAATAATGCTTCTTTTTTTCGAGAATAAATATTTAACATATCAATTTAACAAGTCTATCCATTGAAATCTTATTTATACATATTCCTACCAATATTACTCTAGAATATAGTTGTGATACTATAATAGACATACTAATGGTACAATATTCCCCTATAACATATTCTCTCTTTGGTCTAGAATATCAACTACAAGATAAACAGATAAAACATTGACCTCCAAATATACATCACAATATGCAATAATATGAGATGGTCCAACCTTATAATTTCTCAATTGAGACATATAAAACACATCCTGAATTACACTAAATCAATAAGGAAGATTATTATGATAAAAAAATTCCCAAATCCATTCAAATATCTCAAAACCCTATAGAAGGAGGTAATAAATTACATTTCTTACTCAACGTCTAATGTTAGACCCCATTATTTGGATTAAGGATAAAAATTAAATTTTGGTTAAATTTATGTTTTATGTGATTAAGTTTTGTTAATAATGGTTTGTTATAGGATTAGTGATGGTATAAATGGAGCTTAGTAGGTGTTTAATGAAGTTTAGAGGATGTTTTTTATAAAATAATGAAATTAGAAAGGATGTTTATGAAACATTGTTAGACTCGTGATATTGGTGAACAATCTGTCCAATTATAAATTGTTGGAGAGGGTGACAGTTTATAAAGTATGGTTTAAAAATTTATTTTTTTGGAAGAATGGATCATTTTTTCTCCTACTCATGAGGTTCTCAATTTTAAGTGATTTTTATCCAATTTTGGTGGATTTCTTCACCAAGATATTTGTTATCTTGGATTTTAAGGTGGTAGGGTGTTAGATCATATTCATATAAATCCAAATAGATTTTATTTGTGTTTATTATAGTTTTGTTCTTGGTAAACCCTAATAAAAATGTTTTTAAAAAATAAAAAGTTATGAGAAAAATACAATTAGGTATTTTGTGTTTAAGGATATATTAAGGATGGAGGAAGGCTTGATTTTGGATGAGCATGGATCAATTCACTATATAATTTTGATTGATGTAGTTTGGTTATTTTACATTATATTTTATGATAAATTTGGTTCTATTGAATATCAGATTAAAAAAATATATCATTTAAATTAATTTAAAATTATTTATAAATATGTATTTGTTATTGGGAAAAGTAGTTTTGGTGTGAATGAATTTAAAATGGATGAAAAAGTGGTTTTAAAAGTGTTTGGATGTTTTTAAAAAATGGAATTAGAGAAAAAATATCATTTTATATCGGGTAATTGTAGTTTTATGGGTGAGTTTTTTGATGTATTATTATATGAATTATTGATTAAATGATGTTGATGTTGTGGTGTGGTTTTCTAAAAAATAATTTTTTGGATGGATTGGATGTTTTAGGTGTCCTTATAATGTATGGAAAGATTATTGAGTTACAAAATCATGGGTTGAAATGATAATTCGGTGTGGTTATCTTTTTAGTAAGATAAGGGTTGAATTTGGGTCACCATTATCCAAATTAGCTTAACATGTACTTAAGGATCACTTGGGTTGTGGTAGAAATGGGGGGTGTGAGTTAATTGATTTGGAAATGGTAGTGTTATGGTATATTTGTTTTACATTTTGATGAAAATATTGTTATATTTATAGTCTTTAAAATGTTTTATTTGGTTATATTAATATTACTGGGGTTGTCATGTTTTTATAAAATTCATATGAACTATTATATTTTTATATGAATGAGATACATTAAAAGTCATTAATGAAATCATGTAGAGTTTTTGTACTCACATCTTCGATTTTCATCTTGGAAAACATGTATATGTTGTTATTATTCAATTGTGTTATAGATAATTATATTCATGTCATGGTGGATTTGATTATAAGTTGACTATAATTAGTGTATAATAGTGTATGAGAGGTCTATTTTATTTTGTGTTGTTTTTATGAGGTTATATTTTTATGATCTTATAGAGGCTCTAGGATTATTATATTAGTGTAGATTTATTTTTCTAATGTTTTTTACATTATTTAAATGATCTTTAATTGAATTTTGAAGCTAGTGGAAGATTTGAAGATGATTTTGGAGATTTTATAAGAAATTTGAATATCAAATTCATATAAATAGACCATCATGACTCTTTTGGGTAGAATCTGGTTCCTGGGATGGAGAGAGGATATTATCCCTATAGACACTATTTAAGAGGCTATTAGTGATCTACTAAAACCAAGTAATCCATATGATTTTTTTTAATTCTACCCAAACCCTAATGAGGTAGCCTGATCCAATTTTAAGGGGGGTATTTACGTCATTTAAGTATTGGGATTCTGAGTTTTAAAATGTATAATGGGGTTTGGATGAATAACAATTTGGCCAAAACTTCTCTATTTTTTTCTTTAATCTTCTTTTATTCTCCATGTAATTGTTCCTACATTTTATTCCATCTTTATAATCTATTTATTGAGTTTTACTTGGGATAAAAATTAGATCCAAATCCCAATGATTATTATTCAAGGTGATGGATATTTATTTTATATTTATTTTTAATTAAAATATATCTTATAGGTTAGATAAATTTATTGATCACTAAGTTGGAGTAGGAATTATGAATTTGATATCTGTATGGATTATTTATTTATTATGAGGTAGGTGATATCGCTCATATCAATAATTTTAATTTATTATTACATGTTCATCTTATTTATGTGATGATTGTATTTGACTACAAGGTGGAAATATGGAATAAAAACAATAATTAATTTATAAAGAAATTATTAATATTAATTATTGTGTGTTAACTTGGTAAATTACATGTGGTTTACTCCAATAAATATGTGTTCGCTGATTAGGTGATGCGAATTTCTCAGAAGAAATGTGATTAATGTTGAAATAATATTATTGGTGTTTAAATAGTATTTAATTTTTATTATCTTTCAAATGATTATTACTTTATACTGAAAATAATCGATAATGATTTGATAAATGTTTTTTGTGTGATATAAAATTCATTTATGATTTTAAAATATTTTTTTAATTAAAAGGGAATAAAGGGACATTTAAATGACGTTTACATGGGAATTCCTAGTTTTTTGTGTTGAAAATTCAAAATGAAATATGATTTGGGATGAAAATGAAACATAATTGATTTATAATAGAGACATATGGTTTTAAATAAATTGTTGAATCATGTAAATTGGTCTTTACATGGTGGAAAATAATATTTTTTGCCAGAAATTATTTAAAATTATTTTTTTAAAATTTAATTCATTTTGTGATTTAAAAATGGGATAGTCATAGAGATGAAAATTTTGGGGTAAAGAAATTAGGGTTTAATATATGTTATATACACTAAAAATTTATAAAAAATTGGAGGAAAATATCATGTTTGGTGGTATTGTAACAACTCAAACTAGATCACTCATTAAATCGAGTTGAAAAAACACATACCTTAGGCATATTCCCCAATCAAACAAGGTTTATGACTAGTTTTGAAAGAATAAGTAGATCATTATCGAAAAATTTATTCACTTTTAGAAATATTTTAAAATTTTATAATATTTTTAGAATATAATAGCAGGACTCATCCATATATCTGACATCCCAACCTCAAAATATAAGAAAAACAGGACACTCTAGTTAGGGTCTCATGGTCCATGTAAAACCATATAAAATAAAAAACCAAATAATATAGAAAGAAGAAAAAATATTCTATATACAATTTAAAATGAAGATAAACTATAAGATGAGAAAATGAAACTAATTCAATCTATATGTCGATCAATATCTCATTCCAATGTTTTACACCCTCAATCCACAACTCGGTGGAGTCCTACTACTCTAATACACCGATTTCCCATATATTGTCTCAATAAATATACACATATACCTACTAAACCTAAAATACCACATGTGAAACTACATGTTCCCCAAGGTTAAAATATAGGGGGTGAATACAAAGACCAGTAGGAACTATAAAAATATATCAACTCCCAAAAATCTATGTAATGATCCATTTGTATGTGAATGTGTATGTGAAATTTATAATAATAATATATCATTTAAAAACAAAAAAAACAATACATATCATGATAAAGATCACCTAGTATAAATTATGGAATAGAAATAAACTCCTCTCACAATATAAAGTGGAGTTATTATAAAATCATAACAGGATCCTCCACACCACCTAGGTGAGTGATACCAAACATATTGTGTCATAAATCATACACCACCAGAGGATACATACTAGTTTCAAGTATAGGATTTGAATTCTTTAAAAAAAATATAAACACCCACAAGGGAATTTCATAAGGTAAATAATCATATTTATATCCAAAATATGATGGAATTTCATTTCTAGATATCTTGATTAGAATGGAAAAGAACATATATATATCATCACTAGAAGGGGAAAGAACCAAAGAACCCAATAACTAGAAACTAATCAATATTTATACAAATAAAAATGGATATTAACCTGAAAAATAGAAATAGATAATAAACATGTAAAAAAACTACATAAATTAAACAGACCAAAGGGTGCTACACAAACACTTTGCAAACAAAAACCTAGAAATAATATTTAATCAGTGTCCAAAATATATTTATGAAATGTATACATAAAATATCAATAAAGAAAATATAGAAAATATGTAGGTACATTAAATAATAACCCAATTCTAGTCACTTTCCATTGCATTAATGAACCCATACAAAATCAATGAAATTAGTCCTTATTAAAATAACCCATTTTGAAAACCCTATCCAATTCACCTGACATCCTATCAATCATTTCCATAAATAATTATAGTAACAATGCTAAGACAAAAAATCTGAAACTAAATCATATTTATAACATTCTTCCCAATTCATGGTTTACTAAGATCTTTTATCCTTGCTTAAATCACTAAGAACCAAAACTAACATTGAAGATAATATATTAATTCATAAGATATAACTATCCTTAAATATCATTACAACCACAGGAAAAGAACACGGGAACTCAAAAAACACTCGCACTAATGTCTTAGGTAGCCATAAAATCACCAAAGTCTTTCCTCTGCCTCTCCACCTTAATGAAAACACCTTCTAAAAAATTTATCAAGATCAATAACCCAACCACTACACTAATAATGATACTTACCCAAACATGATTCACTTTATTTAGTTATAAGGGAAAGCACAAAAAATTATAGAGACCCTAAAAAATAATCAGATAGATTAAAAACTAGAATAAAACACTCAATCCATGAATCATATAGTAGTAGTCGAAGGAGTCCTCACAACATAATAAAAAATAACCACATGATCTGATCCTCCCAAGTTCACTAACCCAGACCAAGATATCACATCCTTAGTCATCATTCTACATCAAATATGATCACACTCTTGACTACTCAGACATTAATGGGTTATTTTCAGGTTACACATTCATAGAAAAAATAGGTTTATATGGTGACCCAAGACATTAAAACAAATTATTACATGATTTTTACCTAAAAATAAATTATTTAGAACCAAAAGTTCATGAGGCCTAGTGTCTTAGTAAGACTGAGATCATAATACATCAAAAGAAACTAAAATATGGAAACCTTATTTTTTTCTTCCTTAGTGAGGTACTAAATCCATTTGAGCTTCTAAAATTGCATAGGATAATCTATAGAATACCTAAAAGGAAGGGGTGATACATAAATCTCAGTAAGGTAATAAATATGATAAGGAAACCTAACATGCGAGTCACTGATATAACATAATATCATAAAATAGAAGGAACATGAGTAATCAAATGGAATTATAACATAAATAACATGGTATCATAAGATCATGGTGGAATATGAAATGCATCAGAAACATATAAAAAGGCATAAACATGAGTCAAGGAAAACCTTCTAGACATTATCATTATGCATACAAATCCCCATAATGGATTAGGTTTACTCTCTAATCCCATACCTAACATCTCATAAGACTAAAGAATTACTAAATGAATTTTAGCACTATCTATGTACACCAATCATAATATGTGCATGATCTATGTGTGCCACATAAAGGAAATATATCATAATGAATTACATAAGAATTTCCCATGAAAATAAAATGAGCTGAGTAATCTTTCTTCATGCCAAATTCCAATTAAATTTCATAAGTGGATTTTCAATTTATGAGGGAAGTTGATGTTTTTACCTATAAAGAATAACCCTCAACCATCATTTTCATGTTTCTATAAGTTTTTAAGTTCATATGGTACTACCATGAAATCTATAATGGTTTTATATTTATGTAGTGGTCAGAGACATCAGTATTATATGTGTATAACATTTCTCAATAGTCAGTGTGGAGGTAAAGGTATTGTAGTGGATGTACATAGATAATTTTGAATGTAGCCCCAATATCATTTTCTTATTTGAAATTATTAAAAACAGTGACATCATCCAGATTTTGGACCACCGATATGAGATGACATAGTTATAGGATAGCCAAGTTATATTCCTTACCCTAAAAAAACATGGCATTGGCATGGATGAGGCTGTGGGTGACATCAGGGGTGATGAGGTAGATGAGTAATACCCCACAATTTTATGTTGTATTTTTCATTTAAATAAATTTTGTTTTAAAAGGTTTTATCACATGAAAAACGATTTTAAAATGAACCTCAATAAATTTTATTAAAATAAAATATTTTAACATAAGATAAAATTAATACTTTATGAGATCGAAACCTAAAACATGATTAATAAAAGTACAAGTTGAATAAAAATGAAAATAAATAAAAAACTATGAAAATAAAATATTAATCCTCATGGTTTTTTATGAAGATCATCACCTTGATTGAAATAATTGAAATAAGGATGAGAACTATAAATATTATAGACATGTTGAGAGAGAGGTAAATGAATTAGATGAATGATTCTAAAAATGCATGTAAGACTATAAATGTGAATAAAATATAAACATTATAGATATGGACATTGGAAATGTGGTCATTGGGTATTCATGTATATAATAAGTATATTGGTTATTTTATTTTGTAATTTTTAGCAAAAATTGAAAATAATATAATTTCTAAATAAACAAAAAGATAATATTTAATTAAATTATTCTATTCTAAAAAAATATTTTTATATATTACCTATGATTATTAATATTTTTAAAGAATTATTTTACTTATTTATAAAATTTAAATAAATATTTTAATAACACTATATTGATAATATTAAATGGTTATAAGATGAATAGATAATTTTAATTGGATATAGTTAAGATTATTTATTATACAAAAATATTTTCTATAGAACTATTTTTTAAGTATTGTGTATTTATATAATAAAAAATTAAATTGATAAATTTTTAATAATGAATATAATTTAAGTTTTCAATGTATAATAATTATTTTAACACTAACTTAATTAGTAATACATTATAAATAAGAATAAGAACACATAATGTTTAAAAAGAAATTTTTTTACCAAAACAAGTGTTTGAAATTTATCTTATATTTTAATTTAAAATTAAATTTTATTATATATAAAAATTAATTTAGATTAAATGGAATAAAAATTTCAAAACACACCTTTAAACTTTCATAATATGAGTGGTTTTTTATTTTTAGTAAAAAAATAATTACCAAGAAAAATATTTAAACAAAGAAAAATGGGGTAAAAAGAGATAAATTATCATATATTGAATTTTTTCCAAATTAAATTAAATTTATTAATTATATAAATATTTTTAGGTATAAAATTAAAAATTAAATACCTTAAAATTATTTACTTACCTAACTCATCTAACTCTCATGGGGTTCTATCTTTACCCTTATCCTAACTTATGTTTCTAAAGAAATGTTCCTCATTTTCACTTATTCAAGGATCTCTCTTATATTACTTCAAAAATAATATATTCTTTAAAAAAGTTCATAAATAACCTCCCATTTTTCATCTCCTAAATAATTATAAGAAGTTCGGTCACTTTTTGTTCTAATAAAGAAGTCTAAGTATTTCATTCTGAAGGAGACCATGTTGAGAAGCAGATAATTCATCAAGTAAGCATCTAAGTTTTTCTCTTAATTTTTCAATTACCTTATCATCTATACTCTTTATAAATTTTATAATACACTATAATGAGTATATATTAAAATATTTATTCTTTTTATAACATGATACTACAATTATATAACTTTGAAATTTTACTCATTCACTATTATAACATGTTCTTGTTTGTATCGGTTCAATCACCCACATGAATAATGATATACCAACATCACCATTTTTCAAAATAAAAAATTAAAAAGGCATTAATAATTGTAATATATGATATTAAAGATTAATATATTCCATTACTATGGTTATATAAGAATGACATAAAAATGAATGATAATTATAAATTAACTATTTGATATCACTAAATTACCCAAATGATGCTAGTCGAGGAATTCATTATGAAGAACCATACAAATAATTTAATTTAAATGAGCATGAGGCTATATAAATAATTTTAACATATATATTTAACTACTTTAACTAATCTATTAATAATGAAATTGGCACTAAATAATAAGGATTCATATCACTACTACGAAACTTTTATGAAACAATCAAAATCACTAACATATGATAATAAAAGTAAACAATAACTAATTAATATGTGTGTAATGAATGATTTTAAAGGAATAGTATGAATGGAAAAAGATATTAATAATTTTATCAAATAATTTATAAAGATTTTTATTTTAATTAAATGGGAGTTTAACATTCTTTTGTGGAAGTTGGAAGAAAAGGTAAGAGTTTCTTCATCTCAATTTCCCTTTATTAAGATACACCCCTTATTCACTACTTTTTTCCTTTTTGTTGTGTATATTATATCCATGTATGTGTTTCATAATTATTTTCATGAAATTGAAAATATTTATAAATCCATTTAAGGATCTATCATTCATGTTCTTTTGATTCAAAAAGTGACATATGTTAAAAGGGTTTCTTCACCAATCTCATTTTAAAATTGATATCTTTTATATTTGAACTTAAATATAAGAAAATAATATCTTCTTATCTATAAAAACCATATATATTATTATCCTATGGTTATTATTTAGTTTTACATGTGTTCTTACTATTTACTCTCCAATTGGTTCACAATTCATCCGAATGAACATTTATAAGTGGATCCAACCTTATCTCTTGTTTTTATTCGAGAATACTTATCCTTTATTACCATATTATTTATTTTTTACTTATCTCTATTTATATTATTGATTAAGGTTATTTTCAATGGTATTTACATTATTTAAAAAGGGATCTTCATTTACCATTTTTGGTACAGTCATCTTCTATCAACATTGAATTTCTTTACAACGTGCGAAGGGAATATCCTTTTTAAATGTTTTTCATTCTAAAAATTTTACCTATATATTTTTTAGTTTTATCTAAGAGAAATAATTTCCAAATATTTGTGTTTTTTGAAATAAATTTCTATTTCCTTTATTTTATAAATTATTTTTTCTTTTATAATAAAAGTTATTTAAAATGTAAACTTTTTTTCTTATTTTTTCTCCAAGTTAATTTTATTTCTATTATAAATGTATTTTACATCTCTATAAACATCCTTTAATTTTTTCTTATACTTCACTAGTAATATTCTTTAATGATACTATCATTCTTCTTTCTCTAGATATCTTATTATTACGTCTAATAAATATTTTCATTGAACCTATTTCTTTACAAAGTGTTAATTAAGATATAATAGAATTAAGAATGTTTTCATGTTTATGTGGGACACATATTTATGGTTTTTCATTACGTTATGGGTGGATTTACAATTATATAACCCTAAAATGCATTTCGTGAAGTATTATCTCATTAGATGACTATGAATTGGGTGTGAACCCAAACCCTTAAGGGAATCTATGCACTAAGTGATGGATGGTAAACAAATTATATATCCCTCTAATTAATTGGATAAAGACTTATATCTACCGAGATAAAATGTTGGGGATTAGGTAGAAACTCAATTGGCTATTGGAATCTATCAACTATGTGATAGTAGTCATGGTAGTGATCCTTAACAAAAGGAATGATTTTTTTGTACTTTTATATATTCCACATTTTAATACCTAGGTTATGTTTTCATGGATCATGAATATGAACTCATTTTTCCAAAAAATTATTTCTTATGTCTTATGTTATACAAAAATCATTATACCATGACCCATGATTTATGATCTATACTTTATTGGGTATTATTATATTATAATACGTCCATGAACATTCATTAGGTTAAAATACCCACATGTTTATCCTATACTCACTTATGATATTTTATTATTTTCTCCCATTTTTACCCTTACTATGTATCTTATATATACCTTTATTATATTTAAATTTCCCATGTTATAAAGGATAATGTTATGTATGATATGCCTAAAGGGAATCATGTTTGAAGACTATTTGTGGTATATGTTGAATATGGTATAAAATAATTTGGTTATGTGTATAATATTCAATGACACTAGACTATTAGATTAGAATCTGTGATTTACTTTGATATGTAATGAATATTCATATAAAATTATCTATTATATATTTATGTTATTCTCGGGACATATCAATTCGTATCAATTCATATGTGTAAAGTATGCATTTTTAGCATAGGTTATAGGATTGTGTTTATGGGACACTATATTGGTATCAAAGTGTGATTTGGTTATTTTTAGGTATTATGATATTAATAATAAGAGGATAGATCCTAAAATAACCAATGATGAACCAGAAGTGGTTTAGGATGAATAAAAAATATCATAGGTTGAAATAAAGATGTCAAAATTTAGGACATCTTAGGATTGATTTTTTTATCATATGATTCATTACTCTGATTATTGTTTCTTGATACCCACACTAACCTATTTGTTTTTAGTTGATGGATGGAACAAGTAGTAATTGAGTGAACATTGAGTGAAACAAAAAATTAAATGACCGTCCTAATGATTAACCAAATAAGATTTGAGTTAGTGTTCAAAATATCATATCCATTCTCACAAAACTCTCTCAAGATAAAAACAATAACATGAATCATACTAAACTTACTAATGTCCCAATAAGGGAATAACTATGCATTAATTACTTCAATTAGAAATTCCCAACCTAATTTTTTGGGTATCTTAACCCACTTATTGTCAAGTATTTTATCAACACAATTAAAAAGATATTTTTTTCTCTAGTGATTAGAGCATGAAAATATTATTTTAGTTGTCTATAATATGGGAAATAAGGTTGATCAATGGTAGTCTCTCATTACGAATACAAGGAAGAAAGAAAAAATTGTCTGCATGGAATGAGAGGGGTTTATGAATGTGTTCTTAAATAAATACATTCATAAAAATCTTCACCCTAAAAAGGAAAAGGAATTCTTGGAGCTAAAACAAAAGGAGGATGAATCTATTAGTACATATGAGAAAAAATTCATGATATTTTCAAGTTTTTCTTCTAGTTTTTTCATTTACCTTGAAAGATAAATCTATTATTTATTTAGTATCTTAAAACCAAGTCTCTGAAAATGGATATATATATATATGTATATATATATATATGGGACTTTGGTAGTTATGAATAAATTTATCTATATTCTATAAAGGTGGAAATGGAAATTGGAGACTCCCATTATACTCATTGGTTTGGGGATAAGAAAATTAAAATGTATTTTTAAAGGAACAAAAATGATAAATCCCATGTAAGAAAGAAAATAAATCTTAATATATGCCAAAAATATTGGATGAACCATGGGGGAAGCTGTTTCAAAGGAATGAGGAAATGCTTCAAATGTTGAAGAGATGATCATCAAGCACATGAATACCAAAGAGATATAAAGAGGTAAACCAATGAAAGGTATGAATAGAAAGATTTTCCTAATACACTGCCCAAAATCTAATTATTTAATTATAAGGAGTGTGGATATTATAATAACTAGTGCACTAATATAAAGGGTAATGATGAAAATTTGTGTCATCAACCTCTAAATCCAAGGGATAAAATGAAGGCCTATATAATCAAAACTACTAAAGTGGGTCATTAAAATTATGTGGTTAAAGGTAAAATTATCATCCACTATATAACTATATATTTATTAATTAATTCTAGACATAACCACTCCTTTATATCTAAGAATTTTTCTAACTGAGTCAAATCACCACCCCATTATATAGATGTTGAATTATCAGTAAAAACTCTTAGTGGTATGATGATGGCATTTCTAATCTATAACTCTTCTCTAATAGATTTTTTTTGGAATGTGCTTCTTATAAATATTATTATTCTATATTTAATGTGATTTGATGTTATTTTTGGAAAGTATTGGCTCTCTCAACATATCACTCATATAAATTATCAGGATAGGGTTGTCACATTACATTCCTAAATCAACCTATGATCATCTATTGATTCAAGGCTAACCATAAACTTCTTATAGAAATTAATCCCATTATATGGGTCTTAATAACCAATATTAAGAATTATTTATCGCAAATGGTTAGGGAAAACAGGATATTAAAGATACTATTATTATGTAATAATATGTATATATATTTTTAGAAGAGTTTCTAGGTCTTCTTCTAAATCATAATGTTGATTTTTCCATAAAACTTACTCTTGGTGCTATGAAAATATCAAAAAATCTATATAAAATATACCTGACTGGATTGGAGGAATTAAATAATAATCTCTAAGAGAAACTAGATATGGTTTTCATATCCCTAAGTGTTTCACTATAGGGTACATCAATCATCTCTGTTACCAAAAAATAGATTAATTCATCTATGTATTGATTATCATGAACTTAAAAAAATCACAATCAAGAAAAAGTATCCTATAATCTATATTAATAACTTTTTTGATAATCTATTAGGGTATAAATTATTCTAAAAGATCGAAATTCGATCTAAATATCATTAATTAAGGTTAAAAAGAGAGGATACCCAATACAGGTTTCCGACCAAGATATGAACACTATGAATTCATAGTGATGCCATTCAGATTTATAAACAATCCTACTATCATAATTTATATTATGAATAGAGTATTTAGATACTACCTTAAACAATTTGTGGTAATATTTATAGATTACATTCTTTTATACTCCAAGACCAAGGAAGATAATGAAGATCAATTGAGGATTGTGTTAATGTCTTTGAGAAAGGATAAGTTGTATGAAAAATTTAACAAATGTGAATTCTTAATACAAAAAAGTTTCATTATTAGTTCATATAATCACAAGTGATGTTATATTTATATATCCTCCAAATAAAAAGGGAATTTATGAATATACTATACCAATCTACATAAAAATTTTCTATATTTTTCATGGATTGGATTAACTGTAACAAATATTTGTGATAAATTTAACACGAATGTCAAATCCACTAACCAAGTTACCTATGAAGAAAGTCAAGTTTCTGTGGATAGATGAATGTGAATAAAATTTCAAGTATCTTAAGAGAAAGATGGTCACTACACCTATACTCAAACTACCATATAATGGAGATGGATTTATGATATACAATGATGCATAAAATAAGGGATTGTAATCTGTCCTTAGGTAGAATAACGTTGTGGTAGATTATGCCTCATATCAAATAAAGATTCATTAGAAGAACTAACCTACACATGATTTGGATATAATATCAGTGATATTTTCATTAAATATATCTATTCATTATCTATATAGTTAAAATTGTGAAATATATAATGATAAATGATCTTAAAGTACATATTCACACATAACAAGTTAAACATGTGCTAACAAAGATAGTCGGAGTTGATCAAAGAATTTGAATTCTTGATACCTTAACACCATAAAAAGGTAAAAGATTTGGATTATTCTTTGAGTATATATGATTATGATACCTAATCCATTATTTTTATTGAAATAGAACCAAAAATCATGGATTTGAAGAGTATGGGCATTGAAATCCTAAGGTAAGGGATGTATATTATCTTTCCCAAATGATTGTTAAACCATCCATCCATGCAAATATTAAGGAGGCACAAAATGTGGAAATAGAGATATAAAATAAGTTATGTAATATTATAGATTTAAAATTTATAATAATATAATTACAATATTCAAAAAATAAATATTTTTTCTATAAATACTATAATTTAATAAAAAGTTGTTAGATGAAGCACATGGATCATCATTCTTATCCATCCTAGAATCATAAAAAAGTATAAAGATATGAATAATCATTTCTAGTGGGACAAAATGAACTGGGAGATTATAGTGTCTGTATCTCAATGCTTTTTAAGGGACCATATCCATGTGGATCAACCCTTTGTGTGTTTTTGAAGACTGATGTTCTTGTAGTAGGCATGGAGGGAGTCTCGAGGAGTTTGTCTGCTAAAATCTAGATGCAGGGATATTTTACATTGTGTAAAATTTTACATGATGTGAAAGTAGTTTTCACAACGTGTAATAAATCAAGGTTTAAAAATATATAAAATAAAAATGTGACATTTTTTTGGTGGAAACCAAACCCTAAGGATTACATGATGTGAAAGGGGATTACACATTTTTTAAATCACCAATGTTGTATGTTTTAAATGTCTTCAGCCACTCAGGTTATCAAACCCTTAAAATACTACTACTATCTCTATCCCGATTCTAAGTGACCCGAAAATCCCTTCCAAATGTTTTGTATATTCCTTTATCGAGGATCAATCTCTAGCTACACTCCATTGATCTATCTTCGATCCAAGGTAAGTTCTACCTCTATCATTGCAGTTTCATCAATCATTTTCTTCCTATTCCTCATTTCCATGTGATTTACCTTGATCAACATGTTTTAGATGGATTTTTTTGGTTGTTTGTTGGTACAATTGTGGTTCTGTGTCCTTGGGTGGATGCAGTACTTATGGGAGAGGCGATCAGGATCTGAAGTGTTGGTCTGTTCTCATGCGAAGAACATTGACACTCTTTTGAGGTAGGGGATTCATTGCTTCTATTTTATTTTTATGTAAAATTTTAAATTGAGCATGATTTATCCCCTTATATGCCAATGGAATTAACCTAATAATTACTTTAACTATATTGAAGATTGATATTGATCACATGAAGTCATTTTTTTACCATGATAATGGTTTGCCTCTTGTTTTCCTTGATATTGTGATATAAATTTTGTGTTTGTTATGTTTATATTAGCATGTGGAATTGACAAAGAATATAAATCTAGAATTAATTGATAATTAATTGGTTAAAATATTTAAAGAGGTGTGTTTAATGAATCTAGTGTGTTGAGATATTATTGCTACAAGAATGTTTAAATGAATTGACCTTATATGTGTTAATGTAATTGATTAAAGATGTGAAGCATGTTTATTATTATTGATAAAATAAATAAAGGCATGTTAAATTTATTATTTTATTGATTGTGATAACTTATGATAGTTTATGGCTTAGTTTTTTCATAGTTATAACCTATGAGTAAAAAATTAGTTAATTCAAGATGGAATAATAATAAGTTGTGTTATAAAATATAATGAATTTTTAGATCATGATTTTACTGTTTTATTGTGAAGGCTGAGTGTCTTGTGCATTGGAGCTGTGAGGGATCTTTGTGTATGAAGGATGGATGCCTTGATTTAGGGACAAGATTCTAGTTGCTATGTTTTTTTCATGCTATTTGTGATGTGGGGTGAGGGTACCTGGATGTGATGTGAGTCTGGGATGGCTGATCCTAGAAGGTTGTTGTGGTATATGGGGTAGCGAGGTCTGATTTTAATGGTAGTAGTTGATGCTTGTAATGGAGGGATGCATTGGGATGTGCATATGGGTGTTGGGGAGGACACTGGATATGAAATAACATGTTAAATATTGGATTATCTATTAATATGAAAGTTTTATGCCTTCTTAAATATATTGTTTGGCTGATAGATAGGTTTATGTTTATCTTATTTCCTTTTCCCACTACTTGAGGTAGATAGATGTTCTTGGTTGTTTACCCTATTTGGTAGCTTAAGTTATTTTCCTAGAATACATGGAAATATGGAAAGTAATGATGTTAATAAAGGAATAAATGTTTAAACCACAGGGTTGGAGATTTCTAGGATGAAATGCTGAGGTTATAATCCTAAGAATCCATGGACTCAGTTTTCTTATGCCTAAAGGGAATGAAGCTTTGTTGTAATGGTAATGTAATATAACACAAAAAATTTTAATGGTTAATTAATGGTTAGTGAATTAATTATAGTAAAGTGTAACAGATAAAAAGGAATAAAATAATTTATTGTAGCTCTTTAAATAGTTGTGTGCTTATAGGATATCTGATCTTAGTAGTGACAATTAAGAGTTTGAGATATATTAGGTGCAGTTGAGTAAGAGACTAGGTTATTCCCACAGTGTGGTTGTGAGATATATTATATCATGTAAATTTTGTGTTTTCATATGCTACTCTACCCTGTCAGTTATGGTTACTGACACCTTGGGGATTATGAGCCCTAGGGGAGGGGGGGGGGGGGGGGGTGTTTTCCCCAACATCCTGGTGGGAGGATGGATAGCTAACTATACCCTTTCACCATGCTCTCTTCTCTTGGTAGTTACTTGTGCTGGTATGCATGGTGGTTAGTTTTCCCTATATATGTGTGTAGATGTATGTAATGTCTTGTGGTTATTTCACCCATATATATTTTGGATATATTTTCTTAAGGATTACTATAGGTATAACATGTATAGGCTGTGATGGCTTGAAGATCCTTACTCAGTGTATGGACTGAAATAGCTTGAGGTATAATACCTGATGTATGATACTTGTTATGTGGGTTGTGGTGGATCCCAAAAACTACCAAGTTAACTTTGAGTTATGTGAATATGGTGGTGTGTTTCATGAGGTGCACATTGTGGTGCTTTACCCAAGTGTTTACATGCTAGCTTTTCAGAGAGATATGCTTAGGATGTGCGACATTGGGGTAGAGCAACAAACCAGTGGGTAAGTGGCAGCAAGGTACCCTTAATACACTTTACTATATTATAAGCTCTTGTTTGAAATACTTGGAGAGAATATCCATAGTGAGGTTGGGAACTTATTATACCCATTTAGGTGATGAGTTAGTTTCACTTATTATTCACTATGATTTAACATGCTTTATTTACCTTTGAACGAGAGGCTTCAGGGAGGATCCTACTGAATATACTATTATACTCACCATACATATATGAACTATTTTTAGGTCAAGTGAAGTAGGTTTGTGATCAGGATGGTTACTACTAGCTTGGGGTTTATTATGATATATTTGGGCTTTGTCATCGTCACTGTCTTTACCTTTATTTTGGTAATTTAGTTTTCTTTTCAATTGTACTAGTTCTTTCATGTCATTAAATATGTGTTATTTGATTTTATTTTATATTGGAGTCAGATCAAGAGTTGTTTAGTGTCTATATTATCTCACATTTTCATGTGTTCTCTTAGAGGGTATTGTCTCCCATCTGCATGTTTATTATACCCTCAGTGCTAGTTTCCAAATCGAGGTCTACTGAAGGTGAGACTCAGGTTTCACTATCTCTCTTATCCTATTTTCATCCCTAGAGGGATACACCATATGGGGAGTGGGTCCTGAAAGAGTGGAATTAGATATTTGGTTCAGGGATAAGATGGAGTTTGGAGTTAGGCATAGGTGAGGTTTCATGGGATGGTATGGAAACAATGTCATCTAAGTTTAGCAAGCACTATAAAAATAAGAGACCATCTTGGAAACAGGTATTTAGGCCCCCCTGTGATCTAATGTATGGAACTTTATGATTATACTGGATACTAATTGAGGTGATACTGGTTGAGGGTAGAGGCCTAAAAAAAGATCATGCATTATTCTTCCTTGCACATGTGTTTGAAGTGGGTAGACATTGGGATAGTTTAACCTAAAATGAATAAAACAAAAAAATTAATTAATGTTAAGGTATTCCATATTCTAGGTTTATGAGCTATAAATATTTTTTCTTTTGTAGGAATGTCTCCAATTCGACACCCTCGTCAGGTTCGCGCATAATATGTTCATCAGTTTTCCCAAGAATATCCCCACAAAGTGGTGGTTGATGATAATGACACTTGGAGGGGGGAAATTAAAGAGTTTTAGCACCAAAGTCTACAAAATTATGAGGGCTCTAATTTAGATTCATTCATTGAAGACTGTTTGAGGGTGGTTGAGATATCCTTCAGTTCAATATGTGATTGGAAAGAGTACTGGGTATCGTTGGCTATAACAATATTGTATGGGGAAGCAAGACAGTGGTGGTTCTTATACCTTGGAGATCATAAGGAGTTGAAATTCTCATGGGAGGACTTCCAAGACTAGTTTAGAGACAAGTTTATTTCTTAGAATAGTATGGTGTCTATTCTTTAAAATATTCTTACCCTTTAGCAGGGGATCTCCATTGAGTGAGAGTTTATGATCAGTTTCAAGAACCTTCTACGATATGCTTCAGACTTGTTTCCAGATGAAGAGTCTTGGAGGCAGCATTTCATGGAGGCTTCAAATCAATAGATCCAACACCAGATCACCCTATTTATATTGAAGATGTATCTTGAGGTGTTGGTGAGAGAAGAGGTAAATGATATGATGTTAGCGGAAATTGGATTTCCATAGGGGGAAATCATTAGGATTCCTAAAAAAGTAAATCTATGGTTCGGGGTTCCCAGTTTTCAGGGTATAAGATCTTCTGATCATCCAAGGAAAGGTCCCAACCCTTAATTCCTCATTAATCTGAGGGTGGTGGCTCTTAGGTCTTTTCCAAGGAATTAGATGCATGTTTTTCTTATGGAGTTCAAGGTCATCAGCAATGAGATTTCTCAACCTTTCTAAGTAGTTAGTGTGATCTAGTTGTTTCAATTCTAGTTCTTTTGCTGAGGCAGTTCTAGCCGAGTCAGCAGTAATAGGTTTCTCTATTTTGGGATTAGCAGAGAGTAGATGGGGTAGGAATAGGACAACCCTGAAATTCACCCCATCCTTAGAGAGCAGAGCACTACTGTGGAGGTGACTTATGCAGGGTCATAGGGGTCATGGAGAAGGAATTATTTAGCTTCATGCCTTTTCATTTCCAACATTAAGTGAGACAGACATCATTCCAGGCACCCTTTTCTTATTTTATACTTAGGTTCATTCCTTTTTTTATTGAGTAGCAACACACTCCTTTATATCACCATCCCTTGTCCATGATTTGGGGCTTGAGGTAGAGAGGCTTCCAGTTCCTTTGGCATTGACTACACCAGTTGGAGGTCAAGAAGACTTTATTGATGTATATGGAGACTGTGAGCTAGTGCTAGGGAAACACGACTCTTGGGGAGATTTTATATGTTTATGGATACAACTATATGAGATCATCATAAATATGGATTGGTTGTATTTGGTATAGGATATCATGGATTAATTTAGGAGGTGGGTTGTGTTATTTGATGATGATGGGGAACTAACAGTGTTTGTTGTCGAGTGAGAATCTCAGATGGGTTAGAGTCATGTTTCATCCTTATTGAATTTTATATCCAATATAATGTTAAGTTAATTGGAGGTTCACTAGTCGGTGTTTCCCAGGTTTATAAAATAGTACCCTAATGTCTTTCCATTTAAGGTTGTAGGTTTACCTCCTTGACGAGAGATCAAGTTTGGGAATCAACTACAACCAGATTTGTCTCCTATCTCAATGACCTCATATTTGATGGTGCATTATGAGAAAAAAGAGTTGCATATACATCTATATAGTCTATTGTAGTGTGGTTTTGTTTGGCCAGGTGTGTCACCGTGGGGTGCACCGGTTTTTTTCCTAAAGAAGGTTGATATCAGTTTGCAATTAGGTATCGATTATCATCTCTTGAACCAAGTGATAATGAAGAACCTTTATCCCCTTCCATGAATTGATGATTTATTCGATCAATAGAAGGGTGTAAGTTGTTTCTAAAAGATTGATTTGCATTAATAATTTCATCAGATTCATGTGAAGGATGAGGCAATTAAGAAGAATGATTTTTGTTATCAATATGAGCATTATGAGTTTTTTGTGATGTTTTTCAGTGTGATGAATGATCCAACTATGTTCATGGTGTTAATGAATGTTGTGTTTCATGAGTTCTAGGATAATTTAATGGTGTTTTTCATTGATGAAATACTTTTGTACTCCGTGTATGAGGAGGATCATACAGAGAACCACCATTCCATTTTTGAAGTACTTCATCATGAGCAGTTATTTGGGAAGTTTTCAAAGTGTGAGTTTTGGTCTAGAGAAGTATGTTTCATGGGGCATGTTGTATCCCAGTAGAGAGTGGCTATGGATTTTTCAAAGATAGATACTGTTTTGTATTAGGAGGATCCCAAGATAGTGGAAGAGGTGCAAAGTTTCCTTGGTCTTGTAGGCTATTACTGCAGGTTAATAGACTATTTCTCTTAGGTTGTGACTCCTCTAAAAACATTGACTAGAAAGGATCATGTGTTCTTGTAGGCTGGTTAGTGTGAGATAGTTTATGAGTATCTAAAGGCAAAGTTGGTCAGTGCTCCAATTCTTTTTCTTTCAACTAAAGGAGTTTATTTTGAGGTTTTCTTTCATGCTTCATGTATTAGGATGAGCTATGTTCTGATGCAGTATAGATCAATTGTTTCTTATGGGTCTCAGTAATTATGTACCCATGAGCATAACTATTCCACCCATGATCTGAAGTTAGTGGTGATAGTGTTTTCCCTAAACTTGTGGATACATTACCTCATCGGTGACCATTTTGTATACTTCACTGATCATAAGATCCTAAGGTGTGTTTTCTCCCAACATGACATGAACTTGCATCAAATTTGATGGACAAAGTTCTTATAGGATTACAACTTTGAGATTTCATATACACCTAGGAAAGGGAATGTCATAGCTAATGCACTGAGTAGGAATTCACGTAGTGATGTAGTGTTTGAATCTTGTGATTCCTGGAGTGTGATGGAAGAAATTTTAGCATTTCATCTAGATATATCATATGTTGGGGAAATAGTTTTTCTTTTTTAGATAACAGTGCAGTCATCTTTGGTGCAGTAGGTGGAGAAGTCCTAGTTGGTGGATCTTGAGGTATAGGTCTGGAGAGACCGAGTTGTTTGTGTCAAGCCCCCATATGTTTGGTTTAAGTATGAACAACACCGAGTGTTGTTTAAGGGAATTATTTTCCTTCCTTTGGTGGTGTGTGATATGGTTCTCTAAGAGTTCTATAGATCACCTTTAGCAGTACATCCTCGCATGAAATAGATGTACCGATTTTTGAGAGGTCATTTTTGGTGGACTCTATTGAATCATTTGGTTATAGAGTTTGTGTCTCAATGTTTGGCGTTCAAGAAGGTTATGGTCAAACATTGTGTTCTTGGTGGTTTTATCTAGATGTTAGATGTTCCTTAGTGAAAGTGGTAGGACATATTGATGGAATTTTTTACTGGTTTACCATGAGACCAAAGGGGCTATGACACTATATGGGTGGTAGTGGAACATTTGATGAAATCATCCCACTTTATAGTGATCAAGGAGTCGAGATCAATGTAGGTTTTTTTGAGGAAGTATATATAGGTGGTGGTGAGACTCCATGGAGTCCCAAGGAAGATCATTCCCAATCAAGATCATTGTTTTACCTCCATGGTGTAAAGAGGTTTCCAGCATGATTTTGGTTCTCAATTATGCCTTATCACTACTTTCCATCCATATACAAATAGTCAGATAGAGAGGACCATCCAAAATCTTGAAGACATGCTTCACTCTTGTGTTCTAGATTTTGGAGGTTCATGGATGAGGCATAAAACCTTGGTAGAGTTTCTTACAACAATAGTTTTCACTCCACCATCAGTATGGTTCTGTTTAAAGACTTATATGGATGACCATTCCATAATCTATTGTGCTGAAATGGGGTTAGAGAGTCAGTAATTCTTAGGCCAAAACTGGTATGGAATATGACAGAGATGGTTCAAGTGATTCGTGAGAGGATGAAAGCAACATAGTATTGTCAGAATCCTAATATTATCATAGGAGGAGACCTTTGAAGTTTGATGTTTGGGATCATGAGTTCCTAAATGTGACTCTGCATCATGGGAAGTAATGTTTTGGTCATGGGAGTAAGCTTTCTACTCTATTTTTTGGGCCTTTTGAGGTGTTGGATCGTGTTGAAGCATAGGATTGTCGAAATTTTAATATGATCATAGGAGGAAACCTATGGAATTTGATATTTGAAATCATGAGTTTCTAAAGGTGACTTCCCATCAAGGGAAGTAAAGGTTTGGTCATAGGAGTAAGCTTCCTCCCCTATTTGTTGGGCCTTTTGAGCTGTTGGATCATGTTGTAGCCATAACGTATCAGATATAACTTCTTCTATATATGTTTCAGATACACAATGTTTTTCAAATGTTTTAGATCCATTGTTATCTTCATGATGACTCTCACATCATATATTGGGGTGAGATTGATGTGTATGATGATGTGACCTTTGACGAGTGACTTGTAGAGAACCAGGACCTCTAGGAGAAAGAGTTGCACAAACATGTTATCCCATGGGTTTGTGTCTTATGGAAGCATGGTGTCATGGAGGAGAGTACTTGGGAACGGGAGTCATAGATACATGCTCAGTATCCTGAGTTTTTCGATGTTTATCTATTCTATTCCAATATTGTTCATTTTTTGGTTGTAGACCTTTTTTTCTTTATGAGATGGATTTTTTTTTCATATTATGTCTTATTATCTTTTGAGAGTTACCTCCCTCGAGAGAGTGTTTAGGAGATTTTTTTGGTTGTTGTGTTGTTTAATTATGTTTCTTTAAAGAGGTGGTTGAGATCTCATGGAGGCGATAGCCGTGAGAGGTATCTTGTAGGGTGGTTATTCAGATGACCCCCTTTCTCTTTCCTATCAAGGTTGGTTTTGGATACTTGTGAATGAGATTTTTTTGATAGGTACCTAATATAAGGTCATAGATCCACATGGATCTACCCTTTGAATGTTTTTAAGACCAATGTGCTAGAAGGAGGCTCAGAGGGAGTTTGAAGAAGTTCAGCTACTAAAAGCTATAAGTAAGTAGATTTCACATTGTGTAAAACTTTACACAACATGAAAGTAGGTTTCACAAAGTGTAATAAATTGGGGATTAAAAATAAATAAATAAAAAGTTGATGAGTCTTCATAGGAAATTTAATCCCGAAGATTAAACTATTTTAAAGGGGATTACACATCATGTAAATCCCTAATGTTATACATTTTTAACATTTTTAGCCGCTCAAGTTATCAAAACATTTGTCTACAGTGCGTCTCTCTCCCAATTCCAGGTGACCTGAGACCCCCTTCTAGGTGTTTTAGAGATTCCTTTGTCAAGGATCAATTTATAGCTTCCCTAATTCGATCCTTATTTGACCCAAGGTATGTTTTACCTCCATTATTGTGGTTTATTTGATCCATTTCATCTCTTTCCTCCATTCCATCTGATGGACCTTGATCTATATGTTCCCAATGGAGTTTTTTATTTGTTTTTTGGTGCGGTTGTAGCCCAAAATCCTTAGGTGGATGTAGTTCTTATGTGAGAGGTGATTGGGATCTATCTACAACGTTGGTCTATTCATGTGTGAAGAAAATTGAAACCCTTTTGAGTAGGGGATTCATTTCTTCTATTTTATTTTTTACATGCAATTATAAACTTAACATAATTATCCCCTTGGATTCTAATGGAAATAACCTAATAATTACTTGAACTAGATTAAAGAATTGGTATCAATCACATAGATATGTTTTTGTTTTGTACCATGATAACAGTTTACCACTTGTTTTTCTAGACACTATGATATCTATGTTGTGATTAATGTATTTGTTTTAGAATTTGGAATTGTTAAGGAACATAAAGACAAAATTAATTGATAACTAATTGGATAAAAAATTTAAATAGGCATGTTTAATGAAACCAATGTGTTGAAATAATATTGCTACAAGAATTTTTAAATGAATTGACTTTCCATGTGTTAATGGAATTGATTAATGATGTGAATAATGTTAATGTTTATTGATAAAAGAATTAAAGTCATGTGAAATTAATTATTTAATTAATTGTGACAACATGTGATAGTTTTTGACTTAGGTTGGCTATATTTAAAACCTTCAAATAATGAATCAGTTAATTAAATATGGAATAAGAACCAATTGTGTGATAAACGATAATGCCCTTATAGGGTCTGAGTTTATTTCTTGCCTGTAAAGGTTCATGTGCCTTGTACTTTGGAGCCGTGAGAGATCGTTGTGTGTGATGGATGGATGTATTTCTTTAGGTATAGTAGCCCAGTTTCTATGTTTGTTTCCCACAATTTGTGTTGTAGGGAGAGGGGCCCTGGATGTGATGTGAGCCTGGGATGGCTAAACCTGGTGTGTTTTGTGGTATATGGGACAATGAGTACCAGTTGTTGTGGCAGTAGTTAAATATTATGATGGAGGGATGCATTGGGATATATATGTGGGTGTCTGTGAGGACACTGGATACAATAGATTGGGCTAAATATGGACTTACATATTCATATTAAAATTGTATTCTTTCTTGAATCTATTGTTTGGCTGACAACCAGGTTTCTGTTTATCTTCTTTCCTTCCCCAAAACTTAGGGCAAATGGATGTGCTTGGTTTTTTACCATGTTTGGTAGATTATGATGTTTTCCTAGAATACCTATTAATATGGAAAGTAATTATGTTAATAAATGAATAAATGTTTATCCCATAGTTTTGGATCTTTCTGGAATGAAATGTTGTGGTTTTAATCCTAAGAATCTATAGACATGGTTTTCTTATTCCTGGAGGGTATGGAACTTTGTAGGTATGGTAATGTAATGTAACATGGAAAATATAAATTATTATTTAATTTAAAATTCAACCGACAAAAATAAATAAAATAATTTAATGTAGATCATTAAATGGTAGTGTGCTTATAGGATATATGGTTTTAGTAGTGGAATTTGGGAGTCTGAGAGATGTTAGCTGCAGTTGAGTTTGAGGTAAGGTTATTACCATAGTGTGGTTTTGAGCTATATTATATCATGCACTTTTTTTCATATGATAATACACTATTTCGGTTTAGGAAACTAACACCCTGGGGATTTTGAGCCCCGAGGGGTGTTTTCCCAACATCCTGGTGAGAGGATGGATGGCTGACTACCCCCTTTGATCCCGCTCTTTTCTCTTGGTAATTACCTATGCTAGTATGCATGATGGTTAGTTTTTCCTATATATGTGTGTAAATTGTTATAATGGCTTGTGTTTACTTCACACACATGTATTCTGGATATTGTTTCCTAAGGATTACTATAGGTATAATGTGTATATGTTGTGATGGCTTGAGGATCTTTACTCTATGTATGGGATGTAATGGATTGAGGTATAATTCATAATGTATAATACACATTATTCAGGTTGTGGTGTCTCCCAAAAAATCCCTAGTTAGTTTTGGGTCATGTGGATGTGGTTGTGGGTTGCATGTGGTGCATGTTGTGGTGCTTCACCAAGGTGTCTGTGGTCTAGACTTTTTGGAGAGAGATGATTAGGACGTACAACATTGGGGAAGATAAGAAAACTAGTGGGGGAAGTGGTAGCAGGGTACCCTTGATATTATTTACTATATTATATTCTATTGTAAGCAATACTTAGTGAGCATATCAATGGTGAGTTTGGGAAATTACTATACCTATTTAGGTGATGAGTTAGTTTCAATTATTACTCATTGTGGTTTAACATGATTTCTATAGATTTTCATGAGAGGCTCTTGGGAGGATCCTACGAATTATACTTTTATACTCACACTATGTATATAAACTGATTTTTCAGGTCAGTTGGAGAAGGTTGGTGACCAATCTGGTTACTACTATCTTAGGGTTTAGTTGGAGCTATTTGGGCTTTGTGGACATCATCGTCTTTACCTTTCTTTTGGCACTTTCAGTTTTCCTTTCAATTTTAGTAGTTCTTGTATGTCATTACATATGTGTACATGGGTTTTATTTTATATTGTATTCTGAGTAGGGGTTAGTTGGTTTCTATCGTATCTATCCCTTTTTCATGTGCTCTCTTAGAATATAATTCCTCCAATCCACATGTTTTATTACACCCTCTGTAATGACCCACATTTTGAACTGGACTAAAACAAGAAGAAATTTGAACTTTTTCGATTATTGAACGGCGGTTTTTTAAGAACGAGCTTCAGAACAGAATTCTGAGAGTTGTAACACTTTGTTGTTTTGGTTTTGGGCTTGGACGAAGGCCCGCGAAGTTTCCTTAGTGTCTCGACGGGTCTCGGGAGCTTCGGTCCCAAGAGAGAGGCTGGTTTTTAAAAGGGAGAGGAAGGCACATGGGCTATGCACGGTTTGAACAAACCGTACTACCCATTGCAAGAAAACCGTGCACCTAGCCCATGCAAGGGATATCTCTTAGGTAGAGGGTGCCACACGGTTTGCGCACGGTTTGGAAAACCATGCAGATAAAACCATGCGGTCCAGTCTGTTTAAAGAATTTGATTAAATTTAAAATAAAATAAAATAAAAACTTAAAAAAAATTCCTCCCTCACATCCTCTCTTTCCAGAACCGCACGCAGCACCCAGGGAGCTCCCCCTTTGAGATGCACGACGCCTTTCTCCTAAAGCCTCCTCATTCCCTCATTTTCTTCGGATTTTTCTCTTGGTTTCTTCTCTGATCCTCCATGGTAAGTTCCCTCCTTCCCTCTCCTCTTGTTTTCTGACCGGATTTTGGCCTCTCCGTTGACCCACGGGATTCAGCCGAACCCTAGGTATTGGGGGTTTCTTAATTTCTGTTTCTCCTTCGTTCTAGGGTTGTACTAAGGTTGTATTGGGACCCTTGGGTTTGAGTTTCAACATCCGCCACCGAAGGCAAGGCAGATTTGGGCGATTTTGGTTGCCGACTTTGGTTCAAGGTGAGGTTTTTGTTACACTCTTGGTTTCGTAGCACTTAGAATGGTTCCTTTAAGTATTTTAAGGTTCCTTGTATTTATATGTTAGTGCGTTGAAGGTTTTGGCATGGTTTCAAGTCACCAAAGTCAATGAGACTCACCTGTGTAGGCATAAGTCTTATGTGAAATCACATATGACTCGTGGGGGAGAAGCAACGACTCTTATTTCGAAAGCTCCAAGAGTCGGAGTGGACAGATGGGTCCACCTTGAGGTAGGGTCACTCTCCTTTCCCTTTTAAATTAAAGTAAAAGTATTAATTAGTTTAGTACTGCAATGCCTTAGTATTTTAATTTTGAAATCTGGTTTTGATTAAACGCTTCCTGGAAAAGAGTGTGAAATGTAGGATAAGATAAAAGGGTTTCTTGATCACTAAACTAAAGATTTAATAATAAAACCCCTCAATTAGAGGTGCGCTGTCTTCAAGATAAAAATTAGTGATAAACTTTTTATGCTTTCCTACTGGGTTGTTGTGGTGCCTCTTTGATGCTTTGTATAAGAACTTTCTTTTTTGAGACAAAGGGAATGAAATGGATATGTTACTTGTGTTTGGATCAATTTTCCATGTTTAGGAAAATTGAGTAAGATGATAACCATAGTGGGATGACTCGAGACTAAATGACTTGTTACCCCTAGAAGTCATAAAAGGGTTAAAGAATGATAAATGTATCCTTTAAGATGGAATGATGAGACTAGTAAAGAACATGAATGTGTTCTCTTATGTGTATGTGCTATCATTCTTTGAATGATTATGAGGTAATGCCATAAGCAGTATACTATAGACAAGTTTGTATTGTGAGTGTGCACATGACGATGCCACATAATGAATGATAATAAAGGTGAGTGCATGTTGAGGCCACCTAGTGACAGATACGTTATAAGGCCCCGACCTTAAACCTTACTTAATATTGAATTAAATGAATAATTCACATTGAGGATCTTTTCAGGTATAGAGTTTTAGAGAATTAGATCCTAAAACATGCATTACATTCCACATATAAACAAAGTGGTTACATAAAAGATAGTACTCATTTTTCCCATAAAAAGAAACATATTTAAAATAAAACATGGATTCTTTATTGACACTTCCTTGACACTATCATCACATCATGTACCTTTCCCTTGACCTGTGAAAAACATTTCAAAATCTCGGGATGAGAATAAAAAGCTCAGTAAGGGATATAAAAGTATGAAATGAAAACATTATTCCATGTATGAAATCATAATTTACTCATAAAACATAAGCACGTTAACATACCCCATCAAATCATGAATAAATCCTAGAAATCATAAGACATAAAGGTAACTTGAGGCATTCATAACATTCTTACGTAGGGAGTAACCCTCTTGGTTACGTTTGGAATACCCATCATAGTATATTCCATAAATCTCTTCGGAGAAACCTTAACGTTTAACTCCTTCACGTTACCCAATGCATTGGAGAGCTATATCAGGCTCACCCGCCCTTAGTTTATCACAGAACCACCCGTCTTCATAATAATTACCAAGAACAATAACATAATCGTATCACATAAAACATACATAAAGGAAACATAACATTTCCAAATTTCAATCACAAGATATCAATAAAAAACATTGATATAATAAAAAAATTATGAAAAACTTTTTCAATACCAAAATAAAAGAAAAGTAAAACATGGTATTTATTTTTCTTTTTTCAAAAAAAGTATGGCTTGTAGAGGAAGCTGAAACTCAAATAATGGTCATGGCGACAGAGAAGTCGTTGTCACCGCATACGTACAACAAAAACAATACCTTTTTTTATTTAGTAAAATTATTCGTATAACAAAGATTCCTTTTGGATAAACGTAAAAGTCAAACGGGTTTATACACCATATAAAATAAAGTTGTGTATAAAACATAATAATCCTCAATGAAAGGAGATTGAGACGAAGTCCCATACCTCGGGTCTGACTTGACTCGATCATTCTTTAATGTCCTGAATAATAAACTTGAGTTAATTTATACTTTCTTAAGATCCTTTTTCAAGTTAATTATTCCTTTTATATGACTTATTACCATGTTATGAACATTATGTAATCATTTATGTTAACAACGGTCGTTTTGTCGATATTTGGTACTTGAGTCAAAAGTGAACTTCTTATATTTACAAGTTGTTCACGTAGTCAAATATCCATTATCTCAAGAATGATATTCATGATGTAGATGTCATATATATCATATATATCCAGTATATACATGAATTTATAATATTATATAATCATTTAGAGGTAAGAAATGAAATGCACCGTTCATGGAGACGGTAAGTCGTACGTACGCATAAACGCTACTTTCATTTCTATTTCGTATTATATGGATTGGAATCATAATTACATAAAGGTATATTATAATTCCAGTATAATATCATATATAATAACATTAACTCCATCCTTTATACATCCCACATATGGCATTAACGAATCAAATCACTTTGAGGGGGCGGTAGTCCGCACTTCCTAAAATGATGATATCGCGTTTACCCATAATGGAAACCATAAAGGTATGCCATAAATGAAAAATAAAGAAGCTTAAGTAAAACATAAACATATTATATATCATATATAAATATAGTGACATCTTAATGTCCACCTTTTAAGGTGTTATATGAGTGTTGAACAATCATCGTTTCGTGAGGCAGAAATTCGCCATCCACAGAAACAATATGTTCTTTAACCATTAGATGTAGGGGTGTGTAAGTGTAGCTAGAATCCTTATTATAAAAACATCATAGTATATTGAAGATACTGTTTTTGTTACAAAATAAATTAATAAAAAGAGTTTAGGGGGTTGGAGAAGCAAAATAAAACATAAGAACACAAGAGAAGACACTACCTTTAAAACAGGTAACTCTTTTTGATTTGAGCTCAAAGGCTTACTTGGAAAGACTTATGCACAAAGTGAGGCTTCTAGGAGTAAGAGAAGGATGTGGAGAGACCAAAAGGCTAGGTTTTGACCGAGACAAATGCTTGAGAGGTGTGGGTAAGGTGGTAGAGGTGGGGGCATTTTATAAGAGGAGAGGAGGGGCACTCTTGGAAAGTTATAAAAGGTTACTTTATTATAAAATGATTTTAGGATTTAAAAGGTCCCAAAATTATATATTTCTAGTATTAGGTGATAAGAGTTCTAAATAAACCCATAAAATATGTTTTTGACATGTATAGGTCTTATATTTTACATTATCTTTTCATTTTATTTAAATCATTAAGTAATGAGGTAATCACTGCATCATCATGGTGTCATAAATAATATAATTTATTTAATTTATTAAAATTATAAAAAAAATATCATGATGTAGGAAATCCTTTTAGATTTCTAATTTTTATTTATAGTAAAAAATATGACTTGTATAACCCCATGTAAAAATTATTTTAGTAAAACAATACATGTTTGTGTCATTTTTACTTTTACTTTAAATAAATGGAATTAATGTCATTATCTTACCCAAGTGGCTCCATGGGGTCCCAAAAATAGACCCATGGGTTTTCTTGGTCTTCCATGAATCATCCAATAGGTTTAGGACAAGTTTCAAGTTATTTTCATTTTATTATAATATCATTTTTACCTTAAACTACATTAATTACCTCTAATCGCGATTAAAAACTTAAAAGTTACTATTCATCACAAAATTATTTTAATACCATTGAACCACATTTTACTTCTTAATTAAAACCATGTATGTAGGATTTTTGAAATTCAAAACACAGAAGTGGTAAAATTCCATTTAAACGAAAAATCAGTTTTTAAAGTACCACTTAGTGGTTTCACTATTCATCAAAAAATTGAAGTTTTTCAGAAAAATACCAAAACTTCACCCTAATCTATATTTGATATTCCGAATTAAAAAATGATTTCTATTTTACAAAATTCATAACATATAAGTTTCATTAATTAATTTAATAATTAATTTCCGCTTTCAAAACAAAAAGCGTGTTTTTATGAAACAATATGTATCAAAAGATTGACACTAGTTTAAGTCCAATTTCAAAGTGAAATTAATTCCAATGACCACCATTAGATTAAATGGTAAAAATATATTCTAATTGAAATTTAAAATAAATTAGAATGATAATGGAATCATATAAATAAATTAGACTAAAAAGAGGTTTTGAATTAAAATACAACATTTTCACTATTCATTAAAAAAATGAACTTTATCGAAAAAATACGAAAATTTTATAGAGAGTAAATTTTGATGTCCTGATTCTAAAGAAGAGTTTTATTTGGTCCAATAAAATTTATAAGAGTGACCAAAACTATATTTAATGACGGTTCCCCATCAAAAGGCGATAAGTGGACCTTTAGTGAAAATTAGAGTATATATGCCTAAAATTGAATTCATTTCTTATTTTAAGCCTTTATCCTTTATTGGATAAATGTAAAAACATTTAACAAACATATATAATCATATTTTAGTTATTTCTATTCATTCCTGCCAATACAATGGCTACATATTAACTACCATTTAAAATAATACTATTTTATTACTAGTGTGCAATGTAAGATTTCAAAGAAACTCTTTGTTGCGTATCGGGTACGCTATCGAACATATCAACCCCTTTAAAGTAAAATTAATATTTAATTCGTAAATATTAATAAATATTAAAAAAATTTATTCTTTATTTACCTGGGATGTTATATCCTTCCCCCCTTTTGGGAATTGCGTCCTCACAATTTTATTCACTTATCAAAATAAGTGGGGGTATTTATCCCTCATAGCATTTTTAGATTCCCATGTCACCTCTTCAACCATATGGTTTTTCCAAAAGACCTTTACCTGGTGAATTACCTTATTCCGCAACACTTTTTCTATATGGTCAAGAATCTAGACTGGTTGTTCTTCATAAGAGAGATTCTCCTCCAACTGAACTACCTCTGGGCTCAAAACATGAGATGGATCTAGAATATACTTCCTTAACATCGAAACATGAAAAACATTGTGTACCTGAGATAAAATCGGAGGTAAATCCACATGGTATGAAACTGATCCAACTTTCTCCAGAATTTCATATGTTCTAATGAATCTTGGACTCATCTTTCATTTCTTACCGAATCGCATCACACATTTCCATGGCGAAACTTTGAGAAAAACATGATCACATACCTTGAAAGATAGATCCTTCCTCCGGTTATCCGCATAACACTTCTGCCTACTCTGTGCTGTTCTCATGTGTTTCTGAATCAACTGAACTTTTTTTGCCAACTCTTCTACCAATTCCGGTCCCATCAAATTCCTTTCACCCACTTCAACCCAAAAATTTTGAGTTAGACACCGCTTCCCATATAATGCCTCAAATGGTGCCATTTGTATACTAGAATTAAAATTGTTATTATAAGAAAACTCAACCAAAGAAATATGTTGGTCCCAAATTCCTTGATAATCCATCGAACAAGCACGTAGCATATCCTCCAAAGTCTGAATTGTTCATTCTGACTGCCCATCTGATTGAGGATGAAAAGCTGTACTAAAATTTAATTAAGTACCCAGCGACTTCTGAAGGCCCTTCCAAAAGTTAGAAGTAAACCTGAGATCATGATCAGATACAATGGATAGAGGAACTCCATGTAACCTGACTATCTCTTTAAGATACAAATGGGAAAGTTGATCTAGGAAAAAAGTATCTCGTATAGCAAGTAAATGAGTAGATTTAGTCAAGCGATCAACAATAAACCCGATTGCATTATTACCTTGAGATGTCTTTGGTAATCCCACAACAAACTCCATGGATATATTTTCCCATTTCCACTCTGGTATTGGTAAAGGATGAATCATCCCTTTCGGTAACCGCTGCTCTGCTTTATCCTGCTGACAAGTCAAATACATCATAGTAAAATCAGCAATATCTCTTTTCATTCCATCCCACTAGTAATACTCCCACAGATCCTTGTACATCTTAGTACTGCCAGGATGAACTGAAAATGGGAAACTATGAGCCTCACATAACAACTCATTCTTCAATTCTGAAACACCAGACACACATAATCTCTTCCCAAACCTCAAAACACAATCATTATCAATATTAAATTCAGGAAACTTACCCTTCTGAACTAGCTCTACCTTTTTTTGCAACCCACTATCTTTCTTCTACGCTTGCTTAATTCTGTCTGATAGAGATGATCTCACTGATACCTGAAACAAAATATAAGGACATCCTGCACCAACAACTTCTATGCCAAAGTTCATCAAATCCTTAACCAAAGGATGATGTTCCAAATGCAACATTGTTAATGAAGTATTACTTTTTCGACTCAAAGAATCAGCCACTCTATTTTCTTTTCCCAGATGGTAATGAATTGTACAATCATAATCCTTGATTAATTCTAGCCATCTCTGCTATCTCATGTTCAATTATTTCTGAGTGAATATATACTTTAAACTTTTGTGATCAGTATATATTTCACACTTTACTCCATACAAATTATGCCTCCAAATTTTTAGAGCAAAAACAACAGCAGCTAATTCCAAGTCATGTGTAGGGTAATTTACCTCATGAGTTTTCAAATGACGTGAATCATATTCAATTACCTGATCATTCTACATAAGGACACAACCAAGTCCCTTCAAAAAAGCATCACTGTATATAACAAACTCACCATTACTGGAAGTAAGTTCCAAAACTGGAGCATTCACCAATCTTCTTTTCAACTCCTTCGGTAGTAACCCAAGTCAACAGATCCATCATTGCAACAAACTATTTAGTTTTGATTCTGACCATCTCAGGATACTAATTTGAAAGGTCATTTCCCTCTATAAGCCTTCCCAGAAAAGCTATTCTGTTTCCTCTATGAAAAACCATTCTTAACACAGAAATATCTTAGGTGAAGCAACATGGTAATCTTTAAATGCTATATCATTTCAATCATACCATAAATTAATTTATTATTTAACAATTTTCTAACTCCTAAAGTTGTCTAAACCGACCTCTGATACCAACTATAAGTCCCCGACATTAAAACTTAATTAATATTGAATTAAATGAATAATTCACATTGGGGATATTTTTAGGTTTAGAGTTTTAGAGAATTAGATTATAAAACATGCATTACATTCCACATTTAAAAAAAGTGGTTACATAAAAGATAGTACTCATTTTTCCCATAAAGGGAAACATATTTAAAATAAAACGTGGATTCTTTATTGAAACTTCCTTGACACTATCATCACATCATGCACCTTTCCCTTGACCTGTGAAAAAAATTTCAAAAACTTGGGATGAACATAAAAATCTCAGTAAGGGATATAAAAGTATGAAATGAAAACATTAGTCCATGTATGAAATCATAATTTACTCATAAAACATAATCACGTTAACATACCCCATAAAATCATGAATAAATCATAGAAATCATAATATATAAAGGTAACCAGAGGCATTCATAACATTCTTACGTAGGGAGTAAGCCTCTTGGTCACGTTTGGAATACCCATCACAGTATATTCCCTAAATCCCTTCGGAGAAACCTTAATGTTTATCTCCTTCACGTTACCCAATTCATTGGAGAGATATATCGGGCTCACCCACCCTTAGTTTATCACTGAACCACCCATCTTCATAATAATTCCCAAGAACCATAACATAATCGTATCACATAAAACATACATAAAGGATATGATAACCCTACTTTTATTACAAACTTAAACATGATTTATTTAATAAAACATCACTTGATACAACAAAGAAGATCGAGAGGTTTAGTTTCTTTGGGGATTAGGATAATTACATAAAAACATAAAACATGAAATACAACATCTTTATTGAAAACTTCCTTTACATGACAACTACATTCCCTCGTACTTAGCATTGCATGGGATAACCTGAGGACATGCATAAGAAAAGGGTGAGCTATAAAGCCCAGTAAGGGAGTACACATGGAATAACATGAGGAGTAAAATACATGTTAGAAAATAGGCATATCAATAGATCATAAAATAAATATGAACATAAAGGCATGATAAAGCATGATAATCATAACATGGAAATGTGGCAACAACACTTAACATAGAATTAGCATGAGCCAAGGCTCATTGCACATGGAGCATGAGTAAATCCTCATAGCACATAAAGCACGAGTAAACCCTCATTGAACTTTAATTAGCATGAGTCAACACTAATTTCACATGACATACCATGATACTATACTTTACCCAATGCTTTGGAGTGCTATAAGGATGCACCCTTCTTAAACATTTCATTTCATGCATAAGTGTGCCACATGGATCATAAAACATGGATTCATAAAACAGAATAATTTATTGCATGATAAAGGAATGTGGAATTCATACATGAAACTTCACAATCAATAAGTAAATGTGCATAAAGGTGAATACCATTTATGGATAAATGGGCATGGTATTCACTACACAAAGGCATTGGCTTAGAAAATCGGTGCAATTTCAGCAGCGTAACGGCGTGACATAAGAATTCATAAAAATGGTTGATGAGAGAGAAAGGGATTCCTCATCGTATTTAAATGTAATGGAAAGTAAGGAGTTCATATAGATACATGTCCCAACAATTGTAATGGAATTTAGATTCATGATACAAAATTATTTCTTGAATGTAAAAGAAGAGAGAAAAGTTCTTTTCGGAATTTCGGCATAGTAACGGGTGTACATGGAAGGTATTTAATGAGAGATAAAGGGGTATACCATCATTCAAACAATAAGAGGGAAGTATGGGGGAGGTGTGAAACCATACCCCAACACTCATAATTGAAATTAAAAGTGAAATACAACTTAAATAAAATTGACAAAAATGAGAAAGGAAGAAAAAACCCTTACTTGAAGGTGTGGTTCCAAAGGCTAGAGAGAGGCTTGGGAGAGGCTTCTTGGGAGCTTGGTGCACCTTGGGAGGATTCTAGAGAGAGTAGGGCAGATGTTGGACGAACTCCAAAGGCTTTGAGTGAGGAGTAAGTGGGAGCTTGGGTGGGTTTATATAGGAAAGGTGAGAGAATTATTTATTATTTAGGTTTGGGACCCCTTATATTAAATTAATCCAAACCACAAACCATCCCATGGTTTTTGCCTATGTTTTTTGGAAAAGGGAAGAGAAAAACAATATTTTATAAGGCCAAATTTCGAACTTCTTAAAATATTAGGGTTGCTTATGTGGAGGTGAATCACACTCCCATGGAAATTAATTTAAAAGGCAAGGTGTTGAATAAGTCTTGAGGGGTCCATTAATGCTTTCAAAAATAAGTTAAACAAACCAAAAATCACATTATTTTAATGTTAAAACATATATTGGCCGAACATAAAGATTATAGTATTTTATTACATCACTATTGGGTCATTATGAGGTCATAAAACACATTATATATTTAAAGGGTATTTAATTTTTACTCAAAAATTTGACTGTCTCAGAAAATTATGAAAAATTCACCGTTGGATAATTTCGACGTCCTGATTACAAAAGTAACATTTATTTTATCTAAATAATTTTCTAAATATGTTAATTTTCACTTTTAAAATAAAAACTGATATTTATCAAAAATTCACAGGTCTGGACAGAAATGGCTTTCAAACCTTAATAAAAATTATAATTGCATTCATAAAATTATAAGATCGTTTATATTTATTAAAAATTAATTTAATAATAATAATAATAATATTTTATTAAAATAATATTTAATTCAAAAATCCCTTAATTTTATAAAATAGAATTCTTAGTTAAATAATAACTAAAAACACTATTTGCAGTTTAAAAACTATTTACAATGTATCAAAAATGACTAGAAATTATATTCATTATTATATACAAAAAAAAATAATGTACATGAACATAGTACTACTTATTTGTTACATAACCCCTAAAAAAACTGCATAAGACCTAAAGGTAAGGTGTGCGATGGTGACCGACTCTTGGGGTGGCTCAGATAACATCACTCGAGTGGTAATTTCAATCAACTTTCACTTTTCCCATAGACAGTCACGTTTGAGCTTGAAAAGATGAAGCTCAGCTTGGGCTTGGTCAAGCACGAAGCCCAAAGATGCCACCTCTTTTCCGAGCTCTGACAAATGGGCTTCGTATGGAGCAATTCTACTGGACGAGGCCATCGCTTCTTTTGTCTAAGTAAAATTGGATGTGTTAAAGACCTATATTTATACTAATCATGTGATCACTGTTCAACGGCTATATTAGCAATGGTCAAAATTCTTAACATAAAACTAATGAAATTGACATTTTATATAAACATAAAGAGACATTTAATTAGATCAAGAGGGATTTCCATTAATGAAACTTTGGGTCGTTACAATATTTCCCCATTAAGAAATTTCGCCCTTGAAATTTTCCTTTTCCCACACTAAAACAAATGTGGGTAACTCATGTTCATCATATCCTCCGATTCCCAATTCGCTTCTTCAAACTTTTGGTTTCTCCACAACAACTTGACGAGGGGCATTGTATTATTTTGTATAACTTTTTCTCTACGATCTAAGATCATCACTCTTTGCTCCTCATAAGAGAGATCATATTATAATTATACCACCTCAGAAGAGAGTACATGTGAAGGGTACAGTATGTACTTCCTTAAGAGGGATACATGAAAGACATCATGTACTTTGGTCATAGTAGGTGGAAGTGCTAGTCGATAGGCCACAACCCCGACACGATCAAGAATCTCGAAGGGGCCGATGTACCTTGGAATTAACTTCCCTTTCTTTCCAAACCTCATGACCTTATTCAATGGAGATATGTGTAGAAAAACCATTTCTCCAACTTTAAACTCAAGGTCTCATTTTCAGTTATCTGCATAACTCTTCCGTCGACTCTGAGCAGCCTTGATATGCTGCTGAATGGTTTTCACCTTCTCCACCATTTCCTCAATCATTTATGGTCCAAGAAGCTTACGTTCACCGACCTCAACCCAACATGCCAGTGTTCTGCACCTTTTCCCATACAGGGCTTCATATGGTGCCATTTGGATGCTCGAGTGGAAACTGTTATTATAATAGAACTCAACAAGAGGAAGATGTTGATCCCATCATCCTTTAAAGTCCATTGAGTAGGCTCTCAACATATCCTCAAGTGTTTGGATAGTCCGCTCGGATTGGCCATTAGTTTGAGGATGATAGGCTGTACTGAAGTTCAGTTCAGTATTCAGAGCATGTTGAAGACTCTTCCAAAACTTAGAGGTTAATCTTGGATCTCGGTCAGACACAATAGATAGTGGTACTCCATGAAACCTTACCACTTCTCAGATATATATCCGTGCCAGTTGATCTAATGAGAAATCTTCCCGAATAGCAGTGAAGTGTGCAGTCATTTTAAGACGATCCGCAACAACCCATATGGCATTGTTGCCTTTGGATGTCCTTGGAATTCCGGTGATAAATTCCATGGTGATGTTCTCCCATTTCCATTCTGGTATGGGAAATGGTTGCATCATCCCCCTAGACTTCTGCTTCTCTGCCTTCACTTGCTGACACACCAGGCACTTTGATGTATATTCAGCGATCTCTTTCTTCATATTATCCCACCAAAATTTTTCTCGGAGATCTCTATACATCTTTGTGCTCCCTGGGTGAATAGAGAAATTTGAACTATGTGCATCATCCAAAAGTTCCTTCTTCAGCTCCAGACTTGATGAAACAGATAGTCTTTTCCCAAACCACACAATTCCTTCTTCATTAACATTAAACTATGAGGATTTCCCTTTTTTGATATCTTCCACTTTATCCTGAATTCCCACGTCATCCTTTTGACCATCCTTTAACCTTTCCAAAAGAGATGGTTGAGCAATCATTTGTGAAAGGATTGATGATGTTCCCTTCTTTATGATTCCCACTTCCATCTTCATCAAGTCTAAGAAGATTGGATCCTTCTCAATTCTCATCATTGATAGAATCGCTGGATCCTTTCTACTTAGGGAATCTTCCACCTTGTTCACTTTCCCAGGGTGGTAATGGATTGAACAGTCATAATCCTTGATGAGATCTATCCATCTTCTCTGGCGCATATTAAGCTCTTTCTGCGTGAATATATATTTAAGACTCTTGTGGTCAGTATATATCTCTCATTTCTCTCCATAGAGATATTGCCGCCAGATTTTCAAGGCAAAGATCACAGCCGCCAACTCCAGATCATGTGTTGGATAGTTTCACTCATGGATTTTAAACTACCTTGAGGGATAGGATATCACTTTATCATTCTACATTAGCACACAACCTAATCCCTTCTTTGAAGCATCACTGAATACCATAAAAAGTTCCCCACTTGTGGGTAAAGTGAGCACGAGCACAGTGATAAGCCTCCTTTTCAACTCCTTGAAGCATTATTCGCATTCATCACTCCAAGGAAACTTTAATCCCTTCCGAGTTATCTTGGTAAGAGGGTTGGACAATCATGAGAAATTTCTCAAAAATCATCGATAATATCCAGCTAACCCCAAGAAGCTACGGATATCCATTACCGATGTTGGCCTCGGCCATCCCTCAATTGCATCTGTTTTGGAGGGATCCACAGATATCCCATTGCTTGTGATGATATGGGCCAAGAATGAGACTTCCTTCAACCGAAACTCAAACTTTCTGGACTTTTCATAGATATTATCCTTGGGCAAAGTCTCCAGTACAGTTTATAAATGCTCCTCATGATCCTCCTTCGTTTTGGAGTATATTAGAATATCATCTATAAAGACTACCACAAATTTATCTAGGTAATCTCTAAAGACTATATTCATTAAGTACATGAAGATTTATGGAGCATTGGTGAGTCTGAAAGGCATTACTATGAATTCATAGTGCCCGTATCTTGTATGAAAAGCAGTCTTGGGGACATCTTCCTTCTTCACCCTTACTTGATAATATCCCGACCGCAAGTCCACCTTGGAGAAGTATTGTGCTCCACATAGCTGATCAAAAAAGTCATCAATTCTTGGGAGAGGATACTTGTTCTTTATCATGATTTTGTTAAGTTCATGATAATCGATGTAGAGCCGCATTGACCCATCCTTCTTCTTGACGAAGAGGACTGGTGCACCCCATGGTGAAGCACTTGGGAATTTAAACCCTTTATCCAGATTCTCCTATAGTTGTTTCTTCAACTCTTCATGCTCAACAACAACCATTCTATATGGAGTCTTGGATATTGGTAGTGCCCCAGGTATAAGTTCAATTGAGAACTCAACATCTCTTCTAGGAGGAAGACCAGACAGTTCCTCGGGAAACACTTCAGCGAATTCCCTCACAATAGGCATTTCTTCAAGGATGGTTTCTTCCTTGGACTCAATCATCTGAGCTAGATACGCGTGCTCATAAGGCAGTAATATCCATTCTTGAGATGATGGAGCTAAAAAAGATTCATCTTCCTCCTAACACTTGTAAAGAATCGGGGGTCGATTCTCCATATGGATTGTGATTTCCCTCTCCCGACAATTTATATTGTCTCTATATAAAGAAATCCAATCCATGACAAGAATTGCATCAAATTCCACCAAAGGGAGTATGAAGAGGTTTTCTGGGAAATTCAATGCACAGATTATAACAGGGGAGGACTTATATTCATGGGATTCAATGATTTCCCCATTTTCCTTACTCACCGACATCTTTACTTCTATGATTTGTGGTGGTGCTGGGATTGTTCTACTAAACTTTCGAGATATAAAAGAGTGCATAGAACCTGAATAAAAAAGTATGTTCGCTATTCTTGAATGAATAACTAGCATACCTATCACCACTTCATTTTTGGGGTTCACTTCGGCAGAAGTGATGGAAAAATATCTTCCTTGCTGCCTTGGAGGTTGTTGGTCGCCTCCGAAAACCCTTGGATTAGGGCACTAATTTGAAAAATGACCCAGCTCTTTGAATTTGTAGCATTGAACAACGTGTTGAGGTTCGAACGGAGCATTCATCTCCTCTGTCGCAACCGTGGGTCTTTCTTGATGACAGTTAATAGCTAGGTGCCCTTCTCTTCCACACCTGAAGCATTTTCTCGTCCCCTTAAGGCAATTTCCAGGGTGCTTATTTCTGCACTTTTGGCAAGTGGGGTGCTGGATCTTCTTAGCACCGTTGGATTTATCCATCGGACCACCAGCCTTGAAGTACACCTTATGCTTCTTGTCCCCATGATACCCCTGTGATTCCCCAATCTCCATTTCGACCGTGAGGGCACATCGGACAATTTCCTCACAGCTTTCGAAGTCACGGATCGCTAATGCTTTCCGCAAGCTAGGATTCAGCCCACCAAAGAAGAGGTCAACCTTGCATTCGGGGGTAAAGACAAAGCCATAAGCGTATCATGCAAGCCTTGTGATGTTTTCCTCGTACGCCCCAACAAATTCTTCATCTTTTTGCTTGAGAGAAAGGAAGTCCCTTTCCATCTTAAGCCAAAGGGTGCGCGGAAAATATTTATCGAAAAACATCTTCCTGAAATCCTTCCATTTCAACGCCTCAATCTCCTCCTCAGGCTTGGTATTTTTTATCAACTTACACCATTGATCATATTCACCCTCAATACGATAGGAATCTAGGAGAATATTCTCTTGTTCAGAACATTGAAGGATGGAGAAGATCTTTTCAATGGAGTTGATCCATTGTTCAGTGATCGTGGGATCAGATGATCCACTAAAAGTAGGAGGCCTTTGTCTCATGAAGCTCTCGATAGTGACTTGCTCTTTCTTAGGGGGGGTTGAACATTCCTCTTGACGCGTGTTTCTATTCCATTCTTGAGTTAGCTGAGAGAGAATCGTGACAAAGTTTGCGATTCCCACTCCCATTGGATTGGACATCTCATTAGTACAATCATCACACTGATCTTCACATCGGTTGTTAGCCCGAGTCCTCCTATTACCATCCATTGGCTGGAATAAAAGGAATGTGAGGGGTAACACATAAAGGGTAATCTAAAGACAAAAGTTGATGACTTATAAATAAACTTTCATTTCCTTAACTCATGAGTCTATAGGCTTCAATATAGGCTTTTCATGATCTACTTTCTAATATATATTCTTAGGGGAATTTTTTCCCCATAATAAGGGTTCATACTAAGATTGTAAATTTATCAAAACATATCCCCTGGGAGTGTTGTAACCAAGAGTGTAGCAAGGCCCGTTGTCGTGCACCTGTTCCCGTTCGAGTCTAGCTCATAGCGGTGTTTTCGGGTTTTACCCCTAGGATACATGTGTGCCAAATCCGCCTCTACCTGCTCGTATCCAGACATGGATGCATTTGTTTGATAAACCACTTACTCAGTACTTAACAAAACTTAGGGATGTTTTTATTATACTTATTCTTGTATCTAAGGATTTAATAGGGTTTCCTAATCCCAAAAATAACAAAACCTATCCTCTGATACCAACTATGACAACCCTGCTTTTATTACAAACTTAAACATGATTTATTATATAAACTTCACTTGATACAACAAAGAAGATCGAGAGGTTTAGTGTCTTTGGGGATTAGGATCATTACATAAAAACATAAAACATGAAATACAACATCTTTATTGAAAACATCCTTTACATGACCACTACATTCCCTCGTACTTATCATTGCATGGGATAACCTGAGGGCATGCATAAGAAAAGGGTGAGCTATAAGCCCATTAAGGGAGTAAACATGGAATAAAATGAGGATTAAAATAAATGTTATATAATAGGAATATCAATAGAGAATAAAAGAAACATGAACATAAAGGCATGATAAAGCATGATAATCATAACATGGAAATGTGGCAACAACACTTAGCATGGAATTAGCATGAGCCAATGCTCATTGCACATGGAGAATGAGTAAATCCTCATTACACATAAAGCATGAGTAAACCCTCATTGTACTTGAATTAGCATGAGTCAACACTCATTTCACATGACGTATCATGATACTATACATTACCCAATGCATTGGAGCGCTATAAGGGCGCACCCTTTTTAAACATTTCATTTTATGCATAAGTGTGCCACATGGATCATAAAACATGGATTCATAAAACATAATCATTTATTCCATGATAAAAGAATGTGGAATTCATACATCAAACATCACAATCTATAAGTAAATGTTCATAAAGGTGAATACCCTTGATGGAGAAATGGGCATGGTTTTCACTACTCAAAGGCATTGGCTTAGAAAATCGGTGCAATTTCTGAAGCGTAACGACGTGACATAAGAATTCATAAAAATGGTTGATGAGAGAGAAAGGGGTTCCTCATCATATTTACATGTAATGGAAAGTAAGGAGTTCATATAGATACATATCCCAACAATTGTAATGGAATTTAGATTCATGATACAAAATTATTTCTTGAATGTAAAAGAAGAGAGAAAAGTTCCTTTCGAAATTTCGGCATAGTAACGGGTGTACATGGGAGGCGTTTAATGAGAGAGAAAGGGGTATCCCATCATTAAAAAAATAAGAGGGAAGTATGGGTGAGGTGTGGAACCATACCCCAACACTCATAATTGAAATTAAAAGGGAAATACAACTTAAAGAAAATTGACAAAATGAGAATGGAAGAAAAAACCCTTACTTAGAAGTGTGCTTCCAAAGGCAAGAGAGAGTCTTGCGAGAGGATTATTTGGAGCTTGGGGAACCTTGTGAGGATTCTAGAGAGATTAGGGCAGAGGTTGGACTAACTCCAAAGGCTTTGAGTGAGGAGGAAGTGGGATCTTGGGTGGGTTTATATAGGAAAGGTGAGGGAATTCTTTATTATTTAGGTTTGGGACCCCTTATATTAAATTAATCCAAAACACAAAACATCCCATGGTTTTTGCCCATGGTTTTTGGAAAAGAGAAGAGGAAAAAAATATTTTATAAGGCCAAAGTCCTAAATTCTTAAAATATTAGGGTTTCTTATGTGGATGTGAGTCACACTCCCATGGAAATTAATTTAAAAGGCAAGGTGTTGAATAAGTCTTGAGGGGTCCATTAATGCTTTGAAAAGTAAGTTAAACAAACCCAAAATCAAATTATTTTAATGTTAAAACATATATTGTCCGAACATAAAGATTATAGTATTTTATTACATGAATATTGGGTCATTATGATGTCATAAAACACATTATATATTTAAAAGGTATTTAATTTTTACTCAAAAATTTGACTGTCTCAGAAAATTATGAAAAATTCACCGTTGGATAATTTCGACATCCTGATTCCAAAAATAACATATATTTTATCTAAATAATTTTATAAATATGTTAATTTTCACTTTTAAAATAAAAACTGACATTTATCTAAAATTCACAGGTTTGGACAGAAATGGATTTCAAACCTTAATAAAAATTTTAATTTCATTCATAAAATTATAAGATCATTTATATTTAATAAAAATTAATTTAATAATAATAATAATATTTTATTAAAATATTATTTTATTCAAAAATCCTTTAATTTAATAAAATAGAATTCTTAGTTAAATAATAACTAAAAACACTATTTTTCTTTAAAAACTATTTACAATGTATCAAAAATGTCTAGAAATTATATTCATTATTATATACAAAAAAATAATATACATTGACATAGTACTACTTATTTGTTACATAACCCCTTAAAACAGCTGCATAAGACCTAAGGGTAAGGTGTGCGATGGTGACAAACTCTTGGGGTGGCTCAGATAACATCGCTCGAGTGGTAATTTCAATCAATTTCCACTTTTCCCGTAGACGGTCACATACGAGCTTGACAAGATGAAGCTCATATTGGGCTTCGTTAAGGGCAAAGCCCAAAGACTCCACCTCTTTTCTGAGCTCTGACAAATGGGCTTCGTACGGAGCAATTCTACTGGACGAGGCCATCGATTTTTTTGTCTAAGTAAAATTGGATGTGTTAAAGCCCTATATTTATACTATACATGTGATCACTATTCAACGACTATATTACCAATGGTAAAAATTCTTAACATAAAATCAATGAAGGTGAAAAATTATATAAACATAAAGAGACATTTAATTAGATCAAGAGGGATTTCCATTAATGAAACTTTGGGTCGTTACAATATTCCCCCTTTAAGAAACTTCACCCTCAAAATTTTCCTTTTCCCACACTAAAACAAATGTGGGTAATTCAGCTTCAACATATCCTCTGATTCACATGTTTATTCTTCAAACTTGTGGTTTCTCCACAACACCTTGACGAGGGGCATTTTCTTTTTTCGTAGAACTTTTTCTCAATAATCTAAGATCTTCACTGGTTGCTCCTCATAAGAAAGATCATCTTCCAATTGTACCACCTTAAAAGAGAGTACATGTGAAGGGTCCGGTATGTACTTCCTTAAGAGGGATACATGAAAGACATCATGTACTTTGGACATAGTAGGTGGAAGTGCTAGTCGATAGGCCACAACCCCGACACGATCAAGAATTTCAAAGGGGCCGATGTACCCTGGACTTAACTTACCTTTCTTTGCAAACCTCATGAACTTATTCCATGGAGATATGCATAGAAAAACCATGTCTCCAACATTAAAATCAAGATCTCGTCATCAGTTATCTGCATAACACTTCTGTCGACTCTGAGCTACCTTGATATGCTGCTGAGTGGTTTTCACCTTCTCCACCATTTCCTCGACCATTTCTGGTCCAAGCTGCTTACGTTCACCGACCTTATCCCAACATGCCGGTGTTCTGCACCTTTTCCCATATAGGGATTTATATAGTGCCATTTGGATGCTCGAGTGGAAACTGTTATTATAAGAGAACTCAACAAGAGGAAGATGTTGATTCTATCCTCCTTTAAAGTCTATTGAGAAGGCTCTCAACATATCCTCAAGTGTTTGGATAGCCTGCTCGGATTGGCCATTAGTTTGAGGATGATAGGTCATACTGAAGTTCGGTTCAGTATTCAGAGCATATTGAAGACTCTTCCAAAACTTAGAGGTGAATCTTGGATCTCGGTTAGACATAATAGATAGTGGTGCTCCATGCAACCTTACCACTTCCCGGATATATAACCGTTCCAGTTGATCCAATGAGAAATCCTACTGAATAGCAATGAAGTGTGCAGTCTTTGTAAGATGATCCACAACAACCCAGATTTCATTATTGCCTTTGGATGTCCTTGGAAGTCCGGTGACAAAGTCCATGGTGATGTTCTCCTATTTCCATTCTGGTATGGGCAATGGTTGCATCATCCCCTTAGACTTCTACCTCTCTGCCTTCACTTACTGACACACTAGGCACTTTGATGTATATTCAGCGATCTCCTTCTTCATATTATCCTACCATAAGTTTTCTCGGAGATCTCAATACATCTTTGTGATCCCTGGGTGAATAGAGAAATTTGAACTCTATGTATCATCCAAAAGTTCCTTCTTTAGCTCCAGAATTGATGGAACACGTAGTCTTTTCCCAAACCACACAATTCCTTCTTCATTAACATTAAACTCTGAGGATTTCACTTTTTTGATAGCTTCCACTTTTTCCCGAATTCCCACATCATCCTTTTGAGCATCCTTTAACCTTTCCAAAAGAGATGGTTGAGCAATAATTTGTGAAAGGATTGATGATGTTCCCTTCTTTATGATTCCCACATCCATCTTCATCAAGTCTAATAAGATTGGATCCTTCTAAATTCTCATCATTGATAGAATCGCTGGATCCTTTCTACTTAGGGCATCTGCCACCTTGTTCGCTTTCCCAGGGTGGTAATGGATTGAACAGTCATAATCCTTGATGAGATCTATCCATCTTCTCTGGAGCATATTAAGCTCTTTCTGTGTGAATATATATTTAAGACTCTTGTGGTCGGTATATATCTCACATTTCTCTCCATAGAGATAATGCCGCTAGATTTTCAAGGCAAAGATCAGAGCCGCCAACTCCAGATCATGTGTTGGATAGTTTCGCTCATGGATTTTCAACTGCCTTGAGGAATAGGATATCACTTTATCATTATACATCAGTACACAGCCTAATACCTTCTTTGAAGCATCACTGAATACCACAAAAAGTTCCCCACTTGTGGGTAAAGTGAGCACGAGCGCATTGATATGCCTCCTTTTCATCTCCTTGAAGCATTCTTCGCATTCATCACTCCAAGCAAGCTTTACTCCCATCTGAGTTTTCTTGGTAAGAGGGTTGGACAATCGTGAGAAATTTCTCACAAATCGTCGATAATATCTAGCTAACCCCAAGAAGCTACGAATATCCGTTACCGATGTTGGCCTCGGCCATCCCTCAATTGCATCTGTTTTGTAGGGATGCACAGATATAACATTTCTTGTGATGATATGGCCCAAGAATGAGACTTCCTTCAACCAGAACTCACACTTACTGTACTTTTGATAGAGCTTCTCCTTGCGCAAAGTCTCCAGTACAGTTCTTAAATGCTTCTCATGATCCTCATAGGTTTTGGAGTATATTAGAATATCATCTATAAAGACTACCAAAAATTTGTCTAGGTAATCTCTAAAGACTCTATTCATTAAGTCCATGAAGATTTCTGGAGCATTGGTGAGTCTGAAAGGCATTACTATGAATTCATAGTGCTCGTATCTTGTATGAAAATTAGTCTTGGGGACATCTTCCTTCTTCACCCTTACTTGATAATATCACGACCGCAAGTCCACCTTGGATAAGTATTGTTCTCCATGCAGCTGATCAAACAAGTCATCGATTCTTGGGAGAGGATACTTGTTCTTTATCGTGATTTTGTTAAGTTCACGATAATCGATGCAGAGCCGCATTGACCCATACTTCTTCTTGACTAAGAGGACTGGTGCACCCCATGGCAAAGCACTTGGGCGCATAAAACCTTTATCCAGATTCTCCTGTAGTTGTTTCTTCAGCTTTTCAAGCTCAAAAACAGCCATTATATATGGAGTCTTTGATATTGGTAGTGCCCCAGGTATAAGCTCAACTGATAACTCAACACCTCTTCTTGGAGGAAGACCAGATAGTTCCTTGGGAAACACTTCAGCGAATTCCCTCATAATAGGAATTTTTTCAAGGATGGTTTCTTCATTGGACTCAATCGTATGAGCCAGATATGCGTGCTCATAAGGCAGTAATATCCATGCTTGAGATGATGGAGCTAAAAGAGATCCATCTTCTTCCCGACACTTGTAAAGAATCGGGGGTCGATTCTCCATATGGAGTGTGATTTCCCTCTCCCGACAATTTATATTGGCTTTATATAAGGAAAGCTAATCCATGCCAAGAATTGCATCAAATTCTACCAGAGGGAGTATGACGAGGTTCTCTGGGAAATTCAATCCACAGATTATAACAGAGGAGGAATTATATTCATGGGATGCAATGATTGCCCCATTTTCCGTACTCACTGACATCATTAATTCCATGATTTGTGGTGGTGTTGGGATTGTTCTACTAAACTTTCGAGATATAAAAGAGTGCGTAGAACCTGAATCAAAAAGTACATTCGCTATTCTTGAATGAATAACTAGAGTACCTGTCACCACTTCATTGTCGGGGTTCACTTTGGAAGAAGTGAAGGCAAAAGCTCTTCCTTGCTGCCTTGGAGGTTGTTGGTCGCCTCCGAAAACCCTTGGATTAGGGCACTGATTTGCAAAATGAACCGGTTCTTTTCATTTATAGCATTGAAAAATGTGTTGAGGTTTGAACGGAGCGTTCCTCTCCTCTATCACAACCGTGGGTTTTTCATGCCGAGTTAATAGCTAGGTGCCCTTCTCTTCCACACCTGAAGCATTTTCTCGTCCCCTTAAGGAAATTTCCAGGGTGCTTCTTTCCTCACTTTTGGAAAGTGGGGTGCTGGATCTTCTTAGCACTATTGGATTTATCCATCGGACCACCAGAAAAGGGTGATCTATAAAGCCCAGTAAGGGAGTACACATGGAATAATATGAGGAGTACAATACATGTTAGAAAATATGCATATCAACAGAGCATAAAAGAAACATGAACATAAAGGCATGATAAAGCATGATAATCTTAACATGGAAATGTGGCAACAACACTTACCATGGAATTAGCAAGTGCCAAGGCTCATTGCACATGGAGCATGAGTAAATACTCATTGAACATAAAGCACGAGTAAACCCTCGTTGCACTTGAATTATCATGAGTCAACACTCATTGCACATGACATATCATGATACTATACTTTATCCAATGCATTGGAGTGCTATAAGGGCGCACCCTTCTTAAACATTTCATTTCATGCATAAGTGTGCCACATGGATCCTAAAACAAGGATTCATAAAATATAATCATTTATTCCACGATAAAGGAATTTGGAATTCATACATGAAACTTCACAATAAATAAGTAAATTTTCATAAAGGTGAATACCCTTGATGGAGAAATGGGCATGGTATTCACTACACAAAGGCATTGGATTAGAAAATTGGTGCAATTTCGGCAGCGTAACGGCGTGACATAAGAATTCATAAAAATGGTTGATGAGAGAGAAAGGGGTTACTCATCATATTTACATGTAATGGACAGTAAGGAGTTCATATAGATACATTTCCTAACAATTGTAATGGAATTTAGATTCGTGATACAAAATTATTGCTTGAATGTAAAAGAAGAGAGAAAAGATCCTTTCGGAATTTCGGCATAGTAATGGGTGTACATGGGAGGCATTTAATGAGCGAGAAAGGGGTATGCCATCATTCAAAAAATAAGAGGGAAGTATGTAGGAGGTGAGAAACCATACCCCAACACTCATAATTGATATTAAAAGGGCAATACAACTTAAATAAAATTGAAAAAAATGAGAAAGGAAGAAAAAACCCTTACTTGGAAGTGTGCTTCCAAAGGTTAGAGAGAGGCTTGTGAGAGGCTTATTGGGAGCTTGGGGAACATTGGAAGGATTCTAGAGAGATTATAGAAGAGTATGGACGAACTCCAAAGGCTTTGAGTGAGGAGGAAGTGGGAGATTGGGTGGGTTTATATAGGAAAGGTGAGGGAATTCTTTATTATTTAGGTTTGGGACCCCTTATATTAAATTAATCCAAACCACAAACCTTCCCATGGTTTTTGCCCATGGTTTTTGGAAAAGGGAAGAAGAAATAAATATTTTATAAGTCCAAAGTCCGAAGTTCTTAAAATATTAGTGTTGCTTATGTGGAGGTGAGTCACACTCCCATGGAAATTAATTTAAAAGGCAAGGCGTTGAATAAGTCTCGAGGGGTCCATTAATGCTTTGAAAAGTAAGATAAACAAACCCAAAATCACATTATTTTAATTTTGAAACATATATTGGCCTAAAATAAAGATTATAGTATTTTATTACATCACTATTGGGTCATTATGATGTCATAAAACACATTATATATTTAAACGATATTTAATTTTTACTCAAAAATTTGACTGTCTCAGAAAATTATGAAAAATTCACCGTCGGATAATTTTGACGTACTGATTCCAAAAATAACATTTATTTTATCTAAATAAATTTATAAATATGTTAACATTCACTTTTAAAATAAAAACCGATATTTATCGAAAATTCACAGGTTTGGACAGAAATGGATTTCAAACCTTAATAAAAATTATAATTGCATTCATAAAATTATAAGATCATTTATATTTAATAAAAATTAATTTAATAATAATAAAAATATTTTATTAAAATATTATTTAATTCAAAAATCCCTTAATTTAATAAAATAGAATTCTTAGTTAAATAATAACTAAAAACACTATTTGTACTTTAAAAACTATTTACAATGTATCAAAAATGACTAGAAATTATATTCATTATTATATACAAAAAAATAATGTACATGAAAATAATACTACTTATTTGTTACATAACCCCTTAAAACAACTACATAAGACCTAAGGGTAATGTGTGCGATGGTGACAGACTCTTGGGGTGGCTCGGATAACATCGCTTGAGTGGTAATTTCAATCAACTTCCACTTTTCCCATAGATGCTCACGTTCTAGCTTGAAAAGATGAAGCTCAGCTTGGGCTTGGTCGAGGGCAAAGCCCAAAGACGCCACCTCTTTTCCGAGCTTCGACAAATGTGCTTTGTACGGAGCAATTCTACTGACGAGGCCATCACTTCTTTTGTCTAAGTAAAATTGGATGTGTTAAAGCCCTATATTTATACTAATCATGTGATCACTGTTCAACGACTATATTAGAAACGGTCAAAATTATTAACATAAAACCAATGTAGTTGAAATTCTATATAAACATAAAGAGACATTTATTTAGATCAAGAGGGATTTCCATTAATGAAACTTTGGGTCGTTACAATATTCCCCCCTTAAGAAATTTCGCCCACAAAATTTTATTTTTCCCACACTAAAACAAATTTGGGTAACTCAGCTTCATCATATCCTCCAATTCCCAAGTTGCTTCTTCAAACTTGTAGTTTCTCCACAACACCTTGACGAGGGGCATTGTCTTATTTCATAGAACTTTTTCTCTATGATCTAAGATCTTCACTGGTTGCTCCTCATAAGAAAGATCATCTTCCAATTGTACCACCTCAGAAGAGAGTACATGTGAAGGGTCAGGTATGTACTTCCTTAAGAGGGATACATGAAAGACATCATGCACTTTGGCCATAGTAGGTGGAAGTGGTAGTCGATAGGCCACAACCCCGACACGATCAAGAATCTCGAAGGGGCCGATGTACCTTGGACTTAACTTCCCTTTCTTTCTAAACCTCATTACCTTCTTCCATGGAGATATGCATAGAAAAGCCATGTCTCCAACTTTAAACTCAAGGTCTCATCATTAGTTATCTGCATAACTCTTCTGTCGACTTTGAGCTACCTTAATATGCTACTGATTGGTTTTCACCTTCTCCACCATTTCCTCGACCATTTCTGGTCCAAGCAGCTTACGTTCACGAACCACATCCCAACATGCCAGTGTTCTACAACTTTTCCCATACAGGGATTTATTTGGTGCCATTTGGATGCTCGAGTGGAAACTATTATTATAAGAGAACTCAACAAGAGGAAGATGTTGATCCCTTCCTACTTTAAAGCCCATTGATCAGGCTCTAACCATATCCTCAAGTGTTTGGATAGTACGCTCGGATTGGACATCAGTTTGAGGATGATAGGCCGTACTAAAGTTCAGTTTAGTATTCAGAGCATGTTGAAGACTATTCTAATACTTAGAGGTTAATCTTGTTTCTTGGTCAGACACAATAGATAGTGGTACTCCATGCAACCTTACCACTTCCCGGATATATATCCGTGCCAGTTGATCCAATGAGAAATCCTCCTGAATATCAATGAAGTGTGCAGTCTTTGTAAGATGATCCACAACAACCCAGATTGCATTTTTGCCTTTGGATGCCCTTGGATGTCCAGTGACAAAGTCCATGGGGATGTTCTCTCATTTCCATTCTGGTATGGGCAATGGTTGCATCATCCCCTTAGACATCCGCCTCTCTACCTTCACTTACTGACACAGCAAGCACTTTGATGTATATTCAACGATCTCCTTCTTCATATTATCCCACCAAAAGTTTTCTCATAGATCTCGATACATCTTTGTGCTCCCTGGGTGAATAGAGAAATTTGAACTATGTGCATCATCCAAAAGTTCTTTCTTCAGCTCCGAACATGATGGAACACATAGCCTTTTCCAAAACCGTACAATTCCTTCTTCATTAACATTAAACTCTAAGTATTTACCTTTTTTCATAGCTTCCACCTTTTCCTGAATTCCCACATCATCCTTTTGAGCATCCTTTAACCTTTCCAAAAGAGATGGTCGAGCAATCATTTGTTAAAGGATTGATGATGTTCCCTTATTTATGATTCCCACGTCCATCTTCATCATGTCTAAGAAGATTGGATCCTTCTCAATTCTCATCATTGATAGAATCGCTGGATCCTTTCTACTTAGGGAATCTGCCACCTTGATCGCTTTCCCAGGGTGGTAATGGATTGAATAGTCATAATCCTTGATGAGCTCTATCCATCTTCTCTGGTGCATATTAATCACTTTCTGTGTGAATATATATTTAAGACTCTTGTGGTCAGTATATATCTCACATTTCTCTCCATAGAGATAATGCCGCCAGATTTTGAAGGCAAAGATCACAGCCACCAACTCCAGATCATGTGTTGGACAGTTTCGCTCATGGATTTTCAACCGCCTTGAGGCATAGGAAATCACTTTATCATTCTACATCAGCACACAGCCTAAGACCTTCTTTGAAGCATCACTAAATACCACAAAAAGTTCCCCACTTGTGGGTAAAGTGAGCACGAGCGCAATGATAAGCCTCCTTTTCAACTCCTTGAAGCATTCTTCACATTCATCAATCCAAGAAAACTTTACTCCCTTCCGAGTTAGCTTGGTAAGACGGTTGGAAAATCGTGAGAAATTTCTCACAAATCGTCGATAATATCCAGCTAACCCCAAGAAGTTACGGATATCCGTTACCGATGTTGGCCTTGGCCATCCATAAATTGCATCTGTTTTGGAGGGATCCATAGATATCCCATTGCTTGTGATGATATGGCCCAAGAATGAGACTTCCTTCAACCAGAACTCACACTTGCTATACTTTTCATAGAGCTTTTCCTTGCGCAAATTCTTTAGTATAGTTCTTAAATGCTCCTCATGATCCTCCTTGGTTTTGGAGTATATTAGAATATCATCTATAAAGACTACCCCAAATTTGTCTAGCTAATCTCTAAAGACTCTATTCATTAAGTCCATGAAGATTGCTGGAGCATTGGTGAGTCCTAAAGGCATTACTATGAATTCATAGTGCCCGTATCTTGTACAAAAAGCAGTCTTGGGGGCATCTTCCTTCTTCACCCTTACTTGATAATATCCCGACCGCAAGTCCACCTTGGAGAAGTATTGTGCTCCACGGAGCTGATCAAACAAGTCATCGATTCTTGGGAGAGGATACTTGTTCTTTATCGTGATTTTGTTAAGTTAACGATAATCGATGCAGAGCCACATTGACCCATCCTTCTTCTTGACGAAGAGGACTAGTGCACCCCATGGTGAAGCACTCGGGCGTATAAACCCTTTATCCAGATTCTCCTGTAGTTGTTTCTTCAGCAATTCAAGCTCAACAGCAGCCATTCTATATGGAGTCTTGGATATTGGTAGTGACCCAGGTATAAGTTCAATTGAGAACTCAACATCTGTTCTAGGAGGAAGACCATACAGTTTCTCGGGAAACACTTCTGTGAATTCCCTCACAATAGGCATTTCTTCAAGGATGGTTTCTTCCTTGGACTCAATCATCTGAGCCAGATACGAATGCTCATAAGGCAGTAATATCCATGCTTGAGATGATGGAGCTAAAAGAGATTCATCTTCCTCCTGACACTTGTAAATAATCAGGGGTCGATTCTCCATATGGAGTGTGATTTCCCTCTCCTGAAAATTTATATTGTCTCTATATAAGGAAAGCCAACCCATGCCAATAATTGCATCAAATTACACCACAGGGAGTATGACGAGGTTTTCCGGGAAATTCAATCCATAGATTATAACAGGGGAGGACTTATATTCATGGGATGCAATGATTTCCCCATTTTCCGTCCTCACCGACATCTTTACTTCCATGATTTGTGGTGGTGCTGGGATTGTTCTACTAAACGTTCGATATATAAAAGAGTACGTAGAACCTGAATCAAAAAGTATTTTCTCTATTCTTGAATAAATAACTAGCGTACCTATCACCACTTTGTTTTCGGGGTTCACTTCGATAGAAGTGATGGCAAAAGCTCTTCCTTGCTGCCTTGGAGGTTGTTGGTCACCTCCGAAAACCCTTGGATTAGGGCACTTATTTGCAAAATGACCCGGTTCTTTGCATTTTTAGCATTGAACAAATTGTTGAGGTTCGAATGGAGCGTTCCTCTCCTCTATCGCAACCGTGGGTCTTTCTTGCCGATAGTTAACAGCTAGGTGCCCTTCTCTTCCACACTTGAAGCATTTTATCATCCCCTTAAGGCAATTTACAGGTGCTTCTTTCCGCACTTTTGGAAAGTGGGGTGCTGGATCTTCTTAGCACCATTGGATTTATCCATCGGACCACCAAAATTGAAGTCCACCTTATACTTCTTGTCCCCATGATACCCCTATGATTCCCCGATCTCCATTTCGACCTTGAGGGCACATCAGGAAATTTCCTCATTGTTGTCGAAGTTACGGATCCCTAATGCTTTCTGCAAGCTAGGCTTCATCCCACCAAATAAGCGTTCAACCTTGCATTTGGGGGAAATGACAAAGCCGGAAGCGTATCGTGCAAGACTTGTGAAGTTTTCCTCATATTCTCCAACAAATTATTCATCTTTTTTCTTGAGGGAAAGGAAGTCCCTTTCCATCTTAAGCTGGAGGGTGTGCGGAAAATATTTATCGAAAAACATATTCCGAAAATATTTCCATTCCAACGCCTCGATCTCCTCCTTAGGCTTCGTATTTTTGATCAACTTACACCATTGATCAGCTTCACCCTCCATACGATAGGCAGCCAGGAGAACCTTCTCGAGTTCAGAACATTAAAGGATGGATAAGATCTTTTTAATGGAGTTGATCCATTGTTCAGCAATCGTGGGATCAGATGATCCACTAAAAGTAGGAGGCCTTTGTCTTATGAAGCTCTCGATAGCGACTTGTTCTTTCTTAGGGGGGTTGAACGTTCCTCTTGACCCGTGTTTCTATTAAATGCTTGAGTTAGCTGAGAGAGAATAATTTCAAAGTTCGCGATTCCTTCTCCTATTGGATTGGGCATCTCATTAGTACAGTCATCACACTGATCTTCACATCGGTTGTTAGCTCGAGTCCTCCTATTAACAGCCATTGGCTTAAATAAAAGGAATGTTAGGGGTAACACATAAAGAGTAATCCAAATACAATAGTTGATGACCTATAAATAAACTTTCATTTCCTTAACTCATGAGTCTATAGGCTTTTCATGATCTAATTTCTAACATATATTCTTAGGGGAATTCTTTCCCTTAATAAGGGTTCATACTAAGATTGTGAATTTATCAAAACATATCCCCTGGGAGTGTCGTAACCAAGAGTGCAGTAAGGCCCGTTGTCATGCACTATTTCCTGTTCAAGTCTAGCTCAATGCGGTGTTTTCGGGTTTTACCCCTAGGATACATCTGTGCCAGAGCTGCCTCTACCTGCTCGTATCCAGACAGGGATGTATTTGTTTGATAAACCACTTACATAGTACTTACCAAAACATAGGTATGTTTTTATTATACTTATTCTTGTATCTAAGGCTTTACTAGGGTTTCCTAATCCCAAAAATAACTAAACCTATCCTCTGATACCAACTATGACAACCCCTCTTTTATTACAAACTTAAACATGATTTATTACATAAAACTTTACTTGATACAACAAAGAAGATTGAGAGGTTTAGTGTCTTTAGGGCTTAGGATCATTACATAAAAACTTAAAACATGAAATACAACATCTTTATTGAAAACTTCCTTTACATGACCACTAAATTCTCTCGTACTTAGCATTGCATGGGATAACCTGAGGACATGCATAAGAAAAGGGTGAGCTATAAAGCCCAGTAAGGGAGTACACATGGAATAACATGAGGAGTACAATACATGTTAGAAAATAGGCATATCAATATAGCATAAAAGAAACATGAACATAAAGGCATGATAAATCATGATAATCTTAACATGGAAATGTGGCAACAACACTTACCATGGAATTAGCAAGAGCCAAGGCTCATTGCACATAGAGCATGAGTAAATACTCATTGCACATAAAGCACAAGTAAACCCTAGTTGCACTTGAATTAGCATGAGTCAACACTCATTGCACATGACGTATCATGATACTATACTTTACCGAATGCATTGGAGCGCTATAAGGGCGCACCCTTCTTAAACATTTCATTTCATGCATAAGTGTGCCACATGGATCATAAAACATGGATTCATAAAACATAATCATTTATTCCATGATAAAGGAATGTGGAATTTATACATGAAACTTCACAATCAATAAGTAAATGTTCATAAAGTTGAATACCCTTGATGGAGAAATGGGCATGGTATTCACTACACAAAGGCATTGGCTTAGAAAATCGGTGCAATTTCGGCAGCGTAACAGCGTGACATAAGAATTCCTAAAACTGTTTGATGAGAGAGAAAGGGGTTCCCCATAATATTTACATGTAATGGATAGTAAGGAATTCATATAGATACCTATCCCAACAATTGTAATGGAATTTAGATTCATGATACAAAATTATTTTTTGAGTGTAAAAAAAGAGAGAAAAGTTCCTTTCAAAATTTCGGCATAGTAACAGGTGTACATGGGAGGCATTTAATGAGAGAGAAAGGGGTCTCCCATAATTCTTAAAATAAGAGGGAAGTATGGGGGAGGTGATAAACCATACCCCAACACTCATAATTGAAATTAAAAGGGAAATACAACTTAAATAAAATTGACAAAAATGAGAAAGGAAGAAAAAACCCTTACTTGGAAGTGTGCTTCCAAAGGCTAGAGAGAGGCTTGTGAGAGGATTCTTGGGAGATTGGGGCACCTTGAGAGAATTCTAGAGAGAGTATGGTAGAGTTTGGACGAACTCCAATGGCTTTTAGTGAGGAGTAAGTGGGATCTTGGGTGATTTTATATAGGAAAGGTGAGAGAATTCTTTATTATCTAGGTTTGGGACCCCTTATATTAAATTAATCCAAACCACAAACCATCTCATGGTTTTTGCCCATGGTTTTTGGAAAAGGGAAGAGGGAAAAAATATTTTATAATGACAAAGTCCGAACTTCTTAAAATATTAGGGTTGCTTATGTGGAGGTGAGTCACACTCCCATGGAAATTAATTTAAAAGGCAAGGTGTTGAATAAGTCTTGAGGGGTCCATTAATGATTTGAAAAGTAAGTTAAAAAAACCCAAAATCACATTATTTTAATTTTAAAACATATATTGGCCGAAAATAAAGATTATAGTATTTTATTACATCACTATTGGGTCATTATGATGTCATAAAAGACATTATATATTTAAAAAGTATATAATTTTTACTCAAAAATTTGACTGTCTCAGAAAATTATGAAAAATTCACCGTTGGATAATTTAGACATCCCGATTCCTAAAATAACATTTATTTTATCTAAATAATTTTCTAAATATGTTAATTTTCACTTTTAAAATAAAAACCGACATTTATCGAAAATTCATAGGTTTGGACAGAAATGGCTTTCAAACCTTAATAAAAATTATAATTGCATTCATAAAATTATAAGATCATTTATATTTAATAAAAATTAATTTAATAATAATAATAATATTTTATTAAAATATTATTTAATTTAAAAATCCCTTAATTTAATAAAATAGAATTCTTAGTTAAATAATAACTAAAAACACTATTTGTACTTTAAAAACTATTTACAATGTATCAAAATTGACTAGAAATTATATTAATTATTATAAACAAAAAATAATGTATATGAACATAGTACTACTTATTTGTTACATAACCCCTTAAAACAGCTTCATAAGACCTAATGGTAAGGTGTGCGATGGTGACAGACTCTTGGGGTAGCTCAGATAACATCGCTCGAGTTGTAATTTCAATCAACTTCCACTTTTCCCGTAGATTGTCATGTTCAAGCTTGAAAAGATGAAGCTCAGCTTGGGCTTGGTCATGGGCGAAGCCCAAAGATTCCACCTCTTTTCCGAGCTCCGACAAATGGACTTCGTACGAAGCAATTCTACTGGATGAGGCCATCACTTCTTTTGTCTAAGTAAAATTGGATGTCTTAAAGACCTATATTTATACTAATCATGTGATCACTGTTCAACAGATATATTAGAAACGGTCAAAATTCTTAACATAAAACCAATGAAGTTGACATTTTATATAAACATAAAGAGACATTTAATTAGATCAAGAGGGATTTCCATTAATAAAACTTTGGGTCGTTACAAAGGAAAAATAACATTTCCACATTTCAATCACAAGATATCAATACAACACATTTATATAACAAAAACATTATGAAAACCATTTTCAATACCAAAATAAAAGAAAAGTAAAACATGGTATTTATTTTTCTTTTTTTTTAAAAAACGTTTGTCTTGTAGAGGAATCTGAAACTCAAATAATGATCACGGCGGTGGAGAACTCATTGTCACCGCATATGTACGACAAAAACATTCCCTTTTTTCATTTAGTAAAAAGATTTGTATAAAAAATATTCTTTTTGGATAAACATAAAATTCAAAGGGGTTTATACACCGTATAATAGAATGTTGTGTATAAAACATAATATGCCTCAATGAAAGGAGATTGAGATGAAGTCCCATACCTCGGGTCCAACTTGACTCAATCGTTCTTTAATGTCCTGAATAATAAACTTGAGTTAATTTATACTTGCTTAATAACATTTTTCAAGTTCATTATTCCTTTTATATAACTTATTACCATGTTATGAACATTATGTAATCATTTAAGTTAACAACGGTCGTTTTGTCGATATTTGGTACTTGAGTCAAAAGTGAACTTCTTATATTTACAAGTTGTTCACGTAGTCAAATATCCATTATCTCAAGAATTATATTCATGATGTAGATGTCATATATATCTTATATATACATTATATACATTCATTTATAATATTACATAATCATTTAGAGGTAAGAAATGAAATGCATCATTCATGGAGACTGTAAGCCATACGTACGCATGAACGCTACTTTCATTTCTATTTCATATTATATGGAATGTAATAATAATGATATAAAGGTATATTATAATTCCAGTATAATATCATATATAATATCATTAACTCCATCCTTTATACATCCCACATATAGCATTAACGAATCAAATCACTTTGAGAGGGCGGTAGTCCGCACTTCCTAAAATGATGATATCACGTTTACCCATAATGGAAACCATAAAGGTATGCCATAAATGAAAAATACATAAGATTAAGTAAAAAATAAACATATTATATATCATATATAAATATAGTGACATATTAATGGCCACCTTTGAAGGTGTTATATGAGTGTTGAACAATCATCGTTTCGTGAGGCAGAAATTCTCCATCCATAGAAACAGTATGTTATTTAACCATTAGATGTAGGGGTGTGTAAGTGTAGCTCGAATACTTCTTATAACAACATCCTAGTATATTGACGATACTGTTTTTGTTACAAAAGAATTTAATAAAAAGATTTTATGGGGTTGTAGAATCAAAATAAAACATAAGAACACACGAGAAGACACTACCTTTAAAACGGGTAACTCTTTTTGATTTGAGATCAAAGGCTTCCTTGGAAAGACTTCTTCCCAAAGTAAGGATTCTAGGAGTAATAAAAGGATGTGGAGAGATAAAATGGGAAGGGGTTGGCCGATCCAAAGGCTTGAGAGTGGTGGGTAAAGTGGTAGAGGTGGGGGCCTTTTATAAGAGGAGAGGAGGGGCACTCTTGGAAAGTTATAAAAGGTTAATTTATTATAAAATTATTTTCGGATTTAAAAGGTCCCAAAATTATATATTTCGAGGATAAGGTGATAAAAGTTCTAAATACACCCATCCAATAGGTTTTTGAAATGTATAGGTCTTAGATTTTACATTATCTTTTCATTTTATTTAAATTGTTAAATAATGAGGTAATCGCTGCATCATCATAGTGTCATAGATAATTTAATTTATTTAATGTCTAAAAATTATAAAACAAATATCATGATATATGAAATATTTTTATCTTTTTAATGACTATTTCTAGTAAAAAATCTGACTTTCATAACTCCATGTAAAAATTGTTTTAGTAAAAAAAATACATGTTTGTGTCATTTTTACTTTTACTTTAAATAAAAGGCATTAATGTCATTATCTTACCCAAGTGGCTCCATGGGGTCCCAAAAATCGACCGATGGGTTTTCTTGGTCGGAAATGACTCATACAATAGGGTTAGGACAAGTTTCAAGTTATTTTCGTTTTATTATAATATCATTTTTACCTTAAACTACACTAATTACCTCTAATCACGATTAAAAACTTAAAACTTACTATTCACCAAAAAATTATTTTAATCCCATTGAACCACATTTTACTTCTTAATGACAACCATGTATGTAGGACTTTTGAAATTCAAAACATAGAAGTGGTAAAATTCCATTTAAACAAAAATTCAGTTTTTTAAGTACCACTTAGTGGTTTCACTATTCATCAAAAATTGAAGTTTTTCAAAAAAATACCAAAACGTCACCCTAAGCTATATTTGATATTTCGAATTCAAAAATAAAGTCTATTTTAAAAAGTTCATAACATATAAGTTTCATTAATTAATTTAATAATTAATTTCTGTTGTCAAAACAAAAAGCGTGTTTTTATGAAACAATATGTATCAAAAGATTAACACTAGTTTATGTCAAATTTCAAAGTGAAATTAATTCCAATGAAAAAAATTGGATTAAATGGTAATAATATATTCTAATTTCACTTTAAAATCAATTCGAAAGATAATCTAATCATATAAATAAATTAGACTAAAAAGAGGTTTTGAATTAAAATACAACATTTTCACTATTCATTAAAAAATGAACTTTATCGGAAAAATACAAAAATTTTACAGAAAGTAAATTTTGATGTCCCGATTCTAAAGAAGAGTTTTATTTGGTCAAATAACATGTATAAGAGTGACCAAAACTATATTTAATGACGGTTCGCCATCAAAAGGCGATAAGTGGACCTTTAGTGAAAATTAAAGTATATATGACTAAAATTGAATTCTTTTCATATTTTAAGCCTTTATCCTTTATTGAATAAATGTAAAAACATTTAACAAAAATATATAATCATATTTTAGTTATTTCTATTCATTCCCTCCAATACAACGACTACGTGTTAACTACCATTTAAAATAATACTATTTTATTACTAGTGTGCAACGTAAGATTTCAAAGAAACTCTTTGTTGCGTATCAGGTATGCTATCGAACATATCAACCCCTTTAAAGTAAAATTAATATTTAATTCGTAAATATTAATAAATATGAAAATGTTTTATTCTTTATTTACCTGGGATATTACATATATGGTTGGATGGGAGGCAGTTTTACCCCATGCCAGTGTGATAGTACATGTCTGGAAGGGAGGCATTCTTACCCCTTTCCAGTTGACTTCTATTTATGATTACATGTCTGGAAGGGAGGAATTCTTACCCCTTTCCTATTGACTTCTGTTGATGATTACATGTCTGGATGGGAGGCAGTTATACCCTATGCCAGTATTATGAATGTGATAGATGGGAAGCAGTTATACCCCATACCGTTTGAATGAATGTGATGGAAGGGAGACATTCTTACCCCTTTCCAGCTGACTCATAGGGATGAGTGGCATTCTTACCTCGTGCCCACGAATTGCGATTAATGGGTGGGAGGCATTCTTACCGCACGTCTTCTATGATCTAAATGCATATATATATATATATATATATATATATATATATATATATATATATATATGGTGACATGATCAGGTTACATTACCGGCAACGAACCGAAGTAGGTATAACCGTCAGGTGTCCCTTGGGAACCTGGACGGGTGTTATTTACTTATGTAATTCTCTTTACTTATTTCTCCATACCTGCTCACTATTTAATTGTTGTACACTTTCTGGATTGGGTTTGACACCAGTGGTGCTGACCTACTGAGATTTATATCTCACACCCTACTCGGGCTGCCATTGAATAGGGGTACCCGAGTAGACATTCTTGATAGCATGACCTAGGTTGTGCGTTGTGCTGTTTTTACATGAGAAGTTAGGTGCAAAGGACCAAGTAAGGGCTTGGGATGCTTAGGGGATCGCCATCAGGATTTGCTATCCTTTCTTTTTGTATTGTTTATAAAGCATGCTATATTGATTCCTTCTTTCATATCTGTATCATCATCTGTACATGCATGCATTGTAAACTGGCATTTTCTGCCTTTTATAAAATGGTTATTACCTGTCTTTTGCTTCTGCCTTTCAATTGTTTACTATTTCCTCTATTGAATATTATTTACTCTAATAATACGGTTGTGTTACTCTGATATGAGGGTATAGTCTCCAAACTATCACCTCCCGAGACCCTCGCAGTTAGTCGGCAACCTTTGGCATATGGGGAGACGTTCGTGAGGCCATGTGACCCACCGGTCTGGCCATCAGTTCGATGGTAAGCCAGGCCGGGATGTTACAAAGTGGTATCAGAGCCGTTTCTGTTCTTTTTCCTTACTATTTTGGGTTGGTAGACAGGAGATTAGGAATGTGTCGGTGCTTGGATAATAGCCATGCTTGGGACTGATCACCCCACGTACGAGAAATGACCAAGTGGCCAGGGCTGGGAATTGTAGTTCATATTGTTTACTATTATAGTTGATATGATTTCACCTTGAGTGACTATTGTATTTTCCACTACTTATGGTTCATGAAATTCCTTGAATTTTTCCCTTGGCCTGATATGGCAAGAAAGCTGCATTCCATGCATCATATTAGGAACATAGGAATTAACATGTCATGCATGTTGCATTCCATGTAGTTGCATCTTAGCTTGCCTGTATAATATGATTAAGTGATTATATTACATGCTTATGTGTTATAACATGCTTCTGTGATATAACATTTTCTATGTTTACTGATTATGACGGCATGTCTTGCTTTGGTTGTACCTGGGTTGTGAATGAACGGGAAGGGGTAACCTGTATATTAAAACCATTCTGAGCATGATATAAATACGTTTGTATGGATATTGATAAAAATGTAAAGCTGTGGAAATTAAAATGATAAAGTAAATTGGATTTGATTAAAAAGGGGAGCCAAATGCCAATTTATGAAGTGTATGTGCGCTTTATAGGTTGGTATATGGACACCCATATACTTGGGCCGTTGCATGTGATCATGTTAAATTCTAGCTTGGAATCTGGTTTTGATAAAAGGGGAGTCAATTTTCAATCCATGAAGTGTATGGGGGCTTCATGAATTGGGAAATGGAAACCTGTATTAAATGTAAAGGCTTGTTGTATTGTGAAATGATTAAATGGAAAATGTTGCCTAATTTCGAAATTTAAGGGTTTTGGCTAACTTTTAAATGTGCAACTGGACCCGAGTAGGTCAGTTGAAAAGTGTTGTATGAGATAACCCAGTTTGGGGTGTTTGAGAGAAAATTGATAAATTACTTTGGGGTTTCTTTTTGAAGAACCTGAGATGGATAGAATGGGACCCTAGTTGGTCGTCTTATTGGTTAAATGGTTTTGTTTTTCTTAATTTCCTAGAAAAGATGGGATATTTATAAATGTTTAAATGTTTTAAAAGGAAGTTTTGTGAAACTTTCATATCTTATTTGATGTGCAGTTGAAGCTCTTAAATGGTGAAAGTTTAAATGAGATAAAATGTTAAGGGTTTGGGAAATGGAACCTTTAGTGGTGTGTTGATACCCTCAGGGAAGGGTTAGTTTTGAGTTTCTCTTTGAGTTTCCTTAAAATAGGACCGTAGGTGTTTCCCGTGGGCGTTGTTTCCTTAGCGGTGTTTTGATGATTGGATTTTGAGCCTAGAGACTTTGTTTGGCATAACCCGTCATTAGGGTCGAGCTTTGATCTTCGTAAGGGGCTAGCCCATGGTTGGCAGCACCCTTAGTGTTTTAAATACTAGCTTATACCATGGGTTTTTCTGATGTGAGGTGTTTTTCGGGTGCCATTGTCCCTTGTTGGACTCTTGTTTTTCTAATGAAACCCTTGTTTGGATGGGTGTTCATTGGGTTTTGACTTTCGTTACGGCTTTGGGTCATCTCCTCAATAGAGTGGCCTGACATTAAAGAATTGTTTCATCCCAATGTTCGGGATGGATTTCGAATGAGTCATGTGTTTTGGCATGCTGGCTTCCTTGTTTTGGATCTTATTCATTTGTTTGGTGATGTGATTGTGGCGGAGGAACATCACATGATCGTTTGCGGTGTTTCTCTACTAGCGTGCTTGTGCTCGGCTAGGTTATCACCTTTCCCTTCGATGACTAGGACACTCATAAGGTTGGGAGTGCGTTGTGTCGAATATGGTAAATGTGTCCTTTCATGTGGAATAGATACTTCTTGGAATTCCTTTGGAAATGGGTTGGTCGTGTCTGAATGCTTGTGAGACATGCGAGTTTAAAACATGTGGATGTGTCGGCAGGTGAAGCCGAGTTCCTTCCTTGAAGTCGACCAGTTGAGGTTCGATTGTTCTTCCTTCCAGTAGTCTGGTATGATTAACTGGAATCTGTTCAAACCTCTTAGTGTATTCTGTTTAGCGACGAATATGTCCCCTATCTTATCCTCGTCTTAGATGCACTAAGAGAGCATCGTCCTTATCCGTGCTAATGTTTTTAAGCCGCTGGGCTTGATCAGATGGTTCTCTTTTGGCGTTGCATGTAGGATGCATGGATTCTTATATGGTTTGATCTTGGAAACGTCATTGGAAGTCAGGTGTAGGCTTTGGTGAACATTGTTGTGCTAAACGTAAGGTGCCTTGGAGAAAGGAATTGTGGTTCTGTTTGAAGTACGTCATCAGTTTAGGTCGAGCATTGTTGTAAATAGTCATCCGGGGATGGCTTGACTCGAGGTCCTTGTTTAATTTCTGCGGTCGGTGACATACCGTTCTCTGGCACATGGTCAGGTAGAGGAGAGTGCAGTTTGTGTCGGCCGATGCCTAATATGAACAACCGGCTTGACTTGAGCCTTGAGGTCGATGGGGAATCGACAGTTTGATTTGTTTCAAATCACGCTAGGAGCATCGTGGGAATGCTTGGGGCATGTTTTGAAAGTTAATTCCAACTGTGGTCCAAACCGTAGTTTGGAGTTGGTTTCTTAACGTTAAAAATATAATGTGGGAAGTACCTGTGGCATGATTCTTGGTGAGATGACGAGGGGTTCGTGTCTCTAGGTAGATGGGCTTAGAAAGATCCATCTCAGTGTTTTGGTTGGGAATCAAGCGTCGGCTCGAGTTTTGGTGGCTTAAGTGCCGTAGGGTTTAATGGATGCTTAAGGGTGTGTTGGATGTTTGTGAACTTAATGTGATCATTTGAACGAAGCTTCATGACCCTTGTAGGTTGGGTGATGTGTATGTTGTTCCCGAAGGCTTCTCGGGGATGAGAAGTTCTAAGGTGGGAAGGTTGTAATGACCCGCATTTTGAACCAGACTAAAACCCGAAGGAATTTGACCTTTTTTGATTACTGAAAGGGTTGTTTTTAAGACCGAGCTTCAGAATAGTATTCTGAGAGTTGGAACGCTTTTTTTTTGGATTTGGGCTTAGGAAAAGGCCCGTGAAGTTTACTTAGTGTCTCGACGGGTCTCGGGAGCTTCGGTCCTGAGAGAGTGGCTAGTTTTTAAAAGGCATAGGAAGGCGCATGGGCTCTGCACGGTTTGACCAAACCGTGTGGCCCATTGCAGGAAAACCATGAGGCCTTATTTAAGGGGGAAGTGGATTGCGCACGAGATGTGTACAATTTCACAAACCATGCACCTAGCCCGTGTGAGAGATCTATCTTAGGCAGAGGGTGCCGTAAAGTTTGCACACAGTTTGGAAAACCGTGAGGATCAAACCGTGTGGGCCAGTCTGTTTAAATAATTTGATTAAATTTAAAATAAAATAAAAGAAAAACTTAAAAACAAATCCCTCCCTCACTTCCTCTCTCACCAGACCCACACGCAGCACCCATGGAGCTCCCCCTTTGAGCCGTGTGACACCCTCCTCCTACGGCCTCCTCCTTCCTATGTTTTCTTCGGATTTTTCTCTTGGTTTCTTCTCTGATCCTCCGTGGTAAGTTCCCTCCTTCCCTATCCTCTTGTTTTCCGACCAGATTTTGGCCTCTCCGTTGACCCGCAGGATTCGGTCGAACCCTAGGTATTAGGGGTTTCTTAATTTCGGTTTCTCCTTCATTCTAGAGTTGTATTAGGGTTGTCTCGGGACCCTTGGGTTCAAGTTTCGACAACTGTTGCCGAAGGCGAGGCGGATTCGGGCGGTTTCGGTTGCCGGCTTTGGTTCGAGGTGAGGTTTTTGTTACGCTTTTGGTTTCACAGCACCTATAATGGTTCATTTAAGTGTTTTAAGGTTCTTTGTATTTATCTGTTAGTTTGTTGAAGGTTTTGGAGTGGTTTTGAGTCTCCAAAGTCAAGGCGACTTGCCTGTGTAGGCATAAGTCGTATGTGGAATCACATATGCCTCGTGGAGGAGCAACAACGGCTTTTAGTTATAAAGCTCCAAGAGCCGGAGTGGACGGATGAATCCAACTTGACGTAGGGTCCCTATCCTTGCCCTTTTAAATTAATGTAAAAGTATTAATTAGTTTAGTACTGCAATGCCTTAGTATTTTAATTCTGTAATATGGTTTTGATTAAACGCTTCCTGGAAAAGAGTGTGAAATATAGGATAAGATAAAAGGGTTGCTTGATCACTAAACTAATGATTTAATAATAAAACCCCTCAATCAGAGGTGTGCTATCTTTAAGATAAAAAGTAGTGATAGAATTTTTATTCTTTCCTTCTGGGTTGTTGTGGTGCCTCTTTGATGCTTTGTATGTGAACTTTCTTTGTTGAGACAAAGGGAATGAAATGGACGTGTTACTTGTGTTTGGATCAATTTTCCATGGTTAGGAAAATTGAGTAAGATGATAACCATAGTGGGATGACTTGAGACTAAATGACTTGTTACCCCTAGAAGCTATCAAAGTGTAAAAGAATGATAAACATATCCTTTAAGATGGAATGGTGAGACTAGGAAGGAACAAACTAGGGTGGTACGACCACGCCTTGGGATAACGTAATGAGCACGACTTATATTAGTAAAATGAATATGTGAATATCATGATTTAGATACTTAAGATGGGATGACTTAAGTATGAAAGTGAATGTGTTTGCTTATGTGTATGTTGTATGGTTCTTTGAATGATTATGAGGTAATTCCATAAGTAGTATACTATAGCCATTTTTGTATTGTGAGTGTGGAAATGCCTATGTCACATAATGAATGATAATAAAGGTGAGTGCATGATGAGGCCACCTAGTGACAGATACATGGTTGGATGGGAGGTAGTTATACCCCATGCCAGTGTGAGAGTACATGTCTGGAAGAGAGGCATTCTTACCCCTTGCCAGTTGACTTCTGTTGATGATTACATGTCTGGATGGGAGGCAGTTATACCCCATGTCAGTATTATGAATGTGATAGATGGGAAGCAGTTATACCCCATACCGTTTGAATGAATGTGATGGAAGGGAGGCATTCTTACCCCTTTCCAGTTGACTCATAGGGACGAGAGACATTTTTACCTCGTGCCCGCTAATCATGATTAATGGGTGGGTGACATTCTTACCCCATGATGTCTATGATCTAAATGCCTATATATATATATGGTGACATGATCAGGTTACTTTACCATCAAAAAGATGAAGTAGGTATAACCGTCAGGTGTACCTTGGGAACCTGGACGTGTGTTATTTAGTTATGTAATTCTGTTTACTTATTTCTCCATACCTGCTCACTGTTTAATTATTGTACACTGTCTGGATTGGGTTTGACACCGGTGGTGCCGGCCTACTAAGATTTATATCTCACATGCTACCCGGTCCACCATTTCATTGGGGTACCCAAGTAGACCTTCTTGTTTGCAGGACCTAGGTTGTGTGCTATGCTGTTTGTACCTGAGGAGTTAGGAGCAAAGGACCAAGCGGGAGCTTGGAATGCTCAGGGGATCGCCGTCAGGCTTTGCTGTCCTTTCTTTTTGTATTGTTTGTAAATCATGCTGTATTGATTCCTAATTTCATAACTGCATCGTCATCTGTACATGCATGCATTGTAAACTGGCATTTTCCACCTTTTATAAAATGGTTATTACCTGTCTCTTTCTTCTTCCTTTCAATTGTTTACTGTTTCCGCTGTTTAATATTATTTACTCTGATAATACCGCTGTGTTACTCTGATATGAGGGTATAGTCTCACCACTATCACCTCTCGAGACCCTCACTGCTAGTCGGCAGCCTCTGGTGTACGGGGAGACGCGCTTGAGGCCATGTGACCCACTGGTTCGATGGTAAGCCGGGTCGGGATGTTACACCCTCGATTCTAGTCACAAACCTGGGGCCTACTAGAGGTGGGACTCAAGTGTCACTATCTCTCATCTCCTATTGCAATCCCATGAGGGGTACACCTTATGGGGAAGGGGTTGTGACATGCTTGGTATTCTATCATGTAAAGGTTGAATGAAATAATTCTAATGGGATGATGAAACCATTACCCATGCCCATATAAAAATGGGAGAAAATCTCCATGGATTTCATGGTAGGTATTTCTAAAACCTCTAAAGGTCGTAGTTCCATTTAAGTTATAGTTGATCACCTCATGAAGTTAGTACATTTCATTATCATTCATGAAGATTACCCACACAATCAACGCTCTATGATATACATAAAAGAAGTGTTAAGGATTCATATAGTACCACTATCCATGGTATATGATTAAGGTCTATGGTTTACCTCAATGTTTTGGATAATTCTCCAACAATCATTATATATAGAGATGACATTCATCAACTTTCCATCCTTAGACTGATGGTAAATCTGAAAGGGACATCAAAACTAAAGAATATGTGTTGATATCTTATTCAATGGATTTCAATGGATTTTGGTATCACCACCTTCCCCTATTAGAGTTATCATATAAAATTAGTTTATGTTCTAGCATTCAAAAGGCACTATATGATGATCTATATGGTAAGAGGTGTATAACTCAATCATTTTGGGATGAAGTTAGAGAGAGTAAAATAATGTGACTAGATATTTCTTAAGAAATAGAAAATAAGATTCAAAATATTCAATGATATATTAAAATTTCCCAAATTTGACAAAAGAGATATGCTAATAATCATGGATGAGATTTAGAGTTTTATGTCAGAGACAAAGTATTACTTCGAATATCATAATTGAATAGGGTTATGAGATTTGATAATAAAGGAAAGTTGATTCATAGATACATCAATCACTTCATGATTTCTAATAATATAGGGGCTATAGAATATTACATAGCACTCCAACCATACATCCTAGGAGAGCATGATGTGTTATATGTATCTATTTTTAGGAACTATATAATATATCCATCACATGTACTAAACTCAAAAGATATAAAATTGGAACATGATATTTCTTATGAGGAACAACTGGTAGAAATCTTGGATCATAGAGATAAATTTACTACAAAATATAACTAATCAACTAGTTAAAGTTCTATGGAGGAATGATAAGTATGAGGAAGAAATATGAGAACTCAAAGATGAACTGTGGAATAAGTACCTTTATTTTTTTTCATCATATTAACAAAATTTTTACGGTAAAATTATTTTTAGGGGGATATAATGTAACACCACATGATTTTACTATGTATTTTTTCGTTAAATAAATATCATGTTAAAAATAATTTTTCACGCACAACACTAAACTAAAACAAACTGTGAAATATTTTTTTGAAATAATCTTTTACAACATAATATAAACATTCATAAATTATCAGAATTCAATATAAAAAATCATTAGGATAATTAAAAGTAGAATAAATCTATAAGCAAATAAAAATACCATGAACATAAAATATTTATCCTCCAGGTTTCCATGAATATTTTAACCCTAATTGAAACAATGAAAATATGATAGAAAATTAGAGATATTATATACATGCTGAGAAATAAGTAAATGAATTGAATAAATGATTCTAAGAATGTATATAATAGCTTGTATATGAATGAAATCTCACCATTATATATATGGTCATTAAAAATATGGTCATTGTAAATATGGTTATTGAGTACACATGTATCCAATATGTATATTGATTTTTTTAATTCATTGTAAAAAATTGAAAATAATAATTTTTTTAATGAAACCAAAATATAATATTTAATTAAAATAATTAATTAAAATTTATTTTTATGAGTTACATATTATTATTGTTATTATTATTATTATTTATAAAGAATGATTTTATGTATTTATAAAATTAAAAGAAATATTTTAATACCAATGTATTGATAAGATTAAATCATTAGAATATGAATAATTAATTTTAAAATGATGTTGTTAAAATTGTTTATTGTAAAAAATATATTTTCATAGAATTGTTTTTTAACTATTTTCTAGTTTTATCTAAATAAATTAAATTTATAACTTTTAAATTATGAATATAATGCAATTTTTCAGTATATAAAAAATATAGTAATATTTATTTAATTAGTAGTTTATTGTAAATAATAATAATAACACCTAATGTTTAAAAAATTATTTTTCTACAAAAATAGTTATATATATATATAAAATAGTTTAATTTAAAAGTAATATTTCCCATATATAGAAATTTAATTAGATTAACTTGAGTTAAAATTTGGAATTATACTATGGAAATTTTTTAAGAGGTTCATCTTTTATGTTTAGTAAAAAAATAATCACCATGGTAAATAATTAAACAAGGTAAAGGGGTAAAAAGTGTTAAATTATCAAAGACCAAAATTTGTTGAAATTAAATTAAATTTATGAATTCTATAATTAATTTATTTTTTATGGGAGTAAAACCTAAATATCTCACCAATATTTCCTTACCTAAATCACTTAACTCTCATGTAATTCCATATTTACCCTTCACCTAACATAAGTTTCCAAAGTAAGGTCCCTAATTTTCAATTATAAAAGTAGATATTCTCTACCCCTTATAAACCAATAATTTTAATTTTAAAATACTTGAATATCTATATATTTTCCATCTAAAAAAATCCTTCTATACATTTGTTATATTATATTTCCAATAAGGAATCCTAAATCCATCATTCTAATGAAACTCGTGTCAAGAACAAGTGAATTCATGAAGTAAGTATCTATGTTCTTCTCTTACTTTTTAAATTAACTTCTCATACCCAATCATTAAAAATCTCATACTCCAATATAATTTTATTTATTTTAGAATCATTATTATTCAAAAAAAATTTACTACCATTATATAACTCTAAAATCTAACCCATTCACTAGTATAACATGTTCATGTTTGGTTCGGTTCAACCACCTATATTAGTGATACTATTCCAACATCACCATTTTCACCATGAATGAGAATCAAGATATTAATATTGTTATATATGATATTAGGGATTAATATATTTTATGAATATGGTTCTTTAAGGGTTTGATAAAAATAAATGATCAATATAAATTAACTTGCTACCAATAAATAACCCAAAAAATGCCCACCATAGATTCCATTATTGCTAACCATACCAACACTTTTTATCACATGTGAATGTAATTGAATAAATAAAAGGAAAAAAATGATTCCATTATTTTTAATAATATTAAAACAATTAACTTGGTATCAAATAATATGGATTTATATCTCCATTACTAAAATTGTACGGAACAATCAAAATCACTAACATCTAATAATGAAAATAAACAATAACTAACTAATATATGTATAATGAATGATTATAGTTTAAGAGTATAAAATGTGGTAATTTTGAATATATTTCTAAAATAAGTTCCAATCATGGTAATTTTTATTATACATGATGTTAAAGTTCTTTTTTGGAAGTCAGGAGTAAAGGGTAGGATTTCCTCATCTCAATTTCCCTTCACGGAGATACACTCCATATTAACCACTTGTTTTATTTTGTGTGTTGTCTATAATTCCAATGAATTTGTTTCACAATGATTTTAATGAATGTATATGTATTTATAGATCCATTTAAGGTTTTCTCTTTCAAGGATTTTTTATTCAATATTTACTAATGCTGTCAGTTTTTTATTACCAATATCATTTTAAAATCGAGACTGCTTGTCTTTGAACTTTCATCCATGGAAATTATATGTTCATATATTTAAAATACAATTATTTTCTTATACTATGGTTTTAAATGGGGTTTAAATTTCTTCTTACCATTTATTATCCCTTTTTCAAAATTCGACCAAAGGGACATTTGTAAGTGAAGCTGACCTTATCTCTTATTTTTGGTCAGGAATAATTATCCACTATGCCCATAATCATTAATTTATCCTTATATATACATTTATGATTGAATAATGTATTTTTCAATATAATTGACTTCATTTATAAAAATTATCCTTCCTTAAATGTTTTTAGACATTTTTTTCTACTAAATACGAACTTTTTTACAAAGTATGAAAAGAATATTCTTTTTAAACATTTTCTATACTAATGAATTTTATAAATATCTTAGTGGATTTTATTTAATAAAATAATTTTAATAATTTTCAAGTTTTTACAACCAAATTTATATTCCATTTGTTTTATAATTTTTTTATTTTAAAATAAAAGGAATTAAAAATATAAAGGGTATTTCTTATACTTTCTCAATGTAATTTTTTTAGTCATCTAAAAGAATGTTTCATATCTATCAACAAACTTTAATATTTATTTTTCTTCATTGAGAATATGATTTGATGATACCATACAACTTCTTTATCTAGATTTATTATGATAATGTCTTATATTAGTTATCATGGAACATGTTTCTTTAACATAGGGCAATTAAGTTATAATGGAATTAAGAATTTATTCATGTTCCTGTGGCTCAAATATGTGTGGTTTTTCATTATGTGATTATTGTTACCAAAATTATATATCCATCCAATGCATTGGGTAAAACTTTATCTCATGATATGATTGGGAAGGGAGAGTAAACTCAAACCCTGAAGGGACATTATCTACTAAGTGGTGGGTGGGGCTTCAACTATTCAACCCTCCATTGCATTGGATAAAGACTTACATATCATGAGAAAAAATGTTGGATATTTAGGGGGGGGGGAACTTGATTCCATTTGGAAATATGTACAATATGTGATGATGGTATTTACAGTGAGCCTCAGTAAAAGGAATTGTTTTTTATTCTTATTTACATTCCACATTCTTATGCCCATGTTATGTTTCCAAGGATCATGATTATTGAATCATGTTTCTACACACTTATTATTCATATATTATGTTATTCAAAAATCCTTATCCCATGAACAATGATTTATGATCTATTATTTACTAGGTATGATTATATTTTTTTATGACCAAACACCATGATTATGTTCTCATACCCATATGTTTATCTTATACCCACTTATGATATTGGATTATTTTCTCTCTTATATACCCTTACATTGAATTTATGCTCACTATTTCTTATGATTCCATTCCCAATGTAAATAATTTAAATTTTATATATAATATTTTTAAATGGTATCATGTGAGAATACTATTTGTGAGTTATATTGAAGTTATTATAAAATAAGTTGGTATATATAAAATCTCCAAATAAAATAAACATTTAGGTTCAGAAGTTTGATTTATTATGATATATAATGGATATTCATATAAATGGATATATTATATATTCATGTTATACATAGGTCATATAAATTGGTATTAAATCAAATGTGTAAAGTATGTGTTTTGAGAACCTAATATGATGGTGTTAGTTTGGGTTGCTTTAGGAGGTACCGAATGAGGACAGATGTATTCTATTGAGTTTCTAAAACTAGGTTGACAAAAAATCATTAAATATACCACCTATTTATATCCAATAATATCAGATAAATTTATAGATTCATTAGGTTAGCACACTTTTATTACATTAAGATTAATCAAATCATTGGGGCGTAGGGAAGAAAAAGTTCCTATACTGTTGGTATTGACTACCATAGTTAGAGGCTAATCTGGATTGATATTTGTGTGTAATGTGTGCGAGTTGATTCCAGGGTTATACTGATCTATTGGAGAGTTATTTTTATTATAAATATAATTATTTTAATTCATCCTCGGAATGGATTTCCTGTGTTGTATACAAGCCTTCATTGACAACTATTAGAGATGGGTAGTTTTCTTCGATGTGGATGGTGAGAATGGGGAATTAATTAGTGATAGAGATCTTTAGATATATCATAAATGTTTGGAGACTCTTTCTTCATAGTTGGAAATAATGATGTTAAATTTGGTATAGTTTTAGGTGGAATATTTTTTTAGAGTTGTGGAATATTTCATAGATTGTTTTTCTACAAGTGGTTGTAGCACCACCCCCTCAATGTGGGATTGAGTTTGGGAAAAAGTTTTTATATGAAATATCACATATTTCCTTATATTATTACATAATTACCGTTAAAACTATGGGATTCATGGATTTAGGTTAATGATATATTTTATAAGATATTTATATAGACCAATGTGTCTCCTTAGAGAGATCCAGTGTTGTTTTCAAAGAATATAAATGGTTGTTTATGACATTTTATATACTAACGATAGTTTAACTAAGTGATAATGAGGAACGTTTATCAACTTCTGGGGATCAAAGATAAGTTAAATCTATTTATATGAGCCATATTGTTCTTGAATTTTTATTTGGGGCCAAAATATTATCATCTTCAGGTGAAATATGATGATATCTCGAAGACAATATGGAATGAGGTAGATGTATAGTTCGAGGACAAATGTATGCTATAGAGTTTCTAGAACTAGGCATACAAATTATCATTCAAGGTACAATATTTTTATATTTCATATTTTCTTATAATTTTATTAATGTAAGTTCTTCACATTCCTTTATTATACTAGCATTAGTTAGAGCATTTGGGGTTAGTATAAGATAGGTTCTTATGCCCTTGGTGTTAACTATAGTAGTTGGATCCCAATATAGGGAAGCCGAGGTGTGTTGAGGGTATGTGCTAATGTAAGGGTGGTATCAGATATTGGTGAGTTCGTCTATTTACAAATATAACTATATGATTTCATTTCTGGCATGAATTTCTTGTGTTCTATACAATCGTCATTGAATACTATAATATATGGGTAGTTTTATCTAATATATAAGGTGTACATGGGCAATTAATTTGTGAGATAGATCTTCATATGTATCATAAATGTTTGGAGACTCATTTTTAAAGTTATAAAGAATGGTGTTAAATTCAGAAGAGATGTATTTAGTATATTTTTCAATAGTTATATAAGATTTATTATATAAATTTCAAGAAGTGATTATGGAACTACCCCATCAATGTAAGATCATTTTTTTGATAGAGTTTCTACTTGGAATATCTCATATTTCATTATCTCCTAATTGAATGGAACCTTCAAAACTATGGAAGTTACGGGTTCAGGTTAATGATCTATTATAAAATAAATTCATCTAATACATTATGTCTCCTTGTATATTTGTAGTGTTGTTCCAAAATAAGGATGATATTAATTCATGTATTTTTATATACTATCGATAGTTGATCTAGGTGATATTGAGGAATCTGTATCCACTTATGAGGATTGATGAAACATATAATCAATTTAAAGGATATAACTCGTTATTAAATATTTATCTAGGGTAAGAATATCATATTATATAGTTTAAATAGTAGTATATCACAATTAAAACTTTTATGTGTTAAAATAGGCATTTTGAGTTCATAGTATTTCCTTTCAAAGTTAAAATTTCATTTAATGTGTTTATAGGATTGATAAACTCAATGTTTAATAAGTTTCTAGATCAGTTGAAGTTGGTATATATTTTTTAAAACCTCATCTATTTGATGATATAGTAGTAACATATTTAGTTTTTGAGGACAATCATATCGATCATTTAATTACATGAGTTGTATGATAATCTATCCAAGTTAACGTTTTAGACATGTGAGGTATATTTCCTTTGATATTTTCTATCTTAGTTGAACGTAACTATTATTTTATTTAAGATTGAGATGATTGTATCTTTGTTAGAATATAATAACATTATTGAGATGATTTACTTTCATGGTATTGTTTTTCATGACCCCCCATTGGTACCCCTCCTGGGATGGAAATGAAGAGAATAAGTGACCCACCCGTCGAGTCCCACATCCAGTAGGCCCTGAGTTGGAAACTAGACCCGAGGGTATAAAAAACTCAAATGAGATGAATTTAACTCAATATATGTTAAAAATGATCAATATACAAGACAAATAACCAAAAAAAATTCATCATATAAGATAAAATAAACCAATCCATCCAAAAATTCTTGTCAAGCGATACAAATAAAAGTCTCCAAATAAAACAAAACCAAAGGAAATTCCTAAGGTAGTGACTCCACAACTGCACTAACCCCCAAGAAATTAAGGTCTAACTCTATATTTTAATCTATCATTTAAACCTCAAAAATAGTTTAAATATATATATTTAGGGTGATGATAACATGTATACTTAGTACGATAATACCCAAGGTCTCTCATGAAATTTTAAAAAGAGAATACTAATGCACTAGTGGGAAAATAAAAGAACTAACATGAACCTAAAAGGTAAATTAACCATCCTGGAATCAAAAAATGATCAATCACTAAATAACACAACCAATATAGTAATATAAAATCAAAGAACATAATTAAGGTGCTCAAAATACACTTCCACACTGAGTTTCCTCTCTCATGACCCAACATAAAACATCCTATGGTCCCATCCCTTCCAATATCATATCCATACTCATATGATATGCACTAGGTCATATCCCTACCAACCCCAACCTAACATAGGGACTAACATCAAATGCTGGAATCAACCCATGTCCACACATTAAAAATCACATTACTATAACCATCCAACCCATCACATATCCAATCACTACCTTGTAAAAAAAGTAATAGGATATAATGAATATAAAAGTCATTGAACTTGTTCCCTTATCCAACCAAACATACCCCCCATACCACACTACATTATATTATAACCTAGAATATCCAAAAATGGTATTTTCATTATTTTTCAATCACCAACAATTGGGAATCATAATCCCATACTACTACTTAAGGTACAGTGGGGAAGAGGTGGTAGATCAGTGATGTGTTCCATTAGAAACCTGGATGTTGGGGAAATCACCCCCAAAAACATTTGGGTGTCAGTATGTCATACTAAATATGGGCAGGGCATGTATATAAATAAAATGAAAATACAATAGAAGATAGTCTGAGACAATTCCCCACCTAAAGGTTTATATCAACAACACTAACCTCACACACAAAACTACTACCACATCCCGTGACATATACCACCAAATTCTTCCACTAATAAATGCACCTTCACCATATAAATCAAACACACATACAACCCATAATTCCAATTTTTATTTATACTTTTACCAATGGCCATATTCATTGATTAAACATCCAAGTTTCATTTATTAATCCATTTAATTCCATATTTAATGATAAACCACTCTAGCCATCACCCCCTTTTATTCCCATTAATTACCCACCCATTTCAAGATTATTATGTCATTACCAACCAACTTATATTTTATTTTAATCTCACACTATATTATAGTTTCATCATTTTAGTGCATTCTATAACTTATAGGCTACAATAACCACATGAAAAATTACAATAGCTCAACCATCCCATAAAAACCACCATCACATCCCATTATAAACCAATTTCATAGACCATACACCAAACAATAATCACCAAACATCTACTACCAATTATCCCTCAACATATAAAGAGTCAACAACTACAACCCCACTACCTTAGCATATTCATCATCATAACTGATCACCTCCATCATTGTAAGATCCCCATTAAAATAATGTAATCACAAGGAAGTCACAAAAAGAACACAAACACACATAAAAACAATTTTATATTTCATAATTACTAAAAATTTCCATATTAAATTGGTCTTCAAAAAAATTTCATCATCTCTTACATTGGTGTTTTGACACGATTCCCAAATTCTTACATAATGGGTTCATTAACCAGATATAAGTGTTTAATATTTTACCTAAGGTAAGTTCAAGAAATGAATCATGACACGAGTATACAATCCTCTATAGCTACATCACACACAAGGCTCAATAATAATATTTATTATCTTCATAAAGGGTATCATATATGGATAATCATATATGTAATATCATAAAAGTAAGTAAACATAAGAAAATATATCCCCTCACATTATATTTAATTAGTTATAGTTAATTAGATTCTATAGTTGTCTCTTATAATCCACCCAAAGGAAAAAAATCATGTTAATTTCATAGATGCATCATAATAATGAGAGAATTAGGATCTATTACCTGGATTATAAGTTCAACATTTTCTATGAAAGAATGGATGATTTGAAATAAACAACAACTGATGAAAACACCACCAAAATTGAAGTAAGATTCATTGGAACCAATTCATATAAAATTTCATAAACACTTTCTCAAATATTATCCCAAAATTGAGCTTCTGAACCAAAAAAACTTCTCTATGGAAGTGGGAGGGTACCTTGATTTGAGACTTTCATATGGTTGAACCAAAGATTTAGAATCTTAATAGATGTAACTAGAGAGTTGTGAGAGGTGTTGGGGTAGGCTAGGGTTTGAGATAAGAAGATAAAATCCCAACCAAGGAAGTACATTTTTCCAATTTGTAGAAGAAGGTTTAGAAGATTCCACCATAGATTAGTGAAGTGAACTGCACTTGTGGTACTCACTATTAAGGGACATCCACTTCTTCATTTGAATTGGTTTATCCCCCTTGATTCTCATGGATTTTAAAAATAAAGTTAAACTATTTTCCTATCACCAAGTCTTGGACTATGGTGTGGTGAGATTTCCTTAGCGATGTTGACCTTCCACACTAAAGCCCATTGCATAGGGGTGCCCACATTTTTTATAATTACTATCTCCACTGAACTCCACCACATTGTGCACCATGCCCAACCTCCCATGGTGTATGGAGAGATCCTTGGCCATTTTTACCCACCATTCCAAGGCCTATGGCATGGTGGTCTCTATACTTCCAATTTCTAACATAATGGATCACTAAGTACCACTCCATGCTAGCCTCATAAAAATAGTCTCCCTAGTCCATTTTCCAATGGATATTTCACATAACTAGAAACCCAATAAGAAATGCCCTCAAAAATGGATAGCTGGGTCACTTAACTCATCATGGATAACTCTCTTACCAAAAGGACAACTCTATGGCCAACCTCCAAATTCCCAAGGATAAAATAGTTTGTCCCATGCTCAAGCTTCTAATAAGGCTTAAAAAAATCTAGAACCACATCCTACCTTATGAATTAGTGACACTCTAAAGGGACATAAACCCATATATATCCTCTAAAACTCATTTAAACTTCACATGAGACCTCCAAGACTTTTAAAAACAAAAGGGATAGGATCTGGAAGTTCAGAACCTTACATTAGATACCTATCAAACAATTCTCCTCATTGAGAATTTATAACCAAGATGAAAGAAGGAAAAGGGGTTCTGAACAACCACCTCATGAGATATATATTGATGATATTTCTTATAGTTTAAAACAACTATCACAACACTATGTAGATTAAAAAAACTTGAAACATCATCCAGAATATCATAAATAAAAAATGATTATACAAAGAATCAAAAAAATGATTAAATAAATAATCAAAACAACTCAGAATATAGAAATGATATCTTAATTTCCCACTCCCAAGTTCTATTTTACAGGACTTCATGCCTACACAACACTTAAAAAAATGGGATAACTTCCCTATGAAGTAAATTCTATTGATGATCCTGAATCTCAATTGGTCACTCCAAAAATATCACATCGTCCTTGATATCCAACTCTCCCTAGTCAATGACATAAGATTCATCATTAATATACCATCAATGTTGGGACACCTAGAGATATTGTGGGTCTTATACATCCATAGTGGATGTTTAAACTGATGCTCCAACTCTCCAACATCCTCCCACACCTTGAAAGGCCCAAAAACCCTGGAGAAATCTTACACCCCTAACCAAACATCTAGTTCCCCTAAAGAGTGAAAACACTCAAGAACACATAATATCCAACCTCAAATTCTAGGGATATATAACTATGATTATAATAAGCCTTATGAAGGTCAAGTGATTCCTTAATACACCCCCAAACAACTTAGATATTATCCATTGTACTCTACACCATGTTTGGACTAAGTTTCGATGACTCCCCAACCTCATATCATAAAATAGAGATCGATATTACCATCCATGAAACACATTGAACATGGATATACCAATAGATAAAAAATATCTATTATTGTTGGAAAAATAATCCAAGGGTAGGTGATTCACCCATGATCCTCCAAAGTTCATAACATAATACACAAACATATTCTCCATCATTTGGATGGTCTGCTCCATCTGGTCATCCATCCAGGGATAGAAAATTGTTTTAACATGTATCTAGAAGCCAAAATTAATATAATCTCATCTAGATACATGAGGTAAATTGAGGATCTGAATAAGATATAATGGTCCATGGTACCCCATGGAATCTCACCAATTCTTCCATGTACCACCTTTACAGATCATCCATGGTAATCAATTCTTGTTAAATTAATCCCATTCCATGGAATCAAAAATTTCACTTTCTTTGATATTATTAATCACTAACCATCACTGGTCAACCTCACCTTCAAAATTATAAATTACGAGAGTCATATTTTGGTGATCTGAACAACCAATGACATCAAATATCATTTATAGGTATTTAATCTATATATCATGTAGCATGGTGTAATATTATCCTTAAAATTATGGGGGATTGAACCTAATGAAATTTTACACAATCGACATGTTCATTCTTGGCACATAAGATTCTTCTCTAGAATGGATACCACCATAATTTATAGATTTTTCCAACTGACTCAACATTGGAAAAAACTATTCTATTCTGATTCTAACCATCTTAGGATACTCATTTGTGTGGATGTACTCCCCTTGATTCATTCCCACCATAGTGTCCTAGTTTACTCTATGAAAAAACAATCCAAACAGAAATATCTTATATAAAGAAAAATTGTAATCCTAAAATTCTACATAATTTCCACTTAACAGTAAAGTAAAATATTATATGTAAATTCTATTAACACTATAATAACCTCTAAAGTTGTAAAACCCTTTAATTTGATACCAACTATAATGACACAACCTTAAAACATAAGATAATCATCATTTAAGTCAATAATTTTAATTTATTTCAAATTTAGGATATTTTAATTTTTAGAGATTTAGAGAATTAGGCTATACTCATTCATAAAAAAACATAATAATAAAATCTGGTTACTTTCTAATAGAATTCAATTTTCTGTAATCTAAATCATTTAAAACAAACAATGATAACTTTTTTAAAAACTCTTCATGATATTCAACATGAAAACTCCAAATCCTTAATCATCATTATATCTAATGAAAATATTTAAAAAATGTGGGATGATAATAAATGCTCAATAAGGGATATAAAAATAAGGAAACCCTTAATCATATGATAAAAAATAAAACCCTTTAAAACATCATCATATAGTAATTGTTTTCACCCTTAATTATTTTTAAATACATTCTAATAAAAAATAGGATCATTTTCAACCTATTTTGTAATCAAAATATTACCATAAAACCCATATGAAGCATAGAAAATAAATAAATGTTACTTGGGGGGTACATTATTATACTTGTTACTTTTATAATGGAATGAACATGTATTTTAATTCTATACACGTCACTCTTAAATGTGAAATAGCCATACTACCAACTTTTATACCCAAGGTGTTGGAGGTTAAAATGTAACCCCTTCCCTTGGTTTATCATGGAACCATATATCCAAGGTTTATCATTTAACCACCCACCAACATTCATAGTTACATTATATAATCACAACACATAAAATATTTCAATTATCATCATTACACACACAAAATTACATTTTTAAACACAAGAAATCATTTCAATGTATTGAACTAACTAACTAATTTTTAATACAATTTCAAATTCCAAAATACCCAGAAATTTGAAAAGGGAAGTATTTTTCGTTTAAAAAACATTTAATCTTGTAGAAAAATCCCCATATCAAAGGATGGTCATGGTGTCTGAGAAGTTCTTGTCGTCATAAAAATTAAAAAATTCATTTGTCATTTTTTAAAAAGTTTCATATAAAACACATAAAAAGATTCATTTCAAAAATATTTTAATGAAATTAAAAATATAGATAATTTTTTTTGTTAAAATACTTTTATATCAACATAATAAATATGTAAAATATTATCAATAATATTAATATGGGGAAATAGATATGAAAATTACCTCATTAAACATTCCAAGACTCCCATACCAAATTAAACATTTAATCATAAGCCACATGAAATGGTAAAATTTGAATAAAAATTATATGACATTAGGATAGATAGAATATGGATTTGAAATGAAAATGGGGCTATATATAATCCTTATAAAAGAATAATGTTGTATATCATCATGAAATTCTATAATGAAAGGATATTTAGGCGAAATAACTTACCTTAACTCCGATTCAACACCCATGTTCTTTATATTCCTTAATAATAATAAAAAATTTAGTATTTATATTATTGAAAAAATGTTATAGTTTATTATTTATTTTATTTAATTTATTATCATGTTATATAAAGTAGATAATTATCTATTCTCACATTGAATGTTTTGATGATATTTGGTACATGAGTCCAAAATGAATTTGGTATGATGTCAGTAGTAAAATTGCTCATAATTACACCATTTAAATTATATTTATTATGAAATAATAATTACATTAATATATAAATTAAACTTTTAAATAAAACCATTTATGCATGGTAGGGAAAAATGACAATATTATAATCATGGAGATAGTAGGACGTATATACGCATGAGCAACAATTCGATTTTTCAGTGATCATTTTATAAAGAAGTAATGTATTATTTTATCATTTGGGAAAGATAATAATATAATTAACATCATATTAATCATTTAAATATACTTATATATGTCATCCATATGATGTGACTATGAGAAATGAATCACATCGCTTCATGGATGTGATACTTCACACATACGCACGAATGCCATTATCATTTATATGTAAATGGAAATGTAAGAACATAAATGATATATTATATTTAATAATGATAAATATGTAATGAATATAATTTATAAACATTAATTCCATCACTATAACCAGTAATGAGAGACAGTGATGGAAAACAAATTATATCGGTTTGTGAGGTGGTAGTTCGTCTTAAGGATGAAAGAGTAATTCTTTTCCCATTTGATGGAAATGGAGAAATAATTTCATTATGATAATATAACAATAACATATATGTATATTTAGGATACTGTATTTATTATTTCTTCATGGTGGATGAAGGTTTTAATGATGTGTAAGAAGAAATTAATATAATTACTTAATTAAAATTGATGCGTCTTTTTCAGACGACCTTCTTTGATTAACACCTTCACACATATAAGGTGTGTTTTATTGTTAAGGTAATATCTATTTAATGTGGTTAAGAATTATAGTAAATGATTTGTGTTTAACTAGTCCAAATATAAATGGTTTTTATGTGTGAATAAAAGATATGAAGGGGTTCCCTTTTATAGGAGAGAGGAGGGGAACTCTTGGAATTATTCAAATCATTAAATTTCTATAATTTATGTTTCTTTTTAAAATAACACAAAATTGAGTTATTACTAATATATGATGATTATATATTATAATTCATTCATCCATTGAAATCTATGATGGTTTGGATTATATTTTTAATCCTTATCTGTTTGTTTTAACCCTTTTAACTATTATCATGTTATCATATAATTTAAACATTGAGAGTTAATATAATTACTATAACATACCCAACAGACAATAAATGAGTCATTTATGAAATTTTAGGACCTATACCAATTAGTATAATGAATATTATATATTAATAAATTTCATATCTTTTAATAAAATATGATTTATTTTAAAATATCATTAATGTAAATTATGAGAGTATTATTTATTTCAATTTTGAAAAATATAATATCAACATAATATCTTTGAAAATATTATATTAACTCAATAAAACTGTCAAATAAATCCATAAAATTCTTGTATGACATTTATTATATAAAATTATATTTATTTAAATATTTATAATATTATTTAATTGATTCATTCATTAATCAAACAATTACTGCATCATAATTGTGTCACCATTTAATCTAATTATTTAATTCCAAAAAACTATAAATACATTACAATGATTTTGGTAAACATTTTTATATTTATAAATACCATTTTTAGTGGAATATATCTTTTATATAATGCTATTTGGAAAATATTTTACTTTTTTAAAAAAAAGGGCGAAAAATTGACTTCTCATTAAATATAATAATATAAATATCCTAATCACAACCAATTGGCATAAAATATCTATAATCTCAGCCCAAGGATACCTTTTTTTTAAAAAAAATTATCAAATAAAATTAGGACAAGTGTTATGGTGATTCTATCTTAAATATAATATTATTTTTACCTTTATTGACTATATTTACCATTAACCATGTTAATAAAATTAATACTAAAGCTATTATTCATAATTTAAAAAAACAATATAGACCTATATACATTATTTGTACCCTATTTTTTCAAATATGGAATAAATTTTCCCATATTAAATAAATATAATTATAAAAAATTAATTGAAAAATAATCTCATTGACAAAATGAGAAATAGAGTTTTTAAGGTAAAAATATTCTATAGTTCACAATAATTTTCTATATAGGTTCAATGTGAAATTGAATCCAATGACTTAAGTTGGATTAATTGATAAATAATTGATTTAATTAAAAATTAAAAACAATTAGAAACAATGGTTTACTCTATATTAAAATTGGGAGAATTTTTTTTGAACTAATATTTTGTATTATTCACAATTCACCAAAAATGAAACTTTTTAGTAAAAAAATTAAACCAAAATAAATTTTGGTAGTAATTTTCTATATAAAAATATAATTTCATTTAAAAAAACTTATAAAGGTGAAATAAATATATATTTAAAACAAGTGCACCATCAAAAGGTGGAAGAACTCCCTTTATAGTAAAATATTTCTTTTATATTTAAAAATTCAATTATTCTCATATGATGTCCTATAAAACAATTAATATTAATTATAAATATTATATTTAATATATTACATATATACCCCATAAAATTAATCAAAAATATTGATTTGTTTTCTTATTGGAATAAACCAAACTTTTCCACATTTAAATAGTTTTTCTGGAAACAAATTCTTTTTATTTTAAAATGGTTTTACTTGTAATTATATTTAATTGGTCAAAGAATTATATATACATGTGTATAAAATATTTTCATAATTTAGTCAATACTGTTAATTCCCATAATTCTAACCACTATTTTGAGGGTAACGTTTAAATAATAATATTTACATCATTTAAATTTGATGTGGTGTATTATGTACAAAATTAAACATAGTGTTTCCCTTTAAAAAATTAGGATGTTACACAAAATCCTCTAAGAAAACTCTAGATCCCTCTAAGAACCTCTAACAAAAAACTAAAAAAGTAATGAACAAGGAAGGTGCATACAACTTCATTAGATACCTCTAAAAAGGTTTTCACCCTCGAGAATGTAAAAAAATCCTAGAATGAAAGGGTTCTAAAAATGAACCCCATGAGATACCACTCAAGGATCCCATCATACCTCAACAGTACTACCATCCAAACATGACAACGAATATAGCCACAAAACATATCAAATATTCTCATAACTAAACAACCACACAACCAACCTAAAAAAAATCTCAATATTTATGTATCTGAAACCAATAACACCTATAATAACCACACCACTCCCATTGCTTGAATCTAGGAATTTAATCATGTATGTCTAGATATAAGCTTCTTGGGTATCACTTACTTGCCCAGATGGGTTTAATTACATCATCATTAATACCTCTCAATTATGAATTAGCTCCTCCACTTTCCTTATATCATAACATCATCACTCATCAAAAACCAAGGAAAATAATATATCTAATGTAATATACAAACACCACATCATCCAAGAAAATGAAAATAGAGCAAAACAAATCTCAAAACAAATCCATGTATTGGGAACACATCTAGGTATCTTAGTCCAAAGTACACTTATCTAGCACCCCATACCCCCATAAAACATGAACAAATGGTATCGTTCACCCATGTAGAACCTTCCCTTGGTGATCATAGATCAGTAATGGATTCTATACAAATGTCAACTATTATATGACATGAAAATATGCCAAATCAATAATGTGTGAGTCATCATGAATATATCAAAAAATCTGGGACCTATGGAAGACATCGTGAATCCTCTATAACCTTGGATAAAACAATAATCAATACACCACATCACCCACATGCCTAACACCTCAAAGAGAGCAACACATCTAGGATAAAACTTACATGTACTTCTAAACCTCCACTAAAAATTTCGAGGGGAAACTCTCAAGAACACATCGTTCCCATAATTGAACTTCAGGGCCTCCAAATATGATTAAAATTGGACTTCTGATGGTCTTGCGCTACCCTCATCCACTAATTATCCAACTGGATATTATATGTTATACTCTGCACTATATTAGTTAAAAGAAAATTTTATGGGTCAAGCTATGTCCAACACAATTGAGAATGACACGACCACCAGTAAGATTCCTTAAATTAAGATAATACCAATGAAAGTGTGGTTGTTATAATTTTATGAAAAATAAACCAACATAATGTTTCGTACCCTTATCAACCATAGTATAAGATGAATTCCAGAAATATGTCATCCAATGCTTGGATAGTCTAGTCCATCGTGAAATTTGTTTAATGGTGGAAAGTAGGGATACGGTGAAACTAGGATCTAATAGAAAGATGAAATAACCTCAATAATCATGATGTAAAATGAATGTAACAATCAGGGATGATAGTTCCTTAGAATCTTATGAATCCTAACCACGTCATCCTTCTACGTTATCACCAAAACATCCAAGGTACTCAACTCATTGATCACCAAGAAGTGAGCCGATTGCATCACCTGGTCCAATATCATCCAAACCACATCAAAAAAACCATATGATTTTGGCATTCATGTGATAAAATCCATTGGAATTTCCTACCATTTCCAATCAATAAATTCCTAGGAATGCAAAAAAAACCTAGTGGAACATTCTTATCCTCTTTCACGTACTGAAAAACGAGGCATCGTGCCACAAACTTCGCTATTAAACGTGTCATCCATGAAAACCAATGCTATATCCTGAAGGCATCATAAATAATTTTTCATGACAGAATGTACAACTAATTGTGATATATGGAACTCATAGATAACTTTATCATTCTCTCTAACATGAAAAAAATCCTCTCTTGGAACGACACCCATTTTTGAAAATCTTATGACCATCCCACAGGAGCATCACCATTGCCAAAAAGATCACACATCACCTATTTATCAGACTCCCCCCACTAGGACCTCCACTAAATACATAATAGAACAATTCCTGTTCATATAGTAAAGAAAAAATCATCCAATAATATATTTATCATCATGATGCATCAATGCTAGATCCACTATTCATTTCTAAACATTCGCAAACTCCAGAGACACATCCTCTTTGGACATCCAACTCAACTCATCGGCAACTAAATTACCCTTCCCTAGGTTGCAACATATATTAAAATACTAATATTGAAGAAAATACTTCCACCATCAATATCATATAATCATATAACGTTGATAGAAAACATATGTCATGATCTTGTTGTTTTTTAAAACCATAAAATGTTCCCGGATTAGGTAATTCCACCCAAACATCTAGGTTAAAACTACTACCACCATCTCAAGATCATGGGTATAATAGTTATGATAATGGGAAAATAACTACCTCAAATAATAAGTTGTAACTACTCTTCTCTTTATTAACCTCAATCCCATTCCATGATGGGACTCACTTTGTAAAACATTAAACAACACACCCTCCTCTGGAAACTAAAATACTATAGAACAATCAAACATCTCTTTTAGGTAACATAATTCTTCCTATTACTATTTTATCCATGAAATATCATTGTCCATCATTGAAAATACTATTATTAGGGGAAAAAATTGATAGAAATTTAATACAAACTACTACTAATAGCTTGTGAAACCAGGTAAAATATAAACCTCTATCACAATCTTGGGGGATTCCCAAGAGACAAATGCTATCCCCATCGATGGGTCCACTCCAACACAATAATTAGACAAAAAATGTCTATGAAAATTTATCTTTCACATCCAAAAATACACAATTAGACAACTTACCATAAATCTCATTGTGTAGAAGTACCTAAAAACAATTTTGAGATCCTCACAATTGTCATCCTCTAAAAATGAGTATAATAAGATTTCATTTATGAATACAATGATTAACTTATCATAGAACTCAGTTAACATGGGCTTCATAATCCTTATGAATATGGCTATCTTATAAATAACATAGAATTGAATTAACACAAAATCGAAGTAACCATACCTATATCTCAAGAAAATATTTGGGATATCCTCCCAACTAATTGAATAGGTCATCAATCCTTAGAAGAAGGTAATAGTTATTGACCGTTACCTGATTAAAGGTTTGTATGTCAACGCACAACCTGAAACAACCATCTAGTTTTCTGTAAAACAATGGATAACCCAATGGTGACACATTTTGTTGAATGAAACCACTCTCTATTAGATTATCTTGTTGTATCCTCATCTCACACAACACACTGGGTTCCGTCTGATGGGGAGCCAACAAATTTAGAGATACACCTAGCTACAACTCTATCCTAAACTCAGCCGTGGGAATATAAAAAACATGGGATTCTATTGATAGCTCTCCCAACTATGAAATAATAGAATCCACTTTTTTACCACCTGAAAAATAACCTCTCTCACCCAAAACACCACATTTTGGTCCACAACATTAGAAAATTATATTATTCTCTTAATGTAGTCAATGAATTAACACATGGATAACAACCAATCTAGACTGTATGGTTTTATCTACAACAATAAGAATCTCCCACTGACTGGTGCTTCCGTATCCATATTCTACATTCATAACACCCATTAAACAAGGAATCTAAGCTCCAATAAGAGTATATAACATTGTGGGGAATTTAAGGATCTCAAAATTAACCCCTATTATATAGATTAATATATGAGGGAAAAAAGAGTGGTATGTACCTAAATCAGGAAAATCACACACTTGGGAATATAAACTGATCATAAGTCAAACAACTTGCATTTTTGCTAGTGCTGATACCTATAACTCATGTATCTAATCATGGATAGATCCTCTACCACTATACATCCAAACTCCATATCCTTTCTCTTCCCTAGTTCCATAAGGATGGGGAATATCACAAGGCATCCCTCTGTCAACTCTTCATACTCTCAACTACTAAAGAACTACATGTGGTCCCTATCACATGAACTTCCTCGGAGGAAACTACTACTATTAAAATGGACCTGACCACCCATCTGAAACTAGCCTCCCATGGAAATCAAACACTGAGAATTGTTGTACTGATATCTCTTGAAGATATGTAATGAAATCAATTAACCCCATAATTTTTCTATAAACCCACCTATTCTAGATGGTCATGAAGGAAACTGCCATGACCAGTTCCCCACTAAATGAAATCCTAAATGCCTAAATACTGATAGCCAACTTCCTAAAGCTCTAATCCTCACCAATCCCTACTAGAAACTTAGATTAGGCTCAAGTCTCAAGTAATTAATCTTCTCATTAAATAGTTCCTTATTATAAAACTCAGTATATTTAAGGATTATAAATGGCGTGACCACATTTTTGAACACGAGACATAAATCCTCTTGAAAACATTTCACTATAGACACCTCATCTGAAAAAACAAGTGTATAAATATTTTGGTTATCCTCGAACCTAATCCCATGCTCCCACCACTCTAACTCCCCTTCTAATGGGAGAGAAAATTTTACCTCTTTACTACCCTCATTTTCAATATCAGAAACACTTCATGAGTCACACATTTAATTTTTGTCAACAAAACATCAACCGTATTAAGTTGACCAAGAAATAGTGTCTACCATTGACGTACAAATTTTCACATTTCACTATCTACCAATGGTACAAAAAAATCATATCATTCTTGGATATTACCAAAAGAGATCAAAATATCCTATATATTGGGATCCATCAAAAGATCTAAGACAATCTTCTTGTCCATACCCAAACTCTACCACTAAAAAGGAATAAAAATCCCACTTCCATGTGTCATCCTCATAAGTTGGTCCACATATAAACCTGACCCTCGAAATCCTAGAGTCAGTGTCTACTACCGATACATTTGAATGATTATATGGAATCAAATACCGAAGGACTAAAGAGTTTAGTTGACTTGGTAAACTGAATACATACATCAGTCTTGTATTACCAATAAATATACTAATTACAATAATTTTTTTCCTCCAAGGATAACATGGTTCCATCTAGTATATCCCAACATATGTTTTATAGTACACTTCTTGGATTCATAGGGAAATGAATCACAAGTTGGGTGTGATCTAATTTCTAGTAAGGGAAACATACAGTAGATTCAGTAATGATTCAATGAGAATATACAATAAGGAAATGTATTAACTATAGACACATTCCATATAATATAAAAACTGAGAAAGGAGTATGTAAACAATATGAAGAGGTAAATAAATGAAAACAAATTCCATTAATTGAAATGGATAAGGTGAAATAAATATGTAAAGGTTAATAATTGAAATCAAATTCTGTATAATCAATGATCTGATAATGAAATGCATCCATAGATATTTTGGTGAAAAATATCCTGGAGAAATAATAAAGGAATCTAAATTAATTAAATTATTAATTAATGGAAATCATGTCTCAGGCACATGAATACATATACCATCATGACCATTCACTAGACTGTTTAAAACTATAGGTTGGAACCTATTTAATTTATGTAACTATTTTTTTTTCATGAGACACTATTAATGTATCGTGGGGATATATAATGTCTGGGTCCCACCTATTATTACCATTCCAAATAATACCTCATATTTAATAATCAAAATAAATAATATGTCTTATCATATATCTTTATTGAATAGAAGATATATATTTATTAATATTTCTATAAATAATCTAATAAAATTCAATTTAAAAAATGTATGAAAAATGGTATAAGTTAACATAATAATCATATATATGAAAAATGATATAGATATTTAAGGGAAATTCAATGTCAAATGAACATTGGAATTTGAATATATAAAATAGACAAAGGGAATCAAGGAACTTATTATCAATACTATCATTGGAAAAATCAATCTGAAACCATCCAGAGGAAGAATAATGATGGAATCAATACTACATATTCTTACTATAGTAGTGATAATGGGTTGAATTCATTGATGAATATGAATAATATAAAAATATATTTCATGACCATTCATGAGTATACTACCTGTTTTATTTTGAAACAAATTTTTTAAATTTATTTTCATTGGAATCACTTATAAAAACACTTCATTAATTAATTACACTTTTGATCTTGAAAATGATTATTTTAAGAAATAATAGTGGGTAAATTTATACATGTTGTATGAGGTAAAATGAGCAGTCCTTTGGCATGGTAAAAAGCGCAGAAAAATTTCTTATTCAGAAAGAGATAAGAAGATTCCTTTGAAAAAATTCTAATTAGAAAAAGGTTAAAATTTCTTTAATAAATTAATTTTGAAATGATGAAAATTTTTTTTAATCATTTTTAGAAATCTGAATTTTATAAGAATAATATGTTCTCTAAATAAAGAGATAATGAATTTAGGTTTTATTGTAAATATTTTCTAAAAACTTTTAATTATCGAAGAATCACACAGTGGTATTATTTTTTAATAAAGGTCATGAATAACCAGAGGGGAATAAAATGAAAGGGTTTCATAGATAATGATAAAATTATTTTATATGATTGGAATTTAGGTGTTACCAATCCAGAAGAAAATGGGATTGTAATGTAAACCCTTGAAAATATTTTAACATTGAAGTGAGAATCAATCAATTAGGATATTATGTGTATCAAATGTAAATACAAATAAGGAATTGGAAATAAATCAATAGGTAGTAAAATTTATTTTACACATAATCATATAATATTAATGAAGATAAGGATTTAGTATTAACTAATGAAAATAAACTTGGTTATCAAATTCTATTGCACTTGGAAACTTTTATCATAAATCCACATAGATGAAATAATTAAAATTGAAACAAATAAATATCATGAAGAATGAATGAATCATGATATTATATGAAAAAGTGGAAGCATGTAAATAGGATATAATAATTTAGGTTCACTCCAATAAAGTTAATGTTTTAATATAAATTTAACAAATACAAAAAGAAGTGAGATTGTAATGATAATAATTAAAAATGTTCTCTAGATGAATAATCTTTAAATATTCGAAAGTGTCCCTTATCACTTTGAAAATTTATAATCATAGTATAAATGAAGGAATAAAATTAAATGAAACTTATAATATCATTATAATAGAGATATTGATGATATAAAATGTCGTAGGGTATTATATACACTATATAAAAGGAATTAAGAGCATAAAAACAAATAAATATCAATGGAATATAAATTGAGACGAAATCCCTTACCACGAATTTCCATTATGGTGAACATCCTTTAACTAAATTTATAATGTTTTTACTCAGGTAACTTTTTTATACTATAACCTTATTCATACTTATATTATCATATATTATCTTTATATAATATCTTATTATCAATTTAAAAAAATCATTATTTTCACTCATTTGAGTGTCAATTGCCTAATTTTTTTGAGTTTGTCTTGAATTGTTATTTGTTGTTCATATTTAATTGATCATGTTATAATAATCATAAAATTTAAAATATTATTTAATTATATTATTTATTGAGTATATATGTATTTTTAATAATCCATAAAGTTTGGATATGATAAATGAAATGCATCGTTCATGAAGAGGGTAGGTTGTTCATATGCATGAATGCTACTATCATTTTTTTGTTATATTAATATAATTAAAAGTAAATTATATATATTTATATTATAATTACATTATAATATCTATGTCATAAATGTAATATAGGTTTATTAAAACCATTTTTATAAATTCCATGTATAGTGTGAATGAAACACATCTCTTTGAGGGGATGGTAGTCCACACATCCACAAATGATGATATCATATTCCTAGGAAATTGAGTGAATAAAGGTATGTGTTAGAAAATAATTACAGAAGTATAAAAAAATTATAAATATCATATATAACAAATATAAATAGATTTTACATCATAATTCCCACCATTATAGGTGGTAAAGAAATAATGAACAATCATCATTTCATGAGGCGGTTGTTTGCGGTACATAGCAACAATAACATTGTTACCCATTAGATTGAAGTGTGTGTATGTTTACATTGAAAAATAAAAATAATTTTTTAAATATATTATGTATACTTGTTTTGTTATATAATCATGTAATATGAATAATTGAAATAGTGGAGAAAGAAATAAATCTAAAGAGCAAGAGGGAGGAGGTTGCCTCTTATTTAGGTAACACATTTTCTTTTGCAATAAAGGGTTTATGTGGATGAATTTATGACTTAGGTGAGGATTATATGACATAAAGAGAGATTATAATGATCTATTTGGGTATATATTGGTTGATCCAAAGTTACATTAGAGGTGTGAGGAAGTGGTAGGGGTGAGACCCTTTTTATAGTGGAGGAGGAGTGGCACTATTGTAAATTGTTTGAAAAGGGGTTTCCACCCACCTCCATCACATTGAAATTGGCACCAATAAAAGACCAAATTTGATCCATGGGAATATAAGGTAAAAATAGTTCAAGAAAAGTTATTTTGGAATGATTTTAGGTAATTTTGGCACTTATATTTATGGCATTGTACTTTGTTAAGCTAATTTTCATTAAACTGTTGTTATTAATTTTAATCACCATCACTAATATTTTTTGGAAAAATTTATGTAGAACATAGTATATTTTATAAATTATTAAGATTAATATTATGGAATAAATTTTTCAAAATTCCAATAAAATAATTGGAAGAAATCAATTTAAATTTAATCCCACAATCGGGACGAAAATACAGGTTTTTAATATTAAAATGTTCAAAAGTTATCTATGTTTTTATATCCAATTTCAATGTGAAATTGACTCAAATGAACTAAATTTTTTTCATATAATATTATATTTGTATAATTATAATTTACAAACAAATAAAAACCTGAGTTAACTATATAAATAAACTAGATGAAAAATTTAGTTTTGAATTAAAAATCAATATTTTTCAATATTTATAAAAAAATTAAAATTTAAAGAAAAACACAAACAATTCACCCTAATCTAAGTTTTAATTTTTGATTTAAAATGTAAAGTTTATATTGACATATATAATCTTTGAATGTTAATAAAAATTATTTAAAATATGTTCTCCATTAAAAGATTGTAATATTGCCTTAATAAAAATATATTTTTTATGTTTAATATTAGTATTATTCTTATCTTATGCCTATAAAATCAATTTGAAAAATATAAAGATATGTTATTAAATAAATAATATATATATATATATATATATATTACATTAATATCACTTAATTATGGTAATTAATTTAATTTATTAGGAAAAAACATATTTATGTTCAAAAAATAGTTTTCAATAAAACCCTTTCGATTATATTAAATTTGTTCTTATATTCATTTATAATTTATCAGTAACCAGAAATTTCATTTCATATGTATGTAAACCATATATTTTCATAATTCAGTTTAAAAAATTCATAAACTCTAATATATTGTTTGGGATCAATCTTATTATATTAAATAACTATATTTTAATAACAAGTCATTGTTTGGTAAAAATAGATCTTTCATGTAACAAAAGCCATTGAAGAATCTAATTATTTCATGAGACATATGTTGACTCGGTGTATTGAGAATTTAAATATATAAAATATATTGAATTCATTTAAAAAATTAAATATATTATAAATTATTGGTATATTGTATTCCCTTATGGACTTGGTGTTTCATGTTATATACACTATGAAATACCATGTTCCTGCATTAGATTTTAGGGGCATTACGTTATCAACACATTAATTAAATTCCTTCCTTATAATTTGAATTTGATCCTGGTTAATGAATTTTTTTAATATTTACTACTTTTGAAATCCTACATCTTGATAATGTCTACTAAAAAAAATCCTCTATAAAATAAAAAATGATATATTAAAAGGTAATGTGGAAAAAAAATCAATACATCTCTATGTAATGGAACATTTGTTTCATGTATAGATACATATGTGGAGGAAAATCGTAAATGTTTACAGGGATTGATTGATGTCATCAATCAAAAACAAGTGTATGATCAATGAAAGGTTGGTGTACTCTATTCCCTAAATATTTGATTATTTAGTAGACCATCGGTTCAAAAAAAATGTCTAATGACAAAAATTTATTTAACATACTTTACCTAGTTTTGAAGAATTCTATTATTTACTTTGAATGTAAGGAAATATAATTACTTGATATATTTTGATAAACTAAAATTTTATCCTTTGGTTTTTCTTTGATAAATTAGAAATTAATCTTTTTATGAAAAGAAATTAAAATCATAAAATTATATTGGATACCAAAATCACTAAAATAAACATTTAATAGATCTTAAGACCCATAAATGAGGGAAAAGTATAACAATTTGTCTCTAACTATTCTCTAAATCCAATATAGTTAATAAATTAATATCTAAACATTAAAAGTAACACTAAAAATTCATCACTAATATTTATTCATCAAATTTATTAACTAAAATAAATTGAAAATTAAACAAGAAATTACACATGACAATGTTAGGAGTTAAACCCTTATCATAATTTGTTCACGAGTTTAAGCACTACGGCCTTGTAGAAATTTATTGGTTTTTAACTAGAATACTGGTTTTTCCTTTTTAAAACCATGTTAATATATTTTCTAAAACATATTTAATGGATATAATTTAAATAGAACAAATCACTAAATAGCCTTTTATCAATGGTTTAAAATAACTCCTAATATATAAATACTTCATCCATTTATATCCACATATATTCTTTTATGGTTTACAGTATATCCTATAGAGGAGGGTATTTCTTGAAATGAAAAACCATAGTGTTAAAATAAATTATCTTACTAGAAAAAAATATAATAATTTTTTTGATGTCTAAATCATGGAAAATTATTTTAATTCTATTAAACCCATGTTTTAACCTAGGTTATCCATTTTAAAAATACTCCATAATGATTTTTAATGATATCAAGAATTATCTTATGAATATCCCATTGAGAGTGTCAAACTAGTTGCATAGTAAGGACCATTGTTGTGTACCTAGTTATGTTGGGTCAGGCCCGACAGACCTTGTTAGAGTTGTTACTCATAGGTACATCTATTCTAGAACCACAACCACTTGAATTATCTAGAGATTAATGTATTTCTATGAAGACCCACATAATCTATAATTTATTAAATTTATAGGGTGTTATTATACACTAATCTAAATATTTTACCTTCTGGTCATAGTCTATAATCTATTGTTTCATAAATTTAGTCCCCTAGGTTGCTACTAAACTTTATCTTATAAAAACTATAGAGATCCAACCATAGAAATTTTATAGCTAGTGCCTAATACCATTATAAGGAATCAAATCCCAATAGATATAAGTGTATTTTAGTATTGGTAATCCATATGCATACATGAGTCTTGTATTAAAAATCAATACAGTAATTGAAACATTATTTTGTTTCTTTTGAGGAAAACTTTATTCCATCTAGTATATCCTTTCATATCATTATAGTACATTTATAGTCTTTTTTAGAAAGGAAAAAAATAAGGGTGATCTCAAATGCTCTGTAAGGTCAAAATATAGTACAACTAATAATTAATTAATGAGAATAGTCAATATAGAAATGTAATAACTAAATACACATTACATATAATCAATAAACTGAAAATAGAGTGCATAAATAAAATGAAAAGGTAAATAACTGGAAAAAAAATCCATTAAAATAAATGGATAAGGAAAAATCATGACTCTAAGGTAATTAACAAAAAACATATTCCACTTAACTAATGAATATAGAATGAAATTTTTTCCATAGATATGACGATGCAAAATATCATTGGTAAATAAAAAATAAATCCAAATGCGGGATATGTTTAATTATTGGATGACTTTTCTCATGCACATAAAAATATATACCTTCAAGAAATATCACAACACAGTTTAAAACTATAGTTAGAAACCTTTTTAATTTTCATAATTAATTTTTCTCATCAAAACATGTCGATGCATAAAAGGGGCTATATAAACTATAGGCCCAACCAACATTTCTAGTCCAAATAATTCATCATATAGAATAATCAAAATAAATAACATGCCTTACAAAATATCTTTATTGAATAGAAGATACAAATTTACCAATACATCCCCAATAATCAAATAAATTTCAAAGTAAATTCCATACGAAAAATGGTATATTATTTATGAAATGATAATATCCATGAAAAATTATATGAATATTTAGGGGAAATTAAATGTCAAATCATCATAAGATATTAAATATTTCAACCAGACTAAGAGGACTCAAGGAATTGAATGTCAAGAGAATCCTTTATGAAATAATTCATAAACCATCCAAAGAAATAATTTTGATGTTATTAAATAAAATATATCTAATGTGTCGTAGAAATAAAGGGATTTTGGTTGATAATAAATTGGAATATTATAAAAAGATCTTTTGAACATTTTTTTTGTGGAAAAAAGCATTTTTATTTTAAAAATAATTTTGAATTCCATTTCATTGAAAATAAATTATAAAAAATAATCTATAAAAATTAAACATTTAATCTTATGAATGATGTTTTGATGAAATGAATGAGGTTAAATCCATACAGGTCAGATCAGGTAAAAAAAATTTATTTTTCATGTTAAAAGAGATTGAAATATGCATTGTTCAGAAAGAAACAAGAATTTTCCTTTTAAAAAATAAATGGTAAAAATGTATATAATAAATCACTTATGAAAGGTAAAAATGTATTTAATAAATAAATTTTCAAAGGTAATTTTTTTTCATTTTTTTAGATAACTATGTTCTTGAATAAAAATAGTTCTCCAAGTAAAGAGATAAATGAAGTTGTGATTTCATGAAGAAAGTTTCTATAAAATTTAAAGTACCAATGATTGGAAAAATTATAATACTATTAATAAAGGTCATGAATAACTTATGGAGATGAAAATTAATGTTTTTATTATAAATTTATCAAATAATTTTCTATATTTATAATTTAATAGAAAAAATTCATGAAACAAAATATTTTTATAAATTAAACCAATGAAAAGATTATAATGTTTATGTGAGAATCGATCAATGAGTAGATTATGTTTATAAAAATTTAAATAAAAATAATGAAGCATAAATAAATCAATAGATATTAAAAGTAATTATACACATATTCAAATAATATTGATGAAAACTAGGTTGTAGTATAACCTAATGAAAGAAAATTGGGTAATGAAATTCTTTTCGAAAGGGCATCTTTTAAATAAAATCCACATAGATGAAATAAATCAAATTTGAAATTAGAATATCATGAATAATGAATGAATCCTGATATTATATAAAAAATTGGAAGTGTGTACACCATATAAGAAATTAGGTTCACAAAAATAATGTGATTGTTTCAAGATAATGTCAACTATTACCGAAGGAAGCGAGATTGGAGAGAAAATCATTAAAACTGTTCTAAAAGAGAATAATCTTAAAACATTCTAAAGTGTCCCATAAAAATTTAAAACTATTAAATCATAATATCCATGTAGTAATAACATTAAATGAAACTTATTATATAATTATAACAAATTTATTCATGATATAACATGTCAAATTGTAGTATATACGCAATATAAAAAAACTAGGTGGATAACAACAAATAATTCTTAATAGAATGTAAATTGAGACAAAATCCCTTAACTTAAAAATACTTTCAGGTGATTGCACATTATATTTTCATATAATGGTTTTAAACATTTAACTATGTTATAATAGAACCATATTAATAGTTATGATTGCATATATGATCTTCTTATAATATCTTATTACCTGTTTGCTAATAGTATTTCATTATTTTCATAATTAAGGGTACAAATTTCCTTGTTTTTTGAGTATGTTTTCACTTATTATTTATTTAATATTTTATATTGATCATGGTTTCATCATCTTAAAATTTTATAAAATTATAAAATTATTATATATATCTAGTATATATATATTTTAAATAGTCTAAAAATTTTTGTGATAATAAACGAAATGAACTGTTCATGGAAACGATAGACCATATGTATGCACGAATGCTACTTTTATCTATTTTTTATATTTGAAAAAAGTAAATTTAATGATATATATTTTTGTTATAATTATTTTATAATATCTATGTTATATATGTTTCATAGGTTAATTAAACCTATCCTTTATATATTCCATGTATATTCTGAACGAATCACATCGCTTTGATTGGTAGTAGTCCAAACTTCCACAAAAGTGTATGTGTTTTTTAAAGAATTAAAGAAATAAAAACAAATTATAAATATCATATATATCATATATAAATATAGTGACCATCATAAATCCGATAATTATTAGTGGTAAAGGAAGAATAAACAATCATCGTTTCGTGAGGCAGTTGTTCATCGTACACATAACGAGTATACTCGCTACCCATTAGATGGATGTGTGTGTTTGTGTAGATAAAAACATTAACATACCAACATATAAATTTATTTGGAATTATGGTGTTATTATATGATAGTTTAAAAAGAAAAATTTAAAGTGTGGAGAAATAAATAAAACTAAAGAGCTCAAGGGAGGAGGTTACCTCTTATTTGGGTAACACCATTTGTTTTTCGCCAAAGAGAATCTGTGGGTGGACTTATGCCCAATTATATAATTATATGATTAGGTAAGGATTTTTAAGATCTTTTTGTGAAGTGTTTATTCTACACAAAGTCTCATGAGAAGTGTGAGGTATTTGGATGGTTGAGTATCTTTTTATAGTGGGGGAGGAGTGACACTCTTGTAAATTTTTGGAATGGGGATTCCACCCACGTTTTAAAATTGAATGTGGCCTTTATAAAGATAAAAAATATATCCAATGTATTATAGTGTAGAAATATTTATATATAGTGGATTTGGATATGTTTCTATGTCAATTATTCTCTTCAGTTTAAGGTTTAGTCCCTTATTAAGCTAATTTTTCTCTTATTCATTTTAATTAATTTTAATAACATTCCCAAATATTTTAAAAAAATAAGTTTACCTTATAAAAAATTATTAATTTTTATAATAATATATATTTAATCCATTTTCAGAAATTCCAATCACTTAGGTTCGTTAAATTAATTTAAATTTAATCTCGCAGACGAGAAGACAATGTGGGGTTTTAAAGTAAAAACGTTCAAAAGTTCTCTATGTTTTTATATAAAATTTCAATGTGAAATATATTAAAATGAAATAAATTGGTTTAATTGATATAAATTTGGTCTAATTTTACTTTTAAACCATATCAAAACAAAATTAATCTATATAAATATATATGATAAAAATAAGTTTTTTATTAAAACCCAATATTTTTAAATATTAATAAAAAAATTAAACTACACAGAAACACACAAAAAATCCACCATAACTTAATTTTCATGTTTACCTTTCAACATTTATGTCTATTTTGACATATAAAATCTATAAAGTTTCAAATATTTGGATTTAAAATAGGTTCTCCATTAAAAGGCGGTAAAAGTGCCTTAATAAAAATATTAGTTTTTATATATAAAATTGGTGTTATTCTTATCTCACATCTATCAAACCTTTTGGAAGAATATAAATAATATTTTTGGAATATATTCTATATATAATACATTAATATCACTCAATAATTTTAATTAATTTAATTTATCTGGATAAAAGAGCTTTGTGCGCATTAAATAGTTTTCTACAAAAACATTCCCTTTGTATTAAATTAGTGCTTATATTTATTTCTATCTAATTAGTAAAAAATGAATTCATTTCATATAAGTGTTTCCATATATTTTAATAATACAGTTAATAAAATTAATAAACACTAATTTAACAATTATGTTAAATCTTATTATATTAAATAACAATATTGTAATAATATATTATTGTTCGTTAAAACTCGATCTAGCATGTAACACAAGCCATTGAAGAAACTCTTTGTGGCAGGAAATGTATGGTTAAAAAGTGTCGCATGAATTTAAAGGTATAAAATATAGTGAAATTTTTAAAAATATGAAAAATATTATAAATTCTTGGGATATTATATTTTCTTATGCGCATGGCATTTCTTGTGTCACAAACCAACCTGGGTCACCCTCGAACCGGTCAGCTGAGCCAATCTGTGACATGGACTCAAGGGAATTCCAAATCCCCATGGGCTGGAAAATAATGTTGGGAATCAAAAGAGTAAATGAAATGGGAAATATGTTTCCTAATAATAAAAAAATAACGGAACATAGGGAAGATGAACAAGTAGCACAATTTATACATAAATATCTAAAGTGAACAATATTGTACATGAATCACAAAATACCAGAAAAATAAAAATATACTATACAATGACCCAACTAAACCTAAAGAATAAAACTACTCCATGTGACCCCCTGAGGTTAACCTTCTAAACCGAACCCAACCATCACCCATGACGATCGATACCAAGATGAAAACTTACAACAGAAGCTAAAAACAAGAAAGAACGGTAGGCCTGAGTATAAAATTTCTTATAGGCCAGCCTAAATAATATAATCCCAATTCACATCCATAAAAAGAAATGAAACATAAAACTCAATTTCCACATACAATATATGAATATATTTTTTTTTAATAATTTTTCTATACAAAACCAAAAAAAGTCTATTGCCCACATTTTCCATTGAAACACATACTCTATTTCAAAAGTGGATTTGTATTCATTTATGAAACTTCTCTACAACCATTATAAATAAAATTTAAAATAGTTTATAAATTTTAAATATAATGAATATTTCTCAAGGAAACTAGTACAAAAATTATACAATGAGGGAAATGGAAGTAATCACAAAAGGATAACCAAGTAACATGTGTCACCATCTTACGCTACATGCAACTAAGTGCCAATAGAAATGGGTGAAACTAGGAGCTCATGAATAATCTTGAACATACTAATACATAATACAAATCCCCAGAAGCCTTCCTCATAGGATGAAATAAAAATCACCCTAAATACATATGGCTGAATGAACTCTGGATATATGGATGGGAAAATCCCATATTAATAAACCAAATATGTCCACCTACTATGGGCCTCCAACTAGTGGGTAATGTAGAAAGTGAAACAATCATTCTCAAAAAAATTCACTAATGATTATAGGTTCCGATGACTCATGTATAAAGGTGGTGAGTCAACTAATTCCAAATGATAATATAATCTCATGCATATATAATAACAATTCAATAACAGGTCTCACCCCGAGCCACCCCAAGGTTCCATGTCTTTCCTTAAAACTCATAGATCAAAAATATTTCCTAACCGAGGATCTCATATTCCATATAATTTAATGGGCCATGAGGATTCCACAAAGAGGATATATCACCCATTACATATTAATTTAAAAAAGTAATGATTATATCCTAAGGAGGGTTTCTGCAAAAAACATTTTCACCACATTTGTAAAAGTGCCAAAGAGGCCTCAAGTACACTTCTCAAAAGCCATCATTTATCAAATAACCAAACCATCATTTCAAAAATGTGAAATCACACTACTTTTTTTATTTCATAGTCATTTAGAAAACAATTCCTTTGAATTACTCACACCATATTTACATGCTAAAAACATTTTCATCCAAATTACTAACAGACCATTATCTAACATGACATGCCATTAAATTTTCATGGCCGAAAACCATTTATAAATACATTTGATAAAATCAATACAACCATTTTAGTATCAAAACTATATTTTAATTGAAAAAATATTCATTAATTTTCATAAAATATCCACAAAATCCAACCAAGAATTTCATCAAACACTTGGTATGAAAAATTAAACAAAACAACAGAATTTATCACAAAATAGTTCAGAAATACCACTTCGCACACAAAATTTTGATCCAAGTATCACAAAAAAATATTTAACAGATAAGTAAGTTTCCAAAACATGAAACCAATAAATCCTAAATAGTAATGGTATGTGGAAATGGAAACCTACTTGAAATAGAATATAAGAAAACAACGCACAACCGAAATGACTCAAAGAAGGTTCCAAGAATCCAAACCACCCACAAGTAACTGTACGAAGGAAAAACCACCATTTTTGTACCACCCTTTCAAACTAGTTGAAGATATACCAACAAAAAACATATAAATCCACTTGTAGGGTATTTGAGGAGCCAAAAACCAATAGGGGAGGATTTGTGGTTGTAGGGTTTAAGTAGAGGAGGTTATGGGAAGAAAACCCATTTAAAAATCAGGATAAAGGCAAAAAATAACCATTTATTAGTGGATTTATTGGTTATATTGAACAGTTTAAAAAATCATGATATTTCCCACTATCTTGTGTTGCATTGGCTACACACTTTGGTTTCATAGTTATTTAAATAGTGAGACCAATCCATGTGACCCCTACATACACAACTGAATGGTTAAACTAACCATGTTCCTTAACCATGTGACCTAGTAAAAGTCCCCAAAAATCACCCTTTTCACTATAAAACTTATATATCTCAAGTGGATAAACCTTAAAACAAATATACCCCATGAAGAGGTTCCACTACACTATTGAAAAATTCATTTTCCAAGACACATCCACTATATAAATGTCATGATAACCAAAAATAGGTCCAAACCCACACCAAACCTCCAAAACATAAAATTTAAATATGGAACACCCAAAACATGGGTGAAAAACCAAGATCCAAAAGATATGTTAAAAAATGGATGAAAATAAAAATCCATGTGTAATAAGTATCCCAATAATAACTCATTCCACCTTTGTAAATCCACATAATTTTATAGTTCATTGATCAAGACAAAAAATTTCCACAACAGTATGATTCCAAACACCCTAATGAAAAACACATCATCCACTACGAAAAAAACTCACACCTATTTTCTAAGGAAATCCAACAAACCAAGACCAGTATTTGAGAAATTTCATAAAACTCAAACTACAACCCACATAACCAAACTACAGAAGAAACTATTGGGTGTTCTAAAAAAGTCCAACATTTTCCCAAATAGAGAGGATCTTAAGATTAGATAACCACAAAAACCTTGAATTGTCAAGTAAACATCAGAAATTGCATCATATAACGAACATGGGGAAGCTTGAGCATAAACACCACCATTTGAAGCAAACTTGCTCCGATATAAATAGAAGAAACTTCAATTGGAACCTACGGAAGATCTCCCTGCCATTATGGAACTGACATGACTAGACAGACATGGGAAACCCTACATGGTCCAACTTATAACTCTCCATAGAGGACAATAAATAGTGGCCAATAAACCCCACTACAGGGAAAAAATTATTCAAAATAAACTTCAATGAAAATAGTGGACCAATCCATAATTCATCATCATCACTATTTATGAACACCTCATGATAAACATAATCAAAACTAAAACCAAACCACAAGAACAACCATTCATGGGGACAAGAAAATAGAGAAACATAAACTATCCTCTATCCACCACTTTAGATAAAATCCAAACTAGAGTTTCCCACACTACGAGGATTTCTAACTACACAAGTGCTTCAATTCAAGACATATGGTTGGATCCCTAATTCAAACTCCTTATATTTATTCCACATGTAAGAACACATCACGCCACACAAAAACAAAATATCACGACCCACTATGAAACTTAATTGCTCAAACAACATACATTTACCCAAATAAGAAGATATAATATGCACACACCCTTATTTATCAGCATTAACAAGGAGATGAATGAAAAAGGAACTTGATCAAATACACCCAACACCACCTAGCAGAACATCTATAGACAAGAGAATAATCATAACAAGAAGAAAATTTAAATGGATCCTAAACATAAAGGTAGTTAACTTAACCATTAATGACTCAGTCAACATAAGGAGACTGAAGTTCAATTATATTTTTCTTATCCACTTTTTTAATTCAATAGGATCCACTTAAAAATAATTTAGAGTTGTATTCAACTTTCAAAACCGAAGAAGTAAATCCTTTGGTTGATTAATAGGAGGTTATTATAACATGGAACCACCCAATGATGCACCAGGATTATCCATCAAATCCTTAAGTGGGTTAACTCTAAGAAACCTGAAATCAAATTGTTCAATAAAAACCAAACCATTAACCAAGACACCCCTCAAATGAATTCCTACCTAATGGAAAATCGACTAAAAAATTACAAAACTTTTCTAAAATCCCGCTAAACCTAACATCAAAATGAGATCACCAAAATCATTTATAACTATGAACCCAACATGAGCAGCACTTCAAAATCACATGATAGTACTCCATACAATATTGGTTTTCAATACAACATAATTTTCATCATGAAAAAATTTTTTACAGAAAAAAACTTGGTGGATTTTTACACTCACTAATGTTACTCCTTGGACTCTCACTCATTTTCTCATTCATGTGCCACCCTATGCACCCATAATCCTTGTCAATTAATTTCTCATCCTCTCAGATCAACCTCCTTCAAATTTCAATATATATCTAAGCTAGCTATCAGCCATGTAAAATACAAAAGGTCAAAACAAAACATTCCTATTTTCCATTGAAAACACTCCACTCAGGCTTTTCACACATATAATCCTATATTCATTTAAAAATTAATACAAAATTTCAAAATAACATCAAACATGAATCAAAAAATATTTTAAAATATCAAAAATAAACCTATTTTAATCCATTAAAAATAAAAACTCATACCATTCAAAACATTTCAGAATCTCAATAAACCAATTCCCTCGAAATCATTTTCATAAAAACCTAATCTTTCTCATTGTGTGAAAATTTACAAACTCTATTCATGAAAACATTTATGATATTTAAGAATAAAATTTCAAAAGTCTATAGATTTATATTATAAAAATTCAATCAATTTAATACATTTTTTGTTTTACCCTAAAAAGGGTCATTTTACAAAAAACCATTTTTCTAATGCCACCCTCAATGTTAATTCTAAACATCATTTTCCCCAATTTCCAAAATCCAAAATTACCACTAAAACATAATTTCCACAATTCTAGCACAAGGGTATTGAAAATAATTTCTATAATTAATTAATACTCAGAGAAACTCATAATAGGTAAACTAGTGTCAATGGGTGACTTGGCCATATAGTTTGTAGCCATATTCCAAACACACCATCACCATGGAGAGCCTTATACAAGAATTCCCCAATATACACATGGATTCTTATACCCCAAGAAGTAACATAGGCCACTATCCCAACTCTTTATTCATATCCCAAACACCAAAAAATCTAGAAATACAAAATAAACAAACAAAACCAAACATCCCATAGAAACCTGATGATCAAAATGATCATGGTTTCCTAAAATTTTTCTAGTTCCCACCTATAATGTACCTCTATTACCAATCCCTCTACCTTGAAATAGAAAATTAATATAGGTATATCTAAAAAGTAAGGTCCTCTAATGACATGACCTACTCCAATACCATTTTCTCATGAACCAACCCAGGTTGACCTCGAACCAGTCAGCTGAGCTAATCCGCAACATGGACCAAATGGCATTCGTGATACCCACGAGATGGAAATTAGCACCAGGAATACATAGAGAAAAATAAAATGGAATGATTTAACCTAATAATAAAAAATAACTAAATAGTGGAAAGATAAAAAAGAATCCCAATTTATACAACAATATCCAAAGTGACCATCTTTGTACAAGAATCTAAAAATACCAAAAAACTAAAAAAATCACTTTATAATGAACCAAATGAACCCGAAGACTGAAATGTCTCCATGTGACCCCCATGGTCACTCTCTAACACAAAAAAAATATTTCCCACAATAATTGATAAAAATATGAAAACCTACAGCAAAATCTAAAAATAAGAAATAACTATAGGCGTGAGTGTTAAAATTGGATATGCTAGCCTGAATAATCTATTATCAATGCACATCACTTAAAATAAATGAACCAAAAAATTCAAGTGTAATATAAAATATATGATGAATTTTTTTAATACATTTTCCAAAGAAGACCAAACACGTTCCATTTCCCTCCTTTTGAATTTATACTATATCAGTTTTTTAAAAGAGGATCCTCATCCATATATAAAACTTTTCTATAACCATTTAACAAAGAAATTAAAACATTTTATAAATTTAATTTAGAAACTATTATGCTCAAGGATACATGTTTAGAAATATAATAACGAGGGAAATATAAATAGGTGCGTAAGGATAACAATGAAACATGTGTCACAATCACACACTACAAGAAACAATGTTCCAAAAGACATGGGTGAACCTAGTAGATCTTGAATAATATAGAACATAGTAATACATAAGACCCATCCTCAGAAGATTACATCACATGATGAAATAAAAATTTCCCTAAATAATCCTACCCACCCTATCTCAGGATAGACTAAGAGGAATATCCCATAACAATAAACCCAATGTATCCCCCTATCCATTGGCAAGCAGCTAGTGAGTAATCTAGAAAGTGCAACTATTGTTCTCCACAAATTATCTCATTATTATAGGTTCCCATGTATCATGTATAAAGGGGGTGATAAAACCATTTCCAAACATCCATCTAACTATATTAATATATAATAATAATTCAACAATAGTTCTCACCCCAAGCCACCCCAAGAATCCATCTCTTGTATTAAAACTCATTGATCACATAAGAGTCCCTACTGAGGATATTCTATTAAATACACATAAAAGGGTCCTGAGGATTCCACAATCAGAACATCTTACCTATTAAGTATTCATATTAATAAGGCAAGTTGATTTAACAAAGAGAATTTCTCAATAAATGTTTTCACCACATTCATAAATGTTCCAAAAAGGCCTCAAACACACTTCTCAAGAATCATTATTTATCAAAGAAAAAAACCAACCTTTAAAAGAGGTTCATGCACATGGATTTTTATTTCACAATCATGCATAAAATAACTCCTTTGAATCACTCACATGATATTTATAATCTATAACTATTTAAACAAAATTATAATCAGGTAATTTTCTAACACGAAATTCTATTCTATTTTTATGATCCAAAATAATTTATAAATTTATTTGGCAAAATAAAAATAGCCATTTAGATTTCAAAAATATATTTTCGAATCTAATCATGCTTTAAATGACACAAAATATCCAAAAAATCCTACTAGAAAATTTATTGAACACTTGGTGTGAAATATTAAATAAAAAATGACATTTATCACAAAATAATGACAATTTGCCACTTTGCGCACAAAACAATTTATCCAAATATCAAACAACAATATTTAACAAATAAAAAGGTTCTAAAAGTAGGAAACCAATGAATCCTAAACATTTAATGTAACTAAAATGGGAAACCTACCTCAAATCACATACACTTAAATGATTACCAACCATAATGACACCATGAAGGTTTTAATAAGAAATAACATCCACAAGGAACCCTATGAAATAAAAATAAACAATTCCACACCACCCTTTCAAACCAAATGATAATCCATAAAGAAATGACATTGAAATCCACTTAGTTGGAATTAAAGAGCCAAAAACCACTATGGGAGTCATTTTGGTTATAGGTATGAAATAAGTATGGATAAGGGAATATAAAGCAATTAAAAAGAAGGATAAAAGACAAAAAGATCCCTTTCCCAAGTAGGTTTCATGGTTTAACAAACCATTCAAAACACAAGCGATTTACCACATTCTAGTGCTATATGGGATACACATATTGGATGCATGGTTTATTAAACCATGTGACAAAACCATACCACCCCTTCAAACTTATCTCTATGATTAATCTAACCATTCACTTTAACCATGCAACTTAGAAAAATTCCCAATAAAATATACTTTTTCACCCCAAAAATCATCTATCTCATGGGGATAAACCATCCATAAAAAATTCCCCTTAAAACAGAGCCAATAGGGGTGTTATATACTAATTTTCCAAGCCATATCCTCCTCATACCATTTATAATAATGAATAATAGGTCCAAATCTATGAAAAACCTAAAAAACATAAAATTTATATCTAGAAAACCCAGAACTCAGGAGAAAATCCAAGAGGAAAAAGATAAGTCAGAATAATGGATGAAAAAAAATCTAGGTATGAAAGCATGTCACTCATGCAATAAAATACAATGTTCCTACTTTATATTTTTAGGGTGTTACATTCTCTCATTGTTAATTAAATTTCATCCCAACAATTTAAATTCAATATTTTTGATAGATTGTTTGATATTTCTTATGTTTTAAATGCACAATCATGATAATTTTTTTATCAATAATTCTATATAAAATATATAATTTAATGTAGAAATTTCACATGTACTATCATTTAACTATATATCTAATTAAGAGAATAATTGTTCTAATTAAAGATACATACATGGAGGAAAATCATAAATGTTTATAGGGAATGTATAATTCCATCAATCAAAAACAAGTGAATGATCAACAGAATATTGAGGGACTAAATTATATAATTTTTATTATTATTTTGAAGACCATCCATTTAATAAAAATTAATATATTAGGAAAACATATTATTTTAAGGTACTTTTCTTACCGGTGAGGAATTACATTATTTACCAATAATATAAGGAAATATATTTACTTGATATATTTCTATAAACACTATATTATCACTTGGTTGTTCATAGATAAATTTAAAATATATCTTCTTACACTATGAAATTAAGATCCAAAATTTAGCATTGATTCCCAAATCATTAAAAAACTTCTAACTGATCATAAGAACAATAAATGTGTGAAAATTATTACAGTTTGTCTCTAACTATTATCAAAGTCAATACGATTAATATATTAATATGAAAACCTAAAAATAAACACTACTGATTCATCATTAATATTTATTCATTAAATTGTTTGTCTAAAATCAGTGGAGTAATAACCAGGAAATTACATAGGCCAGTGCTAGGAATGAAACCCTTATTGTCCTTTGGTGAAGGTTTCAATTTCAATAGCCACTCCATAATTGATAGGTTGTCACTCGAAATACAAGTTGTCCTTTTCTAAAACCAAATTAACTTATTTTATAAAATAATTAAGATGGATATCCATAAAATTGGGTAAATAACTAAATATCCTATTATCCAAGGATTCTAATACATCTACAATACATCAAAACTTTCTCTATTTATGTCTTCATAGGTTATTCCATGGTTTGGTTCTAATCCCATAGTTTGAGAAACATATATAATATTATAAAATAAAACATATAATAATTTTTAGATATCTAAATATTGAAACATTATTTTAAATCTAATACACATAAGGATTAACCTATTCTTTTCATTATCAAAATCCATCATAATGGTTTGAAACGAAAATGTGAATTATCCAAAGAATATCCCAAAGGAGTGTCAAACCTGGTGCACAATAAGGACCGTTGTTGGTACCAGGTGACGTGGAGTCAGGTATGACACACCTTATAAGAGTTTTTACTCCTATGTACATCTGTTCCAAAACCATTACATCTTGCAGTATCTAGATAGGGATTTATTTATAAGAATACCCCCATAATATATACATTACCAAAATTCTTGTGTTTCCTTCTATAAAAATACTTAAAGTCCACCTTATTGTTATGTTCATTAATGTATTTTTTCTAAATAGTTCACATGTTTTCTAATAAACATCCTATGATAAGAACTAAAGAGGACCTACCCTATAAATCATAGAGCCAATGCCAACTACCATTAAATTGGAATTATTACATGGAATTAAATCCTATTTTAATGAATATTTTTGAAGTATTGGTAACCTAGATACATTTATAGGTCTTGTATTATTATTCAATACTAAAATTAAAATAAAATTTTTGTTTCTAAAGGATAACATTACTACATATATTATATCACTGAATATCTTTCACTGTACCTTTCATGGACTCTTAGGGAATGGAATCATAATCATGGAGAGCTCAAATTCTTAGTAAGGTAAAAAAAATTGTGGAATCAATAATTAATCAATATGAATAGACATTATGGTAATGTAAAATTGACGAAACATTCCATGAAATTAATAAAATGAGAAATGAGTGTGTAAACAATATAACAGAGAAAATAACTGAAAAAATCCAAGGAATAAATGAACTAAGAATGAAATGAATCTATAGATGGCACGACCCTCTCCCTCCAAGGATGACCCTCCTGATCTGACAATGAAGAAAGAGATATATTGATCCCTGAGTCCCGCCTCCAGTAGGCCTCGGGGTGGCGACCTACACCATGGGTTTATAAATCTTAGAGAATGGGATACATTACCCTTTATTTTAATATTAACCAAGATCAGTGGATAAGATATATCAAGATAAAACAACTAAAAGAAATATATATATAAATGAAAACCAAAACCATCCCACATGCATGTTTGAAAAAGTAATTGATACAAAATCAAGAGTCTCCAAATTAAATAACTAATGAAAATATAAGAAGAAATACATTAACTATACCCAATGTTCGAGCTAGTACCCCAAAACACGTTCCACATAGTCCTCCCAAAATCCTAAAAATAGTTTTATATATGTATGGTGAGCATTCAAGTATACTCAATAGGAAAATAAAATGTATATCATGATCATGTGGGGGAGATATACTAATTCCCTTGTGAGAAAAAAAACAAAACTGAAAAGCACATAACAGGGTATACAATCCATCCTAAAATTTTACCATGGTACAATCACCAAATAACTCATGCCAAGTAAAGTAATAGAGTAAACACATCAATGATAGGGTATCCTACACCACATTCCCACTAATTATCTACACCCAAACCCTGAAAGAAGATGTCTTGGTTCTCCAACCTCTTCCAAACAAACCATACCCCTTCTCGTCTGCACACACCTGGGCCTCACAATAACATCTCATTCCACCCGAAGACATTATAGGTCCATACACCACACCACATCTTGATGACCCCTAGAAAGTAGGAAACATATAATGTTGAAGACACATGGGAAGCACAATTCACCCTCAAAAACTTGGGCCACACAAACCAAAACATTTTTGAAGAATCTTAGGCTATCACTGCAAGAAATAGGGATTAGGTAAGAGCGGGGGGTTAGGTATCCGTCCTCCCAAATATATGTTTTGGAAAGACACCCTCTCTTATAATATTGGGGGTGTTCAGAACATAATTCTCCACTTTTTTGGGGTGTGTGTAGAAATCACATGGAACCACATTTATATATAGGTATCAAACACTCATCCCAACATATGTGATTCCAAAAAACTACAAGCTCGTAAAACTAACTTCCATGATACCTCTAAATGCAATTATTAGGATGAATGATAGTCACTTCTGATACTGATAAAATAAAGACTCTTAAAACCCAGTAATTTTTATTTTATTAATCTATTACCAGTTATTCCATCCTTCCATGGGAATATAACAACCATAGTAGACAGAAAACCTCACAACCATTCTAAACAGAGGAATAATACTATGATAAAACACACTACTTCACACTTTCTATGCAATTATCACCCAATCCCACGACTACCACTACCATTATTCAATGTAATTCATCCCAACATAATGAAAAAACCTGCAATTCAAAATTTCACCATCAAACATATAACATCAAAAACATACTTGGTAGCCCAACCGTATATCCACACAATTCATAGTAAACCCAAAAAAATACACATCCCAATTTTTTTCTTGCTACAAAATAGAACCCACTAATTCCACAATCAATCAATCTCTCAACCTGAGATTCATTTAATCCCTTAAACGGTCCACACACACCATCGTTCTCCCAATATTAAAACCACACAACCGTACAATGTACATGAAAGAAAATATTCACACACAACACACATCCACACCAATCAAGGAAAGGTGTTATCATATTTAACATACATATTATTTAAAATCAAATGGATAATTCAGGGGTCATGACAGAGTATGTTCGATTCAAAGGAATTGATTCATATAATGAAATATATGTGGTTAAGAAATTTTATATTCATAACGTATTTTATAGAGGATCAAAAATAAATATAAAACAACCATCATAGGTTTGAAAACAAAGACAACCAAAAACTATGATTTTCACTAGGCATAAAGCCTATGTAGATCACAATATTAGTAACAAATAAAACATAATCATGCTTCACTTTTCACCATCCCATATATATTCATATTAAAAAAATCATTTTATCATTATTTATTTGTAATATTTATATCTTCACAAGAGAACATTCATACACCTACCCCATGTGATACAAAACTAAAATTAGATGAATAGATCCCTACTTGGATCAACCGTCAATCAACAACTCCAGCTTCCACTAAAACTGGGGGGGTATGTGAGCAGTAGGAAGGAATCCAAGGAAAAACTAGATTCAAAGGCCACAACAAAACACACAAATCCATAGGGAAGGAAGGTTTTTGGGTTCACCAAGATAAAATGGAAGTGCTCAAGGGATATACGACCATAGATTTAGAAAACGTTTATGTCCTATTTCAATGGAAGGTATATGATTTCAATGTACTTAAAAGTTGGTTTTTATGCACGAACACATGGCTTGGCTGTCTCAAAGTCTTGAGGTGTTTGGATAATAATATATTTAATATCCTTTGAAACTAATTTCAAAATGGCAATACAAGGTTTTGAACTCTATTTACGTCCAATAAAAGTAAGAGGGGAGAAATTGGGAAAACTGGGAAAAGATTGAAATGACTCACCATTGGGTGAGTCACCAATGTGACTCACAGACACCACTCACAAAACCACTACCCAATGGCACTCACTGACTATGATTCACTGACGTGAGCTACCGACAGTGAGTCACCAATGCGACCCACTGACGTGGTATACTAGTAGTGAGTTTCAAATGTGACCCACCAATGCAACCTAGCGACAACAAGTCACTGACATGACCTACCAACAACGCATCACCGAGGTGACCTACTGAAATCCCATCAATGATGCGACCTAGAGATGTAACCAACTGATAGGGAGTCACTAACACAACCCATTGATCTGACCTAGTGACAACAGGTCACCCACATGACCCACCTGTGTTACCTACCGATAGCACGCCACCGACATGACCTTTTGACATTGAGTCACCGACACAACTCACCGAAGTGTCCTACCATTGGGAAAAAATTTGAAAAACAAGAAAACTATTTAAATGAGTCACCCTAAGCTCCTAAAACACCTCAAACACTGGATTTTCACAAAGGAATGGATCAGAGGTGTCCAGGACATTACAATAGATACCTCTCACACTATTCTCCCCCTTGAGGATTTAAAACCAGTCACTGAAGAAAGTGGGGTTTGAAAAACCACCCCATAAGATACCTCTCAAGGATAAACCTACATATTGGTTTCAAAGATTAGGTGAAACCTAAATATACAAGAACACCTCCTCCAACATCTACTACCTCCAACTGACTAGAAGACACACCACATGAGCACCAGAACGACACTGTCCAAACACATAAATTAGGGAATTCTTTCCTCTATGTCGAGATACTATACACTCAAGGTGACACTATGTTTCCCTCATGGGATTAATCACATATAAATTAATGCATCATGGTTAGGACTCAGGTCCTCTTATCCTCATGGTCAGGACTTTATCACACATAACATAACAATGAAACAAATCTTCTCTTAGAAAACAATGATTAAGAATTACATCAAAGAGAAAAACACACAAGAAAAACAGAAAACAACTCTGGATACTGGGAAAAAAATTTCTCATCTCATTACCAAGTACTCTTTTCCAGGACACGATGCCTCCACAACACACAAAACAAAAAAATGGTCCACAGTTGGACCACCTTCTCTTGACAATCCTCGATCTCTACAGGCCACTCCACAAAAGTCATGTCATATTCGACTTCAAAATCTCCCCAGTCAATGAAATAAGAGTCATCATGAATATTCCAGTGAAGCTCTGATATAGGAAAGTGGTTGTGGATCCTCTCTAACTGTAGTGGCAGTGCCAACTAGAATTCCACCTCAATAACTCTCCCCATAACCATGATGGTTCCGATGAACCTGGAAGAATGATTGTCACTCTACTGAACCTCCACTACCCATATGGAGGGGAAACCTTCAAGAACACATGTTCCCCAACCTAGAACTACAAGGACCTCCTCCTATGATTGGTATAAGGCTTTGCTAGTCTTGTGTTCCCTTCATCCTCTCATGGACTTTCTAAAGATGTTCTTTTATGGTCTGAACCACCTTAGAATAAAGAAAAGCTATCTCCCTACCCTCTTAAAAATTCTTGGGTACTTCCCAAGAAAAAAATTCCTCAAACTTCGATGGATCCACTGCGACACCTTGCTGATACACCACATTTCCAAGGATGAGCACCACCCGCATCCAAAATGCGCACTTGGACAAAATTTTGTAGAGTTTGTGGCATTGAAGAACCTCTAAGATAGTCCTAAGATTCTCAGTATTCGCCTCCTCTAACTTTGAGTAGATTAGGATGTCATCAATGAATATGAAGATGAACCAGTCTAGGAACTCATTGATGATAGAGTTCACGAGTCCCATGAACACAACAAGGGAAATCGTAATAGCGAACAACATAACCATGAACTCAATGTTCCCATACCTACACCTGAAAGTAGTATTTGGGATATCACCTTCTTTCACCCTCAGCAGGTGATACCCAGACTAAATATCAATCTTAGAGGACCCAAATTCACCCCTCATCTAGTCAAAACGATCTTCTATTCTCAGGAGAGGGCAACAATTCTTGACTGTCACTGGGTTCAACCTTCGGTAGTCTATGCACAACCTCAGACCATCATGCACATTATTCACAAACAAAATTGTATCACCCCCTAGTGAAACTCTAGGTCAGATAAATCTCTTCTTCATCTGATCATCTATTTGAATAATTTACTCCCATAACTCAGAAGGTTCCATTCAATATGGAACCATCAAAATCGTAGAGGCACCAGGATGTTGGAGTATCCCAAACTCAACATCATGTTAATGGGGGTAATGTCACAACCTCCTTTGGTAAAACATCCAGAAAATCCCCTAAAACATTGGGAACCTCATCCATATCACCATCCATTGATTCCACAAACATCTCAGCTAATAATGAAAGAAGGTTCTCTTTATGATGACTTCCCATATGACCAATCCACTCACAAACGAATGCCACATGCTAGCCATCCATGTTTGAAACTACACCCCTTCTCTATAGGCAGTCAATAACATCATGTATAGTGTATAAACAATCAATTCCAAGGTTGACATTGAATATTTTCATAGGTAATAGGAAAAGATACACATGGTACTGATGAGGTCCCATCTTCAGTCTACTAACTTTGCACACATTAAATAGGATGGTTGACCTCTTACTGGAATACTCAACACTATAGGTAAAAAGTAGCCTCTCTATTTCTATCCCCAAAAAATGAGATAGAGTGGGTGTAACAAATGAGTGTAAAGATCCCAAATCAAACAAATCAGAAGAAAGAGTACATAACAAATTAATTGTACCTTGAATGATCTTCGTCCCTATTTGAACTGATGACTCTATAGTGTGTAATTGATCACCCTCCGTTCCTATGATATCATTAACTCATGACCCACTCCCTCCAATGATTTCCCTCCTGAGCTAGAAATTGAGAAATAGATATAATGACCCCCTGAGTCCCGCCATTAGTAGGACCCATTATGGAAACTACCACCACAAGTATACAAATCTCACAAAATGAAAGGAATTACCCTTTTTTTATAGTAACCATGATCAGGAGATAAGATGTATTAAACTCAAACAACACACACACACACAGATATATATATATGAATGTAAACCAAAACCATGCCACATATTTGTTTCAAAATGAAACTAATAAAAAATAAATATTCCCAAAGAAAATACCAAAAGAAAAGCTAACTAGAGACACATAAACCGTCCCCCAAAGCCCATCAATTGTCCACATCCACTTAGGGGATCTATGTGTTGCAAAAAACCACTAAGAAAATGGTGTCAACCTTCACCTACTGGCACACTAAGAACACCACCATGAACTCCTCTATAACATGTTTCATCCCTGGCCTGCAAAACAATTCTATGAAGCTCCATTACATCATAGAAACTCTAGGGTTCCACTAAAGGAGTGTCATGAAACTCAAGGAGAACGCCCTTGCACATCACCACTAGAACAAACAACTTTCCATGAAACAACATATGATTCTGACTATCCTCTGACCATCCCTCCAGAGCATCACCATGGTCAACATGATTGTGGATAAACTCTATCTCTGAGTCTACCCACTGAGTCTCATCCACCTATTGCATCAAAGCAGACTACACCATCATATGAAATGGAAATCCTCTACCACCATCCATTATTTTATCTAAGTGCAAGGTGACCTAATACACCTTCAAATTCCATGAGTACATATACTCCCAAACAAACTCTTTCTATGACTTCCTTCTCAATGGATTGACCACAAAATTGCACTTCCTTGAGGTGTAAGAGATTTAAAAGTCATAGTCCAAGAGAAACTCCGTCCACCACTACTCTTGTATGCTCAAATCACATTGGGAGATGATATACCTCATGCTATTATGATTGGTGAGGACCACAAAGATCTCCCCATTGAGGTAATTTCCCCACACCTTCAGAGTGGAGACAACCACCGGCAGCCCCATATCATTGGTGGAATAGTTAAATTCTTGGGGACGTAATTTCTTGGACCCATAAGATATCACTACCTGCTGTTTCATCAGCACACATCCCAACACCAGATAATAAGTATTATAAAAAACCTCAAAAATCACCACTTTTTATAGAAAACAGAGCACTAATGCACTGAATAACTTCCCCTTCAAATAGATTAATGCTTCTTGACATTACTCACTCCACAAAAGGTCTATTCCTTTCTAGATAAAACCATCATAAGTGCTGAAACTTGAGAGAAATTATGTAAAAATATCTATTAATAGCCTGCCAGACCAAGAAAACTATGAACCTATAAAACATTTTTTAGTTATACCCAAGAAAAAACTACCTCATCCTTCGATAGGTCCATTTATTCCCTCGACCAAGACACCACATAGGAAATGAAGTTCACCTCCCACATAAAAAAATTAAACTTGGGAAACTTTATATAGAGTTGGTGCCATCAAAGAACATAAAAAACAATCATGAGATGCTCTGTATGATTCTCTTATAAATTTGAGTAGATTAGGATGAAATCGATGAGTACGATGACAAACTGCTCTAAGAAATCATGAATGACAGAGTTCATTATCCCCAAGAACAAGATTGGTGCATTTGTAACTCGGAATAGAATAACCACAAACTCAATGTTCCCATATCTACACCTAAAAGAATTATTCGGTATATAACCTTCCTTCACATTCAAATAGGGATACCCAGAAATCAGATCAACCTTAGAGCCCACTTTCTCCCCTCAGTTGGTCAAAAATATCTTCTATTCTCGGGAGAGGATAATAGTTCTTGACCATCACATTGTTCCATCTTTGGTAGATTACACTCAACCACATACCATCACCCGCCTTCATTGAAAAAAAAAGATTGGATCACCCCATAGAGATACACTGGGCTGGATAAATTAGTTCTTTATCTTATCATCTATCTAAATCATCATCTCCCGCATCTCAAAAGGTGTCATTTGATAGGGATACATTGAAATCATAGAGGCATCGGGCTACATGACATTCCTGAACTCAACATCACATTGAGGGGGTAATGTCACAACCTACTTGAGAAAAAAAATCCAAAAACTCCCCAAAAATGTTGGGAACATCCTCTATCTCATCATCCATTGATTCCACTAATATCTCATCTAATAGGGAAATAAGGTTTTACATATTCCGACTGCCCATTTGACCACTCAACTCACCAAAAAAAGTCACATGCTAGCCATCTGCATTTGAAAAAATGACCCTCCTATGGAAGCATTCGATAATAGAAAGTATAGAGTAAAACCATATGATATTGAGGATGACATTTTAGGTTTTTATATGTTATAGGAAAATATCCCCACGAGACTAATGTTGTCCCATCATTAGTCTACATTCCTAGCACATGTCAAAAAGCCTAGTCTAACCTTTGACTAGCTTACTCAACATTTGGGGAACAAGAAGCCTCTATATTTCTATCCCTAGAGAATGGGATTGAGTGGGTGTGAAAAAGGAGTGTTATTCTCTTGAATCAAACAAAGTATAATCAAGATTACTGATCAAAATGATCATACCTTGAATGATCTCTGGACCTACTAGAACTGGTGCCTTTGCATCATGTAACTGACCATGCCTAGCTCCTTTGTCCCTCTACTAAAGACTACATCCTGCACCTTTCCCAGTCTTAATTTTTTGAGGAACACCCTATAGTTATCCTCTACCTTCCCCATCTCCACTCAATAAAGTAGGACCCTATTGTCATTACTCTTGAAACAACCTAGCTAGAAACTATATCTGAGGTGGGCACTAAACCTAACCACCTCCACTATACTAAGCTCAAATAGTCATTGGTAAATGACTCTAAATATTCTCATGGAATACAAATTTAAAAGACACTAGCCATAGTCCCAAAGGATAGGCACAAGTACCCGAGGGTCAAAATAGAAACTATTGTCATAGCCTCCCCATCGATCGAAACATCTAAGGCCCTAGTGCCTGAGACCTACTGATGATAAACTTTCCTGTCAAAGAACAATGATGAATCCCCTCTCATGATAGACCTCCTTATGAGGGAAACTTCTCAATTAACTCCATATTCTTATAAACCTATAAGTATATCAGTAAGGTAAAGGGAGTGACATCATAATAGATATAAGGGTAAAATATAAGGACCTGACCTTAAACATTAAATAATCTTGAATTAAGTTAATAATTCACATTGATGATCTTTTCAGGTTTTTTGTTTTAGAGAATTAGGCCATAACTATTACATGACATCTCAATTGTTACAAAGTAGATACTTCGACTCAGTATCCATTTTTTTCATAAAATCAAAAATCTTAAAAGAAAACACGAGTTATTTTCTAGATAAAAATCATCTTGAATTATTATTTTCTCTTAACCTACCTTATATCTTATGAAAAACATATCAAAAATTTGGGATGAGCATAAAAATATCAGTATGGGCTATAAAACAAGGAAATAAAACATTAGTCCATCAATATATACAAATCCATCAAATCATACTTTTCAATCTTTAACATACCACACAAAAGCAGAAGATTTATGAATAACAAATGGAAATCATAAATCATAAAGGTAACTTGTGGCATCCTAACATAATTACATAGTATATTTTATAGCTACATAGGGAGTTATATTTGGAATACCCATCATAGTATATTCCCTATATCTCTTAGGAGAAAAATTTACCAGAGAGAAGCTGTGTTCTAGTCAAAGACCAAAACACTAAATTTTTATTGAAAAGAAAAAAAAGCTACACAAGTCTGAAATAAGGCATTTTGCTAACATCTCTGACATAGAGCGGGATTAACTCCGGAGGGAGAACATCACTCCAATGCATATCGTGAGAAACACCTATGTTGGAAAGACCATCAGCGATATTTTTAGCTTCACGATAGGTATGAGTGGTGATGACGTTGATCCCTGAAAGACATTCTAGGCAATCAATCCAACACGAGGTGAGCGTCCGGGACAAGTGAATGGAACCGTTCCAAATGGCCTGAATAATAGTAGTAGAGTCACTCTCTATCCATATATTTCTCTAATTATGAAGCCTAGCAAAAGAAGTCGCATGAATCATGCTCATTATCTCAGCTTCTAGGGATGAAGCAGTACCACAAGATCCATAGAAGGACCCAAGCGTTTGGTCGAGGTGATTTCTGAAGGTGGCCCCACAACCCGCTGGGCTAGGGTTGCCTTTGGAGGCTCCATCCACATTGACTTTAATCTAGCCTGGAAGAGGGGGTCACCAAAACACTTCAAGGGTATGCTTTGGAAGAGGGTATTTCTTGTCCACCCCAATGCATCCGAGAATCCCAAAGTCATGAATAGAGTTATTGAAATGATCTTTTTGAATTGAAGCTATCTCACGCATGGCCATGAGGATTCTAGTTTTCCCTGCCTTAATCTTGAATGAGATATTATGAAAAATACAAGCATTTCTACCATACCAGATTACATGTAGAAGTTCTGCAACTGCTTCGATGAAGAGATTTTTGATTTTTGGTACCTATGTTATGTTACCCAATGCATTGAAGAGATATCTCGGGCTCACCCACCCTAGGTTTATCACGGAACCACCTGTATATATAATAAATTCCCAATAACCACAACACATTCATAACACATAAAACAAGTATATATGAAATATAACATTTCCACATTTCTATAAAAATATATCATTTCAAGATATTGACATAATCAATGCTTTATCAAACCATATTCAAAACCATTTAAAAAATTTAATAAAGATATTTTTAAATCAAACTATACCATACCACTTTGAATATTTTGAAAGAAATTTTAATTTAAAAACATTAATTTCCATATAAATAAATCCTTAAAAAAATTTTAAAACATGTACATTAATGAGAATGATTTTGAAGAATAAATATTTTAAATATTTAAAATGATATTTTAGTTAAAGAGTTCCTAATTAAATGAGAGATGCTTGAATACAAATAATTGAGGAATAACATTAATCAAAGATTTTAATATCATGAGAATAATTAGATTCATGATATAATATGTCAAAGGGTAGTATATACAACATATACAAGTGAATTGGTGTATAGCAACAAAAAATTCTCAATGGAATGTAAATTGAGACGAAGTCCCTTGCGAAGATCATATCCTTAGATTAAGAAAAAATAAATTACATAATTATTTGTGAAAAATAATAATACAACAAATATAAGTGGATATTAAGTGTAAAACAATCATAGTTCATTCACACATATTTATATCATGCCATAATCAAGAAGTATAAGTTTAACCCAACGATTTGAAATTGGGTTAAGAAGTTCTCTTATAGAAATTCAACAGCATAACAACATCACAAAAAAATTACAAAAATGAGTTGATGAGAGAGAAACGAGTCTCTCATCACTTGGACATAAAATTTATAGTAATAATGATATATAATAATATATCCCAATATAAGAAAATGGAAATTAAAAGATATAACATAAAGAAGTATTTGACTAAAAGTGTATGGGGAAAGGTTCTCTTACAGATTTCGTAACTTATGAAACATAAACCACATAAAAGAAGAATCATAAAATAAAGATGTAAATACACATAAATTAAAGTATATTAAAAAAATAATATATTCATGTTAAGTACATATTCCACACAAAAGTAAATACAAGAAAATATAGCATTAATCTCACGAGAATAAAAAGTGAGATGAAAACCCATTACCTTGTGCTCGACCTGAATAATTCGTTCTTTAATCTCCTAAATAATAAACTAAAGTTAATTTATATGTGATTAATAAATTTTTAAAGTTTATTATTCCTTTTATATCACTTATTACCATGTTATAAATATTACGAAATCATTTAAGTTAATAATGGTTGTTTTGTCAATATTTGGTACTTTAGTCAGAAATGAACTTCTTATAATTACAAGTTGTCTATGTGGTCAAAAGTAAATTATACCCAGAATGATATTACTTATATAGATATCATATATATCATATATATCTGGTATATATATGTATTTATAATAGTTCATAAAATTTAAAGATAAGAAATGAAATGCACCGTTCCTGGAAACTGTAAGTTGTACATACGTATGGACACTACTTTCATTTGTATTTTGTATTTAGTGGAATGAAAAAGTAATGATACATTGGTATATTATAATTTCATTTTAATATCATATATAATTTCATTAACTCCATCCTTTATACATTCCACGTATGGCAAGAATGCGTCATACCACTTTGCAGGGGTGGTAGTCCGTACTTCCTCAAATAAAATTATCGTATTTATCCATTATGGAAACCATAAAGGAATGATATAAATGAAAAATACAGAAGCATAGAGACAATATAAATATATTATATATCACATATAAATATAGTGCTATCATATTGGCTACCATGAGAGGCGGTAGGATATAATTGAACAATCATCATTTCGTGAGGTAGTAGTTTGACGTACACAGAAATAGTATGTTCGTATCCATTAGATAGTGGTGTGTGGAAGTTTAGTTCTAATAAATCTAATAAAAACATTTTTTATATTTAGGATAGTGGTTTGGTTATAAAACAATGGACTAAAAAGAGTTTAGGGTGCTGAAGAAGGAAAATAAACTAAAAGAACTTGAGGGAAGACGTTACCTTTAAATTGGGTGACTCTATTTTGTTTGAACCAAAAGGATTTCTAGATGTTATTTCTACCTAAGTTAAGGCTTATAGGAGGAATATAGGGATATTTATAGATTATTTTGGAAGATTTTGGATGAACCAAGGGGTATTAAGAGGTGTGAGTAAGGGTCAGAGGTGATAACTTTTTATAAGGAGGAGGGGATCTTTATGAATGTTTGAAAATATTATTTTATTTTATAATGATTTTTGGTTTAAAAAAGTTAAAAACTTATTTAATTCAAAGATAAGGTGTATATAAGTCAAAATAAAATCATACAATAAGAATTGGACAGGATTTGAATATTTTTTAATCCTTATATTTTTTATTTAACCCTTTGTTAACTTATTTAACTTTTACCATGTCCTCTTATATATTCATACTATATGGTTAATATATTTAAAATAAAATTCCAAGATATCCAAAATGGATCATTACTGACATTTTTAACATCATACATGTCATTTGGACGAATCTTATATTATTTGTACTATTTTAACAGTTAATAAAATATTGATTAATTTAAAACCACCATTTTTTCAATTTTAATACAATTCATATCATGAATTTTTTAAAAATCCAAACCAACTTGATTGTTTAGAAAAAACTTCATTAATTAAAAGAAAAGAAGTCACCATAATCTATAAAATTTGTGGATGGCATAAAAATGTTAAAAATAAATTTAGTTTAATATATATAGTATCATTTATTTGAATCCATTATTAATGAAGCAATTAATGCATCACCATTGTGTCATTATTAAATTTTTTTATATACTATCTAAAAATTATAAATAAAATTCCAGGATTTAGGAAATCGTTTTAGATTTCCAAATTATATTTATAGTCAAAGAGATATCTTATATAACCACATATAAGTTTTTTTGTAAAAAGATTCATGTTTATGTTATTTTTATTCTTACTTTAATTTAATTAATATAAAGTGTCATTATCCCTTAAAAGTGGTTATATGGGGTCCAAAAATTGACACAAGGATGCCCTTGGATACAAATATCTCATCCAATAGAGTTAGGACATGTGTAAAGGTAATTTAATATTATTATAATATTATTTTTCACACTTATTTACCATATTTACCCTTTAACCATGTTAAATAAAATATTTACTCAAGTAAATATTCATAATTTTTAAAAATAAAAGTTACCTATTTTGGAAATTTAGAACATATGATTACAAATATGGAATCCATTTTTCCAAATTCAAAATATATAAGTTGGATAAATTAATTAAAATTAATTCCTATTGTCAAAACAAGAAAGTGTGTTTTTAAAAAATAATAACTATCAAAATATTGACACTTTTTATGTTCAATTTCAATGTGAAATTACATCCAATTACAAAAATTGTATTAAATGGTAAAAATATAATAAAATTAACCTTTAAAACCTATAAAAGCAATTATCTAACTATATAAATAAATTAAATTAAATGTAAAGACCCGTAAATTTCAAGGAAATTTTTTTCTTAATTTTCTTTGGAATTTTACAAGAACACAGTTTCTGACGGCACCTGATTCCGAGGCCCGGTGTGCCTGAAATCATTTTCCGAAGTTTGGCTCGGGTACGTTCAGTGAACAGACGAGCGTGTTTTTTCTAACTTTTGAACCGGTGCCCAGAATCGAATTCCGAGGGCACCGATGGAATCACAACGCCGATATTTTCTTAGAAAGGCCTCTTTCGAAGTTGCGTTTTCTCAGGTGTGGTTTTTAATTTTTTGGGTTTTATGTTATGAAATAAAATAAAGTTATGCGACAATTTTATTTTTATTTCACTTAAACCACTTGAAAGCCACTTAAAACAGCTTAAGCAGAGTTGATACGGATAGGGTGCTATCCAAAAATATCCTACCCCCTTTGTAGGATATTTGTGGGGTGGGCCCCGCACGAGCCCAACCATTTCTTTTCTGCTAAGTAACGCACCAGTGAAAACCCGTCATTATGAAATTCAACTGACGCGTTTTCTTAAATTCTTAACACACCAATTAATTGGGCAGTTTTATTCATTGAATAAATTGGGCGGTTTCATTCGTTGAATTAATTCTACGAATTAATGGTTTGTTACTTATCTCTTTTTCGTTGGTCGGTGTAATAATAAAATAAGACCAACGCACGACTTTTGGAAAAATACTCATTAAGAGGATTTGACAGAAACCAAGATTTGTTCATCCTCCTTCGCGAAGAATGCGAAGAACACGAAGAACGCCGATCTCTAATGAAGAACACTGAACCCACAGAAATCGATGACGCGACACCGTGTGCTGCGACGCCGACATTTCCTCTCCCGCGACGTACTTCGGCGACGTTCCTTAATCCGCAACAAAAAAACGTCGATCATCCGTTGAGGTGAGAGATTGCGGTTCTTTAAATTTCTTTGTGGTTAAAACAACAATATGGATTTAATTATTGTTAATTAAATCTATATTTTCTTGAACCTCAGAGTTCGTCGACGCACACCTTATTCCGCGACGACGCGACGCCATTCCGCGACGACGCGACGCCTTCCGCGACGCGACGATCGCCTCCTTCCGCGGCGATCAATTCCGTGAAGAACGCACGTGCGACACTTGATGAAGTAGGGATTTTATTTGGATGTTTTACATTCCCGTGTTTGTTTCCATTCAAAATGAAGAACCCGGTTCATAAAAACAATTTTGATTCATTAAAAATTGTTTTTGGTTATGTATTCATGTGTTGAATAATTCTCCCGTTGTTATTATCTAACGCGGAGGGTGCGGGCGAAACGAACACGGCCCGACAACCCTCCGCCGTTCTTCGTGGTTGTGCGGATTTGGCGGGCGATGGCGAAAAGTGACGCAAGGGCGATTTGATGATCCCGCAGTGAAGAACGGAACCCGGGAGGAACAGCGGCACAGACGGGAAGGAAAACGGACCACCGGAGCAACTTCGGTGGGCCGCGGAAGCTATCGGCGGCGCGGGTCGCCGGCGCGGCGGCGGCGGCCAGCGGAGCCGTGGCCGTGCGGGTCCGGCTCGCACGTACAGGACGCGGCGACATGCCGAGTCCGCTGATCCAGTGCGGCCCCATGCGGGGTCGCGACACCTCCAACCCGCGGGGGCTGCGCCCCGCGGCATCTGCGCTGCTCGGGCGCTCGGCTGGGCCGAGTCGGGCCGCGCCCTGGCCCGGCCGGACCGGGTCCGGCCGGGTTGGACCGGGTCGGGTCGAACCGGTTCGGTTCGACCCGGTTCGGCCGACCCAGGGGGGGTCCGGCCGGGTCGGCCCGGACCCAGACCCCCGTCTTCGGACCGTTTTCAGTCTTTCACTCATAACTTGAGCTATGGGGCCTCCGAACGACGCACCATCAGTGGAAACACGATCCTTTGATCGGGACGGTCGTTTCGGTATATTGCACTCAAGGTTTCGAAATACTTTGGGTTCGACCGGGTTGGATCGTACAAGAAACCAACCGGGCCCTCGGAGCGGAAACACTCATATCTTGAGATACGGACGTCCGATTGACGTGCCGTCGGCTTTGGTGGATTCCTCTAAGTGAGACGGATCTTTTGGCATACTTCGCCCGAGGTTTGGACGCAGGTGGAGTACGGTCGGGTTGGTTTTGCCTTAAAGACCAACCGGGCCCCTGGGACGAAAAAGCCAATAACTCTCAGACCGGGCATCCGATTGACACGCCGTCTGCGACATTGAGTTCCTGTTGACGATACAGAACTTTTGGATACATCAATTTCGGACTTTGTGTCAGTTGATGTATCAACCTCTCGGCTCGTGGAGCGGACCCTCCCGAACGAGTTTGCTGTGTGCGGGAACCCTAGTGCTGGCTGTGACTCCGACAACTGTGCAGAGATCCTCAGTGGACTGCGACTCCGACGACTGTGCAGAGATACTCAGTGGACTGCGACGACGAATGTGCAGAGATCCTCAGTGGACTGCGACGACGACTGTGTAGAGATCCTCAGTGGACTGCGACGACTACTGCACTCAGCAATCCTACGTGGATCAGTGCTACTGATCCTGTGTGGATCCGATCCTGTGTGGGTCAGCGCTCAGCGGTTCTGTGTCAGCCAGCGCCTACAGGTCCTGTGTGGGCCCAATCATGTGTGGGTCTTTGCGGGGGTTAGTTACCTATTGATCCTGTGTGGGTCCGATCCTGTGTGGGTCATTGCGGGGGTTAGTACCTATCGATCCTTTGTGGGTCCGACGACTTAGATGGATTAGTGATCATCTTTATCATCATCCGAAGAAGTATACCTGTGTGAGATGAATCCTATGTTACTCTCCTTTGCGGATTGTGTTGAGCTATCCTATGTGGATTTAAAGTTTACTCTCCTTTTTGGATTGCGTTGTGCTATCCTGTATGGATTTACGTTTTGCTTTCCTGTGTGGACTAGGTTGTGCTTGGGCACAGATGTTGGAGCCGAACGGGAATTGATGACTTAGGTATATGTATGGGCATATACCTAAGCAGCGACAGTTGTTGCTACATGATTGCATATTTCCTTCATGGTTTATCCTTTATGGATTTCGGGAGACCTTCAGGGGTCTCGGGGTCCCTACTGAGTAGCTTATACTCACCCCTGCACGGGCTTTGCCCGCACTTCGTTGTGTTGGTTGCAGACGACGGACAGCGCTGATCGTGGTGGAGGCTTGCGGAGCAGGACAATACCTGGAGGTGGACCACTGGGCGGGACGTACTCGGAGCGGACAGCTGGACCGAGGAGATGTGGAGGCTATCTGTGCTCACCCTTCAGGTGGGACATCCAGAGGACAGCTCGACGCTGCAGCTTTTCTTTTCAGTTGTTGTTTTCCCCTTTCAGTTGTACTTTACAGTTGGGCTTGTATTTCTGGCCCCTTTTACTTCCAGCACAGCTTGTTACAGTTTTTACTTAGTGTTTACATTTCCGCTTGCCTACTCTATGGTGCTTGTTTACTTTTCAAAGGCAATACCTTCCCCTTTTTCCGGGATTTACATTTTGGTGCTAGTCGCCAGCCCCTAGCCTATGGAAGGCGGGCTTGGGGTAGTCACGGCATGGGCCCCGAGGACGGGTCGTGACAAATTGGTATCAGAGGGGTCAGTTCTACCGCAGACTCTGATCTTTCTTCTATGTGAAGCAATAGTGTTTAGCGTATTGAGTGTGGTTATCAGTCCAGGGAGTCCAGTGTTGGTGCGGCGGCCGACGTATCCATACACCAGGACCCTGACTTCTGATTTACGACTTAATGCACAAAAACATTGATTGCATGTGTGTTTCAAGTTTTCTTTGTGATTATTTGTGTCAGATCACCAGGTATACTGTTCTGACTATGGCGCACTTGTTTCCTTTTCAGGATAGCCCAACGATGGTAGCCAACTAGGGTTCCGAGAGAAGAGCATGACGACAGCCCACCGAGCGACGAGGCCTCGGTACAGGGCCCGTTGACAGAAGAGGCACCAGCGGTACCTTTACCTGCAGAGCCCCCGATGCTTCCAGCACCGACCGCTGACGATGCACGTCACCTCGGAGCTCTGCATGAGTTCCAATGCCAGCGACCACACAGGTTTCGTGGGGAGATGAACCCCCAGGCAGCCGAGGATTGGCTGGAGGTTGTCGTTCGAGTTTTCAGGCTAGTGAGGACACCAGCAGACCTCATGGTGATCCTCGTGGCGAGCCTACTGCATGCAGTAGCAGGACGATGGTGGAGCTTGATGCTCCAGGTGCACGATGAGGCCTCTCTCATCTGGTCAGACTTTGAGGGCCTCTTCCGCTCAGAGTTCGTCCTGACCACCCTCCATGCGGTGCGCATCCAGGAGCTTCTTCAGCTGCGGTAGGGCAGCTTGACGGTCGCCCAGTACTCGGTGAGATTCACCGATCTTTCTCACTACTCGACCGACATGGTACGAGAACCCTTCTTCCGAGCCCGGACCTTCGAGCAGGGATTGAGACACGAGATCAGGGCATCACTGATCTCCCTCAGCATCCCGACCCAGGCAGGAGTACTAGAGCGAGCCCTTCTGATTGAGAGCTTTCTGGCTGAGTCCATAGCGAGACCTACTGCAGGGCGGCAGGTAGCGGAGTCTTCGGTAGTAGGTAGCCGACGGATGACTCAGGGTTCTAGGCAGACTAGACCCTCTCATAGATGACCTCAGGACACTGGCTCAGCAGTGCGGGGCACACAGTGCGGAGCCAGTCTTCTGAGAGGCAGGCAGTGCTATGCCTGTGGCGGGCAGGGCCACATGGCTCGTGACTGCCCGACCCGCCGTATCAAGGAGCATCAGACGGTGGAGGGGCCACCTAGGCAGAGGCATAGGATCGACCGTGGCGGTCCGTAGGGAAGAGGCGGATGCGGAAGAGGAGCTGGCCGAGCAGCGGGTTGTGGAAGACGCTTTGAGGCTCTACCCCCACCACCACCAGGAGGTCCGCCCCGACCACAGGGAGCTGGCGAGCAGAGACAGGCACAGCTCTAGGCAGCGGAGGCCTACGACCACGGCGCGCCAGAGATGATTTGAGGTACGATCTGTGTCTATTCCACCCTTGATGTAGTTCTTATAGACATAGGAGCGAGTCACTCTTTCATAGCCACTGCCCTTGTTCGGAGCTCGGAGATTCCGACAGAGCCGTTGGCTCGATCCTTACGGCTAGAGACCCCTACAGGAGCAGACTCGACGATTACACACTGGTGACGACAGTGTGAGCTTACTCTAGGAGGCGAGAGCTTCGGCTGGGATCTCCTTGTAGTGGCATCGAGGCCTTACGACGTCATCTTGGGCATGGATTGGTTATCTACAGTTCATGCTCAGATTGACTGTTTTAGGCACAAGGTGCGATGTGTACACACTGACGGGAGCAGGTTCACCTTCACCGGCGAGAAGGGAGCCTTTGCAGCATAATATGGACTCACGCAGAGGAGAGGGCAGCCCATCACTCATCAGTTGGCTAGCCTCATCCTTGGAACAGTTGACGTGAGGAGTCCTAGTTTTCCTGTAGTGGTGGATGAGTACGCGGACGTCTTTCCCGATGATGTTCCAAGGCTACCTCCTCGCAGAGAGTTAGACTTTTATATTGATTTGTACCCCGGGATAGCCCCGATATCCACTCTAGCGTATCGGATGGCCCTCGCTGAGCTTCAAGAGCTGCGGGTACAGTTGGAGGACTTGAAGGGTAAGGGGTTCATCCGACCCAGTGTTTCACCCTGGGCTTCCCCGATATTGTTCGCCAAGAAGGCGGACGGGAGCTTGCGACTGTGTGTCGACTATCGTTGCCTGAACCAGGTGACAGTGAGGAACAAGTATCTGCTATCGAGGATTGATGACCTCTTCGATCAGCTCAAGGGAGCACGGTGGTTCTCGAAGATAGACCTCAGGTCATGCTATCATCAGCTCAGAGTTCGAGACGAGGACATGCAGAAGATGGCCTTCAGGTGTCGGTATGGCCACTATGAGTTCTTGGTTATGCATTTTGGTGTAACCAATGCTTCAGAAGTGTTCATGAGCCTCATGAACAGGATCTTCCAGCCATACCTCGATCGATTTGTCGTGGTCTTCATCGACGACATTTTGGTGTACTCGACCACGGAGGAGGAGCACGCCTACCACTTGCAGGTTGTGCTAGACACACTCCGAGAGCACCAGCTTTATGGAAAGCTCTCGAAGTGCCAGTTCAGGTTACGTGAGGTCCACTTCTTGGGGCACATCATTTTAGAGGCGAGAGTTTCAGTGGATCCCACGAAGATCAAAGCAGTGCTATCTTGGGATTCACCCAGGAGTGTGACGGAGGTGCGGAGTTTCTTGGGTCTAGCCGGATACTATCAGAGATTTGTTCTGGACTTCTCCAGAGTTGCGGTACCACTCTCAGCTTTGACGAAGAAGGGGAAACCATTTGTGTGGTCAGACACATGTCAACAGAGCTTCCAGGAGCTGAGGCAGAGATTGACCAGTGCACCTATCTTGAGGTTGCCTGAGGAGGGAGTTGGATGCATAGTCCACTGCGATGCATCAGGGACCGGACTCAGATGTGTCTGATGCAGGAGCGGGCCGTGATTGCCTATGGATCATGTCAGTTGAGGCCGCATAAGTAGAACTACGCTACCCATGACCTGGAGTTAGAATCAGTGGTCTTCGCTCTAAAGACATGGCGGCACTATCTGATGGGTGAGCGCTTTACAGTCTTTTCTGACCACCAGAGTCTCAGGTACATCTTCTCGTAGAAGGATCTGAACATGAGATAGCGGCAATGGCTCGAGTTCCTCCAGGACTATGACTTTGAGATAGTCTATACTCCTGGGAAGGGGAACGTAGTAGCCGATGCCCTCAGCAGGAGGACGAGCATTCAGCTACTTGAGGAGGCGACAGAGCAGCTAGCTTCCTTGCAGATATCCTTCGTGGATAGAGACGGAGCAGCCTTCCTTCAGTCTCTCACAGTCTCTCCTCCACTTCTACAGCGGGTCAGAGAGGCACAGCGTGGGGACGCTGACTGTGAGACGCGGCATGCACATATATCCTTAGGACAGGCACCTGATGGTTTCTCCCTTGGAGCAGAGCACGATGTCCTTTTCAGAGGACGTACCTTGGTACCAGTAGCTTTACGAGAGGAGGTGATGAGAGAGTTTCACACTTCTCCTTTGGCGGTACATCCTGGAGTGGCGAAGATGTACCAGGATCTCAGACAACAGCACTGGTGGCCAGGCATGAAGAAGGATGTGGCAGAGTTCGTTTCTCGATGCCTCACCTGCCAGCAGGTGAAGGCAAAGCATCAGGTACCAGCAGGCTTGGTATAGCCCTTGGAGGTCCCGGAGTGGAAATGGGATGGGATATCTATGGACTTCGTGACTGGACTTCCATGCACTTCCAGAGGTCACGACTCCATTTGGGTGATTGTTGACCGACTCACCAAGTCGGCACACTTCTTACCCATCCGAGAGCAGGGATTAGTGGAGAGCTTGGGGCGTCTCTACGTTCAGGAGATTGTACGACTTGACGGTGTTCCATCGTCTATCTTCTCCGATCGGGACGCTCCCTTTACTTCCCAGCATTGGAAGGGGTTGCAGGAGGCGTTCGGGACGCAGCTACGTCTGAGCACCGCCTTTCACCCTCAGACGGATGGTCAGATGGGGAGAACCATTCAGACTCCCGAGGACATGCTCCGCGCATGTGTCCTCGACTTTGGTCGTAGCTGGGAGGATCACCTACCATTAGTGGAGTTCGCGTACAAGAACAGCTACCACTCCACCATCGGGATGACACCATACGAGGCATTGTACAACAGACCTTGCAGATCTCCTTTGTGCTGGACCGACCCTGGGGAGTCAGCACTTGTGGGACCAGAGATGGTCCGGACCATGATAGAGAAGGTCCAGGTCATCCAGGAGCGGATGAGGATAGCTCAGAGCTGGCAGAAGTCTTATGCTGACAGGAGGCGGAGGCCACTAGAGTTCGAGGATGGCGACCACGTCTTCTTGCGTGTCTCACCTCGGCGTAGATTACGGAGATTTGGCCGAGGCGGCAAGTTGTCTCCATGCTTCATCGGACCCTTCCAGGTCCTCAGCAGGATTGGCGAGGTGGCTTATCGCCTGACTCTACCACCTCAGTTGCACCGGGTGCACGAAGTCTTCCACGTATCTCAGTTGAGGAGATACGTGCACGACCCGACGCATATCATTGACTATGGGGAGATGGACGTTGATGACGGGGCGACTTTTGCGGAGGTCCCAGTGGAGATCGAGGATCGACAGGAGCGGGTCCTACGTGGACGATTGATTCCTTTAGTGCACATCAGATGGCAGCATGGGAACCTCCAAGAGAGAACTTGGGAGCAGGAGGCTCAGATGCATGCTCAGTACCCCCATTTGTTTCCCTAGTTTGTGATGTATCTTTACGGGGACGTAAAGTCCTGAGGTGGGAGTAATGTAAAGTCCCGTAAATTTCAAGGAAATTTTTTTCTTAATTTTCTTTGTAATTTTACAGGAACACAGTTTCTGATTGCACCTGATTCCGAGGCCCGGTGTGCCCGGAATCATTTTCCGAAGTTTTGCTCGGGTACGTTCAGTGAACGGACGGGCGGGTTTTTTCTAACTTTTGAACCGGTTCCCGAAATCGAATTCCGAGGGCACCGATGGAATCGCAACGCCGGCATTTTCTTAGAAACGCCTCTTCCAGAGTTGCGTTTTCTCGGGAGTGGTTTTTAATTTTTTGGGTTTTAAGTTATGAAATAAAATAAAGTTGTGCGACAATTTTAATTTTATTTCACTTAAGCCACTTGAAAGCCACTTAAAGCTGCTTAAGCGGAGTTGATATGGATAGGGTGCTATCCAAAAATATCCTACCCCCTTGGTAGGATATTTGTGGGGTGGGGCCCGCACGAGCCCCACCGTTTCTTTTCAGCTAAGTAACGCATCCACGAAAACCCGTCATTATGAAAGTCAACTGACGCATTTTTTTAAATTCTTAACGCCCCAATTAATTGGGCAGTTTTATTCGTCGAATTAATTGGGCGGTTTCATTCGTTGAATTAATTCTACGAATTAATGGTTCGTTACTTATCTCTTTTTCGTTTGTTGGCGTAATAATAAAATAAGACCAACGCACGACTTCTGGAAAAATAATCGTTGAGAGGATTTGACAGAAACCAAGATTTCTTCATCCTCCTTCACGAAGAATGTGAAGAACGCGAAGAACACGAAGAACGCCGGTCTCCGATGAAGAACTCCGAACCCGCAGAAATCGACGAAGCGACGCTGTGTGCCGCGACGCCGACGTTTCCTCTCTCGCAACGTACTTCAGCGACGTTCCTTAATCCGCAACAAAAAAACCTCGATCATCCGTTGATGTGAGAGATTGCGGTTCTGTAAATTTCTTTTTGGTTAAAAAAAAATATGGATTTAATTATTATTAATTAAATCTATATGTTCTTGAACCTCGGAGTTTGTCGACGCACAATGATTGCGGTTATGTATTCATGTGTTGAATAATTCTCCCGTTGTTATTATCTAACGCGGAGGGTGCGAGCCAAATGAACACGGCCCGAAAACCCTCCGCCGTTCTTCATGGTTGTGTGGATTTGGAGGGTGATGGCGAAACGTGACGCAAGGGAGATTTGATGATCCCACAGTGAAGAACGGAACCCGGGAGGAACATCGGCATAGAGAGGAAGGAAAACGGACCACCGGAGCAACTCCGGTGGCCCGCGGAAGCCACCGGCGGCGCCGGTGGCCGGAGGCGGTGGCACCTCGGCACGCCGCCGGACAGGGCCGTCGCGGCTGAAGCAGCGGCGGCGGGGGCCAACGGACCCGCGACCGCGTGGGTCTGGCTCGCACGCACGGGACGCGGCGACATGCCGCGTCCGCTGATCCAGCGCTGCCCCATGCGGGGCCGCGACACCTCCAACCCGCGGGGGCAGCTCCCCGCGACATCCGCGCTGCTCGGCCGCGCGGCCGAGCCGAGCCGGACTGGGTCTGGCCGGGTGGGACCGGGTCGGGTCGACCCGGTTCGGCCGACCCAGGGGGGTCGGGCCGGGTCGGGCCGGGCCCAGACCCCCGTCTTCAGACCATTTTCGGTTTTTCGCTCATAACTTGAGCTATGAGGCCTTTGAACGATGCGCTGCCAGCGGAAACACGATCCTTGGATTGAGACAGTCGTTTCGGTATATTGCACTCAAGGTTTCGGAATACTTTGGGTTCGGCCGGGTTGGTTCGTACACGAAACCAACCGGGCCCTCGGAGCGGAAACACTCTTATCTTGAGCTACGGACGTCCGATTGACGTGCCATCGGCTTTGGTGGATTCCTCTAAGTGAGACAGATATTTTGGCATACTCCGCCCGAGGTTTGGATGCAGGTGGAGTACGGTCGGGTTGGTTTTGCCTTAAAAACCAACCGGTCCCCTGGGACGAAAAAGCCAATAACTCTCAGACCGGGCGTCCGATTGTCGCGCCGTCTATGACGTTAAGTTCCTATTGACAATACAGAAATTTTGGATACATCAACTTCGGGCTTTGTGTCAGTTGATGTATCAGCCTCTCGGCTCGTGGAGCGGACCCTCCCGAACGAGCTTGCTGTGTGCGGGAACCCTAGTGCTGGCTGCGACTCCGACGACTATGCAGAGATCCTCAGTGGACTGCGACTCCGACGACTGTGCAGAGATCCTCAGTGGACTTCGATGACGACTGTGCAGAGATCCTCAGTGGACTGCGACGACGATTGTGCAGAGATACTCAGTGGACTGCGACGACTACTGCACTCAGCGATCCTACGTGGATCAGTGCTACTGATCCTGTGTGGATCCGATCCTGTGTGGGTCAGCGCTTAGCGGTTCTGTGTGAGCCAGTGCCTACAGGTCCTGTGTGGGCCCGATCCTGTGTGGGTCTTTGCGGGGGTTAGTACCTATCGATCCTTTGTGGGTCCGACGACTTAGATGGATCAGTGATCATCTTTATTGTCATCCGAAGAAGTATACCTGTGTGAGCTCAATCCTGTGTTACTCTCCTTTGTGGATTGTGTTGAGCTATCCTGTGTGGATTTACTGTTTACTCTCCTTTATGGAATGCGTTGTGCTATCCTGTGTGGATTTACGTTTTGCTTTCCTGTGGGGACTAGGTTGTGCTTGGGCTCGGATGTTGTAGCCAAACGGGAATTGATGACTTAGGTATATGTATGGGCATATACCTAAGCAGTGTCGGTTGTTGCTACGTGATTGCATATTTCCTTTGTGGTTTATCCTTTGTGGATTTCGGGAGACCTTCAGGGGTCTCGGGGTCCCTACTGAGTAGCTTATACTCACCCCTTCACGGGCTTTGCCCGCACTTCGTTGTGTTAGTTGCAGATGACGGACAACGCTGATCGTGGTGGAGGCTTCCGGAGCAGGACGGTACCTGGAGGTGGACCACTGGGCGGGACGTACTCAGAGCGGACGGCTGGACCGAGGATCTGTGGAGGCTATCTGTGCTCACCCTTCAGGTGGGACTTCCAGAGGACGGCTCGATGCTGCAACTTTTCTTTTCAGTTGATGTTTTCTCCTTTCAGTTGTACTTTACAGTTGAGCTTGTATTTCCGGCCCCTTTTACTTCCAGCACAGCTTGTTACAGTTTTTACTTAGTGTTTACTTTTCCGCTTGCCTACTCTGTGGTGCTTGTTTACTTTTCAAAGGAAATGCCTTCCCCTTTTTTCGGGATTTACGCCTTAGTGCTAGTCACCAGCCCCTGGCCTATGGAAGGTGGGCTTGGGGTAGTCACGGCACGGGCCCCGAGGACGGGTCATGACATTAAAAGGCATTATTTTTCACTTTTCATAAAAAAATGAACTTTATATCAGAAATACGAAAAAATTACCCAAATTAAATTTTGATGTCCCTCCTATAAAGAAGAAGTTTATTTTGTCAAATGGAATTTATAAAAGTAACAAAAACTAAATTTAAAAGGGGTTCTCTATCAAAAGGTGGTAAAATGACCTTTTAAAAATATTAGAGTATTTATTCTTAAAATTGGATTCATTCTAATTTTACGCCTCTAAATTTTATTGGAAAAATGTGAAAACATTTAACAGACATGTGTAATCATATTTTAGTTATTTCTATTCATTCATGCTAATATAATGTATAGACATTAACTACCATTTTAAAATAATATTATATTATCATTTCTCAATATGACTCAGCCTTGTCTGCAACATGAGATTTCCGAGAAACCCATTATTGCGTGTCAGGTATGCCATCAAACATACCATCCTCTTTAGAGAAAAATTAATATATAATTCACATATATTAATTAATATTAATTTTTCATATTCTTTATTCACTTGGGATGTTACATCCTTCCCCCCTTTTCGAAATTGCATCCTCACAATCTTAAAATTGGGCTCAGAAACATCATTAAAAGTCCCACATCAGAAAAAGAGTAAATAAAACTATCATTTTAAAAGAATGAAAGAGAAGTAAAAATTTCACCTAAGATAACACATACTAGGATTTCATATATTAAAACATGGATTTGGATGAGAAACTAACTGTCAAATTCTGATGGAGAGTGACAGAAAACATGACTTGGAGAATGTTAACAACAAGAAAACCACAAACTTGTGATAGGTTAAACGGTCTTTGATTCCCCAGTAGGAAAAGTAAACGAACAAGATTTTTTTTAATTTTCCTTTCGTAAAGTTGGAGAATTTATTTATTTTATTTACTAAGAATATAAGGAGATATACTTACTTGTCATGTAGACTTTAATACTTTACTAAATTCCAACCAAAAACTCGTCTTTTCTCCAAATGATGAGTATTCAAACTGACTTGGTCACATTAATAGCACAATAATCAACTTCTAGAGCATCACATCATCCAAAAAAGATAAACCATATATTTCCTTTGAATTTATACATAAACCAAAACCAAAATGGTTAGTCTGATATTAGATAATCCCCAAAAGGATAATCCTTTATAAAAAGAAATACTACACATAATATCCAAAATTAAAAAAATTATACCCAATGTTCAACAAAGAATATTTAATACAAAATTGTCTTTAAAATTATTCAATATAATCCAAATTAAGATTGTAACCCAAAACACAGAAGAATTTGATCACGTAGTCTTCCATGATAAATCTTGACATTTGTTTCCAAATAACATCCACTACTCTTAAAGTCTCATACTGAAGTGTAATTAACCTATTCACATATTCTATACAACAGGTTAATCATTTCCATAAATAACCCAAATCATCATATGTACATAGTAAAAAAATAGATTATTTGAAAAAAAAATTCAACCATTACTCCACAAATTATGTCCCATAGTATTCTATTTCCCTTAAGCATATAATGTTCCTCAAGAGAGAGAACATCTTCTAAAATAAACATTATCAAATAATCACCAAATAATTTTCCTATATTATGGATATCCATTTGATAAAACATAAGTTCCCAAAATAAACTTATTCTTGATCCATAAAACCATTTAACTAAAAATAATAAGTCATACTAACCTGGGACTTCACGTAGTCCAGTGGTAGGTGATAAATCCCAATCGCACATTGGTTGTGGGTTTTATTCCTGCCGCATTATCTAAGGTGACTGGTTGTCACATGGTCTATGTTTTATCCTTTTTAAAAAACTATATAATTTTATAACATTACCATAAATGATATAAACTCCTCAAAAATAACCATAACATGATTTAACCAAAATGGCTGTTTTATTCCTCTCATTTTCATCCCAACTCATAATGACCTCAATATCTTAATTCATGAAGTCTTATATATATTGGAAAATTTTTCACCTCTATAAAATCACACTATTCCAAAATAAAGAACATCGTACCATGATCTTGGTGTCCACAAGGTTTCATCATCATCTTGTTTGTGTAGATAGATGGTCCATGAATTGTAACACTGATTTAGATATCCATCAAAATCATCTTCTTCCTTTATCCAAATACACCTCGTACAACTTGGGTAATATGGGTGATCACAGAAAAATAGTTTCAGAAAATAATCATGTACGTCATATAATTTCAAAACATCCGTTAAAACTTTCTTTTTATAAAATATTCGGATTGAGTTTGAGTTAAAAAATTCCATCAATGGTCCTTTTAAAATACCATCAGTATATACTAAAAGACTATAATTTAAAATAAAATATAAATAGGTTGTGTAAGGGACTCCTTATTTAGAACCACTTTGAAAATCATAACATGCTTCAAAATCTTGTGATAAGGTAAAATATTTGAAAATTCCTTGATAATATTTAGCTTTTTTGAAAATATGAGAATATAGAGAAAAAAAAATTTGATTAAACACAACCCATGATCCATGATGGTATCGAGGTATATCTGAGGTTTTTTATATCTCAAACAATTTCTTTCAAATGAGTTGTATGTTAGAAAATGTTTCAGAGTCTTCGGGACATGACTTTGCAATAATTATTGCAAGCAAGTCATAAGGAATATATAGAAATTCCATTTGAGATCCTCCTCCTTCCATTTTTAACAAAAATTCCTTGATCTGAAAAAGTTACAAAATAAGTATTTAACTTAAAGAATAGACATATAGACTAACCATGTCTCTAACAAAAACTCAAAATCCCTAATTTTTTCTAAACCGACCTTTGATACCAACTATAAGGACCTGACCTGAAAAATTACATAATCTTGAATTAAGTTAATAATTCACATTGAGGATCTTTTCTGGTTTTGATATTTAGAGAATTAGGCCATAACTATTAAATTACCTCTCAATTGTAAAAAATTATACTCTTCTACTTACTATACATTTTTTTAGAAAATAGAAACTCTTAAAATAAAAGAAGAGTTCTTTTTTGGGTAAAAATATTCTTGAATTCTTCTTTTTTCCTTACCCTTCATTATATCCAGTGAAAAAATTTGAAAAAATTGGGATGAGAATTAAAATCTCATTAAGGCTTATAAAATAGGGAAAGAAAAAATTAGTCTATTAATAAATTCAAATCAATCAAATAATAATTTTAAATCTTTAACTTACCACACAAAATCATATGATTTATGAATAATAAATGGAAATCATAAATCATAATGGTAACTTGTGGAATATATAACATACATATGTTATAGCTTTAAAAGCTACATAGGGAGTTGAATTTGAAATACCCATCACATTATATTCCATAAATCTCTTTGGGGAAAGATTTATTTTTACATCTGTCACGTTACCCAATGCATTGGAGAGCTATCTTGGGCTCACCCACCCTAGGTTTATCACGAGACCACCCATATACATAAACAATGCCCAATAAAAATAACATATTCATAACACATAAAATAGACATTTTGGAAATATAACATGTCCACATTGAAATCAAAATATATCATTTCAATATATTAACATAATCAATGCTTTATCCAACCATTTTCAAACCCATTTAAAAATTTAATAAAGATATTTTTAAATCAAAGTGTCCCATACCACTTTCAAGCTTTTGAAAGAAATTTTAATATCAAAACATTAATGTCCATATAAATAAATCCTTAAAACCATTTTTAAAACATGGAAATTAATGAGAAATATTTAAAATAATAAATCTTTAAAACATTTAAAACGATATTTTAGTTAAAGAATTCCTAACTAAATGAGAGACGCTTGAATACAAATAATTGAGGAATAACATTGATCGAAGCTTATAATATAATGAGAATAAAAAAAGTCATGAAATAATATTTCAAATGAAAGTATATACACCATATAAAAGTGAATTGGTGTATAACAACAAAAAATTCTCAATGGAATATAAATTGAGACAAAGTCCCTTGCAATGATCATATCCTTAGATTAAGGACAAATCAATGAAAAAATTATGTGTGAAAAATAAAAATACTCCCAATATAAGTGGGTATTAAGTTTAATAGAATCATAGGTCATTAAAACATATTCATATAACTACATAATCAAGAAATAGACATTTAATCCAAAGAATTGAAATTGGGTTATGAAGTTCTCCTATAGAAATTTGGCAGCATAACAGCATCACATAAAAAATTAGAAAATGAGTAGATGAGAGAGAAAAGGGTCTATAATCACTTGTAAATGAAATGTACCATAATAAGGATATATAATAACATATCCTAACTTAATAAAATGGAAATTAAAAGACATAACATAAATAATTATTTGACTAAAAGGGTACGGTGAAAGGTTCCCTTACCAATTAGGTGACTTAGGAAACATAATCCACTTGAAAGAAGGATCATACAATGAAGATGTAAATACCCATAAATTAAATTATATTACACCAATTAATACATTCATGGGAAGTACATACACTACACAAAAGTAAATAGTGGAAACTATAACATGAATCTCATAGGAATAAAAAGTGAGATGAAAACCCCTTACCTCATGTCAAACTTGACTTGTTCATTCTATAATATCCTGAATAATATAAAAAATTTAATTTATACTTGATTAACAACCTTTTTAAAATTTATTATTCCTTTTATATCACTTATTACCTCATTATAATCATTACAAAATCATTTAAGTTAATAATGGTCATTTTATCGATATTTGGTACTTGTGTAAAAAATGAACTTCATATAATTACAAGTTGTCTATGTGGTCAAAATTAAATTATCTACAGAATAAAATTAATGATTTATATATCATATATATCCAGTATATATATTTATTAATAATAGTACATACCATTTGGAGATAATAAATCAAATTCTCTGTTCTGGGAGACGGTAAGCCATACGTACGCATGAACGCTACTTTCATTTCTATTTCATATTTGATGGAATAAAAAATTAATGATAAATTGGTATATTATAATTCCAGTATAATATAATATATAATTTCATTAACTCTATCCTTTATACGTTCCACATATGGCATGAACGAATCATATCACATTGAGGGGGTGGTAGTCCGCACATCCTCAAATGGAAGTATCATATTTCCCCATTATGGAAACAATAAAAGAATGATATAAATGAAAATTACCGAAGCATAAAGACAATATAAATATATTATATATAACATATAAATATAGTTCCATTATAATTTCCACCATTAGAGGCAATAGGAGATAATGGAACAATCATCGTTTCGTGAGGTAACAGTTCTCCGTACACAGAAACAGTACATTCATATCCATTAGATAGAGGTGTGTGGAAGTTTAGTTCGAATATATCACATAAAAACATTATATTATATTTAGGATACTGGTTTTGTTATAAAATAATGGTATAAAAAGAGTTTAGTGGGTTGTAGAAGGAAAATAAAAGAAAAGAACTTGAGGGAAGACGATACCTTTAAATCGGGTAGCTTCTTTTTGTTTGAACCAAATGGTTTTCTTGAATTTATTTCTGCCTAAGGTATGGCTTCTATGAGTAATAGAGGGATATTGAGAGCTTATTTGGGAAGATTATAGATGAGACAAGGGTGATTGAGAGGTGTGAGTAAGTGTTAGAGGTGATGGCTTTTTATAAGGGGGAGGATAGACTCTTCAGGGATGTTTGAAAATATTAATCTATTATATAATGATTTTCAGTTTCTAAAGGTCAAAAAATTATTCAATTTTAGGATAAGTTGTATATAAGTAAAAATAAAATCATTCAATAATAACTGGATAGGATTTGAATATTTTTTAATCCTTATATTTTTTATTTAACCCTTTGTTAACTTATTTAAATTTTACCATGTCCTCTTATATATTCATACTATATGATTAATATATTTACTCTAAAATTTCAAGAGACCTAAAATAGATCATTAATGAGATTTTTATCACCATATATATCACTTTGACAAATATTATATTTTAGGACTATTTTATCATTTAATAAAATATTAATTGATTTAAAAAGGCTTTTTTGTCAATTTTAATACTATTCATATAATGACTTTTTAAAAATTCCAAACCAACTGGATTATTTGGAAAAAACTATACTAATTAAAAGATAAAAAGTCATCATAATATATAAATTTTTTTATGTCATAAAAAGGTTCAAAATAAATTTATTTTAATATTTATAATATCATTTATTTGAATCCTTTACTAATGAAGCAATTACTGCATCACAATTGTGTCATAATTAAATTCGTTTATTTAATATATAAAAATTATAAAAAAAATTCCATGATTTAGGAAATATTTTTTATTTAAAAATAATATTTATATTCAATTATTTAACTTATATAACCCCATACAATTTTTTTTAGTAAAAATATTCATGTTTATGTTATTTTGGTCGTTAATTTAAATTAATTAATATAATGTGTCATTATCACTCCCATGTGGATCTATAGAGTCCCAAAATCAACCAAAGGATGCCCTTGGACGGAAATATATCATAAAATAGGGTTAAGAAAAGTGTAAGGGTAATTTAATATTATTATAATGTTATTTTCACCCTTATTTACCAAATTTACCCTTTAACCATGGTAAATAAAATATTTACTGAAGTAAATATTCATAATTTTTAAAAATAAAAGTTATCCATTTACATAATTTGGACCTTCTAATTTCAAATATAGAATCCATTTTTACAAATTCAAAACACAGAAGTTATATAAATTAATTTAAAATTAATTCCCGTTCTCAAAATAAAAGTGTGTTTTTAAAAAATAATAACTATTAAAAGATTAACACTTGTTATATATTATATTTCAAATTTAAATTACTTCTAATGAACAAAATTTTATTTAATGGTAAAAATATAATACAATTACACTTTAAAAACAATAAAAAGATCAATATAACTATATAAATAAATTATATTAAAAGGAAATTTTTAATTAAAAGGCAGTATTTTTCACTTTTCATTAAAAAATGAACTTTATCAGAAAAATATGAAAAATTTACCCAAAGTAAATTTTTATGTCCCTATAATAAATAATAAGTTTATTTTGTCAAAATGAATATATCAAATTAACAAAAACTATATTTAAATGTGGTTTTCCATCAAAAGGCAGTAAAACGACATTTTAAAAATATTACAGTATTTATGCTTAAAATTGGATTCATTCTCATTTTAAGCCTCTAATTATTTTTGGATAAATGTAAAAAAAATTAAAAAACATGTGTAATAATATTTTAGTTAGTTATGTTCATTCTCTCCAATTCAGCAGCTAGGTATTAATTACCATTTTAAAATAATATTATATTATTATTTTTCTGTATGACTCAGCCTTGTCTACTAGATAAGATTTCGGAGAAACCCATTTTTCTTATTGAGTATTCCATCAAACATAGAATACCCGTTAAAGTAAAATTAATATTTAATTAAAAATACTAATAAATAATAAAATTTCATATTCTTTATTTACCTGGGATGTTTCACAAAGTGCCTCCTCTAAGCATCTCACCTGAGCTCCTCATCCGAAAAGGGACTCAGAGCCAAGCGAAGGAGATCCTTGAACCTGATCCACAACTCCCATACTGACATACTCTCCTACTAGAGGGAGAGTAACTCATGCCTCTTTGTATCCTTCATGTTTGAAAATAGGAATTCTTCTAAGAACTCCTTCTCAAATGTGACCTAAAAAATTCCATCCTCCATCCTCTACCATAGGTAAAGCATACACCACTGATGTGTAGCTCCCCATGTCTAACTCACTGCCAAAATAACCTAGTACTCAATCATAGAATAGATCAAGCTGAAGTTGATCATAATCTCCCCTAGAAAACTCTCCATCTATATGTCTGAAACGTTTCCCTTATACATTCACAGAGTCTGCCACTAGAATGAACATAGCGTCTTCTTCCATTGGTCATCCTCGTCTACTATATAAACCCTATGTTGACCAATTGGGTTGTCCTAACGAGACTCTACTAGCTATACTACATGAGAACCATGATGAGGTGCTATATCTAAAAGGTAAACAATAAATACAAATGACTGAGTAGTATATAATTTTATTTGATGTTCATTTTAACTCATTTTTTGTTATGCATTTGAAATTTACCCATTTAACAATTTCATAAAATAACAAAATTCATTATGATGTGTTTACATTTCTGATGGTCTCTACCCTGTAAATGGCATGGTATCACTTGGAAATTTGGTATGTTGGGAGTACTTGCATCAAATCACGGGGGGGGGGGGATAAAATATCATGGCCTAGCAGGTCTTCCCTTTCCTATGTCACACACCAAGGTCACCTAACATTGTTTCCATAATCACCCCTAAAATCCTCACAAGTTATAACTCTAATCTCCATCCTATCTAATAATCATCACCTCTTTTACCATTATGACATGACCCCCTCCCCCCCAAATATTCCCCTCCTGAGACGGAAATGGAGATAGATAGATGATGACCCCACGAGTCCAGCCTCCAAGTGGCCTCAGGGTGGCGACCAATACTAAGGGTATAAAAATTTCACAAAATGGGAGGCATTACCATTTTTTTATAGTAACTATGATTGGGAGATAAGATATATCAACCTGAAAAAACTCAATGACACACACACACACACACATATATGTATGAAAGAAAACCAAAACCATCCCACATACATGTTTTGAGATGTTACTGATACAAAATAAAGAGTCTTCAATGTAAATACCAAAAGAAAATCTAAGTAGCGATACACCGACTATCCCAAACAACTGAGGTAGTACTTCACAACTCTTTCCATGTAGTCCTCCTAAAAACCTTAAAATAGTTTTATATATGTATGGGGATCATTAATGTATACTCAGTAGAAAAATCCAATGTGTCTCATGCACAAGTGGGGAAGATATACTAATGCCCCTGTGACAAAACAAAAATCCGAAAAGAACATATAAATGTATATTATTCATCCCAATATCTCTCCAAGGAACACTCACCAAATAATTGAAGTCAATTAAATTAATAGAGTAATAAAATTGATGATTGGGTACCATGCATCTCTTTCCCACTGATTAGTTGCTCTCACACCCTAACGACAGATTTCCTAGAACTCTCATCTCTTCTGAACATAAAAAACCACATACTGCTCATAGAAATCTTGTCCTCACAACCACTTCTCATCTCACCCATAGAATTTTGAGCTACACACCACACCACATCCCGAAGACTCTTAGGAAGCATAACACATCTCCTCCCAAAGACACCCATGAAACACAACTCACTCACACACACCTAGGCCTCACAAACCACAACCTTCTCAAAGTGTATTGGGATATCACTACATAGAAGATGGATCATGGAATAACAGGTTCGACCCACCCATCCTCCAACTGAGATGTTTGGGAAAGACACCCTCATTCATGACAATGTGGGTGTTCATCAAATAATTCTCAACTAGGGTGGCGTGCATATAGAATTCACAATGAATAACAAGTATATATATATATATATATAGGTTTCAAAAACTAAATATAATCTATGGGGTTCTAATCAACAAACGGACCACTAAAAACCCAATGTTTCTACCTCTAAATGCATGTATCAAGAAGAAATATGATCACATCCTATGTTGATAAAATAAGGTCCCTTAACACGCAATTATTTTGGAGTTATTAATCATTTTCCAGTTATTCCATACTGACTAGGGAATCTGACAACCACAACACATAACTAGCCTCACAACCAAGCTAAAACGAAGAAGAAAACTATGATAAAACACCCACCTCCACACTTCCTCCCCACATAGAACCCATCTATATACTTATATTATAATTATATAAAGTAATTCAACTCATCCTAAGGTGATACCCCCAACTCACTACATCACCCGCCAATATATCATGTCACAACCATACCATATATCCCCACTGCATATCTACACCATGTCCAATAAAATAATAAAAAAACCACCTATAGTCCCACTGTACAACACTTCTCACCCATTCAACAATAAAAAAATCGATCAACATGTGGTAATATTACACGCTCAAACCATGAACATGAAATGTCGTTCTCTCAATAGCAGCCCCACACAACCTGTAGAAAGAAAAAGATAGAAAAGATACACACAAAACCACACCAAACAAGGTAAAGAAAAATGAGATTAAAAAACTCATTCTTTAATTTCCCATTGATAATTTATGGGTTATCACATACAAATTTTGATCCTAGGGAATCCATTTATATAACTGGATATATGTGATAATTTTTTTCTATATTCCTAGTCATTTGACAAAAATTGTAAATAAGATCAGTGTGCAAACAAATGCCACCAATATCCATGATTTTCAGAAGTCAATCAAAAATACACATGACAATAATTATTAAATATTATAGATAAATAAATACAAACACCATAGTCATCTTCCTCACTACTCATTTATTAGTAACATAACACATTTGGTTATCTATGTAATCATCATCTAATGCCCCTCATTTATTACATTGTTTAAATTGGATCTAACCGTATTCACAATAAGACATCAGTATACGCACCCTGAATGATAAATATAAAAAAAAGTTTAAGGAATCCATAATTTTAAGAATAGTTGATCATCAAATCCTCATTCTTCTAAAACATGGGGTGCATGAGTAGCATAAAGGACACCAAGTGATAGTTAGATATGAATGCCACATCACAACACATGACTTCACAGGGAAGGATGTATCTAGGAGAACCAAGATAAAATGGAAGGGTTCAAGGAGTATTGGATCTCATATTTAAAAAAATTATAGATCCTATATCAATCGAAGGGTGATTATTTCAAAGTACATAAAAGTCGGGTCACAGTGAAGAACACATAGCTTGTCCACTTCAATGTCTTGGAGTGTTAGGATATTAAATATATAATTAATATCATTTAAAAATACTTCATAAATAGTCAAGATAGGTTTTAACATTTATTTATGTCAAATAAACATAATAGGGGTGAAACTAAAAAAATTTGAAAATGATCTAAATGACTTACCATGGGGGGTCACTAACTTGAGTCACTGACATGAGCCAGTTCCAAATGTGATAAAATAAAGTCACATAACACCTAATTATTTTTATATTATTAATAATTTATGGGTTATTCCATCCTTAACTAGAAAAAAAACAACCACAGCACACAACCAACATCATAAACAAGCCAAACAGAGGAAAAAACTATGATTAAACACCCACTTCACAATTCCTCCCCACATATCACAAAATCCAACCACTACCATTATCATTCTTCAAAGTAAGGCTCTGCAACCTATGAAAAATCCCAACTCACAACAACACCCTCCTACATATCACGTCACAACAATACTTGGTAGTCCTGTTTCATGTCCACACCTTGTCTATTAAAACAAAAAAAATCACAACATAGTTTTAGTCCCATTGCACTACATGGCCCACCCATTTCACAATAAAAAAATCTCTAAAACTGAGATTACATTATAACCTCAAACCATCCACATGCATTGAAATGATCTCAATAGAAGAACCACATTTCCCTTACAATTCCCGAGATAGAAAATATCCACCCACATTATAGATCTACACAAAACAAGGAAAAGTATATTCAGATTTAACACACACATTCTCTAATTTCATTTTGATAATTTAGTGGTTATCAAAGAGAATATTCTGTCCCGAGACATCAATTTATTTAATTGAATATAAGTGGTTAACCCATTTCATAATAATACATTTTTTCATAGAGGATCAACAATAAACATCCTCATGCCATCATAAGTGAAAAACAATAACCACAAAACCATGATTTTTTAGGCACATAACATATACAGATCAAAATATCAGTAACATATAAAACATAAGCATGCATCACTTTTCTCCTTCCCATGTATATTAATATTAAATGGAAATGATTAAATTTATTTCTTCATAATTATAACATATTCATAAGAGAAAATCCATACACCCCCACAAGGTATGAAAAAAACAAAAGAGAAGAAGGAATCCCTACATGAAATAAAAGTCAGTCAAAATATGCTAATTCTGCTAAATCAGGGGGAGCACGAGTAGAAGGAAGGGCTCCAAGGGAAAAATAGATCTGAAGTCCACATCAAAACACACTAATCTAGATGAAAGGGAGGTTATGGGAACACTGAGAGAAAATGGAAGGGTTCATGAAAGAGAGAATCTTGGAATTAGAAAAAGTCCATATCCAATATCAACGGAAGGGAGATGATTTCAAAGTACACAAAAGTTGGGTTATGGAAAATAACATATGGCTTATCCATTTAAAATTCCTATGGAATTAGGATATTAAAGATATAATTAATATCCTTTGAAACTACTTTAGGGATGGTCAAACAAGGTTTTGAAATTGATCTATGTAAAATAAATCTTAGAGGGTTGAAAATAGAAACACTGGGAAAAGATGGAAATGACACACCATTAGGTGAGTCACTGATGCGAATCACTGAAGAAACTCACCAATGCCACTCACTAAAGCCACTCTCCTAGAGTTTGTCACAGACGTGACCTACTGACTGTGAGTCACCAACACGACCCACCGAAGAGACCTACCGACAATGAGTCACCGAAAAGACCCACCGACTCAACCTACTAACAGAGAGTCACTAACACGACTCAACGATGTGACCTAATGATATTGGGTCACCAACACTACCCACCAAAGTGACGCAATTATTTCATCTACTGACAGTGAGTCACCAACGTGACCCACTGACAGAATCTATAGACAATATGTGACCAATGTTACCCACTAATGTGACTTACTGACAATGTGTCACTGACACAACCCACCAATGAGATTTGCTGATAGATAGAAACTAATGTGACCCACTAACACAACTTACCATTAAAAAAAACAAGAATAACGATAAAACTCTTGAAATGAGTCAAATTTCTCTCCCATAATACCTAAAACAGTGGATTTTTTACAATGGAAGGGACCAGAGGGGTCTGAGCCATTACAATAGATATATTGATGAAAATTATCAAGGATAAATAATAAAGGAATATATATAAAAGAAATTCATAATTATTGGATGTTATGTCTCAGGAACATGAAATATTATATCATCAAGACCATTAACAAGATGGTTTAAAACAAAAGGTAGAATCTTACTGAATTTTTAGAACTAATTTCTCGCTTGAGAACTTATCGATGCATTTATGGGATATATAAAGTCTCAGACAACCTATGTTTTTGAGTACAAAGAAAGCCCCATATCTAGAAATCAAATCATATAATATTACTTATCAAATATCCGTACTAAATATAGGATATTTATTTGTCAATATTCCCCCAAATAATCAAATAACATTCAAATTAAACATCATTTGAAAAATGGTATATGATTTAGATAATAATCATATCCATACAAAATATATGGATATTTATGAGAAATTCAATGTCAAATGATCATTAGAAATTGAATAATTCAAGGGGACTAAAAGTAATCAAGAAATTAAATTTCAATACTATCCTTGACCAAATCAAACATAAACCATTTAAAGGAATAATATGGATAATATAAATACGACATATCCCATGTGGAGTATAAATAAAGGGTTGTGGGATTTGATGATAAGGAATACTATAGGAAGTTCATTTGAAAACATTTTTGAGGAAAATATACTTTTTATTTTGAAAAATAATTTGAAAATCCTTATCTTTTAAAATCAATTTTAAAAATATTTTCCTTAAAAATTATCCTTTTAATCTTACAATATATGATTCAAAGATATGAAGGTAGGTAAATCCATAATTAATTTAATAGGTAAAAATAAAATTCCAATTTCATGTTAAAAAGGCTATAAAAATGCCTTATTTGTGAAGCACCAAGAAGATTACATTGAAAAAATCCGTAATGGAAAATGGGTAAAAATGTATTTAATAAATAATTTTGCATTGTTTAAAAAAATTTGATTTTTTTTTTATAAAAATACATTTTTAGAAGAAAATATGATCTATTTATAATGAGATAAATTATGTAGGGTTCTCCTGAAAACATTTTCAAAAACAATTTTAGTACAAAGGAGTGGGAATATGGTACTATTATTTGATAAATATCATGAAAAAAAGAGGAGAGGAAAATGAAGGGGTTTATCACACAATGATTAATTAATTTCCTATAATGTTAATTTAGGTTTTAAATTTCTCAATTAAAATTATATTATAATGTAAACCCTAAGAAATATTATAACATTGAAGTGAGAATCAAGGAATGAGTAGATTTTGTATATCAGCTATAAATCCGCATAATGAATTTCAAATAAAAAAATATAAAGTAAAATTAATTATACACATAATAAAATAATATTAACAACAATGAGGTATTAGTATAACCTAATGAATAGAAATTTGATAATGAAATTCTTTCCCACTTTGTAACTTTTAACTTAAATCCCCTTAGATTAAATAATTTAAACTAAAACACAAAATATCACGAAGAATGAAAGAATCATGATATTATATGGAAATATGAAAGTATGTAGACCACATATAAGAATTTATTTTCACAAAAAAAAGTAATTGTTTCAAGAGAAAGTTCAAAATACTAAAATAAAGTGATATTTCAATGATAATCATTAAAAACAATTCTCAGGTATAATAACCTTTAAACACTCCAATGTGTAGCATTACAAATTGAAACATTTGAATCATAAACTAGATGAGTTAATAACATTAAATGAATCATATAATATCATAATAATAAACATATTCATGATATAAAATTTTAATTCACAGTATATACACTGTATAAATGAATCTTGGTACATAAAAACAAATATGTTTCAGTGGAATGTAAATCGAGACGAAATACATTACCTTACATTTACTTTTAAGTGAAAATCCCTTAAATTCCTATATAATGTTTTTAAAATTTTCTATATCTAATAACCGTACCATATTCATACTTATGTAATCATATATCATCTTCTTATAATATCTTATTACACATTTATTAACAATATTTTATTATTTTCACTATTTCAAGTGTTAATTTCCATGTTTTCGATTGTGATTTTACTTCTTACTTGTGGTATTATTTTTTCAATCATGGAATAATTGTATCCAAAATGTAAAAAATGATTTAATAATAGTATATGTCCAGTATATATTTATTTATAATAATCCAAAATGTTTTGAGATATTAAAGGGAATTCACCATTCATGGAGATGGTAGGTCATTTGTACGCATGAACGCTACATTCAGTTCTTTTTCATATTAAAACCATGAAAATAAAATTATATATTTTTATATTAAAATTATATTATAATATATATGTCATATATGTAAAATAGATATTCTATAACCATTCTTTATACATTCCATGTTTAGTGTGAACGAATCACATTGCTTTAAGTGGTTGGTAGTCCACATTTCCACAAACAATATTATCGTATTCTCGCAAAAGGGAGATCAAAATGGAATGTGTTATAAAAGAATTAAACAAGTATTAATAAATTATAAATATCTTATATAAGATATTTAAAAATATTGACTGTCATAATTCCCACCATGGTAAATGGTAAAGGAAGAATGAACAATCATCATTTCATGATGCAGTAGTTTTCCATACACATAAATGAGATGTTCATCTCCCATTAGATGGTAGTGTTCATAAGTGAAGGTAGAAAAATTAAAAAAATAATGTATGAATATTTATGATACTGTTTTTGTTATATAAACCTATAATAAGAATAATTTAAATATTAGATAAAGAAATAAAACTAAAGAGACTAATGGATGAGGATAGATATTATTCAGGTAACAACTTTTTCATTGCACCAAATGACTTCCATGGATGGATTTCATACAAATGTGAGGCTTATAGATTTAAGATCAGTATTTTTGGGATCTATTTTTGATGATTTTGGTTGATCCATAGTGTCTTTATAGATGCGGTGAAGTGGGAGGATTGAGTCCCATTTTATAGTGGAGGAGGACGAGCGCTCTTGTAGATTTTTGGAATGGGGATTCTAACCACGTTTATCCTGCTAAAAGTGGCTCCTTTAATGGAAATATTATAAAAAATGGATGATAGAGTATAAATATGTCCATAAAATTATTTTTTGACAAGTTTATAGGTCATTGTAGCTCTTATGTTTAATGTTTAGTCCCCTGTTATGTTAATTTTCTTCTTATGCATTGTAATTAATTTTAATCACATTCACTAATAATTTTTATAAAAAATGAATTTAACATTATTAGACATTATAAATTATTATTTTTCCAAATATTATATAATTTTTTTTCAAATTACAATCACATAGGATCCAAAAATTATTGTAAATTTAATAGCAAATAAGGGATGAAAATAAATATTTTTAAATAAAAAACAGTCAAAATATTTATGTTTTTTATATTCAATTTCATAGGAAAATTTATTCTAATGAATTAGTTATTTTATATGATATATAATTCATCTAATTATACTTTAAAAAGAAATAAATACCTAATTTATGTAAATAAATAATTAATAATAAAATTCATTTATGAATTAAATGTCAATAATTTTCAGTATTCATTAAAAAATTAAACATCACCAAAAATCACCAATAATTCACCATAACAAAATTTTTATGTTTATCATTAAAATATAATTTTTTTACATATATAATATAATGATGTTCTAAATATTGGATTTAAAATATCTTCTCTAATAAAATGCGAAAAAAGTCCCTTAATAAAAATATAGGTTTTTATGTGTAATATTATGTTTGTTCTTATCTCATGCATATCTAATATATTGGAAGAATTTAAAAATATTTTATTAAATATTATATATATATATAATTAATATCACTCACTAATTGTAATTAATGTGATTTATTAGGATAAAATAATTTTTTTTGTGGAAAAAATAGTTTTCTATAAAAAAATTCCTTTTATATTCAATTGGATTATTTATTCCTTTATAATTAATTATTAAAAAACGAATTCAGTTAATTTTATCATAAGTCATTTATTTTCACAAGTTATATAATACTTTCCATGATCTATAATATAATGTAATGGTTAATTCTTATTATAGTAAATAAATATATTTTAATAATATAATGTTGTTTTGTGAAACTCAGCCTTGTGTGTGACACAATCCATTTAAGAAACTCATTTTTGTGTGCGACGTATGCTATCATTATTTCTTATGCATTGAAAGTTATACAATATATTTAATTTATTTTGAATATTATTTATATTATGAATTCTTCAGACATTATATCCCCTTATGCTCTTGGGGTTGCATGTTATACTTGGTATCGAATAAAATCTTCCCACTATTGATTTTTAGGGCACCATAGGTTAACCCTTCGGTGATCAAATTGATGAGACTACTGAATGTAAAATTTCCAAGAAACTCGATGATGAAAACATGATCCATTCCTAAAAAAAGGAGAGAATAACCTAATCCTAGTAGTGTTGAATTTTATGAAATATTATATAATTTATTCCTTTTATTATCCAAAAAAAGAAAATCCGACATAAAAAGAATTCATCATGATGAATGTACCTTGTTAAGGTATCTATCCTACAAATAGTTCCACATCACATGGTTTTTCAATATTCTTAGAGTTCATGCACTGGATAATGGGCCCCTAAATTCCCACATAATAGCCAGTCTTCATAGCATATGTCACACACCAAGGTCAATTGGAACTGTTTATATAACAACACATTCACTACTCATTTTTCATAACTCTAATCTCTATCCCTACACTCTAACATCACCCATTGAACCACTCTGTCATGACCACCTCCCTTAAAATATGGAATAATGAAGGGAGTGTGATAATGAATGATGAGTCCAGCCTCTAGTAGGTCTCAGGTTAGTAACTAACACCGAGGTTATAAAAAATATCACAATATAGGAGTCATTATCATCTATGAATAAATTAGGGTTATGATAGTGGATAAAAAGTCATAAAACAAATCCAGAATACAATATAAAGGTAAAAAGAAAAACATTCTTAAAATGAATGTATAAATAAAATTGATATATATTAATGTCCAAAAAATAAATACTAAAAAGATAAGTCTTCAGTAGTGACTCAATAGAAACTCCATCCCATCCAGTAATGTGTAGCTCAATCCCCAAAATTTTCCTAAAAACCAGAAAATAGTTTATATATGTGCAATGAGTAAAACTGATATAAGCAATAGGGACATAACTAAGGCCTCGAGGTCACATGTGAAATGATCTTGATATTGTTCTACTAAATAAATAACAAAACCAACAAGCACATATATAAGACATCTAACCAAACCATGCCACCCCTTGGCTCATTCATCAAATAAAATATCCAATATGATATTTTAACATCAATATTATACCAAAGAAAGGAACCTTACTACATATTAACCCATGACCTTTAGCTCTAATTACATAAAATCAAATGTCATATGATCCTATCACTTACTAAAATATAATATTAAATCATATAAAATCTTTATCATAGACACCTAGGACACACATCACATCACATAAAATGATTCTCTCAGACACCTGGGCCACACATCACAACATATCTAGAACCAGAGAAGTTGGGTATCATGAATATGAAGGAAATCAACCTTATTTCCTTCTCAAACCACATATACCCCCAATGTATCACAACATACCACCAATCACCTAATGATATCTGGAATAAAATATCACACCTCGCTTATAAAAATAGGGGCCAAACATCACTAGAGATAGATGTGGGGGGGGGGGGGGGGGGGGTGGAGGGTATCAATCCTTCTGCATTACTTTTATCCTAGATGTCAGAGATAATAGCCAGAACTCGACACCTTTATGCATTGATAAAGTTATCCACATTAGTTTGGGAAGCTATAAAATAACATAAAAACATGATATATATATAGAACAGAATTCTAATCCAATGTTGTCACATAAACAACAATTGAGGACACTGTATCACCACCACATAACACGCATATACAGACTCTAAAGTTTCCCCCACTATATGAAAAAATAACACAACTACCACAGAATCCATAAAAAATAAAATTTATTCTTATAGGTTTCACCACTTTTATTCATTATTCCATTTAGAACAAATAAACTTACATCCCATTTAATCCAATTACAAAATCATTCATTTATTCATTCCATTCAATATCATATTGTGTTCCATTAATACTTAGGAAACTAACAAAACTTCACCACAATACATCTATAACACACATAAACCTTAATATATGAACACATCATACATCGTCAATGCATCACATTTCCAAGAAAACTAAAAACATAACAACCACATATATCATCCGTTGAATGACCTCAATTGACACATCCATACCCATAGCTCTACAATCACAATGAAACAACCACCATGTCATAGCCACTATTCCACAATATCTATGTCACAAACCCCGTACCATAACATCTACACCAAAACAACTTCAAAAATCATATTAATGCTATAGAACCATAAAATCACAACCCCAAACACCGTACAACCCAGCCAGTATAATATATATTTGTATAGAGGAAAAAAATCATGTAAGTTTACATAACAAGAACCAAAACATAACACAACCCTCATTTGAGCATCCATTTATTCAAGATTTTATCACACTGATTTTTTATATTATCATTGGAATTATCACACAAATTATATGTCCTAGGGAAACCAATTATTAACTGAATATACATTTTTTATGTTTTATTCATGTGTTGTCACATAAAAATAATGTAATGGTCATCAAAAAAATTTAATAAAGTGAAAACCAGGCTCCCAACAACTATTTTTTTCATAATTGGTATTAAGAATTCATAAAAATATCCAGTATATATATATATCAATGTATTAAAGCATGTGATAAATCCCCATACCTATCAATTTTAGGGATTATAATTTATTATATGATTATGATAACCCATACAATCCACCCAAGGGTAAAAAAAGCATAAATATCCAACACATAGAACATAAAATTGTGAGAAAAAGGATACCCTACATCAAAGAAGATTTCTGATATCAATACACAATATGGTAGAAAAATAAATTCCCAGAAACCCACACCACACATGAAATTCATAGATTAACCTACACTACTCCAATGGTTTGTTAAAAAACACAACCCATATGCACCCCAAACTTAAATTGTACCACAATAGAAGATCACCAATGAAGAATGGAAAGAGGAAAATGAGAAAAGGGGAACAACTCCCCATAGGTCAAAGAAGATAACCTTGAAATCCAATCCCATTGAAAGGGATCCCAAAAAATTTAAGAAGCATCCTCTGGATTGCTTTAAAATATATGAGAGAGAACTAACCATAGGGTTTTTGGAAACCCTCAAGGGATAAAAACATTATAACTATAATTTATACGGTATTTACATGATGTGGAATCCCATTTCACATTGTGTAATTCCTAGATTTTATGTTCCACCAAAAAATGTGTTGAGTCAAAGGAATAATCACCCAAATTATTACATGCCATGAAATGATCCTCCATAATCTGTGAACCCATTTTCACATTAGTTAAAATTTTAATGATGTGTATTTCATAGGATTCCAAAAATTAGTATCGAAACTCCTTTGGGGCCTCTACAGGTTTCATATATGACCTTTAAACACCTATAACTATAAATTAATTGGAATAGGAAGGCCCAGACCATCACTTAAATTGTTCCCTTCCATGGAAATTTTGTTTAAAAAATGTATTTTTTATAGATATTAATTGAATTTAAAATAATTTTATATATTTATTAGAATGGTTTTTAAAAGTAATATTTTTATGTAATGTTTGATTTTTTTTAAGAAAACAACATAAATGTTCAATTTTAAAATATATTGTTTCAAATAAATTTTCTGTAACACCCCATGATTTCATAGTACGTTATTACTTCAAAGTAATTCAATAACTTTCACTATACGCAACACCGAGTTCAAGCACACCACGACTTACCAAACAAGAAATTCAAAAGCAGTTATGAATAATATTAACTGAATTTTGAACATTATATAATCCTTATAATTTTAGAATCCCTATTATGAGTTTCTTAGACATAATGTAAGAACAAATTCAATTTTTTTAGATAAAGGAAGTATTTTTCCGAAAATGCAATTTTACCACCTTTTGAGGGAAAACTGTTTTTAAATATAATATTTGACACTTTTATAAATTCAATTTTACAAAATAAACTTCTTCTTTACAATCAAGAGATAAAAATTTAGTTTTGATAAATTTTTGGTATTTTTCTAATAACTTTTATATTTTGGTGAATAGTGAAAAATACTAAATTTTAATTAAAAACAACTTTTTTAATAGAAAAAATTTATAGTGTTAAATTATAAATTTTAATGGTTTGGAAGTATAAATAGATTATATTTTTACCATTTTATTCAATTTTGGTCATTGAAAGTAATTTTACTTGGAAATTGGACATAAATAAGTGTCAATCTTTTGATAGTTATTATTTCTTAAAAATACACCTTTTGGTTTTGAAAACAGGTATTAATTTTAAATTAATAAATGAAAATTATATGTTTTGAATTTGGTAAAATATACTTAATTTTTTAATTCAGAATATCAAAATTATCTTAGGTTGAATTTTTGGTATTTTTATGAAAACCTTCAATTTTTGATGAATAGTGAAAGACACTGAGTTATAGTTTAAAACCAAATTTTTATTTAAATAATTATTTATTTTATTTAAATTAATTTATGTCCAAATATATACATAATACTTATATAAGTTCAATTTAATTTATTGGAGTCAGTTTATAATAAATTTAGATATATAAAAATTTTATTGAACTTTTCACCGTCTTTTACCCACCTCTTAGGAGAATTTGCAAATTCACATAAAACATAACTTTACTGATTTTGTGAGTTGAATTTAGAAAATCCTAGATACATGGTTAATATTAAGGTGAAAAATGTGGTTAAATAAGATAAAAATAATTTTTTTGTGAATAGTAAGTTTTGACTTTTATTTACCACAGTTAATGGTAAATAGGGTAATTCAAGGTAAAAAGAATATTGTAATAATTCAAAATTACCTTAACACATGTACTGACATTATTTTAAGAGTAATGTCTGATCATGTTCATATTTGGGTCGATTCGGGGACCCCATGGAGCCATTTATGAATGATAATGACACTTTAGATTAATTAATTTAATGTAAAGTCAAAATTGACAAAAACAAAAACCTTTTAGTAATTAATTTTTATATGGTATTATATAAGTAATATTTTGGACTATAAATATTCATTGGAAAGATAAAATTATTTCCTACATCATGTTATTTGTTTTATAAGTTTTAGACATCTAATAAATTAAATTATTTATGACACAATTATGATGCAGTATTTACCTCATTAATAAATGATTTAAATAAATTAGATTATAAATATTAAAATAATAACCACAAAATTTCCAATTCTAATTGGATTATTTTACTTAGACCATGATTCATCTTATCTTCAACTATAATGATTTTTGGACCTTTATAAACCTAATATTATTATATAATAAAATAATATTTTCACACTTTCCTAAAGAGCCCCTCCTCCCCCTTTATAAAAAGAGACCATATCTAACCAATTCCTCACACCTCTCAAGCCTTTAGGATCATCCAAAATATGAAATATTAAGCTCTCTACATCCCTATCCTCCTCATAGAAGCCTTAACTTAGGCAGAAGGCACTTCAAGAAGTCCTTTTTGTTCAAAGAAAAGGAAGTTACCCAAATTAAAGCTAACAATTTCTCTTAACTTCTTTTATTTTATTTTACTTCTCCAACCCCTAAACTCTTTATTACTTTCATTTAAAACAACAACAGTATCATCAATATACTAGGATGTTTTTATGAGAATGATTCGAATTACAGTTACACACACCTCCATCTAATGGGTGAAGACCATATTGTATCCGTGGATGGAAAACTAACGCCTCACAAAACAATGATTGTTCAATTACCTCCTACCGCCTCTCATGGTGGCCATTAAGATGGCACTATATTTATATATGATATATATTATGTTTAGGTTTTCTTCATGCTTCTTTATTTTTCTTTTATAGCATACCTTAATGGTTTCCATTATGGGTAAACGCGATAATTTCATTCGAGGAAGTGCGGACTACCACCCCCTCAAAGTGATATGACTCGCTAATACCATATGTGGGACATATAAAGGATGGAGTTAATGGTATTATATATTATATTATACTGTAATTATAATATACCTATGTATCATTATGTTTTAAGTCCATTAAAATAAGAAATAGAAATGAAAGTAGCGTTCATGAGTACGTACGACTTACCGTCTCCATGAACGATGCATTTCATTATTACCCCAAAATGATATGTAATGTTATAAATACATGTATATACTGGATATATATATGATATAAATTATATATAAATCATTAATATCATTCTGGATATAATGATCTTTTGACAATGTGAACAACTTGTAACTATAAGGTCTTCATTTTTGACTCAAGTGCCAAATATTGACAAAATGAAAATTATTAACTTAAATGATTACATAATGTTTATAACATGGTAATAAGTGATATAAAAGGAATAATAAACTTGATAAAGGTTCTTAAGGAATTATAAATTATCTTTAGTTTATCACTCAGGATATTAAAGAACAAATGGGTCAAGTCAGACACGGGGTAAGGGGTTTCTTATCTCACTTTTAATTCCGTGAGATTTCCATTGTTCACCACTTATTTATTGCATGTGGTGTATTGTGTACTTCCATTTGATATATATTATCATGATTCTCTTTATATTCATGATACTCTGTGATTCATTTTGTGGTTATTGACTATTGTTCATATGACTCTATTGATTACAACGAGGTAAGACTTAATTCTTCAATCTCATTATTATCCGAGCTTGTTTATGTTTAAGTATCTACTGAGACATATTTATTATCCATGTCCGTGTTTCATGAAAGATATTTAAAAGGGATTCTTTTAAGGGACTTTTTTTAGAAAAGCATCATTTTAAATGTTTTAAATATTTATTCTTCTAAATAATTTTCATTAATGTTCATGTTTTCAAAATGGGTTTTAAGTATTTATTTATATGGGCATGAATGTTTTTTTTAAATGTTAATTCCTTTCAAAAGTTTAAAAGTTTTATGGGACACTTTGATTCAAAAATGTCTTCAAATGACTTATTTTCTAAATTGTGTGACTTTTAAATGTTTTCATGAAAAAGGGATATTTCTCTTAAAGAGTTTTATAAATCATTTTCATCTATGTCAACATCCTTTAATGGATTTTAAACTTGTTTGAAGTTGATTTATTATGATACAAATCTTCCATATTGTATTGAAGGTTTTGTGATATGTTTGACTGTGGATGTGTTATTTTTATACCATTCATAGTTTATGGGTAATGTATTGACATTTTGTATGCAAGTTTTAATATGAATGTTTTTGATATGTTTATACCTTTTCATATGAGGAATGTATAAGACCTAGTATGTGACGGGTGGAGCCCGCTATAGCTCCACGATGCATCGGTAGGTCTCATGAGACAACTAGACATGAAATTGGCTGAGGCTTTTCCCAATTTGATATATGGTTTTGGCCGAGACCTTAATCATTTTTAGACGTCTTGGCCAAGGCCTTGACAAAATGTTTCAGAATGTCTGGCATTATACATTCCCTCATTATGGAAATAATATTGATGGTTCATGTGGTCATTCGACTAGTATAATACCCATGATTTTGTTTTATTATGGAATTATTTACTCATCTCATATTCCCGCCATAAAAGTATTCATGTTTATTATTAGTAAATGCATATGGTTTCAATTATTCACCATGATTAATATTTATGTTATCTTACACTGTATTGCTTACCCTTACTGAGCATTTGAGCTCACCACTTTCTATGTTTTATTTTTTTCCAGGATTCCAAGAAGTGTATTATGATTGATATGAAAGGTTAATCTAAGGGAATAATGGCATTCATAAAAGATTATTTATGTTGTGTATTATGTTATAAAGTGTAATGTAACATTCATGTATGTAATCCATTTTCCATGACTGCAAAACTGATCGGTCCTTCGGGACTTGATTCCTTGTAATCATTCCAATGTTATGTAATAATGCACCGACTCTGGGTAACTAGGGTCGAGGTGTTATAGTTGGTATCAGAGGAAGTTTAGAAATAAACTTGGAAACTAGATTTAGATAAACTCTGATTAGAGCACATTACCCTTAGATAGACATTGAGGATTAGTATAGAAGAACATCCTACAATTTTGGTACTATAGAGATTTTTTGAGTTTTCCAAGAAATACATCCCTGTCTGGATACGAGAAGGTAGTGGTAGCTCTGGCATAGATGTACCTAGGGGTTAAACCCAAAAACACCACTTTGAGGTAGACTCGAATGTGAACTGGTGCACGATAATGGGCCATGCTGCACTCTTGGTTACGACACTTCCATGGGATATGCTTAGGATAATTTTTTCTTCCGTTACGAACCACTATGAAGGGCTTATGTGTTTATATCTCCTCAAAGAAAACATTTTTGTGATTATGGATTATATCCATAAACTGCTCAATTTATGTTAGGTATTTTACATGTTTGGAATTATGAATTGCGATTCATAAACTGACATAGTGTATTCCATTGTTTAGAAATGGCGCCCAGTAGAAGGAATGAGAAATCCAAAAATATATATGATCCAAAGATTAAGAAGGGTCATATCATTCATGGTATTAAGCCAACATTTAGAAGGGAAATAGTCTCCCATGTATTCTCAACATATGAAGAAATAATATCATGTGTTAGTAAGATAAGTAAATAATTCTCTGAGTACTATGGCTTTGAAGGGAAGCAAGAGAAAAAAAGGATTGTAGAGAGAAAGATGGATAAAGGGAATAAGGGAAAGAAGGATTTTCCCATATGTGATAAATGTGGAAATAATCACCTTGGTAAATTCTTGAAGGAAATGGGAGTTTGTTAAAAGTGTGGAGAAAAAGGACACCTAGTACGTGATTTCAAGGGTAAGAAAAAGTTTTCAAATGTAAAATGCTTCATCTGCAAGGTGTTGAGACACTACACGAATCAATGTCCCAGATATAAGAGTATACCACAAATACAAATTATGTTATTAGATAATAATCAAGTTATGATACTACCTAAGATGAAGATGAATGACTAGTGTTCATATGTTGTTATTCTAGAATTATTTCATTTGAGTGTTGTATCTATAGTATAATGGTTATATGAATTATAGAGATAAAAAAGGATTGTACTGCAGTACTATTTTATTGAGGATTTGAGATTATATGGTTCTAAGAATAGTGGATTAATAGTAAGCAACACTTTTTGAAAAAATACATGGTTAAATGAAATGTAATCCTTAATATGGTCCTAATAATGAGGTAGTGATTTTGGATTAAGAGATTGTTGATTTGGATAAATTATATTGGATATTCTTAACTACCTTGAAACTGATTAATGATTTGTATATTCCATCATTATTTGAGTTTACAACATTTTTGGATTGAAGGAGTATATCTTGTATTTTATAAGGAATAAGGGAGCATGAATGTAATAAATAAGGTTTTATGATAATTTAGGATGTTGTAGTGTTTTAAAAGAATACATGATGAAGGTGTTTACATGTTATTACTTGGAAAAAAGGATCTTCATTGTGTTTACCTTACTTATAAATTTTGGACTATGATTTTGGACAGAATTATTTTGGATAAGTCTAAATGTTGGTATGGATTAAGTTTGAAATTGGATACTATTGTTAAGGTATTTTTGAATATTTATAAAAAGGACAAAACGCAGACCGTGTGACAACCCGTCGCATCTGACAAAACTGCGGGAATCTAACCCCCAACAATAGTACGATTTGGATTTATCGCCTACCACTGGACTATGTGAAGTCCCTGGATTGTATAATGTAGTTTCTTTTTTTAAGGGTCTGATAGGTGAATTATAATCTCATTTTTTTCGAACCTTATACGAATCCGATAAATTCAATATTTTTTTAGTTATACTATCTTTTAGAGTGAAAGATGAGTTTGTGGTGGAAATTAGTTAAAGGATGATACTCTACTTGTGAAGTATATATTTTTTTCTTTTATTATTCTATGAATAAATTAATTCTTAAACTTTAGGTAAGGGATCTTAAAACTAAAAATGTGTTATCCTAATACCATATGTTTTGTTGAACCGAAGATATTTTAATTCATCAGAGATTGATGGCTTTGATGCCCTCAATTCTACAATTGTTTGTGATTGAGGACCTCAATCACTCCCTATAAATATTTATCAGTTTCCTCAAATTATGTGTCTCTAATTTCCACCAATGTTTTCTTAATCGAGATCATAATTTCGTGGTGACTTTTTCATTCCCCATTTCCACTTATTAAGACTAAATTTTATAACCCAATATCGGATGTGGGTTTTCCCACAAAGGTATTTTCTATTTTCAACCTATTATTTTCAAAAAATGATTTGAAATTGTGAGGACGCAATTTATTAAAGTATGGGAGAATGTAACACCCCAATATTTCATAATACGTTATTTCTTCAAAGTAATTCAATAACTTGCACTACACACAACACCGAGTTCAAGCACACAACGACTTACCAAACTACCCGTTCAAAAGAGGTTATGAATAGTATTAACTGAATTTTGAAGATTATATAATCCTTATAATTTTAGAATCACTATTATGAGTTTCTTAGACATAATGTAAGAATAAATTCAATTTTTCTAGATAAAGGAAGTATTTTTTAGAAAATGCAATTTTACCACCTTTTGAGGGAAAACCAGTTATAAATCCAATATTTGACACTTTTATATATTAAATTTGAAAAAAATAAACTCCCTATTTAGAATTGGGAGGTAAAAATTTAGTTTTGATAAATTTTTGGTATTTTTCTGATAATTTTCATATTTTGGTGAATAGTGAAAAATACTAAAATTTAATTAAAAACACCTTTTTTAATCGAAACAATTTATAGTGTTAAATTATACATTTTAATGGTTTGTAAGTATAAATAGATTATATTTTTACCATTTAATCCAATGTTGGTCATTGTAAGTAATTTCACTTTGAAATTGGAAATAAACAAGCGTCAATCTTTTGATAGTTATTATTTCTTAAAAATACGCCTTTTGGTTTTGACAATGGGAATTAATTTTAAATTAATAAATGAAAATTATATGTTTTTAATTTTGTAAATTAGACTTAATTTTTTTAATTTGGAATATCTAGATTATCTTAGGGTGAATTTTCGGTATTTTTCTAAAAACCTTCAATTTTTGACAAATAATGAAAAACACTGAGTTATAGTTTAAAACAGAATTTTTATTTAAATAATTACTTATTTTATTTAAATTAATTTATGTCAAAATAGATACATAATACTTTTATAAGTTCAATTTAATTAATTGGAGTCAGTTTATAATAATTTGAGATATATAAAAATTTTATTGAACTTTTCACCGTCTTTTACACACCTTCTAAGAGAATTTGCTAATTCACATAAAACATAATTTTACGGCTTCTGTGAGTTAAATTTCAAAAATCTGAGAGACACGGTTAATATCAATGAGTAAAATGTTGTTCAATAAGATAAAAATAATGTTTGGTGAATAGTAACTTTTGACTTTTATTTACCACGGTTAAAGGTAAATAGGGTAATTCAAGGTAAAAAAAATATTGTAATAATTCAAAATTACCTTAACACGTGACTTAAAATTATTGGATGTGTAATGGACGAAAATTGGAATATTTGGGTCTATTTTGGGACCCCATGGATCCACTTATTAATGATAATGACACTTGAGATTAATTAATTTAATGTAAAGGAAAAATTGGCATAATCAAAAACCTTTTAGTAATTAATTTTTATATGGTGTTATTTAAGTATTATTTTTGACTATAAATATTAATTGAAAAGATAAAAAGATTTACTACATCATGGTATTTCTTTTTATAATTTATAGACATTGAATATATTAAATTATTCATGACACAATTATGATGCGGTATTTACATTATTAATAAATGATTTAAATAAATTAGATTATAAATATTAAAATAATATCCAAAACATGTCCAATTATAATTGGATGATTTTATTTAGACCATGAGTCATCTTATATTTGACTATAATGATTTCTGGACCTTTAAAAAATGAATATTATTATATAATAAAATAATATTTTCACACTTTCTTAAAGAGCCCCTCCTCACCGTTATAAAAAGAGACCACTTATAACCAATTCCTCACACCTCTCAAGCCTTTAGGCTCATCCATACTCTGCGAAATTAATCTCCCTACATCCCTATCCTCATCCTAGAAGCCTTACCTTTGGCATATGGCACTTCAAGAAGTCCTTTTGGTTCCAACCAAAGGAAGTTACCCAAATTAAAGGTAACAATTTATCTTAACTTCTTTTATTTTATTTTACTTCTCCAAACCCTAAAATCTTTTTATTCCATTCTTTTATAAAACAACCAGTATCCTAAATATACTAGGATGTTTTTATGAGAAGGATTCAAATTACAATTACACACACCTCCATCTAATGGGTGAAGAGCATAATGTTTCTGTGGATGGAAAACTAACGCCTCATGAAATGATGATTGTTCAATTACCTCCTACGACCTCTGATGGTGGCCATTATGATGGAACTGTATTTATATATGATATATTTTATGTTTATGTTTTCTTCATGCTTATATATTTTCCTTTTATAGCATACCATAATGGTTTCGATTATGGGTAAACGCGATAATTTCATTTGAGGAAGTGCAGAATACCACCCCCTTAAAGTGATATGACTCGTTAATACCATATATGGGATGTATAAAGAATGGATTTAATGATATTTTATATGATATAGTACTGGAATTATAATATACCTATGTATCATTTTGTTTTAAGTCCATTAAAATAAGAAATATAAATTAAAGTAGCGTTCATGCGCACATACAACTTACCGTCTCCATGAACGGTGCATTTCATTCTTACCCCAAAATGATATGTAATGTTATAAATACATGTATATACTGGATATATATATGATATATATGATACCTAAATCATGAATATCATTCTGGATATAATGATATTTTGACCATGTGAACAACTTGTAACTATAAGGTGTTCATTTTTGACTCAAGTGCCAAATATCGACAAAACGAACGTTATTAACATAAATGATTTCATAATGTTTATAACATGGTAACAAGTGATATAAAATGAATATTATAATTGAAAAAGTTTCTTAATCAGGTATAAATTAACTTTAGTTTATCATTCAGGATATTACAGAATAAACGGGTCAAGTTGGACACGGGGTAAGGGGTTTCTTATCTCACTTTTAATTCAGTGATATTTCCATTGTAAACCACTTATTTATTGCACGTGGTTTATTGTGTACTGCCATTTGATATATATTATCATGATTCTCTTTATATTCATGATATTCTGTGATTCATTTGATGTTTATTGACTGTTGTTCAAATGACTCGATTGATTACGATGATGTAAGGGTTAATTCCTCAATCCCATTATTATCTAAGATTGTTTATGTTTAAGTATCCACTGAGACATATTTATTATCCATGTACACATTTCATGAATGTAATTCAAAGGGATTATTTTAAGATACTTTTTTACAAAAACATCATTCTAAATGTTTTAAATATTTATTCTTATAAATAATTTTCATTAATGTTCATGTTTTCAAAATGGTTTTTAAGAATTTATTTATATAGACGTGAATATTTTTTTTAAATGTAAATTCCTTTCAAAAGTTTCAAAGTGGTATAGGACACTTTGATTAAAAATTTTCTTCAAATGACTTCTTTTATAAATTGTGTTACTTTTAAATGTTTTCATGAAAAACGGATATTTCTCTCAAAGAGTTTTACAAATCATTTTTATTAATATCACAATCCTTTAATGGATTTTAAACTTGTTTGAAGTTGATTTATTATGATATAAATATTCCATATTGTATTAAAGGTTTTGTGATATGTTTGACTGTGGATGTGTTATTTTTATACCATTCATGGTTTATGAGTAAATTATTGACATTTCGTATGCCAGTTTTAATACGAATGTATATGATATGTTTATATATTTTCATATGAGGAATGTATTGGACTTTGTAAGTAACGGGTGGAGCCCGCTATAGCTCCTTGATGCATCGGTAGGTCTTATGGGACATCTAGATGTGGAATTGTCTGAGGCCTTTCCCAATTTGATATATGGTTCTGGTCGAGGCCTTAATCATTTTTAGACGTCTTGTCCGAGGCCTTGACAAAATGTTTCAGAATGTCCGACATTATACATTCCCTCATTATGGAAATAATATTGATGGTTCATGTGGTCATTTGAATAGTAGAATACCCATGATTATGTTTTATTATGAAATTATTTACTCAACTCATATTCCAACCATAAAAGTATTCATGTTTATTATTGGTAAAGTCATGTGGTTTCAATTATTCACCATGCTTAATATTTATGTTATCTTCCACTATATTTCTTACCCATACCGAGGGTTTCAGCTCACCCATTTCTATGTTTTATTTTTTCCATGATTCCAAGAAGTTTATTGTTATTGATATAAAGGGTTAAGCTAAGGGAATAATGGGATTCATAAAGGATTATTTATGTTGTGTAGTATGTTATAAAGTGTAATGTAACATTCATGTATGTAATATATTTTCCAAGACTGCTAAACCGATTGGTCCTTCAGGACTTTATTCCTTGTAATCATGCCAATGTTATGTAATAATGCACCGACTCTAGGTAACTGGGGTCGGGGCATTACATTTTCTACCTGTATAACCTTTATTTGATGTTTGGATCCCTTTACATGCTTTCATGTTTTATTCAATGAAAAACCATATTTCTCATATTCATTGATATTTTGTATTGAAAATGGGTTATTAAATCAGATGGATATTTTTATATCAAGAAATTTATTCATACGGGTACAAATATTATTTTATGGGATTAATTTCGAAAATTGGAATACTCATTGTGTAATGATTATTTTTTGGTCTTTGGAAATTTTTTAAGATGTTGTATTGTTCTGTTATAAACCAATGATGTGTTCTTATGTTATTAGCCCATGATGGGTTGTCAATATATGAACCATGAGTATTTTGTTATGTTATAAACATTGGACGTGTGGTAACATTATATACGAAGGATGGATGGTTACGTAATAAAAAAATGATGGGTGGGTCAATGATAGTCCTCCAATTCTTTAGTTGTAGAATTCAATTGTTTAGTTATTCAATTGATAATAGTGATATATAATATCATATCTCAATATACCTATATATTTAATCTATTATTTATATAGGTTTGTATGGTAATCCTGTGATTTATAAAAAGTTATAAAATGAGATCATTTTCAAGAAAAAATATTTACTACAACATAAGGGTTAAAAATATAACTTTTCAAAAATGTATCATCAGTTTATCATGTTTTAAATGATAACTCTATGAGTTTTATTTTTTTTCTTTAGGATTATATATATATTTTATGAAATTAATTGGACATGGAATGTTATTTTTTAGTTAATAAAATGTGTATTTTGAGCCCAAATAATACATTGAAAAGGAAAATTTTTACACATTTTCTTGGAATAACATGATTCATTCATTAATCTTTTTATGTACCTTACTTACCATTTTGTTATCATCCCACATTTTGAAATGTTTGTTATTGGGTATGAGGATGGTATTGAATAGAATTTCATGATAAATGTTATGATTTTTTTTGAAAATAAAATGTGTTTTTTAAATTAATATTTTGTGGGAAAAGGGATACTGATTAAAATATTCCACATTGTAAAATTGCAGTATTTTTATTTATGATTTATGAAGTAATTCTACAAATCTATAGACCTCAAAACCTCTATAAAAAAGAAAAAATATTAATTCTTTATTAAAACTCCAGATTATTTTACATTTTTTCTTTGTCCCTACAGTTGGTATCAATGGTCGAGTTTAGATATCATTAAAGGTTTGGATGTTATTTGAACATATGTTCAAATTCATATATATTCCCAATAAATTTTATTTTAGGGAGGATTGATATTGTTTTGTGTAAATATCATGAGTTTATCATACCCTGATTAAGGATATATTAGTGTTTATCCTCCTTGCTTGATAGATTATTGCGATCTTATTGATATTCTCAAACTGATCATATTTTGTTTTAGTAAATGAATGAAACTAACAGGGACCAAAATTTGAATTTATGTGAGGAAAAATGCGGTGGTTTTCTGAATGATCCACCAAATAGTATGTAATTTATAGTGAAAACTCTAATGTATATTCATACTAGCTATAATAAAGTTATGACTAAAAACATGAACTAAGGTAAGACAACTAATTCATAAAATGATGGAGAAATTAATCTCTATGGATGTTATAATGATAGAGATCATAAATGTAAAAATATTTAATGACCAATATGTTAGGACTTTTGGAAATATAACCCATGTAAACCACTTAAAAAGAAATAAAGATGTTTTTTATGTGGTAATGTAGGGAATGAAAAAATATTCTTACATGAAAAGATGGAAGTCTTCAATTAATTCCATAAAGTAGAATAAAAATAAACCCATGGAATCATTTGACTGTTATAAATATGGGGAGTATGGTAATTATTAAAATCTATGTCCTAGGGGAAATCTCAAGATCAATATTTGTAATATTGTGAAAATAAATATCTAGTAATGATGAATTTTATTATAATTGTGGAAGAGGAAATTGAAAATGACTTATGAAAGGTATATATTATATATTTTATTAATTTTTTAAAATAATGAATCATAGGTCACGACTCTTATTTATTTACCTATAAGGATGAATTATTAAGGAATAAGGTGGAAAATAATGGGTAATGGATTATTTTTCACATTGAGTGATTAAGGTGCCTATATATATGGATTCAAAAGTCAATATGTAGTTTTAGATATAAGAATTATCATATGTTTAATTTTTATAAAACTTTTTTGATGTTACAGGTTATGGGAGAACATTTGGAGACATTAATGGATTTTTTTATAATATTTTATGGTGTATGGTATCCTATGTTTAACATGTGAAAATGTTTTTTGAGGATTAATTCTCTATTAATTTCATAGACATAAATATAAGGGTATTGATATAATTTATAGTTTATATGATCTTTGATGATTGGGATTTTTTCATGTATTTTCATCTCATTTCTATATACTTTTTAAGGGTATATTTTTAGTAAAGAGACAAACTAAAGGCTAGGAAAAACCCATCAAATCAGTCAATGTCGCAGGGAATGAACACACAATTTAAGGGAAATAATAATGAATTGCCCACCACTAGCTTATGTGATGTATTGATTATTATGAAAATATATTTTTACTAAAATGATATGAAACATAATGTTTACATTTATTTTTGGAAACATAATCTTTATTACTGAAATAATAAAGGGGTTGAAAAGTGATTAGTTATTAGGTGACTATTGTTATTTTAGAAGAATATGGCTATAATTTTGAGGAATATTATATTATTAAGGTAAATTTAATTTTGTGGGATTTTGTTTTAGGAATAAATATTGAATTATCTCTTTTAATCATATAGTATTTTATTGTGTAATTTTGATAATTCATGTTATTTAGGGAATTTATAGTATATATTGGAGATTATAATGTTCGTGCATATAAATTTTATATATGAGACTTTAAAATTGAATTATGTCATTTGGAGAAAATTTTTAATTTAATTACAGAAGAATATGTAATCAAATCCCTATTATTTTTGGGTTTCATTATTAGATTGAAATAGAATGATGAATTTTATGGATTTTTATATATGTAATGATATAGTTTTAACATTGGAAAATATTATTTTATTTTTCATATTAAAGTAGTTATCTTTATATGAAGGTACGTTTATGTTAGGAACCATATTACCTAATGATAATAATTTTATTTCTTGATTTAAATATAATAGAGGAATATATGGTTACCCTTTTGGGGATTATGTGGTCTATTATAAGTTGATTTTAGGGAATTAGGAATGAAAATTAATCTTGAATACCCAATATTTGGAGAAAAAGATGAGGTTGTGGTTGAAATTGATTAAATAATGAGATTCTACACATCATGTATGTATATCCCCTAATTTTCTCTATATAGATATTAATAGGATCCCTCGGCCTTATGTAAATGACCTTGAAGTAAAAAATGTTATTCATTTTCAGTAAGATGATGGTCTATTTTCTCATAAATAATGACATATTTATAGCTCCAAAATTGGTCTTCTTTCCAAATAATTTTTTTCACTTGCCACCAATGCTATCTAATTTTGAGTCCTTGTATATTTTCTACTTTACCATTGTAAATCCCTTACTATTTTATCAAGAGAATTTTTTTACACTTTTTATGATGTGGATTTCCAACTAAGTTATTTTAATATGTCAAATGTTTTATTAATCAGATAAAGTTAAAATTGTGAGCATGGAATTAATTAAATGTGGAGGGTATATAACACTAAATTATTTTAGAAAATACAAATACGTTATATAACATAAAAGATACACAATAGTAAACATAAACAAAACATGAAATGTTATTATATAAATATGACCAGTGTTACCTAGCTGTTAAATTGATAGGTATGAAATGTATTGACTAATTTTTGAAATATATATAAATTACCTAATAAATATAAATATATTGATAAAATAATTTTAAATAATCAATCAATTTTTAGTAAAATAATTCTATTCATAAAAAATATATATTTATGAAAAATGTTTTTTATTTATTTTTTTTAAAATATATTATAATTAATTTCTAGAAATTTTTTAAAAATTAATTGAAGAAAATTGCTCCACTTTTTAAATAAACATTTTAAAATTAAATTATAGAGAAATGTATGAGTTTTTTAAAAATATTTATTTTTTGGTGAATATAAGAAATTTTAAGATTTTTTCTAAAAAAAAATACATTTATTTTCAATAAAGTATATAATTTAAAAGTCCAATTATGTTTTTAGTATGATTTAATGACACATAAGTATTATTTAATAATATTATATATATTTAAATTTAATTTTAATGAACATTAAACTGAATTTTAGTATATTATTAATTTTGTATATAAAAATATTTTTTTAAAAACGTTTTTAATGTAGATATTGTTTTTTATTTTAATTATTTTAAATAACATATAATTATAAATTATTTTAGTGAAATTTATATATTATAAATCTATAAATATTAAATTTAATTCATTTAATTATTTTTTACTAATGATAGTGTTTATATAAGATATTAGTATTCATGAAAAATGGTTTTTTATTGTGAATGTGGGATTTATTTTTAAATTAAAAATTTCCACTTTTTGAGTTAAATTTGATAAAATTAATTCCATATTTTGAATAAAAAAACTTTATATAATATAATAACTTCAAATTAATTTTTTCTAAACATAATTGTCAAAAAAATAAAAATATTTTACCACAATTGAGGTGAAAATGGGTTTTTTTGGGGTTAATATAAAAAGAGAAGAGTTAAAATGGCCTATTTTTTTAAATGGATTTTATATCCCTATTTAGACCATATATTATCTATGCATTAATAATGGTACTTTTGGATCCTTATGGAATGTGTAAAGCATTGTTATCACCTATTCATTCTAAAATTTGAAAGTGTCCTCTCCACCACTTATAAATGGTCAAACTATATCCTCACATATTCACTCAATTAATGCCTTTTTGTTCCCCAAATTCCATCAGAAATAACTTTATTAATTCCATATCCATGACATATATCCAATGTTTTTATCATAATTTCAACCTAGGAGGACATTTAATGCTAACCTAAAGAGGTTGTCCAATGTAGAGGTGTCATACTTAAGCAATATTTTTTTATATTTTTTCTTCTGTAATATCCTTTAAATATTCTTAAATTATTATAAAACAATAAAAAATTTATATAAAATATTTTTATATGTTAGTATTTTAATTTTATGACATAAATACATTGACTCTTCCTTCAAATGGAAAACAAAACCATCATTCTTGTGTAAATATCACCACCACCTCACGAGTTGATGTAATTAGTTTTTTATCACCACCTAATATGGATACCAATAATAGAGTATATAAATTATATACATTATATTTGTAAAATTTTAATACTTTTATAATTATTATATAACATATACATTCTTTCCTTCCATTATTTAGGGGAAAAAATAACGTCACTACGGTGCATGATAAACTAACCCCTCATGTAGAGAATTTAATCATTTTTTCACTAACAATTTCCATAAACTACATTAAGAACAATATTAATGAATATATGTGACATATAAATATATAATTATTAAATCCATTATATATTTATGATCCTTAATGGTTAATATATCATTTTATTTCTTACCATTCTACACATTGAAAAATGATTGTGTTGTTTTTGCGTACATGTATACTACCACCTTTATGATGTGATATTATTATTTTATAATCAACACATCACATTGATTATTTATATGTATGATTAATGAAATTAAATTATATTTGTGATATAATTATTATTTTTTTTATAAAAAAATACTTAGAGTCATTATATAATGACCGTCAAAAAATAGAATAGTTACTCATGTGTATGTATAGCCTACCATCTCCATGATTGTAATATTGTTAATTTTTCATGAACCTTTTCCATGATTGGTACTAAAATAATAATTTATTTAGAAATTTGATATCTTTTTCTTGATTTATATTCAATATATATTGAAATAATGACCTCTTTTACCATAGTTAACCCATAGAATCAATTTTTGACAAATAAGACAAAACTCATTAAAAAATTTAATGTAAAAATAATGGATTAAGTAATTATATATGAAATGGTAATAATACTATGATTTATAAGAATTAAAGTAATGATCTTATTTTAAAAAGAAAATATTGCTACTTTTAAGGGTGGAATGCATGACAATGTAAAACTGTTTTCATGATTTTATCATGTTTTTAAAAAATCCTTTATGAATTTTAATTTGAAAATATGTTTTCTTATGAAATGTTTAAAAATATTCAGGGATAAAAAATTTGATTTAGTTGTTAATAAAAATTTAATTTTATTCCAATAGATTACTTTGAAAAGGATTGTTTTTATAAATTTTAATGGACTTGTGGTTTTCGTTATTTCATCTTTTTTATGTAACATACGGAGATTTTTTTGCAACCACATTTTAATTTTTTTTCATAGGGTTTAAGGATTGGTATGATCAAAGAAGGATCCATGTTAACAGTCTTGAAGATTTATCATGAAATGAAATCATGTTTCTTTAAAATAAGTTCTATATTGTGGGAATAATGGTTACTGATTAGATGAGTTAACTTTTAAAAATTATGTTTTAGTTATGTATAATTTATGAAAAAATTCTCTAAAACTATAAACCGAAAATGATCCTAAAATAAAAAAATAGAAATGTTTATGAAAACTCATTATTATATTATGTTCAAGGTCATGTTCTTACATTCAATATAGTTTTATTTAGTTATTATTATCTGAAATTCCATAACCAAATTCATTAATATATTAAATCCTTTATAGTGTAATGTAATGACAATGTGAATATTATATATTATATCTTGAAGGAGTGAAACAAAGGTGGGAAGGAATTAATCTCTATTATACACAATGTGTTGATAAATTTATTACACTACTTTCCCCTTTAGATAATTTACCACTAGGTACATCAATTACCTAGAATTCATCCATTTTTATTATCAAGATATGGATTTTATTGAATATGAAAAAAAATAAAATTTCAACATTACTAAAAATTTAGGATATTATTCTATACATAAACATATCCCTTAGAAATATATACATGCTTTTGCACAAATGTTTTCTTATTTAATAAAAAAGTAAAATTATCCTCAAGTATAACTAAACCCTTATAAAATACCATATATAGCATACCAAGATAAATATATATATGTTTTACATCAATTATCTAGGATAAATATTACAACATAAATAATAATAATATAATTCCAAGAAGGGATCAATTATTGTCTTTGAGGACTTGTTACATGGGAAATATATTTTAGAAAACATATGAACCATTTATCAAAAATAAAACCACAGTAGATCCCTTTTATTTTTTCCCTATGTTATACAAATAGTCATTACCCAGTGGATAAAATAATATGAAATGGGATAGATCAAATTCATTGTAATGGAAAACATAATATATAACAATCAAATATCAAATTTTAACTAAGATTATAATATGGATATAATCAAGATACACAGGGAAATTATAACTGACAAGTCATAACTAAAAAATCATGACTTATGAAATAATCTTAGAAAAACATAAGTCATGGATAAAAAGAGTTTGGAAATATTAATTAATAAACTTAAGCAATGAGATTATAAAATATTCATGAGTATAATAATAAAACACTGATATATATCAATTTTTCCACAAATATAATAATAAAAATCCTATGTTGAGTTTACCAACCAAGACATTCCTCACAGAGTAGGATTGGTTTAATAATATATGTACCAAACAAGGCTTGGGATAATCCTCTTCTATACCACTGGTCATGGGAAAAATCCTTCCATATAAGACATTGGCTTATGATAAATCATCCCATGTGCCCACTTGTTTGTAAAAATCATCAGGTGAACCCTATGGGATTAAATATGTCCCATTTTTACCCACTGTTTTTGGTTAAATACTCAATTTTTCCTTTTTCAGATAAATCCATATGTTTTCCCTATATATTTGGATAAATCCACCGACATACCATTTTCTTGGGATAAATCATCTTGTGTACCCTTTTACTTTTGAAAAACCCCCTAGTGTACCCATTTTAGTGAATTAGATATAAAAAACATCTAATTAATTAGAGGGAGCTATAGGAATCAACCCATAAATAATCCATACATCTGGTTACATATCAAATAAAATCATTCATCTTAGAATAAGTTACCAATGAGATGAAAATGGGTGTCAAAATATTCCAAATGGCATAAAAAATATAATATTTAAAACCAGAATGAAACCCGCCAAAAGGAATATTTTTGAATAGAACATATAGGATGATTTATGAAACAATAATCCATTATAGATGTATAATTTGAAATTATAATAGAAATCATGAAAATGATTTTTCTTAAAACTATTTGTGTCATATAATATTAAGGATACCTGACTTTCAGGTCACATTTAAACATAAAATATTTATTAAAATAAAGAAAAATCAATATAAAATATAACCTCAAAAGAAATTCAAATAAAATAACCATCAAAATAAATAATAATTAGGTAAAAATGTAATGCTTAAGGAAAGGTTATATGAACATTGAATGAAATATATTTTGAAATATATGAAATTTATTTTATTGAAACCCATAATTATTAAAAGGTTAATCAAAATATTGATTAAAAATAAATGTGAATATAAGTATCAATATATATTTAAAAATAATATTTCCACCAGTGAAATATATACTTTTATAGAATGTAAAATCATGGATATAGAGAAAAAATTCATTAAATGAGATATGAAATATTTGTAACGAAATTATATATTTCTCTGAAGTATTATATTCGTATGGGAAGAAGAAAATGGTGTGAAAAATTATTTCCCTATAAATAATTTGGAAATTAAATATTACATGGTCATTTATTAGATGATCCCCACATAAAATATTCCTGAAAAGGGTGAGTTATTTTGAACAATGAAAAGGATGTGACTCATTGAAACCCCCCAAAATTAGAGTATAATTTAACTCAAAACATCTTCAAGGAGGGAGATATTTAAATAAAAATTAAATTACCATGAATAAATGGTAATTTATGAAATAAATATCAATTAAGAAACATGCACACTCGATAAATGAAATTAGGATCAAAACATAAAACATATATCAAATGGTGGAAATTTAGATAAAAAACCCCTGCATTTCTTGTAACGCCCCGACCCCAGTTACCCAGAGTCGGTGCATTATTACATAACATTTTCATGATCACAAGAAACATCAAGTCTCAAAAGACCGATTAGTTTAGTAGCCTTAGAAACAATAGATACTATCATAAAGTTTTACATTACATCATAAAAAATCATCTTATATTCATATCCCCTAACACTATCCCTGCAGGTCATTCATAAATTACTTCTTCATAATCCTGGGAAAAATAAAACATTGAAAGGGGTGAGCTCAGATGCTCAGTAAGGATAACATTATAGCAGAAGCTTTCATAGATAATCATAAACACTTAAGGCAATTTATAATTAAAACAAAATCCTTTTAAACTTGAACTTCAACATATTATGGTAAAGATAAAATAAAATAATTCATTTACTTATTCACATGGATATTCTACTAGTCAAACAATCACATGCAATGTCAATAACCACTTTCATAATGATGGAATGAATAATGCCAGACTATCATAACCACATAGCCAAGGCCTCGTTCCAAGACTACAAATAATATTTTTCCAAGGCCTTGTGCCAAGACACTAGTTTGTCTCATGAGACCTATCGATGCATCGAGGAGCTATAGAAGGCTCCACCCATCACTTATTAAGTCCAATTCATTCCTCATATGAACAGGTTTAAACATAACATAAACATTCGTATTAAAACTAGCATACGAAATGTTAGTACTTTAACCACAAACCATGAATGGTATAAAAATAGCACATCCACAGTCAAACATAACTCATTCGATACAATATGGAAGATTGTATTGTATCACATTAACCTCAATCAATAATAATGAAGGATGTTGACATAGATGAAAATAATCATCAAAACTTTTTGAGAGAAATATCCCCCTTTTTCTTGAAATCATTTAAAAGTCACACTATTTGTCAAGAAGTCATTTAAAAATATATTTTTGAATAAAAGTGTCCCATACCACTTTGAAACTTTTTAAAAGGAAATTTAATTTTAAAACTTTAATGTCCATATAAATAAATCCTTAAAACCATTTTTAAAACATGGACATTAACGAGCAAGATTTAGATGAATAAGTCTTTAAAACATTTAAAAATGGTATTTTAGTTAGAGATTATAACCAAAAGAGATACACTTGAATAAAAATAATTGATGTAATAAAAAAATTTTAATATCATGAGAATAAAGGGATTCATGATATACTATGTCAAAGTACATTATATACACTACATAAAAGTGATTTGGTGTATAACAACAAAGAAGTCTCAATGAAATTTAAATTCAGATGAAATCTCTCATAAAGGCTATATCCTTAGGTTAAGGATAAATCAATGATATAGTTATGTGTGAAAATATAAATACACTAAATATGATTGGATATTCAGTGTAAATCAATCAAAGGATATTCACACATAATCTTATAAAAACAACACCAATGAATTGGATGTTTAACTCAACAAATGGAGAATGAGTTAAAATTACTCTTATCAAATTCATATCGATGACTTGAGAAATTATCAATGGAGTGATTATGTGTATCAAAAGTATATCCACAAAAAAGGGGTGTGGAAATTATGACATAAGCAAATGAATAGTGATTCCACACATAATCACGGAGTAAAATAATCAATGAAGTTTGTGTAAAGCCGAATAAATGGAAATTGAAATTTCAAATTCCCTTATCGATTAGATAACTTATGAAACATACAATGATGAAAGAAGGATAATATAATGATCATGTAAATACCCATAAATTAAAGTATATTACACAATGAATACAATCATAGGCAGTACACATACACCACATGCAATAAATAAGTGGTGAACAACGGATTTCTCACGAAATTAAGAGTGAGATAAGAATCCCCGTACTTTGTACTTTTCCATTGGTCGACAGTAGGTTAACCTCCTGTATATTGGTAAAATTATTGTTATTGAATTATAAAAGAATAATTTACATTAATATGATATCATATATGATCTTTTAACATTTATTTGTTAAAAATATCTTAGAATTATCGTCATTTCAGGTGTTAACGGGTTCATTTTACTTTATATTCTTTGTTATGTAAGCCATATTCATTATTAATGGGATGTATATTATTCATATCCAGAATAATATCGATTCCTTAAATATTATTTTTAATCATCAAATGAGAATTATACTTGAATGGATACGATAGAGAATGAATCTCATCGCGTTCGTGGAGACAGTAGTCCGTACGTACGCACGAGCGACAATATCATTCTTTTGATATTAAAATAATATATAATTGGATGGTATATCATATATACAGAATCATTATCATGTTATATTTATTATTTAAATGAGTTACAAATCAATACTATACCCATCCGAATAATAATATATTGAATAACAATTACACCACGACGTGGAGACGGTAAGCCGTACGTATGCACGTATGGTGACATGTTATTCAAAGGGTGGATAGAATAATGAATATGGTTGTACCATATCTATAATAATATCACAGTATATATATGATACTGGAGTTATTATTTTATAATGGTAATAACAAATAAAGAATAAGTGGAAGAAGAAAGGAACTTGAAAAGGGGTGGTGAAATCATTACCTCTTCTTCAGGTTCTTCCTTTTGATTTGATCAAAAGGGACCCTTAGGATGGTTTTCTGATAAAACTAAGGTCTCTAGGTTTTATTGAGGGATGTGTAGAGAGTATTTGGGCAGGGTTTGGCCGAACCAAAATGCTTTTAAGGTGTGAAGAAATGAGAAGGAGGAGTGCCCATTTATAAGAGGGGTGAGGGGCACCTTTGAAAAAGCTAGAAATATTAATTTATAATAAATTCATATTCGGTTTCTAATAGCTCCAAAGATGATTATTTAAAGGTTAAGGTGGGTATGGGTCGAACAACACTAAACCAATAGAATTTAGATAGGTTTGGGTCATTATATTATCCTTATCTTTAAGTATTAACTCTTAGTTAATTAGTTTCACTTTTACAATGTCTCTTTGTATTTTTATATTATATGGTTAATAAACTTAACATATACATCCAGAAGAACCCCAAGTGGTCCACTAATGATACACATATCATGATATAAGTCTCTTGTACAAACCATAGATTTTTAGGATTTTAATATCAATTAATAATATAATATTTGTTTTAAAAACTCTTTTATGTCAATTTTGACACTATTCAATAGTTGATTTTTTCGAAACACATAACAGAATCATTACTTCAAAAAAAGTTAATTAAATCAATCCTAATATGTCATATTAACCTATTAAATTAGTTTAATTCAATAAAAGTCTCAAATTATATTTATTTGGGTATTTATAATATCAATTATTTTAATGTTTCACTATTATGGTAATTACTGCATCACCATTGTGTCATAAATAAATTACATTATTTAATTTCTAAAAATTATAAATAAAATATCATTATATAGGAAATTTTTTTAGATTTCTAATTAATATTTATTGTCTAAAATACAACATATATAACCCTATGTAACAATGGTTTTTCTAAAAGATATATGCTTTTGTCATTTTTGTATTCATTTTAACTTAATTAAAATAAAGTGTCCCTATCACTTACAAGTGGATCCATGGGGTCCCAAAATCGACCAAAAGATTCCCATGGTCGACCATGTATCAACCAATAGGGTTAAGACACGTTTTAGGGTAATTTATTATTATTATAATATTATGTTTTTAACCCTTGTTTACCGGATTTACCCTTTAACCATGGTAAATAAAATATTTACCGAAGTAATTATCCAAAATGTCTAAAAATAAAAGTTACCTATTTACACAATTTGAACATCCTGATTCAAAATATTCAATCCATTTTTCCAAATTCAAAACACAGTAGTGGCAGAAATTAATTTAAAATTAATTTCCGTTGTTAAAACAAAAAGCGTGTTTTTAAGAGATAATAACTATCAAAAGATTGGCACTTGTTTATGCCTGGTTTAAATGTGAAATTATATTCAATGACCCACATTTTATTACATGGTAAAAATATATTTTAAATATAATTTAAAACCACTCAAATTCATAATTTATCACTGTTAAATATTTTTATTAAAAAAGTTGTTTTTAATTAAAATTTAGTAATTTCTTACTATTCATCAAAATATAAGAGTTATCCAAAAAGTACCAAAATTTCACCCTAGGCTAATTTCATTATTCCGAATCCAAAAATGAAGTCTATTTTACCAAATTCAAAACATAAAATTTTCATTTATTAATTTAAAATTGATTCCTGCTTTCAAAACCAAAAGGCGTATTTTTAAGAAATAATAACTATCAAAAGTTTGACACTTGTTTATGTCCAATTTCAAGGTGAAATTACTTAAAATGACCATCATTAGATTAAATAGTAAAAATATAATCTATTTATACTTCCAAACCATTAAAATGTATAATTTTACAATATAAATTATTTTGATTAAAAAAGTTGTTTTCAGTTAAAATTTAGTAATTTTTCACTATTCACCCAAATATGAAAGTTATCAGAAAGACACCAAAAAATTATTGATACTAAATTCTTATGTCCCGATTATAAAGAAGAATTTAATTTTGTCAAATTGAATATATAAAAGTTTCAAATATTGGTTTTAAAAAGGCTTCGCAATTAAAAGGCGATAAAATTTCATTTTTTGATAAATACTTATTTTATCTGAAAAAATGAATTTGTTCATAAATCATGTCTTTGAAACTCATAATATGGATTAAAATTATAAGGATAATATAATATTTAAAATTTAGTTAATACTATTCATAACCTCTTCTGAATGGCTAGTTTGGTAAGTCGTGGTGTACTTGAACTCAGTGTTGCGTACAACACACACTTATGTATTATTCAAAGAGAAGTGTACCGTGGAAGATTGGGGTGTTAAATTTCTGTTTACCTAACAATTCTTTAAAATATGGTATAATGAACATAAATTTAATAATCACCTATATTATAACCATATCATAATTATAATTAAATTTTTACAATTATTTTATATCTTTATATTACAAATATGTTAACTACTTATAGTTTATTTATATTATTCAATGATAAAACTTTTGATTTTTTATTTATTACAAAATTAATAAATATATGATTTAATATCACTTATTTATTTCAATTTTATCATTCCTAAAAATATATTTCATAATAATTTGATTCATAGATTAATTTTGAACTATTTTCATTAGGTGAAATAAATGAATACTGCTTGTGAAAATGGAAATCATGATGAACACATTATCGACAAGTTTAATGATTGAAAGGTGATATATAAATAAATATTTTCAATATTAAGAAAACAATTATAAAATCATTAATTAACATTATATATATCATTATTAAGTGAAATTACCATTATATTACTTTTAATATTCATTAGTGATATAATTTTTATATCATCGTTTACATATGCGGTTAAACTAACAGAAATGGTAATGTGTTATAATGATTTAATGATTGTGAGGATGTAAATATATAATGATAATTTCACATAAAATTAATCTTAAAAAATTCATAAACAACATATCATAAATCAATTATAGTAACCAACAATGATGGATGGTGATGAAAAATTAATTATGTAATTTATGGGGATGATAACCCTTGCGTATAAAAAACCTTTTTATTTATCTTAATCAATGGGGAATATGAATAAATATTTACAATGTATATAATATAATAAAATTTGACTATATAAATGATAATAATATCACTATATTAGTGTCTCTATAATATATATGGATTAATATAATTAAGAAGACATGCTATGTAGATGATTATACTCATGTTTAGAAGATGCATTTTTATGGGAATTATCCATGGAAATGAAGTCCTTATGAAAACTTATGGTTACTAGATGATTTTTATAGGGGAATAGGGTTCCATTATGAGTAATTTCAGGGATATTAAATATAAAATTCTATTTATAAATTAGTCTTGAATCTGTGTAACTATTACCTATAGAGACCCCTACCCCAGTATCGTTGAGCCAGTGTCTACTTTATTACATTGACATAAGATATATGCAATTACATTCCAACATATTGAATATTTTAGTAGTCTTGGTAAAACATAAACAAACATGACCCCCACATCACATTTGAGAACAAAAATTATAAAATAATTTTTTTGAGATTTAAATTATTCCCTCTCACAAGTCCTTACATATAAATCATAGTATAGTTCTTGGATTACTGGGAACATAAACAAAATTAGAGTAAGATCAAATTTTCAATAAGGGTCATGTAAAATATAATCGATCATGAATAAATAATAATACTCAACATGTAATGGTAAATAGCTACACACACATTCTATTTAATGAATATCATTACTAGAAAATGAATAATACACATGGAAAGGTAAATGAAAGAACAAAAATTTCATTTAAATAACATTAATATAATGGTTAGATACGAAATAATTAATGTTGAAAGGTAAATAACTAAACACAAATTCCATTTAATCAATAAAGTGAATATAATAAATAGATATTGAGTAATATATATGGGTAGTTAAATAACTGAATACACAATCCATTTAATAAATTATTAGTCTATTATGAATTGATAAGCAATAATCAATATTTCTTAGTAATTTATATAACACTATTTCTATTTAAATAACATGAATATTATGTATAGATATGAAATAATAAATATGGATAGGTAAATTACAAAACACACATTACATTAAAATAAAATGACTTTACTAATAGATAATGAATGATTGATATGGAATGAAAAATATCTAAATATAAATTCCATTTAAATAACATGATTATTATGAATAGATAAAGAATAATAAATATTTTATGGTATTGAACTTAATAGAAATTCCATTTAAAAAACTATACTATTATGAATATATAATGAATAATTAATTTTTCAAGGATAATAACTGAAAACACATTCCATTTAACTAATAAACTAGGACTAAAAATGAATCCATAAGTAATATGATTGTCAAAATATCATGAATAATAATATAATAATTCACAATGAAGAAAATTACTAATTATAGGATATCATGATGAAATAAATAATGACAATTTTACTTTCATGACCTTTCACATGTATTTTTAAAAGAGATGGTTAGGTATACAGTAGATACCCATTAAATGTAGGGCAACCAATTAATTCACCTCTTGAGACTACTGATGCATCAAGGGGATATCTATAATCAAGACCAACCCCTATTTATTTGTATAATTCATTCCTCATATATAAAAATATCAATTTAATTCATGTAAAATATTGAATATTAACAAATTTCCATATCGAGAATGGAATAATGATTAATAATATTTTTCCCAGTCCATCATATAACATCAAAATTAAAACACCATTTTCAGAAATTATATAAACATTGTGTAATAAGTATAACTATGAAAAATTATATGGATATCTAAAGTAAATGAAAGTTAAAAAGATAAAATGAAAGTATATATTTTATGAAAAATTTAATGATTGGAAAAATTAATCAAGAAAGAGAATGTCAATTTGGTCCCTGGTCAAACAAATCATAATTAGTCCAAATAAAAAATAAGGATTTTATCAATACAACATATCCCTTGTGGATCATATGTACAATAAATTTTTTATTTGATTCATGAATAAAATTACCATTACAATTTTTATTGAAACATTCTGGAAGAAAATTAAATTGCCACATTGAAAAAAATTAAACAATAAATTTCATAAAATATCTTCAAATTAATTAAAATTTAAAATGGCCAATGAAAATTGAAATTATCCTTTTTAAAATTTAGTTATCATGTTGATGGGAAATTATATACAAGTTTTCTATGTTCTAACAATGATTATCTCTAAATTTCTCATAAATGATGAAAGATCCTTGTGTAATAATCCATATCTTATTTTTAGGTATGTTTTCCGTTTCTGGTCGTTTTTTAGAAAAAGTGGAATTTCTGGAAATTTTCGAAGTGCATGCCATGTACTTTATGAGTACACGCCATGTACTAGGTCACTGTAGGAGGATGTGTGCTGGCTGTGTGATGGCCACACACACGACCATGTGGGGGTGACTTGGAGGCTGCCTAAAGCGGGGTACAGAAAAGGAAATTACACACCGTGTATTTTTTTCATTAAACGTACCAGGGTCACGTCTAATCACCAAAATGATCTTATTCTAAGTTTCATTCTTCCAAGAGCTCCCATATAGCTGCGATATTCATCCGATCCCCCGACCGAGCATCCGAACTCTAATTTGACTGCCTTCAATTGTGTTGGGATCACCTCGGTAAGCTCTCTCTTCTCCTTGAGCTTCATTTTACAATTCCTCGTCTTTCTCATGTTATCCTCTGTTGAACGTTTTTGACGTTTTTGTAGATATTCGGCCTTCCAAGGTGATTCAAGACCTGAGACTCAAGTATATCGATCTCCCAACACCGATGTAGGTGGTTTGTGCCTTTTCATAAAAATTCTTTGAGTTTTATGTGAAAAATCAACAATACCCATAAATGGGGTATTACGCGTTTACCGTTCTTTCCCAATTTATTTCTTACTATGCTTGTATGCTTGAGTTGATGATAATTGAATTTGAATAGGGTTAATTGTTATGATTTGGAAGTTTTTTCCCATGCATGATTTCCTATTTTGACCGTAGGGTCTAGTTTTCCTGTTAGGATGCTGTTTAATTTCCCATGCCCAGTTGTAGGATATTGTGATTGTTCTGATATTCTATTATGCTGTAGACTTCTAGAAAAGTAGTTCTTGAGGTTTAATTTGTCCGATACACTTCACTGTACTTTCTTGACATACACAGGGCCGTGAGAACCTGGTGTATTGACCATAAGGAGAATGGTAATAAGGGCTTCTCCAGAGTGTCTTTATAACTTACGATGTGAGACCACAGGGGGAATTGATGTTGAGTGCTTCCTCAGAGTGTTTGTAGTTCCTCGACGTAGGCCATATGGGGAATGAGATGTTGAGTGCTTCCCCAGAGTGCCATTAGTACTGATACGAGACTATAGGGGGAATTGATGGTGTGTGACTCCTTAGAGAGTCTATGCTTAATTTGAACCAGAGGGGTTAGACTGAGTGTACTACCTAGAGGGTTGCTTGTGTTGCTAGGTAGGACCAGAGGGGATAGGCTATGAGTACTTCCCATAGGTTTACCTTTTGTATTGCTTTCTTGATTTCTACTAGGTAGGACCAGAGTGGATAGGCTATGATTACTTTTCAGAGGGTTACCTATTGTGTTTTCTTGCTTACTTGATATGTGGTATTTGAATGCTTTGATACTGTGGATTGTGTGTTGCTGAGTACTTCCTTGTTTACTACACTCTTTTTTTACTTATTGCCTGCCATATATATTCACAGACTGTTAGGCACATATCTCATGGTGTTTTGCTACTGGGATTTAGTCTCACACCCTATTTGGGCTATTACTTTGGGCCCAAACAGATTATATTGTTGTAGGAATAGATAAGGGCAAACACCCTTCTACTTCAGGTGGTTGATTTGCTATAGAGTTGGAGTGCATGGGACCAATCTATGACTTGTGTTGTTGAGGAGTTATTTACTTGCCTCATTTTGTACTTGGATTTAGTACTATTATATTCCAACATTTTTATTTGTTTGGTTTCTTTCCTAGACATATGTATCATGCACCATTCATATATATATATGTGTGATCCGGTTTATTATTTTCAGTCTTTTTCTGTTTACTTTTGTATGGATTATTCCTACTTCCGATTTTTCAATTTCTTTCTTCCACTGTGTTAATCTTCCAATGAGAGCATATTTTCCCCACTATCACACCCAATACCCTCTCTGCTAGTCGGCAGCCTCTGGCATTCGGGGAAATGTTCTTGAGGCCATGTGACCAACCGGGTATGGGGCACCTCTGGGTGGCTTCTGGAACTGGGATGTTACAAAGTGGTATCAGAGGAGTTTCTTTTCTTTGAATTACTATTTGGAGCCTATATTCAGGGATATGATAGAATAGGTACTTGGTAATAAGCTGTTCCCGGGAGTAGCTAACCCATGTATAGGTAAAATCCAATTTTCCTCGTATTGAAATTTTTCTGGTCTAGCAATTATTACAATTCATTTGATTTAAACTTGAGCGATTCAAATGTTTTTTGTTGTTATTGTGGATGTTATTGAGGTTATATTTCTGTTTCAACCTGATGAGATGAGGGTATGCCATCTCATGCATCATATAGGCACTTGCTTTTGATCACATGTCATGCATTATTTCCATACCATATTGGGTGCATTAGCGATTGCCTGTTTTTGTGATATGTATTGTGCTAGATATGCATGCTATTGTGATAGTTTCCATGATAAAAATACCTTATCATTGATAGGGTATTATGTGTCTAAGGTTTTGTTTGAATGAACTCCAAACTTTGGTTCTTGAGGTGTTATGGGCCCTCATGGATCAGAATTTGGTGGATCATTACCTTGTTTTTCTTTTTATATCATGTATAAGATGCCAAGATTTGATTCACGGGGAGTATGGTCCCTCATGGATCAGAATATGGCACTTTGGTGTTCTTTTCAGTGTTTTTTAGGCTCTGGAGTAGTTTCTGAGGCTTACTGTTTGAAAAAACCCAGAATACACGCCGTGTAGTTTAGACTGCATGCCATGTGCTCTTTTGTTCGGGAAGAAACTATTTTTCTTAATTACTCTATGTGTACCTTATGTACATTCCTTGTAGTATCTAACCATGTCATAGGTCGTGTGGGCAGAGACACGGGATAGACAAGTTCTTGTAGGAAGACGCCGTGTACCGGTTGTAAATGCCGTGTAGGGTTGACCCTGTGTCTTCCCGTGTGACTAACAACACAAACGAAGAAATATTATCTTATACATTCCGTGTTAGTTCTAAACATTCCATGTAGTGTAATCTTGGAATCCGACCATGTAACTAACCACACGGGTCAGTGTTATACTTCCTAGTACATGCCGTGTCCATATGGAACACACCATGTAGTGTAACCCGAGTATCCGGCCGTGTAACGAGCAACACGGGTCGGTTAAAACTTTTCTAGTACATGTTGTGTCTGTATTGAACACGCCGTGTAGTGTCAGCTGAGTATCTGACCATGTCACTAACAACACGTGCAGTTGAAACCTAATCAGTACACGCTGTGTCCTTCGGGAACACGCCGAGTAGTGTGAGCTATGTATTTGGCCGTGTCATGAACAACACGGGTCGGTGAAACTCGTCTAGTACATGCCGTGTCTAGCACAAACATGCCATGTAATTTTGTTATAAGGAGAACCGTGTGGCTTAACTGTGTAGAAAGACTCAGGCAGGGGGAGAAAATTCAAGTATACGCTGTGTGTAAGGGTACACTCCGTGTAGTTATTATACACGACGTGTAGTCTTGTTTTGTAAAACATGAATTTTTCTCTCTCCTATTCCCTTCCTACGCTTCACGTTTTTAGTCCTTGATGATCTTGATCTAAGGTGTGCTCATGACTTTGCAGATTCATGCCACCGAGACATCCTCCGGTTGTACACCAGTTGCAGGGTGGTGATCAGACACTAGACAAGACTGATCAAGGACTACCTGTAGATCCTCTTGTTGTGCCAGTCTTGGCACCAGTCGTCATTCCGGACACAGGTGTAGATGCACAGTTCCGAGAGGGTTTTATAAGGTTTATGAAAACCTTATGAGGAGTTGAGAGATATCTTCTTGTAGCCAGGTGGTGTGATACCAGTGTGGGAAGAGCAGGCATAGGAGGCCACATTGCCCGAGAGACCCGGTGGAGTGCCGATCGTGTGGCAAGATGGGTCTTATTCAATGTTTCTGTTAGTTATTTTTACCAGAAGCTGGTGACAAGGGTTCTTCTATGAATCCTCATTCAGGAGATGTACCACCAATTTCCCACCAGTCTATGAACTGGAGTTCTTCTGTCTATTCAAGACGAGGTGTAAGTTATGGCCGTGGTATCCAGTCGCTAGGTTTTCAGTGACATCAGGGTGTATCAGCTCATATTGGTCAGGCAGGGTCACAGGGCCATGGTACAGGCTAGATTTTTCTAGTAGAGCATACATAGTAGGAGAAATTTCCCAGACCTTCTACAGTTTGAGGTCTGATCTTAGTTGCGTCAGTTTTAGCTTCTACTCCTTTCGATATAGGGGTTTCCCATAGCTTTATATCCATTGTAGTTGTGGAGAGACATAGGCTATGCATATTTTCTTCTGTTGACATCTTGACTCTAGACACTCCGTTGGGGACATGAACAACAAGTGTACATAAGTGCAATGAGTTCCCTCTTGAGTTTGGTGGGTGTCACTTTTTATGGGACCTCTATGTCCTAGAGATGATGAGCTATGATATCAATCTCAGAATGGACTGGTTAGTTCCCTTCTAGGCAGTCGTCGATTGCTATGCCGTAGGGTGAGTTTCAACTCACTAGAGGGTAGATCGTTTCCTTATAAGGGCGAGTGGGATTTCCAGGCGAGTAGAGTGAAACCTAAGCATCATGGGTTATGAGGAGTTACAACCCAGATTGCTAGTCTATATCTAGATGACCAGAGGACTTCATAGTTAGACTTTCCTCCAGTGGTGGATCTTTTCATAGATATCTTTCCAGTAGACTTTTCAGGTTTTCCTTTGGAGAGTGAGGTAGAAGTTTCTATTGAGATCATTCTAGGAGTGGCACCAGGGTCCATTCCTCTTTACAGGATGGAAACACTAGAGTTATAGGAGCTCAAGAAGCAATTGGAGGATTTGCAGGCAAATGGATTCATTTGACCTAGTACTTCTCTTTGGGGTTCGCCTGTCCTGTTTTTGAAGAAGGCAGACAGTACCCTTAGTCTTTGTGTGGATTATCATAAGCTGAAGAAGTTGATAGTCAAGAAATGATATCCCTTTACAAGGATTGATGATCTCTTTGATCAGCTTCGAGGATCCCGGGTGTTCTCAAAGATCAACTTGAGATCCGATTACCATCAGTTGTGCGTGAGAACATTAGATATACCTCTTACAGCCTTTCGGAGCAGGTATGGTCTACACGAGTATATGGTTATGCCATTCGGTCTCACGAATGTGCCTACGGTTTTCATGGAACTAATGAACCGAGTGTTGCATCCATACTTGGATTCTTTTGTGGTGGTCCTTGCAGATGATATATTGGTGTACTCTCACACTTGACACGACCATGCCACACATCTTGAGATTGTTTTGAGTACACTGAGAGAGCATCATGTATATGTTAAGCTCTCACAATGCCACTTTTTGATGGATCAGAATCACTTCTTGGGCCATGTTATCTTAGAGACAGAAGTATTAGTAGATCCAGTGAAAGTGAGTGTAGTAGTTTCCTGGGAGCAGCCGAAGAACATCTTTTAGGTACAGAGTTTTCTAGGGCTATCTAGATACTAAATACAATTCATATAGTACGTTTTACACTTAGCAGCACCACTGACGAGCCTGACTAAGAAGGGTGCGAAGTTCTTGTGGTTAGATTCTTGTGAGTTAGCCTTTCAAGAGCTGAAAGGGAGGTTGACTTCAACACCGATACTAGTTTTTCTAGATCCGAGCAAGAGATATACTATGTACTGTGATGCTTTAGGTATCGGGATGGGAGCTGTACTTATGCAGGGAGAAGGAGTCGTTGCGTACGGGTCTCAACAATTGAGTCCACATGAGAGGAATTACCTGACACATGCTCATGAGTTGGTTGGAGTTGTTCATTCCTTACGCTGTTGGAGACATTATCTTCTAGGAGAGAATTTTTTGGTTTTCACCGACCACAAGAGTCTCAATAACATCTTCACTCAACGTGATCTAAATTTGAAACAACGAAGGTAGGTTGAGTACCTTCAGTATTTTGACTTTGAGATTGCCTATATGCCTTGGAAAGGCAACACAATGGATGATGCATTGAGCAAGATGACTATGATACAAGCAGTTCATAAGGACTTTAGTGAGTGGAAACTTATGGCTCTATTCTCTAAGATGCATTTGGAGGTGCACGACAGGCAGGGATAGACGTTTCTTTCTTCTGTAGTTGTTACCTCTACTCTTCAAGATCGAGTGAAAATGAGGCAACTATCAGATTTAGAAGGCATAGTCCTATAGGAGAGCGTGTCAGGAGAGGACCCTATTCTGGGATGGACCATAGGTGAGGATTAGATCATTCATTTCCAAGGGAATGTATGGGTGCTAGAAGACATACACGAGGAGATGATGTGGGACTTTCATTCCTCAGTTTGGGAAGTTCATCCTGGTGTCACCAAGAGGTATCATGATCTACACCGCCATTATTGGTGGCCGGGTATGAAGAGAGATGTTGCTGGTTTTGTAATGAAGTGTTCTATCTGTCTATAGGTGAAGGTAGAGCATCAGTGACCAGCAGGGCTTTTTCAGTAGTTACCCATTCCCAAGTGAAAGTGGAACGATGTCGCGATGGATTTCGTGACACGTTTACTGAGGTCTCCTTGAGAGAATGATGCAGTTTGGGTTTTCATTGATAGACTCATGAAGGTTGCTCAATTTTTACCAATCAAGGAGACCTTCAGTGTTGATGATATGGGAAGTTTGTACATCCATGAGATTGTGCCCTTACCTAGAGTTCCACACTAAATTGATTCAGAAAGAGATACACATTTTACTTCATGGGTATGGAAGGGGCTTCAGATGGATTTGGGTATACAGGTACTTTTGAGTATAGCTTACCACCCTCAGATAGATGGCCAATATTAGCATAAGATTCAAGTTCTTGAGGATATTTTTAGTGCATGCATCTAGGATTTTAGAGGTTATTGGGAGAAGCATATACCTCTTGTGGAGTTTTCCAGTAATAATAGTTTTCAAGTGACTATTCAGATGGCACCATATGACGTTTTGTATGGTAGGCCATTCCAATCAACTTTACGTGGGCTATAGGTAGGAGTGGAAGCTATGCTGGGACCTCGTCTTGTACAGGAGACCACAGAGTAGATATAGTTGATTCAGAGGAGGATGGCTACTACACAGTCTCGATAGAAGTCTTATGCGGATCAGTAGAGAATACCTCTAGAGTTTGAGGTCGGGGATCGGGTTTTCCTCCACGTCACACCGTGGTTGGGACACAAGAGGATTAGGAGACAGTGTAAGATTTCACTGAGGCACGTCGAGCCGTTTGCAATGTTGGAGAGAGTTGAGTCGATTTCCTATCGGTTGCAGTTACCTTAGAGGTATTGGGCTATGCAAAACGTCTTCCACGTTTCTCAGCTTCAACGTTACTTCTCAGATCCATATCATGTTTTCCAGCCTGAGGAGGTTGAGTTGGAAGTGGATGCATCATTCAAGGTGCATCCTCTCTAGATCGTTGGTCACAATAAAAAGGTTCTCCATGGCTGGTCTTTCCCTCGGGTACAAGTGTTACGACAACACAGGTGAGTACAAGATGAGACTTGGGTGAGGGAGGTAGATGTACGAGCACACTAAACGGAGCTATTCAGGGTTTCTTCTTCTACACCGCCCTGCTAGGGAAATTTGGGGATGAATTTCTTTATGGGGGGGAGTTTGTAAGAACCTGAATCTTCTTTTCATGTATTTTTTCCTTTCTAGTAATTTTTGACAAAAAGAGGAATTTATGGAAATTTTCGAAGTACATGCCTTGTACTGGGTCACCACAGGAGGTCGTGTGCTAGCTGTGTGATGGCCACACACACGACCATATGGGGTGACTTGGAGGCCACCTAAAGCGGAGTATGGAAAAGGTAAGTACGCACCGTGTAATTCAAAGTACATGCCACATATTTGTTTTTTCATTAAACATTCCGGGGTTGTGTCTAATCGCCAAAATGATCTTCTTCTAGGTTTCATTTGACCGAGAGCTCCCATATGGCTGTAATATTCCTCTGAGCCCCTGACCGAGCATCCGAACTCTAATTCGACCACCGTCGATTGCGTTGGGATCACCTCGGTAAGAAATTTCTTCTGCCTGAGATTCATTTTCTAATTCCTCCTCCTTTTAAAGCTATCCTCTGTTGAATGTTTTATATTTTTTTAGATCTTTGGTGTTCTGAGGTGATTCAAGCCCTGAGACTCAAGTATATCGATCTCCCAACGCTGATGTAGGTGGTTTGTGACTTTCCGTTAAATTCTTTGAGTTTTATGTAAAACATTTCCAATACCTATGAACGAGGTATTACACGTTTACTGTTTTAGCCCTATTGTTTGTCTGCTACACATGAATGCTTGAGTTGAGGATAATTGAATGTGAATAGAGTAAATTGTTATGCTTTGGATGTTTTTTCCCATGTTTGATTGCCTGTTTTGACCATAGGGTCTAGTTTTCCTATTAGGATGTTGTTTACTTTACCATACCTAGTTATAGGATGGTTTGATTATTCTGATATGCTGTTATACTATAGAATGCTAGCCAAGTAGTTCTTGAGGTTTACATTGGCCGATGCCCTTCGCTGTACTTTCTTGACATACACAAGGCCATGGGAACCTGGTGTATAGACCATAGGGAGAATGGACGTAAGGGCTTCTCTAGAGTGTATTTATAACTTATGACGCGAGACCAGAGGAGGAATTGATGTGGAATGCTTCCTAAGAGTGTCTGTAGTTCCTTGATGTGGGTCACATGGGGAATGAGATGTTGAGTTCTTCCCCAGAGCGCCTTTAGTACCAATATGAGACTATAGGGGGAATTGACGGTGATTTATTCCTCGAAGAGTCTATGTTTAAGCTGAACCAGAGGGGTTAGACTAAGTGTACTGCCCAGAGGGTTTCTTGGGATGCTAGGTAGGACCAGAGGGGGTAGGATATGAGTGCTTCCTAGAGTGTTACCTATTGTGTTTCTTGCTTTCTTGCTGCTAGGTAGGACCAGAGGGGATAGATTGTGAGTACTTACTAGAAGGTTACCTGTTGTGTTTTCTTGGTTACTTGATATGTGGTATTTGAATGCTTGGAAACTGTGGATTGTGTGCTGATGAGTACTTCCTTGTTTACTACACGCTTTTTTTACATATTGCCTGCCATAGATATTTACTGACTGTTAGGAACATATATCGTGGGGGTTGCCTACTGGGATTTAGTCTCACACATTATTTGGGCCATGATTTTGGGCCAAAACAGATTATATTGTTTTAGGTATAGATAAGGGCAAACAACCTTCTACATTAGGTGCTTGATTTGCTATAGAGCTGGAGAGCATGGGACCAAGATATGGCTTGCAATGCTGAGGATTTGTTTATTTTCTTCCTTTTGTACATGGGTTTAGTACTGTTGTATTCCAACATTTTGATTTTTGGATGCTTTCCTAGACAAATGTTTCAGGAATCATTCATATATATATATATGAGTGTGTTCTCTATATTATTATTTTCCAGTATTCTACTGTTTACTTTTTTATGGATTATTCATGCTTCTGCTTTTGCTATTTCTTTCTTCCACCGTGTTACTCTGCTAATGAGGGCACAATTTTCCCACTATCACACCCAAGGACCTCACTGCTAGTCGGTAGCCTTTGGTGTTCAAGGAAATGCGCTTGAGGCCAGGTGACGAACTGGGTATGGGACGCCTCTGGGTGGCTTCCGGAACCGGGACGTTACACCTTGTTTGGAAAACCATATAAAAAATATATTAAAAAATAAATAAAATTTTTAAACATGGGTAAAATGAATTTAATAAATAATTAGAATAATGTTAAAAACCTTTTTCAAAACATTTTTTTAGAAAATATGGTTTTGGTATAAAAAGAATTATTGGTCAACGATAGAAAATAAGTTATTTTTAATTAAAAACATGTTATTAATAATTTAAACACCAAATAGTGGAAAAAATGTTAATATTACCTGAAAATATAAATAATTAAAAAGGTAGAATAAAATTAATTAGTTTTATTATTCATTGATAAAATAATTTCTTTCATTGGAAAATCAATTGTAGACCATCCTGATTAAAATGACATTGTTAAATAATCCATTACAAAGATCATAAAAGTGGATTGAGATATATAAATTTAATACATTATTCTTATCAAAAGTAAATACACATAAAATTTGTGAAAATATATAATTTTTTAGTCAAAATCACTTACACACGTCATCTTGGAATTTAAAATACATTAAAGAAGTCATATCGCCAAACGAAATGAAATTTAGTTATGAAATTATTTACAATATGGTAACTTAAATGTAAAAATTCCTTTTTATGAAATATTTCAAATTAAAACATTAAATAAAATGATCTATTAAGGTATCTTGTTATTACATGTCAAAGCGGATTTTTATTCACCATAAAAATGAAATTAGGTCCATAATATTAAATTATGCCTTAATGAAGGAAAATTTAGAGGAAGTCCCTTACCTCACGATTCCCATAGGTTGAAAGAAATTTATCCTCTATTATATTAGTTAAATAAATTTTATAAAATTATAATATTACCTTTTTAATATTTATAATATCATATATTTTTCTTTTATAACATCATGTCACTCATTTTACTCTAACTATTTTATTACTATTCTTTTGGGTGTTATCTTCCTTGATTTCATTAATGTTTTAAGACGAATGTTCTGGTTCAAGAGAATATTATACAGGCATGTCATATTAAATTTTTTTAATGTAATATATATACTCTTATAATTTAATAAAATATTATAATCATTATTGAATTTTGAACATGAAAAATTGATCATATCGCTTTGTGGAGACGGTAGGTCCTACGTACGCATGAGCGACATTACCTTTTACATAACTAGTGGAAGGTAATGGAAATAGGTTATTTATTAATGTTATACTATCAATAAAATTTAATATATATAATTTACATTCTCTAAATTTATCCTCATTACATTCCATGTATTTCCTAAGATAAAAATGACTATCATTGCTTCATAAGGAAGCAGTTTTCTATACTCATGAGCGATGTTATCATAACATAAATGACATGAAAATAATAAGATATATGTGATATTAAAATTAAAAAAAATAATATCATAAATATTATATATAAATGATTAATAAATCATTATATAAATTCTTTACATGTGTTGATGGGAAGCGAGTTACATTGGTTCATAAGGTGGTGGTAAGTCTTCCCCACAATCAAGGGTTTAGTTTCCCATTTGTTAGTGGAGAAGACAAGTAAATGTTTTTCCATAAAAAAACAACATATAATTATTCAATATATTATTTTTTTATATTTTAATGGTTAATACATAATTGGAGGTTGATAAAATAGAATATATATAAAAGAGTATCACTAAAATGATTACATTTTCTTAGAGAATCTTCCTTTGGATCTCATATTAAGGACTGTAGATTTGGTCTTCTAGTAAGATAATAATATCCGTAATGAGACTATGGATATTAGAGAGAGATTTTGGTAGGGTTTGGACTTTACAAATGTCTTGATATATTGGAATATGTGAAGGTATGGAGTGCCCTTTTCTAAGTAGGGGAGAGGATACACATGGATGTTTTGAAAGGAATAAAGTAAACAAATTCAAATGTGACAATTATCCAAAATGGGCAATCCTCAAACCAAAGAGTTAAAGACATCTATATATGAACATAAAACGAGCTTTGGACTATTTTAGGTAACTTTCATCCCTTATAATAATAGTTTAGCTACCCAGGAAACCCCTTTTCACCTTAACAGTGGTAAATAATTATTATTTCATTTAATAATCATAATGATAAAAAATATGTTGAACATATTAGTTAATATAAATTATGATTATTATGAATTTGATTCAATTTTTTTCTAATTAAATTCAAATAATTTTTATAAATAAATTTAAAATTAAACACATAAATGTGATGGAAATGTGGTTTTCCAACATAAAAACATTCAAATGGTCAAGAAGTTATTATATAAAAAATCATTATGAAATTTAATCAAATTCCCTAATTTTGAATAATATCTTTATTATTTATCTATTATTTTTTTATTTCCAAAATAAAATAAAATGGGTATTGTATACGATTCAAAAGGAAAATTAGTTTTTTTATAAAAATTTGTATTTTTTATTATTCATCGATAAATGAAACTTTTTATATAAATTATAAAAAATTACCCTATGTTATTTTTATTTTTTCCAAAAAATAAATTCATTTATTAAAATTATATCTATAACAGTGGTAAAAATAAATTTTAAAATAATTTCTCAAAAAATTGTGATTTTTATTAAAAAATACAATCTTTAGAAAAAAATTAATTTAATTTTATTATTAATAAATAGCTAACAAATTTTTTTATAATGTTGTAATTAATATTCTTATTCTAAAATTTTATGACTATGTTATATGGATATATTATTTTTATGAATCTTCTTGATGTAAGGTCGTGTGTTCCACAAGTTATCGACGAGATTGGATTTATTTATAAATAAATATATCATTGTGTCTATGGGTTTTACATTAATTTCATTAAAATATGTTAAATCTTATATAAGATATCTAACTAGTCTTATTTCATTGAAAATCAGAGGTTCATACATTATAAAACCCTATGTTTTTATGATTTTTTTTGAATTAATCAAAAATTTTGATGGATTTTATTACATGGTACACCATGTTATGGATCCTTTATTTGAAAACCCATGTTAATATTTCACTAAAAAACATCTAATTTTGATTTAGGAACGAACAATACTATCTTTGGATTGTCTTACACACAATGCAGAGGTCCCTCGATAGCTTGTGTTATATGCAAGACTATGTTTTACCGACTATAATATACAATTAATAACATTATTAAAATATTATTATTTTTATCATATATCTATTTGAATAATATTAACGAAGAAGAATAAAAAAATTATAAAAATATGGTTTGAACATGTTTATTAAATTAATTCATTGATTTCCAATTAATTAGAAATTAAAGTAAGTACTATTTGGAAATAAATATTTTGTTGAAAAACATTTTCTCTTTGAAAAAACATGTTTTATCTTAATAAATTTTAAAAAATACAATTATTGAATTTAATTATATATATATATTATTAAATTAACCATTTATCATTCATCTTATTTGTTTTATAAATAAGATACTAGAATAAATCTTATAGTACGAGAAAAATATTTATTTTTATAAATAAAGTTTGGTTTCCATTTAATGGATGTCTTGTTTGAAATATAAAATTTTACACTATTGTAAAATATTTTTTAAAAAATTAAATTAAATTATGAAATTATGAAATAAAATTTATATAAGGGTGAGTTTTTGAAATTTATCTGGGAGGTTTCATTTTATATGAATAGGGAAAAATACACAAATTTAATTGAATACATACTTTTCATCTAAATAATTTGAAATTTTATGTTATATAATGAATAGGTTATAATGTAAATTATTTTAGTTTAATATATATTAATCTAGTTTAGGTCATTTTATTGCTTTTTTAGGTGTATATATAATTACATTATAAACTTATGAACATTTTCACTTTAAAAACCTATTTTCTCTTTATATATGAAGGATTAATTTTAAATTAATTATTATAACTTATATTAATTATATTTGTAAAAATGTATTATATCAATTGAAAGAGAATACTTCCATGTTATTTTTTACAAAAAAATTATTGGTGAAATCATTTAAAATTAATCGCGATGATTAAGAGAAAATCAAATTTACCAATGGTATCAAATTTTAACAGAAGGTGAAAAATGAAGTAAAAAATTGTATAAAAACATTTATGGATATATTTAGACATTAACCCTTAATTTATATAATTTTATTTATATTTTAATACTTTTATAGGTCAAAACTTATGTACACCTAACTTCTTTTAAAAAATTCCATGTGTGTCCCTCCCTCACTTATTAAGGGAATCCCACTATACCCCTCTCATCACACCCCTCAAGACCTTTGTATCATCCATAAATGTCAAAATATGTTCCGAAAATTGAATCAATCCGTCGAAAAATCCTTACATTGGGAATAAATGAAACCAATGATGGATTTAGGTTCACAAAAAAAAAAGATACCCAAAGAAGTGTTAACATTCATCAATGAACATTCTCTATTTCTTCCTAAAACCCCATAAATTAATTTTATATGATGATTATATAATAAAAAAGTATCTTAAATATATTTATATTTTTTATGTTATGGTTATAACCTAAAAACACTCATACTTAAATCATGATATCTATGATATTATCTTGATTTTTGAATTATTATATCAAAAATTCCTTTCTACTTTCCATTTTTTGGTAATAGAATTGCATCATTCATGTGTACGGAGGATAACTACCTTGTGAAGAAATGATACTCATCCAATTATTACATGGAGGGTATTAAGGATTGGTTTAATAAACATGTTTAATATATATAACATAATAGTTCTATTAAAATTATAATATATATATATATATATTACTTTAAATATTTTAATATGAAATGTAAATAGAAACATCATTTAGGTGTATGTACGACCTACCATATCTATAAAAAATGTTTTTCATTTTCTATCACTAAATCTTATAGTTTACTATAAATAAATATATATAAAAGATATATTATATTTTATTCATTTAAAAAAAATTAAATGATGCAATCTTGATGAAATTAATGATATCAAACATAGAAAAACATTTCTGAAAAACATATCAGTTATTACTCAAAATATAATATAAACATGGGATTGATAATAAATAGGTAACATAAAGTGATAAGAAAATAATATATGGTATGATATATATATATATATATGAATATTTTTCTATTATAGGTATATAATAATATAATTTTTATTATAAAGTATGTTTTATCATGTACGAAGGATGTCATGTCTTAAGGTAATGAAACTTAAATCTCACTAGATATTTTCTATGAGAGATAAGCCATGTTCACCAAAAATTTCATTTATGTGGTTTTTATAGAGATGAAGAATGTATTTTATTATTAGTATGATAACAAGTATTGGGATTTATATATGATTTTTATTATCTCTCATTCATGGGGTTTCTAGTTCAATAAATACCAAATCTATAAGGGAAAGTTTTCTCAATTTTCTTTCTTTGATACACATGTCACATAACACAATTATATTAATTTATGAAGAGTATATACTTCACCTTTTAAATGTAATTAGATGAATACTTTTATTTTCATAATTTTTAATTTTTTTTAATTTATAAATTCATGGGGATTATGAATCAATGTAACCAAAGTGGTATTATTTTATTTCTACAATCACATCATTTATTGGGATTGTTTAGAAGTATGATTCCATTGATGAAATATTATGATCCATATCTCAATAATTATCTTGAATTTATTTATCCTTTGTTTATTCATGATATATTATTATAATAGAAATTATTTTCCACACTTTTGTAGTTAAAATTATTAATAAAATATTTTCAAAAAAATCTATAATTATTTCACTCTGCTCTACAGTTCGAATTCTATTTTCTTCCAATAAATTTATTTATAATTTTTTTTACATTTTTAATTTTTTTTCTCTTAAGTCCATTCCCTTGTAAAATGAATTTGAAAATTTCGAATTCTTTAAAATGTTTTTAAATTTGTTTCAAAGAATCTTTTTTGAGTTATTAAGGTTATTTCAATGAAAAAGGTAATCAAAATATTTTTGAAGGAATTTATCAAAGTGGAAATGATATTTTAATCCTAGAATGTTTTAAATTATTTTTAAAAGTTTCCCCTAAATGAATTAAATTTTATTTTCAAAGTAATATATTTTAAAAAATATTTTATTTTTCTGAAAAAAATTTCAATGAAAAGTCATTTTCTACCAGAAATGTTTTAAATTATATTTCCGAATTATCATAGATATAAGATGACATTTGTTGATGTTAATAATACCATATTTGTGTTATTATCCAAGGGTACCATCCAAATTATTTCTATGAATGGTTTATATTTTAATGACATGATTTTTATGAAACCCATTTATCTTTTATGGGTTATATTCTTACGAAACAAATTTATATTCCACGAGTTGTATACATATGAAACCTAACTTTTTTCATGGGTAATTACAGGATTATGAAACATTTATTTTTTTCCAAAAGTTTAGATATGATGAAATATTTATGATACAAATTTCATTTTAGAGGTTGTTATATGATAAATTTTTATAATCTTGTGGAACACAGAAATATGGATTTCATTATGAGATGGATAGGACCTATATCTCTATAAAATGATCGGGTAATGATTTATATATCATGAGATAAAAAATAATGGAACATGGAGTGAAATAAGATTAGTAATACATAGCTATAATAGGAAGTTACCTCAATTCAATAATACAAGGATGGAATGGGATGTGAACCTAGTTCAACAATACCAAACCGTACCGAGAAGTGAACCCAGTTCATTAATACATAGGTGGAATGAGAAGTGAACCATATTCAGTAATATAGGGTTGGAATTGTGATTAAACCTGATTTAGTAAATGGTATTATCTAGTGGATGGTCTTTGATGTGATCCTTCACAAATTGGTAAATTATTTTCTATTATTTTATATATTCCACTATTTACACGATTTTTTTCTAATGTTATTCTCTCATGGATTAACATTTTTATTACATCATTATTCATGTATTATGATCTCCCAAACTATATTCCATTAATCATGTGTATGTTCTTTGATTTACAGGGTATGATCTCCAAATTTTATTCTCATATTCTCATACCATATTGTTTATGTTGTGCTTAATTATCTTTTTCATTTAGCCTTTATAAGAATCATAGATCACCTTTTATTATGTTTCCTTTCCCTAGGTTATGAAGAATGATTTAAATTAGGAGAAAAAAATGTGATTATCTTTGTATCATACATTTAAGATCATTCCACAGGGGAGAATATTTTGTTCCAGGTTTCAAAGGTAGAAAACTATTATGGTCCTTAGGAATTTACTTTTTTTAATGTGATAAATATTAATCTAAAATGATGAAATATTTATATATGTGGTGCATGGGTAACTATAGTTGGAATTGAAGGAAAAGTTTATTTAGTCTTTGGAAACAACATTGAGAAACATTTAGTGGGATACCTAGGTATATTTCTAAGGATATATCATGGGATGTATCTGAAGATATGGTTAAGTGTGATTTAATGTATATGAATATGTCATGGAATGTTGGTAAATGATAGAGTGAGTGGGTTCCTAGAAACTTGTTTCTATTTGGATAAAAAAAGTGGATTAGAATTTAGAATAGATGTATGTAGGGGTAAAAAAACAAAAAAAACACCATATTGAGCATGGATCGATCAAGAACTGGTGTATGAAAATGGGCCTTACTTCACACTTATTTTGACACTCCTAAGGGTAATGATTTATATATTAAATAAATCTTTATGATCCATCATGAAAGATATTGATGGATGACCAAGGTTGACCATAAGGATTCCATGACTTTAAATAATGTGTTGAGTTTTTGACATTTTAATGTTATTTTTTATGATTATTTGGTTTTCTAATATAATAAGTACTGCTCACAATATTATATTTAGTTCTAGTCAATTGAGGGAACTAGAAGGAAAATGGTTAACATTTAATGTGATTATCAATATAATGATGAGTAGTCAAATGGTATAATCACTAGAGTGATGATCATTGTGATCATTTATATTTATTTTTTCAGGGAATATAATTAATATGTTGACCATAATAAAATATCAGACTCAACAAAGAAGATAAAAAATAGTTTTTTTTAATTTGGGTAATGGATATCATGGAGGAAAGAAGATTTAGTTTCCTTTATGTTGATAATGTGGGAAAAAACCATATGGATGTCTTATAAGATCTTAAAGATGTTTTGACTGTGGAAAATAAGACCAAAAATAAACTAAATATAGAGGGAAAACAATGTTTAGATAACAATAGTTATGAGAGTAATAAACTCCACAATTTATAATAGACAATTGGATAATTTAATTTTCGAAATTAGGGGCATTAGGAAAATCATTATTGAATGTGGAAACATCCTAAACTGAATCAACAAAGTTGTATGAGTAATGGTTTTTGAAGTTGATGATAATGAAACCTAAAATTACATATTAGAATATATGTATTAATGTATAAGATTACGAATCCTAGTTAATGGTTAAAGAACATATTATTATGATGGATGTATTTTTTTAGGATTTGAAAGTTAATAAATATATAATTATTATTCAGTATATGTTTTTAATTATGGATTTGAATGAATATAAATAATGCTTCTGATAACCTAGTATACATATTTAATTTAAAGGTAATATTATTGAAAATACATGTTTAAGGTAATGGTAACCCTACATATGTTCCAGATATAGAGATAAAAATGTTCTAATTAAGAGATTATTGATTTAGATAGACTAAAATTGATATTATTAATGAAGTCATAACTGATAATGAATTTATTGAATTTTTTTATATTATCATCAAGCTATTTTAGAACATTATTTGATCTTTTCAATATGTTCAATAATCAATGGTTTTATTGAAGGGATGAAGAGTCATGTATATTTCAATATAGTTTTATGTTTATTAGGGAAATTACTATGTTTTATGAGAATACATGACTTATGTATTCATATATTTGATATGTAATAATTTAGATCTACTTTAAGATATATGGGAGGTCAATGTTAATAGGATTTTGTGAAAATTATGGAACATATTCCTAAATTATTGGATTTTCATCTATCAAAATTTTCAAAAGGATATTAATTTATATAAGTATTTATGCTCTATATGGAATTTTTTTTATGATATTAATGTTTTTTGATATGAATATTTATACATATTAGATAACCCGTTCTTAGTATTTTTCTTTGATGATAACTACTGATAGATATAATGAATTATCATTCTATCTATATATTTTATGATAAGTTAGTTCTTTGGGGATAAATGATTAAAATTCATTTCATATAGCAACATATGAAGTGGAAATTTATAATGAGACTACCGAAGGGTGAGGTTGTGCCTTTGAAATGGAATGAAATCAATTAATTTTACCTCACTGTGAAAATATTTCATATTAAATAAAATTATATAGATTGTTTTGTCATATCATCATTATTTTGATAATATAAAAGACATCTCCATGCCAAATTATATTATGGTTTTATGGGTAATAACAATTTCTGGATCACCATATTTATTTTTATCAATGATCTTTATCATTATCTAAAATTATTTATTCATTTTTCCCATGTCAATCTCTTCACAATGCACCAATGTTCTCCTATGTGGAAAAATAGTTATGAGTTATGTTGGGTAACTGTTATGATTCTAACATCCCCTCTTCAAATAAGTTTTTATTAATTACTATTACCATTGGTATTTCTTTGATGTGATATTTCATGTATTAATACATTAATGTCCCAAATTAATTTTGAGGGTGAAATTTATTTGGGGGGGGGGGGTAGAATGTAACACACCAAGTTTTTAGGAAATATTTTTTTGAATAAATTAAAATTTTAAAGGATGTTAATTATTAATATGGAAAGTTACATTAACAATACATGAATCATAAAGATTATCTTATGGTACATGCAACACTATATTTGGTTTATGTTACACTCAATATCTTGTTCCTACAATAGCTTATCTGACATGAAATTTCATGTTTTTACGGAACTACTATATATGATTAATATCATTATTAAAATGATAATATAGTTATCAACTATTAATTGAAATGATATTTAAGAATAATATTAACTAAATTATATAAATATGGTTTACACATGTATATAAAATGAAATAGTTGGATACCTATTATATATAAATGAGTGTAAGAATTACTTGACAATAATGAATTTCTGTTTCAGAAAAACAATATACCTATGAAAACATATATTTAATCTCAATAAATAAAAAAAATGAATTATCCTAATGATATATATATATATAAATAATATTCCATCAACTATTTTACATTCATCTTTTATGTTTTTGAGAAAAGAGAAAAGAATAAATCCAATTTTGCACTTTAAAAGATATATTGTTCTAAAAGAAGTTTTGTTACCTTTTAATCGTATAGTAGATTTAAAACTAAATTTTGAAAAAAATATAAATTATATTTGTAAAAACAAACATTAATTTATGAATTTAATGAAAAAACATTATTAGGGAGAGTTTTTGATATTTTTTAAAGAATTTTAATTTTATGATGAATAGTGGAAAATAATGAATTTTAATTGAAATTATATTTTCATCCAAATAATTTATAATGTAAAATTATATATTGAATTATTTTAAAAGTAAAATTATCTCAATTTTACATCTATTAATCCAATTTTATTTATTTGAATCAATTTTATATTAATATTAGATATAAAACCATATTAAAAATTATAGCATTTTCAATTTAAAAATATGATTTTTCGTATTTCCTGTGGGATTAATTTTAAATAATTTTTTTAGACTTATGTGAATTAAATATAGAAACAATTGTGTCCATAATTGGGATCATGTTAAATTAAAATTTATAATATGGATAGATTAGGTTTTTAAAAACTGAATTAAGGAATGAATTTAAAATTAATCATGGTGATTAAGAGAAAAATGAGTATACTAAGGGACTAAACATTAAACAGAAGGGGATAACTGACCTATAAAATTTTAAAATTACATTTTGTGGACATATTTTTATATTAAAAAATCATTAATTTAATTATTTTTATTATTAAATCTGTTTTAGGTAAAAACAATGGTACTCCTATATTCATTTCAAAAATTGCAACTATGTCCACTCCCTCACTAATAAAAAGCCACTCATTATCCCCATATCTTCACAAATATAAAAACTTTTTAGTTGAACATGATCTATAGAAAAATCATCCATACAACCCTCCCCAAACCCTAGAATACTTAATTTTTTTTAAATCAATACCAAGAAGGCCTTAGGTGAAAACCTAATAAAGATGACCGAAGAAAATATATAGTTTATCCGCAAAGATTTTGGTTTTATCTCATTTTAAAACCCCTTAAATTAATTTTTAATCATTATTACATAATATAATAAATATCTTACATAAAATAATATTTATTTATGTTAATTTTATGACTTAAAACCACACACACATCTCTAAAATCGGTTACACAATCAATATTTGTTTGTATGATGGACTATCGTATCACGAACCGATGTCATTTGTTCTTCCATTACCATATCTAATGGTGTGTAATAATGAATGATTTATAGTTTATATATGATATATAATATATTTATGATATTATTATTCTTTTTAAATTAATATATAACAAGTACCTTTGTGATTTCCATTTTGTGGGAATATGATAACATTGTTCCTTTGTACAAAAGACTACCCCCTCACGAAGCATTATGATTGGTTCATGATTGACATGGAATGTATTAATGAAGGGTTCAATAAACATATGTGATATATATTTCATAATATTTCTACTATAATATATATATATATATATTATATTCTTTCATTCAGTACAAAATGAAAATGAAAACAACGTTCATGTGTACGAATGGTCTACCATCTATATGAACGATGTATTCTGTTTCATATCAATAAATTTAATGGGTTACTCTGAATTCGTATATAATGTAGATAAATGATTTTTAAAAACATTTTTTATATTCAGAAAATTATGAATTTTTGATCAATTTAAGAGGACTATAAATGAAAATTCAAATCTTATACGAAAAATGCAATTATTACCCAAAACATAAATTTAACTAGGGATTGTTAATAAACAGTTAATAAAATTTCATAAGAAAGACTTAAACAGTAGTATATAAGTTAATATGGTTCTTTTATATATTTATAATAAAATTATATTTATTATATATGAGGTTTGAACTAGTACAAAGGAAGTCAACACTTAATATAAGTGAATTTCCATGTCACTTTTATTTTCTCATAGAGACAAGCCATGTTCACCATATTCTTATTTTACATGATGTGTAAAATATCATGAATTTAATTTATTATTCATCTACTAATAATTATTGTGATTTATATATGTAATTGATGATCTATCTTTGTTGGGTTTTATGGTTTACAGATTACCAAATCCCTATGTGAAATTTTTAATGTCCTGACCAAGGTGCCACACACTGCTTCCCCAACATGGCTAGTCACATGACATTAAGAGTGCCTAACCTTACTCTAGATACTTCCAAATAGTAGCAAGGGTCTAATATAAATCTTGTGTAGGCTATATCCTCTTTATCAATGTAGAACAACAATGCAAATAAATATTAATAAAAATTGATATATCTAATAACCAAACAAAATTAGTATAACATGATGACAAAAATAGGAAATAAAATATCTAGAACTAAACAATAGATATTCCATTCCATATAGGTATAAAGTGTAAATGTATAAAAACCAAAATAAATAAAAATTGTAAAATCTCCAAAATGGGTCTTGAATCACATATAGTTCCCTCATCCATGGTCCATCCAAACTCATCTATCTAACACTGGGCCTTTACCTTATCTGGTCCTGCAATCATGAAGTCTATTTGGGTACCTACTTGGAACTCTGAGTAGTGTGTGAGTAAAAATCAGTATCCCACCACCAAAAATGTAGAAAACCATATCCATTCAATAATAGTGTATGCAGTTCTACAAAGATTAAATTACAATGCATAAGTCAACAGTTATTATATTTTCAATTTTCTTTAATTAATCACCTATACACTATGCTTCCTTAGGAGAACCAAACTCTCAATTCATGTTTCTTCCTATGTAGGATTCTAAACCATTTCACAATTCTATGTTTATTATTTTTCATTTCATTTCAAATAATATCACGATAAATTTGAAACACAATACAATGAAAACTCATGGGCATATAACATTTTGTATAACATCCTATGAGTATTTAGAGCCCCATTCCCTATCCCAAAAATTCAATAATCACATGGTTATTTAGATCCTTATCCCATTACCCACACTCTCCATCTCATATGGGTATTCAGAGAATTAGTCCCTATCCTACACATTCATTGTTAAATATCTCAGAATTGGTATTTTAAAGAAGAAAAAAGTGTCTCACACTCATTTAACACTATGGGATTTTGAGTCATCATTCCATGTCTCACACATGTATATCACATATATCACAATTTCAAAAACATCAAAACAATCATGATTAGTGCAAATTAAAAGGTTCACTAATATTTCCAATAAAACATATAGTTATAATTCATCACAACAAACATGGTTCTTAAATATAATCACATAAAAAACATGAACAAATAATTAATAATCCATTTTGCATTATTTATTCCATATAACCCATTATCTTATTAATCTTAAACCGACATCTCATAATCAACATTTTAAATTATCTCATAATCACATTAATTAAATGATTCCATAATCCCCACATTCCAATTTTTAAATGTCCAATTAATTAATACAATTTCACAATCCCAATATTCAATTAATTCTAAATTCACATTTTTCTATTAATTAATTCAGAAATTAATTAACCTAATTTAAATAAAATCCCATTTTCACATCAATTCCCCATTCACACATTCCATTAGTAAACTCAATAAATAATTAATCCAATTTTCTGTTTCCATAAATTATTTAATATATTAATTTAATAAAACCATGATCCAATTATCAAATGTTCCAATTTAATCCTAGCAGTGTATACATGAAATTGAAATAAAAACTATGTGAGTTGAATTGAGACCATCTACCACAAGATTTGGGATGAAATATCTCCATTGGGGATCCTCAAATTAACTGGAATAAAACATGGAATTTCTACCAAACCAGATCAAGAATGAAACAAACCAGATCAAAAATAAAACATGGAATTTCTACCAAACCTAGATCTATATACACAAAAAACAGTGGAAAAAATACCATCATATAATAAAATAAGGATGTGAGTGTGGTTGTAAACTACACAATATGGGATTCTTTTACTGAGTGAGGTAAAGACCTTCAATTCAGGCTTTGAATCATCATGAATGGAGGTCTAAAAAGTTTTGAATCTCTTATAAAGCCTAAAAAAATGGGAGAAATTGATTAGGGATAAATTTGGTAGAAATAGTGTGATGTCCTAGGGTTTCAATACTTTTAAAACAAAAATTTGAAATATTAAAAATGGTGCATACAATTTCCTTGAAAGGGGTGTCATGTTTGTGAAATTTTGTACCTTAGCAGTGCACCTATTCTAGGAAGGGGTGCACTATTATATGTTGGATTACAGTTTAAAAAACTAATCATTCACCATGTGAATCCCTTTTATCTAGGATTGCATTTTTTCTAGTTTAGGAGCATGGTTTTTGGAAAATGTGAGATAAATGTGCACATCCCCCATTATATTCAACAATCTCTAGTTTCATTCCATAACTCCCCCAGGAAAAACCCAAAAAAGATATACTAAAAACCAAGAAAATAAAGTATCACTAAATGATCTAGTCGACTTTCCCTAAAAGTTTGGGATCTTATAATCTCCACAACTTATAACAGATCATATGCGGGCTATACTCCCAAGAATCTTTATGATTCCAAACTAAAATATATGGTCAGATCCCCTATATCCACCCCATGATTCCTTAAAAACACACCCATGTGTTTCATAATACATGAACTGTCATCACGATATTTTCAACAACACGTTATCCTTGGGATCCAAAACACATATTAGATACTCCTCAAAAGACACATCAGTCTCAATATGAACATCATCCACATCTATCAAATGAGAATGGTTAGGGTGATTACTTTGATGTGGTGCCACATTAAAACAATTGTGCATGGAACTATACCTCTATTGAAGATCCTGTCCAATTCTCTCCATAACCTTGAATGGTTCAATAAACCAAGGAACCAACCCTCTATATCGTTATTTAATGTGGTGTCCCAATCTAGGTGAAACCTAAAGGAATACACAATAACCTTATGAAAATATAGGGTTTATTAAAATATATTCTCCTAAAATTTATTCCTTCTCTGGCCGTAGTCATATGATTATGAGTCAACTAAGCCTTCTCTAAAATTTCTTGAATGATACTTGATCCTAATAGCTCTAACTCACCTATCTCCATCCATCATAGAGTTTATATACATTTACTACCATAAAGAGACTTACATAGTTCCTTCTATATAATTTCATGATAACTATTTTCATAGGGTAAGTCCACTAACTCTAGGTGCTTCTCCCAAGTCACTTTAAAGTATAGAACCCACAATTGGGGAATATCCTCAAAAACCACTATTTTATGTTCTGAATTCCCTATAATATGTGGGTGGAAATCCATACTCAGTTGAACTTTTGTACTAAACTTTTTCTGCAATCCCAATAAGAAGAATGATTTAATATGTGAGGCATTATCTGAAATGATTAACTATATATCCCCTTGAAGATAAACTATCTACTAAATGTAAATATTTCCTATCTTCCCTAATAAAAAAGTCTCATATATAGGAAATAAATATTATACCTTATTCATCCAGTCCAAAATCTCCCAAATATCATTATTCTTTTGATGCATCCTTGGGAGACCCACCATATAGTCCATGGTTAAATAATACCACTTCTTTCTAGAATGGGAAACATTTGTAGTAACCCTCCAGGTCATTGATTCTCATATTTTACATGTTGTAAGTAGTAGTATTGTTTCAAAAACCCTTCAATATTGCTTTGCATTAAATTCCACCAAAACTATTGTTATGGGTCATTGTACATATTGGTCACACTAGGATGCACCGACCACTTCGAGGCATAAAATTCACATATTAGATCCTCCCATATGCTTATAGGAAAAAACAATTCTATACATAGATGATATTATCCTCATATAATGTCAAATCCGAAGGTGACTCCCCACTTTCAAGGCTTTCCCCCTAGGCCAAACAATCCATATCCTCACACTTCATATCTCAAATATGGATCAAAAGTGTAGAATCTATGGAAAATTATATGAGAGTCATCTGATCATGGATCTCCTAAACGAAAACATGCATCTTAGCTAAAAATTTCATCATCTTCCACTCTGTTGTAGACTCCTAAAAATCCTAAGTCTGTCTTTTAATTCATAAAGAGTTGGCCACTCTATTTCCCTTCTTAGGAATATATTCTAGATCAATGTTAAAAGACTACCTAAAAGTAACCCATCTTCACTAATAATTATTTGAATATCAACGTGAAAAGATATAATTTAATATCTAATTCTTTATATATATATATATATATATATATATTAATTTTTTCTCCCAATAGATAATTCTTCTGACACATCAAATCATAAGTCACTACAACTAATCCAAGTTTGTGGGTAGATTAGATTCGTTTATGTGTCCTAAACTACAGGCACCCATACACCAGGATACTATCTCCTTGCAAAAAAGATGCTCCAAGCCAGATCCCATTAGAAAAAATATTGTTTACTACCCACCTCTCAGGGGTAAGATCAATATCAATTCTGTGGTCAAATAATTTTTCATCTCATGGATGACATTCTCTCGTGATTCTATCTATTCAAACATTATCCCCTTCTAGGTTAGACATTAAGGTGGTTCTTCGAAATGGGAAATGTTCTGGATGAATGTTCATTAATAGCATGTAAAACACTTTGTTAAAAGGTTATCAAAATAATTCATCCATTTATCTAAAGAAACCACTTCCTAAACCTTCTCTTGGTCTACTATCACACCTTTCTACAAGATGATCAAGACCAATAATTGTACCTAATCTATCAAAAATAGGGACATAAATTGATTAAAATAATGTGAATTTCCATTTAGTGTTCTTTGGGTGATGTCAATATGTTAGGTAGTCTTGTCATGTGTGTTAGAGTACACCAAGAATTATTCCACAAACACTAACACAAACTGATCTATGAAAGGGATAACTATTCTAATTATCAAGGATATAAACATTTTTGGTGTGTTTTTTAACCCAAATTGAATCATGATGAACTCATAAAGGCCATAAATTATTTTTATTTTATTCTTTGGTATATCAGAAGTTCAAACACTCTACTAATGAAACTCCAATCTCATGTCGATCATAGAGAAAAAAAGATCCCCTCAATTAGTTAAAAATTCCATTGATACACGGAAAATGATACGAGGTATTCACATTCAATTAATCCTAGTAATTGACAAAAAGTGAAATATCATACCATACTTCTTATAAATAAAATCTATTGCACCCCCAAGATATGTACTAAGATTGATAAAACCCTTATCCATCAACTCTACAAAATATCTCATAGGTGGCATCCTTGAGAAGTCTTTAGAAAAAACATGTTGATATTTTTCTACCATGAGTGGAATGGAATATTTTTACACACCTCCATCATCTAATAAAAAACTAGAAACATGGGTAATGAGATCCCATATTTAATTATTCATAGGCCGGGAATGACCATTTTGGATATCTTACTATTCAAAATGAATATATTTTTTACCCTTCTAAGACTTAAAAATCACTTTACAATGGTAGAAATCTATGTGGGATTGGTATGATACAATCCAATCCATACCCTTAATTAGGTAAAATCCTAACTTGTATAAGATGTAAAGAAACCAACTGAAATGATTCTCCACAACTTGTTCACCAACAAGTTTATCTCTATCGTAATCACAACGGTGTATCAATCATCATCACCCTAAAAACCAAATCCACTACCATACTCAACCTGTTTACAAGTGTTGTAGATATAAATGAATTATAGAAACTCATATTAAATGTGGAAATAGAAAGAATAGAATGTACAATAATAGTACCTCTAATAGTTGATGGTAAAAAATTTCAATCTAGAAGTGTTGGTTGAACTACATGAAACTGTCATACACAAACTCCCAATGATGCAATTTCAGTTCCCTATGCCGCACCACTAGGCTAATATAGGAGATCATTCCTAGAAGTACAATGGCCACTATCATAACTTCAACATCCTATAGAAGTCCAACTACTACACTGATACAGTTTATAATATCCCCTTCTAAAACCCATATAATTTCAAAAAAATCCATCATAAACCATATATCATGGGTTTTTTGAAAACATTAGTATATTTACCATCCTACCATAAGCTCAACACTCTACTGATGGTTGTGGTAGAGTTTTTGATTATTTCCTGACCTACCATAGCAGTGGAAATAATAACCGGTGAGATCTTGGGTAATTGATCCTTCCCTTTGACCACTCTTCCTTCCACAACAAAGTCAACATCAACATTGTGATGCTTCATACCACTGAAAAATGTACCTCCTAATAATCCAACTGAAACCACCTATCCTTTAATAGAAGCCTCCTCTAGGTTCCCCTAGTCCATGAGAACCTAATCAAATACATCAAAAAACAAATTTAACCCAATGATGTTATACTTGGACCTAATCTCACATTTAATACCTTTCTGGAAACAACATTCCATAGTTGTATTATCCTCTAACAATGTTAGTTAAAATCACTACAATTTTGTAAAGTGGCTATCATAGTATATCACATAAATTATTTAATTAGTCAACCATATGAACTCATATTAAATCCCTTCTATCAGTGTCACAAGATAAAATTTAATAATGAACTTCTCAAAAAATTTCTTCAATTATATACCATATACTTACCCAGTCCATCCCTAAACATCTCAGCTAGTCTTCACTAATACTAGTAACATGTAAGCATAAAAAATAAGCGTATTCTCATCATGTGTATTCAAATTTACATGTATAATCTGGATGGAACCATTCCAGAACTCTACTATCATAAGTTGACCCCATCTAGTGAAATTTAGATGGTTCTGTAGTTAAAACACCTATTTCAGGTTAGGCATACTTCTCACTAACCACTATAGGAATCTCTCTATAAACTCCATAAAGAGAGTATAGCTCTCTCAAAACAACTCTATGAATCATTCACTCGGCACTATCAGTGAATTTAGTTACACTTCTGAAAGATTATATCCATCAATTTTCTCTAGACGCCTTATAATAAAGCATCATCATGGAGGCATATATATATATATATATATATATATATATATAATTAAAAACACATGTATTGGGACACATAACAAAAATTTAACACATTTAATAGTAGGGAATCACATATTAGATATCATGTCATTCCCCCAAACCTCCCTGCATGGCCAAAACAGAGTCAATAACACTACACTTAACCATCATACACCTAGAACATGGTTACAAATGTGTAAAAACATTCTCATTATTCATATTTCACATTATACACCTATTTTAAACATTTTTGATCATTTTATAATTTTCAATTTCATATATGTGAAATATTTTAGCTTAATTTAACAAGCATAGAAAACATTAAAATTTCAATAACCACCCCAAAAACTACTTTTCCACAAATTCCTAAAATGATGCATGTCACAAAAAAATCCTGAGTGTCTAGAATAGAACTTTCATACTCAATAGTCATTATATTGTAATCCATGATCAATATATTGAAAGAACTTATAAAAAATAATCACATCACATAACATGTTCATGACTCATGGTGAGATAGAATCATCTATAACAACACACATCAAAAACAATAATCCCACCTTGGGTACTTTGATTTTACCCTTATACATGGGGAAACTACTATAATGGATGACCTCTTAACCAAGGACCAAATCATCCTATTATCCTATCTATATTTCCCATAAAATAAGACAAAATAAATTAAATGAAAAAATCATTTAATATTACCATGTAACATTGTGAACTATGTGTCAGAAATCAATTCCCTATGCAAATAAATTACATGTACTTAGGTGCACCTCCCCATACACAATAGGATACCGACTATTAGTGAGGGTCAAAAATCAATCATTGGTCAACTATATCCTATTTATCAAAGTATCACAAAAGAATAAATAAATATTAATAACCAAATGATATATCCATTAACAAAATGAAACTACTATCACATGATAATTAAAATAGGAAAATCAATATCAAAAACTAAATAGAAGATTGGTCATGTACAATACAAGTAACATGTCAATATGATAAATTTAAAAATTAATAAAGACACTAAAAAATCTATAGAGGGCCCCAAATCATGTTTAGTTCTCCTATCCATGCTCTACCCCCACTCATCCATATAACATAGGAGCTTTTCCTGTATCATGTCTTATAATCATGTAGTCTGTTCATGTCCCGATCAGACATCATGAGTAGGGTGTGAGTATTACTAAGTAGGACACCACAACCAACATCTAAAATAATATACGGTAAATAAAAGTGTATCCCGTTGTATAAATATTAATGTAAAATTTATATGTCAATAATTACCACATTTTTAATTATTTTTTAATTAACCATATAGGCCTCTTGGTCCTTCAGGACAACCGAACAGTCAATTATTTCATCATCCCATTTAAAATTATGAAACATATGAAAATTCAATGTTTATAATTTATCATTTAATATCAAATTATTTCATGAACAATTGTAACCATACACCAATGCCAACTCCTGGGCAAATAATGTCACGTCTAACACCCTGTGGGTATTAGGATACTCAGTCTGAATCCCACACCTTAATAATAACATGGGTATTTGATGCCTCAGTCCCTATCCCGTAACTGCTATCTCATATGGATTTTTGAACATTATTCTTTATTCCACACCTCATTTATCACATACAACAAAAGTAGGATTTTGGTGTAGTAGTTCATGTCCCACATTCATTTATAAATATGTGCCTTTTGAGGCATTTGTCAATTTCCCACAAAATTTTATCACATGTATATCAATTTCAAATAAATAAAAGTAATCATGATTAATCAACATTGATCCTTTCACCAAAATTTCACACAAACAATGCCATTATAATCCATCACAAAAAAATGGTTCTTTAATTTAATCACCTAAAAAAATATGAAAAAATCATCATTGATCCATTTTGTGTACTTTATTACACATAACACTTTATCCTATTATGGTAAAATAGTATCCTATATTTCATATTGCCAATTAATTCACAATTAAATTGATTGAATAATTCAAAAATCCCAACATTCCATTAAATAATTCACTAATTAATTAATAAAATTTCACAATCCCAACATTCCATTAATTTCACATACTTGGTATTCCATTAATTAATTCAAAAAATAATGAATACAATTTCTCAAATAATAATATCCCATCAATTTTCCTCTTATACATTCCATTAACTAACTAAATAATTAATTAATCCAATTCCATGTTGTAACACCCCACCCCTACCTCATTGGCTTGAGGAGGCGGTGAGGGCTACTTGGCCTTAAGAGACATTACCAAGACACCAAAGGCTATCAATGAATGCCGAGGGCTTCAAGATCAAGTTGGGGAACAATTTTCCCTTAAGAAAAAACCAACCAAACCATCAAATATCAATCATTATATGATGCATGAACTTTTAAACCAAAACATGTATTCCAAAAAGACAACCAAGTTGTTCCACAATGTAACCCAAATCCAATACAACAAACCATATCAGATTACAAGAAGAAATTAAACAACAAACACTACGAGACACGACACCACCATAGCTCCACACCAAGCTCCAAGCTCTAAGCTCCACCGAGACATCACAATGCACCACTAAAGGAGGTTGATGCCTTAACTTTTCTGTAGAGACCCGAAGCTTAACGTACATGGACATTACATTACTTTTTCAGAATACTTAGTACATAGTAAAAACACACACACAAGGACCATAATAGTTTAGTGTATTTGGAAGCTCGGAATATAATCTTCTAATAGTGGTGAAAGATCTTCAGCATATCCCATAAAGATAATCTTTTTTTAAACCTAAATCCTTTCTTTATGTCCTAGGGAAAAGAAAACATAAAAGGGTGATCTCAAATGCTCAGTAAGGTCAAACAAAAGAAATATCAATCACATCATATTCATAAGAACATATCTTTTGGAAATCTTAACCTGCAAAAGAGATCATAATTTCATAACATGGGATAAATCATAGTAGTGAAATGTAATCCCAATAATCATAACATAAAACATGAAACTTTGTGGCATACACACATAATCATAGAGAATCATTTCTTTTTAGTCAAGACTCATTTCCAAGACTATCTTAGTGGACAAAGCCCCTTTCTGAGTCAAGTTCACTCCTCGTTTCAGTCCTATTTCACTGAACCAGTATAACCTACCGTTCCAGCCATGTCTAACTCATGATATATAAAATATTTACCCAATGCATTGGAGGGAGATATAGGTCCCACCCATCTCATAATGAAACAATTCTTATGTGTGCCACAAAAATCATAAATCATACATCATTGCATAACCCATGTAATAAAAACGGAATTCTTAAACAGCGTGACATCATAAAACAATTCATATAAGATAAAAGGTTTCATAAAAAAATATTTCCATCACAACATAATCAAATCCATGTAATAATAGGTATAGAAACATAACCCTTTATTATCTTAGTTGGAAAATAATTTTGATAAAACACTTGAACTCCATTCTTGAGGAAAATATCCTTTCCACTTCAAAAATACTTTTCCTTTCTTAACATGTCATACCATTTTAAACTAAAAGGATTTGATTAAAAATAAACTTGAAAACTTGTAAAGGAAGATTCTTGGAAATAATGTTTTAAAAATCCATTCATGTCGTATTAGTTAAAAAAAACATTCTTATCGTACTTGTGTCGGAAAAGTCAAAAAGTACCTCGTACGAAAAACGACAAAAGATTCCTTTCATATCCTTTAATAAAAACTCACTGAAGGGTAAAATTGGATTTAAAAAATTGTAGGTGTATGGAAATAATATTACATATTGAGTAAACATAGATGTGGATGATATAATACACCCCAGTAAATACCAAAGTATAAACAATCTTGGATAAAAATGAGATTGTGATATTTCCCTTACCTTAGGTCCTATTTGCTTCGTATGTGTCCGAAACTCCTTTATAATGATTTAAATAATGTCATTGACTTATTCAAGAATCATACTCATTGTTATGATATCATATATGGTTCACTTATGGTTTTATATTACCCGTTCTTTTGTAAATTTCATGTTAAAGAGCGTTTTGGGTAAAATCATTTCATTTGTCGTCCGTGTTTTGACTTGTAATTATTCATATGATTACTTAGATCATGATTACTTAATTCCAGAATATAAAACATGATTTACATATAATATATATTTAGAATATATATATATATATATATATATATATATAATAGATCAGTAAATGGAAAGAAATACACCGTTCATGGAGACGGTAGACCATACGTACGCATGAACGCTGTTTTCTTTTCCTTATTGAGTTGAATGGAATAAAGTAGATGACATAAATATATATACACATAAATCCAGACTCATTATTATGTCATATATTTCATTATTAATTATTATATATACTTTATAATCATTCATGAATGGTTAACATGGAGAATGAATCTCATCGCATTGTGGAGACGGTAGTCCGTACGTACGCACGAGCGATGATATCATTCTCATGATCTTGGAATTGTATTGGAGTGTATGTATACTATTTCAGAATAAATATGACTTTACAATAATCATATATAGTTATTATGTATACCATTATACCCATCCAAGTAAGGTGGTGGTGGAAAATAGATTACACCACGGCGTGGAGACGGTATTCGTACGTACGCACGCGCGGTGATTTCATTTTCTGTAGGACGGATAGATGGTGAAATAGGGTTGTTTCATACTTATAATGACATATCAGTATATGAGTGATACTGATGTTATTAAATCATTATGAAACAACTAAATAAGAAGAAGTGGAAGAAGAAATAAAGATGAAAGAATCGCTAACGGGCATTACCTCTTCTTTGAAGCGCCTATTTGAGACCTCCTTTTAGGGCACTAAAATTGGTCTTTGAGGAAGAACAGAACCTCTAGGATGTTTCTAGAGAAGTGGAGAAGGGAATTTGGTAGGGGTTGGCCGAGCTTGAAGGCTCAAAGTGGTGTGAGGAAGAGAGGGAGGAGGTGCCCTTTTATAAGGGAGGAGAGGGGCACCTTTGAAATAACTAAAAAATATTATTTTATTATAAAGTCAAATTCGATTTTTAATAGCACCAAATTGATATATTTCTAATATAAGGAGGGTAGGGGTCTAAATCCTCTCATAAAATATAATTTAGACAAGTTTAGGTATCAATTTTAACCTTATCATTTAGATTTAACTTTAAGTTAGATAATTTAACTTTCACCGTGTCTTCTTGTTTTCTTACACTATAAGGTTAATAAACTTACTATATCAAGACAAAAGAACCCCATGTGGTTTATTATTAATATATATAACTGTATCTAAGTCATTTGGCCAAACCTTAGATTTTTAGGAATAAAATAACAATTAGTAATATAATATTTGTTTTAAAAACTATTTTATGTCAATTTTGACACAATTTAGTAATTGATTTTTGTGAAAATCATAAAAGAATGATTAGTTCTAAAAGAGTTAATTAAATAAATAATAACATGTCATATTAACCTATAAAATTAGTGTAATTTTAAAAAAGTCTCAAATTACATTTATTTTGGTGTTTATAACATCAATTATGTCAATATTTCATTAATAAGATAATTACTGCATCATCTTTGTGTCATAAATAAATTAAATTATTTAAAGTCTAACAATTACAAATAAAATATTATTATTTAGTAAATATTTGTATCCTTATAATTAATATTTATAGCCTAATTCATCTTATGTATAACCCCATATTAAAAATGATTTACTTATTAATCTTTGATTTTAACTATTTTAACCCTTCTTTAAATAAATTAATAATAAATGTCCTAATCTAATCCAAGTGGGCCTAAATGGTCATATTTTTTTCCTAAGGTTGTTTTTATTCGAATTACACTTGTAAAATAGAATTAGGACATGTGTTAGTGTAATAATAATATCATTTTTACCCTTAATTACCCTATTTACTTTTAACCGTGGTAAAAAAAAGTAAAAAGTTACTATTCACCAAAAATTATTTTCATCTCATTGAACCAAATTTTAGTCCTTGTTATTAACCGGGTCTCTAGGATTTTTGAAATTCCACTCACAGAAGCGGTAAAATTAAGTTTTATGAAAAATTCAGTATTTTTAACTACCACTTAGTGGTTTCACTATTCATCAAAAATTGAAAGTTTTCAGAAAAATACCAAAAATTAGGCCTAATCTATATTTGATATTATGAATTCAAAAATTATGTCTATTTTACCAAATTCAATACATATCAGTTGTATTAATTATTTTAAATATTAATTTCCGTCGTCAAAACAAATAGCGTGTTCTTAAGAGATAATAACTATCAAAAGATTGACAGTTGTTTATGTCTTGTTTAAATGTGAAATTACATCCAATAACCAACATTGTATTAAATTGTAAAAATATATTCTAAATATACGTTAAAACCAATCAAATTAATAATTTATCACTATTAATTATTTCTATTAAAAAGGTTATTTTTAATTAAAAATTTGTAATTTTCACTATTCATCAGAAAATGAATGTTATCCGAAAAGTACCAAAATTTCACCCTAAGATAATTTCGATATTCCGAATCCAGAAATGAAGTCCTTTTTGAAAATTAAAAATTAAAAAATTTCAAAAAGTTGTTATTACTATTCATAACAGCTAGTTTTAATAATATTTTAATAGCATATCGTTGTTTAGTGAAACTCGGTATTGCGTACTACACACGCTATCGAGGAAGGTCACGATTGCGTGTAATGAAAGGCAAGTCAAGGATGCGTGTTGTCCAAGCTCCTTTTGGTGTAGCGTACAACACAAGACATTAATGAAATTAAAAAGAATATTTTTCATAAAATCTCAGGGCGATACATTCTACCCCCCTTAAAATGAATTTCTCCCTCGAAATTCGTCGGGGTTATAAATGGTTTACTATTAGAAAGTTTCTTTAATAACAACCCACATTGTAAAAAGGAATACCAAAACCAATCTTTAAAAACAAAAGTATGAAACGTAACGGTTACCCAAATAAACTAATCACTGGGTTTCCACATAGGTGAAAATATGGATATGGAAGAGAAATCTAACCATCATGTTCTGATGGAGAGTGGTAGAGAACATGGCTATGGAAAAGCCAGCAATCACAAAGCCATAAATTTGTGACGATCTAAGGTACCATATGATTCATCACATATAAGAGCACTAGGACTAAATTTTGGTTTTCAAGATCATTTCCCTAAAGTTGATGAAATTGGAATTAGAAGAAATACTTTCGTGATTTTGGTATAGTCTCACCATTTTTCGTTCTTTGGAAAATTTCCACTTCATCTCTTAAAGAAATGAATTTGAATTTGTCATTTGTGATGTGTTAGTAGATCATGTGATAGAATGATGGGTCATTCCATCTATCTCAAACAAAAGGATAGAAAAGTTATCAAAAAATACATAAGTCCATCTATAGTGAGACTAATCATATATGGTTCCTAAAATGGACTTATACTTCATATATCATACTGCTTAATATAATAAAACTAGTTTCTACTAAACATGGACTTCCTGTAGGCCAGTGGTAGGCGATAAAGGCCAGTGGCATTTCGGTTGTGGGTTCGATTCCCACAGCCTTGTCCGACGCGATGGGATGTCGCCCATCCTGCAGGTTGTCCTTTTTCTAAAGCTATATTACTATAACATACCATCAACAATATCAAAAAAAATTTATCCTTAAACAATACTAACTTATGTCTAACATAATCCATTCCAATCTGTAGGCTTATCTAAACTACTTCGGTCTAAGCTTATAGTATAAAAAAATGATCACGTGAATGCCATCATTTATCCCCCAAATATCATAAGATATATCTTGTTGGTATAATTACAAACATGTGAATACCTTAATCATGTATTCTCTTGAAGAATGAATATCCATTGAACCTTAGTGAAAACATGAATTCAGTTAAAAGTTAACACTTTCCATATACCAAAATACTCAAAATTCTATATCCTCAAACCATGATATCACTTAGTCCTTATATCAATCATGAGCTCATGAATACTATCAAACATATGAGATTCTCTTTATCTCTTAATTATGTGCATATCATCTTCTTTCTAAAAATATTTCAATCACTTTTCAGGGTTACTGATGCCATAAAATTATTGAAAATCATAATAGACCAAAACATAAATATTCCAATATTCCACGATACTATATACAACATTATTCTGGAATCCCATTACATAAACACTTAATCATTACACCACATCGTTGTCATATTCAACATCGCAAACAGTGATCACATGTGACTTCCCTTTGTCCTTTTCCTTAAGTGGTTTCTCATGTCGATCATCACTAACCCTTGCATTAGGGAATTTATTAGCATAATGCCCCATTTCCATTCACTTGAAGCATTGAAGTGTTGTTGGTGAGTTCTCTACAGTCTTTTCTTTATTCACATCATTAGAAAACCTTTTTCTATTACTTCGACACTCAACTTCTTGATGAAATTCTTTTCCACACTTAAAACATTTTCTAGTCTCTTTAAGACAATCTCCACCATGCTTCTTTCCACACTTTGAGCACAAGGAAACAATCATCTTCTTTTAACCATTATTCTGAGATTTCTCCTTGAACTCCATCATTCGTTTCTTATCAAATCTATGAGATGGATAAGTAACACTAACTTCCATTTCTACCTTGATAGCACAATGAACAATTTATTCATAGCTACTGAAGTCTCTTATAGCTAATTCCCTTCAAAGATTTGGTTTTAAGCCACTGAAGAATCGATCAACTTTACTTTCAGGTTTGATGATAAATCCAGATGCATACCTTGCAAGCCTTGTAAAATTCACTTCGTATATACCAACAGATTCATCATCCTTTTGCTTTAGTTCAAGAAACTCCTTCTCCATCTTTGTTCGAAGAATACGAGGGAAGTACTTATTGAAAAATAAGTTATTGAACTCGTCCCATTCCATGAACTCAATTTCATCTCTTGGCCTCGTATTCTTGATAATATTACACCATTGATCAGTATCACCTTCCAAACGATACACTACTAAGATGACTTTATCATGTTCAGAACATTAAAGAACTAAAAATATCTTTTCAGTATTACTAATTTATTGTTCAGCAACAAGTGGATCAGAAGACCCACTGAAAGAAGGTGGATGTTGCCTCATGAAGGACTCAATAGAATATTGTTCCCTTCTATGCTCATTTGGAAGTCCAGAATGATTCATAGCTTGTGTAAGTATAGCAATAAGATTTTGAAATCCATCTCCTATAACATTTGTTTGTTCAGGAGGAAAATCATTGCATTGTCCATTGCATTGATCAACACGGTTCCTTCAGGTTCCAGCCATCGTCTAAAACCCAAAAAGAATAGCGTGAGAGGAAAACATCATAATAAAGGTGGAGTAACTTCAATATCTAATATCTTTGGTTTAATCTAATATCGTTACCATAGTTCTAGGACTATATCCTATACGTATACTTATCCTTAGGGACATCCCTAGACATACCTTAGAAATATCTCTAGGGATCTCACTAACGTTTTCGTATCCTAGTTTCCAAAAGTTGACTAAACCTTTCCTCTGATACCAACTGTAGAGACCCGAAGCTTAACGTACATTGACATTACATTACTTTTGCGGAATACTTAGTACATAGTAAAAACACACACACAAGGACCGTAATAGTTTAGTGTCTTCGGAAACTCAGAATATAATCTTTTAATCGTGGTGAAAGATCTTCAACATCTCCCATAAAGATCTTTTTTTTAAAACCTAAATCCTTTCTTTATGTCCTAGGGAAAAGAAAACATAAAAGGGTGAGCTCAAATGCTCAGTAAGGGTAAAAAAAGAAATATCAATCACGTCATATTCATAAGAACATATCTTTTGGAAATCTTAACCTGCAAAAGAGATCATAATTTCATAACATGGGATAAATCATAGTAGTGAAATGTAATCCCAATAATCATAACATAAAACATGAAACTTTGTGGCATACACACATAATCATAGAGAATCATTTATTATTAGTCAAGACTCATTGACAAGACAATCTTAGAGGACAAAGTCCCTTTCGGAGCTGAGTTCACTCCTCGTTTCAGTCCTGTTTCACTAAACCGGTATAACCTATCGTTCCATCCATGTCTATCTCATTAGATATAAAATATTTACCCAATGCATTAGAGGGAGATATAGGTCCCACCCATCTCTTAATGAAACAATTATTATGTGTTCCACAAAAATCATAAATCATACATTATTGCATAACCCATGTAATAAAAATGGATTTGTTAAACATCGTTACATCATAAAAAAATTCATATAAGATAAAAGAATTCATAGAAAAATTATTTCCATCACAACATAATCAAATAAATGTAATAATAGGGATATAAACAGAACCCTTTATTATATTAGTTGGAAAATAATTTTGATAAAACACTTGAACTTCATTCTTGAGGAAAATATCCTTTTGACTTCAAAAATACTTTTCCTTTCTTTACATGTCATACCGTTTTAAACTAAAAGAAGTTGATTAAAAATAAACTTGAGAACTTGTAAAAGAAGCTTCTTGGAAATAATGTTTTAAAAATCCATTAATGCCGTATAAGTTAAAAAAAACATTCTTCTCATACTTTTGTCGGAATAGTCAAAAAGTACCTCGTACGAAAAACGACAAAAGATTCCTTTCATATCTTTACTAAAAACTCACCGAAGGGTAAAATTTGATTTAAACAATTTTAGGTGGATGGAAATAATATTACATATTGAGGAAACATATATGTGGATGATAAAATACACCCTAGTAAATACCAAAGTATAAACATTCTCGAATAAAAATGAGATTGTGACATTTCCCTTACCTTAGGTCCAATTTGCTTCGTATGTGTCCGAACCTCCTATATAATGATTTAAATAATGTCATTGACTTATTCTAGAATCATACTCATTGTTATGATATCATATATGGTTCACTTATGGCTTTATATTACCCGTTCTTTTGTAAATTCCATGTTAAAGAGCGTTTTGGGTAAAATCGTTTCATTTGTCGTCCGCGTTTTGACTTGTAATTATTCATATGATTACTTAGATCATGATTACTTAATTCCAGAATATAAAAAATGATTTATATATAATATATATTCAGAATATATATATATATAATAGATCAGTAAATGGAAACAAACACACCGTTCATGGAGACGGTAGACCGTACGTACGCATGAGCGTTGTTTTCTTTTCCTTATTGAGTTGAATGGAATTAAGTAGATGACATACATATATATAAACATAAATTCAGAATCATTATTATGTCATATATTTCATTATTAATTATTATATATACTTTATAATGATTCATGAATGGTTAACGTGGAGAATTAATCTCATCGCGTCGTGGGCACAGTAGTCCGTACGTACGCATGAGCGATGATATCGTTCTCATGATCTTGGAATTGTATTGGAGTGTATGTATACTATTTCAGAATCAATATCACTTTACAATAATAATATATAGTTATTATGTACACCATTATACCCATCCAAGTAAGGTGGTGGTGGAAAATAGATTACACCACGACGTGGAGACGGTATTCCGTACGTACGCACGCGCGGTGATTTCGTTTTCCGTAGGATGGATAGATGGTGAAATAGGGTTGTTTAATACTTATAATAACATATCAGTATATGAGTGATACTGATGTTCTTACTTCATGATGAAACAACTAAAGAAGAAGAAGTGGAAGAAGAAATAAAGATGAAAGAATTGGTAACACTACTAGAAAAACAGGTATTTGCGACGGGCTATTTGCGACGGGACCCCGTCGCAAATAGCCCGTTGCTGAAAACCCCGTCGCAACTACACTTATTTGCGATGGTCCCGTCGCTAACACCCTTTTTTGCGACGGACATTCTCCCCGTCGCAAATAGTATTCCGTATTTTTGTAAAAAACTTTTAAAATATTTTTTGCGACGGGACCCGTCGCAAATACCTTTTGCGACGGGTCCCGTCGCAATAGCTTTGTGCGACGGAACCGTCGCAAAAACTATATTTTTAAAAAATAAAAAAAATTAATAATACTAGTATTTGCGACGGGAGTAGTATCCCGTCCCAAATACTGCAAATAGTATTTGCGACGGGCATAGTATCCCGTCGCAAATAATATAAAAAAAAAACAAAAATAAATTATTAATAAATTATTTTAATTAATATAATAATAGAATTATAATTTAGAAATGAAAATAATAAATTATTTTAATTACTATAATAATAGTAGAATTATAATTCAAAAATAAAAAAATAATAGAATATTAATAAATGATTTAATTAATATAATAATATTACAATTATAATTTATAAATAAAAAAATATTAATAAGTTATTTTAATTAATATAAAAATAATAGAATTATTTTACATTCAAATATTAAAATAATTCAAGTATTACAAAAAAAATAATTAAATTTTAATATTATAAAATTTTAATATATATATAAAATTTTAATATATATATAAAATTTAATATTATAAAATATAAATAATATTATTATTAATATTAATATTGTTATTTAAAAATATAATATTATTAATATTTTATAATGAGACAGAAACTACGAATAGAAAAAAAAAATTTTGATTTCACAAATTTTATAACAGAAATACAAACTCTAATCTGAAGGAGGGGGGGAGGGGGGGGAGGGGGGGAGGTGGGGGATCTGCAGATGGTGGTGGAGGAAACTCCATCCCTAAAGCATGAGTGAGTCGGCGCATGTACTCCATCTGCTCCTGATGCTGCTGCTGCCACCGACTCGCCTGCTCCTCGTACAACTGCTGCTGGCATCGACGCTCCTCCTCATGCTGCTGACGCATCTGCTCCTGCTCCTGTCCGAGACTCTCATTCTGTGCAGTCTGAGATCGCAACTGATCCTCATACTGTGTAGAAGAAGATGCACGAGCTCCTCTCGAGCTGGACACCGACATCGCAGCACTGCCATAATAATCTCCGGGAGTCAGTCGAGAGCCGATACCAACTACTCGGCCCTTCTCGAAGGCATACTGGGTGGCCTGCATCCATGCTGTCTCATCAAACTGACGGGCAGTGGTCTGATCTGATGACTCGGCCTGACTCTCAGGCCGGGCCTATGCCGCTGCAGCCTCATATGACTCCTATAGTTGCAATTTAAAATTAAAAGTGTTAATATATTATATGCAGTTAATTTTTAAACTTGAAAACAAATAATACTGACCACGATGTGATGCTGACGATCACCTCTGAGCTCCCCAGTAGCAGGATCACTATACATCCTCCGATATACGTCGTACTCTGTAATATCGGGGTGCTCGACAACCTATAAGAATAAAAAATAAACTGTTAATATTTATAGTTATATAAAATATTTATAAATAATGTACGTACCAGATGCTGTCTATGAGTACTGAAAGAACGACTCCCAGCTCGATGAGTCACCTCCTGTCTCCCCCGATTCTGCCTCCCCACTGATGATCTCCTCTGAAAGGCACCACTCAACCAGTGCGCACATAATCCATCCCATACATGGGATGAAATATACTCTGGTCGGTGTGCCCTACATGACTCCTCAAAATCTGACACTCCTGCTTTCTTCATCGTAGCTTTTCTTAAATTGTGCAAAAACTGACGAAGACGATCACGCATGGCCACCTCCCATGCCTCGTGGATGGCGTCACGCATGGTATCCTCGATCGGATACCATAAACCCTACAAATAAATCAAAATATCAAGTTAGAAATGAAATAATTTTCAAAAAAAAAATTATTTATTTACGTACGTACCAACCAATGGCCGAACATGGCCTGCTGCACATCAATGGGAATCTGCTCCCATGTGGTCCACGACTGAGAGAAATAGTTGCGCAAAATAGCGATGCCCTGTCCGACTGCTATATGTGGAAAACTGAAAAAATAATAAACATTTATTATGTGAATAGATTAATGAAATCTTAGTCAAATCCACATGTTATCACACAGGTTATCACACCTCCGTGTGCGTGGATCAAACCCAAGACGTGGACGTTGCTCGGGGATGGGGTCAGGAATCATCAATCGTGCAAGACCGCGCCCCCTCCGCGTACTCCCTGGAGCGCCTGCAGGCTGAGGGTCATCTGTCAGCAACTCATCCGCATCAAAACTCAGGTCAGCATCCGCCAACGCACGAAATGTGGCGTCGTCCATCTGAAACAGAAAATGTTAATGTTAGCAAATAATTGATAATTACTATTATATATACATATATACATATTATGATTGTATATAAATACCATGAAATGCTATCAGTGTTCATCTTCATCATCATCTTCATATATGTCAATGTCATCTTCATATTCCTCCTCAACATCATCGATATCCATTCGAGTTACAGTTGCTTCATCTCTTACCGTTTCAAATTCATATGTGACATCATTAACATCATCGTCATCACCGACTCTTAAATGTGGGGTGTCGTCATCGATACTCATGTCTCTTTGTAAAAAAGATTGATTTTGAGTACTCTCTTGAAAAACTTCAATTTTTTGCACATCAGTGAAAGCACATTCACTTTGACTAAACTGATTGTCTCGAATTTTGATTTTTATTACACTCCACCAATCAGTCAAGTCTCTTGATGTTGCACAGTACTTTGCATAATAAACTTGATATGCCTGTTGAGCCAATAAAAATGGTTCATTTACTGCGAGAACACTTTTACATTTAATATCGATGATTCCATGAGTCGGATGAACACGCACGCCTCTCTCTGTATCCAACCACCGACATTTGAACATGGTTATGTAATGTTGTCCAAGATAACAGAGTTCATTGATTTCATCAAGTATGCCATAAAAGTCAACTTCATTTTCTCGATGATGAGATCCTCTCAAGCTAACTCCACTGTTCATTGTTTTTTTCGATTCCCCATATGCATGTGTGTGGAATCGAAATCCATTCACCACATATGCATTATAAGTTTTAACAAGTTTGGAAGGTGGGTTACTCAATACACACAACTGTTTGTCAATTTTATCAGCATGTCGAGACACCTGAAAATTTGTGAAATAATTATCAATATAGTAAACTATACATTGAATGAGTTGCTAGAAGATAAAGAATTTATGTTACCAGTTTTTGAAACCACTGAGAGAAATTTTTCAGTCGACGTTCTTCGAGAGCAGCTGCTGTAATTTGTGGAATTTGTTTCTTGATATGATTATCATACAACCTATAAAAACCAAAGTTATTTACTGTAACATAAATGATAGAATAAGTGATATAAACACTTACAGTACAACTGATGTCATCTCTTCACAGTTGAGAAGAACATACGTATGAACTCTATGATGTTCATCATCTGAAAGCCAGCGTTCAGAAACTCCACCAAAACCAAGCTCTGACTGGTTGAAAATAGATAATTGATTGTCAATTTCATCAATATTCCTCTCATTCCGTCCCATTCGGTTGTGTTTTGAAGGATACTCAGATTCAAAATAATGGGAGCAGAAAAAAGATATTTCCTCTTGCAAATAAGCTTCTACAATAGATCCTTCAACAGATGCTTTGTTGCGTACTTTTCTTTTCAATTTTTGCATGCATCTTTCAAATGGGTACATCCATCGAAACTGTACCGGACCTCCACATTTGGCTTCATATGGCAAATGTAACATCAAATGTTCCATTGAGTCGAAGAAAGACGGCGGGAATATTTTTTCCAGTTTACATATAATTACAACAACATCTTTTTCAAGTTTGCCTAGAGCATCATAATCTGCCGTAGCCGCACAAATTTCCCGAAAAAAATGAGACATGTCTGTTATGGAATCCCAAATCACAGAATTCAAGAGACCTCTTAATCCAATGGGTAGAAGTCTCTCCATTATAACATAACAATCATGACTTTTTAATCCAGTAATATGACCATTCTTTACACATCTACCCAAATTGGAAGCACAACCATCTGGAAGTCTCAAATCTGCAATCCACTGACAAAATAATAAACGGTTTTCTTTAGACAGTGTATAAGATGCTTTTGGTTTCAGTAACCTTTCTGTTCTGACATTCTCAAATAGTTCCAATTCTGGACGCCTGTAAATTTGGGCAAGATCTAAACGTGCATTTACATTGTCTTTGCTCTTTCCTGGCATATCCAAAACTGTATGAAACAAATTATCAAAACAGTTCTTCTCAATATGCATGACATCTAACATGTGTCGGACCAACAAATCAGACCAATATGGAAAATCCCAAAATATGCTACATTTAATCCAATTATGTTCTTTCCCAAAACCAGAAATTTTCTGTTGGTTTATTGTGGGACCAAAAGTGATGGGAGGTAATGAAAATACAACCGATTTTAACTCCGAACCTGATAGCATTTTTGGAGGTCCATCCCTTTCAGTTGTTCCTTTTCTGAAATGAGATCTGTTTCTGCGAAAAGGATGATCAGCTGGAAGAAATCTGCGATGACAGTCAAAATAACAAGGTTTCTTTCCATGAATGAGCATAAATGCTTTGTTCTCTCCCATACAGTAAGGACATGATTTCTGACCATGTGTACTCCAGCCAGATAACATCCCATAAGCCGGGAAGTCACTTATTGTCCACATCAATGCTGCTCTCAGTATGAAATTCTGTTTCGTTGCAACATCATATGTACTGACACCAGTACTCCACAATAAATTTAATTCATCAATCAATGGCTTCAAATAAACATCAATATTTTTCTTCGGATGTCCTGGAATTAGTAAAGTCAAAAAGATATATGGCTCCTTCATCAACATCCATGGAGGTAAATTGTACGGAGTTAAAAAAACAGGCCAACATGAATATTGACTACCATAAGATCCAAACGGACAGAAACCATCAGTGGAAAGGCCCAGTCGAACATTTCTAGCTTCTAAAGCAAAGGATGGATGCACTCTATCAAAATGTTTCCATGAATCACCATCGGCTGGATGATTCAAGATTTTATCGGTTGAACTATTCTCCTTATGCCATGACATCATTGTCGCTGTATTCTTAGACATGAATAAATGTTGAAGTCTTGATGTAAGCGGAAAATATCTCAACTGTTTTATAGGAATCAAACCAGACTTCCCGTGTTGTCCTTCTTTATATCTCAGTTGCCCACATGTGGGACAACTATCCAACGACTCATTTTCCCCAGAATATAAAATGCAGTCATTTGAACATGCATGAATCTTCTGACAAGTAAGTCCCAAATTTCGAACCAACCTCTTACTTTCATAGTAATTTGCAGGTAAAACATTTCCTTCGGGTAACAGTGTTTTCAACAAAGAAAATATCTGGTCAAAACAGGTGTTTGACATTCCGTTATCTGATTTGATAGCCATAAATTTTGCAACTACTTCTAATTTTCTCATCTTGCAGCCAGGATATAATGCATCCTCAGCAGACTTCAACAACTCATAAAATTCAGACGGTCCCAACTCAGGATTTGAAGCTATATCACCCGGAGTTTCTGTATGTTGAACAGATGAACCTGCAACATCATGTACTAAATCTTGAAACTGGGATGGATCCGGAATCAAGTTGGTATCACCTGCTCTGGAACTGCGTTCACCGTGTTGATACCAAAAAACATAATCTGCTTGAAAACCAAAACGCAAGAGATGTTCCCCCACTTTGTCAAACGTGTCAAACGTTCTCAGTGAACATTTTCTACAAGGGAATTTTGTCTTTCCTTCTGAAACAAATTCTGGATTTGATGCCGCAAATGATAAAAAAATCTCCACACCCTCTATATATACTGGATTTAAACCAGAACCATTTGGATTTCTACGTTGATTTATCCATATGCGGTCATCTAATAATGACTGTTGACGACCTCGTTGTTCCATATTTTTCTATAAAATATAAAAGCATTACTGGTTTTGAATAATTTGTTAGAAAAAACACAAGCAAGGATTGAATATATTGAGAATAAAGCAAAACCTGTTACAAATATTGATAATTTTAATATTATATTGATTTTTTATTTTTTTTAATAATACTAATATAATTTTTTTCATAAATATTAATTATATAATAATAACATCATTACATTATTAGTATATTTTATTATTAATATTAAACTAATATAATTTTCTATATTATATACAATTCTCCTTTCATCTGTGTGTTTCACATTCTGTCTCCACATGTAATATTGACATTCACTTTCACCTCTCCATTGGCGACTAGGTTGATAATTTTGAAAAAGAATGCCAATATTACATGTGGAGACAGAAAAAACACAGAAGAAAAGATAATTGTATATAATATAGAAAATTATATTATTTTAATATTAATAATAAAATATACAAATAATGTAGTAAGGTAATTATTCCTAATTATTGGTAATTATTTCAAATTATTGGTAGTTATTCCAAATTATTGGTAGTTATTCCAAATTATTGGTAGTTATTCCAAATTATTGGTAGTTATTCATAATTTTTTGTAGTTATTCCTAATTATTGGTAGTTATTCCTAATTATTGGTAAATATTGGTAATTATTGGTAATTATTGGTAAATATTGGTAAATATTGGTAATTATTGGTAACTATTGGTAATTATTGGTAAATATTGGTAATTATTGGTGATTATTGGTAATTATTGGTGATTATTGGAAAATATTGGTGATTATTGGTAATTATTGGTGATTATTGGTAATTATTGGTAATTATTGGTAATTATTGGTAATTATTGGTAATTATTGGTAATTAATACTAAATATTGGTAATTAATACTAATTATTGGTAATTAATACTAAATATTGGTAATTAATACTAAATATTGGTAATTAATACTAAATATTGGTAATTAATACTAAATATTGGTAATTAATACTAAATATTGGTAATTAATACTAATTATTGGTAATTAATAATAATTATTAGTAATTAATAATAATTATTACTAATTATTGATAATTATTACTAATTATTGGTAATTATTACTAATTATTGGTAATTATTACTAATTATTGGTAATTAATACTAATTATTGGTAATTAATAATAATTATTACTAATTATTGGTAATTATTACTAATTATTCCTAATTATTACTAATTATTACTAATTATTACTAATTATTACTAATTATTACTAATTATTACTAATTATTACTAATTATTACTAATTATTACTAATTATTACTAATTATTACTAATTATTACTAATTATTGCTAATTATTACTAATTATTGCTAATTATTCTTAATTATTACTAATTATTACTAATTATTGGCAATTATTGGTAATTATTGGCAATTATTGTTAATTATTACTAAATATTGGGAATTATTGGTAATTATTAATAATTATTGGTAATTATTACTACTTATTGTTAATTATTGGTAATTATTACTACTTATTGTTAATTATTGGTAATTATTGGTAATTATTGTTAATTATTGGTAATTATTACTAATTATTGTTAATTATTCCTAATTAATACTAATTATTGGTAATTATTCCTAATTAATACTAATTATTGGTAATTATTGGTAATTATTGGTAATTATTGGTAATTATTGGTAATTATTGGTAATTATTGGTAATTATTGGTAATTATTGGTAATTATTGGTAATTATTGGTAATTATTGGTAATTATAATTAATTATTGGTAATTATAATTAATTATAAATAATTATTGGTAATTATTCCTAATTATTCCTAATTATTCCTAATTATTACTAATTATTCCTAATTATTCCTAATTATTCCTAATTATTACTAATTATTCCTAATTATTCCGAATTATTCCGAATTATTCCTAATTATTCCTAATTATTCCTAATTATTCCTAATTATTGGTAATTATTGACAATTATTACTAATTATTACAAATTATTCTTAATTATTGATAATTATTGATAATTGTTCCTAATTATTTCTAATTCTGACTAATTATTACTAATTATTCCTAATTATTGATAATTATTGATAATTATTCCTAATTATTCCTAATTATTCTTAATTATTGATAATTATTGATAATTGTTCCTAATTATTCCTAATTATTACTAATTATTACTAATTATTACTAATTGTTACTAAATATTGATAATTATTGACAATTATTGACAATTATTGACAATTATTGACAATTATTCCTAATTATTCCTAATTATTCCTAATTATTGATAATTATTGATAATTATTCCTAATTATTCCTAATTATTCCTAATTATTCCTAATTATTCCTAATTATTCCTAATTAGTACTAATTATTACCAATTATTCCAAATTATTACTAATTATTACCAATTATTGGTAATTATTGGTAATTATTGGTAATTATTACTAATTATTGTTAATTATTGGTAATTATTACTAATTATTGTTAATTATTGGTAATTATTACTAATTATTGTTAATTATTGGTAATTATTACTACTTATTGGTAATTATTACTAATTATTGGTAATTATTACTACTTGTTGGTAATTATTACTACTTATTGGTAATTATTACTACTTATTGTTAATTATTACTAATTATTGGTAATTATTACTTATTATTGATAATTATTACTAATTATTACTAATTATTCTTAATTATTGATAATTATTGATAATTATTGATAATTGTTCCTAATTATTAGTAATTAAATGAATAATTATCAATAATTAGAAATAATTACCAATAATTACAAATAATAACATTATTAATATATTTTATTATTAATATTAAAATAATATAATTTTCTAATTTATATACAATTCTTCTTTCATCTGTGCGTTTTCTATCTCCACATACAAATAATACATGTGAAGACAACAAACACACAGATGAAAAAAGAATTGTATATATATAAAAAATTATATTATTTTAATATTAATAATAAAATAAACTAATAATGTAATAATGTAATTATTCCTAATTAGTGGTATTTTTTACTAATTATTAATATTTATTATTAATTATTAAAAATTATTACTAATTATTCCTAATTAATATTAACTATAAACAATACTAATAATTTAAATTTATTAAGTAATAAAATAATGTAAACATAATTAAATTACAACTAATTAATAATATTTGAAACTAATACAAAATTAAAAATAAATAAAAACTTAAAATGAACATAAATACCTTGAAAATTGATTTGCTCTGATCGTTCTTCAAATCTTTAATATCACCTCCGGAAAAAAAATTAAACTGGAGAAAAAATGAATTTTAGAAATATAATTTCGAGAGAAGAAGAAGATGGAGTTTGATAATGATTTCAAAAAAACGGATGGGGGTATTTATAGGTTAGATTATTTGCGACGGGTCCATTTGTGACGAGACTCCCGTCGCAAATAGTGTTATTTGCGACGGTGCCCGTCGCAAATACCTTAGCCAACATTTATTACGGTCAACCGGTAAATACTTATTTGCGACGGGTCCCGTCGCAAATAACCACCTGCCGACATACTTTTTGCGACGGGGGAATATTCCCGTCGCAAATACCTTTTACCGCCGCCGGTTATTTGCGACGGGGAGATATGCCCGTCGCAAATAGTTTTCCCGCGATTTGGCGCGCACCGCGGGAAAACTATTTGCGACGGGGAAAGCAATCCCGTCGCAAAAGCCTAATTATTTGCGACGGGTAAATACCCCCGTCGCAAATAACCCGTCACAAATACCCATTTTTCCCGTAGTGTAACGGGCATTACCTCTTCTATGAAGCGCCTCTTTGAGACCTCATTTTAGGGTACTAAAATTGTTCTTTGAGGAAGACCAGAACCTCTAGGATGTTTCTAGGGAACAGTATAAGGGAATTTTTCAGGTTTTGGCCGAGATTGAAGGCTCAAAGTGGTGTGAGGAAGAGAGGGAGGAGGTGCCCTTTTATATGGGAGGAGAGGGACACCTTTGGAATAACCAAAAAAATATTATTTTATTATAAAGTCAAATTCGGTTTTTAATAGCTCAAAATTGATATATTTCGAAGATAAGGTGGGTAGGGGTCGAAATACTCTCATCCAATATAATTTATACAAGTTTAGGTATCAATTTCAACCTTATCATTTAGATTTAACTTTTAGTTAGATAATTTAACTTTCACCGTGTCTTCTTGTTTTCTTACACTATAAGGTTAATAAACATACTATATCCAGCCAAACGAACCCCAAGTTGTTTATTATTAATATATATAACCTTATCAAAGTCCTTTGGCCGAACCTTATATTTTTAGGAATAAAATAACAATTTCTAATATAATATTTTTTTTAAAAACTATTTTATGTCAATTTTGACACTATTTAGTAATTGATTTTTTTGAAAATCATAACAGAATGATTAGTTCGAAAAACATTAATTAAATCAATACTAACATGTCATATTAACCTATAAAATTAGTGTAATTCATAAAAATTCTCAAATTTCATTTATTTTGGTGTTTATAACATCAATTATGTCAATATTTCATTAATAAGATAATTACTGCATCATCATTGTGTCATAAATAAATTAAATTATTTAATGTCTAAAAATTACAAATAAAATATCATTATGTAAGAAATATTTTTGGATTTCTAATGAATATTTATAGCCGAATTTATCTTATGTATAACCCCATAATAAAAATTATTTACTTATTAAACTTTGATTTTAACTATTTTAACCCTTCCTTAAATAAATTAATAATAACTGTCCTAATCTAATCCAAGTGGGCCTAAATGGTCATATTTTATTCCTAAGGTTGTTTTTGTTCGAATTAAACTTGTCCAATAGAATTAGTACATGTGTTAAGGTAATAATAATATCATTTTTACCCTTAATTACCCTATTTACTTTTAACCGTGGTAAAAAAAGTAAAAGGTTACTATTCAACAAAAATAATTTTCATCTGATTGAACCAAATTTTAGTCATTGATATTAACCGTGTCTCTCAGATTTTCGAAATTCCACTCACAGAAGCGGTAAAATTAAGTTCTATGAAAAATTCAGTTTTTTTAACTACCACTTAGTGGTTTCACTATTCATCAAAAATTGAAAGTTTTCAGAAAAATACCAAAAATTAGGCTTAAGCTATATTTGATATTATGAATTCAAAAATGATGTTTATTTTACAAAATTCAAAACATATCAGTGACATTAATTAATTTAAAAATCAATTCCCGTCGTCAAAACAAATAGCGTGTTCTTAAGAGACAATAACTATCGAAAGATTGACAGTTGTTTATGTCTGGTTTAAATGTGAAATTACATACAATAACCAAAATTGTATTAAATTGTAAAAATATATTCTAAATATACTTTAAAAACAATCAAATTAATAATTTATCACTATTAATTATTTCTATTAAAAAAGTTGTTTTTAATTAAAATTTAGTAATTTTCACTATTCATCAGAAAATGAAAGTTATCCGAAAAGTACCAAAATTTCACCCTAAGCTAATTTCAATATTCCGAATCCAGAAATGAAGTCCATTTTGAAAAATAAAAATTACAAAATTTCAAAAAGTGGTCATTACTATTCATAACGGCTAGTTTTAATAATATTTTAATAGCATATCGTTGTTTAGTGAAACTCGGTATTGCGTACTACACATGCTATCAAGGAAGGTCGCGATTGCGTGTAATGAAAGGCAAGTCAAGGATGCGTGTTGTGCAAGCTCCTTTTGGTGTAGCGTACAACACAAGACATTAAAGAAATTAAAAATAATATTTTTCATAAAATCTCGGGGTGTTACATTTTCCCACATCATGGTACACGACATCTGCAAAGACACCAACATGCCAAAGCAGGGGGTGAGTACTAAAACTCAGTAGGTTTCCCCCAAATGACTTCCCGACACATGCCACTAGGATAAAACCATTATCACGTTTATATAAAATAGTTTATATAAATTAAATCACAAGTGAAACCATGTTATAAGCCAATCATGCCCTTACCAAGCCATGACACCCAAACTAAGCAACCTAGGGAAAGCCATCCAAAAAATCCACAACCATTCCAACATTTACCCATTAGCACCAATTCCATCTTTCAAAGCAATGCACAACAAAAAAACCATACAACCAAACAACCAAACAACCAAACAATCAAACGGTGGAGCTTCCATCCAACCTGTTCACCCATTCACACTAAGCGACACTTCCCGTCCACTTATCCTTGATGGTGGACCTTCCATCCACTATCCATCCCCTTTTTATAGTGGTACTTCTCGCCACTTCCACATAGCATTCAAAAAATCCAATTACATGCATATAACTCACCAAGGTCACAACCACATGCAATCAACCAATTCCATTGCACATCAATCCACTTCAATAAATCACCCATTTATTGAAATCCATTTTCCATGCCAAAAAACATTTTAATAAAACAATCATTTTATTGAAAACCATTTCCATTAATTATTTTAACAAATCAACCATAACATCCCATTTTAAAATCTCCATTTTAAAATCCATAACAATAACATTTCACCACAAAACCCTATTTTTCCCAAAAATCTCCAAAACATCACCCAAGGGGTTTCCAACAAATTTTGCATAAAAATTCACAATTATTTTTCAGCACAAAAATTAATTGTAACAAGGAACCACTAGTTCTAACTATTTGGAGTAGAGTGTGAAGCCACCTACATTTAGGGTTCCCGAGAAATCGACCCACAAGCCACTACACCTCAAATCCGGCGAACACACCACCAAAACCTCTCTAGATCCCCTTTCATTAACATCCAAAATCCTTAATATTAACATCCAAGGAAACCAAAACCCTAGTTCTACACACAAAAAGTGTAGACCTAGAAAACCATGAAAGAGAGGGACATAGATCTAGAGAAAAACTCAAGAGAAACAAGAGGAGAGACTTACCCGGGAGAAACGACCTTAAAACCGCCTTGAAACCCCTTTGAAATGCTTCCAAATTCAGTGGGAGATCACTCTTAACCCCTGAGAACCCAAAATACAAATTGAGGATCGAGTGGGAGGATTTTTGGGGTGAAATAGGTTAAGCCCGAGGGAGCCCGGAACTTATAACCCTATTTTTAAGTAACCGCACGGTTAGTCCGCACGGTTTGGAAAACCGTGCGCACATTACTGCCTCAGGAGCAAGGGTCTGCATGGTTTCCTCACACAGTTTGGAAAACCGTGCACAGGCCGTGCAAAGCCTACTGTCTCCCTTGCACGGTTTTCTGGAGAATTCGCATGGTTTCCACTAACCGTGCCCATAACGTGCACCCCTATAAAAGCCTCTAAAATCATCAAAAACCATTCCAAACTCTCCCAACCTCTTACCAACTCATCCCATGCACATTAAACACATAAAACTACATAAACAAAGGCAGAATACATCAAACCAGGGGTTCTAAATTCTCCCCACCATTAGACTTTCTGTCCTCAGAAATTAGTGAACCCGCCCTTTGCTGAAAGAGCTTGGGCCACTGCTCGACCATCTCTTTCTCCCGCTCCCAAGTATCCTCTTAAATCTAACCATTTTGCCACAAAACATTAACTAAACCAATGATTTTACCATATAATACTTTATCTTGCCTATCCACAACCCGCACTGGCACGTGCACCAAAGAAGCATCTGACTCTAGATCAACATGATCCCATCGAATCACATGGTCACGATCTGGCTGATACTTTCTCAACTGTGACACATGGAACACATTGTGCACCACACTAATACTAGGTGGAAAATCCCAACAATAAGCTGCCTCACCAAACCACTCATGAATATCAAAAGGCCCAATATACCTCAGAGATAACTTTCCCTGCTTCCCAAACCGACGATGTCCCAACCTAGGAGAGATCTTCAAGAACACATGATCACTCACCTCGAACCACAAAGGCCGTCAACGATGATCTGCATATGATTTTTTATGACTCTGAGCCATCTCCATTCTCTTCCTGATCAACTTGATCTTCTCCGTCGTCTCCTAGACAAGGCTCGGTCCAACCATCGAGAACTCACCCGTTTCCACCCAACATAGTGGTGAACGAAATGGCCTCCAATACAATACTTCAAATGGAGCCATCTGTATGGATGCCTGATAACTGTTATTATATGAGAACCTAACCAATGACAAGTGCTCCTCCCATGAGCCACCAAAATCCATGACACTAACCCGCAACATATCCTTTAGATTTCGTATCGTCCTCTCAGATTTACCATCCATCTAAGGGTGATAGGCCATACTCATAATCAACTGTGTCCCAAGGGCTTGCTGTAAGGATTTCCAGAAACAAGATGTAAACCTCGGATCTCTATCTAATAAAATTGAAAATGGAACACCATGGCTCTTTACCACCTCCCGGATATAGATTTTGGATAGATCTTGCACTATATGAGATTCACGAATCGGGATAAAATGGGCCGACTTCATTAGCCGATCCACTATCACCCAAATGGCATTGTGCTTTCTGAAAGTTCTTGGGGGACCTGTAACAAAATCCATTGCTATATGCTCCCACTTCCAAATTAGTATTGGAAAAGAATACAAAATTCTTGTTGGCCTCTGATGCTCTGCCTTGACCTGCTGACAAGTCAAGCTTCTCAAAACAAACTCAGCCACACTTATTTTCATACCATCCCACCAAAACCATGCTTTCAATGATTTATACATTTTCTGAATTCCAGGATGAACATCCCACCTAGAATGATGATATGACCTGAGAATATACTCTTGACAACCAACTGGTACAACCATACGAATCCAAAAACACAAAACTGAATCTCCATTCATTTTCCAACCCTCAATGGTCTCCCCACCATTGAGTCTCGACCCCATGGTCACACACTCGGAATCAGATATCTGTGCCTCTCTAACTAGGCCAACTAAGTCAGGAATCAAAAAACCTGAAAAGAAGACCTCTCTATCACCCTGGTCCTCACATTACAAACACATATAAGCTATAACCGATATCAACTGCCACTGGTTTGATACCTGTTTCAACACCTGAGCATATTATTTTCTACTTAATGCATCTGCCACCGAATTTCCCTTACCCGGTGTGTACATCAAGTCAAAATCAAACATCTGAAGATATACCATCCATCTACTTTGCCTCAAGTTCAAATCCCTTTGTGAGAAAATGTGTTTCAAGATCTTATGATCTATATATACCGTGAATTTCTCACCGAAGAGATAATGAGGCCACACTTTAAAAGAATGGACCACTACTACCAACTCCAAATCATGAGTTAGGTAGTTCTTCTCACGCACTCTCAACTACCGTGATCCATATGCAACCACATGATTCCCTTGCATGATAACTCACCCCAACCCTGATCCTGATGCATCACAATACACCACGTACCCTTTTCCTGGTTCTGGAAAAACCAAGATTTGTACTGATGTAAGGGGATCCTTTATCTCTTTGAAACACTGCTGAAAATGTTCATTACACTGGAATGGAACATTATTTCTTGTCAAAGCGGTCTTCGGTGAAGCCAAACATGAAACATCACGAACAAAATACCCATAATACCCAGCTAGACCAAGAAAATTCCGCATCTCAAACACATTCTTTGGCTGTTTCCAGGAAATAATAGCCTCTACCTTTTCCAGATCTACTAAAACACCCCTTTCAGAAATCACATGGCCAAGAAAACAAACTTCCCATATCCAAAAGTCACACTTTGACAATTTGGTATACAATCGATGATCCCTCAAGATCCCCAACACTATCTCTAAGTGCCACTCATGATTCACCCTTGTCTTTGAGTACACCAGAATATCATCTACAAGCACCACCACAAATGAATCCAGATATCTCTAAAATACCTGATTCATCAATTCCATAAACACTTCTGGTGAATTCGTTAGACCAAAGGGCATAACCACATATTCATAATGGCCATATCTACTTCTGAAAGCTGTTTTAGAAATATCCTTCTTCCTCACCCGCAATTGATGATATCTCGACCTCAAGTCAATCTTGGAGAACCACTGGGCTCCCCTCAAATGGTCAAAGAAATCATCAATTCATAGAAGTGAATATCTATTCATTATCGTAACTTGGTTAAGTTTACAATAAAAAACAAAGAGACTCAATTTTCCATCCTTATTTTTCACAAACAACATCGGCGCTTCCTACGGAGACATGCTAGGCTGGATAAACCCTTTGTTTTAAAATTCTTCTAATTGGTTTTTCAATTCCCACAATTCAGCTGGTGCCATCTGATAAGATAGAAGTGAGATAGGACTGGTCCCTGGAAAGAGATCAATCGTAAACCCCACTTCTCTTACAAGAGGTAACCTAGAGAATTATTCATGAAAAACATCCATGAACTGATCTACCACTGCCGAAGAAACACTCTGCTTAACACCCTCTACCGATTCCAATGAAAAAACTGCCAACTGATATGATAACATACCCACCGCTGGTTCCAACAAACCCGTTGCACCCTGCCTTTCATGCTTCTCTCCTTTAAATAGCTGTCTAACACCATCGTGTGTCGTAAAATCCATTGTTCACACATCACAATCTATGTGGGGCTTAAAAGACACAAGAGAATCCATTCTCAGGATTACATCATACCATCCATCTCAAGTATTGAGAAATTCCACACTATTTCAACTTCGCCCACAACGATACAACATTCTCTACACAAGAAGGATCAACACTCTCTTCAACCCAGACGAGTTTTATGTTTTAAAATCGAGGGCATCATTTCTACCCTTAAACCCATAAAATCAACCACACATGTAGCAATAAAAGCGTGTGAAGCACCCACATCAAACATCACTTACATCAAGGTAGAATTTAAAATAATAGTACCTCGCACCGTGGATGGTCCCGAGTGATCATCCACCATAACCATCTCAGCTCCAAACACATGTTTGCTTTCCATACTCTGCTCTTTATTACCCTACTGAGGTGTCATGGTATTCTAAGAATCACCATGACCCACTTTACTCTGCTGATGAGGGGAGTGCTGTTATCTACGTCCCGTCGAAGCATACAACGTCTGTGATCCCTGAGGAGTGTCACACACACAACTGACCTTGGAGAATTACAAAAATAACACTGCAGATGCCCCATCTACTTACAATTATGACATTTTCGAGGTTGTTCCATACAATCCCGCTTGATGTGGCTCATAGAACCACACTGAAAACAGCCCGACTTGCTCTGGGGATTCAGAGGAAGATTCACCGATCCTGCTATTGGATTATATGCCATATTCCCACCCTGGGAATAAGTGTCCCTCCTCCTCTTGAATCCAATGTTAGAGTTCACACTATTCCCCATGGGTACCACCATGCTTCCTCCGCCCAGAGCACCCAAGAGATCCCGCTTAGCCACCGAGGCTCTATTCACCATATCTGGGTAATCATCTATAAACTGTACTACTATCTTTGAATGGATTTCATGCCTTAACCTCACTTCAAAGATCCTTGTCTTAAATGATGTTCTACCTACCACCTCAGGTGCAAACCACACTAAGTTTATAAACTTAGATGCATAATCTGTCACAGGCATAAGCTCCTGCTTCAAACTGAAGAAATCAGTCATACGCTGAATTATAAACGTATGTGGGTAGAATTATTTGTTAAAAAATTTCTCAAAGCCTTCCCACATCATAACCTGGTCCATCCCCACTTGGACTACCAACTCCCACCACTGAAGGGAAAGATATTTCAACATATATATGGCCAACTTCACTTTTAACTCTATCAGAGTCCCCAAGAACTCAAAGATCTTGTTCATTCTATTCAGCCATGATTATGCCCTCCCCGGCTCTGAATCACCCCTAAATATGGGTGTATTCTACTTTTGAAACTAAACCGCATGATCCAAATGCCTTGGTTCATCCATTTTGTTTCCACTTTCCACAACTTGGAAAGCATGCACTATAGTTTGCACTAGCTGCTGGTTCACCTGAGGCTCCGGTGCTACCACATTCTCAGCAGCCTCCTCCGGTTGGTCTTTACGACGCCTACCTGGTTCCATTTATATAAACATAAAACAAACAACTGTGAGTATCACTTTCGTAGACATCAAGAAATCCCATTAAAATCACATTACTCAACACTTTCACAACAAGGCTTTCCAGAAGTTCACATTTCCCATGTTTCACCATTTTGAAAATCATACCATTTTCAAAACATCAAATTTATTCACATTACAATTTCACACAAAAACCATTTCCCAGTTCATCCCATAGATCATTAGACCTGAATGAAATATGCATCCCAATGGGAAATCATTTCTACCATGCATGCCATGATCATCTCATTGGCTACACCCATGACCATGATATTTACAATCCCTATAAGTATCTCCAAAACAATTATGTACCCAACTCACTGGTAACTTGAATTTCATCATAAAAGGGTTAGCTATGTCCTTTTATTATATACATTCCAAGTTCCTACAATCCTACTCCTTGCTACCATCCCGACTCCAGGAGTATACCACAACGAATGTCAACACCAAATCCGAGAATCAACTCCAAAGGACCAAACACACTGATACTACTTGTAACACCCTGCCCCTACCTCATTAGCTTGAGGAGGCAGTGAGGGATACATGGCCTTAAGTGACGTTCCCTAGATGCCAAAGGCTGGAAATGAATACCGAGGGCTTTAACATCGAGTTGGGGAACGATTTTACCTTAGGACAAAACCAACCAAACCATCCACTATCAATCACTATATGATGAATGCACTTTCAAACCCAAACATGTATTCCCAAAAGACAACAATGTTGTTCCACAATGCAACCCAAAGCTAATACAACCAACCATATCAGAGTACAAGTGGAAACTAAACAACAAACACTACGATCCATGACACCACCACAACTCCACACCAAGCTCCAAGCTCCAAGCTCCATCGAGACATCACAACACACCACTAAAGGAGGTTGACGCCTTACCTTTTCCCACGTCACGGTACACGACATCTGCAATGACACCAAGGTGCCAAAGTAGGGGGTGAGTACTAAAACTCAGTAGGTTTTCCCCAAATGACTTCCCTACACATGCCACTAGCATAAAAATGTTAGCACATTTATATAAAACAGTTTATATAAATTAAATCACAAGTGAAACCATGTTATAATCCAAACATGCCCTTACAAAATCATCACACCCAAACCAAGAAACCAAGGGAAAGCCAACCAAACAAGCCTCATCAATTCCAACATTTACCCATTAACACCAATTCCATCTTGCAAATCAATGCACAAAAAAACAACCAAACAACCAAACAACCAAACGGTGGAGCTTCCGTCCAACCCGTTCACCCACTCACACTAAGCGGCACTTCCAGTCCACTTATCCTAGATGGTGGCCCTTCTGTCTACTATTCATCCCCTTTTTATAGTGGTACTTCTCGCCACTTCCACACAACATTCAAAACAGCCAATTCCAAGCATATAACCCACCAAGGTCACAACCACATGCCATCAATCAATTCCATTTCACATCCATCCACTTCAATAAATCACCCATTTATTGAAAACCATTTTCCATGCCAAACAACATTTCAGTAAAACAACCCTTTTATTGGAAAAAATTTCCATTAATCATTTTCACAAATCAACCATAGCATCCCATTTTAAAATCTCTATTTCAAAATCCATAACAATAGCATTTCACCACAAAACCCTCTTTTTCTCAAAAATCCCCAAAGCACCACCCAAGGGATTTCCAACCAATTTTGCATAACAATTCACAAGTAATTTTCAGAAAAAAAATTAATTGTAAAAAGTAACCACTAGTTATAAACAAGTGGAGTCGAGAGAGAAGCCACCTACCTTTAGCGTTCCCAAGAAATCGACCCACAGGCCACTGCACCTCAAATCTGGTGAACACACCACCAAAACCTCTCTAGATCCCCTTTCCCTAACATCCCCAAGCCTTAATATTAACATCCAAGGCAAACACATCCCTAGATATACACACAAAAAGTGTAGATCTAGAAAACCGCTAAAGAGAGAGATGCAGATCTAGAGGAAAAAACAAGAGAAACAAGATAAGAGACTTACCTGGGAGAAACCCCCTTCAAACCGCCTTGAAACCCCATTGAAATGCTTCCTAATCGAGTGGGAGAGCACCCTTAACACCTGAGAACCCAAAATCCCAAGTGAGACTCAAGTGGGAGGAAGCTTGGAGTGAAATAGGTTAAGACCAAGGGTGACCGGAACTTATAACCATATTTTTAAGTAGCAGCATGGTTAGTCCGCACAGTTTGGAAAACCGTGTGCTAACCGTGCGCACGCTACTGCTTGAGGAGCAAGGGTCCGCATGGTTTCTTCGCACGGTTTGGAAAACCTTGTATAACGACCCATAATTTACATAAATTGTTATTACTTCATAATTGAAGCACACTTATTACAACATATAACAAAACCAGGAAAGGACCGTATATGTATTGTGTCTTTAGAAACTGGGAAATATAAACAACTGATTCATAAAGCGTCTATACTGTCTCCCATTTATTTCATCATATCTATAGTCCCTTTTGGCATATATTACTTAATAATCTTCTTCCTGACCTAGGGAAAGAAAACATACAAAAGGGTGAGCTCAAATGCTTAGTAAGGGTAAACAAAAGAAATATCAATCACATCATATACATTGGAACATAACTTTTGGAAATCTTAACCTGCAAAAGAAATCATAATCTCATAACATGGGATAAATCATAGTAGTGAAATGTAATCCCAATAATCATAACTTAAAACATGAAACTTTGTGGCATACACAAATAATCATAGAGAATCATTTCTTGTTAGTCAAGGCTCATTGCCAAGACTATCTTAGTGGACGAAGTCCATTTCTGAACCGAGTTCACTCCTCGTTTCAGTCCTGTTTCACTGAACCGGTTTAACCTGCCATTCCAGACATGTCTATCTCATGAGATATAAAATCTTTACCCAATACATTGGAGGGAGATATAGGTCCCACCCATCTCATAATGATACCAATCTTATGTGTTCCACAAAATCAAAAATCATACATCATTGAATAACCCATGTAATAAAAATGGGAATCTTAAACATCATGCCATCATAATCCATATAAGATAAAAGGACATCATAAAAATAATTACCTCATAACATAATCAAATCAATGTAAAAATAGGGATAGAAATAGAACTCTATATTATCTTATATGGAAAATAATTTTGAAAAAACACTAAAACTCCATTCTTGAGGAAAATATCTTTTTTACTTCAAAAACACTTTTCGTTTCTTAACATGTCATATAATTCTAAACTAAAAGAAGTTCATTAAAAATAGACTTGAAAACTTGTAAATAATGCTTCTTGGAAATAATGTTCTAAAAATCCATTCATGCCGTATAAGTTAAAAAAAACATTCTTCTCGTACTTTTGTCAGAAAAGTCAAAAATTACCTCGTATGAAAAAACGACAAAATATTCCTTTCATATCTTTTACTAAAAACTCACCGAAGGGTTAAATTGGATTTAAACAATTGAATGTGGATGGAAATAATATTAAATATTGAGGAAACATGGATGTGGATGATAAAATACACCCTAGTAAATTTCAAAGTATAAACAATCTCAGATAAAAATGAGATTGTGATATTTTCCCTTAACTTAGGTCCGATTAGATTCGTAAGTGTCCGAACCTCCTCTATAATGATTTAAATAATGTTATTGGCTTATTCAAGAATCATACTTTATTTTATGATATCATATATGGTCATATTCTTAGCTTCTAATTAGTAATATTTCATTACTACATGTTTATTCGGGTGTTTATTACTTTTTGTTCTTATGTGTGTTTTGTCGAATAAATTCTTATACTTATTTTTAGGTTATAGATAACTCATTTCCATAATGTTATTAGTGTAATATATATCATATTTATTCACTCAATTCATTTATATAATCATTATGAAATGAAGATCATGTAGAACGAGTCGCATCACATCGTGGAGACGGTATTCCGTACGTACGCATGAGCGATGATATCGTTCCCATGATCATGGAATTGTATTTGAGTGTATGTATACTATTTCAGAATCAATATCACTTCATAATAATCATATATATTCATTATTTACACCATTATACCCATCCAAGTAATGTGGTGGTGGAAAATAGATTACACCACGGTGTGGAGACGATATTCCGTACGTACGCACGCGCGGTGATTTCATTTTCTGTAGGATGGATAGATGGTGAAATAGGGTTGTTTCATATTTATAATAACATATCAGTGTATGAGTGATACTGATGTTATTACTTCATAATGAAACAACTAAAGAAGAAGAAGTGGAAGAAGAAATAAATTTGAAATAATCGGTAACGGACATTACCTCTTCTTTGAAGCGCTTCTTTGAGACCTCCTCTTAGGGAAATAAAATTTGTCTTTGAAGAAAACCAGGACCTCTAGGATGTCTCTAGGGAAGTGGAGAGAAGAAATTGGCAGGGTTTGGACGAGCTTGAAGGCTCAATGTTGTGTGAGGAAGAGGGGGAGGAGGTGCCCTTTTATAAGGGAGGAGAGGGGCACCTTTGGAATAACTAAAACAATTATTTTATTATAAAGTGAAATTCGGTTTTAAATAGCTCCAAATTGATTTATTTAGAAGATAAGGTGGGTATGGGTCGAAATACTCTCATAAAATATAATTTAGAAAAGTTTAGGTTCCTATTTTAACCTTATCATTTAGATTTAACATTAAGTAAAATTATTTTACTTTTACCGTGTCTTCTTGTGTTCTTATACTATAAGGTTAATAAACTTACTATAAGCAGGAAAAAGAACCCCACGTTGTTTATTATTAATATATATAACCCTATATAAGTCATTTGTCCAAAAAATAGATTTTTAGAAATAAAATAACAATTACTAATATAATATTTGTTTTAAAAACTATTTTATTCAATTTTGACACTATTTAGTAATTTAGTTTTGTAAAAATTATAACATAATGATTAGTTATAAAAAAGTTAATTAAATCAATACTAACATGTCATATTAACCTATTAAATTAGTGGAATTCAGAAAAAGTTTCAAATTATATTTATTTGGGTATTTATAACATCAATTATGTCAATATTTCATTAATAAGATAATTACTGCATCATCTTTGTGTCATAAATAAATTATATTATTTAAAGTCTAAAAATTAAAAATAAAATATCATTATGTAGGAAATATTTTTAGATTTCTAATGAATATTTATAGTATAATTTATCTTATGTATAACCCTATATTAAAAATGATATACTTATTAGACTTTGATTTTAACTATTTTAACCCTTCTTTGAATAAAATAATAATAAATGTCCTAATCTAATCCAAGTGGGACTAAATGGACATATTTTATTCCTAAGGTTGTTTTTGGTGGAATTAAACTTATCCAATAGAATTAAGACATGTGTTAGGGTAATAATAATATCATTCTTACCCTTAATTACCCTATTTACTTTTAACCGTGGTAAGTAAAAGTAAAAAATTACTATTCACCAAAAATTATTTTCATCTCATTGAACCACATTTTACTTACTGAAATCAACCGTGTCTCTCAGATTTTTGAAATTCCACTCACAGAAGCGGTAAAATTATGTTTTATGAAAAATTCAGTTTTTTAACTACCACTTAGTGGTTTCACTATTCATCAAAAATTGAAAGTTTTTAGAAAAATACCAAAATTTCACCCTAGGCTAATTTCGATATTCTGAATCCAAAAATGAAGTCAATTTTGAAAAATAAAATTTATAAAATTTTAAAAAGTGGTTATTACTATTCATAACGGCTAGTTTTAATAATATTTTAATAGCATATTGTTGTTTAGTGAAACTCAGTATTGCGTACAACACAAGCTATCGAGTAAGGTCGTGATTGCGTGTAAGGAAAGCAAAGCAAGTGATGTGTGTAGTGAAAGATTCCTTTGATGATTTCTATAACATAAAAAAAATATTTCTCATAAAAGTCTTGGGTGTTACATTTTACCCCCCTTAAATGAATTTCTCCCTCGAGATTCATAACTTTGTAACAAACAGATGAGGATACCCCTCCCTCATCATATCCTCAAGCTCCTATGTAGCTTCTTCTAATTGGTGGTTTCTCCATAAAACATTCACCAAGCGAGTGGTCTTGTTTTGTAGGACTTTTTCGCTACGATCTAGAATCTCTATGGGCTATTCTTCATAAGAAAGATCTTGCTCTAGCGGCACAACTTCTGAGCTGAGTACATGTGAAGGATCAGGTATGTAATTTCTCAGGAGAGATACATGGAACGCATCGTGAACTTGAGAGAGATTCAGTGGAAGTTCCAATCGGTAAGCTACCTTCCCAACACGATCCAGTATTTCGAAAGGACCGATATACCTAGGGCTCAACTTTCCCTTCATTCCAAATCTCATTACTCTCTTCCAAGGAGATATTCGTAAGAACACTTTATCACCCAATTCAAACACTAAGTCTTTTCTTCGGTTGTCGGCATAAATTTTCTATCGACTCTGAGCTGCTCTTATGTGTTGTTGAATAGATCTCACCTTTTCTACCATCTCATCAACAAGATCAGGTCCTAATATCTTTCTTTCCCCTACTTCATCCTAGAAAGTTGGAGTCATGCATTTCTTTGCATAGAGAGATTCATAAGGAGCCATGTGAATACTGGAGTGAAAGCTATTATTATAAGAAAATTCCACCAAAGGTAGGTGTTGATCCCAACCACCTTTGAAATTTATAGAGCAAGCTCTCAACATATTTTCTTGAGTTTGAATTGTTATCTCAGACTAACCGTTTGTCTAAGGATGATAAGCAGTGCTAAAACTCAACTCTGTATCCAGAGTATGCTGAAGACTTCGCTAGAACATTGAGGTAAAACTCAGATCCCGATCAGATAAAATATAAAGTGGTACTCCATGTAATCTTACCACTTCCTTCACATATATCCTGGGAAGCTGATCCATAGAGAAATCCTCTCTAAAAGTGATGAAGTGTGAAGACTTTGTAAGACGATCAACTATGACCCAGATAGCATTATTGCCTTTGGATGTTTTAGGATGTCCTGTGACAATGTCCATAGTGATGTTTTCCCATTTCCATTCGGGTATGGGTAATGGTTGTAACATCCCCTTAGACTTCTGCCTCTCAGCTTTAACTTGCTGACAAACCAAACATCGAGAGACATATTCAGCAACATCTATTTTCATACCATCCCACCAGAAGTACTCTTTCAGGTCCCTATACATCTTCGTGCTTCCAGGATGAATAGAGAATGAAGAACTATGAGCCTCATCCAGCAGCTCCTTCTTTAATTTGGGGATGGGAGGAACACAAACCCGATTCCTAAACTTTATTATCCCATCACAATCAAGGTTGAATTCAGGAACATTTCCCACCTTCTTTTTTAACTCGACATCCTCTTTCTGTGCCTCTTTAATCTTCACATGTATATATGGTTGAACATTCATTTGATAAAGATACGATTTTCCCCTATTATTATAATTCCAAGATCCATCCTTTGTAAATCCATAAATATTGGATCTTTTATGATCCTCATCTTGCATAAACTGGCATGGTCTTATCGACTTAATGCATCTGCCACCTTGTTTGCTTTCCCAGGGTGGTAATGGATTGAGCAGTCGTAATCCTTAATCAGATCCAACCATCTTCTTTGGCGCATATTCAGCTCCTTTTGTGTGAAAATATACTTTAAACTTTTATGATCAGTATAAATGTCACACCTTTCTCCATAAAGATAATGCCTCCAAATCTTTAATGCAAAGATTACCACAGCTAACTCCAAATCATGATTTGGGTAATTTTGCTCATGTATTTTCAACTGTCGTGAGGCATAAGATATCGCCATATCATTTTGCATAAGAACACACCCCAATCCCTTCTTGGATGCATCACTATAGATCACAAACCTTTCTCCACTACAAGGCAGTGTGAGCACAAGTGCACTGGATAACCTTCTTTTCAACTCCTTGAAACCCTCTTCACATTCCTCCATCCAGACAAACATAAATCCTTTCCGAGTCAACTTGGTGAGTGGATTAGATAATCATGAAAAATCTTTCACAAAACGTTGATAATATCCATCCAAACCAAGAAAACTTCGGATCTCAGTTACTGTTGTTGGTCTCAACCATCTTTCGATAACTTCTATTTTCGTTGGATCCACAGATATCCCCTCTTTTGAGATTATGTGACCAGAAAATGCAACTTTTTGAAGCCAAAATTCACACTTGGTAAATTTGGCATAAAGCTTCTCCTTTCTTAGGGTCTTCAATATAATTCTCAAATGATCTTCATGTTCTTCCTTTCTCTTTGAATAGACAAGAATATCATCTATAAAGACTACCACAAACTGATCAAGATAGTCTTTAAAGACTCTATTCATCAGATCCATAAAGATATCAGGGGCATTAGTAAGAACAAATGGAATCACTATAAATTCATAGTGTCCGTACCTTGTACGGATAGCCGTATTTGGTATATCCTCCCTTCTGACCCTTAATTGATGATACCCTGAACGAAGATCAATCTTGTAAAAGTATTGAGCTTCTTGTAGTTGGTCAAATAAGTCATCAATGTGTGGGAGAGGATATTTGTTCTTGATAGTGATCTTGTTAATTTCTCGATAATCAATGCAGAGTCTCATTGATTCATCTTTCTTCTTAACAAATAGAACAGGTTCTCCCCAAGGTGACGCACTAGGGCGTATGAACCCCTTATCAAGATTCTCTTGAAGTTTCTTCTTTAATTCCTGCAACTCAATTGGGGCCATTCTATAAGGTTTCTTTGAAATAGGTAAAGCACCCGGTACAAGTTCTATTGAAAACTCAACTTCACGATTTGGTGGAAGACCCGACAATTCCTCCGGACAGACATCGTCAAACTCCCGTAAAATGGGCATATTCTTAATCGTGAGTTTCTCACCAACCATTTGAGATAAATAACCTTCATTTAGAAGAATCAAGACCCATAAGATGGAATAAATTTCCACTGGAAGGTTCTGTTCATCCTTGCATTGATAGACGATGATAGATTGATCTGGAATATGAAATGTGACTTCCCTTATTTGGAAATTGATATGAGCTCCATGTAGAGAAAGCCAATCCATGCTAAGAATCACATCAAATTACACTATAGGAAGGATCACAAGATTTGCAGGAACCACTTTCCCACAAACTTCAATCGGAGAAGAATTATAAACTTTTGATGCGACTGTTGTGCCATTAGGGGTTGTCACAGCTAACTCAACATCTAAATGTTGAGGTAATACAGTGATATACTTAGAAAATTCATCAGAAATAAAGGAGTGGGTGGATCCAGAATCAAATAAAACATTTGCTACTTTAGAGTGGATGGTAAGTGTACCTTTCACCACATTGTTATTGTACTCCACATCCCTGATAGATATTGCATGTGAATTTCCTTTATCTTTAGCCATAAGAGTTTTTGGACGTCGACCATCATCATCAACCCTTGGATTTGGGCATTGATTGGCATAATTCCCCATCTCCTTGCACTGGAAACATTGAAGTGTATTAGGTTCATTCTATGTATTCCTTCCTTTGTTTGCATCATTAGACATCTTCTTCCCATCATTGCAGCATTCAAATGACCTATGACCTTCCTTTCCACATTTGAAACATTTACTTGTCCCTTTAAGACAACTCCCTCCACGTTTCTTTCCACACATTGAGCATAAGGGAAATCTCATCTTCTTTTCAGTGTGCTCTTTAGATTTTCCTTTGAATTCCATTTTACTCTTCTTATCAAACCCATATGACTGATGGGTTACTCCAATATCCATCTCAACTTTGAGAGCACATCGAACGATTTCCTCATAGTTATTGAAGTCTCTTATGGCTAATGCCCTTCGAAGACTTGGTTTTAAGCCACTAAAGAATCGATCGATCTTAATCTCACCAGAAGCATACCTTGCAAGTCTTGTAAAATTTGCTTCATAGGTACCAAAACATTCATCATCATTTTGCTTTAGTTCAAGAAACTCCTTCTCCATCATTGTTCGGAGAATACGAGGGAAGTACTTATTGAAAAATAAGTTCTTGAACTCATCCCATTCCATGGACTCAATTTCATCCCTTTGCCTCATATTCTTAATAAGATTCCACCATTGATCAGCATCACCTTCCAAACGATACAATACTAAGATGACTTTATCATGTTCAGAACATTAAAGAACTGAAAATATCTTTTCAGTAGTACTAATCCATTGTTCAGCAACTAAGGGATCAGTAGACCCGCTGAATGAAGGTAGATGCTGCCTCGTGAAGGATTCAACAGAATGTTGCTCCTTCCTTTGCTCGTTTGGATGTACTATATGATTCATATCTTGAGAAAGTTGTGTGAGCATGTCTACAAGATTTTGGATTCGATCTCCCATAATGTTTGGTTGCTCAGGGGGACAATCATTGCATTGCCCGTCGCATTCCGCATTAACACGGTTCCTTCGGGTTCCAGCCATTGACTAAAACCAAGAATAATAGTATGAGAAACACTAATTATAATAGGAAAACCACATAATCAAGAATAAAATTTCACACTTAAGGTCTTATACTAGGTTATTCATGGCCATTTCTAAAACACCAAGATTGTGTTCTATGCTTAGACTTATCCTTAGGGTTCTTACTAAGGCTTTCATATCCTAGTTTCCAAAGGTTGACTATACCTTTCCTTTGATACCAACTATAATGACCCATACTTTACATACATTGTTATTACTTAAGAATTGAAGCACACTTATTACAACATATAACAAAACCAGGAAAGGACCGTATAGGTATAGTGTCTTTAGAAACTGGGAATCATAAACAACTGGTTCATAAAGCGTCTACACTGTTTCCCATTTATTTCATCATATCTATAGTCCCTTTTGGAATATATTACTTAATAACCTTCTTCCTGACCTAGGGAAAGAAAACATACCAAAGGGTGAGCTCAAATGCTCAGTAAGGGTAAACAAAAGAAATATCAATCACATCATATACATAAGAACATAACTTTTGGAAATCTTAACCTGCAAAAGAAATCATAATCTCATAACATGGGATAAATCATAGTAGTGAAATGTAATCCCAATAATCATAACTTAAAACATGAAACTTTGTGGCATACACACATAATCATAGAGAACATTTCTTATTAGTCAAGGCTCATTGCCAAGACTATCTTAGTGGACAAAGTCCATTTCTAAACCGAGTTCACTCCTCGTTTCAGTCCTGTTTCACTGAACTGGTTTAACCTGCCGTTCCAGCCATGTCTATCTCTTGAGATATAAAATCTTTACCCAATGCATTGGAGGGATATATAGGTCCCACCCATCTCATAATGATACCATTCTTATGTGTTCCACAAAATCAAAAATCATACATCATTGAATAACCCATGTAATAGAAATGAGAGTCTTAAACATCATGCCATCATAATACATATAAGATAAAAGGACATCATAAAAATAATTCAATCATAACATAATCAAATAAATGTAAAAATAGGGATAGAAACAGAACCCTATATTATCTTTGATGGAAAATAATTTTGATAAAACACTTAAACTCCATTCTTGAGGAAAATATCCTTTCTACTTCAAAAACACTTTTCCTTTCTTAAAATGTCATAAAATTCTAAACTAAAAGAAGTTGATTAAAAATAGACTTGAAAACTTGTAAATAAAGATTCTTGGAAATAATGTTTTAAAATTCCATTCATGCCGTATAAGTTAAAAAAAACATTCTTCTCGTACTTTTGTCAGAAAAGTCAAAAAGTACCTTGTACGAAAAAAAGACAAAAGATTCCTTTCATATCTTTTACTAAAAACTCACAGAAGGGTAAAATTGGATTTAAAAAATTGTAGGTGGATGGAAATAATGTTACATATTGAGGAAACATGGATTTGGATGATAAAATACACCCTAGTAAATTTCAAAGTATAAACAATCTCGGATAAAAATGAGATTGTGATATTTTCCCTTACCTTAGGTCCGATTTGCTTCAGTGTCCGAACCTCCGGTATAATGATTTAAATAATGTTATTGACTTATTCCAGAATTATAAATATTCTTATGATATCATATATGGTCATATTATTAGCTTCTTATAAGTAATATTTCATTACTACTTGTTTATTCAGGTGTTTATTACTTTTTGTTCTTATGCGTGTTTTGTCGAATAAATTCTTATACTTCTTTTTAGGTTATAGATACCTCATTTAAAGAATGTTATTAGTGTAATATATATCATATTTATTCACTCAGTTCATTTATATAATCATTATTCAATTAAGATCATGTATAACGAGTCGCATCACATCGTTGAGACGGTATTCCGTACATACGCACGAGCGATGATATCATTCCCATGATCATGGAATTGTATTTGAGTGTATGTACACTATTTCAGAATCTATATCACTTCACAATAATCATATATATTCATTATTTACACCATTATACCCATCCAAGTAAGGTGGTAGTGGAAAATAGATTACACCACGGCGTGGAGACTGTATTCCATACGTACGCACGAGCGGTGATTTCATTTTATATAGGATGAATACATGGTGAAATAGGGTTGTTTAATATTTATAATAAAATATTAGTATATGAGTGATACTGAAGTTATTAATCCATAATGAAACAACTAAATAAGAGGAAGTGGAAGAAGAAATAATGTTGAAATAATCGGTAACGGACATTACCTCTTCTTTGAGGTGCTTCTTTGAGACCTCCTCTTAGGGAACTGAAATTGGTCTTCGAAGAAGACCAGGACCTCTAGGATGTCTCTATGGAAGTGGAGAGAATAAATTGGCAGGGGATGACTGAGCTTGAAGGCTCAAAGTGGTGTGAGGAAGAGGGGGAGGAGGTGCCCTTTTATAAGGGAGGAGAGGGGCACCTTTGGAATAATTAAAACTATTATTTTATTATAAAGTCAAATTCGGTTTTAAATAGCTCCAAATTGATTTATTTAGAAGATAAGGTGGGGATGGGTATAAATCCTCTCATCCAATAGAATTTAGACAAGTTTAGGTTCCTATTTTAACCTTATCATTTAGATTTAACATTAAGTAAAATAATTTTACTTTTACTTTGTCTTCTTGTGTTCTTATACTATAAGGTTAATAAACTTACTATAAGCAGCCAAACGAATCCCAAGTTGTTTATTATTAATATATATAACCTTTTATAAGTCATTTGGCCGAACCTTAGATTTTTAGAAATAAAATAACAATTACTAATATAATATTTGTTTTAAAAACTATTTTATGTCAATTTTGACACTATTTAGTAATTTATATTTGTGAAAATCATAACAGAATGATTAGTTCGAAAAAAGTTAATTAAATAAATAATAACATGTCATAGTAACCTAGAAAATTAGTGTAATTCATAAAAAGTCTCAAATTATATTTATTTGGGTATTTATAACATCAATTATGTCAATATTTCATTAATAAGATAATTACTGCATCATCTTTGTGTCATAAATAAATTTATTTATTTAAAGTCTATAAATTACAAATAAAATATCATTATGTAGGAAATCGTTTTATCTTTTTAATGAATATTTATAGTCTAATTTATCTTATGTATAACCCTATATTAAAAATTATATACTTATTAAACTATGATTTTAACTATTTTATCCCTTCTTTAAATAAATTAATAATAAATGTCCTAATCTAATCCAAGTGGGCCTAAATGGTCATAGTTTATTCCTAAGGTTGTTTTTGGTCGAATTAAACTTATAAAATAGAATTAAGACATGTGTTAGGGTAATAATAATATCATTTTTACCCTTAATTACCCTATTTACTTTTAACAGTGGTAAATAAAAGTAAAAAGTTACTGTTCACCAAAAATTATTTTCATCTCATCAAACCAAATTTTACTTACTGACATCAACCATGTCTCTCAGATTTTTGAAATTCCACTCACAGAAGCAGTAAAATTATGTTTTATGAAAAATTCAGTTTTTTAACTACCACTTAGTGGTTTCACTATTCATCAAAAAATGAAAGTTTTCAGAAAAATACCAAAATTTCACCCTAGGCTAATTTCGATATTCCGAATCCAAAAATGAAGTCAATTTTGAAAAAAAAAATTATAAAATTTCAATAAGTGGTTATTACTATTCATAACGGCTAGTTTTATTAATATTTTAATAGCATATTGTTGTTTAGTGAAACTTGGTATTGCATACGACGCAAGCTATCGAGGAAGGTCATGATTGCGTGTAAAGCAATCCAAGAAAGTGATGTGTGTAGTGAAAGATTACTTTGATGATTTATATAACATAAAAACAAAATATTTCTCATAAAAGTCTCGGGTGTTACACCATGCGCAGTCCGTGCGAAGCGCACTGTCTCCCTGGCACTGTTTCCTGGAGAATCCACACGGTTTCCACTAATCGTGCTCAAACCGTGCACCGCTTTAAAAGCCTCCAAACTCATCCAAAACCATTCCAAACTCTCCCAACCTATTCCCAACTCATCCCATGCAATTTAAACACATAAAAATGCATAAATAAAGGCCGCATACCTCAAACTGGTCATGCTACACATGTTTTCATAAATTAATTAATAAATTAATTAATCAATTAAACTAAACAAATAAATATTAAAATGTAAATATGAAATTTAGTTATAGAAGAACATACACTCTATTATAATAATGACTATAGGAATTTAATTGAGTCCACCTACCTCAAGATTGTTGAGGAACAATCACCAACTAAAATTCCAAAATTAAGTGGAATGATCAAGAAGTTTATGAAGGATGAAATCACATAAAAACCATGATCCAAAATAAAATGGTATTGATCTACCAAAACCTATATCTAGATTAACAAAAAAAATAGTGGTGAATGTTTCTTCATAGAATGAGAGAAGGAAATGATTGAAAATGTAATCTACATAGGATATGATTCTCTTACCCTGATAGGTGTATATATTCAATATAGATTCAAATATATTGGAATAGAGTTCATAAGAGATTATAATATGTTTTAAAGCCTAAAAACTATAAGAAATATTTAAATCTAATTTGGGTCAAAATAGGGTGGAGTTTGAGGGTTTTTTTGGATTTAAAAAAAATTATCTTAATATTTAAAACCACAAAACGAGTTCCTAGGAAGGGTTGCATAGTTTTACAAACCCTGTATGATATCCATGAACCTATTCTCTAGAAGGTACATGGTTTACCCAAATAGAGTTAATTATTTCACAAACCCTATGCTAGAAATTGGAATCCCCATTTCAGTGTTCACACAGTTTTCTGGGATTGGTGAATAGTTTGGGAATGTTGTGCACTAACTATACACACCCCTCTTAGTTTAAAAATTATCAAATTTCACAAAAAAACTCTCCAAGGAAAATCCAATACAATATATACTAAAAATAGAAAAATAAATCACCTATAAATGAGAATGATACATTCATGGAATAGGTTAGTATTTGACTAATTTTATCTCAATTTTCAATCATTGAGACACATTTCATGTTATGCACCTAAATTATTTTACGAGTTGTATATACTACCCCATTGAAAAGTTATATCATGAATCTAAATCATTTAATTATATTTTATGTTTCAGGTAATTTTATTATTTCATGGGTATTATGAATCAATGTTACCATTGTGGTAAGAGTTTATTCCTAAAATCTTATTGTTTATCATGATTTTTTAAAATTATTCCATTAATGAAATTATACGACCCATACAATAATAATTAATATGATTTTTCTAATCCTCTTGTAATAAATTATATTTTCATGTAATGGTCTGAATTTTCTACTCATTAGTCCTTATAATTGTTAATAAAATGTTTTTAAGAAAATACAACTTTATTTTTCACTGAAGTCAGAATTTTGTTTCTAAATCATTATTTTACAGAAGCATGTTACAAAATATTTGTAAATTATCTTTAATGAAAAATGTTTATAAAATTATTTTGAAAATTTCATATATTTTAAAGAATATTTTATATGATTTTTAAAATATAAATTATAATTATTTGTGATTTTTTTAAATAAAAAATATTTTAAAACTGTTTTATTTTTTAAAATGTTTTTCAAAGAGAAAACAATATTTTCATTGAAATAATATTAAAATAATTTTTAAATTATTTATTTAAAATATATTAATTATATTTTCAAATATATTTCTTTTCAAATAGCTTTTATGTTTTAAATCTGATTTTTTATGGAATGCATATTTCCTGAAGAAATGTATTAAATGATATTTCAAAAATATTTTTCATATATGATGGAATTTATCAGTGATACTCATGCCTTTCTGAATATATGATCCAATTATACCATTCATTTTATTTCTGACAATGGATAATATTTTAATGGAATGATTTTTATGAACCCAATTTCTTTTAGATGGTTTATATGATTACGAGACACACTTATCTTCCAGGGGTTTTATTATCATTAACCCTCAATCTTTTCTTGTGTTATGCTGTGATTATGAATCCTATAACTTTTACATAGGTTAAGATATGATGAAATTATTTTGATTCAAATTTCATTTATGGGGATATCACATGATGAATGTTTATGATATTTTGGAATACATAAATATGCTATTAATTATGAGATATAAGAGACCTATATCTCCCTATATTTAATTGGTTAAAGATTTATATCACATGAGATAGACATGAATAGAAAGGGGAATGAATTTGGATCAATAATACATGTATATAATGAGATGTGAACTATATTAATTAATAATGGGATTGATTGTTATATGAAGATGATTAAGTAATAAAACGATTGAATGGGAAGTCAGCCTGGATTAGTAATTTATGTATGAAATTAGAAGTGAACCCTGTTTAGTAATAAAATGTAGGAAATGTGAGGTAACTCGGTTTTTTAAAGGACATTTTCATCTACAATGGTCTTATATATGATCCTCTAATGATATGGAACTGATTTTCTATGATTATGTGTATTACAATAATTCCATGTTAGTTTCCAATATTATGCTTTAATGGATTATGTTCTTGATTCTCTTATAATTCATGGCTTATGATCAAACAATAATTATTCCATGGATTATTTGTATGATCTCTGATATACAGGGTATGATCCTAAAATGTTATGCTCAAGTTCTCATAAACTTATGTTCATGTTATGCTTATGTATATCCTTTATTTATATTTAATAAGCATTTAAGATCATCCTTTCTTAGGTTTACTTTACCTAGATTATGATGAATGGTTTTAAGTTGGGTTACTAAATGGGGAGATCATTATGGGAAACATTGAAGATCATTCACCAAGATAAAATATCCTGTTCCATGTTTCAAAAGAAATTAATCTATTGCAATACTCTAGAATGTTTTTTAATATGTGGAACATTCTTCTAAAATTATGTAATATCCATGTATTTAAGCATAGTTATACATTTACATTACCCCCACCACTAATAAATTGTGTCCTAAAAATAATAATATGATATCATTATTCAAGGGATTGACATTTGGAAATAACATAGTTGAAAAAAATGAACACCATAAAAGGGTTAATAAAACAACTTCTTAATAAGAAATAAAAGAAAGTATAATTTTTATATGTAATAACTCTAAACTATATTTCTAAGGAGGAGAACATGTATTGTTTGTAAGGATATCAACATGTAATAAAATAATAAATAATTATAGATATTGATAGAGACCACTGATCAAAAGAAAGTGAATTATCAATTAATATTTGAGGAACTCCAATCCATAAATATGTGATTATTTATAAGACCATATTATTTAATATATATGATGGTAATATGAGAAATATTTTACTACTATATCATTTTCCAAATGTTGGGGAATTCTTTTACAATCTAATAACTAATGTAAATATACTTACATTATATTTTTTTATTTCATAAGAATAATTCAATCCATTGGTTGTGCAGAAATGAACAACAAATTCATATCTTATTCCATGTAATGAATATCTAAATTTTTTTATGAAAGAACTAGAATTAAATTTTAATGGTTCATATGATCCATAAATAGGTCAAATGTTATTCTGTATGTCACTGTATTAATTCCAAAACAAATTTCGTTAGTATAATTTATCAAATATAATACATTAATCTATTAACCTCCATAGTACCTCCACAGGGTCAACATTAATATTTATTTGTCGAATTGTTAAAGTAAAACAATGACATATTTACCTAAACATCACATAGGCTTGTGTTTGGAACAACACCAATGTATCCCTTTGGTTGTGGGTTGAATCCCCATGGCCTTGATTAATACGATGGGTTTTCATTCGGCACACGAGTTATACTTTATATAAAACTATATTAATATAATTACTATAAAATTCCCAAAGTGTAATAACTCATTTTTAACTCAACATTAACTTTAGATTAACCCTAATTATTACTAAAACCATTAATCTTATATCCAAAAAATGTATGGGAATTATTCTTTAAATAACATTTTCACTAAAAATTATATTACACTAATGGGTTTTTTTGTCATACCTCCCTCCCAAAATACCCTTAATTATAGTAGAATACCATAATATAAAAATAAAGATGTAATTTTAAGAATTTAATCTTATGACCAGCCTTAAAATCATAAACCCATTATTATATCCCAAATTATTTTTTCAATGACTTAATTGATGATTCTAAAATTGAACAAAAGTTTTAGTTGCTTTATGATAATTATTACCAAATTACCAATAGTAAAAACAATTCTATAAATCAATTATGGAATACTAATAGATAGATACATCAACTATTTTATTTCAATATTGATCATTACTTGGTTTATGGTTTAATATTTAGAATAAGGAATTGACTTGGACAATTACCAGGTTTCCCACATTTATGACATGTAACTATAAATTGATCCACATGATGAAATTTATTTATTCCCATCATACTCTTCATCTTGTCATAGAAATTCATTACGTTATTCACTTATTTTTCATAAGAAAAACATGTTCCCATTCGTTTGAGTCACTTTTAGATTTGTCTCTTTCTATATTTATGAAATGATGGAATTCAAGTCTTATTTCTTCCATAGTCTCCACAACTCATGCACTAAGACAAATACATCTATTACTTATTTAGTGAGTCTAAGAGTTGGTAATTGTATAGGTGGTTAATAATATTTTTTTATAACTGATTAGGAATAATTTTAACATATTTTCCTCCATTATTGACCCCATATAGTGTCTCATTATAACTACATTGTTCATCAGGATCAATATTAACACGATTCTTCAGGTTTCAACCATTTAATAAAACCCGAAAAATACAGTGTGACAAAAAATTATTATATTGGGAAAACCATATCATCATAATGAATAAATTATCTGATTTCAAAATCAGGACACCTCATTTCCAATATTTTACACCACACGATAAAAATAGGGAATTCATTGTCATTTTCTATTAAATTAAATTATATTGGTTTTTAAGGAATATAAAAATTATCCAATGAATATCCACCATGAGTGTAAAATATGGTTCACAAAATTATCTATTGTTGTGTACGAGGTAATTTTCAGGTTAATAAAGATGTTCCTTTTTTAGAGTTATTGATGAGAGATACATCAGTTACAGAAAAATTAACACTTATAGTATCTATACAGGGGTATAATGTCAATCAAAACCAAATAATATATATCATAAAAAAATTATGATGTTCTTTCATACATATATTTAATTTATATCATAGGATTTTGTACTCTAAGCTGTCTTTTATAAATATAGTTCACAATTTTTAAACAAAAATTCATTTGATTACAATTGTAGTGACCCCAATACTGGTAACATTGAGATGGTCTCAACTTTTTTACATTATCATAATATTTAATTAATAACATACTAAAGGACCTAATGGTTTAGTAGTCTTGGAGACCTAGATAGATACATGATTCTAATATTATATTTTTGAATAAAATTTACAATATTATTTTTTTAAGAATAACATTATTCCCTCTATAATATCCTTGAGTATCATTTATAGTTGACTTTCTAGATTACTTGGAATGGGAAAAAATAATGGTGTTCTCAAGTACTCAGTAATTTTTATGTATAGTGGAATCTATCATTAATAAATAATTATAATAATCACTGAATGGTAAATAATAGCACAAAAATTATTTTTAATAATTTTCAAAAATGTGATAATTATATTTGGAATAATTAATAAGGAATGTTAAATAACTGAACACACATTATATTTAAATAACTTTACTATCATTGTTAAATAATGAATGATCAATATGGAAAGCTAACAAACTAGAAACATGTTCAATTTTATCAATAACATCACAATTAATAAATAATAAGGAATAATCTATGTAGATTATAAATAAAAAGAATATGCATTTGATTTAATCAATAATATCAGTATTATGAATAAAGATGAAATTATAAAAACGGAAATTTAAATAGAAAAAAACACATTCCATTTAAATAACTTCAATATTATGAATAAATAAGGATTTATCAATATATAATGGTAAAAAAATAAGCACACATTCCATTTAAAAAACACAACTATTATTAATAAATAAGGTGTAATCACTATGGCATGGTAAATAGCAGAGACAAATTCCAAGTAAATAACATAAATATTATGAATAGATAAAAAATAATATATATAGAAAGGTAAATAATTGAACAATCATTCCATTTACATAAAGTTAGTATTATGAATAGATAATACATAATTAACATGGAATGATATATAATGAAAAAATCATTCCATTCAACCAATAATATGAGAATAAAAAAGTATCCAGATATAGTATCATTTAAAAAATAACAATGATAATAATATCATAATTCCTAATGATGGAAATTTTTAATTATTATATTTCTTGATCTCACACATCTTTATCCCACAATTATTAATACCTTTTATATGATAGTTTGAAAATGATGGGTAGGTATACACCATAATATCATTTAAATATGGATAAATAATTGATTCATCTCATGAGACCACCGATGCATTGAGGGTTTATCTATAACTGGGACCCACATATATCAACATGTCCATCTAATTCATCATATATCAAATGATTGATTTAATTCATAAAAAATATTCTTTATCAAAAAATATCTATATCGAGTAATGAATATGTATTAATAATAATTTCCATATAAAATTATATAATAATAAAAGTGAAATACTATATCTTGAAATGATATGTTTTTTAAGAAATAATTACTCCATGATAAATAATATGGATTTTTATGCAAAATTTAATGTCTAATAATAAGACAAAAGAAAATATCTCAATGAAAGTTAATGATTAAATAAAATTATCATGAAAGATAATGTCAATACATTCTCTTTTCAAACTTATCATTATCCATTTGAAAAAAGAAATAGGATTTTATAAATACAATATATACCCAATGGATCATAAGAACAATAATTATTCAACTTCATTTATAAATAAAAATACCATAAAAATTTCATCAATCATTTATAAAGAAAATATACATCACACATTGAAAAGAATTTTTAAAACTAAATATTCATAAAATAGTTTAAAATAAAAATCTTTGAAAATTAAATTTTCATTGTATTATGTATGATTTATCACATTTATTAGTCATTATGGTGAGAAATTCCACACATTCATTAAACATAAAAATAAAAAATATTTTCAAATTTTTAACAAAATAAAAATAGACCTTGTTTGAAAAATGAAAATTCCTTTGAATTTTTTTAAAAACCAATCATTGTTAAAATTTCCATTAATAAATAATTTGAATTATTTTAAAAACATTTTTAAATACATTTTTATAAAACACAGTTTTGGAACAAAAAGGATTTCTGACCGTAATGAGAAATCAAGTCTGATTTTAGTAAGAAAAATTCACAATATAGAAATCAACTTCCCTCCCAGGAGGATGTCCAAGTTAATCTTCTAGAAATATATTAATGTATTTTTTCACAATAGGTACATCATAAATTTGAATATCCATAGATGATGTTTTCTCTTCCTCCCTAAGAATATCATTAGGAAGAGCTACTAAAGGTGGATCCAGATATGATACAAATGATGATGTTTCTGGTCTAAAGATAAGGGATTCTACATCATTCTCCAAAATTGTTACATTATTCTTCTTGAATTATATTTTTACATAATAATTTGAAATCCAATTCAAACAAAGAATTATTTCAATTTGAATCATAGAGATAATGATAAGGTCTGAAAATAAAGTTTGTTTATGTGTCACAAAGGGGACTGACGGACACATATTTTTTCCAGTGATACTTCCCTTATGAATTTTGACTGAAAAATACATTATTATATAAAATTATAAATTTAGAATTTTCATGGATAACTTAGAAGATATATAGAAATTTAACAATCCAGAATCAATTAATGCATTGGAAATGTTTGATGAACCAATTAATATACCTTCCACCACATCATTAGGAACTTCAACCTCCGTGGTTGTAATCGCAAAAGCTTTCCCTTGCTCTAGTGGCCATTTTTGAGGGAAGATTCCTTGAAACGTAGGAAATTAATTTTTATAGTGTCACATCTATCTATAATTGTAGTATTTAACGTCATTTAATTGTTTATTCCCCATGAATTCATCAGATATATTCCCATTTTATTCACAATTATAAAAAATCCCATGCCATTTAATAATATCCCAAGATGATTCTTTCCACATTTATCATGTAATTAGAATTTCCTTGTTTCCTTATTATTCTTTGGAGATTCACCTTTTACATGGTTATCATAGATCACTTCCGATCTTTCTTTCCATTAAACAAATTTTATCTAGATAATACTTTCTTTGTTTAGATGGCACTTAATAAAATTTCATTATAAAATTAAAATGTTTGAGATTACAGTTCCCTTCAAAGACATGGATTAAGACCTTAAAATAAATGATCAATTTTATCTTCCAAATCACATATTTAATATATAGATTACCTAGATAATCTTGTGAATGTAGCCTCACACTTTGGAACACTCTCCTATTCTATTTTGTTTAGGCCACAGAATTTAATCATTATTATAGTTTTTTGTTCACAAGGGAAATATTTATCTAAGAATATTTCCTTAATCATTTTCTATTATATATCTTCTATTTCTTCTTCCTCTATGTTATTTTTGATTAAGTACCACCATTGGTCAACATCACCATTTAGGAAATATACTACTATTACTACTTATTCATTTACATTTCATCTTAATGCCAGATCTCTCTTTTCAATGGACATGATCAACTGCTCCTCTATCAATATATTGTTAGTCCCACTAAAAGATAGGTCTTTTGTCTCATGAAATGATCCAATACAGGTGTATCATAGTTATTCTTCGATTCCTGAATAAGTTTTCCCAATATGGTCATGATCGGATCCAATAAAACACTTACTATGTTGAATTTATTAGTGGGGAAATCTCTACATTGTCCATGGTTATTGATTCCATTTCTTCTATTAGGTTCCATCACTAAAAAATTTCATACACTAAATTAGGTCATAATTCAAAATTTATAACTAGAAAATACATAACATAATATGAAATTTTATGCAATTCTATTCTTATAATCATAATCATAGTTTCTATGTACCTTTAAATCCTTTATAATGGTTTTTATAGAAACTATTAATGATCTTAATCATATCTTAAAGGATTGTGAATCCAAGTGTACAATATAGACCATTTACAAGAGTTACAATACCCTGGGTCATAACCAAAACTCTTTATCGGAGTTGTTACTCCATGGTATATCTGTGCTGGAACCACGTCCACTTGTAGTATCTATTCATAGATGTATTTTATAGGAATACCCTCATAGTCTCCACCTTACCAAATATCTATGATTTTACTCTATGATTATTTTTAATGTCTATATTAGTGTTATGTCCTCTAAACTATGTCTCATAAATCTATTCTTCATGTTTGCTTCTAAAATTCCTTTGATACAAACTGTAATTCCCCAAACCTAGTTTCCCATCACCCATGCATTATTTAATTACATTTTCATTATCAAAAGAAAGGTTTACCCTGAATTAACAAGTCGTTTAGTAGTTTTAGAAAACAAGATACATACATTGGTTCAACCTTACATTTTGAAATTAAATACAACACATATGTTTTAGTGGGAACATTCACAACTCTAGGTTTAACCATACAGGTCATTCACAATGAAATTACCCATATCCTGAAAAAATGAAACATAAGAAATGGGTGATCCTAGATTGATAGATAGGGTAATCAATACAATGTAATATATCATAAACATAAACATTTTTCATGGGGAATAACTAAAAACACATGCCTTTGAAAATAAACTGGAACATGTTATGGAAGGATTAAGAGATGAATAAATAATTCTATAATAAAGCCTAATCAAGGGTATTCTACTACTCAAATAACCACATGAACTTTGAATTTATAGTTTCATAATTATGGAATGTATAATGTTGTACATCATTACCATATCTTCAAGGCTTCATGAAATGAACATAAATATCAATTTTGTCAAGACCTCATACCAAGACCATAGTTTGTCTCATGAGACCTACTAATGCACCAAAGGGCTATAGGGGGCCCCACCCAACAATTACTAATTCCAATGAATTCCTCATATGAATAGGTATAAAATTATACAAAACATTAATTCATATTCAATCTAACATAGTATATGTAAATAAATTTTCCCTAACATTAATCACATACAATAACTATTCTGTGAAAAGTGGTGAATGCTTTCAAGATAGAATATCCACAGTCAAAACAATCATAAACCATTTACTAAAACACGGTGGATGATATCACGGAAGATAAAACTAAATTAAGTAAAATATTTGATAATTTTTTTTGACAAAGATAAAGATACTTTTAAATGATACCATTAAAAGAATCCTTAAGGAAAAAATCAATAAACATTCAAATGTGTCCGATAACACCTTGAAACATTTTAATCATGATAACTTAGAATATCATGAGAATAAGGATACTCTTGATATTATATACCTAAGGGTTTTATATAAACTAAAATTAAGGAATAAGTTTTGAACAAGTCATATATCTCATAAAAGATAAAGTGATATGAGAACAATCATTTTTTAATTTGGAAATAAGAGTTCTTTCAGAAAATCATTTTTATTTGTCATGAATTTAAATTGTAAACATGTATATCCCAAAAAATAAAAGGCAAGGTCATTAAAATTATATTTTAGGCTTAAATAATGTCTTATTTAGGTTAAATAATTTAAAAATAGTTTTAAAGAAGCTTTAAAATATAATATTTTAGTGTGGTTTAAGGAAAATATTTTAGGATTTTAAAGTTAAAATGAATATTTTCATTCATAAATAAAGTAATGAACCAAAATAAAATTTTATGATAAAATTTGATATTATACAATGATAAATACGGATTAAACATATATTAGAGTGAACATCAAAATAGGTAAGAATTCGAGATGTTCTTTGAATCAGGCTTGCATTTTAGAAGAATTTTTAAATGGTTATTTGGAAGCATGTAACTCCCCATAAAATAGATATAGATTATGATTGGTAAAAATATATACAACATTAAAAATATATTTAGTAGGATTAAATTATAATACATAATAATTTTTTTTTGTGAGTGGATAATTAGAGCAACCCGAATGAAAACATAGGTTTATGTAGAAAATAAATACAATGTTCTAATCAATTGAATCATATTCCAAAAAATTTATAATCATAAATTGATATATTGAATATCATGAATATATATATATCAATGATATAAAACATTTATGGGTAGTATACATACACCATACACATGTAATAGTAGCGAATAAAGAATATCTCTCAAAAAATGGAAGTGAGATGAAGAAACCCATACCTTAATTTAGGAGGTCTTCTCCTTTTGATCTTAACGACCTGAATAATAAAATTTAGGTTCATTAATTAATAAATAAATAACCTCACTTAATTTTAATTGATTTGTTATAACCTTATTAGATTCATTCATGGCCTTTTTGATGAGTTTATGAGGTTCAATATTATTGTTTTGGAAGCATTTTATTCCTTGGTTTTCAGGATTGATTTACTTGTATTCATGAATGGATGTTCATTTGAAATTTGTTTAAACATCATGAATTGTTAATATATATTATTAATTAAATTTCATAGGTATAAATGATCTTATAATTTTTTCATTTATATAACATGAGGATGATTCATTAGATAAAAGTTAAATATAAATGCTTGGAATAAGTTGGCAGTTTTGTGTGCAATGAAATTATTTTCTATTATTATTTTATATTATGAGTGTGTAAGGATTAGAGAAAATTAAATATGATAAAATAAATATATTATTATCAGTTTCAACCATTAAAAATATTTAATGACAAGTATTTAAGATATTAATCCAAATTGAAAACCTATCTTCCTTGAACATGATAAATTAAAACCTATTGGACAATGTTTTCATGTATAGTATAAAAATAGGGAAAATAAGAGATGATAATGGAATACTAAATTATCATTAAAAAAATTATAGTACATATAAGGTACTTTATATTTAATAACCTTTTGATTATAATAGGTGATAATTGAAATGATAAAAAAGTAACTTGAACATAAAATAAGAATTGAAAAGAGGAATTTACCTCTTGAATCTATCTTCCTTTGGGAGACTCTTTATGGGAGAATATTTGGTCTCTTCAAGAGACCAATGGATGATAGACATGGGGGAAGAGATTAGGGAGATATATTATAAATATTTAGGCAATTAAAGATGCTTGAGAGTTTCTAAGAAATGTTGGTGTGTGGGGTGGTATTTATAGTGGAGGGGAGGAGGGTTCTCCTAATATTTTAATCATTAGATTATTATTTTTCCCTAAGATAAGAAATAGTGAAGATTCCATGAAAAGACAAGTAATAAGTGCATCTGATTTGGAACCTAGTGTCCTTATATCAGTAATGATGCATGAAATTGGGTATTTATTTTAAAATTTAAATATACGGTTGATTATTATATTTTACAATTCATAAAAAATACAAGTATTTCTGAAAAATCCAAAAAATTCACCGTAACCATTTTTTGACATGTAGAATAAAAAATGAACTCCATTTTTTAAAAATAATTTTATAAATATAATAAATTTAATTTTTAACTAAAATAATCTTTTAATTGAGAAACATCAAAACATAAAATAGTCACCATTATTTTTAGGGTGACTAAATTTTATGTATACTTTCATTGGTAAGGTTTCCATTTATAGGGTTTATATTGGTATTCATCAGGGTAGGTTAATATTAATAAGTGTAACATAATATTCATAAGTGTATGTTACCATTCATCAAAAATTATATTGATTCTATCAGACTCCAAATCTCAACCTAATCGCAACAGTGTATGTCTGTTTTTAGAAATTCAAAACACAGAAATGGAAAATTTATGTTTAATGGCTTGGTTATGACTATCTGTTCAAAATAATTTTTTTCCATAAAGACTCAATGTTTCATGAAATATAGGATATCTAATTAATATCAATAACTCTAGAGAAATATAGAATAAAATATTTTTGAAGTTATAATTATGATGATTACAAATATGGAATCCATTTTTCAAAATTCATTCCAAATAAAAAAATAATTCAAAAGTTCAAGATGTTATGATATCAAAATTTAATATTAAATTTATTCCAATGGCCTAATTTGAATTATTAAATAAAAATTTATATAATTTTAATTTTAAACTCATATTTAAATAAAATAGTGATTTTATACACTATAAATTAAAATATAGTTTTTAATAAAAATCCATATTTTTTTACTATTCATCAAAAAATTAAACTTTTTAGGGAAAAAATAAAAAATTAATCTATTATAATTATGATACTATTATTTAAAAAATAAGTTAGTTTTGTGAAATAAATTTCATAAAATTTGTAAGAATTAATTTTAACATAAGGTCTCAAGATATAACAAAACATTTTTATTTTAAAAATATAGTTTTTTAGAATGAACTTCTTTTTAAAAATTGTTCTTATTTTACTTCAAATAAATAGATAAAAATAATTTTCTTAATATAATTATTAGTATTTATATCTTCCAAATTAATATATATGTTATAATTCTATATAATATTAAAATTCATTTAGACTTTGGTTTGTGTGTTTAGAAAGTTATTAAAAGTGGATGAATTTATTTTAAATGAACTATATCATAATGTCTCGTCATGTCACATTCTCATATAAGTTTAGTTTCTAATTTCATATATTCTATTGAACCAATTTTTTTAATATATCATATTGTAATATTACTATTTTATAATTAAAGGGACAAGTCAATTTTTATTTAACCATTACATTTTTAATAATTTTCTAATTACAGTTAATGGTCAACAGCTCTAAAATTGAACAATGTATATGGAATATTTTTTTTGGGAAAAAATTCTCCTCATCCACTATTTTTTAAGACAACATAGACGATTATTTGTATTAATAATTTAACTTTTATTTTTACCATAGTTTAATTTTACATTATTAATTAGTTTTTAGTAATAATAATTAATGTTAATGAAAATTATAATGTTGGATAATTTTTTTCAAATTTTATGTTTTTTATTTGAAATATTGAAATAGGTTTAAAAAAAATTCAGTGGTTTCTAAAAGTAAATATTGTGATTAAAAAACCTAATTCATAGAAAAAGTATTAGGTAAACTGTGTTATTAATTTTAAAAAAATTTATATACAGTATAATAATATTATAAATACAATTTGTTTTAAAAAAAATTTATTTTATTATAAAATAGAAAACCCATTGGATTATTTGAATGTAATCCAAAAAAAATTCTCCATCAAACAAATTAATTAGAATAAAATGACAAATTTTTTTTATTAAATTTATATTCTAATTTAGATTTAATAATGTTGAAAATATGATTTATAATTTGACTGAATATTTTAAAATGCATTATAATTTTACATAAATAAGTACTTTATTATTGATTTTTTTAATATTATATGACTTAAAATGATATTTATAAAATAATATAATGAATGATTTTTTAAACATAATATTTTTCAACTAAAAATTAATCTTTTTTTGAGAAAAATAAAAAATTCATATTAAAAATTATTTATAGAAGGAATATAAAAATGAATTTTATTTTATCAAATTTAAAATCAATAATTTTTAAATTTGGTTTTAAAATAATATACCCAATATAAAGGAAACTAATTTTATAGAGAATGACCTTTTTAAAATATTAAAACAAATTAATTATTTATCTTTAAAAGGTAATAAATTTTAATGATTTTCCCACTTAGTGTTTTTTATATCTTAATTACTAATTTTATTCTTATATTTTGTTGATTTGTTTACAAAGGGTGTATTGTGTAATGCATTTTATATAACATAACTTTAATTTTATAATTTATGGAATTTCTGTTTGCTATAGTATTGTCTCCCCACTACACCATTTAGACCATTACCACTAGTCAGAATGCTCCAGTATACGAGGAGATGACCCTATAATCATGTGTCTCACCATACTGACTAAGTTATTTTGGTCAAGAAAATTCAATATTAATGTAACCACACTTATTTATTCATTCCCATTAAATTAGACTATCTAAAGAATGATGATTTTGTATTTATTAAAAGTATATTCATCATTAAGAAATGTGATTTTTTATAACCACCAAATATGGATGATTTTCAAGATTTATATATGATAAAAACATGTTTTCATGAAATATTTATAATTATAGAAGTAAAATATTGGACATTATATACGTAATATTAATATTAAACAGTCACGGTAAACTTGAAAACCTAAAATGAAAATGTTGGAATAACATTCCTAATCCAGGTTCATGTTATAAAAACCCGAATAATTTTTTTTATTAATTATTATAGTACTATAAATTTTATACACCCATATAATTCATGTTATTATGATCTTAAATTAGAAAAACAATAACCATGGTCAACAAACCAAAAGAGTTATGTAGAAATTCACTAAACAAACTCAAATTATAATCATAAGTTAAAAAAATATAATAAATAAATATAATTTAAAAAAAAATATTCCATAGTAATTGAAATATAAAAAATACTATCCTAATATGGGATATAATAAACATAATTTAACTATTTATAATGTTAGACACATTTCCATCAAAAATAAAGAATAAGGTAATGGTTGGTGCTAATTCAATTTTTTCTATTAAGTTTTAGATGTCATTATTGAATTCTATTTTTATAATTATGATATGTTAAAACTATTAAATAATTTTACTTATATTTAATAATTCTTTTCTTGGGTTCTAATATTTTCCTTATGACCTCATTTTCAAATTATACTTACCGAGATGATTATAATACTTGTATGGGTTTGTTTTTTGAATTTTTTTCATGAAATATTTCCAATTATTAATTATATTTTCTTATAATGGTTTATCATATTACCCATAAATAATTTAAATTGGGACCCAATCATTATTCATGATACCAGATTATTAATTCAAAATCATACACTTCATGGGGTTTTCATTTTAATTTGTCTAATGTTGGAAGTAGTTCATTGCCTTATTTTGAAATCTATGAGACCTATTTGATATTGTGCACCATTATTTACCTTATATGGTGTATTAAGTTCCATATTTCCTTAATTTATAATTAATTTCATTAATTTCATAATATTTTAATATATATTTTATGTTATCTCTATTATGTTCCTTTATTCATATATTTCTACTTCTATAAGGGTTTTTGTTAACACAACTCACATCATTGAGTAATAATCATTTTCTTGAACTTATTTTCCCCAATATTGATTACATAAATTTTAAATTTTTATTTCATGGTAACTAATATTTTTCTCTGGTAAAATTAATATTTTGATTCAAATATTCATGCTCATTAAATTTATTAACTATAAAAGTATATTTCTATGGATAATAATTCCAATCATATTTTACACTGGTTTCTCCTTCGTGGCCATGTTTCCACTAACTTAAAATGTTATATTACATATTTGGAAACATAATTATGTGTTCTATCATGTGACCTTACACTTTCCCTTATTGTATTTAAAATGATGTTTCCATACTATTTATTTGATGTGAATATTCAATAAATATATTTTTAAAAAATTAAAAGTTGTCTTTACCTAGTAAAATATCATATTTTAACTTATACCACAAATTTATTATGGACAATCACTATTTATTTTAATGGGATTATTATTTATGTTTATTATTCATAATAATAATGTATTTCAAAATATTTGGATTCACATTTTTGAATATTTCTCATCCGAGAAATATAATTTTTTATTTTTTCAAATAATGTTAAAACTGATTTCTAAAATATCCTTTTATGTTTTATTACATTTTAAAATATATTTACACCAAATATTTAATTTCATATAAGAAAAATTTCCTCATGAAAATTAGTTATGAAGTAAATTAATTTTCTCTTAATTTTGTCAAACATTTATTAATAAATTCATTCAAATGATCAAGGATATTTTTTTATTTTCATTTTTTTTAAAAAAATCTATAAAAGAGAGTTTTATTAAAATTATTACCCTTTTATATTTCTTTTTCATGATCAGGGTTATTAATAAAATGACCCAATATGCATTAGTTTTTTATAGAATATATACTTTTAATTTCTATTAACAATAAGGTCTAATATTTACTTTTTAATGCTTAACTATCCCCTGTAAATGGTCATAAATATTGATCAAATGATTTTTTTTTATAAAAAAAAAATCAATATTCCATTCCTTTGATTGTGTGATTTTCTCCTAGGTATGATAAATAGTTTTATTGGGGAAATTATTAACATAATTGTATTTCATTTATATTTAAGGGAAATGTCAGATTATTTTTAGTATGATTTATGGTATTTAAATAGAATGTTTTAGAATATTTTTGGATAACATTATATTCTCCATGGTTTTGACTTGTTGGATATTTATTTATCTAAATCCAAATTGAAAGTATATTAACCAATTTTATTCCATTTGGTATTCTTGATATGATTAATGAAACACATATTCATTCTATGACTTCTTTATGATGTGATTAATAAAATAATTTTATTTCCATGGGATCATTTTAATTTGAATAATGATTAATTTTTTATGGAATATGTCAGAATTGACGATTGATGGGTGGAGTCCTATTCTACCCTCTAAATAATTGGTAAAATGTTTTTATCTCATGAGATAAATAATTTTGGATTATATTTTAGTTTCTCCAAAATGTGGGAATTTATAGTGTTTCTCATGAAAGTAATGTTACACAAAATAATTTATGTTTCAAATTAGAAATATGTTATAAATTATTTTTATATTATATAATTGTGTGTATCATGATTTTAATGTTCTTTATAGTAATGGTTTTCTATATTTCTATGGTATTTTGATGTTTCACTCTAATGTATATTTTCTATTAATTAATGCATCCAAACGTTCTTGACTGTTGATTTTTTCATTATTCCATGATTTATGGGATATTATTTTTTGGGTATGATGTTTTCAGGTATCATTATTATAACAATATTCTCATATAATTATCACTTCTGAAATTTGATTGTTATCACTTTTTTTTACCATTATCAAGAATCTAAGCTCACCCCTTTCTTCTATATTCATCCCTTAGGCTTTAGAGATGAATGTAATCTTTGGGAAGTATAGGAGTGTGTGTAGTGTGTTTTTATTATGTATAAATGTTCACTTGTTTTATAAAATAAAATTCTAATGTATCATTTTGTCAAATCTAATAAACTAATAGTTTCTTTGAGTTTTGTTAGACAATTTTTCAATGTAATAAAAATGTGAAATTTGTTGATGATAAGATTGTAGAGTCTCACATGGTATATAAATTAACTTATAAAAGGAGGAATTTTTATATTCATAACAAGGAGCCTGAGGTGCCTTATTTGGTATCATAAGACTATTTGTTTAGTGATTATATTAATTTTTTTCATTTTTATAAGGTAACAAGAGTTACATCACAAGGGTAAGTCTATAGTATTATTTTATGAATAATATAATTACTTAAAATTTTTATATTGTATGGTTAATGTGTTTTTATGGGAAATAACATCTATTCCATGACACTGTAAGTGGATTCAGGATATAGAAAATATGTACCTTGAGATGATATCCTAGAAAAGAAAAGTTGGGTGTTCACTCAATCTGTATTTTTTGCACTATAAATAGACATGAAAAAACACATTTTTTAAGACTATTGATATTATATGGTCAATTCACATTCTTTGTAATAAACCATTATGAAGTATTTGAGAATGATTTTATATAATTTTGTTAAATAACATAATAGATAAAATTTCATGACTACAAAAATTTTGATCGAATATTGTCATATGTTGGACTAGGTTGAAAACAATGGATTCATAGAGGAATAAATTGTCATAATGATGATTTCATATTCAAATTCAAGATATTACCATTACCATTTTGTTTTTAATGTATTTTTGAAACATTATCATGGAAATAATGTCGAGAATGTTTTTTATATTGACACCATTATGTCTTATAATAGAATGAGGGAGCATATATAAATTGTTTTTCACCATACCATATGCATACTATGATGGAAAATGTTATTTTAAAGTAATAATGAAGGTAGTGAGGTTGATATATTAATAAAATCTAAATCATGATAATCTTATATATTTTCATTAGTGAGTTATATTTATCAATTATATTTAGGTATATTTAAAATCTTATGAGGATTATGTCAAAAAATCGAAGTATTTTTCTTCATAATTTTTTATTTAATGTTTTGGAAACAAATAATAAATGATAATAGTAATAGTGATAAGTTATTTCATTAATATTTTATAATTTTACAAAAATGATTAAAGTAAATATGAATGGGGGATGGATAACTCTTGTGTTTAATGTATGATTGATGGTGAGGTAATAATTTGTCATTGATTTTGAGAAATGTTAGTGAGATATTATTGATAGCCTTGTAGATGATTATTGATTTATTTAAAAAGTGATACAGGATATTTTGGGTTTAGTTTATATTATTATCAGGATTATGATATATATAGACTAGTGTGGGACATTATGTATTTGTTGTTAGTATATATTATTCTTAATGATATTGTTAATTATTTTAGGAATATAGGATTTCACTATGGTTTAATTTGGTAGATATTAGATTGGTTATAGAATTGGTATGTAATAGAGTATATATGATTAAGGGTTATATATGTAAAGAATGGAAATTTCAAGATTTTTTTTCTTAAATACTTTGGAATTTTACGAGTCTGTGGCTTCTGACAGCACTTGATTCTGAGGCCCAGTGTGCCCGGAATCAATTTCCGAAGTTTAGCTCGGGTACGTTTAGTAAACGAATGAGCGGGTTTGTCTATCTTTTGAACCGGTGTTCGGAATTGAAATCTGAGGGCACCGATGAACTCACAGCGCTAATAATTTCTTAAGGGGACCTTTACCGCAGTTGTGTTTTAAGCTGGTTGAGAATAAATATTTAGGGAATTAGATTAAAATAAATAAAATTGGTGTAGCACAATTTTATTTTAAGGATGGTTGTTATATCCTCCCAAGGGTAGTTAGAGGTGGCGCCCACACCCACATAACCTCCCATGAGAGGATATTTGTGGGGTGGGGCCCACATGTGACCTAAACCCTTGAACTTCCCATAACTCTCACAAACCCCCATTAAACTCCCTTGTTTAATGTTGACAACTCTCCCAATATTTACGAGATCTCTTCACCTCCTCTCCCTCTCCTTTTTAATTGCCAAAACATTTATTTAATGAATTCAACCTCATAAATTAATTAATGTAGTGGTTTGAATTTTTAATTTTAAATTTCATGTGGTATTAAAATAATATAATTATCCTATTATTTTATTTTTAGAGGGAATTCGTTGTGTTAAGGAGAATTGGGAGAGCTCTTGAGTTTTTGAAGAACACCGATTCTCCGATGAAGAACGATGTCTTCTTCAACGAAGAACGCCATTTCCATAAAGAATGATGACACACTTTTCTTTCTATTCTCCGAAAAAAGTGAGGAGACACCGCTTCCTCCTCGGACGCACTCCAACGTCGTCTACGGATCCTCTCCCTAGGACGCCGTCTTCCAAGACACCCAACGTGCAACATCAATTATTTATGTAGAGGACTATGTTCAATTTTAATGGATTAAACTTGTGCCTTGTTCGTCATTGTATAACTTTGATTGTCTCGTCCTATTTCTATCGATTAATGGGGAGGGCGCGAGAGGACTGAACAGGGTCCGATGACCCTCCGTTTGATCTTGTTTATTTTTAGAATCGGCGACCAAAGGAGGAATACTGAAGAGGCTGGAAGCACAAGGTCCACTGTCGCACACCCAAAGAAAGCCGAATCCAAGCGGGCTGTGGCGGACGAAGCACGGCGCTGTCGCACCGTGCTGGGAACGTGGAACCGAAGCTAGGGCAGGTCGCGGTAGAGGAAGCCGGTGCCATCGCGCCGGCTGTGAGGAAGGAACTGCGGCCCGATTCGTGGGCCGCTTTGGCGGAAGGACAGGCTGGCCCGTCGGGAGGCCGGTCGGAGGGAAGCTGTGGCGCCAGGAGGGTGCCGCCCCAGATGAGCCGCGACCTGCCTATGTGGGATGATTACGCTAGAAGGTCGGCCTGTTATGGAGGGAGGCGCCACTTTGCGCTTCCGGTTTGGGTAGCCGCCCCCACCCTCGGACCGCTCGGCTAGCTGGCCGAGCCAGCGGGGACGTGCCCTGCCGCATTGGGCCGGGCCGCACCCCTTGGGCCTGGCTGCGCCATGCCGGGCTGGGCCCCGCCCCCTCGGTCCAGGCTGGGCTGCGCCCCCTTGGGCCGGGCCGGGCCCCGTCGGGCCGGTCCGTGCCCCCTTGGGCTGGGCCGGGCCCCTTCGGGCTGGGCCGCGCCCCTTCGGGCCGGGCCGCGCCCCCTCGGGCCGGCCTGCGCACCTTCGGGCCAGGACGCACCCCTCGGGCCGAGCTGCATATTTCTTCGAGCCGGTCCGACACCCCTACCGAGTCAGACCTGTCAAAACTAGGTTAACCCGACCCGCCAGCCCACTGGGGTTAATGGGTCTGGCCCGTTTTCACTTAAAGGTGAATATCTTGAAGACCGCACGTCCGAACGACGCGCCATCTGCGGGATTGGGAACATATCGACGAGGAAGTCCTTTTACGGTACTCTAAGTGATTTTTGGACAACTTTGGTAAATGGCTAGGTTTGGAACAAGTATATTTCCAACCAGACCCCTGGAACGAAAAAGCCTATATCTCTCAGACCGAGCGTCCATTTGACGCGCCATCTATTGCGTTGAGTTCCTTTTGACGAGAAGGAACTTCAGGATACATCAACTATAGACATTGTGACAGTTGATGTATCGACCCCCCTTTACTCGTGGAGTGGACCCTCCCATAACTGAGCACGCTGTGTGCGGGAACTCTAGAGCTGGCTGCGACTACGATGACTACAATGCTGGGATCCTCTGTGGGTTCGATAACGAAGATGACCGTACCTTAATCCTATGTGGGTTCGGCAGTGAGGATGACTGCACGTGGATCCTCCATGGTTTCGGCAGTGATGACGACTGTACTTGGATCCTACGTGGGTTCGACAGTGATGGTTACTATACTTGGATCCTATGTGGGTTCAGCAGCGATGACTTCTGTACGTGGATCCTATGTGGGTTCGGTAGAGGAGATGTTTCAGAGGCTACATCTAATCATCTACACCCCTCTTCGTAAGTAGTATACCTATGTGAGCTGAGTCTTGTCATTCAATCATTATCATTGATGTGATTGAATTATTTCTTGTGTGGACAAGATTGTGCTTGGGCTCGGAAGTTAGAGTTGAACTGAGATTGATGACTTAGGTATATGTATGGGAATATACCTAAGTAGAGTTGGTTGATACTTCGTGTTTTCATATTTCCATTGTGGTTTATCCTTCATGGATTCTGGGAGACCTTCAAGGGTCTCGGGGTCCCTACTGAGTATCGTTGTACACACCCCTGCACAGGCAATGCCCGTACTACGTTGTGTTGGTTGCAGACGACGGAAAACACTAATCGTGGTTGAGGCTTGTGGATCTGGACGGTATCTGGAGGTGGACCACCTAGCAAGATGTACACGGAGCGGACGGACGGACCCAAGGTACCGACGAGACCATATGTACCCACCCTTCAGGTGGGATTCCCACAGGATGACTCAGTGGTTGCTGCGTTACTTTACAGCTGTTGTACTTTCTTTCTCAGTTGTACTGTAATTTCAGTTGGGTTTTTATACCAGACCATTTACTTTCCAACACTTACTTTTGTACTCATTTTAACTTAGTTCTTACTTTACTTGCGTACTCTGTTGTGTTTGTTTACCTTTATAAGGCAATGCCCTCCCTTTTACCAGGATTTACTCCTTTGGTGGTAGTCGCCAGCCCCTGGCCTATGGAAGGCGGGCTTGGGGTAGTCACGACATGGGCCGCAAGGATGGGTCGTGACAATTTATATAGGGGTGTATGATTATATGAATGATTAATGTTATTTTAGAACATATATGTAACTTGATATAGTCTAAGAGAGTATGGTAAATGTTACAATATAAGTTATATACTGAATTCCTAAAATGTGAATAATACCATCACCTACATTCATCTGTGAGTAATAATGAAAATTGAGGGGTTGAAATCTATTTATTCGATAAATAATTTAGTGACCTTTGAATTTATACCCTTACTATATTTGATAGATTTTTCCATATGAAACATCAAACAAAAATTTTGTGTTATATTTATTATTAGTAAAATTTAATAATAATAAAACATATATTATATAAAAAATATCTGAATAAATTAGAAATTGAATACCTAATAGAAATATAATCTCATAATTTTATAAAAATTTATTTTTCATAGAAAGAAATTTTTACGTATATATGAATAATTTTTATTTTAAAATTAAAATTTTATGATTAAATTTTAAATTTTAAAAAAGGAAATTAGTTTTTTAATTCTAAATATATAATTATCATATGTTAATTTTTTAATATTTTTCAAAAAAGATTTGTATTAGGTGGTAATTAAAAAAATACAAAAGTTTATATTAGAATAACATTTATTAAAATATAATAGTAATAGATTGACTTAAATGTTTCTGAAAAAAAATTATATAGAAATTCAAATTTGTATATTAAATTCAATCATTTCAAAATACTTTTAAAGTTTATAAAACCTATGTTTATGGTTTTATAAACATAAATAATATTTTAATCCAAAAACTAGATTTTATTTACATCTATTAACAATTATATTTCATAAATAGTGGAAAATAAATATGAAAAAGTGAATTTAATATTTTAAAAAAATATTCTAAATATGTAACAAGTTTAAATAGAGTATTTTTTATAAAAAATATGATTACTATTATTTAAATTAATTACTATTGTAATAGAAAAACCATTATTTTCCAATAATTTTTAATTAATATTCTGTTATTTTTAAGTAATATTATAAATCAATATCATCTATAATTTAATTTAATATTATTTTTACACCAATATATAAATTTATTATCACTCAATAAATTGGTAATCAATACTAAATAAGTTTATGAATACTTAATGATTACCAAAACATTTTATATTAACAATTCAATATATGAAATGTTTTAACATAAATATTAATCACATATTTTTAAGAAATTAAATTGGATTTATTATATATTAAATTTTGTTTAAACACACCCATATTTTTTAATAAGGGTTATTTGATATTTTTAGAATAACATATATTAATTTTTTTAAAAAAATTTACTTTGGTAAAAATTAAAATGGTCAAATGTAAAAATCCAATGGTAAATTACATAAAATATGTGACTAAATGAATTTTAGAGGGTTCTTAGACCTTATCCCATCCCAAAATCATGAATTTGTTACTTTTGGATCCTTTTAGCCTTGAATTAAATTATTTTTTCATAGAAAAAATTTCATATCTTTATAAAAGTGAAATTTTCTTCACTTATAAAAGGGGAAGTCATCTACCACATCATGCCACACCAGTTCCATCAAATGTATTCCACAAACACTAATATTTGTATCATCCTTGAAAACTCTATATGTAACATCACATGTAAATAAAAAATAATACATTTTCATACATATTAATATTTTTTAATTAAATATTAATTTTACTTTAAAGGAGATTCTATGTTCAATGACGTACCCGATACACAACAATGGGTTTCTTTAAAATATTTTGTTGCACACAATGCAGAGTCATACTAAAAAATAATAATATAACATTATTTAAAATAGTTGTTAAAACCTAGCCGTTGTAATGTCATGAATGAACTGAACTAACTAAAAATTGATTATACATGTTTGTTAAATGTTTTTACATTTATTCAACAAAAGATAGTGGCATAAAATGAGAATGAATTTAATTTTAAGCATAAATATTCTAATATTTTTTAAAAGTTAATTTACCACCTTTTGAGGGAGAACCCTCATTAAATATAGGTTTGGTCACTTTTATATATTATATTTTACAAAATAAAATTATTCTTTAGAATCGGGACATCAAAATTTACTTCGGGTAAATTTTTGGTATTTTTCTGATAAAATTCATTTTTAATGAATAGTGAAAAATACTGTATTTTAATTCAAAATTGCCTTTCAATATAATTTATTCATATTGTTAGATTATCTTTTTAATTGTTTTTAAAGTTTAATTAGATTATATATTTAGCATTTAATCCAATTTTGGTCATTGGAAGTAATTTTACTTTGAAATTGGACATAAACAAGTGTCAATCTTTTGATATTTATTATTTCTTAAAAACACACATTTTGTTTTGACAATGTTAATTAATTTCAAATTAATTAATTCAAATTCTATGTTTTTAATTTGGTAATATAGACACCATTTGTTAATTCATAATATCAAATATATCTTAGGCTGAATTTTTGGTATTTTTCTGAAAAACGTCAATTTTGGATGAATAGTCAAAACACTGAGTTGTACTTAAAAAACCAAATTTTCATTTAACTTAATCTTTACTGCTTTTGTGAATTGAATTTTGAAAATCTGACATACATGGTTTTTATCAATAAATAAAATGTGGTTCAATAAGATGAAAGTAATTTTTTATGAATAGTAACTTTTGACTCTTATTATCGCAATTAAAGATAAATAGGGAAGTTCAAGGTAAAAACAACATTATAATAATATGAAATTGCCATAACACTTTTCCTAACCTTATTGGATGAGTCATGTTGGACCAATAAAATCCTTGTGTGTGATTTTTTTCCTATGAAATCCATTTGGGTAAGATAATGTCATTAATAACTTTTTTATTTAAAGTAAAAAAAAATTAAAAACGAGTATTGTTTTTCAAACAAAATTTATGTGGGGTTATATTATTGATATATTTGACTATAAATATTCATTATAAATATAAAATTATTTCCTAAATCATGGTATTTTTTTTATAATTTTTAGGCATTAAATAAATAAAAGTATTTATGAAACAATAATGACGCAGTGTTTACCTCATTAACGAATGATTTAAATAAATAAGATTATAAAGATTAAAACAATATCACAAACCTGTCCAATTCTTATTGGATGATTTTATTTCAAACTAGCGTCATCTTATCTTTTATTTTAATATTTTTTTGACCTTTAGAAACTGAAAATCATTATATAATAAAATAATATTTTCAAACATTCCTAAATAGCCCCTCCCCCCCCTTATACAAATCCATTACCTGTAACCCATTACTCACACCTCTAAAGCCCCTTGGCTCATCCAAACTCTCCCAAATAATCTCTCAAGATCCCTCTATTCTACCTATAAGCCTTACCTTAGCTATAAGGCACTTCAATAAATCCTTTTGGTTCAAACCAAAGGGAGTTAACCGATTTAAAGGCAACGTCTTATCTTATTTTACTTTCTTTTATTTTACTTCAATAACCCCCTAAAATATTTTTATTCATTTATTTTATAAAAACAAAAATATCCTCAATATATTTTGTTATAATAAGTATTCTAACTACACTTACTCACACCTCCGTCTAATGGGTCAAGACCATACTACTTCTGTGGACGGTGAACTACTACCCCACGAAAAGATGATTATTCAATCTTCTCCTACAACCTCTTATGGTGGATATTATGATGGAAATGTATTTATATGTGATATGTATTTTATTTATATTGTCTATATACTTCTGTATTTTTTATTTATTTCATACCTTTATGGTTTCCATAATGGGTAAACATGATAATTTCATTTGAATAAGTGCGGACTACCGCCCCATCAAAGTGATATGACTCGTTAATACCATACATGGAACGTATAAATGATGGATTTAATTAAATTATATATGATATTATAATGGAATTATAATATACCTATTTATCATTATTTTTCATTCCATTAAATACGAAATAGAAATGAAAGGAGCGTTCCTACGTACGTACGACTTACCGTCTCCATAAACGGTGAATTTCATTTCTTATCTCCAAATGTTATGTAATATTATAAATACATATATATACTGGATATATATGATATATAAATCATAAATATCATTCTATAGATAATGTACTTTTGACCACATGAACAACTTGTAATTATAAGAAGGACATTTTTGACTAAAGTACCAAATATAAAAAAATGACCCTTATTAACATAAATGATTACATAAAGTATATAAAATGGTAATAAGTGATATAAAGGAAATAATAAACTTGAAAAAGGTTCTCAAGAAAGTATAAATTAACTTTAGTTTATTATTTTGGAGATTAAAGAATGAATGGGTCAAGTGAGACACGGGGTAAGGGACTTCGTCTCAAACTCCTTTCATTGAGGCATATATTATTTTATACACGACTTTATATTATATGGTGTATAAACACCATTGAATTTTTATTTCATTCAATGGGAATATTTTTCAAAGAGTTGTTTTACTAAATGATAAAAATAATTTTTCTTTTAAATTAAGCGGTGACAATGAAATTTTCCTCCACCAGAAGTATTATTTGATCTTTGGATTCTTTAACAAGCTGTAATGTTTTTAAAACGAAAATAAATACCATATACTGTTTTATGTATTTTGGTATTGAAAATGCTTTCGATAATGGATTTGTTATGTTAATATATTTAAATGATATATTGTGATTGAAATGTGGAAATTTTACCTTTCCTTTATATTGGTTTTATGTGTTACGAATATGTTATTATTCTTGGGCATTGTTTACGTATGCAGGTGGTTCCATGATAAACCTAGGGTGGGTGAGCCCAAGATATCTCTCTAATTCATTTGGTAACGTGACAGAGGTAAACTTTAATGTTTCACTTAAGAGATTTAGGGAATATACTATGTTGGTTATTCCAAATATAACTCCCTATGTAGCTGGGATAGCTACAATATAAGTATGATATGGATTCCACAAGTTACCTTTATGATTTATGCTTTCAATTTGTTATTCAGAAATATTATGATTTCATTAAGTATGTTAATGATCTTATGCTTGGTATGTATTGATGGAATAATATATTCTTTCATTATTTTATAATCCAATTGATTTTTTTTATGCTCATCCCATGTTTTTGAAATGTTTCTCACATAACTTAAAGATGAATAAGGTCATGGATTAGATCAAAGAAAAGTCATATTCTCTAAAACATGAAACTCGACATGAATATTTATTTCAAAAGTTTTTATTTTATGAAAAAATGGAAACTGAGTAGAAGTGTCTACTTAGTAATTTTTAAGATGTAATGTAATAGTTATGGCCTAATTATCCAAAACAGTAAACCTGAAAAGATCCTCAATGTGAATTATTCATTTAATTCAATATTATGTAATATTTAATGGCAAGGTCCTTATAGTTGGTATCAGAGGTCGGTTTAGACAAATTTAGGAGCTATAATATTGTTAAATTAATGTCCATAAATTAATTTATGGTAATATTGAAATGGTATAGCATTTACAGATTACCCTGTGGCTTTAATAAAGATATTTCTATGTTAAGAATAGTTTTTTGTAGAGGAAACAGAGAATATTTTATAGGAAGGCATATAGAGGGATATGACCTCCAAAATTAGCATCAAGAGATGGACAAAATCAGAACTGAAGAGTTTGTTGGTGTAATGGCTCAGTTGACTTAGATGATAAACGACAGTTGGGTTTATTGATAATATTTTGGTTTATTCCAAAATTAAAGAGAAACATGAAAGTCATTTAAGGGTTGTCTTTCAAACCTTAAAAGAAAAGAAACTTTTTGGGAAATACAAGAAGTGTGAGTTTTGGTTAAAAAAAATTTTATTTCTTAGTCACATTGTTTCAAAAAATGGAATAAATATTGATCCCTCTAAGAAACATTTGTTAAAGAATAGGCAAAACACACAAATATAATTGAGATCGATAGTTTTCTTGGTTTAATAGGTTATTATTAATTTTTTTTTTCAGATTATTGCACAGTTATATATCCCACTAACTAAATTAACTTGAAAAGGTGTTAGGTTTATTTTGAAAGAAGAATATGATGAAGGTTTTCAGGAACTGAAAAGAAGATTGGTGAATGCTCTAGTTTTGGCGCTGCCTTCCAAAAATTGTGAGTTTTTTATCTACAAGGATGATTTATTGAAAGGAATTGGTTGTGTCCTTTTGTAGAATGATCAGGTAATTTCTTTTTCTTCACATCAGTAAAAACCTCATGAGTTAAATTACCCTATACATGATTTGGAATTAGCTGCTATTTTTTTATTTGAAAATTTTGAGGCCACATTTTTTTGGAATAAAGTGTGAAATATATACTGATCAAAATATATTGAAGTATATATTCACTCAGAAACTATTGAAAATGAGATAGAGGAGATGGCTGCAATTAATCAAGGATTATGATGGCACAATTTCTTACCATATAGGAAAGGAGAATAAAGTTGTTGATGCTTTGAGTTGAAAATGTATTGATACATTAACCTTGTTACATTTGGAACAAGATCCATTGATTAAAGACTTGATGGACTTTGGCATAGAAGTTGTTGGTGCAGTAAATCACTTTGGTTTGCTTCAGGTGTATGTGAAATCATCTCTATCAGATAGAACTAAGCAAGCATAGAAGGAAGACATTAAGTTGCAGAAAAAGGTTGAGTTGGTTCAGAAGGGTATGTTGCCTAATTTTAACATTGATAATGATTGTATTTTGAGATTTGGAAATAAATTATGCATGCCTTTTGATCACATTTGAATAACGAGTTGTTATGTGAAGCTCATAGTTCTTTGTTTTCAGTTCATCATGGTAGTACTAAGATGTTCTGAGATATTCGAGAGTATTTCTGGTGGGATGGAATGAAAAGAGATATTGTTGACATTACTATGAAGTATTTGACTTTTCAACAGGTTAAAGTAGAGCGGTAGTTACCAAAAGTAATACTTCATCCTTTACCAATGCCAGAGTAAAAATTGAAAAATATATCCATGGAATTCAATGTGGGATTACCAAAGACATCTCAAGGTAATAATGCAATATGAGTTATTATTGATCAATTGACTAAATAATCTTATTTCCTTCCTATTCTAGATAATTGGTCTATAGAACAACTTTCTCAGTTGTATGTTAAAGATATTTTAGAGTTAATAAGGTTTTCCTTAAGATTTATCCATTCCTTTTTGTTTTGAAAATAAAAAACACCTTATACTTAACCAAATCTATATTTTACTTCTATAAGGAAAATTTCCTTCCTTAAGGAAATTTACCCTAACCTAGATTTCGTTACACATATCAATATTTTTCTTAAGTATAAAAATTGGATTCATACCCAAAACCTCTGAATCATATAATACTTAGATATGAATCATTCAGTTTTAGGATCCGAATTCTGGATATGAACTATGATTAAGTTTCATTGCGAATTCTGGATATGAAATGTAATGAAGTTCCACTCCGAATTCAGGATACGAACTCTAATAAAGTTCCATTCTGAATTCTGGATATGAACTCTATTAAAGTTCCACTTCGAATTCTGGATACAAACTCTGACAAAGTTCAACTCCAAAATCTGGACTCCGAACATTTAATAGTTCGACTCCGAACTTTTACTAGTTTGACTCTGAACTTTTACTAGTTCGACTTCGAACTATTATGTGTTCAACTCTGAACTTTTACTAGTTCGACTCCGAACTTGTAATAGTTCAACTCCAAACTTTTACTAGTTAAACTCCAAACTTTTACTAGTTCGACTCCGAACTTTTACTAGTTCGACTATGAACTTTTACTAGTTTGACTCTGAAATTTTATGAATTTCGACTCCAAATTTTTATGAGTTTGACTCCGAAATTTTAACTAGTTCCACTATGAACTTCTACAAGTTTGACTCTGAACTCTGTAAGTTCAGATTCTGAACTCTGGTAAAACCAGACTTCGAATTTCCTTAGAAATTACGACTCCGGATTTCTACAAAATTCAGGTTCTGAATTCCTATAAAATAGAATCTGAATATATTTTTATTATAGACTCAGAACATTTATTTTCTTACATTCCGAATTTCAGTTTTACTTATGCTTTCACTTGTTTCATTATAAAATGATGTTTCATTACAAAACGATTTCATGCTTTTAGTTAATGGCTAACCGTTGGTTAAGTGACACGTGCATATGTCCCTCCAAAATTCATGGAAAATATGACCGTTCGAGGAGGGATCTGACCATTGGAGATTCGCCTATAAATAGGATCTCATTTGAAAAGAAGCAACAACTTTGACACTAATCTTGGACTAAGTTCTATTGAAGTGATTTTTAGAGAGAGAGGATCTTATTAACTCTCAAAGCTTCTTGCAGAGAGTTTGAACAACTTGTTCAAACTTTTCCTTGTGCAGACTTGCTTTGTGTGACTCCGAATGTTGGTGATTACATTCAAGGGATTCTGGGGATAGGAAGACAGAGGTTCCAAGACCTTAATGATGAGGGCTTCCTTACTGAGGAAGACAGTGGTTCCAACTAACTTGAAGTTAAGGGATTGTGGGGATAGCAAGACAGAGACTCCGATCTTCACATCAAGGGCTTACCTAAGTGTGGGTAAGACAAACTTTCTTGAAAGTATAAATCAAGGGACCTTTATCCAAGGTTGTTGGATACCCTTCTCTTTGGGTTAAAAGATTTATATCTTGTTACTTGTTACAAGTTTTTTTGCTGCATTTTATATTCTAAGGAAAGTATAACCTTCTTATATTTCCTTACACTTTTACTCTGATTCATTTAGATTCTATATGCATTAAGGTAGAATCACATATTGTAAAATTTACTTAAGTTTCAGTTTTCTGGAATCATATTTCTGTATCCATCTTTTCAGAATCATATTTCTAGAACCTATTTTTCGGAATCACTTTCCAGTTTTAAGCAAGTGTGTAGAACTAGAATTTTATAAATTCATACCTTGTTCCAATTCTCCAATTTGTGTTAGAGGTGTTGTGAATTTTCTTAGTTTAACTTTTTTAATCTTTTATATTTCCTTGTTTAAGGAAATTTTTAAAGTATACAATTCACCTCCCCTCTTGTATATTAATCATCTACATCGTTATTTCAATCCTAGAATTGGTATCAAATGAGGTCTCTAAAATACTTATACTCACATATAAGTTTTCCTTGAATAACATTTCATTTTTCTATATTTCCCTTGCCTAGGAATATTTTCCTTCATTCCAAAATTTTTCAATTAACAAGTTTGTGTGGAAAGAATTTTTTTTCTTATAGATGGCAGGTATGAATATTAGTTCTATTGACAATCTAAATCCTACAAGACCACCAATTTTTGATGGTAATGATTATGAGTATTAGAGAGATCGAATTAAAACTTTTGTAATCAACACTGGAGTAGAAAGTTTTGTTATGCTTACTGGAGGTTATCAAATTCCCAATAAGGAAGTTAACACTTTCACAAACCAAGAGAGGCATGATTATCAACTCAACAATAAGGTACACAGTACTGTACTATGTTGAATTAATAGGATTATATATAGCCAAATCTCTTCTTGTGAAGTAGCTAACTGTACCTGGAAGAAACTTGAAGTTACACATTTTGGTACATCCAAAGTGATTGAGACTAGAAGAGCTATGTTGAGGACTGAGTATCATGGTTTCAATTTTCCTTATGGAGAACCCATATTCAAAGTGAAATAAAGATTTATGACTATTGTAAACAGTTTACAATCAATGGGTGAGAAAGGTCTGGATGATAATGCTCTTGTGGACAAAATCATAGATATTATTCCCAATGAGTGGGAATCCAAGAGAACATCTATTGATGAGAATAGGAAGGTTTCTTAGATTACTCTAGATGAATTATTTGGAACTCTTCTCCAACATGAAACAATAATGAAGAGGGATGTTGACAACATCAAAAAGAAGAATGGGAATGGTATTGTTGCTTTTACTACAACATCAAATCACATGATAGCTAATACTCCTGAGAGAGTTACTAGATTGAAGACTAAGAAGGTAACTATACAATCCAAATCTAGTGAGAGTGAAGTCTCATAAAATGAGTTAAAAATCTTACACGAAGGATGAACAAGATAACTGGTCAATGAAATTTCTAATCCAAGTATAAGAAGAAGGAAAGGAAAGATAAGAAAGATTCATAGGTCACATGCTATGAATGCATGAAAAGTGTACATATACAACCTGATTGCCCTATGATTAAAAAGAATGAAAGAAAAGAGGGTTATTCTGAAAGGAACCTGAAGATGTTCAATAAAGCTAAAGCTAAGAAAAGTCTGAAAGCTAATACTACTTGGAGTGCTAGATGTGGAGACTCTTAAGAAAGTGAATCTTCAGAATATGATTCATCATCTTAGAAGAATATGGGATTCATTACTAATACTTCTTTCCCACATGCATGTCTTATGGACAAGGTACGCTCTGCTGAGGCTTTAACAAAATTATCTCTTGCAAAGAATAATTATTCCGAAAATAGTACTTCTAATGAAGATACTTCTTCCTCAGAAAATAAATAAGCTTCATATGAAGAAGTATCTAGATTTACCAAGTTACTTGATGAAAAAAATTCTAAAATTTCAAAGAAATTAGACAAGGAAAATACTAGGGAAGAAATTCTTATAAAAGAGATTTCAGATCTTTCTTCTGATCTTAAAGATAAAGAATAGCTTTTAGAAAAACTTTATAAAGACCTTTAGAAAGCAAATTATGAAAAGGAAGAAATTTATAAAGATCTTAAGAATCATATTTCAAAAATAAAATTTTTGAGGAAAAATATAACTCTAAAAAAATGATTCCTAAAAATAAGAATTTAGTCATTAAACTAAAATCCGAAATATTTTCTCTAAATAAGCTCCTTGCAAAATTTACCTCTGGGAAGGAAAGTTTTGACAAGATATATTCCCAAATTAAACCTAAAGGAAACACTACTGGAGTAGGTTATACTCACCAAAAACTAGTTTTCAAAAACAACTATTTTGTTCCTTCTAAAGCTCCTTTTTTCACTAAGTTTCAAAGTGGTGGGCATTAGAAGAAAAACTATTCTCTGAATAAAGTTCAATCTCTTGGGTTTCATAAAGCTTATTTCTCTAAAAAAATATGGATACCCAAAATTTTGTTATCTGAAAATCTCAAATCCAGACAAGTTTGGATTTTGAAAGTCTAATTCTTTTCTTATTTTAAGGAAAACAGGGAGAGTGCCAACAATAACACTTGGTACATAGATAGTGGATGTTCCCAGCATATGACTGGTAACAAAAACTATTTTGAAAAGATTATCAAGATGAAAGGAGGGAAAGTAACTTTCGAAGGTAATGATTAGGGAGAAATTGTTGGTATAGGTAATATTGTTCTTCTTGGTAAAACTTTGATTTCAAATGTTTTTTTGTTAAGGGTCTTAAGAACAACCTCAACAGTATAAGTCAATTATGTGACGAAGGATACCTTGTGAATTTTAGGAATGATAAATGCTTAGTACACAATTCCAAGGAAGAGTTTATTCTCTCTGCCATTAGGCAAGAGAATGTATACACTTTTAACTTAGAGGACCTTAGGATACAAGATTTACCTTGCCTAAGTGCAATAAAAGATCATTCTTGGTTATGGAATAGAATAATAGGTCACTGTAACCTTAGGAACTTATGTAAACTATCTAAAACGATACTAGTTAAGGATATACAGGAGCTTAGATTTGATTCTTCTAAAGTTTTTGATCCTTGTAAATATGGAAAACAACATAAATCCAGTTTTAAATCAATCGGTGAAGTCTCAAAAACTGATGCATTATAGTTGGTTCACATGGATATTTTTGTTCCAACACAAACTAGAAGCATTGGAGGCAAATACTATGTGTTTGTTCTAGTTGATGATTACACTAGATTTACGTGGGTCTATTTTCTAGCAAAGAAGTCTGAAGAGTTTTCTTATTTCAAAAGTTTTAGAGCCCAAGTTAAAAATGAGAAAAACCTTCCATTGAAAACTATTCATAGTGATCATGGAGGAGAATTTCAAAATTATGATTTTGAAAATTTTTGTAGTAGAAAAGGTATTACTCACAACTTTTCAGCACCCAGAACTCCTCAAAAAATGGTGTAGTTGAAAGAAAAAATAGAATTCTTGAAGAGATAACTAGAACCATGTTGAGTGAATATTCTATAGCTAAACATTTTTTGGATGAAGTGGTAATTACTGCTTGTTATACTATAAATTGAGTTTTGATTAGACCGTTTATTAATAAAACATCATATGAGTTATGGAAGGGTTTAAAACCAAGACTTTCCTACTTCAAGGTTTTTGGTTGCAAGGTATTCATCCTGAATACTAAAGATAACATACTCAAATTCGCACCAAAATCTGATGAAGGAATTTTCTTAGGCTACTCCACAACTTTTTAGGCTTATAGAGTTTTCAACAAAAACACTTGTACTGTTGAAGAAACAATGCATGTAAAATTTGATGAATCTGATCCTTTTGTTTTTAAACCATATCAACCTACATCTTTGGATGTGTTTTTAGAAAATGATTATAAACTGTTGATAGAAAATCCTTCTGATAAGGAAAATCTTCAAGAAGACACCTCTGAAACATTTACCCTAGAAGATTTCCTACCCTATGTTGATAAACAGGTTTTACAATACCCAAACCAGTTATTTCTAAAGAATCATCCCATTGATAGTATCATTGGTGATGTCAATCAACCTATAAGGACTAGTAGTTCCTTAAGGAATGAAGTATAACATCTAGCATTTCTTTACCAATTATAACAAAAAAGCACCGATGAATCTTTAGGTGATAATGATTGGATCAAAGCCATGCAAGATGAACTAAATGAATTCGAAAGGAATAAAGTCTGGACCTTGGTTGACTGACCTAAGTAAACTTCTATTATTGGAGTAAAATGGGTCTTCATAAATAAGTGTGATGAAAATGGAATCATCGTACGAAATAAAGCTAGATTAGTTGCTAAAGACTATAATCAACAAGAAGGAATAGAATATGAAGAAACCTATGCTCCAGTAGGTAGACTTGAATCTATTCATATCTTACTTGCCTTTGCAGCATTTTTTAATTTTAAACTTTTCCAAATGGATGTGAAATGTGTTTTTTTAATGGTTATGTTCAAGATGAAGTTTTTGTTAAACAACCTCCAGGATTTGAAGACACAAAACACCCCGATCATGTTTTTTGACTTACTAAAACATTGTATGGCCTTAAAGAAGCCCCACAATCTTGGTATGATAGACTTACTAGTTTTTTGCTTCAAAATAACTATGTTAAGGGAAATGAAGATCCAGCCCTTTTTATAAAGAAAGATAAGAAAAATGTTTTGATTGTTCAAATTTATGTAGATGACATTATATTTGGTTCAAATCAGCATTCTTTAACTGATTATTTTTCAAGTCTAATGAAATCTGAGTTTGAAATGAGTATGATGGGTGAGTTAACATTTTTCCTTGGTTTTCAAATTTCTCAAAAACCAGAAGGAACGTATATATCTCAACATAAGTATATTAATGATCTTCTTAAAAAGTATGGATATGACAATACTAAAAGTATAAGTACTCCCATCGGTACCTCAAACTCTTTAGATCTTGATGAAGCTAGGAAACCAGTGGATCGGACAACTTTTAGAGGTATGATAGGAAGCCTACTATACTTGAAAACTAGTCATACAGACTTAATGTTTTCAGTGTGCTTATGTTCCAGATATCAATCCAATCCTAAGGAATCTCACTTAAAGGCAGTGAAAAGAATTATTTGATACTTAAAAGGAACCATGGATCTAGGAATATTTTATACTTCTGGAAATGATTTTATCTTAAAAAGTTTCTCAAATACTGGCTTTGCTGGATATGGAAGAGATATAAACAGTACATCCAGAACCTGTCAGTTCTTAAGAGATTCTTTAGTTTCCTGGTCATGCAAGAAGCAACACTTAGTAGCTCTATCCACTACTGAAGCTGAATATGTATCAGCTGGAAGTTGTTGTGCTCAATTGATGTGGATGCAACACACACTCATAAACTATGACTTGAGTTTTACTAAGACTCAAATTTTGTGTGATAACACAAGTGCCATTTCCCTTAGTAAAAACCTTGCACATAACTCCCGTGCAAAGTACATAGATATTATGCATCATTTTCTTAGGGATCATACACAAAAGGAGATATCATTCTTCAGTTTATTGGAATGCAAGATCAACTTGCCGATATTTTCACAAAATCATTACCTTCTGATAGATTTGAATACATTAAATAGAAGTTTGGAATGATAACCATGAGGTAATATTCCTTCATTAACTTTCTGTTGAAACAATCTCCAATAGTAACAAACTCCTTTTCATAGGGGGAGCACATTTTTTTGTTAGTTCAATAAAAATTTTTATAGTTAGTTTTTTTAAAAAAAATTCAAGCTTTGTAAACAATTTTTTTCCGTAGTCAGTTTTTAAAATTTCATAACCAAAATTTTTTGTAATGGAAATTTTTGGAACTGAAATTTTCATAATGGAAATTTTCAGAACTGAAATTTTCGTAATGGAAATTTTCAGAACTGAAATTTTTGTAATGGAAATTCTCGGAACTGAAATTTTCGTAATGGAAATTTTCGAAACAAGAAATTTTCGTAATAAAGTTTTCGGAACTGTAAATTTTCCTAATGAAATTTTCGGAACTAAAACATTCATAATGAGTATTTTCTCACTGAGACTTTCGTACTCATACTCTTTGTACTGGAGTTTTGGTATTCAAAACCTTTTCAACTCTATGTTTTTTGTAGTTAGTTTTTCGTAGTAAAATTTTTTCTTCAAGAAGAATATCACCTATTAAGAATAAAACTCCTGGATAATCCGAAAGGTATGATTTCCTTACTTAATTTTTCATATTCATATTTTGATTACTGGTATTTTCCTATGAGGTTTAAACTTTTTCGGATTCTAGTTTTCTTAAAATCTAATTGTTTTTTTTAAAACCTCAAAAGATCAGATTCAAGATTTCCTTGCGGGTATTTTTTTCAACTATCAGATCAGATCAAAGGATTTTTCAACCATCAGATGGTTTTTGGAAGTTCAACGGTCAACTCCATTACCTATATAAAGAGGGCCCCTGAGAGTCATCCCACATCATTTTTTCAAAGCTTTCGCGTCTCGAATCGTTGACTCTCTTCTTAAGGCCGTTCTGATCTTTGTCAAAGCCCGTTCCAAATATTCCAGAATACTCCGTTCTGAATGTTTGTTGAAGATACTTCTCAGGATATGTCAACTACTAAGCCAATCTCAAAATGGTTAGTTTATAGGGAGAGGTTAGTGCATAAGGATTTCTACAAGATTTATTCTCTTATATCTAAGAATATTAGATTGAATGGATGGGAGGAAGTTTTCTTGTCTAAGTTAGAGAAATAGGATCCAGTTTATACAGATTTTCTTGTGGAGTTCTACGAGTCTGTTTCCTTCGTTAAAAAAGATGGTAGAGAGTTATTTTATTTCATGTCTTATGGGAATACTTAAAAATTATCTTACACCAAGTCTGTATGTTTGGTGGGTTTATCTTATGAAGGTGAAGCTGAGTTTTTTTCACATAAGATTCTGGATGAGCAAGGAAGTTTCAACAAAGCGATGGAATTGAAATGTGTTGGACTTAAATATACCAAGACTGCTAATATTTCTCATCTCTCTCCGAATAATCGGATTCTTCATCTGTGGGTACAAGGTTTTCTCATACAAAGAAGGGGTTATAAGGATAATCTTAAGAATAGTGACATTTACGTCATAGATTTCTTGTTAAATCTAAGGATGATAAATCTGATGAGGCATGTTTTGATTACAGTTAAGAATATCAAAGAAGGGAATTTGAAATCTCAGATCATTATGTATCCAGCCCTGATTTCTAAACTTATCATCAGATGTCTTGATTTATTAAAAATTATCCGCGCTTCCAAGAAAAGAAATTTCAAGGTAATGCTAGTAAGTTATGATACATTAAAGAGGATGAAAATGGGTTTTTCTGATGAATCTGGATAATTCTACCCTTTACCAGAGGGAGTGGCTGAGACCATTCCAAAAAATATGGAGAAGGCTAAACCAGTGAAGAAAGTTACTAAGAAGAAGAAACTTAAGGAAGTGGTTGCTGAAGACAAAACTCCCAAATCTAAGGAAACCCAGTGCACACCACCCAAGCCAATGAAACAAAAAGCATAACCAGATGAGGTGGAATATAAGTAGAGAGAAGACAAAGAGAAGAGGAAAGAAGGTGATCCACAGTTTGGATTGGACCTTGCTGAGGCTAAGGCCTTAAAAGAGAGAGCTGTTGATGAGTTATAAAAACAAGCAAAAGAGAAGAAAATGAAAAAGAAGATGTCTGAAGTTAAAGTGGTTTAATCTCTGTTGAGAGATACTGAAATATCCTCTGAAAATATTCCCATTCCGGAAACCTTTGATGTCAAAAAATCATTACCAGAAACTCAAGCAAATAACTATATCACTCCAGAAAAGTATAAGGGTAAAGAGGTAATTAAAGAAGTAGAAAAATAAGCTGGTGAAAAAGTCGAGGAAGAGGTTGTTCAAGAAGAAGAAGAAGAAGAAGAAGAAGGAAGTGATGATCTGGATGACTTGATCTAACAAGTAGAAGATTATCAAGAAAAGGATGAATCTCCAAAATTAGTCACTCTGGGAAAGGGAGTTGAGAAAGAAAGTAGGAAGGATGATGATAAGCATGAGGAAGAGAAGGAAAATGATTTGTCTGATGAGGAAGAATCCTATGAGAAGAATTTTTTTGAGGAAGGAGTAGAAAAGAAGAAAATAGATGAAGACCAGATTGTTCAACTATCAGAGAGTGAGGAAGAATCTCCAGATGATCAACCCATTACGAAAACAGATAAAGGAATGAAAGTTCTCATGGATACACCAATAAAAGATATCATTAGGGAGAAATAAGTTGGTGGTTCTTCTAAAAGGAAGTTGGTGCATATTGAAGAATAACAATCCTCATGAATGTTATCTGATTCAGAGTCATTAGCACAAGGTCATGAGTTTGTTGTTGAATCTTTGAAAAAGTTGGTAGAAACCATTCTGATTTTTCCCACTATAGACTCCAGATGCCAGATGCTACAACATAGCTTGAATTAGAAGTCAGAATCCTTATCTATGGTGATGGATAAGTTTTTGAAGATTGTGGTCAACCATAGAAATTTCCTTATTAATTACGATGTTCACAGGAAATCATGCAGCAAAATCACTTTGTGGTCTATGAAAGTTGAAGAAGACATGGCTGACTTTGATCGTTTTCAGAATGAGGTAAAAGATGCCTTTGACATCGAGGATAATAAGATTAAGAATCTTTAGGATGATCTGATCATTGAGAAAAGTTCTTGGAGTCAACATGTCAGAGATCTTAATGGGAAGCTTAACTCGGTTGCTCAGAACTGTAAAGGGGAATAAGTTTTTTGGATTAAGTTTAAAGAAAAGCTGGAAAAGCAAAATGAGTTGTTGAAGATGAAAGAAGATTCCATGAAGGATCAGGAAGATGTATTGAAAGCTCAATATGAAAGGATAAAATATTTGGAGAAGCAAGATGAGGATGATCAAAAAGATTTAAAGAAGCTGAAAACCTTGTTGAAGAAGCTAATCCCAAAGGAAACGGAAGATAAATAGACAAATCCGATCTTTTGTTTCATTTTTATTTCCTTGTATTTTTTTCCATCTTTAATGAAATTTTGGTCGGTTGTATCTTGTGTTGTTATATACTAATCTTTTAGGTACCATATTTCTTTTCCATTCCCTTAAATTGTTTTTGAAAATCACAAAGGGGGAGTAGAAAAAAGTACTACTTAAAAGGGGAGAAGGAAAATTTTAAAATGGAGAAGGAAAATTTTCTAAGTCAAGAACTATCTCTAAGTATGGGGAGCTTATCTAAGGGGTAGTTTTCCATTACGAAGTTTTTCATTCCCATGATAATGAAAACTCCACTCCGGAAATTCAGAATACAATACTTAGAGTTTCAATGCCTAAGGGGGAGTTAGTTTTATTCACTATCATCCATGAACAAAGGGAGATAAGTTTTAATTTCAAAGTTTAATGAAAATTTTCAAAGTCCTTATATTATTTTTCGTAAGGTTGTTTGTGATTTCCAAAAAGGGGGAGATTGTTGAGTCAATAAGGTTTTCCTTATGGCTTTTCCATTCCTTCTTGTTTTCAAAATCACAAACACCTTATACTTAAGAAAATCTATATTTTAATTCTATAAGGAAAACTTACTTCCTTAAGAAAATTTGCCCTAACCTAGATTTACTTACACATGTCAATACTTTTCTTAAGTATAAATATCAGATTCATAACCCAAACCTTGGAATCATATAATACTTAGATATGAAGCATTCTGTTTTAGGATCCTAATTATGGATATGACCTATAATGAAGTTCCATTCAAGATTCTGGATATGAACTGTAATGAAGTTCCACTACAAATTCAGGATATAAACTCTAATAAAGTTCCACTCCAAATTCAAGATATGAACTCTAATAAATTTCCACTCCAAATTCTGGATACGAACTTTGACAAAGTTCAGCACCGGAATCTGGACTCCGAACTTTTACAAGTTTGACATCGAACTTTTACTAGTTCGACTCCGAACTTTTATGAGTTCTAATCCAAATTTTTACTAGTTCGACTCTGAAATTTTACTAGTTCGACTCCGAACTTTTACTAGTTCTAATTCGAACTTTTACTAGTTCGACTCCTAACTTTTACTAGTTCGACTCCGAACTTTGATGAATTTTGAATCCGAACTTTTATGAGTTCAACTCCAAACATTTAACTAGTTAGACTTCGAACTTCTACAAGTTCGACTCCGAACTCTATATGTTTAGATTCTGAACTCTGGTAAAACCAGACTCCATATTTCCTTATTAATTCAGACTCTTGATTTCTACAAAATTCAGGTTCCGAATTCTTATAAAACAGAATCTGAATATCTTTTTATTATAGACACCGAATTCCATTTTGGTTAGACTCCAAACTTTTATTTGCTTAAATTTTGAATTTCAGTTTCACTTATGCTTACAATTGTTTTATTACAAAATTATGTTTCATTACAAAATGATGTCGTGCTTTCAGTTATTGACTAACCATTGGTTGAGTGACACGTGCACAGGTCCCTCTAAAATTCAAGGAAAATATAACTGTTGGAGGAGGGAGCTGACCTTTGGAGCTTCGCCTATAAATAAGAGCTCATTTGAAAAGAAGAAACATCTTTGAAACTGATCATGGACTAAGTTCTGTTGAAGTGATTTCCAGAGAGAGAGGATCTTATAAACCCTCAAAACATTGTGTAGAAAGTTTGAATAGATTGTTCAAACGTTTCCTTGTGTGTACTTGCTTCGTGCGACTCCGAATGTTAGTGATTACATTCGAGGGCTTTCGGGGATTGGAAGATAGAGGATCCCACACCTTGATGTTTTGGGCTTCCTTGCTGATGAAGACAGAGGTTCAAACTACCATGAACTTGAGGTCTTGCAGGGATAGCAAGACAGAGACTCCAATCTTCGTATCGAGGGCTTACCCGGGTGTGGGTAAGACATACTTTCTTGAAAGTATAAATCAAGGGACCTTTATACAAGGTTGTTGGATACCCTTCTCTTTGGGTTAAACGATTTATATCTCGTTACTTGTTACAAGTTTTTCCGCTTCATTTTGTATTGTAAGGAAATTATAACTTTCGTATATTTTCTTACACTTGTACTCTGATTCATTTAGATTCTATACACTTTAAGGTAGAATCTCATATTTTAAACATTCTTTAAGATTCGGTTTTCGTGAATCATATTTCCAGATCCATCTTTTTGGAATCATATTTCTGGAACCTGTTTTTCAGAATCGCTTTCTAGTTTTAAGAAAGTTTATAGAACTAGAAGTTTATAACTTCATACCTTGTTCCAATTCTCCAATTGGTGTTAGAGGTGTTGTGAATTTTCTTAGTTTAACTTTGTTAAACTTAGATCTTTCATTGTTTAAGGAAAATTTTAAAGTATACAAGTTGCCCCCGCTCTTGTATATTGAGCATCTACATTGTTATTTAGATCCTATAGGGATATCCAGGTTTCATGGATTTCCCCTCTCCACTGTATCTGATCGTGATCCCAGGATTACTTCTAACTTTTGGAAAGGCCTTCGGATGTTGTTGGGTATTGAATGAAATATTATTACAGATTTTCTTTCTCAATCATATGGGTAGTCCGAATGAACAATTCAAACCATGGAAGATATGCCACGTGCTTGCTCAATGGATTCATAGGGAAGTTGGGACCAAAATCTTTATTTAGTTAAATTTTCATAGAATAACAATTTTCATTCTTTTATAAAGATGGATCCATTTGAGGCATTATATGGGAAATGGTGTAGAACTCCATCTTTTTGCGATAAAGTAAGTGAAAGGAAGTTGATTTGACCACAATTGGTAGAAGAGATGGAAGAAAAAGTTCAGTTGATTCAAAAGCACTTGAGAATAGCTCAGAGTAGGCAAAACAGTTATGCAAATAACCAGAAGAATGATCTCTCTTTTGAGGTAGGTGATAATGTCTTTCTCAATGTTTCTATATAGAAAAGTTTGACGTGTTTTGGTAAAAAGGTAATGTTGAGTTTTAGGTTCATTAGACCTTATGAAATCATGGAAAAAGTTGGATCAGTTGCCTAAAGAGTGGCTTTACCTTCATGTTTTTCCTAGGTACACAATGTTTTTTATGTTTCAATGTTGAGAAAGTATATGCTGGATCCATCTCATCTTTTTAGACCAGAGGTAGTTCAATTAGAAGAGAATCTCTCTTATAAGGAAGAACCAGTCCAGATTCTAGACTGAAGAGAGAATGTGTTGCAAAATAAGACAATTAATCAGGCAATGTTTTGTAGAAAAACCAAATGGGTGAAGAGGCAATGTGGGAATCTGAAAATACATTGAGGGATAAATACCCCCACTTATTTCATAAGTGAATAAAAATTGAAAGGATGTAATTTCCAAAAGGGGGGAAGGATGTAACATCCCATGTAAATAAAGAATAATACATTTTCCTATTTATTAATATTTGTGAATTAAATATTAATTTTTCTTTAAAGAGGATGCAATGTTCGATGGCGTACCCAATATGCGGCAACATGTTTCTTTGAAATCTCTAGTTACAGATAATGCTGAGTCATTCTGAAAAATAATAATATAATATTTTTTTAAATGGTAGTTAAAGCCTAGTCATTGTAATGAAAGGAATGAATAGAACTAACTAAAAAATAATTATACATGTTTGTTAAATGTTTTGCATTTATCCAATTAATGTTAAAGGCTTAAAATGTGAATGAATCTTATTTTAAGCATAAATAATCTAATATTCTTTAAATTGTTGATTTACCGCCTTTTAATGGTGGACCCTCTTAAAATATTGTTTTGGTCATTTTTATATGTTCTATTTGACAAAATAAAATTCTTCTATAGAATCAGGACATAAATATTTACTTTGGTTAAATTTTTTCTATTTTTCTGATAAAATTCATTTTTAATTAATAATGAAAAATATTGTATTTTAATTCAAACCTACCTTTTAAAATAATTTATTTATATTGTTTGATTATCTTTTAAATTGTTTTTAATGTTTAATTAGATTATATTTTTACCATTTAATCCAATGTGGGTCATTGGATGTGATTTCACTGGGAAATTGGACATAAATAAGTGTCAATCTTCGGATAATTATTATTTATTAAAAACACACATTTTGTTTTGACAATAGGAATTAATTTTAAATTAATTAATCAAACATTTATTTTTTGAATTTGGTAAAATAGATATCATTTTTAAAGTCAGAAAATAAAATACAACTAAGTCTGAATTTTGGGTATTTTTCTTAAAACCATCAATTTTTGATGAATAGAGAAAACACTTAGTTGTAGTTAAAAAACCGACATCTTCAATTAAATGAAAATTTACCGCTTCTGTGAATTTAATTTCAAAAATCTAACATCTATGGTTTTTTTAGTAAGTAAAATGTGGTAAAATAAGATGATTTTTTTGATGAATAGTATCTTTTGACTTTTAATTACCATGGTTAAAGGTAAATAGGGTAATTCAAGGTAAAAACAATATTATTATAATATAAAATTACCTTAATACTTGGCCTAAACTTATTGGATGAGTCATGTCTGATCAATAAAATCTTTGGGTTAGATATTTGGCCTTTGAAAGCCATTTGGGAAGATAATGGCATTAATAACTTTTTATTTAAAGTAAAAATAAAAATATCATGAACAAGTATTATTTTGCTATTTTTTTTAATGTGGGGTTATTTAATTGATATATTTGACTATAAATATTAATTATAAATATAAACATATTTCCTACATCATGGTGTTTTTCTATAATTTGTTACAACAAATAAATAAAATTATTTATGACACAATAATGATTCAGTGTTTACCTCATTAACGAATGATTTAAGTAATATGATTATAGAGATCAAAATAATATCCAAAACCTATCCAATTTTTATTGGATGATTTTATTTCGAACAAGATCCATCTTATATTCGACTTTAATAATATTTGGACCTTCGGAAACAAAAAATCATGGTATAATAAAATAATATCATCAAACTTTCCTAAAGAGACACTCCTCCCCTTATAAAAATATCTCAACTCTAAACCATTACTCACATATCTAAAGCACCTTGGCTCATACAAAATATTACCAGAAAAAACTATAAAGATCCATATCTTCCACCTAGAAGCCTTAACTTAGGTAGAAGGCACTTCAAGAAATCCATTTGGTTCAAACCAAATAGAGTTACTCGATTTAAATGTAACATCTTTTCTTTAGTTCTTTTCTTTTATGTTACTTCTCCAACCCCATAATTGTTTTTATTCCTTTATTTTATAACAACACCAGTATCCTCAGTATACTAGGTTGTAATTATGATAATTATTCTAACTACACTTACACACACCTCCGTCTAATCGGTAAAGAACTTACGACTTCTGTGGACGACGAACTACTGCCTCACGAAACGATGATTGTTCAATATTCTACTAACACCTATTAGGGTGGCCATTATGATATCACTTTATTTATATGTGATATATATTAAATTTATATTTTCTATATACTTCTTTATTTTTCATTTATATCATATATTTATTGTTTCCATAATGGGTAAACACGATAATTTAATTTGAGGAAGTGCAGACTACCACCCCCTCAAAGTGATATGACTCGTTCATGCCATACATCGATCATATAAAGGATGGAGTTAATGAAATTATATATGATATTATACTAGAATTATAATATAACTATTTATCATTATGTTTTCATTCCATTAAATATGACATATAAATGAAAGTAGCGTTCATGCGTATGTACGACTTACCGTCTCCATGAACGGTGCATTTCATTTATTATATCAAAATGTTATGTAATATTATAAATACATTTTTATACTATATATATATATGATATATATGATATCTGAATCATGAATATAATTCTTATGATAATGTACTTTTTACCACATGAACAACTTGTAATTATATGAAGTTCATTTTTGACTTAGGTACCAAATATCGACAAAATGACCATTATTAACAAAAATGATTACATAATGTTTATAATAGGGTAAAAAGTGATATAAATGGAATAATAAACTCGTAAAAGGTTCTCAAGAAAGTAAAAATTAACTTTATTTTATTATTCAGGAGATTAATGAATGAACAGGTCATGTTTGACATGGGGTAAGGGACTTCGTCTCTATCTCCTTTCATTAAGGCATACATTGTTTTATACACGAATTTATTTTATATGGTGTATAAACACCTTTGACTATTCATTTCATTCGAAGGGAATCTTTTTCTATGAGGTGTTTTACTAAATGAAAAAAATAATGATTCTTTTAATGTAAGTGGTGAAAAAGTCCTTTTCTGCTACTGTGAGTATTATTTGAACTTTGGCTTCCTTAACTAGGCGTAAGGTTTTTAAAAGGAAAATAAATTCCATATACTCTTTTATGTATTTTGGTATTGAAAATGGTTTTGATAATGGGTTTGTTATGTCAATATATTTAAATGAAATATTGTGATTGAAATGTAAAAATTTTATCTTTCCTTTATTTTTGTTTTATGTGTTATGGATATGTAATTATTCATGGGAATTGTTTATGTATACGGGTGGTTCCATGATAAACCTTGGGCGGGTGAGCCCAAGACAGCTCTCCAATTCATTGGGTAATGTGATACAGGTAAACATTAATGTTTCTCCTAAGATATTTAGGGATTATACTGTGATGGGTATTCCAAATGGGACTCCCTATGTAGCTGTGATAACTACAATGTAAGTTTGATATTAATGCCACAAGTTATTGTTATGCTTTATGATTTCTATGTGTTTTTCATAAATATTATGATTTCATTAGGTATGTTAAAGATATTATGCATGGTATGTATTGATGGACAAATGTTTTCTTTATTTATTTTATAATCCTAACTAAGTTTTTTATGCTCATCCCATGTTTTTGAATTGTTTTTCACCTGAATTAAGTATGAATAGATTCAAGGATGGGATCAAGGGAAATTCATACTGTAAAGAACATGGAACTAGACATGACTCTTTTTCAAGAGTTTTTATTTTATGTAAAAAATGGAAACTGAGTTGAAGTGTCTACTTTGTAATTTTTGAGATGCAATGTAATAGTTATGGCCTAATTCTCTAAAACAATAAACCTCAAAAGATCCTCAATGTGAATTACCGATTTTATTCAAGATTATGTAATGTTTTAAGTGTGGGTACTCATAATATCATTCTCAATGGACTCTTATCATAATTAATAATACTAATCCCTTCATTTTGAATGATACTTTCAAAAAAAATTCATGAACATGGAAAGAGTAACACATAATCCATGTCTTATTCAGTTTTTTCACATCCAAACCTATGTATAAACTAGAAATATAATAAGATTAGTATCATTAGTGTAAATTAGAGTCATAATATTAATGGTATAAATATTACTTATTCATTTTCATCAACTCATTAAAAGTAAAGGACATTGTTTCTGTGTTTGTAGTTACAACCACCACCACGAAATGACATGATTTATTTTCCATCACCACTTAAAAAATATGAAATTAAAATTTTATTTATGAAATATAAATGATTTCTATAAAAATATTAATATTATTAATGTAATTAAGGAAATTTTATATGTGATACAAATAATACATGGTCATACTAAACTTATCCATCTAAAATAAAAATTTCTATGTACATTTCCTAATCTGGGTTCATTTCATAAAAAACAATATAATTAAATAAATATAAGGAAAATAAAATAACAATTTTAATAAACCCTTATAATTATTAATTTAATTATTTTATTCTATAGAAAATTCAACCATGGTAAAAATCCATATAGGTTACCTATAGATTGACTGAACCACTGCAAATAAAAATCGTAATAAAAACTACACAATAAAAAACAAGGGTAAGATAATAATTGTCCATAATAATTGAAATATAGATGAATAAATTTCAAAATATTTCAGATAATTAATATTATATTATTATCCATGATGTTATGTTCATGTACTGAGAGAATTAGGACCAAGTTATTGGCTTGTACATAATTGATTTTCTTCTATTGAGTTTCCAAAATTCTTATTAATCACTTTTGTTTAATGTTTTATTTTTTTAAACTAATGAATTATTATCATTTTATTTCAACCTAATATTATTATTTTATACCATTATTCTTTATAAACTCACTAAAATATAATTTTTCTCTCTTAGATTTTGTCACTTATAATGGTTTTTCATCTCAAATTTTATTTGTAGATAAGTATTACTTATTCTGAACCATTATTTATTGGAATATTGTATCATCTAACACATAAATATATATTTTTTATAATTATCCATACATTATTTATGATATTTAATGATTCATTTGAAATAATATTATTCAAGGAGTTTTGATTTGAATGTTTCTATTTTTAAGGAGCTTCTCAGTATAATTTTCATATCAAAGATTTAATTTAGATATTTAGCACTAACATTTCAATTATATATTGTACTCACTACCATGGTTCATTAAATTATAATGAATACATTTCATTTTATGATACAATAATTTCTATTTCAAGGTGTATCTTTTTTATTCTTTGATTATTATATTACCATTTCAAAAAGGTTTTTTGTTATGTGAACTCCCTTGTTGATTTATAATACACTTTTTAAACATAATTAATTAATTATTGATTTCATCCCTGAAAATATTTTATTTATTGGTTCTATTTATTTCTAGCTATGGAAATATATCTTCTTATTCAATTCATCACCCTTATTGAATCTATTGACCATAAAAATTATTTAATTGTTGATAATATTTCAAAATTCCTCTAATAATGGTTTTTTTTCATATCCATGTTGTCTGTTACTGCTAATTTTATCCTTTATATTTGGTAGCCAAGCTATGTTTTATCTCATATATCCTTTAGTTATTCCATTTATTATTTTTACATGATATTTTTTAGTCATTTAATGATCTAGTTTTTCAAAAAATGATATTTCAATTTTTTTTAAAAGGTTATAAATCCATTAAAATCAAATGTTTCAACATAAATAAATTCTTATAGAACCCATTAATTCATTTATAGCTCTATCTAGTAATGTATCTCTTTCGAAACTATAAAAAAATAAAAAAATATTTCTTCACGTTTTAGAATATTTCTCTTAAAAGGAGCCCTAACATAGAATTTTTATAACAATGTTATATATTATTTCTAAAATATCATTTATTTTTTCATACTTATGAACATATGTTTCCAAAACATTTTTCATTTTAAAATAAACATTCTTAAAAAATGTCATAATTTGTAAAATAAATTATTTTTCTCTTTTTATTATATAATATTTATTTTAACTTTCTTTAAACATTTCATCTATATTTCTTATTACAAAAGTGATTTTTTGAAAACACCCAAAACATAGTTCTTTTTTAATTCATTTTACTTTGATATATCTTAGGCATGATCAACAAAATTAAAAAAAAGATATCATCCACCATATTTGTCTAGATTTCTTTCATCAATATCAATGATATGATCCATACCTACCTTTTTATTCCACAAAAATACACCATCAATTAGAATAATTTTTTTTAAAATTATTTTATTTACAAAAAATTTATTTTTCATTCCATTTTATGAAGTGTTTTCACCTTGATTTCATACATTAATTGAATGAGTAAAATATGGACATAACTATATACCCTTTATTATAATCATTTAACTACCATAACATTATTATCATGGTTGAAGAGTATTTACCTATAAAGTAAAAATATTTTCATTGGATTCACATTTATGTTCCATGCGTTTATCATTTAATGATTTCTTTATATGAATTTATATAAAAAGGATATGAGGCAATATTCATTCATGGGATTCATATTTGTTAAATGAACCCCATTTCATTTCCTTGAGTTTATTATGATGTGTGGAAAGAAACCAATTTACATTTTATAGGTTTATTATTATATAATGAATGGTTGATTTATTATGGGACACATAAGTTTGGATATATTAATTTTGGGTGTACTATATCACCCTATAATTCATTTGTAAAATGATTTTACATCATTCAATAATTTATTCATTGGTATGTTTTTGTTTTGATTAAGTATTGGTATTTATGGGGTTTCTCATGAATGTATTATTTACTATACTATTTTATGTGACATGTTTTAAATATATTAAAAATTATTTTCATACGATCTCATTGTTTTTAACCTAAAATTAATGTTCCAGTCATTAATGTAGATGCCTAATTTTAGCAGAATCCTGATGTTACTCTCTCATGGACAATGTTTATTGACTAATAATGCCACAAACTTTTTACTCATTCATCCTTCTTTGTGAAATGATTTATGATCAATTATATGGATATAAAATTTTTATATATCTTAATCACTGGTGATATTGGTGGATTATCTACTACATTTACCCTTATTAATATTATGAGCTCACCACTTTCGCATGTTGTCATTTCCCAGGTTATGGGGAAGAGTGTAGACTTAGGGAAGTCTAGAAGGATGTCTGGTATATTCAATGTATAGGGAATTACTGACATGTTTTATAAAATTAATTCCCTATGTAATTATTCCTAAATGAATGTAATCCAAATGACTCTCTATGTTATGTGAGATTATTGTGATATTAAATAATAATTTAGAAATTATTAAATTTAATCTTGTATCATATCCTTTGATATCTGTGAAAATTTGTAAAAATGTGAATTTTTTTCACAAAAATTGATAATACAGATCTATGTAGCCTAAAAAATATAATAAAATTTTTATACTTTTGCTTCTCCAATAAAAAATTCTTCATTAGAAATAAATATTTTAAATACATGAGTGTATATCAAATATAATCTTCATTAAGATAATTATTTCCATTAATATAGTTTTATAAGATCGTTAGTAAAATAAAATTTCATGTAATTAATATTTGAAATATAATTAAAAACACTATAATATAAAAATTATGAAGATATAAAGGATATAAATAATTATATTTTTTAATTAATTGATTTTTGAAAAAAGATCCCACTGATGAGTTGAATAGAATTTTCATTTTCATTATATTAATTGTTAAATTTAAAATCATTAATGTAAAACCTTAATAATGAGATCAAATAAATACATGTTTTATAGAAAAATATGTTAATGTTTTTGACTCAGCTATATCAATAATAAAATTATCCTTCAATCATTTAAAATATTAATTTTTATCAAAATTATCTCCCACATATCTATCTTCATCAAATATTCTATTTTTATTATGATTTAATGAGGTACTGTATATGCTTAAACCTCACTCATGTTGTTCGAAATGATAAAATAAGATTGTATTTTTGGATTACATGTCCTTGAAATTAGTTTTTATCAATGAATACCCATTCATATGATGTTGACAAACACCTAGTGAGACACTAACATATTGATGTTCTCCACATAACATAAGTATTCTATAAATAAATTAACCACCTCCCAACACATATAATTTTCTATAATATAAGACTCCAGTAGATAAGAATTCATAACACATAACTAAAAATTATTTATATAACAATTAATGGGATATATTTACCATAAATTTAAAAGTCTCTCTATATATATTTCTTGAATCAAATATGTAATTAATATATCGTAATAATAAATATGACAGTTGAAAATACATCTCCAAAAGCAAAAGTATATTTTAAGCTTCATTATCATAAAAATTTATCAAATTTGGATCCTAGAGATTATGATAAATATAGTTGTAAATGTGACATTTGTTAATTATAATCATTAGAAGTTAGATTGGTATTGTTAATAATTGAAAATTAAAAAGTGTTTGATGCAAGATAAATTTATAATAACAAAATATCCATTCATATTTACATAAAATTAAATAATTAAATAGAAGGTATCATATTTCTAGAATACTCATAATTACTTTATTAATACATAAAAATTGTAAAGAATAATTTCCTATCACTATGGTAATTCATAAAAAGTTATAATAAATTATGATATTTTTCATTTATGAATTGGAGTTAACAATATATATAAACCCATTTATAGAAATTCCATTCATATATTTAATCTATTCGATGTCATTCTTTTTATACCTAAATAAATTCCTATAAAACTATTAAATATAAATTTCCCTACACGAGAGATGTCAATATAATGTTTCACAATGAAATTTTTTCAATAATTAAGATTAAATAAGGTGTAATATTTCTTCTATTTATTTATAACATTAACTAATTATAATATATTCTTAATATATAACAGTAATAATTTTCACCCTTTAAAAATAATTATTAGCAAAATATTTTATGTGGAGTAAATGTTTTTTACGATCATTAAGAGAATTTCATATTCATTGATAATTCTGATTCATATGTAGAAATACATGAATACCAATTTAAATTATTTTTCACTAATATAGATGATTGTATGATGTCAATTCATTGTGAATTAGACATGTTGTGTTTCCCTTAAGATGGTTTCAGGAAACATTTTAATATAATATGAAATAATTTTTAGTGAAAAAAATGACATGATATTTAAAAAAATTCTTTATTATATATATCAAAAACATTGATCCCCTACTATATGGGTGTCTATGGTAAATTTAAGTCATTTAAGGATCCCAATTTCATCAGACTGAATGAATGAAATTCCTTATTCATAAAACTGAAAGAAATGGGAGATATGTCTTTAATTGATGTTTAATATAGTGGTTGGTTTATGGAGGTCTAAATAACACTAGATCAGCTAATGAATCATGGAAAACAATTACTTCATGAAAATTGATATATAAAAAATGTTTAAAATCATAAAAAATTATTGCAAATGGTTCTATGATAATGAAAATATAATGATAAAATAAATTCTAAGGAGATAATACCTCTAAAAAATTGATAAATAAAATATTAAAATGAATTAATATCATTGAAAAATTGGTAATATAATAACTTATAAAATATTTAAATGGATTTTATCATGTGGAAGGAAACATTAATTGTAGTGCAATGACTTATGTTCACTTAATCATCGCATATGTTCAACAAATTTCACCATATTTATTAATAAATAATTATCTATGTTACATTAAACATTTAAAATAGAATGTAAATAATAAATTTCACATTCAATAACAATTTATATATATATATTGATGTGATTATCTTTTCAATATTCATTATAATTATCAAAACTGAACCCAAAATAAAAACAAAACAATATCTATCAATTGAATTAAAATGATTAATCTTTTGAAAATAAATATTAATAGTATAATGTAGTTTATTTAAGATAATTTATATCAGATAATTTATTCCCAGATACCCATAATCCTTAAATAATTATTTAAAACCATAAATCAATAATGATAGAAGACCATAAATGTCATCTACAATATATTTTTTCCTATTAATCAAAAAGAACAAAAAAACATACTTATACATTATATAAACATGTGAGGAATATTTTTAAATTTGATATATAATTATCCTTTATATATGCTGGTTACTTAGTCTTAAAAAATGTACTCATTCTAAGTGAAATATTTCTACAATTATTTTTCAAATTATGAAATTAATGTCCACTTCTCTTTCATTATGTGGAATCAATAGGATGAAATAATTTTTTTATTATGTGTACCTTTATATATATGTCATCCTAAACTTATTTTATCATTTTAATTACCAAATAGTATATTAAAATATGCTATATTGGATGACATAAAATATACTTTGCATGTGGGGTGGTAGCTAGAATATAAGATGGATCAATACTAAATATATTTCATCAGATGAATAGATTTTCTATAGTTTTTCCATAATGAAAACATTTCATAATCATTCCTATGGAATATGAAATAATTGGGCTAGTATATTGTTATACTCCAAATACAGATGGTTCTAAATAATTTTTTATCATGTTTTTTAATATGGTAGAATATTACGTTATGGACACAACTCATTACACATCCTAATAAATTATTTGTAATGCTTATCACTCTATTAATATTATGATATCCGGCTAACCAATATCAATTGTGTTGATAATTCCATAAATTTATTAACAAATTGACACAAAGGTTCTTTAGTATCCACACATAGTCAGTCAACTATATGTTTTTTTCTCATTGGTTTCCAATTATATGTCATGAATCATTTATATTATTCACTGTAATTTCTCATATTACATAACACAATCATCATGATATATTGTTTTTTGTATTTATACTGTATATATATAAACATCTTAACACTAACTCATATTAAAACCATTAAAAAATAAATGATATTTTATTTCATTGCATCATAATTTTCATTAAATGTGTCACTTCACTAAAAATAAATAAAATATTTTTTTTAATAATATATTCAATTTAATAAATTCAAATAATATATAAACTATTTTCTCAACTTCAATGTAACACCCCGAGATTTTATGAAAAATATTAATTTTAATTTCATTGATGTATTGTGTTGTACGCTACACCAAAATTATCTTGTGCTATACGCAACACTGTATTAGCTTATATTATACGCAAACACTATTCTTGGCTTGTGTTGCACACAAGAGAAACCTTCTTCAATAGCATGTGTTGTACGCAATACCGAGTTTTACGAAACAATGATATATTGATATAATATTACTATGAACTACCCGATATGAATATTAGTAACTATATTTTGAATTTTACGACATTATAATTCATCTTACACATTTTATAGAACATTTTTTGAGAAAAATATAAATTTTAGGTAAAATAAGTATTTTTTTCAAAAAATGTAGTTTTGCGGTGTTTTGAAGGCGCACCCAATTTTAATCTAGTTTTTGACATGTTTATAAGTTCAATTTGAAAAAATAAAATACTTTTTTGGAATCAGGATATAAAAATTTACTCTGGATAAATTTTTCATATTACTCTGATAACTTTCATATTTAAATGAATAATAAAAACATACTATATTTTAATTAAAAAAAACTTTTTCTTCACAATAATTTATATGGTTAAATTATAATATTAAATGGTTGTAAATTATAAATAGAATATATTTCTACCATTTAATATAATGTATGTAATTACCGTTAATTTTACATTGAATTCATAGGTAAAAATATTTCAATCTTTGGCAATGTTTTATCTTTTAAAACCCATTTTCTTAACAATGAGATTAATTTTAAATTAATTACTACAACTTCTGGGTTTTGAATTTTGAAAAATGGATTCCATATCTGAATTCAGTGGGTCCAAATTATGTTAATAGGTTACTTTTATTTTTTTGATATTATTAATTGTAACTATGATAATTTTTATTTACATCCATTAAAGGTAAATCGTGTAATTAAGGGTAAAAATAAGATTATAAAATTACCCTAAAACCCACCAAAATTCTATTGTATGACTTAAAGTCGGTACATATCACCTAAGGATCAGAATATAATAATTTTATAGATTTTGGACTATGAAAATAATTTAATTATTATTAAAACCAAAGAAAGTGACAACATGTTACTCTCTTAAATCTTATAAGTATAATAATTTTAATTTTTTGATAAACTTCATGAAAATTAGAACTAGAGTAGTAACAAAAAAGATAATAAAATTATATACATCTTTTGAATTTATTTAATATTTTTAGGGATTAAATAATTAACATTAATGGTGACACAATAGTGATGTTGAAATTATTTTATTGATTGAAATATCTAATAAATGGTTTTAAAAATATTAAAATAAATATTATATGAACTATTTTATATTATCCACGAATTTTCAAGACAAATATGATATTACATGAATCTATTAAACATTTTAGGTCGAACATATCTTCTGTGTGGATTTTATTTAAATTCTAATAAATGAATAGTGTCTAAATTGACAATATTGTTATAAAAATAACATAATATAAAATTGTTTAGAAATAAAAAAAATATTTAAAAATTATAAATTAAAATTTATATGGTCTACAATGTAAGAAATTATCTAATTATGGACAATTCACAACACATAAGTAATTATTTATACAATTTAAAATTTAGAATCTTATTACCACAAATAAAATTAAATAGATTAAATAAAGATAAATCAAGTTGATAAGGTTTAAAATAAATTTACAACATGTCTAAATTTTATTGGTTCATGATATTAAAAACCTATATCATCTAATCATAGAATATGAGTAATTTTTGGAGGTTTTTAAGTGGGTTTTAATTTATTATAAATTAATATTTTTGAGGTTTCCAAAGGTGCCCATCTCCTCCCTTATAAAAGGGCACCTCCTCCCTCTCCTATTCACTACACTGTGAGCCTTCAAGCTCAGCCAAAACCTGACCATTTCTGTTCTCCACTTCCCTAGAAACATTCTGGAGGTTCTGGTCTTCTCAAAAGACCAACTCTAGTCCCTTAAGAGGAAGCTTAAAAGAGGTGTGTCGAAGAAGAGGTAATCTCTTCTACCGATTCTCTCAAGTTTCTTTCTTCTTCAACTTTCTCTTATTTAGTTGTTTCATTGTAAAGTAATACAATCAGTATAAAAAATATACTGATATGATATTATAAATATGAAACAACCCCATTTAACATTCTATCCATCCTACAGAAAACGAAATCATCACGCGTGCGTATGTACGAAATACCATCTCCACGCCGTGGTGTAATCAGTTTTTCCACCACCGCCTTACTTGGATGGGTATAATGGTGTAAAGAATAACTATATATGGTTATTATAACATCATACTGATTTTGAGATATTATATCATCTACTCAAATTCTATTCAATAATTATGGGAATGATATCATCGCTCGTGCGTACGTACGGACTACCATCTCCAAGAACGCGATGAGATTCATTTTCCATGATTAACCATTCAAGTATTATTATAAAGTATATATAATAAATAATAATGAAATATATAACATAATAATGATACATTATTTATGTACATATATGTTTCATTTACTTAATTCCATTCAATTCAAGAAAGAAATGAAAACAGCGTTCATGCGTACGTACGACCTACCGTCTCCATGAACGGTGTATATCATTCCATTTATCGATCTATCACATATATTTATATGCTGAATATATATTATATATTAATCACTTTTTACATTATGTAAATAAGTAAATCATGATATAAGTAATAATATTAAGAACAAAAAATCGAAACATGTATGATAAATGAAACGATTTTACCCAAAACGCTACTTTAACATGGAATTTACAAAAGAACAGGTAATATAAAGTCATAAGTGAACCATATATGATATCATAACAATGAAAATGATTCTGTAATAAGTCAATGAAATTATTTAAATCATTATACAGGAGGGTCGGATACATACGAATCATATCAGACATAAGGTAAGGGATAATTTTGCAAATCTCACTTGTATCTGAGATTGATTATACATAAGTATTTAATGGGGTTATATTTTTCATACCTGTCCATAAAAATGTTTTCCAAAAAGTGTTTGATATTTTTCCATGTATTTTTAAATTCATGTTTACCCCTCTTTGACTTTTACTTTGTGTTATGGAAGGAATCTTTCTTTTGTATACCGTACGTGGTACTTTTTTGACTTTTCCGTTAAAAGTTCAAGGAGAATGTTTTTTTTTAACTTATACGACATGAATGGATTTTTACGGTTTCATAAATCCTTATTTTCATGAATCTTACACTACAATATTTCATGACTATTTTCAACAAAATCCCTTATTTTAAAATTGCATGGAATTTTGTGAAAAGAAAATGATTATGAAGAAGAAAGGATATTTTCCTCAGGAATTAATTTCAAGTGTTTTATCAAAACCATTTTCTATATAAAATGAAATTATTTCTTATGTGTATGTTTCAAGTATAATGTATCTATTATTTACATAGTTTCACTTTTCTTATGATGAAATGATATCCATATGTTTCATATGGATTATGTTATGATGGGATGATGTTTATGAAACCCATTTTATTCTTTGGGTTATGATGAATGATTTATGTTTATGTTTTGGAAAATATAAGAATGATTTCATTTGAGATGGGTGGGACCAATATCTACCCCCAATTCATCGGGTAAAGATTTATATTTCATGAGATAGACATGGCTGGAATGACAAGTTACTCTGGTTTAGTGATACAGGACTGGAACGAGGAGTGAACTCGATTCACTAAGGGACTTTGGCAACAATGATGGTCTTGGCAGAAATGCCTTGGCTACTATGGAAATCATATCAAGTGCTTAATGGTTTTCAACAATTACATGTTTTATTCCCATGCTATTTCATCATGATTCATGTTCCATTATGATCTGTGCCTTATGTACTTCCATGTTTTATGTCATTGCTCAAGATTTTGATTTTTAAACATTATGTTCATGTCTTTAATTTAAAATGTACATGGTTTGTTTTATTTTCTCCATGATTACCCTTACTGAGAATTTGAGATCCCCCTTTATATGTTTTCTTTTCCCTAGGATTTAAAGAAAGGTTTTAGGTAAGAAAACAAAAGGGGAATATCTTTATGGGAGATGTTGAATATCATTCACCATGATTAGAAGATTATGTTCTGAGTTTCCAAAGACACTAAACTATTACGATCCATGTCTGTTGGTTTTTGTTATGTATTAAATATTCAGAAAAAGTAATGTAATGTCCATGTACGTCATGATTTGTGTCTCTTCATTTGGTATCAGAGTAAAGGCTTAGTTAACTTTGGAAACTAGGATCTAAAAAAATTTAGTGAGACCCCTAGAGATATTTCTAAGGTATGTCTAGGGATGTCCCTAAGGTTAAGTATAAGTATAGGTTGTAGTACTATAATTACAGTAAGGATCTTTGAATTAAACCTAAGATGTAATATATTGAAGGTACTCCCCATTTATTATGTTCTTTTCCCAAGCATGATTTTTTCCTCTTACACTATTCTTTTTGGGTTTTAGACGATGGCTGGAACCCAAAGGAACCGTGTTGATCAATGTAATGGGAAATGAAATGATTTTCCTCCTAAACAAACCTACGTTATGGGATATGGAGTGAAAAATCTTATATCTATACTTACACAAGATATGAATCATTCTGGGCTTCCAAATGAGAAGAGAAGGGAACAATATTCTATTGAGTCATTCATGAGGCAATGTCCACCATCTTTCAGTGGGTCTTCTGATCCACTTGTTGCTAAACAATGGATCAGTACCACTAAAAAGATATTTTCCATACTTCGATGTTTGGAACATGAAAAAGTCATTTTGGCTGTTTACCGTTTAGAAGGTGGAGCAGACCAGTGGTGGACTCTAATTAAGAATACAAGGCCCCAAGGTGAAATTGAATCCATGGAATGGGAAAAGTTCTAGAACTTATTTTTCAATAAGTACATCCCTCGTGTTCTTCGAAAAAATATAGAAAAGGAAGTTTCTTGAGCTTAAGAAAAAGGATGAGGAATCTATTGGTATATACGAGGAGAATTTTACAAGGCTTCAGAGGTATGCATCTGGCTTTAACATCCAACCTGAAAGTAAAGTTGATCGATTCTTCGGTGGCTTAAAACCAAGTCTTCGAAGGGAATTATCTATAGTAGACTTCAGTAGCTATGAAGAAATTATGCGTTGTGCTATCAAGGTTGAACTGGAAGTTGGTGTTACATATCCATCTCATGGTCTTGACAAAAAACGAAAGATGGAGTTCAAGGAAAAATCATAGAACAATGGTGAAAAGAAGGTGAATGTTTCTTTATGCTCAATGTGTGGAAAGAAGCATGGTGGAGATTGTCTAAAAGGTACAAGAAAATGTTTCAAGTGTAGAAAACAAGGTCATCAAGTAGCTGAGTTTCTAAGTAATGGGAAAAAGGTTTCTAATGATGTGAACATAGAAAAGACTACAGAGAACACTCCACCAACACTTCAATGCTTCAAGTGCAAGGAAATGGGGCATTATGCTAATCAATTCCCTAATCCAAGGGTTATTGATGATCAACATGAGAAACCACTTAAGGAAAAGGATAATGGGAAGTCACATGCAATCACTATTTGTGATGTAGAGTATGGAAATGATGTGGGGTAATGATTAAGTGTTTATGTAATGGGATTTCAAAATAGTATCATGGAATCTCATTTATGGTATCGTGGAATTTTGGAATATCTATGTATTGATTTTCAATAATTATATGGTACCGATAACCATGAAAAGTGATTGAAATATTTTCAGAAATAAGAGGATATGCGCATAATTAAGGGATAAATAAAAAATTAAATGAGCTCATGACTGATATAAGGACAAAGTTATATCATGATTTGAGTATATAAGAATTTTGGGATTTTGGTATATTGAAAGAGTTAAATTTTGACATCAATCATGTTTTTAATAAGGTTCAATGGGTATTAATTTTTCAAGAGAATACATGATTAAGGTATTAACATGATTGTAATGTGACCAACAAGATATATCAGGGATAAATGATGCTATTCACATGCTCGGTAGATGATATTTCTACTAATTGTTTTATTTATACTATGATCTTGGACAGATGTATTTTGGATAAACCTAAATATTGGAATGAATTAAGTTAGACATAAGATAGTATTGTTTAAGGCTATAACTTTTTTCGATATTATTGTAGGAATGTTATAATAATGTAGTTTTAGAAAAAGGGACAACCTGCAGGATGAGCGACAACCTGTCACGTCAGACAAGGATGTGGGAATCGAACCCACAACCGAAGTGCGACAGGCCCTTATCGCCTACCACTAGCCAATAGAAAGTCCCTAGTTAGAAGAAAATATTTTTATTTTATTAAGTGGTATGATAGATGATGTATAAGTTCATTTTGGAAGCATATATGATCAATATCACTATAGATGGACTTATGTATATTTAATAACCTTTGCTAACCTTTTGTTTGAGATAGATGGAATGACCTATCATTCTATCGTATGATCTTCTAACACTTCACAAATGACTAATTAAACTTCATTTATTTAGGATATGAAGTGGAAATTGTTCAAGGACTGACAAACGGTGAGATTGTACCAAAATCAAGAAAGTGTTTCTTCTAATTCTAATATTTTCAACTTTAGGTAAATGATCTTGAAAACCAAAAATATTGTCTTATTGCCATCATATCTGATGAATTATATGGTACCTTAGATCATCACAAATTTATGGCTTTGTGATTCTTGGATTTTTCATAGCCATGTTCCCTACCACTCTCCATTAGAACTTGATGGTTAGATTTCTCTTCTATATCCATATTTTTCACCTATGTTCTCCTATGTGGAAACCTAGTGATTAGTTAATTTGGGTAACCATTACGTTTCGTAATTTAGTTTTTAAAGTTAAGTTTTGTTATTCCTTTTTATGATTTGGGTTTCTATTAAAGAAACTTTCAAGTAGTAAACCATTTATAACCCTAATGAATTTCGAGGGAGAAATTCATTTTAAGGGGGGTAGAATGTAACACCCCGAGATTTTATGAAAAATATATTTTTTAATTTAATTTATGTATTGTGTTGTAAGATAAACCAAAATTATTTTGTGCTATATGAAACACTGTATTAGCTTATATTATACGAAAACACTATTCTTGGATTGTGTTGCATGCAAGAGAAACCTTCCTCAATAGCATGTGTTGTACGCAATACTGAGTTTCAATAAACAACAATATATTGATATAATATTATTATGAAATAGCCGTTATGAATAGTAGTAACTACATTTCAAATTTTATGAAATTATAATTCATCTAACATATTTTCTAGAACATGGTATGAGAACAAAATAATTTTTTTACATAAAATAAGTATTTTTCAAAAAATGCAGTTTTGCCGCCTTTTGAAGGCACACTCACTTTAAATATATTTTATGAATTGTTTATAAGTTCAATTTGAAAAAATAAAATTCTTCCTTGGAATCAGGATATAAAAATTTACTGTGGATAATTTTTTCATAATATTCTGATAAATTTCATATTTTAATGAATAGTAAAAACACGCTATATTTTAATTAAAAACAACTTTTTTCATAGAAAACATTTATAAGGTTAAATTATAATATTTAATGGTTTTAAAGTATAAATAGAATATATTTTTACCATTTAATATAATTTTTGTCATTACCATTAATTTTACATTGAATTCATAGGTAAAAACATTTCAATATTTGGCAATGTTTTAACTTTTAAAGATTGTTTTCTTAACAACATGATTAATTTTAAATTAATTAATTCAACTTCTATGTTTTGAATTTCTAAAAATGGATTCCATATTTGAATTCAGTTGTTCCAAATTATGTTAATAGGTTACTTTTATTTTTTTGGTATTATGAATAGTAACAATGATAATTTTTATTTATAGTAGTTAAAGGTAAATCAGGTAATTAAGGGTAAAAATAAGATTATAAAATTACTCTAACACCTACCAAAATTATATTGGATGACTAAAAGTCGACCCATTTCACATAAGGGTCGTAATAGATTCATTTTATGGACTTTTGACCATGAAAATAATTTAATTATTATTAAAACCAAAGAAAGTGACAAGATGTCACTCTTTTAATTCTTATTAGTATAATAATATTAATTTAGTGATAATCTTCATGAAAATTAAAAAATAAATAGTCTACAGAAATATAATAAAATTATCTACATCATTTGAATTTATTTATAATTTTTAGGGATTAAATAATTATCATTAAAGGTGACACAGTAATGATGTTGAAATTATTTTATTGATTGAAATATCAAATAAATAGTTTTAAAAATATTAAAATAAATATTATATGAACTATTTAATATTCTCCATGAATTTTATAGATAAATATGACATGTTTTGAGTCTATTAAATATTTTATTTTGAACATATATTCTGGGTGGATTTTATTTAAATTCAAATTAATTAATTGTGTCAAAATTGACAATATTGTTATAAAAATAACATTATATAAAATTGATTAGAAATCACAAAAAAATATTTTAAAATTATAAATTAAAAATTATATGGTCTAAAATGTCATAAATCATCCAATTATTGACAATTCAAAACCCATATGTAATTATTTATAACAATTTAATATTTAGAATCTTATTACCACAAATAAAATTAAATAGATTGAATAAGGATAAATCAAGTTAATAAGGTTTAAAATAAATTTAAAACATGTCTAAATTTTATTGTATGATGATATTAAAATGATATATAATCTAATCATAGAATATGAGTCATTTTTGGAGGTTTTTAAGTGGGGTTTGATTTATTATAAATTAATATTTTTGAGGTTTCCAAATGTGCCCCTCTCCTCCCTTATAAAAGGGAACATCCTCCTTCTCCTCTTCACAACACTTTGAGCCTTCAAGATCGACCAACCCCTGCCCATTTCTATTCTAAAATTTCTTAGAAACATTTTGGGGGTTCTAGTCTTCTCAAAAGACTAACTATAGTTCCTTAAGAGGAAGCTTAAAGGAGGTGCGTCGAAGAAGAGGTAATCTCTTCTACCGATTCTTTCAAGTTTCTTTCTTCTTAAACATCCTCTTCTTTAGTTGTTTCATTGTAAAGTAATAAAATAAGTATCAATAATATACTGATATGATATTATAAATATGAAACAACCCCATTTCACCTTCTATCCACCCTACAGAAAAGAAAATCACCACGCGTGCGTACGTATGGAATACCGTCTCCACGCCATGGTGTAATCAGTTTTTCCACCACCACCTTACTTGGATGGGTATAATGGTGTAAAGAATAACTGTATATGGTTATTATAACATCATACTGATTCTAAGATATTATATCATCAACTAAAATTCTATTCAATAATTATGGGAATGATGTCATCGCTCGTGCGTACGTACGGACTACTGTCTCCACGAACGCGATGAGATTCATTTTCCATGATTAACCATTCAAGTATGATTATAAAGTATATATAATAAATAATCATGAATTATATTACATAATAATGATACTGGATTTATTTACATATATGTTTCATTTACTTAATTCCATTCAATTCAATAACGAAATGAAAACAGCGTTCATGCGTACGTACAACCTACCGTCTCCATGAACGGTGTATTTAATTCCATTTATCGATCTATCATATATATTTATATGGTGAATATATATTATATATTAATGATTTTATACATTATGGAAATTATTAAATCATGATATAAGTAATAATATCAAGTATTACAAATTGAAACTCAAATGATAAATGAAACGATTTTACCCAAAACACTACTTTAACAAGAAATCTACAAAATAATGGGTAATATAAAGTCATAAGTGAACAATATATGATATCATAACATTGAATATGATTCTTTAATAAGTAGATGACATTATTTAAATCATTATACATGAGTTTTGGATACATATGAATCATATCGGACATAAGGTAAGGGATAATTTTGCAAATCTCATTTGTATCCGAGATTGATTATGCGTAAGTATTTACTAGGGTTATATTTTTAACACATTTCCATAAAAATGTTTTCCATAATGTGTTTGATATTATTACATGTATTTTTAAAGTCATGTTTACCCCTCTTTGACTTTTACTTCATTTTATGGATGGAATCTTACTTTTGTTTACCATATGTTGTACTTTTTTGTCTTTTCCGTTAAAAGTACGAGGAGAATGTTTTTTAAACTTATACGGCATGAACATATTTTTACGGTTTCATAACACCTTATTTTCATGAAGCTTACTCTACAAGATTTGATGACTATTTTCAAAAAAATCCTTTTTTTTAAAATTTCATGGCATTTTGTGAAAAGAAAATGATTTTGAAGAAGAAAGGATATTTTCCTCAAGAATTCATTTCAAGTGTTTTATCAAATCCATTTTCCTTCTAAGATGACATTATTTGATATTTGTATGTTTCAAGTATAATGTCTCTATGATTTACATGGTTTCACATTTCTTATAATGAAATGATATCCATTTGTTTCAAATGTATTATGTTATGATGGGATGATGTTTATGAAACCCATTTTATTATTTGTGTTATGGTGAATGATTTATGTTTATATTGTGGCACATGTAAGAATGATTTCATTATGATATGGGTGTGACCTATATCTCCCTCCAATGCATTGGGTAAAAATTTATATCTCATGAGATAAACATGGCTGGAATGACATGTTAATCTGGTTCAGTGATACAGGACTGGAACGAGGAGTGAACTCGATTCATTAAGGGACTTTGGACACTAGGATGGTCTTGGAAGAAATTCCTTGATTACAATGGATATAATATCAAGTGCTTAATGGTTTTCCACAATTACATGTTTTATTCCCATGCTCTTTTATCATGATTGATTTTCCATTATGATCTATGCCTTATGTACTTCCATATTTTACGTCATTGCTCATGATTTTGATTTTTAAACATTACGTTCAGGTTTTTAAGTTCAAATGTAAATAGTTTGTTTTATTTTCTCCATGCTTACCCTTACTGAGCATTTGAGCTCACCCTTTATATGTTTTCTTTTCCCCAGGATATAAATAAAAGTTTTAGGTAAGAAAACAAAAGGGGAAGATCTTTGTGGGAGATGTTGAAGATCTTTCACCATGATTAGAAGATTATGTTCCGAGTTTCCAAAGACACTAAACTTTTACGATCCTTGAGTGTTGGTTTTTATTATGTATTAAGTATTCTGAAAAAGTAAGTTAATGTCCATGTACATCAAGATTTTGGTCCCTACATTCCAAACTTATTCTCATGGATTTAATACAATTTTATTCATAAGTATAGCGACCCAAAAATTTCAGACCTAAATTTTAAATCATATTAGATGTATATTAATTAAATATCAGTACGATACCCACTAGAAATATAAAGGTTTAGTGTATTTAGAAACTAAGATATAAAAAAACAGGTTAATGAAATATCTATATCATCTCCCACTTAGTTATTCGCAACTATAATCCTATTTAGGAATAGCATACTTAATTCATTTCATCGCATCCTGGGGGAATAGAACAATAATAAATTGTGAGGTTATATGATCATTTTGGGTAAACAAGGGATATATCAATCAATGATAATATGTAAGAATTTAATGAGAACAAGGGTCTGAGAACCTGAGATTAAAATTTTAATTTCAGACCCAGTAATTAATATAATCATGTAGCAACACATAAATAATAGAAGTTCATAAGAAACAAATATAAATACAAACAAAGAACAGTTCCCATTAAAGAATAACATTAGCATTATTTCTAGTCATAAAAGATTATTATTATTTGTGTAATAACCATAATCATATAAATATTATGTAAAGTATACCAATCATTAAATCCATATAATGTTAGTATTGTAATAAGAACCCATTTACATGATTTTGGACTGGGACAACCTCTAATGTACCCACATTTGGGCCTGGGATAACGTCCCATATACCATTAGAGCTCATAAAATAGAAATCCTTTCCCAATTTAGGGGTGTTATATAATAGACCCACTCATCACAAAATCATAATCCATCCATTTGTATAATTTAATATCCAAAAGTGTTTTATCATTTTTTTGATTGATTATCCCATGAAAAAAAATATAGATCACAAATATTTCATCATTATAATCTAAGAACATCCAAATAAAGAATAAATATGGTTAAACATTATCATATTCCAATTAAAAATTAATAATCATAAATTTATTTTGATATAGATAAAAGTACATTTTAAATATCCTTGGAATAATTCTTATATAAATTACCCTATTTATTTTTAAATCACATTATTAAAATCTATATATTTCTTAAATAATAGAAGAAAAATATTATTTAAAAATAATCATATAAAATTTTTATAGAATATTAATAGAAAATATTAGTCATTGTGGTAGGAAAAATCTTTCTTTCAGTGATTAATAAAACAAAAAATCCCATCACATTTCTAGTAAAAAGTCAAAACTATATATTTTATAAAAAACAAGAATAATTTTTAATCATTTTTATATAAATTCATTCATGGGTAAAAATGAATTGATCAAATATTTGGATAATCGTAAAAGAATTATTGATTTTTTTTTAAATATGGATATACATGAAATTGATCTTCAGTGAAAGAGAGAAGTAATATAAATTTTCCTTAAAAATATTATTTTTTCCCTTAATAATATAATTAGAAAAAATTCATGTAAAACATTTAATCACCATAAATAACCCTAGGTGACTAAAATTAAAATGATATTGGAGAGATAAATAATTAATTTTCATCATCAGAATTTTAATCTTAAACAATCCCAGTAAAAATGAGATTCTAATGTAAAACCGTTGCATAAGATTTGGATTTCTTAGTATAAAGTATAAAATCATCTTTGGGAGAGAGGTCTATTTAGTATAACCTATTATATTGAAACATTCATCTTAAGAGAATAAAAGGTTCTCTTATATGTAGGTAAGTAATGTATAATTATTTTGGATAAGGGAATAAGCTTTCTAGAAGGTTTAAATTGTGATAATAAGTAAAAAGAAGTTGTTCCATTTTATTATTGATAGGGGTGTTGACGCCTTCCATAGTATCAGTATAAAATTCATAATGGAATCAACACAAAAAATGTGGGTATTATTTTCACTGTAAAAAAGGAAGGAAAGGTGGATGAAACACATGTATCACATGATCTTCCAAAATTAATGAAATCTCATGACCTTAAGAAGGTCACTAGAATGAGTCTTTTATAGTGAATTACCCACATGAGATCACATAGACCTAATTTGACAAGACTTCATATTACCATGATGTCATCTAAGACTCTACCAGATTGATTGAAAACTTCCATATAAGATACCACAAGTCAGGATACAATTCAAACTATTATAATCTAACATAAATCCAAATATCCTTCTCAAAAAGGAGAAATATTTTAAAAATAATGGAGTATATTACAGTTATAACTATTAATGTGATACGTCCATATGGATTACAAGACATTGTGGAAATATTAATGACACACCTACCTAGTCATGAAAGAGCCCAGTGGCATGTCTCACTCATCACATGAAGGGTGTTGGGCATGTATAGGTAGTCATGTGTTACACCACCATATCAATAGAGAGTCCATAGGAACTGACCATTATAATTCCCATGCATCACTACAAAATCCTTTACTGGTCACACGATGAATCACTAATGGGGTGAGTGATTGTATTCAAAAACATTTTCAAAAATTCAAAAGACTCCCATCACCTGTAAAATAAATGAGGGAATAAAATTGGTAGTGAAGTGAGATTCTTATAGAATATGGTACAATAATCATCATGTGAAAGGGTTCATGCACCTCAAGAAAAAACCATTGATCCCATGGCCCCCCTTAATAGGTTATTGAAATCACGTGAAATACCCCTACCTAGAAAACATAGAGTCATTCTATGTCTAAGAAAAGTCACATTAGATCACATGAAATCCATTCAATAGGTGTTTCATATCAAAAAAATCCTTTTGACATGTTAGAAAAACCTTCTAAAATCCATATGTAATGTCCAAATGATTAGGAAATAACCTATTCATTGGAAAAAAATCCAATAAATGTGGTGTGGAAAGGATGGCCTTGCAGTTTTTAAAAAACTGGTGTTGTACCCTCAACATCCCGTAGCTAGATCATGTGAAATGTGTATAAACAACTCCCTCTAACAACTCTATATTGTATTAATTATATAATCACCACATAATGTAGTGTATAGTAGGGTGGTGACTTCGATAAATTTCCCCTCATCACAAAAAAAATCATCTTTGGATCCACACACTGATGAACCTAGGAATAGGAACATAATACTATAAGAGGCCAATTTCATGATTACAAGGTCTTCCTATAGGTAATTTATTAGGGAATGACCAAAGGGATTATGCAACATGCATAACTAATCCATGTGATCAATTGAGTTCTTGGAATGGACTTCAAGCGTGCATGCTGGATTATGTGAAGGATATCCCACATATCTCATAGATCACATGAGGTTGAAAAATTTCATAGTTAACAAATATAAAGAAATATATAGTAGAAGCTAAAATAAATAATAATTAACAGATAATTAAGAGATGGAAAATACAATGATCCTCATGAACATCTCATGAATCGCCCAGGTCATGTAACAGCATAGGGACATATCACCTAGATCATGTGACGACTTGGCATGCTATTTAGATCATACGATTTCCATAGGAAATGTCAGTAAATGTCATGAATTCCTTTAGAGCTTACCAACCAAATCTTGTGAATCCCTCTAATATCATAATCCATACCATGATATGTCCTTTTATTATTTATTCCCAATCATATGGTGGCAACTTGGAATGCTAGATTGGTCTCACAATAGGAATTGGTCATGATAGTCAAAATCCTTTGATACACACTAGAAATGTTATCCAAGTCATGTAGAACCCTCAAAACATGTCATTCTAGATCATATTAAAATATCTAATAATGATAGTAGAGATCATGCGATGGCATCTAGGATAAGTAATCAAGTTCCTATGATGTCCTCTGGACAAGTCCTACTTTCTCATGCAATGACCTCTAGAAAGGCTATCCAAAATATGCAACATCCCTCAAACAATCCAACTAGATCATACCATATTCATTAGATTTGTTCATGATTAAACCATACATGAATTTTAAATTATATAATATGTTTGGTAGATAATAAAGTCATTTTAGGCATACAGTAAAGTAGATTAGGTAGACAACGATGAATATACAAGAAGGTTACATAGGATGTGATTACCTTGTTCAATGAACATACAAGGGAAACATCATAGTGTAATACATGATCAGAATCATGATATTAATGAATCCATATAAAAAAAATACTTAGTATGTAATCCATGATTAGTGGCATGATATGGATATGTACATACTTGGGAAACCTCAGTGTATAAGCCCTGATTAGTAGCATAGTATGTCATATACTCCATATTAGGGAAACCTAAGTGTGTAATCCCCAATAAACTGATCTATGAAAACACTAATTCCTTTTTTAATAGGGTATATAGGACACCTTCATAAGTCTCAATCTTAGATGGTCATCCATTTTAGTGTAACTTCCCTGTCACTAAAATTTTAACCATCAGTTCCCAATCATTCCCATGGGACAGTCATTCGTCCAAATTAATTAGGAGATCAAGAAATCAACTAAACTACATGACCTCTGATATGTAGGATTCCATCCGAAGTCCATATCTCCATATTAAACATCCTAAGGTATATACCAATACATAAGTATGAAATCCATATGCAGTGATAATTATTACAATCTATCCAATGATTCAAAAAATGAGCATGTATAATGTGGGATTAGGCAGTTTCAATGGTCATATCATTCAAATTATGAATATCTACTAATCTGGGCAGCATTATTGAGTATTCTACAATCAATGTAATGATATGACTGCCCCTATATAATGGAATCCACCATAGGAATGGTCCCAAGGGTGTGACTGAACTATGATGACATTGATTCATTATATGACCATGACAATTAAGATTCCTCCCCAAGGGTCATGATCAAATACATGGTTCATTAGTCCCAAAGAGTATTTCATTTCCACCTGATATGAAACTATGTTGTCTTAATTAAATATATATGTTTTGATTTTTTTGTGATAAAACAAGATACCTAGGATATCTTATAATGGTTCAATATCTTCCATGTCATGTTAATATCCTCCCAACGTGGTAGAAATTGTTTATGTTCCAAGGTGTATTTATTGAATATATAAGTATATACCCATTAGGATAAATGGATTAAGAACATCATATACATATAGATGGCCTTGAAAAAAATATTCCCTTTATATATAAAGGGTTTCAACCTATGATAATTTTTGGATGAAATATTATATATTAAAATCAGGAAGATATTTAAGAATATATCTAAAAAAATTATGTGATCCTTAGGATAGGGAACTATTCCCCTCAAATGGGTGTGATGAGCTTGACCCCCCGTACTCTTAACTAATGTGAGTTCCTATGTTTGATTGGATCTAAAACCCCAATTTCCCACCTCAATCTGGAATTATGTTTTGTTCCCTATTATAGATATGGTAAAAATAGGGATTTTCTATGGAAAGTAATCAAAAATAGTGAACCTAATGCAAAGGATTGTAAATACATAACCCCACCCCAACAATTAAAGAATTAGAATGTTTTTTCCACAACATGATGTATATATTTCTTGACTAAACATGAATGGGGAATCCAAAATGAATTTCTAAAATAATAGAATGATCAATTTACCTTATGCTGGGATATGTTGTTTGTATATCCTACAAAAAACAAGAAAAACCTGAAATGAATATTACATATGGTTCCCTATACTAGTTGTTCTCATGAAATAAGTCCATCAATGATTTTACAAGTCCAAACATGCCGAATGGAGAGATATGGAATTACATGAAAATTGAGTTACTGATGTAGTTTGGAGTAATTTCATATCACACCTATGATGATGCACCAATTGGATACCTTACTCCCTATTTTATTCATGATTGTAGATACTAATCTAAATAACAACACCCTAATGTGATATGAAATTATAAAATTTCTGTTCTGGAAAATAAGATAAGACTATAAAACCTAGGGTACTAACAATAACCTCATCCACCTGAAATCTTCAACGTTTTTTGGTAAATGAAATTGTTTGGGAATACCATAGACATCGCACGATCATGACCCTTATTCATTCCCATGACTGTATTTATTTGTTGAAAATAATGATTCTATATCATCCATAGAATGCTGTAGTAAATCAAGTGGAAATCACAATTAACACTAATAATTTCATGTTCTTATCCTTTGATCAAGACAATCACCAGATTTAGTATTTGATGATGAAGGAAAAAAGAGTCCAAAATGGATCCCTTATAGTTTAGGGGATACTGAGGTGTAATATTATCATCCAACATTCCCTGTTTCATCCCTCTATTTCCATTTAGTGGATTGCTATGTGTAACACCCACCACACTACATCCTATGATACCCATGAATTGGAAATAAGAATGAAACATTGGTTGTAGAATGCTCTATATTATCATGAGTGAGATCATATCCCTACTCCCCCTGATGATGTCTCTCAAAATAATTTGGCATTAACTAGTGAGTAGTCTTATATCCCTAATAATTCAAAAAAAGTTTGCAGGCATATTTCTACATCCTGAATGTGGGTGCCACATATCTCCACCCAAGTGCATGAATCCCATCAACATTTTCCATTGGAACAAAGAGTAAATAATTCGTCTCATATTCCCACATCAATTGAACACATCTTATTGTATATTCTAGAGATATAAAATGTGAAGGGTTAAATTTAAGCACACTCTTTTAAAAAGTATCATTAAATCTTATAAATATATGATGATAACCATCATAGTATTCTCTAATTAGTAAATATATTGTGAAATGTGATTATTCTTTTACCTATGTCCCAAGGAACAAAACACTATGGTTTGTATGAACAAGTGGTTAATTTGGATAAAGTGAACATTATTTCTCTAGTATTGGAGTATTATCAGAATATTCCAATAAAGGATGAGGAACCATACTAGGTTAATATTCTGATTCCAACCTGGGCTTAGTATGTGAGAGCGGGAGATGCCCTAGGATATGCTCATATTCCTATCAATGATGACCAGTGGAATACTCCACAGGATTAGGATTGGGATTATATCCCCATTCTGGCCCAGTGTCACAAAGTGAGAGGGGAACATGCCTTAGGATATGGGTGAATTCCCATCAAAAATTACAAATTAAATATTCTAAAGGCCTAGGATTAGACCCGTATCCCCATTCTGGCTGGGGATCACTATCTGAGAGTGGAAAACACCTCGGGGAAGGCTCATATTCATGTTAACCAATAAACAATGTATATTATTATAGATCATATAATCTATAATCATCTCCCTAGTTCCTCTGATTAATGACTACGTCATCATATTTCTAAGGATATATATGATGAGGCTCATATTCCTTCTCCCATTCTCGAGTTCTGTCAACATATTGGAATGTGGAATTCATATTCAGACTCAAATCATATTTCTATTCCAACCTAGGCTGACCATATAAGAGAGGATAATGCCTCAGTACATGCCCATGTTCCTGTTAGTAATGAATAGAGATATACACTAAAGGATCATGATCATTCTCATATCTCCATTATGACTAAGGATCACTAAGTGAGAGAGGAACATGCCTTGTGGTAGGCTAATATTCTTTGCAAATATAAATAATATCAATTGAATATTTTTTGGTTCTTCTAAGTATTATGATCATATTACAACATCACTAACAGGTTTTCAACAAATTCCGTTAGCCTTTATACAATAGGTTCATATCCCTGCAGAAATTTGTAAGTCAAGTATTCATATTTAGACCATGACACAAAACTAGTGTCCAATCCATTATTTGATCATTTTATGAGTTCATGAGGTTTTTTAATAAAAATTATTGACAAACCATGTGTTTTTTAACTCTTAAGATTAAGTATAATTCCATTATTATCATTAAAGTCCAACCCCTATGGTTGTGTGGAGATAGACTGTAGGGACTTGAAGCACCTGAATACATTGTTAATTACCCAGAGTAGGGGACAAATTATAAATATATAATAACCTGAACCATTCTAACTATAATGGTGTATTATATTATAAGTATAGGGTCAAAACCATTAAGATTGTAGAATACAGAGATAAACACTCTTAATTAAAGGTTAGGTGGATCCAATTTTTGTTTTATTAAATTAATGATTCAATTAAAATAAATGAAGTCGAACAGAGAAATATAAAAAAGGGGAACCAGTTTCTAGAAATATTTTTTCTAAATAAATTAATTCAACATCACTTCAATATCAATTTTATCGAATAGTTGTGAATCCAAAAAATTTCATTGATATGAGAAATGGTAATTCCCTATCCAACTACCCAAGAATCACAATTCATCATATATAGATAAATAAAATTAGCAAAAGTTAATTAAATTTATATTTGAAAAAAAGTGTAATTCCATTCAATTTTCATGATAAATCATCTCAATATATTGGGGTTCATTAATTAATGATGTCATATATCTAATGTATTGGAGATGAATAAAATAAACTTGCATGAAAAACATGAAACATTAGAAAAAATCATCTTTACGAGTGAAATAAAATAAATCAATGATGGTTTACACACCCTTTAACAAATTTTGATCACCCTATGGGTTTTATCCAACAACAGTAAAGTTATCTTTAATGATGATTAATCCCAAATCCATATTTAAGAGATTTATAAGTTAAGAAAGATAATTAAATATAGGTTTAAAAGAGATTCAGATTAAAACTATCAAGAATAAAATTATTAAAAAAATGAATGAAATGAAAAAATGAAACAAAAACCTATATATGATGAAATTTTGGTTGGAACCTTGTGACAACCTCTTAGTAGTCGATCCGCTTCATGTAAAATTTAGTTCATAAATCCCATGATGTGTAAATTCTTATTCCTACTTCGGAAGCTTAATTTTTACATGTATAATTAATTTTTTCGTCTAGAATCTCTCTTTTCTTATTAGATTCAATCATCAATATCAGATTCAATGTAATTTTATGTTGTCATGCCACACCTCTTCCGGGACTAGCATAGAGTACCCTTATGTTCCTCACTTCTCATGTTTTCCTTAATATTGTTCAAAATTTCCATCCTATATAATAATTCCCAAATCATTAATATAAATCATGAATTTTATATTAAATAAATTAATTCCCATTGGAAACAAATATAAAAACCCATCAAAATATGTATATAAAAAAGTTATATTATGACCCTAATACTGACATCGTTCATGGTCAACATCACAATAGTGATATATCCCATGAATAATGAAATCCAACCTTTCGCAAAAACCTCTATATAGAGAGGTGTTGAAAACTCAGACGCCTTTGAATAGAGAGGTTCTCAAAACATGTGGGTAAACATCATATAGTTCCCCCATCAACTTTAAGAAACTCCACTCCATTCAGTAGGTGACCCCAAGAAGAACCTTCAATGGCCAGACAATATAGAGGCACAAACATCTAATGAAAATGAACATGACATTGAAATATAGAAAATTTGTCTTGAAATAACTTCCATACCATGTTCGAGACCCTTGACACTTCTTTCTATGAGATTCCATATTAGATATAAAAAAAGATCATGCCTTATCTAAACCATGATATGTGTGGAAATCATCAGTTAAAAAATGATAGAAATCTCCCTTAACTAGGACATGAGAATCAACATCAACCATCAATATAATTTGTTGTCATCTAGATGTTGTCACCATTTCCACAGTTTGGAATTGATGAATGAATGATCATGAAAAACACATACATAGTGTTTTTCTCCACTTCATGAAAGCTCTCTACCAACTGATTTGTAGAGCATCTCAAATTGTGAAAATCTAAAGATAGGTGAAATATGTCTCAATTCACATCATTATGTCCCTTAAAAAATAGAACCCCTTAGGTATGGCATCCAATAATTTCATTGACTCCGATGAAATAATATAACTAAGAAATGTGCGAGCCAATTTTTCACTAAAATAGAATGCCCCCTCTTCAATGCTAAAAATTAATTATGAATGGATGGAGAGGATATCCAAAAAATAATTAAACTTGGACCCTCAAAACAATCAGAATTCATTTTGGACATGGATGAAAAAGCTGGGACCAACTTGATTAATTTCCATATAAACTAACTCCCATCATGGGATTCCTTTGAAACAAGCTCCAACATGAACATAGTCGCATCACATAAAATAGAACACTATAATATATTCTATAAAAGTTGATTGGGAGAAACACAACCAATCAGGCATAGAGAATATCTACCATATACTCCACCCCCCATATCATGAATTCTTGAGCGGATTTATGACATATCTATAACCTATTCAATAAAACCCCATCCCACTATTTTGGGGAAATAATATCTCAATCACCATCACCAGATTCATCATCACTCAATTAGGTCATGGAGAAATCAATCTTTGTTCCATATCAACACCATCATACTAGTATTGTGGAATTTATATCTCAATGTACACCCCATGAGTAATTAAATACCCAAAAGGAATCATTTTATCTTCAAAAAAAAGATTAGTCAATGACAATTGTATTCTTTAATGGGCCCCATGTCACCTAGATAGGGATATTTTATTCATTATAATCATAGTAGATGAAATAATCCTTCTCCAGGTTGGGTGGTAAATATCGACTGTTGACATCTCAATAGTTCCTCCCACTATAGAAAAAACCTCTCTTATTCTAGGTCCATTTGCCCATTATGTCCAAAAACTACATCAAATTCAATACTCACCAACAAATATGGGAGGAGAATATAATGATGTAAATCAAAACCCACTATGGTTGAAATAAATAATTATCTTAATATGTGAAAGAGTTTTAGGAATTACCATAATACAAAAAGTGAATAATAAATGGTTATGTCGAATGTAATAGGAAAACAACAATTTCATAATACATCAAATTAAATGTCATCATTGTCAACACAATTAATAATGCAGATCAAGTTATATATGAAAGGTAAAATATATGGAAAATAAATCTTGGGAGTAGGATATGGATGCAACCAATATGAATGAATTTACCCTGAAACATTGGAGGCTCTAAAACATATAAACATTGTATATTGATTTCCACATATATAGAGAAAAACATCCAAGGATAAAGGGAGAGACTTGGATACATCCTAAATATCTCATAGAATAACTAAAAATTAATAAATTGAGGAACATTTTGTCTTAGTTTAAATGTGATATAAAAACACTTATAAAAAATAAATAAGGAGCAATATAGGGGAAAAATTCTCATGGGGTCTCATATTCATGAAGAGATAAATATTATTCCTTTGAGAGCCAATCATACTATAAGAGGAGAATCTGAGTTATAGAATGCCTCTAGATCTAAGAATCCAATCTATATTAATGAATAAGTTTATAAGGATCTTGACTTCTTTATATAAAGTAGACTAGAAATACCATTATAGGGCAATCATTCCATCTTCCTGAGAATTCAGAATTTTTGGGAGATGAAAATATGACCACCTCATTAGGCCCTAACAACCCCTATATATGGGAGGCAGTTGAAACAATAGTACCATTGGAATCTCACAACTCCATCATGTCCCTGCTTACTCGAATATAAGTTATAGAGAGGTTATGCACACCTATGAAACTTGGGAAGAAGGTATATTCTAAATTAGGGGATAAAACATCACCTATACCCATTTTTGAAAATCATGTGTTCTTAACCACTGATGGAACAAGAGACCGAAACCAACATCTCACACACTTCATGTCTCTATGTGGTCTGATGATGGGGCCTCGAGATCAAAAGTTTGAATCCATGATAGGGTGTTCTTTTACAGACTAAGTTAGGGGCATCCTTTATTTCTTACGAAATCCTTCTAGTAGAAACCATTGTAGGATGAATAGAATATTGTAATAAAATACATTATCAGTTCAGTTCCACACTTAGGATGATGAAAATTTTTGACTCGGCGAACTCCATAAAATGTAAAAAGGAATGGTTTTCTAACATCATATCTAAATGGAATGGATTTACATATTTTATCAACATCCCACTCTCGTAGGAACAATTATAATAACTCTATGATAAATATATATATGATAATTTGCAATGGCCTATTATTTCAATGAAATATAAAAGTAGATTGTGAGTGTTTATATATAAGGAACAACATCTAGAGTACACCATTATGCAAACCCAAGAAAAATCTCAACACATGCCCATAGTATATGGAAAAAGAATCAGAAAGATTGAAACCATTTCTATTAACAAAGAACTAGTAGAATTTCACATTCATGAACCTTTGAAGGTCTTAAATCACTCAGGGAATCCTATTGTGATGAATCAATAACAAAATCACCCTTCAATGAAAGAAAAAAGAGACAAGGATGGCCCATGATTTACGAAATGAACGAATAAATCACAATCCTTTAACAACGAAAAAGTCCTCAGTTATTTCGTGGATGTTATGGGAAAAAACCTACTCATGATACAACATCCTAGGGATCCCAATGAGGTCATCCCACTTTATAGTCCAACTACTTACTATCATATATATATAGATGGGTCACAACATATGTGATTTATTTATCTTCAATTATTTCCTCCAAATAATTGTAGATTCCAAAAAAGTGATGTTGTATAACTCCATAGAGTAAGTTTCTTTCATAACCATCCCCCTGTAGAATAAGAATGTGAATGTGGAAAATTTTCGTCCATGTAGGGGCATATGTTAATCAAATTGATGACTCAAAAGACAGTTAGATGAGAACATGCCACCTTGAGGGTACTTCTCAGTAGAACCATAATTTCTCTATTTCCTAGGGATGAGACATTAGCTGTGCCTCTGGAAGGTTAATGTGATGATCATACACAAGAAAAGAAAAAAGAGGATTAGCCATATTATGCACCCAAAAATGATATGAGTAATGTTGATTTCATCCCAACAAAATCCAAATCATAGACACAACCTCACCAAATGGAACCCTCAATGGAAGAAGAGCCCGTCGTGGTTATGTTAATGTAATACACTTTGAAGGACCCTTATATGATGATGAATTTTCTAGCATGTATCAGTTCCCCATACGTAACTAGGGAAAAGGAGGCCATATGCATTAGAACTGAGGATACATGGGACACCACAAGCATTATCGGACCCAATATTATTGTTATGTCCCTAGAGAAGATATATATTCAGCTAATACCCATGGGAAATAACAACATGATGACAAAAATAGACATGGAGGTATTCAAGAACCCTTAAGTATTTTTCTGTCCATATTCATATTACATGACCGACTAGAGTGGGTGAGATTAAATTTTAATCCCAAACAATAGGGAAGAGAAATGTGACCTACACCACAATAATCAGATGCTCCCTTGAACTCTTCACATGAAATAGACCCATATACCTCAAATACCTCATCATAAGAGCTGTATAATGAGGAGAAAATACAACTTAGAAAGTGAAAAACACTGGATGAAAATTGTGATTTTCTAAAATTTTTGGTGGTTTTTTCAACTAAGATCTCAATAATGGATTCACTCCATCATTAAAAATAATTTAAGGAGGAACTCGTTAAATCAAAACCCCATAGACCACTAAATTTTGAGCTAGATATTATTGTAGGTGAGTACTATTAAGTATAGACATTGCTAGTAGAGTACCACATATCCATATCATTCATAGATGAGGATCAAGAATGGTTCATCCATGGGAACATCATGCCCCTATATATTTATCATGGACTCAATAATGTCAATTGTTGAAGGGTACTAATTGAAAATTTTTATGGGATTAGCCTCACCCTGATTCCGACCATTTAAAATCTTTGATGTAGTGAATAAAACTTATCTAACACAAAGATGCCCCTTCATGGGTATGATAAGTTTTAGAAAATAATTATTGGGATGATCATGTTCAATGCACAGTTTTGGGATATTACATCTAACATCAACATAATAGTTATCTATAAAGACATTGCCTATAATGATCTACTCCGAAGTCCATGCCTAAATATCTATGTGGCGGTACCCTCAACATTTCATTAGTTTTTGTAATTCCCCATTCATGGAAATTTCAACATTATTCATGGTGATGGTGCATGTTTTGATAACTAACAATCCACATATGTTTAGTTATGTTTCTATAATATAGAAGGAAACTACAAATGGTAGATGATGATATACATGTTTCATCACACAAATTCATGGGGTGCTTCCTTGAAAATCCCTAGAACATGCTCGATATTGTATATGTTCTCCAAATTAATCTAGTCGAGGAAATAGAATTGATCCCAGATATCTAATCCCATTTTATCACTAGTGGCAATAAAAAATTATCATTAGAATCTATATGTATTGACACTGACAATAGGAGATGATAATGTATTTTCTTATGGAATCTCTATCCTAGACTATAATATTGATACCCCTAGATTTATAACATCATATAAAACTACTTCTACCTAATCATAGTTGGAAAAAGAAGATCATGACGTCATAAACACCCATCCTACATTATAGGAAGCTGTCTACACCCTAATTGAGGAGCTTGGGTGGGTAAAACTAGGAATATAGGAAAACTTATAGCCTACACTAATTAGTGTCACAATGTATCTCAATAAGAAATAGATGTAAATTTAATTTACAAAGAAACCCAAATATGTGTCCTTTATGAACTACAAATAAATTTCTAGACTGAATCTCGATGCAAATATGCACCATTGTCTCTTACCAAATGACCATCAAGGTTTCATCCATGTAGCCTAGAGGATACAACTCACTCATGTGACATTTTTAGAGGAAATTGATTACAAATTGATAAATTCCAAAATTAAAAAGATATTACATACCAAATATGTCTTGGAAACATTGTTCCCATCAAGAAAAATAATGGTAATATTATATTTTTCATTGATATGAGAGAAAATAATTGATATTTAGCATAAAATAACATCCTTTTATCGATCAAAAAACACTTGATTGATGAAAAAATTTTCATTGAAGAAATTTTCTTCATGGAGGGTTATTAAGGGTAAAATAAGGTAAATATGGCCCCTGAAGAAGAGGATGATACTACATTCATGGAACCCCTTGAGAATTTTTTATCTCAGGTCATACCCTTTTTCTTAATGAATACTGGAACATATTTTCAATTCACTATTCATCATATCTTCACTAAAATATTAGGAATAATTTAAAAATCATATGTTGAGGATCTGGTAATCAAATCTTGGAATAATTGTGAACAATTCATATATATCCAATTAGTATTCAACAAGATTTGGAAACACAGTTTGAAGATGCATCCACTAAATTGAACTTTTTGGGTAACATTAGGGAAGTTACATGGCATTGTGGAAGATGAATTTGGCATTTAGTTTGAAAAATAAAATTCATTTTTTCTTCCAGATATGTCAAATCCATAAATATAAACTAAATGAGGGGATCTTGGGGAACCTCAAATATATTAATCATTTCATATCCATCATGGTGGTAAAATCCCTTCCATTCACCCAACTAATGAAAATAGGAATCACCTGTCAAGGGGATTATTACTGAAAATAATCCTTCAATAGTCTCATGTAGTATCCATTGTACCCACCAGTCCTGATAATATTGTTGTAATGAAAGACACTCATATAATATGGGCTATAATAGGTCACCCACAAGATACCTACTTCATAATGAAAACGGATGTTGGGAGTGAACATAATATATATTACAAATATCAATGATGCTAGGTACTAAAACTCGATATTATTATGTCAAGAACTTACCATACTTATCTATATATTGTAGAAGCTAAGGAATTACCTATAGTACACTGAGCCCACCTGGTCGCTTATATTGGTTCACTCATGTAAAACAATGGCTACCCTATCCGGATTTGGTGTTAGGTATGATGGAAAGTCATTATTAAACAACAAAAAATCCAGTTCATGTCACAAAAGTCTATGAATGGGTTTCCCTAGATGATTTCATTATAGAACTCCCCGATCTAGATAGCACAAAAGTCGATTCCAAGGATATATTCAATGATAATTTATATTACCATGAAACTCCATGAACATGTGATATGTATTTTTATGTATCCCACATAAAACCATATCATCATGAGACTAGAAACCCTAAAACTCAATTGTCTAGGATTAGGGATTGTGTTTGTTTCTTCAGAAAAGGAAATTTTAACCTACTCAATCCCAACATCTAAAGGCTTAAAAAATATTGGGGCCAAATTCCATGCCATAGTAACAAACTTCAAAATATCCTTAAAACATCAAATAGCCTTCCTAAGATCATAGGGGATTTAGATCTATTGATAAAGTAGCTAATTGGTGAATAATCAATAAAAAATAAAGAATTTGGACCCTCTCACTGGCTACATCAGGGGAATAATGGAAGTGTTCCATTTTGATCCCACTTTTCATCACGATCTCTGATAATAAAATTCCTATTTTGATGCATTGACTAATGCAACCACATTTTGGGATGGTGCAGATGAGTAGGAAGTTATCTTCTATATCAAACATCTAAGGATAGTGTCATCAATCACCGTCTGTGATATGGATGAAATCATTCAGGTCACAATCATACCATAAAATGATTTACTAATATCCACCCATGGATGGATGGAGCACATAATCAAGTATCACCAAAATGGGAACCTCCTGACAGACCGAGTAGGTAGGGAATAAATTTTACAATGAGCATTAAATGTTACCATAAAATATGGTTTAAATAAGGAAAAAATAATTCTAAAAGTGAAGCATTGATGGAATCCTCTATAAATTTCCATATGAAGGAAAAATTTTCACATTAATGGATGAATTTAACACATTATTTTATGGTTCCCATTAGTTTCGGACAAGGATCTCCCTCTAAATCAAGAGGCCATGTTAATACTAAAAAACCATGACACATGGGTGTGTGGAATTCACCAGGAAATTTCATACATACCAGATACAAAAAATATACATTCATCAGCCCCCAAAATTTATACATACTTCAAAATATTTTTGAACAATTTTTCTATGGGTAATGGATCTTTTAGGGACATATCCCCCATCCCCAGTTAAGTAGTCCATATATATCCTTACTACTACCAAATTCATCTCTAAAAGTGTTGAGGAAATACCCATAAAATAGGTCGGGATGAATAACATCATAAGCATCATAATGTCCCATATCATTATCAGTTTTAGATTCCCCCACATGATATTTATGGACAATTCCTATAACATCATTTCATTGATGATTTTAAAATTGTAAAAAGAGGACAACATAGAGTCTAATCACCCATCATGCTATCTTGTAGTAGGAAATGGATAGATAGAGTCCTTTAATAAGTTGTTGTAAAATAAAATCCAAATGATTGTGAATAAGGAAAAAAATTAATTATTGAAAAATCTCCTCCATGGTTTACATTCATACCATACCAGCATGCGTACTACTACACAAGTAATTCCATACCCACCAGATTACATAATTGAGGAAGTGTTGACCATATTTGTCCAGATACCTTCACTCTGAATACCCATCTATGTAAAAATCATAAATGATGATAAACTGAAAAGGTTCATGGGTGAATTAGAGAGGCTCGATGGGAATAGGTTATACACAGTACACATCCTCAACATCCATCTGAATCAGATCCAATGAGAATTCAATAAAAAGTTTTACCTTAATTATTTCCTCTAAGGAGATATGTTGTTGGATCATAAAACCCCAATGATATAAGGTTTGAAAAATTTGATGGTGGAACCCAAATGGGAAGGGACATATATCATATATAAGGCCAATCATAATGGATCATACACATTGGACACAATGGACAGAGAGAATATCACACCCCCAAAAAATGTGAGGTTTATTATTAAATATATTTCATCGCTTTAATCAAGTGCCATACACCCTTGAAGAATAATTTTAAATATTATTGTGCTTGGAATGCTGACCACATGACATAAAACTATATGAAACCAGTAAAAGAAGTACGATATTAAATATTATAGTGCCTCTCATACTGACTGCAAGAAATTAAAACTTTATAGAAGATATCCTCTCAACATGACACTAAAAATCACATGAGTCAACGTATAACTAATGAATCAATTCACATTAATTAGATATTCATGATTGAATGATGAAATACCACTCTCCCCGTGAAATATTTAGATCCACTTAGTTAAACTTTTCAACGAATAACTATGCGTGGATTTATTACTTCAATCATGGGATACATACTAGTGCCTAGACATCCATTCATGGACCCCTTAACAATAAAAATTACTTCCATGTAATTTTACCAATTTCCATACTACATGATGTCAAATTATGTGGTCAATGTCCTCACTATATGACACTAGACTTTATGGTTTCAAAGAACTACATATATCATGATTCCTACCATCTCATGAGACATTGTGACACCTATATGGTCATTATTAGTCTCAAATACAATATTTATCTTCTATAATGTTGAGTCACCCACAACATTACGTAAATATGTCAAACATCATGGTAGTTGTCATTTTTTCATGAAATTAAATCCTAAAGTTTCCAAGAACTATGTAAGACCGGATTCTCACTCTAATTAAATATGTAGGGATGCCAATATCATTGTGTTTTTCTAGATACCACATGGTACAAAATTCCCCCATCCATTAATTAATGAGAATCCTTCGCCATTCCTAGTTTCTCACACCAATTATAGCTCAAATGATACTAGGAATTTTTATATTGGACCTCCCAAGATGACCAAGAAATATCCATTCAGGAATTGGTTCCACGTTCATGAATACAAGTCCTTATAAGATGAAAAACACGTCCTCACCACATGATATTAAATTGAATTATTGATTTACTCTTCATTAGAAATATATGAATTACTATGGATATTGTCAGATAGGACCACTACCCATGGTGTTGGTCTCTCATCACCCCTCCATTGAAGAACTACATGTGTATTGATTCATGTAATAACAGGATACATAGTTACACCAAGATCCAAGGTCTCTAGTCCAACCACAATGTTACCCTTTCCTTTTGGGGAGTCTATTTATTCTTTACAAGGCATCAAAATGTGTGGTTTCTCATGAACTATGTGTGGATTGGTTCTTATCAGAATGTGATACATAGTGATGACATGATCTCTTATCTCATGATAATCTACAATAATCAATAGAAGGAATGACTACCCCATATTTTTTATGGGTCATACCTTCATAGAAAATTTTCCATTTGAGACATATGTTTATATTGATTTATGTTCTCACAGGACATGTAGAGACACGTGGAACTCTAATTCTGGGTCTATCCATGATTTATAAATATTCCCCCATCCATATGTATGGGTCATACCTAAATAAGGGAATTCTATTCAAGAATAGTGTGCATATTTATTCCAAACATAACCTATCATGTAGAGACACCCAGGTATAAAATCAAGGGTTCAAAGACCAAATATTAATGATAATAAAATCACCCATAACTATACATGGTGTAGAAAAGTTCAGTGATTATCTTTACCCGTGAAATTAAACTTCATGGAAGATTTCATGGCTACATGACATTATAACTGCATAAAAAATGTGTCTCTGCTACAATCCATTAAAATCTGTACACCATAACCCAACACCATCCTTTATTGAGGGACCATAAGAAGAGGAGCCCGATCATCCAAAAGTATGAGTTACTCTATAAAAATTTATTGACCTAATCCCATATATCACACTACATGACTTGAGTGCCTTGGGTGGAAATAAACCATTCACAACCCTTGGAAAGGAAAAATGATCTATCTGTTCCACATGATATGAATTTATAAGAAATCATACCTGCCCACCACTGACATCTTGGCTATATATAAATATATTTCTAACTCTTTTGAGCTAGATGTCACCATGCTGGGGCACAACTCTAGTGGGTGATCTAGACCATCCCTGGCAACATTTTCCAATATCAGTACTCATAACCTAAGAACATTGAGACATGATTTACAGTGTTTTCTTCTTTTCTCAAAATGATATTAGAGAATTATTAACCCTAGGTTTACTAATTGAATTCTCGTGGACCCTGATGTCAGCATGGATGAACTGAGTACCTTAGTGTGTTCTAGGAAACTCCAACAATGATTTTCCAACATAATCCCCATCATTGGAACACATTGGAACATGATTTACAATAATTGTTACCACAATATTCATGTGAAATCAACATCCTCAGCAATACATCATTGCGTTTTTTTAACATTTCACAATAAAATATTATGACACTCTATTCCCAAACCTTTTTATGTCCTACATCCTATATTTTAAAATGACATGGAATTAGTCTTAAGTTTCACATAAGATTTAAACAACCCTAGTGTTCCATAACCATTCAAGGATAGACCTTCGTTCCATACCCAGACTAAGCATTTATACATTCGAGTATTAACAAATCTATCTTACACCTTGTAAATGAGTGGATATAATCTATTTCATGAACATGAAATCGATGAATAAGGGTTTGCACCTACCAACATGAGGCATCTAATCCTTGTAGAAATATAACCACAATCCTTACGATACCTTTTAACATTATGGTGGATCCCATCACCTTGGAATGTTATGGGTCATCCCTAGTATATCATCCCTATTCTATGTTCCTTAAATAAAATTGTTGGTTGATTAATTTCATCACCCACATTCCAAATATCAAGTCGAAACAAATATTTCTTGTATTTCTCCATCAAACAATTTTACAGAAATAAATATTACATGTTCCTTGGAAAAGAGTGAATAAAACTATGTTGGACAATTCTTCTGACACATTAAGGGGTTGATCTACAAACCAGAGGAATCACATCTCGTTAAGAAACGATCTATAATCCCCACGCTTCTTAGCAAACAAATAGTGAAAATGAAAATCTCAAGATTTTTTTGATCATCCAAGGAATTTCTACCCCATATTCCATAATCATCTATCTCATACAGGTAGCAAGAAGTTGAAAATTCTGAAATATCAAGGTTTGAACATAAATACCCTAAAATATAGAAATATATGGTCAGAGATAAATCCACATAAACAATAACAGTAGATATTGAGAGCTAAAATACACAAAACTATGTTTATTGAAGGTTCTAGAAAAATGAACCTAAACTAAAGATATAAAATTCATTAGATAAAAAACCATAAAAAATGATAGAAGGTCTGAGCGAAAATACCCACAACTACAAAAATATAATTTATTAGGTAAAAGACTCTAAACTATAGCACAATGAAAATTTAGTTTTCAAAAGTAGAAAAGGATACAAAAACCTTCCATGTTAAAAACATGATAAGGAAATCCTAGGTAAAATCTGAGTCCATTATCACTAATTATTCCTCTTTATAAATCATAGAAGAAAATAAGGGAAATATAAATAGAAAAACAAAGCTTCTAAGTGTCCCTATATAATTTTAGAAAAATTAAATATATGGTCACCTTGTTCATTTACTTTAGAAAATGATATAAGACACACCATTAAAGACATTTATTCTATCAATATTATCATTTATTGAATTGGGTAATTTAAGGTTAATTGGAGTGGATACATCAATTAAGAAACTCAGGCTGGTGGGAATTTATGTGAATTTATAGAGATCTATATTTTATGATTGAAATATTTAGATCATGGAATTCAATTTAAAATGATATTATAAAAATGATGGGTATTATTGGTGACTCACATGACATCAGATCAAAAAAAATTCATACACAAAAAGAATGAATGAAATATGGAAAATGACATATAGGGTTCGACATACACATTCATTGATAGAATACGTGAGGATGGATCATCACATTTTAATCCTCTCCATAGAATATATAAAAAACATACATATTACAAATTGAACTATAACAATATTTTACTGGATGGTCTATCCAAGTCGTCAAGTGTCTGGAATGCTATGTTGATTGAATACTGAAATGCAAATTTCCCCACTTCTATTGATTTTTATTAAGGAAAAAGGGTAGAATTCCATGTTGATAGCTCTTAAACTCTTTCTTGAGTGGGTTATAGTGATGATTAGGACACTAAATGATCAAATATTGAGAAAGTTAATCTAAATTCAAATATCTATATATGTATCATCAATAAATCCATTTGAACATGAACCTCTAATATAAACACAGGGAACCATTCCAAAATCTACGAAGCTTCCTTCATCAATTTGGATGAGGATATCCTATAGTAATTGTCACACAAGTCCCTCCTAGTATATAATTCATTCTACATTGGGATGACTTTTCAAATGTTTTCATATAATGGTTGATCATCAAATCTACCTTCCCGATAATTATGAAGTAGATTATTAAGATGTTCCTCTTTGTCATGAAAAATTCAATGAAGACTCTCAGGAATAATATAATTAATTTTCGACCAGATTAGCATGTTTTATGTATCATATTCTAGGGTTTTTGTATTGGGTATTCCAAAATTGGAAAATAGGAGTTCAGATGATAGGGAATTAGGAGAGAATGTCTCTTATATTCTTCCCTAAAGAGGTACAACATTCATTGATTGTGATGATGGTCTGGCCTCCTCAAAACAAATTTCCCTAATAATAGGATGGTCATTCCTAGGGTGATATTTCTTCCTAAATGTCTCTCCCATGTCTTAAATACAATACTTAATTACTAAAAATTTGGGAGTAGATGATGCAAATGGTTTTCCCAAAGGATGGGTCAATCTATTTAACATGCCACTAGGATATGATTCTACCAAATTCCAATCATATTAAGATTATAGGAATATAATGGAACTATAAGGTGGAGGAATAATATCTTTTTTTGAGTCTATATGTGGAAATATCATCCATTACTGGTAGATATGCATGAGATGTTTCTCACCCCACAAACCAGTTAGAGAGAGTGGGGAAACCCCTTGAATACCAAATAAATGGTAAGAAAAATGGTATGGGGGTATATAACTCACACACAATTAGCTAATTCATCATGGCTATTAGAAACCCATCACGAAGGGAGATTTTTATGATCTTTCATCATGATTTCTAAAAATAAATAAAATTTGGCCCAATCAGTGTAGGATAATAAGTGAAATTGAAGTTATTAGAATGAATCATTATATCAGAAACCTCATCATGTCCTAATGATGTGACCATAAACAATGAAATTTCTAAAAACCTAGGTCTAAATAAGGAAATAGGGATCTTGGTGGATTTATAGTACCTATATTAGATGTAATTATCCCCTATGTACCCAAATAGAAACCATAAAGTACTGATGATACTATAAGGAATAATGTTATACTAGATGTGTTCCAATATCTAGTAAAGGAACTCAAGTGTTAATACCACCATATTGAGAGGTCTTCCCTCATTGATCCATGAACCCATCACTCAAATTCTAATCTTGATTCTAGAGTATGCATCCCAATATGAGAAAATATAAAGCTTTTAGAACATATAAACAAAACCTAGTAGCCTAAGTCTTGGGGTTATCTCTGGACTCATGCAGTAGCCCCATACAAAATTATCTATAATGTTCAAGATGGCCCAATGTGAACCATCACTATCCTGAACCTCATGTGATATATAATGGTGACAGAGTATTCCTGTTGGTAGGTCTCACCTATGATTAGAGAAATAATTAATGAAATCATAGAATGTGATGAGATAATGCATAGTTAGATCTGTTCTTATCATCTCCTTCATAATATTTATCATTTCTATCACCAATACAATAATTTGTGTAGTGTTATCCGAGAGTTTTGTAACAGAAATTAATTCATTATATAGTTCCCAATGGGGATATCATTCATATCCAATAGGTATCCTACAGGACAATTCTAACATTATTGTGGAAAAAATGGAATGAATTGGTTCTGTTGAACCAATGGATAATTGGATCTCTTAGGAGATCATATTGGTGGTAGGAGATGGTCTTGAAAACCCATAATACTTTATAAAGAAAGATATTAAATAACTAGATGATAAGAACTATGACACATTGCATGACCCAAAATATCCATGTCTTTTTTTGGAACTATTTCCACTTGGTCACAAATCCCATTTTGAGTTCCATACACTACCTTTTTTATTTAAATAAGAGATACATATTCTTGAGTAACATTGTTCGATGGGTTTGTGGAAGAAATCACAGCCATCTAGACCCATAGGGGGGTCCACTAGAATTTACGTAATTCCTTGGGACTATTCATTGACTGGTTGAAAATATTTAAAAACCATCATATGAATGAAATAAATAGAATTTGGAACCATTAAAGTTGATAGATTGTCATCCAATGATGGGATGAAAATAACATCTTATCCAAAAAACCCATATATGGGAATCCAGTCTGGTGAAGATTATTTATGGATCTCGAACCGAAGAATCCTTTTTAGGAACTCATTTATAGAGGACATAAAATAGTAAGGGTTTAATTTATAATTCTTGGAATTCATATCTATCTAGGTAGCTATAGTATTGGAACTATGATGAGATTCAGAAACCATCTACATAAAAAAAGATGGCTACAGAATGTAGGTGAAAATATCATCAAACGAAATATGTAACTCTATATTCCTCGTAAAAATAACATGAACCACTAAATTATTTTTTATCACAGAATTACTCACAAATCACCTGGATATAAAGAGCTTGTGGTCCACAAAATCCCACTAAACATCAGAAGACTGCTCGACCAGTCAAAATACAGAGTATCACGTGACCCTGATAAGGTCACACACACACATAAAACTCAAATGATCAGGTGACTGAACCAAAGGATCTTGTGAATCATTCTAGAAATCCACATAGCCATACAACCAAGGATTAATGAATTACCAATATTTATCTTCTGACACGATCAAATAAATGTTGTGCAAAATAGATCTCATGAAATGGTTTTCACAATGAATCCATGTAATATATATACGATGAACATTTCTCAAAAATAATTCTTAAAGACAGGTCCCAAAATCATGTTATGATAAGATTTTTTTCAATGTGGTCACATGATAGTGCCATATCAAATGTTCTATGACAATTGGGTATCAGGTTATTGAATCACTATATATTCCGATGTTTATAAGGGCATTCACAGAATACAAATCTTCACCCAAGAGACCAAACATCATAGATGAAAATTATTTTTGAGAACCCAAGGACCCTGGTAGGAATTTATTTCCTCAAATTCAATAATTTTTCATTGTGTATTTCATCCTGGGGGGGGGGGGTATTTTTGAGGGTTGCCAAATGAGAACTAGAGAATACACAAGGGAATAAATACCTAAAACAAGGTTTTATTTCATCCAAAAAACAATCAAATGGAAGGGGGATAAAACACATGGATCACATGATAATCAAAAGGAATTAGATTGCATGACCTTTGAAATGAAACATGAATGAGTCATACCATCACGTCCCATCCTAGAGGGCCACATGCCATGACTACCCGAAGCCTTTCTCCAATTGGTCAGGGGAAAGAGATGAGCACTGACTAGGAATATCCTACAAATGGGAGGTATTTGCCTAAGTACCTATACCCATGAACGCATCTCTAAGCCCAAAATTATGAAGAATAAAACAAAAAGTAAACAAACATTCATAGAACTAAGACCCCAACAAAAATGTACCATAGAGTGATGATAACCCAGAGATTGTTGATAACACACAGAGTATCTATAACACATAGAGTTTTAAGAAAACATGGAGTGTTGATAACTCATGGAGTGTAATGGTTTCAGGTATCTCCAAGTCACACTGTCACTAAGACACATAGTCAACATTCCACATCGTTACCAAGCCACATCTTGCCATAGAATTCTACATATAGCAAGATCATTCTAGGAGAATCTACTACTAAAGATATTATGTCATATTCCAAATTCTCAAAAATCACACAAAGATTATCCAAAAAGGGCCTTCTCATCATAAGGGACCCCACAACACAATCATATCATAAAAAAAACACAGTTTTTGAATTATATAAATGTTTTTTGTAGAACATCCGGACCTGGGAATAAACAGACCCAACCCAGTCTGGCCAACCTGACCTAGTCTAGTTTGTTTTGGTCCGAATTGGCTGGGCTTTCTGGGCTCAACCCAATGGACCCAATCACCCTAGACCATTGGCCCACTCGTCTAGCATGCTAGAATGACAGAACGGACCGACCACCCTTGTATGGATTACATGTAGGGGGCTGGGTTTCTCCACTGGAAGTAGCCTACCCTGGCCATGCCCCCTGGTCCACACGGTCTTTCCCGACTGTGTCTCTCACCACATGATTCCTGGTCAACACAGTGCCATGTCACATTTCATGAGTCTAGACCACCTCCTCTTCATGACATGCAGCTTGCTATCATGGGTTACTCCGATATGGATTCAAGCTACTTCCCATCTCACCGCTGCGACCTACTGTCTTAGCCCCTGGTTAACACGACCTACAGTGTTATGTGGATTCCACCTCTAACTCCAATGTGGATTCATCCAACCAAATTCCATCCCCACCAGACACTGTAGGCAGCACGTCTATATCTGTTGCACTCGTATGTGGTCACCGCCAGCGCCAGTCATAGGTGTCAGTTCCCTGGAGGCTTCTTCAATGGGCCACCGATTCACCTCTAATAATCCATTTATTGAATCAAAGGAACTGCTATGATTCATGGGTCTTTTACTTCATAGATATTCCATTATCTTTACCATGACTCCAATCTAGGGTTCCAGACACATTTGGAACCTCCTAGAAAATATACCGATGACCACGAGGGTCCATCAGTGAAGAACACCAAGAACGAGGGAGGTAATAAACCCAAAAACGCCTAGAGGGATGAATGCCAACCTTTTTTCATGTATTACTAGATTTGGTACCATTAAAACAATGAATGAATACAATTATAACAACAATGATACATATTCCCAGAATCCCTTCAACAAATAACCATCCCATAAGAATGATCGAACCACAAATCAACCTGTTCAATGGTTGGTCCACATTCATCCTTGAATCTATAAACCAGGAAGAAAATCATGGTGAGATTAAATGTCATACCTCATGGTTGGGTTATTTTTTGATGATGAATTTTGGTCCATGTATCATTTATCCATGATCAACTATCATTCACCATCATTCATCAGAGGGGTTTTCGTCTCCTTATCACATATGAATTCTAGGGATATGTAGATAACCCCAAATTTTTCTGACAAGGCTTATTACAAAGGGAAATTTATTATATGTCATCATGTAATGTTAAATAAAATAAAATTGATTTATTTATTTCTTTTATTGTATGAAAAATACATTTGACAGTCATCCTGGTCCAGTTGGTGTTAGCCACACCTAAGATAAAGTGTCTTCTCTGAACACAATGGTGCCCATGGATTTGTGATTTGATAAACCGTTTAGGAGTTCCTCCAAATTTTTAGGAAACCTTCCCTCGTGTGTTATTAAAAAGACAAATTTTTTCAATGAAATGTTTCCAATATATCAGGCCTTAGAATCACACATCATATTAGTTCTTAGGCTCAAAATGTTCCTAATTAATTTATAAAAATAAAACTAGGAAAAATCATACTCATTACATTCTCCCTACATGAGGTCTTTATCTCCCCAAAGCCTAAAAATAGCTACTTAATAAAAAGGTGAGGTTACTAAGCATGAATATGATCCTACCTCTCTCAAGTTATCTCTTATAGATTACCATGCTACCAATGAACATGATTAGGAGGAATTGACTGCCTATGAATGATCAATTCCTTTGAATCCTCAATCTCTTCTGGGTAATCTACAAAAGTTTTCTCATTGGCAATGCCCATCACATCCCAACCGATGGAATGTGATTGATCATGCATATATGTCCTCATATATAACCCATGGAAGACATCATGCACATGTTGATACTATGGGGGGGGGGAGTGTTAAGAGTAACTCCACCTTACTGTCTCTACTCATAATTTGAATAGGGCTGATGTATCTTGAAGATAACATTACACCCCAGCTAAATTTCTGCAATCCCTATCGAGGGGAGACCATGAGGGTCACAAGATCTACCACCTAAAACTCTAAGGGCCTCTATCTGTTATTATTATACAATATATTCCAGCTATATACATTCATTATCAACACCATGGTGATCTGAACCTTATCTGTTATATCCCATACCAACTATGGACCCATGATTACTAACTCTCTTAGGTTAGTCAAGCAAAGTGGTGATATACATGGTCAACCGTACAGGGGATCATACATTGACATACTAGTTGTGGAGTGGTAGCTATTGTTTTATGAAAACCCCACCAAGGATATGTGACCTACCAACTATGGATGAAATCTAGGATGCAAGCACGTATCAGTTTATCAAGAACCTAAATGGTCCGCTCTGTCTGGACATCCGTATAGGGATGAAGCAACATTATCAAGTGAAACTAGGCCCCAAAAGATTCATAAAATCACTTCCACGGTCATTTTTTGAAATGAGAATCACGGTCTTAATCTATCATTGATATAACCCCATGAATCCAAACTACCTCCTACTCATAGTGGCATCCCACGATCTTTACTGAAATTTTCTTTCAAATCAGTAGTAAGTGGCCAGACATGGTGATTAGGTTAATGATCATCCAAGAAGGTATTTCTTCCCTTGTATGTTCATGTTAAACCCCTAACAAAGCCCATATATATCCAATCACACTTCTATTTTGGAATATCTAGGGGTTGAGTCAAACCTGCTAGAACCTGATGCCCAACCATCAATTTCTTACATGTGACACATTAATAAATGAACTCTTTGACTTCCTTATTCATCCCTATCCACCCAAAATGACATCAGTGGTCCATGTACATCTTTATAAAACATAGATGTACCACTAAAGGGGATGTTTGTAACTCCCTCAGGACTTCCTTCCACAACACTACTACTACAACTGTGCGTCCTCTTAAGAGAACATTATGCTGCCCATCTTTTGAATATATATTTGGGGCATGCCTTGTGGACATTTGAGAATGTAAAGACTCATAGTTAGTGTCTCCCTATTATGCCTCCCTAACCTTCTATAAGTGTGAAGGGGTAAATAACATTGAATGGAAGTAAGATGATATGTGTCCATCAACGAAGGATATCTACAACGAGGCCAACTACTCTAATGCCTCATTCAATAGTTGTGAACTAAATCTCATGCTGAGAGAATATGAAACAATGTTCCCCTTCCTAAGATTATGGACCATATCAAAGTCAATATCTTGGAGTAAATCTAGCTATAACCTCTATATCATGTTCAAATCCTTATAAGAGAAGAAATTCTTGAGAATCTTGTGGTCAGGGTAGATGATAATCTTCTCGCACATACGGTAGTGTCTCCACATCATTAAGGAATAGAATACCTCAGAAAACTCAAGTTCATTTGTCACATAGTTCTTCACATGTGGTCTCAACTATCATGAACCATATGCAGTCATATCTTTCCCCTATATCAGGACACAACTAAGCCTGGTCTCTAATGCATCACAAAACACCAAGTACTTAACACCCTCCTTCAGTAATCTCTATATGTGGTCACTCATCAATCTCTACATTGGATACTGAAAAATCTCATGGAACATCTTATTACACATGAAAGGTTCCCCTTTCACATCAATGATGTTAGAGATGTTGTATCTCTGGAGAAGTCATGCACAAATCTCTGATAGTACCTAGCCTAACAATGGAATCTTCGCACCTTGGTAACACTCTACTGAAAATATATCCTCCAAAATTACGTGTCCTTGACTGTGGACCTCTGAAATATAGAACTAACATTTCAATATCTTCCCATAAATTTGGTGCCCTCAGGGTGTGTTTGAGACAATCCTCAAGGGTATCATGTGCTCCTCCTCAGATGCCGAGTACACCAAGATATTATCAATGAAGACCATGATGAACCAGTCTATGTATGGTCGGAAGATCCTATTAATGAGTCCCCTGAAAACTAATGGGGAGTTGTTCCTGAAAAACAAAATCACCATGTACTCATATTGTCCCAACCGGCATCTGAATGTTGTCTCTGGGGTGACCTCTTTGTGTACTCTAAGCTGGTGATATCTAGATCTGAGGTCTATCTATGAGAACAACCTCACTACCTTCAGCTGATCAAAGAGGTGATCAATCCTCAGAAGTGAATACATAATCTTCAAGGTCACCTGGTTCAGGCACCAGATATGCATGCATAATCTCACGCTCACTTCTTCCTTATTGGAAAAAAACCAGGGCCTTCAAGGGTGAAACACCTGGCCCCACAAAGCCCTTTCTCTGCATGTCCTCCTGTTGTACCCTCAACTCACAATGCTCCATGATAGCCATATGATATATAGGTGTACTTATTGGTGCCTTCCATGAATATAGATCAATGATTATTTTAACCTCCCTTTTGGGAGGTAATCTAGGGATATCCTCTTGAAAGACATCCTTATCTTCTGCTACCACTATAGTAAACTGGGGACTCCTATCATCCATTGCACCGAGGGTGAGACTTTCCAAATGATGTGTAATTATATGAAAACACTTTATCATGATGATTTAATCACATTCATGTGTCTTATTTTCACTAAACAAAAATATAACGTGGTCCCATCACTATAAAGACCCCACACTATGTTCCTAAAACACTCAATCTAGCCACGAACTGTGGATAATAAATTGATGGAAAGAATGTCTTTGTAAGGCCTTGACAATGAAACTAAGAGATCCTAACAAAAACTCTCTCTCCCAAAGAGTAATGGGACACTCTTGATACTAGAGTGGGATCATAGAATCCCAATCATTGGAGTCTCTAAGAATTTGGATCAAGTCAATGGTTCCACTGTAAACACTGAGTTTAGAACAAGGGTCGCGGTGAGAAAATAGTGGCTGGAACCTGTGTCTATCAAAACTATAGATAAGGTGAAAAACAAACATATATTTCATCTTACCATACCTGGAGCCTCATGGTCATAAGATTCCTTTTCATGAAGTTGGCCTTGTCCATATCCACTAGTTCCCTGAGCCTATAGTGGACCACTTGGGGGTAGTGGGGGAAGTATCTTGAACCTCCACCCAACTCACCCTGCCTGAACTGCTCTTCTACCATGCCATACACACTACAAACCACCCTTCTCTAATATCATCTTCTACATCAATGGTCCCTCGACTATCTCTTAGTAATATGTACAGTGGGTAAGGCAATCTCTAACCATATGCCCTCAACTGCCACATGAGTAACACCACTTTTCCTTAGGATGACTTGGTCAATCCTAGGATCCCCACACCCATGATATCATGTTCTGGGGTCATCCGTTGAGTGCATGACCTACTTGGGTCCTTGGGTATGCTATCAGCTACCTACCATTGAAGACTCGGCTACATGGTGCCTGCAGGTAGCTCCCACTACCGACATTTTCTCTACCAGAAAGCACTCCAAAAATAGATCTTGCTTCAGTATCCCATAATATATTGGGATTATAAGGGATTATATGGATTGATTGATATAAAAATGTATGTCATTCTTGAATGTCTTGTCCCTGAAGAACATGTCACGACCATATCTATGGAGTAGCACGAAGGATTTGTAAATCTCACTAAATAATCTGCTGCTGTCGGATTTTCCTAATGCAGATGTAAGAGCTCTTATATATGTTCTGAGTGTAACATCAGTACAATGAAATTCTCCCTAAAGAGGCTCTCAAAGTCTTCCCAAGAGAGAGTCATCTCGTAATGTTTATAGATCACTATGTTTAACCATCGCCTGTATGAGCCCCGAAGAAGGCCCGTGGCTAGATCAACCATCTTGTTAGAAGATGTACTCACTAGACGGTAGACACATGTAAATACCTCCAGAAAATTGTAATATGCATGTGGGTGTGTTGAACCTCAAATCCTGTGAGGTTTCTACCTCTAAAACTCATGAAACACAACCATCCTACATTCATACTCTAGTGGTAGCACTGGTAGTAACTGATGCTTGATGGGTGGTGGTATCACTAGTAACATCCTAGAGGTTCTATATCTGGTACAAGTCTATGTACCAATGCCTCATCATTAGGAGGATCATCCCCGTGATCATGCATCAGAATCCTAGATGGCTGTCAGCATGGAGGCATCCTAAAATAGATCAAGATGATCCATGTTCAATAGAGTATACCAAGTGAGATGACTGAAGAAAAAGAGAACACCCCAAAATACTATATGAAGCATGTACCATTAATTTCCCTCTAACTATTGTTTTCATGAACTGATTCAAAAAGTAGGTGTCTAGAGTCCTGGTGGTTAGATACATCATCCACTGCCCCAACACTGAATTCCATGGCCAGAAAGTCAAACTCAATATACTTAACACTATTTCCCCAAACCAATCTAATAGAATCTTGGTTCATTAGGTAGAACCGACCTCATCTGATACAACTATATCATGACCCATCCCAGAGGGGCCCATGTAATGACGACCCCAAGACCACCTTCAATAGGCCAGGGGATATCGACTAGCACAGGGTAGGAATATCCCACAACTGGGAGGCAGTTTTCGAAGTACATGTACACATGGACACATATTCATTCCCAAAATAAAAGAAATTAAAAACTATAAATAAACCAACACGCATACCATAGAGATACCAACAATAGAGTATGACCATTGGAAACATAAATTGAATTGGGCCAGAATAAAATCCCACCAATAGAAATATTCTATCAATGTGAAATCACTAGTTCCTGAAACTAATTTGCAAAAAAACCTACATGAAGGTTATATGTAGGATAGTTATCAGATGCAGTAGGAGAGCACCTCTTTTGTCCGAGTACTCTAAGAACCACCTCATACTTGTACACCAATAACTCCTTCATCGCATCGATCATCTACATAAGAAATTACATGTACGGGCAGATCCTATGTAGGGGTGAGTAAAACAATACTTAGTAGTACACCCCAAAACAACCAAGGAATGCCACAATGAAATGCTAGAAAGGAAACACATGAAGTATACCACAAAGTAAACACATTAAGAACAATCATCTCACATATGTATAAGTCAAATGTGTGACCCCACAAACATTTTTCTCAAGTAATAATAATATCATGGTTTTATTCTATTTAATTTTCATGTTATCCAAACAAAATTTACCAAATAAACACAAGGATTTTTATTTAATTAAAAAACAAAATGTTTAAATTACATAATGATCCAAGGGAACCCATACTACCCAAAAATACCTATTAAAAACCTACTAGAATTCATGGAGATGGTAAGCAGTATGTACGCATGAATGCTACATTCATTTCTATTTAGTATTTTAATGGAATGAAAACTTAATTATACATTGGTATGTTATAATTATAGTATAATATCATATATAATTTCATTAAATCCATCCTTTAAACATCCCACAAATGGAATTAACGAGTAATATAACTTTTAGGGGGCGATAATCGGCACTTACTCAAATGAAATTATAGTATTTACAAATTACTGAAACCATAAAGGTATGCTATAAATGAAATATATAAAAGTATAGATAAAATATAAATATAATATATATCACATATAAATACAATTCCATCTTAATGTCCACCATAAGAGGTGGTAGGAGAAGATTGAACAATCGTTATTTCGTGAGGCAGTAGTTTGCCGTCCACAGAAACAATATTTTCATTACCCATTAGACAAAAGTGTGTGTAAGTATAGTTCGAATAATTCTCATAAAAACAACCTAGTATATTTGAGATGCTGGTTTTTTTATTTAAACAAAGAATAATAAGATCATATGGAGTGGACAAGTAAACTAAAAGAATATAACTCGATGGAGGACATTACCTTTAAATTATGTAAGGCACTTTGGATTGAACCAAAATACTTTCTTGAAGTGATTTATGCCTAACTTAAGGCTTGTAGGTGGAATACAGGGATGTTTGGAGCATATTTAGGCAGAGTGTGGACAAGAAAAGGGTCTTTAGTGGTATGAGTAATGGGTTAGAGGTGATGGCTTTTTATAAGGGGGAGGATGGGCTCTTTAGGAATGTTTGAAAACATTATTTTATTATAAAATGATTTTCGGTTTCAAAATGTGCACAACTCATTAAATTCGAAGATAAGATGACTATTTTTCGAAATAAAATCATCCAATAATAATTTGATAAGTTTTGGATAGTTTTTTAAATTTTATAATTTCATTTATTTAAATCATTAATTAATAAGTTAATCAGTACATCATCATTGTGTCATAAAGATTTTTTTTATATTTGATGTCTAAAAATTATGTATAAAATAAAATGATGTAGCAAATGTCTTTATATTTCAACTTAATATTTATAGTCGAAGATATAGCTTATATAACCCCAAGTAAAAATTGATTTACTAAAAGATATATTTTTATTTCATTTTTATCTTTACTTTAAATTAATTAATATAAATTATCATTATCACTCTTAAGTGGCTTCATGGGGTTCCAAAATCAACCCAAGGATGCCCATTGGCGAACATGTTTCATCCAATAGGGTTAGGAATAGTTTAAGGGTAATGTAATATTATTATAATATTATTTTTCACCTTTATTTAGCAGATTTACCCATTAACCATGGTAAATAAAATATTTACTGAGGTAAATATTCATAATACATAAAAATAAAACTTACCTATTTACACAATTTGTACCTCCAGATTCCAAATATGGGAATCCACTTTTACAAATTCAAAACACATAAGTGGTATAAATTAATTTAAAATTAATTTCCATTTTCAAAACAAAAAGCGTGTTTTTATGAAATAATAACTATGAAAATATTTACATTTGTTTATGTCCAATTTAGGAGTGAAATTACTTCAAATGACCAAAATTGGATTAAATGGTAAAAATATAATCCAATTTCACTTTAAAACCAATTATATAAATATTATAACTATATTAATAAATTATATGAAAAGGTAGTTTTGAATTAAAATGCCATATTTTTCACTATCCAAAAAATGATCATTATCAGAAAAATACAAAAAAGTCATCTGAAGTAAATATTGATGTCCTAATTCAAAAGATAAATATTATTTTTTCAAATAGAACCTATAACAGTTACAAAAACTATATTTAGAAAGTGTTCTCCATCAAAAGGTGGTAAATAGTTCTTTTAATGAATATTACAGTGTTTATGCTTTAAATTTGATTCATTCACACTTTAAGCCTCTAAATTTTATTGGATAACTATATTTTTTTTACCAAACATGTATAATCATATTTTAGTTAGTCATATTCATTCCCTCCAAGAAAATGGATATGCACTAACAACACTTTAGAATAATAATATTATTATTTTATTTTTTGGTATAACTTAACATTGTGTGTAACGTAAGATTTCAAAAAACCCGTTGTTTCATATTGGTTATGCCATCGAACTCAGAATCCCTTTTAATGTAAAATTAATATTTAATTCAAAAATATTAATAAAAATAAAAATTTCATATTCTTTATTTACCTAGGATGTTACATCCTTCTCTCCTTTTTTGGGAATTGCATCCTTGCAATTTTAAAATTGGGCTCAGAAAAATCATTAAAAGTCCCACATCGGAGAAAGAGTCAATAAAAATATCACTTTAAAAGAAAGAAGGAGACATAGAAAGGTCACTTGAGATAACCCAAACTAGTATTCCATGAAAACATGGATATTTTGGGGAAACTAAATTTCAATTTCTGATGAAAAGTGATAGAAAACATGATCAAGAGAATGTTAACCCCTAGAAAACCACAAACATGTGATGGGTTAAACAGTATTTGATTCCCCAAAAGGAAAAGTAAATGGAGAAACTTTTTGTATAAAGTTTCAATTAATAATGTTGGAGAATTTATTAATGATAATGACTTAGTATATAACGAAATATACTAACTTTTCAAGTAGAGTTTCATCATTTCCTATGTTCGTACCAAAAACTCATCTTTTCTCCAAAAAATGAGTATTCAATATGACTTGGTCAAACCTATAGAGCTAGAATAAAATTATATAGAATCAAATTATCCAAAAATAGTGAAAGATATATTTCCATTATATTTAGTCATTATCCAAAACAAACATGGTTAGTACAAGATCAGATAATCCCCAAAAAGGATTATCTTTTATAAAAAAGAAATACTACACTTAATCTCCAAAATTGAATAAAAAATACCCAAATTCAACAAAGACCATTAAATTCAAAATTTTCAATAAAATTATTCAAAATAGTACAAACTAATATTGAAAACCAAGACTCATAAGGATTTAACCACATAATATCCCATCGTAAATCATAACATTTAACTCAAAGTAACATCGACTACTCTTAAAGTCTCATACTGAAGAGTAATTGACAAAATCACATATTCTCTATGATAGGTTAATCATTTCCATAAATAACCCAAATCACCATATTTCAATAATAAAAACATAGATTTTTAAAAAATAAAATTCCACCATTTCACCTCAATTGAAATACCAAAGTATTCTATTTTATAGGTATATAGTTTCCCAAAAAGAGGAAATGTCTTCCAAAATAACCTTTATCATTTAATCCCCAAATCATTTTTCTATATTAAGGATATACATTTTATAAAACATAAGATCCCAAATTAAATTATTATTGATCAACAAAATCATTTATCTAAAAATAATAGGTCATACTACGCAGGGCCTTCACATAGTCCAGTGGTAGGTGATAAATCCCAATCAAACTTTGGTTGTGGGTTCGATTCCGGCAACTTGGTTGGACATGATGGGTTGCTACACTATCCGTCTGTTGTCCTTTTTCAAAAACATTACAATTTTATAACATTCCAAAAAATGAGATGAACTCATAAAAAATAACCATAACATGATTTAACCTCAATGGTTGTGTTATACCTCTCATTTTCATCCCAACTCATAATGACCTCAATATCTTAAATCATGATGTCTTATATATATTGAATTTTTTTTAACTTCATAAAATAACATTATTCCCAAAGAAAGAACATCGTACCTTGATCATGGTGTCCACCTTGTTTCATAGTCATCTTGTTCACATAGATTTATGGTCAACGTATTGAAACAATGATTTAGAGATACTTCAAAATCATTTAATTCCTTTATCCAAATACACCTCGTACAACATGGGTTATATGGGTGATCATAGAAAAACAGTTTCAGTAAATAATCATGTATGATATATAATTTCAAAAAATCTGATTAAACTTTCATTCTATAAAATAGTATGACCGAGTTTGAGTTGAAACATTCAATCAATGTTCCTTCTAAAATACCATAAGTATGTTCTGAAAGACTCCAATTTAAAAGAAAATATAAATAGGTTGTGCAAGGGTATGCTTCTTCAGCACCTTTTTCAAAATCATAATATGCTTCAAAATCTTGTGATAAGGTAAAATATTTGAAAATGCCTTGATAATATTTACCTTTCTTGAAAATATGAGAATATTGGGAAAATAAGATTTTATTAAATATAACCCATAATCCATGATGACATTGAGGTATAACATGGGTGTTTGATATCTCAAACAGTTTCTTGCAAGTGATTTGTATGTTAGAAAATGTTTCAGATTAATCTGAACATGACATTAAAATAATTATTGAAGCAAGTAATCAGGAAGAGATAGGGATGTCATTTTAGATCCCCCACCTTCAATTTGTAACAAACTTTCCCTGATCTGAAAAAGATACAAAATAAGGATTTATCTAAAAGAATAGAAATAGAGACTAACCTTGTGTCTAAAAAAATCTTGATCGCTAAAGATTTCTAAACCAACCACTAATACCAACTATAAAGACCCATCCTTAAACATTAATTAATATTGAATTATGTCAATAATTCACATTGAGGATCTTTTCAAGTATACAGTTTTATAGAATTAGGCCACAACAGTTACATAAAAACTTGAATATTACATGTATACACTACTACTCAGTATCCATTTTTATAAAATAAAAACTCTTTAAAATAAACATGTTTAGTTCCATGTTTTCGACATCATGACTTTTCCAAAACCCCATTGTTGACCCTATTCATCTTTAAGTCCTGTGAAGAAAAATTCAAAACATGGGATGAGTATAAAAATATCAATAAGGGTTTTAAAATATGGAATAAATACATTAGACCATAAATAAGTAAAAATAAATGAAACCATACTTTTAAATTAGAACATACCTTAAGAAATCATAAGATTTATGAATAACACATATAAATCATAAATCATAATGGTAACATATGTAATACATAACATACTTACATTGTAGCTTTCACAGATACATAGGGAGTTACGTTTGGAATACCCATCAAAATATATTACATAAATCTCTTAGGAGAAATATTAATGTTTACCTGTATCATGTTACCCAATGCATTAGAGAGTTATCTCAGGCTCACCCACCCTTAGATTATCACAAAACCAACCATATACGTACATAATTCCCATGAACCATAACATATTCATAACACATAAAAACATAAAGGAAAGATAACATTTCCACATTTTAATCATAATATATTATTTAAATATATTGACATAACCAGTCCATTATCAAAACCATTTCCAATACCAAAATACATAAAAGAGTATATGGAATTTATTTTACATTTAAAAACATTACGGCTTGTTAAGGAAGTGAAATTTCAAATAATGCTTGCAGCTATGGAAAGGTCGTTGTCACTGCAAATGTTAAAAATATTTTTTTTCCATTTTGAAAAACAATTAATATAAAAAGATTCACTTTGAACGAAATGAAAAATAAATAGGGTTTATACACCATATAAAATAAATTCATGTATAAATCAATGTTTGCCTCAATGAAAGGTGATTAAGAAGAAGTCCCTTATCTCGTGTATGACTTGACTCGTTTGTTATTTAATGTCTAGATTAATAAACTAATTTTAATTTATACTATCTTCAGAAAATTTTTTAGGTTTATTATCCCTTTTATATCACTTATTACCATGTTATAAACATTATATAATCATTTATGTTAATAATGGTTGTTTTGTTGATATTTGGTACTTGAGTCAAAAATGAACTTCATATAATTAAAAGTAGTCCATGTGGTAAAAATTCCATTACCTCAAAAATAATATTCATGATTTAGATATCATATATTTCCAATATATATATGTATTTATAATATTACATAACATTTGGAGATAATAAATGAAATGCACCATTCATTGAGACAGTAAGCCATACTCATGCATGAACACTACATTCATTTATATTTATTATATTAATGGAATAAAAACCTAATGATAAATATGTATATTATAATTACTGTATAATATAAAATTTAATTTGATTAATTCCATCCTTTATACATCCCATTTATGGTGTGAACGAGTCATATCACTTTGAGGGGTTGGTAGTCCGCACTTACTCAAATTAAATTATTGTATTTACCATTATAGAAACCATAAAGGTATTCTATAAATGAAAATTACATAAGTATACAGGAAATATAAATATAATATATATCATATATAAATATAGTCCCATCTTAATGGCCACCATAAGAGGTGGTAGGAGAAGATTGAACAATTATCATTTTGTGAAGGAGTAGTTTGTCATCCACCAAAACAGTATTTTCTTTACCTATTAGATAGAGGTGTGTGTAAGTTTAGTTCGAATAATTATCATAAAAAAAACCTAGTATATTTAATATACTGGTTTTGTTATGTAAAAAAAATAAGAGGATCATAGGGAGTGTAAAAGTAAAATAAAACAATAGAACTTGATGGAAGACATTACGTCTAAATCGGGTAACTCTCTTTAGTTTGAACCAAAATCCTTTCTTGAAGTTTTTTATTCCTAAGGTAAGGTTTCTAGGTGGAATAGAGGGAAGTTGGGAGCATATTTTGGCAGACGTTGGAAGATAAAATGGTCTTGAGGGGTGTGAGTAATGGGTTAGATGTGATGACTTCTTATAAGGGGGAGGAGGGGCTCTTTAGGAATGTTTGAAAACATTAATTCATTATAAAATGATTCTTGGATTAAAAAAGTAAAAAACTCCTTAAATGAATATATAATATGACACTTGTTCGAAATAAAATCATCCAATAAGAAATGGATAGTTTTTGGAGAGTTTTTTAAATTTTATAATCTCGTTTATTTAAATCATTTATTAATAAGGAAATCATTGCATCATCATTATGTCATAAATAATTTAACTTATCTAATGTATAAAAATTATAAATAAAATACCTTGATGTAGGAAATATTTTTCACTTTAAAATTAATATTCATAGTTGAAGAAATAACTTAAATAACCCCATGTAACAATTTATCAACTAAAGATATATGTTTATGTCATTTCTGTCATTACATTAAATTAATTAATATAAAGTGTCATTATCACTCCTAAGTGGCTTCATGAGGTCCCAAAATATACCCAAGGATTCCCATGATCGGACATGAAACATACAAGAGGTTTAGGATAAGTGTATGTTAAATTCAATATTATCATAATATTATTTTCACCCTTATTTACCAGATTTTCCCTTTAACCATGGTAAATAAAATTTTTATAGAAGTAAATATTCATAATGTATAAAAATAAAAGATACCTGTTTGAAAATTTTGGATATCCTAATTCTAAATATAGAATTCATTTTTCAAAATTCAAATCACAGAAGTGAGAAAAATTAATTTAAAATTAATTTCCATTTTCAAAACAATAAGAGTGTTTTTAAGAAATGATAACTATCGAAATATTTATCTTTGTTGATATCCAATTTTAGAGGGAAATTACTTCGAATTCCCAAAATTGGATTAAATGGTAAGAATATAATTCAGTTACACTTTAAAACCAATTAAATAAATATTCTAAATATATAATTTAAAAATATTAAAAGGATGTTTTGAATTAAAATTTTTATTTTTCACTATTCATAAAAAATGAACATTATTAGAAAAATACCAAAATTTCATCCAAAGTAAATTTTGATGTCCTTATTCTAATAAAAAATTTTATTTTGTGAAATAGAACCTATAAATGTGACAAAAACTAGATTTAAAAATGGTTCTCCATCAAAAGGTGGTAAATCGACCTTTTAACAAATATTAGAGTGTTTATGCTTAAAATTGGATTCATTCACATCTTACGCTTCTAAGTATTATTGGATAAATGTAAACAAATATAAAAAAAATGTATAATCATATTTTAGGTATTCATATTCATTCCAGCCAATACAATGACAATGCATTAACTACTGTTTAAAATATTAATTTTTTTTATTTTTCAGTATAACTTAACGTTGTGTGCAACATAATATTTCAAAAAAACATGTTGTTGCATATCAGGAATTCCATCGAACATGGAATCCCCTTTAAAGTAAAATTAATATTTAATTCAAAAATATTAATGAGTATGAAAATGTTATATTCATTATTTACATGGGATGTTACTCCTTTTATTGGAAAAAAAATCCAATAAAGGGGGCACTGACTGGATGGTCTTGCTATCATTGAAAATTATTAGACCACCTTTCGAATACCCTGATATTTGATCATACAGATCACATAAAACCGAATTACTCAACTAACACCATCCCAAATCTATGATATGTGAATTGCATAAGGCATCATATAATTAGGGGGGAAGGTACTATAATACCCCCCATAGAAAAAATCATCTTTCAATACATGAACATGCACACCCAATCATTAAAGAATAATATTCCAAGTGTATAATATCATGATCACAATTTCTTCTACCATGTAAAGAGACAAGGAATAACCTAATGGACAATGAGGCATGAATAAGCACTCCACATGATACCTTGAGACTATGAGGATTATGTGACATGCTATCCAGCTTATGTAACATCCCATGGACATGCTATCTGGATCAAGAGATTGTATTTGGTCTTTTTTTGGAAACACCCAGGCAATTCAAGACATCCTAAAACATGTCAAGAAGTTGATCAAGGATAACTAGATATATATGAATTCATTTCAGGTAGATAATTAGTCCATGTAAATCAGGAGTCCTGGTACATAATAATCACCTACTTTAAAAATATAAGGGAAACCTCAGAGTGTAATCCCTGATCAGAGGAATGAAATGACTATCTATATATAATATTTGAATCACTGTCAAATCCTTAATTAGTGGAATGATATAATTTCTCGATTCAAGGAAAACATCAGTGTTTAATCCCTAATCAATGTCATAATATACCATGTACCATATATTTGGGAAACCTCAGTGTGTAAGTCCCGATAAGGTGAATTATGAGAACTATAATTTGATAAAAAAAATGAATATATAGGATTCCTTCCTATAGACCAAGCTCAAAAGGGCATGTATTTTGGTGTATATCCCACGTGTCTCAGACATTTCAACCATCGAGACAAAATTTTTCCCATGGGATGGTCATTCATCCTCATCCCTCAGTGGAATGAGGAATAAACTGATCTATGAGATCTATGATATGTAAGAAACCTTCATATGGATAGATATCCATATTAAATATCTAAAGGGTTGTAATAGTACATATTTCCTACATCCAAATACATTGAGAGTGATAACTTAATATCCCTTGTTTCTGACACCAAGCATGGATCACATGGTCTTATAGAGTTTCATGGTCATATCAATCATTTTATTAGTCTGCACTAATAATGGAAAACATAGTGTGTATTCCCAAATTAGTGGAATGATATGAATACCCTATATAAGGGCATCCACCTTGGCGAAGGTCCCAAGGGAATGACTGAACTATGATGACATTGATTCTTGATATATCCCAGATATGTAGAATGCCACACTGAGGATCAAGATCATAAATAGTTCCTAAGTGATTAAATTATTTTTCTTATGAATGAAATTAAACATCATTACATTAACATAATACATGGGTTTTGTTTCATGATATAAAATATGATACATTGGATGAATCATGAAAACTCAATCCCATATTTGACATGTTACTCACCTCCCTATGTTGGAGAAGATTCCAATGTTCTTAGGGGTACGTATTGAACATATAAGTAGCTACCTATTAGGGGAAATTTTTGAAGAACCTCAGATTCATATAGATAGAGTAACTAAAATATTCTCCTAAAAAAAGAAGTTTTAACCAATTATCATTTTATTAGGGTAACTGGTTCCATATTGAAATTAGGGTGAGGCTTGAGAACATATGTTAAATCATTAAGAGGCTTCTGTAGTATACAATAATTCACCCCAAAAAGTTTTTATTTTCCTGAGCTACCATCCTCTATAACAATGTGAGATTCTATGTTTCATTGGGTATAAAACCCTAATTTTCCACCAACCTTTGGTAAATAGGTCAGTATGTAGCTACATATGTGTGAAACCTTGGGAGTTTATATGGTAAATAAACATAAATGGTGAAACTGATGAAAAATATTTTATAGAAATCATCCATACCCCCTATTAAACCCATAGAACTATTTTCCCTCACCATGCATGTGTATCATTCCAGATGAAAAATAGGGAAACACTTTTAATTGGATAAATTATTCCAATAATTTATGGTAATTTTCTAGTAAATTTGGATCTTTATTGTCATGAAATATATGGTAGGATATTTTAGATTTTAAATATATTTATCCAATATGAATTTGAAATTTTTATTTTTCATTCATACCCTTATCTCTTTGATTATCTACCATCATTAAATGCGGTTTAACCTAAATTATGGTATATATTTTTTGACTATTTTTACAATTTATTATAAAAAATATCATGTTCACCCTATTACATTATATTAATTATAACAATTCTAAATATAGAATCCATTTTAATATAATCATTTTTTATAAATGGAATAATTTAATTTTAAATAATTTTGTTAATTGAATCAAAGATCATATTAGAATACTGACAGTTTAAGCATAAAACAAAATTTATTTCCAAAAAAATGATTTTTAAAACACATAAAATTAATTTCGAAACATTTTATTGAATATATATTAAATAAAGTACATCTAAAAAATTAATAAATAAAATTTAATTTAATTTATTAATATAAAAACAGTATGCACTTACAAACATTTTTAGAAAAATATGTTCTAAGAACAAAAATGATATTATACGAAAATTAATCCTAATATTGATTATTATGTAATTAATTATATTATTTCTTATTACTGTTAATTTTTTTAACTAAAACGTAACAGTAATTTCAAATTATTCTATTTACCTAAAATAAATTACATTTATGAAAAAATTCTAAATTTTTTAATAATCACTAATAAGTAATTATTAATTGAAAAATTAAAAAATTCACTATAAGATAATACTGAAAAGATGATTTAAAAAGGGATATTAATTACTCAAAATATCATTACAAATTTAATTAGAAATTAATTATCATCTTTGTATAATAAATGCATCAAATTATTTTATGGAGAAAAATTATTTTTGAATCATAAAATTATTTCACTATGTATTGTATACATTTATATCATGCATTAATTAATAAATTTTAGTTGTTAATAAAAGTATAAATATTTTTCATAATATGGTTATTACTATTCATACCCTCCCATTTTATTACAAGGTTATAATATATTTCAATATTATGTTTCATTTATACATAATGATGTATGTAATGTAAGGTTTCATATACCAAAAGTTTATTTCAAAGAATTTATATATATAATATTTGGGTGGAACTCTATTCAACCCTATAAATAAATTTCATGCTTTAAATGTCATCACTCCAATGAAAAAAATATGAAGATCTTTATACTTTACCATATCCTTAGGTTTCAATGCAACTTCTTCAAATTTATAATTCATCGAGTGACCATAACAAGGTTAGTTCTTCTATTCAACATAAATTTATTTCTGTGATCCATGATTTCAAAAAATTGTAATTCATAAGATAGATCCAAATATAATGATAAAAAATCCGTGTTCAGTGCATCAAAACTATTAGGTATGCCCCTCCTTAAAATAGATACATGGAACACATCATGATCTTGAGATAGGTGTTGTTCATGTTCCATGTGATATGCTATAATCACTACTAAATCTAAAAAATTGAATGGGAAAATATACATAGGTGTTATCACCCCATTCCTTCTAAATATCATAAATTTCTTCATTGTATAAATTCATAGAAATGTTATATAACTAGCCAAAAAATTCTAGATCTCATCAACGATTGTTACTATAACTCTGCTTCCAACTCTAAGCTTTGAAAAGGTTCTTCTAAATGGATCTAACCATATATACAATTTCCTTTGATATATAATGTACAAAGAGATTTATTTCTCAAAATTTATCCCAATATGCACAATTTATATATTTTTTTTCCATAGAGGCCTTCATATGGAGCCATATAAATGCTCTTATAAAAGTTATTTCTATTGGAAAACATTACTAGAGGAAGGTATCGATTCCAAAAACCATTGTAATGTATAGAACGAGATCTCAATATACCCTATAGTGTTTTAATATTTCTATAAGACTGACCATCATTTTGGGATTGATAATATGTAATAAACCAGAACTACATATCTAGAGTTTTCTAAATACTTCATGATAAAGTAGCGGTAAACCTCAGATCTTGATCAGACAGAATATAGTGCATTATTTTATAAAAACATAAAACTTATTTAATATATATATACTTGAATTATGACCAAGAGTTGAATGATCTCTTATAGAATTGAAGTGTTCCAACATTGTATGGTGGTTTAATACATTCCAAAAATCATTATGTCTTTTATATTTTTTGGGGAGACTGATAAAAAAAATTCATTGTGATAATTTTCTATTTTAATTATAGTAAGAGTAATGGTTATAACATCACCTTAAACTTATATCTATCCCCATTAACATACTAAAAAAAATGAACTATGATATATAATCCAAAATATATATGTTCATGTTACCAATAAGAAATACCCAATAAGGTCCTATATATATTCACACATCCATGATTAATATAAAGATATGAACTGTGATATTTTTCCAATATCTCCATTAATTATATTATTGATGAAACACAAAATCGTTTCCTTCACATTATCATTTTATCACAATATATGTTAATCTCATGAAAATTTATCACCTTGTTTTTTTATCTCTATGTCCTCCTAATATTCAAATTTAATCATCAAATTTATATTTGGATGAAAAGTCACATAATAAATACAATATTTCACCCCTCTTTTAATATGTCAAGGTCCATCCTTTTTAAATAAATAACTCAAAGATATTTTTTCAACCCAATCAAAGAAAATATATCACAATACATTCAAATAAGATCATCATACATTATTTTCTTAAAATATGAGACTTTTTCCAAAGGAAAAGTTTCATAAATTAGAATAAAAACAATGTTACATCATATAATAGAAAGGAATTTTACATTTATTATTTTGGAAAAGTGGAATTAACTCATCAAGAATGGTATTTGAAAATATTGAATAATTATATAATTTTTTTTATTTTATAGACCATGAAAAAGAAATATGAACTCATTATATGCATTAGTGATTTAATAGTTACTTAAGGAGAGCATGTCTATGAATTTGATACGTCAAATACATATATTCATGGAGCGGTGAATTTTACCAATTCCAACACCTTTCACAAAAGTGGTAGAGTCACACTCAATCTATAATTTGTTCAAAATATATTTTGTTGACATGTTTGTAAAATTTATCAAATCAAACATTTTGGATTCCAAAAGATAGTTTTTTACATATGGTCCATAATGTTATCCCATGACATCACCATTATGAAATCTAAAGACAGACCCAAATCCCAAAAAACATGGGATTCCTAAAAAATCTTCGTGAAAGTTTCATTTAATCAAAAAAATTAATAAAAATTAATAAATGAATTCAAATGTTTTAGAATAATGGAGGGATTCAAATTTAATATTATATAATTTAAAACCTTAAAACCATGAATAAAATTGTTATAGTGGTCACACTAAAGTGAATTTTCACTATACAATTCCATAATAATTTTCAAAATTGATAATTTATTTATTACAGGAGAATGATCACGTGTCTTCTTATTTATTCCATACCAGATAACATGAACAAGTTTCATGGTTGAAACTATAAATAGGTTATTGAGATGCTGAAAAAGGGTATTCTTGAAACACTCATTTATATGATCATGGATGGAAACCATGCTCATAGGATACCAATGTACGATATCAAAAAATACATTCCTGAGGTGGCATTGTATTGATCATTCGTAATCATTAATAAACTCTTAACATATTCTCCAGAACATATTCATATCCATCTAGGTTAATATAAACATTAATCATTTTCTATTAGAATTTGTGTCACACCTTCATCCGTAAAAATAATTCAATTATAACTTAAATGAAATGATTACCGCTGGTAACTAAAAATCAAGAGTGGAATAAATTTTCTCATTAAACATCAATTGGTGTGATTCATAATTTATCAGTACTATATTTTACAAATGAACCTATCCCATCCACTTTTCCAATTAATCAATATAAATTAAAAACTACTCTTGACTATATGTTAGTGTGATCATATGTTCACTGTAATAACCCAAACATTCATTAATGAAAATTCATCCTGATTTAATTAAATGTATTATTATAGATATATAAAAGATATTCACTTCCTTGGTTTAATGTTTTTGGATTTTAAAATACCATTAAGAATTGTGACCATTACTAATATAGTCGTTGAACAGTGATCACCTGATTAGTATAAATATATGGATTTAAAAAATCTAATTTACTTAGAAAAACAAATCGATGGCCTCATTCAGTTGAATGGCTCCATACGAATCCCATTTTTCAGATCTTTAAAAGGAGGTGGCTTCACTAGGATTCACTCTTGACCAAGACCAATAAAAACATCAACATGTGAAGCACGAATAGAACCGACTATGGGAGATGTGGAAGTTGATTGAGATTTCCATCCCATCAATGTTATCTGAGACACCAAAAGATTTCGTCACCATCGCACACCTTACCCTTAGGTCATATGTGAGTGTTATAAGGGGTTATGTTACAAGACCCTATAACTATGACTATGTGTATAGTTTTTGTATAGAATAAATATCATACATTACTTTTATTATTGTTACTTTGTAAATAATTTTGAAAACAAAAATAGTATTTTTAGTTAATATTCAATTATGAAATCTGTTTTGATGAATTAATTGATTTTTTGAATTAAATAATATTTTAATAAAATATTATTAATAAATTTATTTTTATTAAATTTAAATTAACATTTAATTTTTAAGAATACAGTAGTGATTCTCATTATGGTTTGCAAGCCGTTTTTCTCCAAACCCATGAATTTTTTAAGAATGTTTGTTACTATTTTAAAAGAATAAAATAACATATTTATAAAATTATTTAGATAAAATAAATATTATATTTGGAATAAGGAGGATGAAATTATCAAACAGTGAATTTTTCATAATATTATGAGACAGTTGAATTTTTGGTTAAAAATTAAATACCATTTAACTATATTATGTGTTTTATGACATCATAATGACACAATAGTGATGTAAGAAAATACTATAAACATTATGTTCGACCAATATATATTTTACCATTAACATAATGTGATTTTAGGTTTATTTTATTTATTTTAAAAATCCTTAGTGGACCCTCCAAGACGTATAAACCATTTTATCTTTTTAAAATGATTTCCTTGAGAGTATGACTCACCTTCACATAAGCAATCGTAGAATTTTAAAAAATTAGTAAATTGTAATTATATAATATTTTTTCCACTCCCCTTTGGGAAAAACAATTGGAAAAATCCATTGGTTGGTTTGGGGTTTTTATTAGCTTAATGTGTAGTGTCGAAAACATAAATAATAAAAAATTCTCTCTCTTTTCATATGTAAACCCACCCAAGATTCCACTTAATCTTTACTAAAATCCTTTGGAGCTCGACCAAACTCTGACCTCCTCTCTCTATAATCCTACAAATGCACTCCAAGCTTACAATAATCTTCTCTCAATCATCTCCCATGCCTTTTGGATCACACTTTCAAATAAGGGATTCCTTCCATTCTCATTTTATCTATGTTTCTTAATATTTTTATTCCCTTTTATTTTAAATTTAAAATGTTGGTGTATAGTTTCACACCTCCCCCATAGGGCCCTATTTATGTTTTAATGATGATAAACCCCTTTCTCTCTCATTAATTCCTCCCTTGAACACTCATTTCCATGATAGAATTTTGTTAAGAATTTCTATTTTCTCATTTACATTCATAAAAATCTATTGTGTTATTAATACTAATGAAATTAAATTTTTTGGGAGACGTATCTATATAATCCCATTACTATCCATTTCATTTACATATAATGAGACATCCCTTTCTCTCTCATCAAACATTTTAATGAATTCTTATGTCACGATGTAATGCTGCTGAAATTGCACTGTGACATTCCAAACCAAAGTCATTTTGTAATGAATACCCTGCTCATTTTTCTATCAAGTTTATTCACCTTTATTTACATTAAATTATTGATTATATAGTTTTATGTATTTATTCCAAATTCCTTTATTGTTGAATAAATGATGATGTTGAAGTAATCCATGTTATATGATTCATATGGGACACTTATGCATGAAATGAAATGATTTAGAAGGGTGTGCCTTGATAGCACTCTAACTCATTGGGTAAAGAATAGTATCATGACACCTCAAGTGAAATGAGTTTATAATAATGTTAATTTAATTTAAATGAGGTATTACTCATTCTCCATGTGCAATGATCCTTTTCTTGTTCTAATACCATGTTAAGTGTTGTTTCCACATTTCCAAGTTATGATAATCATGCCATATCATGACTTTATGATCATGATTATTTTATGTTTCATTTACATTAATATTTCCTAACATGTATTGTATTCATCATGTTATTACTTGTTTACTACCTTACTAGGCTTTATATCTCACCCTTTTCTTATGCATGTCCTTAGGTTATCCCATGCAATGCTAAGTACGATGGAATGTAGTGGTCATGTAAATGATGTTTCCAATAAATATGTTGTGTTTCATGTTTTAAGTCATTATGTAATGTTCCTAATCCCCAAATAAAATAGACCATTCCATATTATATGTTTTATGAAGTGAATAATTTATTTAATAAATTATGTTTAAGTGTGTAATAAAAATAATGGTTGTTATAATTGGTATCAGAAGACCAGTTTAGTTATTTTTGGGATTAGTATTAGAAAACCCAGTGTATGCCTTAGGGTTAAGAACAAGTAAAATAAAAACATACCTAAATTTTGGTGAGTAATAAGTAAGTGGTTTATCAAGAAAATACATACATGTCTGGATACGTGCAGGTAGAGGTAGATCTGGCACAAATGTACCTAGGAGTGAAAATTCTTAAATGGAGTTTCGGGAATGACCCGGGGTATCATGGTACACGACAATAGGCCTTGATTCACTCGTGTTTAAAACACTATTTTGGGATATGATTTTATAAATTAACATGTTTATTATGAACCATTTTAATGGGAATGAAAAAATCCCCTAAGAATAAATGTGGGGAAGTTAATAAAGGATAAAATAGATTGAAGCCTATAGATTCATAAGTTAAGGAAATAAAAGTTATATATATGTCATACATTATTGTTCTTGGATTACCCTTTATGTGTTACCCCTAAATTTTCTTCTATTCCATCCAATAGCTGGTAATAGGGGGACTCAGGCTAACAACTGATGAGAAGATCAATATGATGACTGTTCTAATGAGATGCCCAATCCAATGGGAGTGGGAATCACAAACTTTTTCACAATAATATCGTAGTTAACTGAAGAATCAAGTAGAAACATGGGTCAAGATGAATGTTCACCCCCCAAGAAAGAACTAGTCACAATTGATAGCTTCATGAGACAAAGGCCTACTATATTTAATGGATCTTATGATCCCTTAATTGCCCAACAATGGGTCAACTCCATTAAAAAGATCCTCTCCATAATTTAGTGTTATGTATAAGTGATTGTTCTTCTTGCTACTTATCATATGGAGGGTGAAGCTAATCAATGGGGAACATTGATCCAAAATATGAATCCTGAGGAGGAGAATGAGGCATTAGAATGGAATTATTTCATGAAAATGTTTTTTGATAAATATTTTCCTCACACCCTCTGACATAAGATAGAAGTGAACTTCTTTTACCTCAAGAAAAAAGGTGAAAAATCCATTAGAGTGTATAAGTAAAACATAACAAGGCTTTCACGATACATCTCTTTATTTTATATTACTCAAGAATATAAGGTTGAACACTTCTTTGGTGGGGTGAAACCTAGCCTACGAAAATCCCTGGTGATCAGTGGCTTCAAAATCTATGAGGAAATTGTTTGATGTTACCTCAAGGTCAAAATGGGGATCGATAAATTTTATGGGTATCATGGAGATAAGAAGCGTAAAGTGGACTTCAATTCTGGAAGTTCGATGGAAAAATCCAATGGTGCTAAGAAAATCCATCACCCCACTTTCCAAAGGTATGGAAAGAAGCACCCTAGAATTTTCTTGAAGTGGACAAGGAAATGCTTTAGGTGTAGAAGATAAGGGAACATAGATTTTAACTTCTAAGAAGAAAAAAATGTGGCTGTGTAAGAGGAGAGGAATGCTTCATTTGAATCTCAACACATTTTTCATTTCATCAATAGTAAATAACTAGGGTACCTTGAAAACCAGTGCCCTAAGCTAAGGTTTTTCGGAGGCAACCAACAACCTCCAAGGCAGCAAGGGCGATATTTTTCCATCACTACAATAGAAAGTGAACCCCGACAATAAAGTTGTTACAAATACACTAGTTATTCGTTCAATAATAGAAAATATACTTTTTATTCTAGTTCTATACATTATTTTATATCTCTAATTTTTAGATGAACAATCCCAACACCACCACAAATCATGGAAGTAAAGATGTCGGTGAGAATGAAAAATTGGAAAATCATTGCATCCTATGAATATAACTCCCTCGATCACAATCTGTGGATTGAAAATCCTAGAGAACCGCATCATACTCCATATAGTGGAATTTGATGAAATTATCAGCATGGATTGGATTTCCATATATAGATCCAACATAAAATTCCATGAGAGGGAAATCAATCTCCATATGGAAAATCGACCACAGATTCTATACAAGTTCAAGGAGAAAGATGAATCTTCTTTAGCACCATCATCACAAGCATGGATATCACTTCCCTATGAGCATGCGTATTTGGATCAGATTATTGATTCAAAGGATGCAATCATCCTTGAATACATGCCTATAGCGAGGGAATTAATTGTAGTGTTTCCGGAGGAATTTCCTGGTCTACCTCCTAGAAGAGATGTTGAATTCTCAATTAACCTCATACCTTTGGTGTTTCCAATATCCAAGACCCCGTATAAAATGGATATTTTATGGATTTAGGAGATAAAGAAAAAACTACAGGAGAATCTGGATAAATAGTTTATACACCCAAGTGAATCACGATGGGGTGCACTAATCCTCTTCATCAATAAGACGGATGGGTCAATGCACCTTTGCATTGATTATCGTGAGCACAAAAAAAATCACAATAAAGAACAAGTATCCTCTACATTGAAATGTTGATTTTTTTATCATATATATGGATCACAATAATTTTCCAAGTTGGATTTTCATTTGGGAAATTACAAAGTAAGGGTGAAGTAGGAGGATATCCCCAAGACTACTTTTAGTACAAGGTACATGCATTATGAATTCATATTAATTACTTTCAGACTCACTAATTCTATAGAAATAATCTTAGAAATGATGAAAAGAGTCTTTAGAGATTAACTCGACAAATTTTTGGTAGTCTTTAAATATGATATTCAAATAGACTCCAAAACCAAGTTGGAGCATGAAGAGAATCAAAGCACTGTACTAGAGACCTTGCGAAAGGAGAACATCTATGAAAACTACAACAAATGTGAGTTGTGGTTTAATGACGTCTCATTCTTGTGTCATATCTTTATAATAAATGGGATATATTTGGATCCCTCTAAGACAACCACAATTGAGGTATAGCTGAGGCCCACATCGGTAATAGATATCCGTTGCTTCCTATGGTTTTATAGATATTGTCTCTAATTTGCGAAACATTTCTCACAATTGTCAAACCCTCTTACCAAGATAACTCAGAAGGGAGTGAAGTTTTCATAGAGTGATGAATAAGAATATTTCATTAAATATTTGAAAAGGAGGCTTATCATAGTGCGCGTTCATACTTTACCCACAAGTGGATAACCTTTTATGGTATTTAGTGATTCTTAAAAGAAGGTAATAGGCTGTGTGTTGATGAAAAATGAGAAAGTCGTTTTTTATGCTTCAATGCAATTGAATTTTCATGAGAAAAACTTTCCAACAAATGATCTTTAGATGAATTCTGTATACTTATATTTGAAAATTTTGAAGCATTACCACATTGGGGAGAAGTGTGAAATATACACGGATCACAAAAGCCTCAAGTATATATTCACATAAAAAGAGTTGAACATGCACCAAAAACGATGGTTAGATCTGATTAATGTCTATGACATCTCAATCCATTACAACCTGAGGAATGTGAACAAGGTGGTAGATGCTCTAAGTAGAAAGGACTGAGCAATTCTATCATTGATGAGAATTGAAAAGGATCTAATATTCTTAGATTTTATGAAGATGGATATGGGAATCATAAAGAAGGGAACATCATCAATCCTTTCACAAATTATTGCTCAATAGTCACCTATGGATAGGTTAAAGGATTCAAAAAATGATGATGTGGGAATTAAAAAAATGTGGAAACTATCAGAAAAGGAAAATCCTTGGAGTTAAAAGTTAATATAGAAGGAATTATAAGATTTGGGTCAAGAATACGTGTTCCATTGAATCCAGAGATAAAGAAGGAACTTTGGGATGATGAACATAGCTCAAATTTATCCATTCACCCATGAAACCAAAATATGTATTGAGATCTATGATATCATTATTGGTCAGATAACATGAAGAAGGAGAACAATAAGTATACATCAATGTGCCTGGTATATCAGAATGTGACAGTTGAGAGCCATTAGTCTAAGGAGATGATGAAACCGTTACCCATACCTACATGGAAATGGGATAACATCACCATGGAATTTTTCATAGGAAATATGAAGACATCCAAAGGAAACAATACTATCTGGGTTGTTTTGGATTGTCTTATAAAGACTGTACACATCATTGCCATTCAAGAGGATTTCTCACTAGATCAACTAGCACAAATATACATTAAAGAAGTGGTGAGGATTCATTGAGTAACACTATCTACTATATAAAATTGAGATCCAATATTCACTGCAATGTTTTGGAAGAGTATACAACTTTCTCTGGATACTGAGAAGAACTATAGTATGACTTCTCATCCTCAAACTGATGGCCAATCCGAGTGTACTAACCAAACACTTGAGGATATATTGAGAGAATGAACAGTGTACATCAAAGGATGATGAGATAAATATCTCCCTCTAGTTGAGTTCTCATACAACAACATTTTCCACTCAATCAATCAAATGGATCCTTATGATGCCATGTGTGGGAAGAGGTGCCAAACATTGATATGTTGGGATGGTGTTTAGGAGAGAAAACTCTGAGGTCTGGAAATGGTCCAAGAAATTGTAGAGAAGGTTAAGACCATCCAATAGCTCATTAAAGTGGCTCAAAGTAGAAAAATTATCTATGATGATAATCATCTATGTGACATAGATTTTGATGTCAGAGAGATGGTATTCTCTACATATCACTGTGGAAGAGAGTTTTGAGATTCGGGAAAAGAGAAAGCTTAGTCCAAGGTACATCATCCCTTTTGAGATCCTTGGTCTCATTAGTGAAGTGGACAATCAACTAGCACTTCCACTGAACCTATCTCAAGTACATGACGTACTCCACGTATCACTCTTAAAGAAGTACATATCTGACCCATCACATGTACTCAATCTATAGGTGGTACTAATAGAGAATGACCTTTCCTATGAATAGAAGCTGGTGAATATCTTAGATGATAGGGAAAAAGATCTACCAAATAGGACAATGCAACTTGCTAAGGTGTTATGGAGAAACAAAAAGTTTGAAAAAGTAATGTGGGAATTAGAGGAAGTGATGAAGCAGTGTTACCCACACCTGTTTTAATGTGTGAAAAGGAAATTTCGATGGAGAAATTTCTTAAGTGTGGAAGATTGTAACAACCCAAACATTCATTAATGAAAATTAATCTTGATTTAATAAAATGTATTATTATGGATATATAAAACTTATGCAATTTTTTGGGTTTATATTTTTAGATTTTAAAATACTTTTAAGAATTGTGACTGGTGCTTATATAGCTTATGAACTGTGATCACATGATTTGTATAAATGTAGGGCTTTAACAAATCCAATTTGCATAGGCAAATTAAGTGATGGCCTCGTCCAATATAATTTCTCCATATGAAGCCCATTTTTCAGATCTTGTAAAAGAGGTGGCATCATTGGGCTTCCCTCTTGACCAAGACCAAGCCAAGATTCAACACGTGAAGCTTGAACAAAACAAACTACAAGAGAAATAGAAGTTGATAGAGATTACTACCTGAGCGATGTTATCCAAGCCACCCCAAGAGTCTCTCACCATCCCACACCTTACCCTTAGGTCATATGCACGTGTTATATGAAGTAATGTAACAAGAACCTAGCAGTATTACTAGTTTTATAATTATTTTATTGATTAAAGAATATACATTCATTTTATTATTTTTACTTTGTAAATAATATTTAAAGAAAAAATAGTATTTAATGTTAATTTTAAATTAAGAAATCTATTTTGATGAAATAATGAAATTTTTGAGTTAAATAATATTTTCATATAATATTATTAATAAATGTTTTTTATTAAATATAAATGATTGTATAATTTTTATGAATATAACTGTGATTTTTTTAAAGTTTGAAAGCCATTTATATCAACACCCATGAATTTTCAATAAATATATGTTTTTTATATTAAAATAAAAAATTCACATATTTAGAAAATTATTAAAAAATAATGAATATTATTTTTGGAATCATGATGTTGAAATAATCAAATAGTGAATTTGTCACAATTTTCTGAGATAATCATATTTTTGGGTAAAAATTAAATACCGTTTAAATATATAATGTGTTTTATGACTTCATAATGACCCAATAGTGATGTAATAAAATACAATAAAAATTATTTTATGAAAATATATGTTTTAACATTAAAATAATGTGATTTTTGTTTATTACGTTTATTTTACAAAGCCTTAGTGGACCCTCCAAGACATATAAAACATTTTATATTTTTTAAAATGATTTCTTTGAGAGTGTGACTCACCTTCACACAAGCAAGCCTTATATTTTAAGATGTTCAGCCATTGGAAATATAAAATATTATTTTACACTCCCATTTTTCAAAACCCATAGGCAAAAACCATGTGATGGTTTGTGGTTTTGACTAGTTTTATTTGTAGGGTAAAAAACCCAAATAATAAATAATTCCCTCCCTTTTCCTTTATAAACCCAACCAAGCACCCACTTCCTCTTCACATAAATCCTTTGATGCTCGACCAACCTCTTACCTCCTCTCTCAAAAATCTTTCCAATGTTCCGCAAGCCCCCAAGAAGCCTATCTCAAGCCTCTCCTAAGCCTTTGGGATCACACTTCTAAGTAAGGGATTCCTTCATTTGTCATTTTATCCATGTTTCTTAGTATGGTTATGGCATGTTATTTTCAATTGTAAATGTTGGGGTATGGTTTCTATCCTCCTATATACTTCCCTATTTATGTTTGAATAATGGTAAACCTCTTTCTCTCTCATTAATTCCTCCCATGTACACCTGTTACCATGCCAAAATTCCATATGGATTTTCTCTCTTCTCATTTACATTCAAGGAATTTTATTTTATTATGAATCTAAATTCCATTACATTTTATGGGACATGTATATATATGCATCCCTTACATTCCATTTCATGTATATATTATGATAAATCCGTTTATCTCTCATTAAAACATTTTATGAATTCTTTTGTCACATTGTTATGCTGCCGAAATTGCACCGTGACATTCCAAACAAAAGTCATTGTGTAGTGAATACCATGTCCATTTATCAATCAAGGGTATTCAAATTTATGAACATTTACTTATTGATTATAGAGTTTCATGTATGTATTCCACATTCCTTTAACTTTCAATAAAAGATGAAGTTGAATGATTCCATATTATATGATCCATGTGAAACACTGATGCATGAGATGAAATGATGAAGAAGGGTGTGCCCAGATAGCACTCCAATGCATTGCATAATGATCAGTGTCATGATATGTCAAGTGAAATGGGTGTTTACTCATGCTAATTCAAGTGAAATGAGGGTTTTCTCATTATCCATGTACAATGAGCTTTGGCTCATGCTAATACCATGTTAAGTGTTGTTGCAACATTTCCATGATATGATAATCATGAAATATCATGCCTTTATGTTCATGTTTCTTTTTTCTACGATGATATGCCTATTTCCTAAAATTTATTTTATTATTCATGATATGCCTTGTTTACACCCTAACCGGGCTTTATATCTCACCTTTTTCTTATGAATTTCCTCAAGTTATCCCATGCAATGGAATGTACGAGGAAATGTAGGGGTCATGTAATGGAAGTATAAAATAAAGATGTTGAGTTTCATGTTTTAAGTCATTATGTATTGTTCCTAAACACCAAAGACACTAGAACACTCGATCCTCTTGGTTTTATCAAGTGAATATTTTACGTAATAATTCATGATTATGTGTGTAATAAACAACATGATTGTTATATTCACTAACTAGAATTGATTTAAATTATACAAAATTATTTTCACATTAATCAATATAAAGTTACATTTATCCCTTATGGATAATTTGTTTAGGGTATTAGAATGTAGTGATAATTCCTTCACAAATAATTGATAAAATCCTACAAATATTATAATACAATATATCCTGATCACAGTGGTTGATCTAGGATAATGATTAATAACATACCTCATTAATGAATCAACTAATATATCATCTCTTTAGATTATATTACACAAAAATAAATTCTTATATAGACAAAATTTTCAAATGGTAAATTTTCTGTTCAACTTCTAATTCCATTGGGTTTTAGTACATTCCTCCAATGAAATTCATGATCTTCCTTTCACTTAAAATATATAATAATATATTGAATAACTACTACCATGATTTGTTAAATTTAATCTAAAGATTCTTTTCATTAAATAAATAATTATATTACAAGCATTAATAAGACTAAATCTAAAAACTATAAATCCAAAATATACATACATCAAAAAGAAGGATTTATTAAGAATGTAATTAAATTTTACCATCAAATAATATAATCCATATCAACAAAAAAGATTTGAAAAATATTATCATCCACTAAATTTACTAACAAAATCATCAATACATAGAATATTGTACATATTAATTTATATTTTCTTATCCAATTCTTGAAACTCAATTAAGACCATTCTATATGGAGATTTAACATAGTAGTGGACGAAAGAATGAGTAATACTAAAAAGTAAAATTTACAAATTGAATTAATAAAATGAATATATTCTACAGACACATTAGTAAGCAAAGATATAATAATAATATCATTTATGTTGAGTTTCTCCAAAATAATGTGTGAAAAATACTCCCAATTAATAGGAATGAGGTCTAATTCAATGTATTTAATTTCCATTTAATTTTTATAATTATACTCACTCTAATAGAAAAAAATTGGATGGATTTAAATATAAAATTTAACTTCCCTTCCCTATAAATTGATAAATATTTTATATAATGAATTATATTCAAATCCCAAAATTACATAAACATTAACTATAGGTAGTATAACAATATTTACAGGAAAAAAATTCTAGAAAAATTCAATATAAGAATAATAATTTATATAAGATGTAATAATTATACCATTATGTTTTTTACAAATAATTAAAAATATAATCATAGATGTTTTAATGTGATACCATTAGAAATTGTTTTATAAATTAAATTCTGGGAATAACCAAAATCAATGAACAAATTAACCACTCCAGAGTGGATGGTAATTGTACATTTCACCATTTCACTAGAAGAGTCATCATTGACAATATTGATCACATTATATTTTCCTTCATCTCTAGGATTAAGTTGTTTTGATTTTAATCATCATCATTAAACATAACATTTTGAGAATTTGTTATCATAATTCCAAGGTTCTATGCATATGAAAATAGTGGAGTTTGAATGGTGATTTTTAGAGCATTATCTCCATTTCAATCAATATTTTTCTTATTACATCGACATTCGATTTTCCAATGACATATATTTCTAAACATAATTCACATACTACATAACCTATGAATATTTCCTTTATGATTTTTTTTCACAATTTTGGAATAAAGGAAGAGCCATATTATTTCCTTTTTTATCACTATAATTTCCTTTGAATTACATATTTACGTTATTATGTGTAGAATTTGATTGATGTGTTACTATAATCATATTTGTAACCATGATACATCATTAAACTATTTATTCCCCTATATTAAAGTCTCTTATGAATAATACCCTTCATATATATAGTTTCATGACACTAAATAATTGACTAATGTCACTTTTAGTACAACATCAATACTAGAAATATACCTCTACTGTATTGTAATATTGAATAATATGTGCCAATGGATTAATCATCCTCTTTATTTATATCAAAAAATTATATATCCATTTTCTATTAAATAGTATTGAAAAAGAATTAATAGAAAAAACCCTTTAAACTCATCCCAATTAATGGAGTAAATTTCTGCCCATTTCCACATATTCATGTTAAGAGTCCACCAATTAATAGATTGACATTCTAAATGATAAAAAAATAAAATAATATTTTCTTATTCTGAACATTATATAATCTATAATATCCTCTCAACGTTATTAATAGATTAATTAGAAATTAGTGAAAAAATATACCAATTATAAGATGGTAGACATTGCCTTGTGAATGACATAATGATCTGTTGTTACCTACATTTCTCATTTATAATATCTACATAATTCCTAGATTGAGAAAATTTCATAATAATATTAACAATTTTTTCATTATAGATCCTTATAAATTTAGTCTTGGATATGTAAAATCATTTATTTTTTATTTAAATTAAACATTAATGAACTTTTGTTTTGGTTTTATCCATTAATTTAAATAATAAATAATAGAATGAAAAAAATTAATCATTGTTGGGAATAATATAATCATGATAACCATTTATAGGATCTCAAATAATAACACATTATTTTAGATCAATGACACCTCACGTTTAACCTAAGTCATCCATGTTCATTATTTGTTGAAATCATTCATAATATATGACAATTAAAATGTAAATTAACATAATAATATCCCATATGAGTCTCAATCTAGGTGTGTTGTCTTAGTCCCACTCATAATGCAATTGTGATTATTATGTTAATACCCAATCCACCCCATTCAATGTTGTAACCCATAGATTAATTATTCCATAACCACATCCACTTTATAGTATCCTTAGAGGTATGAATTTTCATGGAAAACCATACTCCTTTTTTACAACAACATAGGATTTTCTCTTATACAAAGGCTTGTGGTAAGGGTTTCCATTAAATTCTTCTCACCCTATTTAAATAAACTAACTAAATATTTCTACAATACCCACTATATAGAAAAAACCATATCTTATATAAATTTTACTTCTTATTAAATTAATATTCATTACATATCATTTTGATCCCCCCAAGAAAAATAATAGAATAGTGACCTTGGAAATATGAATGCATAAAAAAATGTACATAAAATATCAACATTATCTACCACATAGATCAACAAAACTATTAACTTTATTAGATATAACATACATAAAACCTTCCATCATTTCCAAGAAAAATGAAACATAAGAAAGGGATAGAATATTTTCTTAGTAAGGGTTAATAAGGGAGGTATCAATAAATTATAATATTTATGAGTATCATGAGAAAGTTGGTATGGGGAAAATGGAATAAAATTAAAAAAATCACATCATAAAATTAATATACTAATGATTCATGTCATAAAAAATTGTATTTCATAACCAATGAATCATAATGTCTTAAAATAACAAGATCCACGAGTGACTAACATTTGAAAAATATCATGTCATAAAAGTGATGACTAAAGTGTGTCATATCCATAATCATAGAAATATTATTTCAGTTATACTAACTAAGATATTCAGGACATGTTATATTTAAGTTGACCACATGTGTACCTTTTACTGTATTAGAAAAAACTCTCATTTACACTTGGTTGGGCTTGGGATAAATTCATTTGTAATATTTAAGATCATAAAACATTCATGCCTACAAAATGTATTAAAGGAACATAATAGACACACCCATTAAATAATGGTAATCTATTTTATGTGTTCTATAAGATCAAAAATGTATTTATCATATCATTATAGCCTATCCTATGAAAAAAATACATATTTATCATTGTAAAAATGATAAATCATGTAGAGAATGTATAAATATTGAATGACTTGAATGTAACCCTAAAAATCATAAGCTGCATTAAAGGACTTTTTTTTTTAAATTAATGTATATTTTAAATAGAACTGGAACACTTCATGTGAAAAATACCCTTTTATTTTGAAAAGACAAATTTAAAATTAAAAAAAACCCAAAATATTAAAGAAACACAATTAATGAAAATAAAATATAGAAACATTTAAAAGATGTATTAAATAAATGTGTAGTATTTATAAATGGAATACTAATTAAAGTATTTTATGTTAAAAAGTTCCTTTCACATTTTTTTTAAAAATCAAAATTTATATCATTTAGAAAATGGAATGATTAGTTAATTTAAAATTTTTAATAGAAATTAAATATTGTGAAAAATGACTTCATTCAAGCATTTGTGAATAGTAAAAAATTATTGAATTTTTTATATAAAATAAATATTTGGTGGAAAATATTTCCATCAAGGAGAGAAAAAAGTAAGTTTTAAATAAAAATATTCTTTTAGTCTCTTAGTATATAATTATAGAATGATGAATGAAAATTTTGTAACCTTCATAATAAAAGTTGAGAAGAAAAGAAAAAGTATTTGAGATAGATAGATATTAAAACATCATCATGATATATTTAAGAATAAAAAAAGAAAATAAATTTTAGAATGTGATTTAAAATCATTGACTCAACTATGACATGCTTCATAAGCACTATACCATCCTATTCTTTGAGAGACATACATTGGATTACTCCTTAATCTTGAAATAATTTGTTTTTATTGAATGATAAGTGATCTATAATGAAAAGAAATTATTTATTATGATTTTTTATCTGGGAATTTCTAATATATAATTCTCAAATTATTTGAAAATGGAGTAGAAGATTTTAACTTTTATAAGTTAGTATAAAGACACAAATGAAATTACTTAAAAGAATTCATTAATATTATTATTTCTGAAAAATATGTCTCTAAATGGATATGAAACTTAAGTTAAGTTAATAAAAGGTTGAAATCTATTCAACCAAAAATAACTAACCATTTTTAGGTTTCATTCGTTTTTTTTAATCTTTTTTTTAATCCCATGTAAACCCATTTTAACCAAAACCACGAGACATTTTTTTACTATTTTTACGATTCATTATTACTAAACATTTAGTAGAATAAATCAAATTATATTAGTTATTCTGATTCAAAATATGGAATCCATTTGAATTGATTAATTTTCTATGAGTAGAATAATATAATATTATATATGCATACAAAACAAATTAAAAACCTATTATAGAATAATTCATTTTAATTATAAAACTAAATTTTCTTCTATTTACTACATATTATAAACAATAAAATGTATGATGAAATATTTTATGAATTATATTACACATTAATGTCATTTAAATAATTAATCAATTGATATGTATTTAATATATTAGCTAATAGAGATACTGAATGAATGGAAACTCTTTAAACAAAAAAGTGTTTTCCAATGAAAAAATGAGCTTTGAAAAAAAAATCAATTATAATACCGATTAATATGTAATAAATTAGATTATTTATTATTTAAATGTAATTACTAAAATTTAATTATAAGTAATTATTTAAATTACACTATTTAATTAAAATAAAATAATTTTTTACAAAAAAATTTCTTTTTGGAACTATTTTATAAAACATATTTTTTTAGAAAAATACTAAAAATTCACTTTTAAGTATTGTTGAAAAGTTGATTTATAAAATCATATTCATTCCCTAAAAAAATATCCCAAAATTGTTTTAATTTATTATAATTTATTACAAAAAAATCCTTAAAGTCCATTTTTTAAGAGAACATATTTTTAAAGCATAAAATTTCATTAATGGGAATTGAGTATTATTTTATTACGAATTAATGAGTAAATTTACATTACATGAAACCATTATAAATAATAATTATAATGTGATGATTTATATTCAAACCTACCAATTTAATTACTATGACGTAAAGGATTAATATATCTTGATACATTTAGATAAGAAGTTTTTTGTAAAGAATGATATTGAATACAACATGTTTATTACAAAAGAAATACATATATAATATTGGTGTGTTATAATGAGTGAATAAAAAAATATAAATTATTTTAGGATGTTATTAATTTTAACTATAAAAATAATTTATCTTTCGAAAAATGGATAATAACATGTAATTTTTCTAAAATGATAATAAAAAATCCTTTAACAATCATAATAAATAATATAATATAAATAATAATAAACATTCATGAAGAGTTAAAAATCATTTATATCATATACATTTGTTTTTTCTCATTTTATAAATTTTTTTGTACAATTTATTTTCTCCTATTTTAAATAATAATTATTTTTGACAAAAATAATGGACATAAACACCAACACATATTTGTGTGTTTTTTCCATATATATATATATATATCTCTGTTTTTTAATTTTTTTTTCAAAATTTACAAAAATATGTATGAAATTAATAATGGTAATCATAATTTTTTCAAATAAAATTTTATTAAAAATATTAAAATATTGAAAATAATTATAATGACCATATTATTGTTACTATAATAGAGTTAGAGAGGTGATTATTGAGTGGAAACACCATTTATATGAAATCCTTGAGATTAGGGGTACATCACTCGATGAACCCCATTTATTGATGTTTTTCTACTGAATTGAAACACTATATCCTCTTTATAGTTAAAAAATAAGGATTATAGCAGGTGGATTATCGTGAAAAAATGGCCATTCCCCCAAATGTGGTTTTGGGAAGTAACTTATTTGGATTTTGGCCATGTGTCAATTTGGGAACAAAATAGCGAGCCTTGGGTCATTTGAAATTTTGTAACAATCCATATTTACAGTTGATCATCCCTAAAAGGTTTCTGTCTCTTCACTAAGACATTGTGTGTGTGTGTTGTTTCATTTCTTATACCTCGTGGTACATTATTAATAAATAATTAATAAATAATTAATAAAATATCTATAAACATATATATATTTATAAAAATTATCAGTTACAAATATAAACAAATATAAATCCTAATTATAGTATTAAAAATTTAAAATATATTTATAAAGATACTAAAATGAAAAATAAATTTAATAAAAATCTAACAAAAATCATGTAAAAATATTCATAATTAAATATTCATAATTAGAAAAACATATGAATATCCAAATAACAGTTCTGAAATATTATGAATTCAAATAAAGGTGTATTAATACATTATATTTCATGGAAATATATATTAAATAATTAAAAACCTATAAAATGTAATTATATTTCTAAAAACCCATAATAATAAATAAAAGAATAGATATTATTGCACTGGAGTAGGAGGGGTAGTGGGTATTGATAGAGCGAGATCACTAACATGGATGTAATGGGGGCATATGGGTTATGGTGGATGTGGAAGTTCTAAAAAAGTGATGTGATATATTGTTGACAAGGTATAATATTGATTTTGATTTTCAATATTTATATTTTCATGACTGAAGGAGGAACACCAGATATTTGGACAAGTGGGGATGATTGATTTGGGGAACTTGTTTTAATTGTTACTAGACATTCAATTTTCTATTTTTCAAATAATTAATAGTGAATATTAATTATAAATATCAACTTTGTCAATAACTAATGTGAATGGTCCTCCAATAGACAATTCTATATTGTCATCATATTACTATAAAAGAAAATGGATTAAGTATTTGTTATTAAATATCCAATATAGTAGGATATATGTAACATTTACAATCCTTACAATTAAGTATTAATATTTTATAAATCCTTCAACATAAAAAACCTATAAATTAAGTGTCATAATTTTTCAGATATTTGTTGATAAATGTTAACATTTTTAATAAATGGGTTATATCATTACGAATAGTTAATTTATTGAAGATCAAATTTAAGTAAATATATATTTAAAATTAGAAAAAAATTAAATAGCTACATAGAAATATATATTTATTTATATATATATTTTCTATATTAGTATGAATAATATATAATTATATGAATATATAGCTATACATATATATATATATATGTATGTATGAACCAAAAAACCAACATATAAACATAATCACTAAAATAATAATAATAATTATGTTATGTTGTAGAAATATTTTGTACCATATAATCATGGGGGGGGGGGGGTTAATGTGGTGCAACTTAAGGGTTTCCACACATAGAATGATTTTATAATATGAGCTATGTACCGAAGAAAAATAAAAATTTTAAAGGTATAAATCATATTTCTCTTATCATACTAAAAGATATAATAAAATATTTACCCATTTATAGTAATATTGGATCCAATATCCTAATTTTTATGTTTCATATATTTTATCAAAAAATAAATTACAATCCAATATATGTTTGTGTGTCTAGAAAATAATTTAATAACTATATTCTAATATATTTCCCCGGTTGACAATGGAATGATGAAAACCTTTTAGGTAATTAATATACTATGAAGATCCATGGTTTCTATTGTAAGTGTGTTTCCCGCACCATAATATTTTTTCAATACAGAATCATTATTACATGTACTTCATGAATAATCTCTATGTCACACACAATAATACTCATTAATATACCATCAATAATTAACTTAAAACCATAAATGGGGGTGGGGGTTTCCCACTGACCCAATTACATGTTCATTTTTATCATCACTAATCTAAAATAGAGGTATATTGGGTTGTAGGTTCTATAAGGATAGAAACTAATCATGGAATTTTATTTGTAGAGTATTACTGTTGATCAATTTAAGGATATTCAGTTTTATGAGGATCTAATTTTTACATAATGCATTGTGAAAGGCATTTTTTCACATCTCTCGAAGGATGTAACATCCTAAAACAAATTATTTTTAATTAACATGATGCTAATCAGTGAATGTGACCATTCCATGAAACATATATAAGAAAATTTTATCAAATTCATTAATGTTAAGATTTATACTAATGTGTAATTTCATTAAATTGTAGATTAAGAAATCCTATTCCACATAATTACATATATTACTGTGTTATTATAATAATTTTATTTAGTGAAATTTAATTTTTTTGAATAAATTTCATGAGAATGAATTTTAAATATAATGATAATGATGATGTTAAAAAATGGTTTAAGGGTTCTATTAACTAGTTCATAAAACCTATAATAAGCTATGCCAATGCCCTTGACCAATTATTTGCTTATGTTTTCACTATTTCTACTCAATATAAATAATTTAATCTAATTTTCTAGTGATTTAATATGTTTATAGATTTAACAATGTTATGAATTTTTTACTAATCATATAAAATAAATAATTTTTTATAGTTATCAGAATTGAATTTTTATGCATAGATATTATGATGTATGTACAAGTGTATATGAAAAACAAAGAGTTTTTTACAAAATTACAATAATTTTCAAAGAAACACATCATAATTATTCAAATATTTTTGAGTGGTTATATTATTTATCATTTAATGGATACATAATAATAAAAAAATTCCATTCTATAAAAATTGATTGAAATATATAAAACTATAAGTAAGACTAAAATAATGTAATTTAAATGTTTATTAGTGATATAATGATCAGTTTTTTCAAACTAATTTATATATAAAATTATTTGTTACTAGATAATACTGAACTCTCTCATGGAAAAGATAGTTCTAAATAAATGTTATCCTACATTGGTGACAATTTTTTAAAAAAAATTAAATTTTAAAATGACTATATAACAATATTATAAACCACTTTATTTAAATAATTCATAATCTACAATGTGTCAGGATATATTGGAAATGGATGATGTATATTTATAGTAATGTAATATTGTCAAATTATTCAATGATTTATATGACTATGTATATTTTATGAAGACTATAAGTTAGTTTTATTGATACATATGAAAAATAATTCCAGAAGGAAAAATTAATTACAAAAAGGCACTACTCATTAATGGAATATATATCCAGAGTCTCCAATATTTGGAAAAGTGACATGAAACAAATATCCATTTATATTTATGAATCAAATAAAACTATATTTTGTTTATGTAGAACTAATTGTGAATGGATAATTATGTTTTTAACATATAACATACCATCTTTGTTATATATGAATTATAAATATATTGCATTTTCTTTAATTATATGATCATTAATACAATATAGTAATGATATTAGAATTTATTTTCCATTATTGAGAGATGTTTTTTAATTGATATGGGTTATATATTTTTTTGATTTCATGTTCTCACAACAATGAAGATATTACAATATGATCCTCGTTATTCTATATGGTAAATAACATTCCCATATAATTGATTTATTAGGGTATAAAATTAATGTAATATTTGGTTATCTAATATTCAATAAAGGTTCACACTCAGTTGTGTTGAGAAATTCTATGAATATTTCATGCAAAGAAAATATAGAGATAAATCTTAAAGACATAAAAAAATTTAGGGAAATTATAATTCTGTGGGAAGTATTATGATAGAGTGTTACATTATTCACCAACACAAGACGTACAATTTGATATGGTCAATTTTATTTTCCTTATTTCTATAAAAATTTCCATTAATGACTATAAAAGGATTTTGAAAAAATAGATAATTGTTTAGAAATCACCATATAGAAATAGTTTGTATGAAAACAAATTCAATATATAAAATTTATTATAAAATTTTATATTATAGTTTTATTGAATCATTACTCATTTTAAAATTAAACGATAATGATGACATCAAGGAATTATTATAAAATAATGATATGGTCATAGATGAATAGTCAATTATAGTTCTAGTGAATGGATAAAATTTTCTTCCTCTAAGATTTTATACTCATTAAATCCAAGGGGGGTTTTAGTTTCTAATTTTCTGAAATTGAAAAAATAATTCCATAAGGATATTCATTAAATATATTAAATATCATATAAATTGATGTCTTTTAGTTAATTTTTTTTAAAATCACAGAAGTATTTTTTTTTCTGATACATTATTTATTTCTAGATGTTTTATGATTTATTTTTCCCAAAGATTATAGACACACCATAAAAAAGAATTAATTTTATTTAAATGTAATATTGTGAACAATTATTGATCTTGTGAAGTTTCCACCACTGGAAATGAAATTATTCATCAGTTATTTAAACTAAAAATATTCCTACCAAATAATAAATTAATATTATTGTTCATCTATGGTTTATTTAATGGACGATATTAACCTTTGTGATCTAGTAAATTTAATTTTGATATTCTAAATTAAACTCAATATAAATATATTGAATGTGTTTTTAGGAAATATTTGTCAATGAATACATAATATTATAGAGTAATATATTGATTAATTAGATTATTTTTTTTAAAATTATATACCATAGTTTAGAGTCTCCATTAAAAATGTATATATTAAAAAAATTATATTAATTTGGTAAAATAATCAATGTAATATTTTTTTAAAAATTAATAAATATTTTTTTAAATATTAACATAAAAATTATAATGGTCAATAATAAGTGAATAATATTTTTTTAAAATTTTTAAACTCATATCATATTTAATTACCAATAAATATGATATTTTGGATTTTTTGAATGTCATGAAGACTTTGATCATTTTGATATTAAAGTGTATAATAATGGATTTATTTATCATATAATAATGTAATAAGTGAACTGCTGGATTCAAGATTTGATGTTTACCCTTGGGTTTAATTCCAGTAATATTTTAAAAAAGTTGTAATTTTATTTCATACTGAAATTTATTAGACAAATTATTTTATTGATTTATTTAATTCATTTAAATGGAAAATTTCTTTAAAATATATAATTTTAGAAAATATTTAGCCATTTAGAGATGTATTTTTGATGAAATGGGATCATAAATATTTATTTGGTGATTTATATTAATCGTTTCCTTTCTTAGTATTTTTATTTTTTTATTTTCCATGGAAATGTAAATGGGTGGTTATTGGAGATTTAATAAACCATTTACTTATATGTTTTCGTATAATATTAATTACTCTAATTTTTTATATTTCATATAGAGAAATTATAAATGAAATCTATATTTTCCATATAAATATTTATTTGGAATTATTGTATTAGAGTGGATTTCTATAGAGTTGGATGAAGAATACACTGAAAAATATAAAATAAAAATAACACTAAAAATAAATAATCACTATGGAGTGGACATAAGTGTATTATGTATTTATTTGTATTTATTTGTTATGAATTAATATTTAATAATTATTCTTTGAAGGGTGGATAAATTAGGGTAGTCTAAGATAATGAATATATTGATAGAATTTAAATTAAAACTGATGGAAAATATATTCAATATTATTATTAAAAGTTATTATAATTTTTTATATTATAGATTAAATAGGGAAATTTAATATGTGAGATATAATTATTTATAATTAATGGAATGTATTCATGGAATATGGTAAATAATTTTTTCTTGAGTTGTGATGATTTAATTGATATATTTTGATATTTTGAAATTGAATTTATAAAAATGTAAGAGTGATATATTCTATTAGTATATTATTTACCAATGACTTTCATGTTGATATTTTATTGTGATTTATATATGAATGTTTTGGTATCATTTGGTGGTTATGATAAAAATGAATTATTAATATATATTTTTATTAATCATAATGTGATATGAATTCATGTTTTTTACATAAATTTCCATAAACAAATATAATTCCTCATTGAGGTTATGCTACTTTATGGCAATTCTTTCACCAATGGTAAAATAGTATATTATTATGGGCATGTAAGATACCTATGGCCTTCCCAAATGTCACAAGGGTTATCCCATATATTTTTTATGATAATATTTCATCTATTGAGTTACAAAATAGTGTTTCAATTATCACATTGGTCATGCCATTTAGGCATGGTCAATAACATATTTGTTTAAGGACCATACAAATAAGTGACTTTTGATTACTTATTTAGATCATAAACAATCATTAATGTGAAAATTATTTCATGAATTATAGTACAATATTTTATTGGGTTATTGATTTTAGAGATTGACATTGAATAGATTATAATACTTTTAAATTCCCTTGATAAGTGGAATTTTATATATGTATAGAATGTATTAAAATTATCAAGAACATGGATGACCTAGGTGCGAGTGTTATATAATATCATGATTTGGTTATAAACTCCCTAGGACCTATATATTGAGACATGGGATAGTGACACAGTTTTGATATACAATGGAAATTGATGTTATGAAACAATTTTTGATATTGTATGTTTGATGATGAAAATATTTGATTATGAAGTTAATATGGGGTAGTGGTTTTTGAATTTTGTTGGTGATATTTAAAAATTTATTTAGGTTGATGATGGGGGTCTATATATGGGCTGAATTTTTGAAAACTTGTTTGTTTCTAGAGTCAAAGAACTATATAAACATTTTATTTAATTAGAGTTCAATTATGTTATAGAGTATCCCTATAGGTCACCAACATGGTAGATTACACTATATGTCTTGATAGCTACTAAAATTAGATGAAAAAGGAATTCCACACTCCATATCTATCGAATAAAAAATGATAAAATAAAGGATAAAAAAATAATTGATTTGTAGATCAGTATCAATTAATTCAATAAAAATTTGATGTTAGTTTAATTGTGTTTTTACCAAAAATAAGAAATGGTCTATTCTCTCTAATGGCATCCTTCATCCATTAGAATCATAGAACACTTTGGTAGAAACATAATTTTCAAACTTTTCTACTAGAACCTCCTCCTTAAAGAAAATTATGGATCAAGAGAGTGAGATGGGTTTGGACTAGAATACAATCACTATTCAAATTTAATAGATATAAGGAGTAACATATTATAGGATTTTATAATTTAATTAGGCTTCATATTACTATTTTTTCCTTTTATTCATTTTTAAATAACAATGAGACTTTTAATTTCCACCACTTTCTATAAGCAGATTGAAAAATTCCTATAATAATCATTATTTAATATATATATATATATATATATATTTAAATTTTGTATTAATTGTTGACGCATGCTATTAAAAAATATTGTAAGATTTGGATAAATGGTATATCATTCCATTACCACATGTAATAGGACATGATGTCAAATAGATTGAATAAACATACATGAGGATGTGGTAACTATTACCATGTCATAGTCTATACATATTTGAATATTCCAATAGAGCATTTAAACGATTACTTCTCAAAAAGTGCGGGCTATAGGGGTTCAAATCAATGAGCTTTGAAATTGGGAAATATGAATATTCTATATAAGTTGTAACTACAATAACATTATATTAATCATTGAGGTCTCAGGGTGTGACATCACATATTTTCAAAGTATATTTTTATGCAATTTTCACCATGATATATATATATATATAATTAATTTACATGATAGTTTAATTATGTGACTAAGGGACATTTTATGTAATTATTAATAATGAAGTATTAGTTAATATTTTTGAAATTATAATTAATATCAATCACTCGTCCAAAATACAAAAAATTATGAAATATAAATTTTATATTTTTAATAGGTTTTCAATTTTTCATTTTCTATTGAATAAATATTTACACATATTATTTATTCATTTAGCATAAGATAATTTATTATAAATATTATTTTTTGATATTTCACAAGAAATCCTATTTTACTATATTTAGAAGTCTATTACACATTACACAATTTTTAATTAGTATATTGTGCCAATATATATTATTATTCTCAAAAAACATTAATTTAATTTTTTAATATAATAGTTGAAAATTTATTATAAATATTTTAATATGGATGGACTTATAATATGTAATACTAAAAATTAATGTAATTTTTTAATTCAATATGAAATTTTATTTTCAACTTATGATAGAAATAAAATTGTAATTAATAGTTTTTATACTAGAAAAGTATTTCTTAATAGTTATTATTTTCATTAGATTATCCTATTTTCATAAAATGGAAATTAAATTATGATGAGGATGATCTTAAAAATGTATTGTGGCCATTGACATAACATTAAAACCCAAATATATAAATTTATTCATATCAAATATTTTTTTAGAAATAATAATTTAAAATATATTATTACTTGAAGATTAATTTTATAACATATATTTAATATTTTGAATAATAATATCAAAATTAACATTATATATGTTTTTACAATTCCTTAAAAAGTAGTTTCTAAATAAATAGAGGAAATTGAGTTTTCTAAATATACCTCTATTATTATTACATAATCATGATATAAAAATAATTTAATAATTAATAGAGAAATTAATGACATAAAATATATCCATTGAGTAAAAAATGAATTATAAATTGATAAAATTAATTTACAAACATTGAAATTAATTTTAAAACTAATATTTATAATTTCTTAAATTTTTTTTTGATTATTTATAATGAATAATAAATTTTCAATATTCCATTATGTTTTTTTAATATAAAATAAACCATTAATTATTCATTAAACAATAAGAAATTTCAAATGAATCGATACTATTCATATTATTCAGAAAAATTAAAAAATAATGATTATTATATAAAATATATTAATCCCCTTGGATATATCAATACCCCTCCTCCACCCCTTTATACTCACTCATAAAATATTTTCCCTAGCCAAAATTCGCTATCAATGGCCTTCTAGATACATTTTTAAGGAAATAATTAGTTCTAAAGTCCCTCCTCTGATTTCTTTACCCTCATTCATATTGGGGGGATCTAATAGAGTAAGGTGGCATTCCCTAGTCTCTCTGTCCACATATTTTTTGTGACCATTTTTCATAACCAATTTTACACTTTTTATTTTATTCTATGAATATATTTTTAGTTTATTTATATCCCTTTGATACTTTATGAATGACATAGTACCCATTCATTCAGATCAATCCCTTTTTATTTATCTTTTTTTAAGTCAAGTTAATAATTTTCAATCTAATACCGTCTCATTTTTATTATCCACATCCTTTTCTATAACATAAGAAATATATTATGTAACATTTAAATTTATTTATAAATATACTCTTAATTTTTTATAATATAAAATACTTTTTTTGTTTATACTTCTTTAATACTTTATTAATAACATTATTTAACTACAATAGTTTTATACTACCTATGTTAATAATTATAACTTTTTTTCGCATATTCATTTTAGGGATATTATTATAAAATTATGTCTTTTTTTTAAATAAAAAAATAAAACAAATTAATGAAATTTTGTGATTTTTAATTGTAAAATTATGATGATAATAATGAGTTTACATGTTAATAATCATAGTCATATTAAAAGTCTAAAACAAGAATATTAAGATATTATTTGAAATTTATATTTATTCCAAAGAATATATAAGAACATTTGTATATTTAAACTTTTATAATAACAGCTTCCATATAATTTATCACAATAAAATCTAATGGAATAATTAAAATAAAATTATAATTAATATTATACTATGGTTGTTTTACTATTAAACATTAAACATATTCTAATATTCATCATGAATAGAATGAAAATAATAAGCGAAGACTACATGAAAAAATAGAAATAATAACAAAGTAATAAATATGAAATATATTCTGAATTAAATCATTTTTGTATATATATATGTTCATTATTTTTTTTATGTTTAAAGGAATTATATTTTAAGTAAGGACTTGAGGTTAGAGGTTTTCTTTAAAAGATAAATTATATTCAAGTATATTTTCCCTATTTCTTATCAAATCCCCAATTCCTCATCAAAAATGATTTTAATATATAAATTACAATTTTACATTCACTTATGATGCATTAAATATGGATTGTCATCCATTATAAATTATTGGTTCATAACATAAATTTTAAATAATGTGAATCTAATACTATTTTTAAAATTTTGGTCATGTTCTCTATCAAAATTTATTTAACTATGTTCCTTGACCAATATTTATAATATACTTCATTTATTTTCCTTATATCTCTATTCCCTTACATTTTTTTGAGGATATGAATTTCCTTCTGGTTTTATTCCTATAATATGCATATGTTAAACCCTATCACATTTATAAAGGTAAATATTATGTTTATTATCATCTTCTCCCTGTCTATTATATGTTAACTCTATTTAGTTTCAATGATCCGATATTGAAAAATTATATTATTAAAAGAAGTTTTTAAATTCCCTTATCACAATTGGGAAATGATTTTTAATGTTAATTATTTTTCAACTTTTATGAAGACATCACTATATATTACGAAAAGTTTTTTTGTATTTGAGTTTCATTTTCATATTCATTCATATCATAATTTTTTAAAATAGAAAATTTATATTACATTTTCAAATTTTTATAATTTTTTAAAATTTTAATTTTTTTAAATAATCATACATATATGTTGCTCCGAGAAAATGAAAATTTTATTAATTTTTTCATTATTTATAAAAAATTAATTATTTTCATAAAAACCTATAATATAGCATCTTTCATTGATTTTTTATTCTAATATATCAACACAATTTTATATTCAATTATATGAAATATTCATTTATTATAATTCCAATTATTATATATTTTATTAAAGGATTACTATGATGAAAACCTCTTATTTCATTATCCCATATTTTAGGTATATGATACGTAATGTAAATGAAATATTAGTGAAATGAATTATACAAATCTAACATTATCCTAACATAATATCAGAAAAGAATAATGATAATTTTCTTCCAATTACAATCCATATTGAATACCTAATACACAATTCTTCTAATTTAATGCCTTTATCCTAGATATCCTAAATATTTGATTGAATGTGTGATTTTTTGAGTTGAATGTATAATTTTTATTCTACACAATGTGAATAACAAAAAAATTATTTAATAAGAAAATATGGTTCCCCATTTTTTTAAATTTAATTATTTATGAATTTTCCCATATTTCTGTGCAACACATATATATTGAAATTTTACTATATGATTTGTGGGAATGAAATTATATATCCCTCAAATTAATTGGGAAATTATTTAAAACTAATTATATTAATATTTTATGTGTTGGAATGATGCACATATCGTTCTGGGATTTTTGATATAATATTTTGAGTTTTTAGATTTAATGGTTATAAGAATTATGTTCAAAATATATTGGTGAGTTTCATTATGTTTATAGATTAAATAATATTACAATATTTTTTGAAACGAATGTTACAAAGCATTTAAAAATGGATAATCCATGTGTTATTCAAGAGAGGTTATGAACATATGTACATTACAAAGAGAAATGCGGGTGAAAGGGGTTTCTCCCATGAAGTATATCATAAGATGATTCTATGGTGGTGAAAAAATAATTAATGATACAATTTTATGAGACTATAATTAAATATAAGTGAAAGTCATTAAACCATCCCATAAGATAAATAACATTCAATGAAAATAATACTATATGTGAAAAATACTTAGGGCAATGAAATTCTCCAAGTGATAAATTCCACAAAGTCCAGAATCCTTTATGTGTGTGGGTGAGATATTTTTTTAGTGACTATTAATCTTATTCAGTAATTAAATGGAATATTTTCTCTCGACATATGTACTAATAATACATAATGCACAAAAGTAATTATATTCAATTTCATTCCCCTTTTTTATTTTTTGATCTCATATTTCTTTAATATGTTTCATAAGATCCTTATTTTTCGATTCAATGGTAATTTTTTTTATGAATAATGGAAATAGATAAATAATTTCGGATTATTAATTGATATTAAAGATAATTTTTAGGATAAAATATGAATGGAATGACATTGAAATGATTATTATAGATCATATGTATTCTCTATGCCTTATATCAAAATTAATCCCAATACAATGATGATGTGGTAGTGTGTCCGTGTGCAGAGAAAAAATAATGGTACCTAGTTGATAGATCATGTTGGTCCAAGGACTTTTGGGTATGTGAAGGTGGAGTTAAAAAATTGGGAGTTAATGTTAATTGGACATTCATATTTGATTTCAAGGGTTATATTGTTGGTATTTTTGGACAAAAAACATGAAACATTTATTTTTATTGATGATACACATTATATGTGACATTTATTAGTGATAGATTTTATATGTTTAAAATGAATATTTTGAACACATTGATTTGAGAGAAGGTTTTAAGAATCAAATAAATATTGAATCTAAGGATTTCTAAAGATAACAACTGCAAGGATGTAGCATCCTAAGTGAAATATATAAGAATGGAGTTACACATATATGGTATACCATATGTTTTTTAAATTATAGGAAAAAACAATATATTGTTGGGTAAGAATAAATAAAGATCTCATATTAGGAGAGTTAATTGATGCATCTATGTAAAGAAAACACCATTAGGTGAAAAATCATAGGTTTGATAATATCTCAAGTGGGTAAATTCTTCTTGGTGTATTTATATGATATTTATTTATATATCCATTGGTTGTGGCTATGAGAGAGTGATTTTTTGGTAACTATAAGAAACTAGTAATATTAAAATTCCCTATTTTCTCTTTGTGGACATATGATCATTTCTAAAACAACAGAAAATACACTATTTGATTGCTTTCAAATATTTTATTTTACGACCCTGAATGTCTATATTTTTTCTTTGTTTTAAATTCTATCCAATGAAAAGATGTATTGGTATTTTTTTAACTATTTTATACATAGAAAATATGTGGTTGGATTTGTAATATATTTTTTGATAGTCTTAGTTATGTCTCTAAATCATGTGCATTAATTTTACAGGATATATTTTTCCACACATTCTTATTTTATATTTAAATGTTTCATAATTTATTATGTTATCATTTGAATTCATTAATGCAAGGAATGCATTATGTTTTTGGTTAATCCATTTATTGATATCATTTTATTACATATGTTTATGATATCAGGACATACGATGAGTTCTTATAATTTCGTGTGAAACAATTCGATGATTTTTGGGATGATGTGGACATTAATATTTATGTGGATATTTATTAGACCACTATAAACAATCATGTTTATAGATATGTAATTGTGTATTTCTTTTTATGTATGAGTAACTTTAATAATTGAGGTTTTTATTCTACAGATTAAATTGTAATAAATTTTCATATGACCATAACAATAATGTATTAATCAAATATATATAAAAAATGACTAATGGACTTGTAAGAAAAATTAATTTTTTTGTGGGTTGTGTTAATAAATTCAAAATAGGGTCACTACTGAGTATGGATACTAGAAAACAAAAAAAACTAGACAGTGAATTCATTTTATAAGGGTACATGGAGGGTTTATCTGATCTTGATATTTCAATGGGAGATAACAAATCCTCAAGTTAACAATTTCATTTTAAAATCCAATGGGTAGAAGAAATGTTTAAGGATAATGAGGATAAATCAAGACCATCATTGAATCTAATTTATCACACTATGGATTATATGGTGATATATATGTTTTACAAATAACACAAAATATATGTCACTTCTACATCTTTAATTCTTCATGAAGATCAATTAAAATTATTGATTAAATCCTTTGGTCCCTGATTATAGAAATCAATGTGAAATTAAAAATGTTCAGATCCCCTTGGGTTTTTATTTCCCACATAATTTTTCAAAAATGATTTAATTAATTTTTTAATTTTATTGAAAAAATAATGTAATTAAATATAAGTTTATAAATGACCATAATAGTGTTCCAAGACTCTTTCCAAAATCTGACCTTAATGCTAAAACCACTAAAAATGTTATTTCCAAAAATCCCCCTAATGATCATGACGACAGGGGGGGGACTTGGAAGTGGAATATATTTCTGAAAATATACCGCCAAATTTGTTTTCCTATGATAATTAATTTACATTTTTTATATTTTATGACCTCCATAATTACGGTCAATTTTCTAGAATATACCAAACTCAACATAAGGTACCATCCGTGTATGTATTATCATCTTTTCAGCAAGTTGAGACATGGATATCTTTATTTTCATAGAATCATTCAAAAGGATTATTTTCTAGTCTAACTATTTCAATAAGATTACCACATAACCTAAAATTGGTTGTTTGAAAATAGAAAAATATTAATTTTTATAGATAATTTTTTTCAATTAATCATTAAATTTCTCTCATTACAAAGGGGATAGATAGGAAATTAATAAATCCTAGTGGAAGGGGGGGGGTAAGAGGGATATTTACAGTTTTTTCATTTTAATTTATGCTTAACCTTAAATTTTTAATCCCTTTTCATTCTAATATATTATAGTCCATAGGGTATTTCATTTTTATCCATTTTTTTCCTTATTTATATCCTTTACCACAACCATAAAAAGTGAACAAAAAATAAAATTAATATAAAATGTTCATTTATCAGTGTGGTCAGTCTAGTCCTTTGTGTGTATTAGATTCCTCCACAATCAGAAAATCTAATAGTATCATCTCCTATGATTTATACTATATTCTCCAAATATTTTATAGTGTACATACCATATAACTTTTAATTATATCCCATACTTAGGAATATACCACATTGATACATTATATTTTAATGTTAACATTAAGAAGTTTTAACACAAATTCAGAAACAGAATTATTTTTCATGTTTTTTCTCTTTCATCATCTTCTTCTTTATCACATTAGCAAGTCACTTCTTATATTTTTATTAATAATGTTTCATTAATCCACTAATTATTCTTAGCATGAAACTTATATTCTATTAATTATTCAATTTTTTTCAATTAATGCTTTAATACCTTGATAGTATCTCTTATCTTGTAAATCCTCTTCCAACACATCTATACCATCATTAACTTATCTCTTATTTTCATCTTATTTATTTAAGAACCAAAGTGCACATATATATGCATATTTTTATTGATTTAATGACTATATGATCCAATTTATCTTCATCTTTCCTAATATTATTATTATTAATATTATTCTTTATTACTCCACAAAAAACTATACATTATTTTCTCTTTATATCCTTTTAATAACCTATAAATGTTCTTATTGAAGAAAAATGTTTTGTCTTATCCTCCTATTAATATATATATTTCATTTATCACTCGAATACTATATATTGATATCTCTCATTAAATTATATTACATAATATTTTATATTAATAATATCAACTTTCTAATTTTCATAATCATAACTTTATTATTCAATCTATTATTAAAGTAAATGTGTAAATACATTGAATTCAAATCTCCTAGAATGATAATACATAGGAAAATCAAATATATGACTAACACCACAACTACTGAAAACCATATGCAATTATGTATGAATAATGTTAATTCAAATATGTAGAGATATGTTATCTTTATTTCTTTATTAAATTAATTAAATTTAAATGTATTTAAATAACCCTAAATCCATGATACGAGGAATTTTAAATTGTGTCATTCATGTTTAATTCTCAGAATCTTCTTCTTTTAATATCTATGATGATTTAAATGCATTGAAAATAAATTAATATGTATGAATAAGTTACTATGAATTTGGATTCATCATCAAGACATATAATTTGGAAATAGTTCTTCTTTATTTAAGCATGAGCTATAATTTCACTGATCTCACAATTATCTCCCACATAAAAGAAAATGTACATTCATTAATTAATAAATAGATATAAATATTTATTTGAGATAAATTATATCTCTTTAATAGAAACCCCTTTTTTAGTAATGGATAATACTAGAAACCCTACATTTATTTTTTACATACTTGAAACATGATAAGAAATGTATCATTTTTTTCATTATATAATTGCATCGCCAAATATTATTTGAATGAATATATATTCACCATTATTCTTAATATTTATTTTTCCTTACATTAATGTATAATCAAGAGATTCCATTTTATGGAATAATAAATTAATTATTTACTCATACACATGTATAATAATATCCTGATGTACATTCACATAGAATCAAAATTTCACCACACCTATCCATTTTTTTGAAACTCTATACTACCTTACTTTATAATGCACAAAAACTCAAATAAAAAAATTCATATATCTGAATAACATTACACAATATTATCTACATTTAAATTAACTTTTGGACTCATCCAAATATCATAACTATTTAGATGAATCATGATAACAGTATCATGATATATTTTACATTTGATGAAAACTTAACTTTTCATCGATATATTTATTTTCGCTTCTATTACTCAATCATCCATGATTTTGATAAGGTGATATATCAACCTACTCTGTAGATAGTATACCATTTATTTTTTTAAAGGTAGGGGCTGAAGCCTCATTTTTATTATTGAAACAAAGCAAAGACCTCTTTAACTGGGTAGAGGGAGACCCATTACATAGCCCGAAGGCCGAGTGGGCATTTAGTCCATTACATAGCCCGTAGGCTCAATTTTTTGGCCCAAAGCCCATTCTGTGAATAGTAATTCTATAGTACCCGCACTGCTACAGTACCCGCCACTGCTACAGTCCCCCTTCCACCGCTACAGTGCCGCCGTTGCAACAGTATCTCGGATGCTACAGTAGCGCTACAGTGCTACTACAGTACCTGCACCCAATGGGTTTTGAACCCTTATCTTCCATGTAGAATTATGGGGTGCTTACTACTAAGCCAAACCCCAACAACATATACATTTTATTCATATGACATAATGTTAGACCTATAGTTACTGAACCTACTGTGTGAATCCCATGGTCACTCAATATATCATGTGATATGTAACACAATGACATTTCAAATTATATATTTCATTATGACTTAATATTATCTATAACATTTAATATATTCAATACTAAACCATAGATATCTATAGAATAGTATATAACCGATAAAATGTGGAAATAAAATTGGAGTAAGAAAATATATGTTACTTAATTATAAATTATATGTAGATCTTAAAATAAAAATCATTACCCATGATAAGCGAGTTAAATAAATAATGCAATATCACTAAATTTCAAACAATACTAGTTTAGGAATTATAATGTAACATATAAAAAATTATATGTTATGAAATTTTTGTGGTGATTGTTAATACAATATTTATAAAATATATTTCTTATTTGAATAGTATATTAACACAAATTTTGTGATACTCTGCGATTTGTAGAGAAAATAATGTATATAAAATATGTAATAATGAACTTATATGAACCATGATATATTATTATTTAAATATGACCATTATTACCCTATCATCGAATTGGTGGGTATGAATAGGCATAAAAACACTATGAAATTTACATATACATATAAATCAATACAATATATTAATCCATAAGAAATAAGAAATAATTTTTTTAGTATAGACATTTTATTTAAAAAAATAAGTTTTCATCAAAAATTATTTTCATGGATATTTGTGATAGAATATCACAATTAATTTTTGGATCTTTAATAAATATTTACTGATAAAAGAATATAATTTTTAAATCATTATGTTTAAATTATCTTAGTTTTATTTTATGGTTATTTCTAGAAAGATTTATTTTTCAGTGAATTAGGATAATTAGTAATTTTCATTGAAAACCAAATTTCCATGCCAACCATTTACATAGACCCACTTTTTTAAAAAATATTTCATAGTATAATTATTTATATATATTTCTTTATAACACAATTAATTTCATTGCAATAAATTTTATGGTTTAAGTATCTATAAATTCATTTTTATACATAAATTTACTATTTTTTTGAGAAACTATTTATTATTGTGCTTTTTATTTTAATCTTAAATTAATTTATACCACATATAAAAATTGAATCATGGAAAATATATACCATATATATAATCATGCATTATTTTTTGTAAAAATTATCCCTTTTATTTTTTTGTCATTATAAATTTCAACTATTGAAAAAATATGCTACCACGGTAAGGGTAAATAAGAAAATATGTTTAGAAATAATATGATATGGACTCAATATTACCATAACACATTCTTTTATCTAATTGGATGTTCGAATCACAAATGGTTTTGAAATATATTTTAAAATATAGTATCTTGGTGCCATATTACATTTATTTTGAACTTTATAATTTTTAATTATTATATACAGTAATAAATGTCACTTTCTTGTTTTTAATAACAATAATAAATTACGATAGTGAGAAAAAATCTTATGTTATATTATAAAATTTTAATTTATGGGTAAAAGGATTTTTTATTATGTTAACATTTTTTCTAAATTTTAGTGACTCAATAATTACATTAAATTCATATGCAACTAGAACACAATATTTGTTCAATTAATTGTAAAATTGTATTAATGGTGTAAAAAAATAATAAATGTATCAAAAAATTCAATAAATTATTTTGTAAAATGAATTTTATATATACACATGACAAGTTATAGATGTATAGAATTTTTAAACTCAATTTTCATATTTTTTATTGATGTTGTTAAATTAAAAATAGATGAATAATGTCAAAAAATTACATTACTGATATTTTTTTTAAAAAGTTCATTAAATGATTAAAAATAAATAAAAATATTCTATTTAACCAAATAAAAAAGAATCAACCTCAAGTAATAATTTTATTTGATGATTTAATTTTGAATCATCCACATCTTATTTTCTATTTAGATCAATTCTCATCTACATGGACATGAAAAAAATATATATTAATTTAACATTTAAAAACTTCAAGAGTGCCCCACCCATCGATTATAAAAATAAAACCCATATCTCTTTTAGTAACATAAAATTTTGAATCCTATGTTAACCAACCCCTATAAATTACATTATAAACATCAGTATTCAAGTAATAATGGTTATGGACCATCCAAAAGACTAACTATAGTTCCCTTAAGTAGTGATTTATAAGTTTTTTATCGAAGAATAGTTAATAGTCATTACAGAATCATTCAAGTGTATTTATTCCACTAATTCTTGTTAATGTTTTGTAGAAATAATAAAATAATAAATAAATTATCATTAATATATTGATATGTAGTTATGATTAGGATATAACCATATTCTACCTCTTTTTTTACCCATGAAAATCAAAAACACTTCATTTGTGTGTGTATGGCTTACTACTTCCTCATAGTGGGGTAATTACCTTTTCAGCAACACGTTACATGGATTTTTATCAATAAGTAACTATTGAATATATATTTTATTTAGGAAATTATTATTCTTATATAATTAAAATATTATATCTACATTCCTAACTTCAAATCAATTTGAAAACGATAACATCACTAATGCGTACATTGCGACTGTCGCCTCCATGACCCAATGAGATTCATTTTTTATTTTAAAATTATATGGATGGATTTAATGAACATATAGTATATATGACAAAAAGGGTTCCTATAAAAGTGAATTATTATTTTCATATGTACTGTTCCCTTAGTTAAAATGTAAAAAAAACATTCATGTGTACTTATGTCCCACCGTGTTTGTGAATGGTGTAATTTATTTTTCTATATCTCAATTATTTTAATGATTAAAAATTATATAATTAATTTATATGAAATTTTTATCATTTTTAAATATCAATAAATATGGAACCGTGATCAATGTACAAGGTCTAACACTATCAAATCAAAACATACAAGGAAAATTAAGTAGTAGTCAACCAGAATTGGATTTTAATATGTAATTATTAATAAATGGGTGAATAAAGGTTATAAGTAAATAATATATGTTATTATAGTTATGTGTATTATTCTTAAATTTATTTATAATATATATATATTTATAATATAGTAGGTTCTAATACATATAAAGGAGGTTCAACTTAAGAGAAGGGTTCTTCATCACAAATTGTCTTCTTTAGGACATATATTATGTTATACACCTATATTATTTTATGAGTTGTATATAATTCCCCATTGATATTTTATATCATGGATATTTTAACAATAATGGTATTTAATTATTCATTTGATTTTATTTCTATCAATTGTGATCTGATTTGTATGTAAAAAAAGTGGAAAGGGTTTATATCAAAATATAATTATTATACAGGATTTCATATGTAAAATTATACACTAGAGGGATTATTTTATATTTTTATCTTATTCAAAATATATTCTATTCCTATCATGTTATTTCAACATATTATATTTATTCACTTCGGTTTTTATTCTTTATATAATAAAGATACCAAAATTTTGTTATTATGGAAAAAGAAATTTATTTTTTTCTCATCAGGAAATTTTTCTCTTCCGTATTTTTATTAAAATATGTTAAAATATATTTTTTCAATTATTTAATTATTTGTTAAAGATAATTTTACAAACATTATACTATTTAAAAGTTCTTTTAAAAGTAATTTTTTTTTGAACTAGGTACTTTTTGAGTTTTATTGAAATTGTGAATGTAATATTGTTTTAACATACTTGGCATGGGAAAAATTATCCACTATGATGAATAATAAATTATTTTAACCATATAATACATATTTCAATAATTTTTATCAATTAAAATGGTTTTCCTAATATTAATAATATATTTAGTTTTTAAATGTTTTTTTCAATGTGAAAATGGTATTTTCCTCAAAAATGATATTTTGATCCCTATATGAAATTTATATTCATTAAAAACAATAACCCAATATTTTTATAATACTAAAATAGAGATATAAAGTAGTGATTCGATAATAATTATTTCTTTGGATGGTTTTGATCCTATAGACCAGGGAAATATTAGCTTTTCATTTTCCAGTTATAGAACACAAATATCTATATTTATTTTTCATTGATTTTTTATTCTCTCCTTCCATATGATGAATGTGTTATAATTAATAATTTATAGTATGGGCCCACTATAACCCCTCAATTAATCATCATGTATAATGAGAAAAACTGTTTTTGGTATTTTTTTGGGCCATATCAATTTATTTAATATTTTTTTGCATGAGGACTTGACCATATGTTTATGATTTTTGATATTATGAATTCTATCAATATGAGTTATTTATTTATGTTCTTGAGATTATTTTAGTAATTATAATATACATGTTTAAATTTTAGGATCATTTGATTACGTAATTATTTTATTTTCATTAACTCCCACCATATTACGCTTCATATCATTTTATTGATTAAATTACATGTGTATAAATATGCATAATTATTAGAAATTATTTAATCATGATAGAACCCATAATATATATATACCAAAATGAGAAAATGAGATCATCATTGTTTTGTTTCTCCCCAGGATATGATTAAGCAATCGTTGAGTGATTTCAGGGATTTATAGTTTATATTTTTATAATGTTATTTTGATATAATGTAAGATTCAAGAATGTATCATTTTTACCAAGACTCCTAAAAAATCAATAATTTGGAATGAAATAAATTATATATTCTGATAATTTAATAATGTAACCACCGACTCAGGGACACTATATTCATTGCATTTATAGTTCCAATGATTATTAGTTTAGTAAAAACCATGTGAAATAGATTTAGAAAAATATATATTATAAAATTTAACCCTATTAGTGACAATGATAAATATTTTATTCGTATGAAAACATCCTATTTTTTTGGTAAAGAAAAATATTATATGGGTTTTCTTTCAAATAAAACATTTTCTTGATATTATAAGTGGATGTGGTTTTAGAATAGATGCATTTGGGGTAATGAAACTGAAAAGAGTCAGTCAAGAATATTTTAACCTACTATATATTGAATTATGAGTGTACCATTAATATGTATTAGATTTGACACTCTTGGGGGATATTCATGTGTTGAATAATATTTTCTTTCTGAACCATTTGAATGAAATAGTGAATTTAACTAATATAAATATATGATATTCCATAGGGATATGGGTTAAAATAAAAGTATGGTAAGTATATATTCAATCATATGTTAAAAACCAATGGTTACCATTTATATATTTTATGTTATGGGAGTTTAACAAGATTATTGATATCATGAGTAATGTTTATAGGAATACAATCCATTGATTAAATATTTTTTTTGTGAAGCAATATTTGAGGAAGAATTCTGTTAAATTTTCTACACATATATTTTATAGGTATTAATAACCATTAGGTCTTATCTTTTCTTTCATGTTGAGATAATTATAGGTTATTAAATTTTTGGAACATTATATTTATAATATAGATAGCCATGTCATTTAAATGTGATTTTATGACTATGTGACTAAGGATATTTTTAAGGAGTTCTATGTTATAAGAAAAATATATAATTTAGTTAAATATAAATAATTTGGATAATATTAGTATTAATTATATGAATAAAAGTTCAATTATCTTATGGTAGAATAAATGTCATTATTTTGACATTATTTTTTGTATTTATTAATAATATTTGTAGAATATTTTATGAAGGAATATACATTTTTGAAATGACCCTTTAGTACTAAATGATTTTTTTGGAGATATATGTAATGTCTGTCTTGAAAGAATATGTGATTAAAAATTTTAATATATGGGTTTCAATCATATTAAATAATAATTTCAATAATTTAGAGATATATATATCTAATTCTTAAGTATAATATTTTGTAATTATTGTTGTATTTTGGAGATAAACATGTTATTTCATCAAATGAAGGTTTATTTTTTGTTAAATATCATGCAGTGCAACGAATTTGGGTTATTATTAATTTATAATAATTGTATGAACAAATTTTCCTCTTTTTATATATCTCACGATCAATAAAAATTTGATATTAGTGATTTGTACATCAAAATTTCATCTTAAAAACTCATCATCTGGATAAAAGAGTGAGATTATGGTGAAGATTTATTAAAGCATGAAATTATAATTTTGTAGTAAACATATTTCCTTCTGTTATTATAATTGATAGTTATTTATTTAATTAACTCTAAGAAAAGATATTAAAAAATAATTATACAATTAAGATCCATTTTGAAGAATCAAATCCTATTTTAGCCATTAATGTTTTCTGGTTTTGTAGTCATTAAATTTATCTTCACAATATTTTCTATCACGATCAATTAATCCTTGATAATTATTTTTTTGTAAACAATATAAATATTTTTACATCCTAATAATGTTCTCCTATTTTGAATCCATAATTTTTTTATTCTTGATGTCCTACATATTTCCATTTCACTATTATTAAGAGGATTTTTTAAATCATTTGTATGTTCCAGGTTCTCAAAAATGGTATTTACAAATTTCCAAAAAATTATTATCAGGAAAAAGTTCGAATTGTGATAGTTAAATTTATTAAATGGGGGATACTATAAAAAAATATAAAGAATATTATTAATATGCAACATGCAACATCAATCAAAAACAATCCATGAAATATTATTATATTAATATTTATATTATATCATAAAAATTGAATTGGAACGTATGGAGAGGATTACATGAATTATGATATATATATATATATATTATAATAAATAATAATGTAACAATTAATTTGTAGTTAATATGTACTAAATGTTTAGTAAATTAATTTACGTTTCCAAAAATATATATTTTTTCCAAAAGTGTTGTTATTTATTTTAATGATATAGTATTAAAATTATATTCTAGATATTTTATATTTTTATATGATAAAATTTTATAATTTTCTAAATTATATAGTTAAAATTATATTAGATTTATTTTTTGGGATTTTTCTGAAAATATTTATATTATGATGAATAATGAAAATACTGAATTTCATTAAAAACTATATTTTTTAAACCAATTATATATATACCTATTGTTTTAAAATGTATTAAATCTAAAATCTTTTCTATTTTATTTTTAATAATTCAATTTTTTGGTCGCAATCAACTTAATGGTTGAATTTGGTATAAAAATATTTTTATTTATAAAAGGTAATTTCTTTAAATAAATTCCTTCCATTCATTTATTGTTTTAGTTTAAAATTAAAATTTACAAATTATATTAATTATATATTTTAAAATGGATTTCATATTGTTAATATGAGGTTCATATTTTTTAAAAAGGTTGATTTTATTTTTTTCATTATTAAATGTAACCATTGAATATAATTGTCACTAAAGTAAGGTAAAATAGGGTAATAAAAGATAATAATAATATGATAAATACTAAAAAATACCCTGAATCAAGAATTTATAATATAAGAGGAGGTTATTTTATAAATTTCCATGAAAGTTTCACAAATATCTAAACATGGTACTATATTTCATTATGTCTGAGCATTATAATATTATGTAAAAGATATTGTAAAAAATGACACTTTGTTACTTTTAATAACTGTAATATTTAGTGACTCAGATAGATATATTGTATGTTTTTTTATACATTTTTATTTTAGGGATAAATAATTTTTGTATCATGTTTTTTTATTTCTAATATTTATTTTCAAACATTACCTAAAATTGTTACATAATGTCAAATGTGTATTTATTCAATCAAAAATTCAATTAAATAATGATATTTTAAAATATTAAAAGGAATAAAAAGTGGATGAATAATTGTGTTCCATGAATTTTATAGATACATATTAACTTTTAGTTTTGTATTAATATTTAATATTATAATATCTTATTTTTTAGGAAGTACTTAATGTTTAATTAAATGAATAGAAGAGAAAATGACCTTAATAAAATCTTATAATAAATAAAATTTTATTTAATGATTTAAATTTTATAAAAGCATTATTATCGCCAATGAGCTCGTACCCGATTGGTAAGGGATCTTGCTTAGCATCTAAGAGACCCGGGGTTCAATACCAGGTGGAGGCAAATTTCCGGGATACTATAGAATTACTGTAGTGGTACTGTAGTAGTCACTGTAGCAGTTACTATTTGGTAATGTAGCAGCCAGAACTATTCACCCGATTTGGGCCTTCGGGCCACCGGTTTTGGCCTACGGGTCTCTAGGGCCTTTGGGTCATCAAAGGCCTTCGGGCCATTGAGCCTTCGGGTCATGTAGACGATGGAGTAGCCCAATTCACACAGAACATGCCCTAGAAGAGGATCAGAGCAACATGATTAGCAGCCACCAGATGCAGAGCTAACAAGATTAGAAGAATGAGAGGCTATGGCAACCACCATCGGGACCAGGAATCATGCAGCTTTGTACGGGGCAATGCTAGTTGATCAGCAATTCAAGGTGTGGAGTTAGGTGATCAATGATGTAGAAAGATGGGGAGGGGCAGTTTAAGTGGGCTGGGCCTACGGGTCATGTATTGGGCATGGTATGCCTCTGGGCCTTCGGGTCATGTATTATGGGTTTGTCGGGCCTTGTGCCTTGGGCATACGGGTCATGTACGAGTTCCCCTTAAACCCTTAAAAGGTAGATTATCCATAATAAAAATAAAAAAGAAGGCCTTCGGGGCATTCAGGCTAAAAGCATTCTTTTCATAATTTGGAATTACATATGAACTAGAATATCAATAATGGTCCATTTATGGGTCTTTTTTCATTTTATAGTAATATTCAAGACATTTAATTTGTGGAAAACCTTAATATTTAGGTAACCAAGAAAACGATTTACTTGTCATTAAAACTAAAATATAAGGGTCAAAAAATGATGACAACATATCCTAATATTATAGTATGAGACTATTAATAATAATGATAATATTATATTATCATTATATCAATTTGGATCGATTTGGAAATAAGAAATAATTTTGATTAATTTAATACTATAAGAAATTAGAAGAATGCCCCTCCCCCCACATATAAAAGGACCCCCATTCAATATTTTCTTTACAACACATTGAGAAACAAAGCATGACCAAACCCTATCCACTTATCTTCTAGAAATTATTATACATGATATGTACATTCTTTCACTTTAATAATACCAACCATAGGTTACTTAAGTAGGGATCTAAGAGAGGTCTACTAAATATGAGGAAATTATCTTTATCAAATCATTCAAGTATATATCTATTTATACATGATAATAATGTGTGTTACCCATTAAGATATTATAAATAATGTATCATAAATATACTAATATGACATTATTATTAATTTTAAAAAATATTTCATCAATTTTATATCCTATGAAAGTGAAAACATTTCTTATGAATACGTAAAACTTACTCTCTCCACATAGTAGTGGAATTCATTTTTTTCACCTATTTTCTTGAATGATTATAAAGATTTAAATAATTATTATATATTATATTGATTAAATAAAAGTTTTTATGGAATTATAATATCATGTGAATATTTTTACCTTCAAACCTATTGGGAAACGATAATGTCACCTGTTTGTATGTGTGAACACCACCTCCACGAACAGATGAGGTCCATTCTTCATTTCCACTTCATATGGATGGTAATAATTTTATATTAAATTAATTTATATATATATACATGATATATATAAATATATGTTATAGAAATTATTTTATTATGGTGAATTATTATTTATAATAATTTTTTTTCTCTTGAAAAGTGAAAATAGTTTTCTTATGAATGTATGATATACCATCTCAATGAATAGCGTAATTCATTTCTATATATCTAACTTTTATGAATTTTAATAAATTAATATAAAATTAATTTATATTTTATTTATTTCATTATTAATATTATATAAATTATGTATTAGTGGTGAAAATACAATTAACAAAACTACCAAACCAAAACAAACATGAAAAATGAAGTAGTAATCACCCAGAATAGTTATTTTCACAAAAAACTATATAAAAATGGTTGATAAAATATAAAAGTTAAATAATATATGGTATTATATATATGATTATGGTTCCATAATTTAATTTCAATAAATATAAAATTATTATACATGATTTTGGGAAATATACGAATGTTGTCAGACATAATGTAAGGGTTCTTCATCAAAAAATTTCTTATTGGGAAATTTTATATGTAATACTCCAATCATATTTTATGAGTTATATCTAACAGTACATTTAAATTTCATATAATTAATAAATATTCATTAATTTTATTTAATGTTTTATTTTATTTTATTTTATTTCACTGGAATTATGATTCAAATGTAACTAAAGTGTTAAGTGCTTATTTCAAAATATCATCCTTTTTGGAATTATTTTTTTAAATTCCCCACTGGGGAAATATTTTTATATTTATATCTAAAACACAATATATTATCTTAATTTTTTTATTTTAATAAAAAAAATTTACATTCATTTTTTACTATTTTTTCTCAAGATAAAAAACATGTTTTTAAGGAAAACCAACTTAAATTTTATTGTCTCTCGAGACTCTTTTGCTTCTTTGTTTTATATAAAAAAATTTAAATATTGTTTTCAATATTATATAATGAATTTTAAAAAAAATAACAATGTTTTAATATTTTATAATGTATTAAAATGGATTTTTTTTTTCAATTTTGAACAAGTTACTTTTCTACATTTACCAAAAAGGTTAAAGAAATATTTGTTTTAACATATTCGACTTGAGTATAATTTATTTATATCATAAAAAATAAATTATTTATATCATCCATTGATTTATTTGATTATTAATTTTAGTGAAATGTGTTTAATAATATTCTAGATATATTTAGTTTTAAAATGTGATTATCCATGTGAAAAATTTATTTTGTTGAATAATGTTTTAATGATATTTTTCATAGTATTTATATTCAAAAACAACAATAACCATATATTTATTTTACTCTAATGTGGATATGTTGTAATAATTTCCTTCTTCTTCATTCTATATATGATTTATAACTATTATTACTCTAGATATATTTACATTATTTTGTTAATTTTTCAATATTATTGTTTATTTTTATTATATATTGAATATTTATTTTTCCCATGATTATAATAAATGAATTGGGCATAATTAGTGACGGGAAAAGATAGATATATCTATTGGATACATTGGTAAGTCCCACGAGACCAACTGGATTAGGAAAATGGATGAGGGAGTAACTATTTTTGAATGATGTCATACCAATAAGAAATGATAGATTGTTTCTGATGTCCATCATTTTACATACATTAATTATGATATTTGTAATCGATGTTCTTGTGAATTAATGAACTATTATGATATCCATGTATATGTTTCATGAACATGTGATTATAGAAATATTTGATCATCATTTACCTCTTCCATATTACTGTTCTAACTCATGTTAATTATTAAATAGTTTTTTTACCTTTCCATTTTGATTATTCCATATTTACACAAGATATGTCCCACATTACGTTATGCTTAATGTGAACTAACCACACCCTTATTTTTTCATTTCCACATAATATGAATATTAAATATTTTAATGAGTTAAATGAAACATAATATTTACCTTCATTATGTATTATTTTATGTTTCCAAATTCAATACGATATTCAAGTATGCATGTAGTTTTCAAAGACTAAAATAAAATTTGGTGAGACCACTTGTATCTTATGTAAATATAATAAACTAATCACAATATATGATCTACTAGGATCAATGTCATTACTGTTTCGGATCAAAGGTATCTTAGTAGAAACATTGGGATCTTGATTTAGGAAAATATATAGGAGGTAACATACAATAATGAAAAAATTTTAAATTATATCTAAGTATATTATACATACTATTGTTTAAATATAGTAGATATTGTGTGGTTATTCGAATAATTAATACATTACTTACTACTATAAGTGTGTGTTATTTTTTGAAAAAATTCATATAGGGGTAATAATATCAAAAAGAGTTGGTCATGTATATCCTATGAATTATTTCTATACATGGTTATTGTGACCTTATTGAGCACATGGATTGAAACTTCCATGGGATATTCTTGTTTTAGAACATATTTTATTTATGAACCATTGGGATGAATTAGAAAAGAGAACCTATATAAACCAATAATTACATAATGATATGGGAAAAACCTAAAGTATGATAATTATATTTTTGATTATATGGTTAAAATCAGAGAAAACCCTTATGAGTTTTTATGTTATCAGAGTATAATGTTATTAAGGATATCTACGGAGATAATTCGGTAGATAGTTTCATTGGGTTTGGTATGTGTTTAAGTTGAGGTTTCATTTTTGAAAGATAGACGTTATAATTCATGGAAATATGTTTAATGGAATCAGTAATCTATATGGTTTATCTAATATTCATTGACGAGGTAATTATAGTTTTTAACTATTTAGTAAAAAATTATTTATCATATTTGAAACAATGTGATTGAAATTTTATTCTATGACTATGAGACTAATGTTACATTTAAAGAAGTTTCCTATAGTATGTTAATTATAAAATTAAGGTAAATAGAAATACATTTTCCTTAGATGGTTTGTTGTTTTATTAATAAAATTTCATTTATCTATTGGAAGAATAATTGATTTGATTGTGACATTGTTTTGTGAAATGATTAGTACATATTGGAGAATTGATGAAAAAGGAATATAGAGATTTAATATAATAATTTAAGAGTGATTAATTTTATTTGGGGATAAATGTTATGTATATCATGGAAGTATATGTTATCAAATAATTTTAATCCTTATTTTTCAATTTTAATCACGAATATTTTACATAATTTTAAGGAGAATTATAAAATGATTTATGTTGAAATTTTATTATTACTGATTTATTTTAGAGATTAATCTTGTTTTCCATCATATGAATGTTTATTCATTTTGGGTATTATCTTACTAGGTTCTAAATATTTTTGTTTTAGTTATTTTATAAAGATATGAAGAATATACTGGAATCATTTTATATAAATAATTAATAATTAAAAGATTACATTAATTCTTCATGAATGAATCATTAAACATGAGAACACATTGTTTAGAGAAAATCATGATATTATAGTGTAAATTAAATAAAGGATGAAATTTTACCTTTTATGTATGTTAGTTCACATATTTTATTAGTGTAAATGGATTGATCCTTTTTAATTATAATAAAATTAGGTTCAAATATAAATATTATCTTATTATGATCATTTCTGATGAATCAATGATCATTTCACCCAGGAAACATTTGTGGTTTGTTTATTTTAAAAATTATTAGATCCATATAATTTACTACTCTATATTTTTACTTCGTAATTAGTTTTATCCACAATGACCTTATCATCACACCCTATTAGTGTAATCCTATTTTGAAGCATAGTTATATTTTATTCCAAAAGTACTATGAATTTCCATTTGCCTATTTTTTAGAAGATGTTTTATTAACCCTTTTACGAAGTGGGTTTTCATAAAATGAATTTGAAAATTTAAAAAATTTATTTAGCAAGAAAAATTTCAAAATTATAGGGTTAAATTTATTAGTGGTGGATAATGTGAAAACATCATTTTTAAAAATAGCATTATGAGTATATTAGATGAACCACTGAACTTAAAAAAACATAAAATATTGTCAATTAAATATTATTTTCATAACCTATCCATTGAATTTTTTGTGTATAAATATGAGTAATCAATTTATAATATATATCAAGGTATTAATTGATAACAAATTATTTACAAAATGTTGGAAAATAATGAATTTCTTTTTAGTATTTAGTTTTATATTAAACAAATACATGTTCTTCACAAATTATTTTTATTGATTTTTTTTAATATATTAAAATTCATTTTTTGGACAATTTATAAATTTCATTTTATAAAGCAAAAATAAATTTTGATAACATCATTAATGAAATTATCTTTGAGTTATTTTTTTGGATTTTCATGAAAAGCTGTACTTTCCATTGAAAAGTAAGAAACACTAATTTTTATTATAAAAATTATTTTTCCAACTATTTTTATTGCCAATTTTTTTAAATGATTTCAAAGTATTAATATTTATCATATATTATTAATAAAATAATTAATTCCAATTTAATCTGTTTATTATTGAATTTTGAAAAAATAATTTATTGTTCAAAATGATTTTTTCTGATAAACTCTTTTTCTTTGTGTTTTTTGTTTTAATTTTAAACTAATTTCAATATCTTATAATAACTAAATATTGAAAAAATGTATCCCATGTTTTTAATTATTAGGTTCAAATATTTTTAATAAGTCCCTTTTAATATTTTTTGATTATGAATGGTAACCATAATAAATAAATAACATGAGATTAATAGTAAATCAGATTATTAAGGTTAAAAATAATACCATAAGGACTGAAAAAAACCCTACAAGTTTAATATATCTTATTTTATTGGTTTATTTTGGAAATATAAGAAAAATTAAACTTTCGAAACATGGTTTCATATTTATTTTATTTTCACGTTAATTAAATTTATGTAAGTCATTAAGTCAAAACTAAATCTTTCTTAATTTTATTATATATAATATTTTTTCTGGAAAATATATAAATAAAAAATGTTTAGTTATAGATTTTTAATTGAGGGACAAATTCTTTTTTGTAAAGTAATTATATTTTCTTTTTTAGTGATTTAATATATATCTTAAATTCTTACGCAACACCGAAATAATATTTATTCAATTAATATTACAATAATATTAATGATATGAAAAATACTAAAATTAATAGAAATTGGGTGAGTTATTGTGTTACTAGAAGTTTATAGATAAACATGACATTTTGGGATTTTTTATGGATAATTTTCAATTATCCTTTTCTTAATTGATGTAGTTAAATTAAAATTTAATTAATTTTCTTAAATATGACATTAATGATATTTTTTAATGAATTATATTTTTCTAAGTAATTTAAAATTAATAAAATATCACATTCAAAAAAATTAATGGTCAATGGTTTCACTAAATAATCATGCTCTATTTATTATTTTTTCTTCCTTTTATTGTATCATTCATGAATCAAAAAAGATAGAAAACTTTAATACTGTGGTAATTATCAAAAGGGTTAAAGAGAGTTAACACAAACATATAAGGGTGAAAAGATAAAAAAAGGAATCAAATTTATAAGATCCATGTATTTATTAACATTATCATCTTATATTATAAATATATCAATTTTTTAATTTTTTTACATAAAAATTTATTTTTATTAATTTAATAATTTATGAATTTTACATAACGACCCTCCTCTCACAAATATATGGAAACACATTATCTATTTTCCTTAAAACATATAGACTATCCAATCAATACCAAAATAAAAAAAATTTATATTATAAATGATTTTATAATGGTATAGGAGGTTTTATCCCCTATAAAGGATAAACCCTTGGTACCTTAATTGGATATGTAATGAATGTCCACTGAGGAATAGATAATTGTATTTACCAACTCTTCCATATAAATTTATTCTTCTAAATAACCAAAATGTATTATGACCATGATGAAATAAGAATTCTTGTATGATAAATATATTGAGTTATTATTATTGTTATGGAAAATCCATGTTTAGTATCTTTTCAATCCAACAAAAAGTAAAAACATCACTCCTACATCCATATAGCTTACAGTCTTAATATAATGATGTAATTGGTTTTCATCACAAAATTATATGCATGGTTATAAATTTTTAGCTAATGAATATATATATGATATTTATAATATAAATATGACTCTCTAATATTAATACTATATCTACCTCCTTACCATTAGATCGATTGGAAAATGATAATGTCACTCAGGTATTCATGTAGACTACCACATCATATTATCAATGAGTTTGTTTTGCATTTCAAATTTACATAGATGGTAATAAAGATAAATTTAACAAATATATATGTTTAATATGACATAAATATGATACTAGAATAGTGAATTAATTTTAATATTTATTTTATTCCATCTTTTGAAATGTAAAAACAATGTTCATGTGTATGAAAAAATGTTTATATGTATACTTAATAGAAGTTCATAATATGAAAATACTCATGGTTACTTTTAAATGAAACATCAATTCATTGAGTACTCGTGATGGTATAATTTTCAATTCATGGTGAGTTTGATAAAAAATGTTACTTTAAATGATCAGTGAAAATAAAAAAGTACTGCATTCAAAGTATAAAAAATATATTACATTTTAATATCATTCTTAAAAAGTAACAAATGGGTGAATTTTTTTCGATAAATAATTTTATAATATTAAAACTATTATTAAAAATTAATATGGAAAATATATAAGAAAAATATTCAGGATCGTGTAGAAAAATTATGTTAGTTTTCTATAAGAACATAATTTCGGTAACTTTATTTCATAAAGATTAGAGAATAATAATTGTTTTCACATATGAAAATACTTATTGATTCATGTAAATAGATATACTTGTTTTTAAAAATGATTTTTTATGTTGTATATGTATTGAATTATTATTATATCCATTCACATGATTAATGAATAAGACATATAATGTGATAGGAATATCCCTCTATATCACCATGATGAAATGGTAGGTTTTTTTAATATAATGTAGTTGGGGTATTTATCCGAGGTGTTACCCATTATTGTTTTATACACTGGAAGGAGGCCTTTTTGATAAGTTTATGTTGTCAAAAATTATGCATTCTATCATTATTATATTACTTATTTATTTCCACATGATTATATTAATTTTTATGAAATCCAATGATATGTTTAATTCTCATATTGATATGGATTTATTTGAGAATCATTCACTATTACCATATAAGTCCTAATGCTTAAGTTACTGAATAAATGGTAGAGGTTGACCTTAACCTATTGATATGAATTTTTTAAACTTGATAGTTCCTAATTAATATAATCCTTACCAAGAATATAATATAAAAAATATTTTTTTCATTTCTAAAGGAAATGAAGTTGACATATTTAAATCATTTTGAGGACGCTAAAATTTTACTTTCAATTCCTTTTATTTTATGTTTTTAAATATTTGAGAGATTCATGTATATATCCTCTTTAGCAACTGTAATGAACTATTTGGTTCATCTAGAAATGATGGCATGTAGGTTATACAAATTTAATAATGGAACCACTATCTCTAGGTTACAATGTTCTTCATTTATAAAAATTTTATTAGTAACTGACAAGACGTAAAAATAACAATAGTGAACATATTTTTTAAAAAGTTATTTTAATGTGAAAATAGTATCCAATACATTTTTATGTTTTTATATAAAATTTCTTTTATAATCTTTTATAATTTAAATTTTAAAAATATAAATCATTTTTAGATTAGAAATGGTAATATTTTATTAATATTTTTTTTATTTTTATTAAATAGTTTATTATTAGGTGAATAGTTAAAAATTCTATTTCGCCAATACTATAAATTTAGATACTATATAATTAAATAACAAAGATATATAAGTTTATAAAAAAATTATTTATGAAATATTTAATCAATGAGTGACAATAAAGATTTTTAAAATACCATTATAAAATTTTAAAACTGATGATCATCTTTTTTTAATATTAAAAATATTTTCCATTAAATGAAACTTTTTATAATTTATTTTAATGAAAATGTTTAATGAAATTATTGTTTTGGTTGATGGTAAAGAAAGATAAATATATTTTTTATATAATAAACCAATTTTTATCATGAAAAATAAGGGAATATATAATTTTATCCCACACATAGATTTTAAGCATAAAAATACACATTTTATAAAAATTGGGGTTTATTCATGTTACTAGTACTAATGTTAAAATTAGTTTTCTTTAGGAATATAAATTATATATATATAATATATTACATATTTTGAATTAGAAGGTAGACATAATGTAATATATTCTATTGTATTTTTATAAAATTAAACTAAATTACTAAGGAAAATTGTATGTACCATAGGAAAACCAAATATGGTAAAACTGACAACTCTAAGAGTAAATTACTTTAAAATACATTTAAATCATGTGAGGAATAATGTATTATATAATTATACCATACCACACAATTATTTTACATTTTGGAACACATGAAATCTGAAACTTTTTCTCTCTTTATATTATGTTAAAAAAGTTATAGAAAACGTCATTCTAACCACTTATAAAATGGGCCTCCCACCACCCATTATTTTCCACAAATAAATTATGAGAACTATTTAAAATATACACTTATTCAATCCCAAATATTAAAATTTCAGTATATTAGTCTTCTAGTCACTTGAGATTATCCTAATCCCTTCCATTCTTTGGATTCCTCCAAGGTAATTCCCAGGTCCTCAATATGAGTATTAAATTTCCATTATTTCATTTTTTTCTATATTAATTTTTGAAATATATATTTATAATGACTATATAATAATTTTTTTTGATTTTATACTTAAATTTATTATGAAATGGTATTAAATACCACTACTGGAATTCTAGGTATTGCGATGGGTTATTTGCGATGGGATCCCGTCACAAATAGGCTTTAGCGACGGGGTCCCATCGTAAATAGCATGTTGTAGAAAACGCTGTCGCAAATACCATTATTTGCGACAGGCCCATCGTAAATAATCGTATTTGTGACGGGAAGCATCGTCATCGCAAATAAGTCTTCGATTATATGTATTATATATACAAAAACGTTTTCGCGACGGGCCCGTCGCAAATAGTGTTTGCGACGGGCCCTTGTCCCATCGCAATATATATAAATATATATTAAACGTTCTGCGATGGGCCTGTCACAACAACGTTTTTGTGATGGCCAATTAGTCCTGACGCAAATATGTTTTTAAAAATATTTAGTTAGACTATTTACGACGGGACACCGTCGCAAAAGGTCCTGTTGCAAATAATAAATTAATTTTAAAAAAAATAAAATTTTAAAAAATAATGATTCATTTAAATATTAATTTTACTATTATGAAAATAAAAAAAAATTAAAAAATATTAAAATTCTCAATATTCAAAAAATATATATAATAAAATAATAAAAAATAAAAAATTAAATTATGCAATATTTGCACTGATATAAAAGACATAAAATTTAAATAATTCATATTACAATGTTAAATTCAAATGTTTGTAACATAAAAAAAATCACCGGGGGGGGGGGGGGTCGTCTTCTAGAGGTGGTGGGGGAGCTGAAGGAGTTGGTGGAGGAAACTCCATCCCTAAACTACAAGTCAGACGACACATGTACTCTATCTGCTTGTGATGCTGCTGCTGCCATTGATGCGTCTCCTCCTCATGTTGCTGCTACAACTCTTGTTGCCATCAATGCATCTGTTCCTCGTAATGCTGCTCCTGCTATTGCTACCACCGACACATCTCTTCTTACTGCTTCTGAAAAGTCTCTATAAGCTCAACCTGAGCTCGCAACTACTCCTGATACTGTGAGCCAGAAGATGATTCCTCTCCACGAGATCCTCTTGAGCTGGACGCTGACATCGCAATAGTACCATAATAAGTACCAGGGGTCAAATAAGAGTTGATACCAACAACTCTTCACTTATCAAAGCCATACTGATTCGCCTGCATCCATGCTGCCTCATCGAAATGGTGAGCACTAGTCTGGTTAGTCGTCTCGTTCTGACCCTCAGCCTTTGTCTGAGAGGTCGCAGCCTCATATGACTCCTTCAATTCCAATTTAAAATTTAAATTGTGAAAATATTATATGGCTTTAATTGTCAAACTGAAAAAATAATACTAACTACAATCTGACGCTAGCGATCACCTCTAATCTCTCTAGTGGCTGGATCACTGTACGCCCTCTGATAAACGTTGAACTCCGTAATATCGGGATGCTTGACTACCTAAAAAAATATAAAATAAACTATTATATTTAAAGTTATATAAAATATTTAAAAAATATACTTACCAGATTCTATCTATGCAAACTAAATGTATGACTACCATCTCGATGCGTCACCTCCTGTCTCCCCCTGTTCTGTCGTCCTACTGAAGATCTTCTCTGAAATACACCACCCAACTAGTGTAAACATAGCCCATCCCAATCATGAGATGAAATGTACTCTGGTCGGTGGGATCTACATGACTCATGAAATTCTGTCACTCCTGTTTTCTTAATGGTTGTCCTTCTCAAATTGTGCAAAAACTGACGGAAACAATCACACATAGAAACATGCCATGCCGCGTGGATAGCGTCGTGCATGCTATCATCGATATGATACCATAAACCCTACAAATAATTTATAATATCATGTTTTTAATAAAATAAATTTAAAAATAAATATTATTTATTTACGTACTTGCCAATGATGGAACGTGTCGCGTCGCACATCAACAAAAATCTGTTCCCATGTGATCCGTGGCTAAGAAAAATAATTGTGCAAGATAGCGCTCCCATGTCCAATAGCTACATGCGCAAAACGCTGAAAAATGAACAAATAATCAAACAATTAGTATATATATATAAATAAATTAATGAAATATAACTAAAATATATAGGTCACCATACCTCCGTTTGTGTGGATCAAAACCAAGATGTGGACATTACTCGGGGATATGGTCGGGAATCATCATTCATGCAAGATCGCGCCCCCTCCGTGTACCCCCTGAACCACCAGTAGGCTGAGGGTTAGATGATCCAACATCCATATCATCCAAAGGTAGCTCAGCCTCCTCTAACTCACACAACAAATCAGAGTATATCAGAAACACAAAATCATTGTTGTTAGAAGATAGTTGAAAATAACTATTATATATAGATATATATTAGTTATGATTATAACCACCATTTAACTGTGTCAATGTTCGTCTTCATCCTCTTCTCCATAACTGTCAATGTTAATATCTTCATCTTCCTCCTCAGCATCATCAATATCTATATGAGTTTCAGCTTCAACATCTCTTGTCATTTCAAATTCATTTGTAACATCATTAACATCTTCATCACCATCCATCCATAATTGTGGGGTGTCATCATCGATATTCACGTCTCTTTGTGAATTAGATGGATTTTGAGCAGTCTCTTGAAAAATTTCAATTCCTTCCACTTCAGTGGAACCAAATTCATTTTGAGTAAACTAATTTTCTCGAGATTTCTTTTTAATTATGCTCCACCAATCGCTCAAGTCTCTTGAAGTAGCATAGTACTTTTCATAATAAATTTGATGTTCCTATTGAGCTAGTAAAAATGGTTCATTTTTTTAAAGAATAATTTTATATTTAATATCGATGATTCCGTGAGTCGTATGAACACGCAAGCCTCTCTCAATATCCAACCACTGACATTTAAACATTTTTATGTAAATCTGTACAAGATAACACAGCTCAATAATATCATCCAAAATGCCATAAAACTCAACTTCAGTTTCTCGATGATGTGATCCTCTCAAGAAAACTCCACTGTTCATTGTTTTTTTTATTCCCTGTATGCATGTGTATTAAATCGAAAACCATTCACCACATATGCATTATAAGATTTAACCATTTTGGATGGTGGGTTACTCAATATACACAGTCGCTTATCAATTTTATCAGCATATTGAGACACCTGAAAATTTGTAAAACAATTATCAGTATAATAAATAATAAACATAATTGATATTAAACCCTGAATAATTTATGTTACTAGTTTTTGAAACCATTGAGAAATTTTTTTTTGTCTGCATTCTTCAAGAGAAGCTGTTGTAATTTGTGGAAGTTGTTTCTTGATATGATTATCATATAACCTACAAATAAAATATGTTTAAATACTGTAACATAAATTATAGAATAAGTGATAGAATCACTCACACAAAAAATGATGTCATTTCTTCACAGTTGAGCAGAACGTATGTATGAGCTCTATGATGTTCATCATCTGAAAGTCATAATTTATGGACTCCACCTAAACCAAGATTTGCCTTATTAAAAAAATGTTAATTGATTATCCATTTTGACATTAACATTCCCCTTGTTTCGTCCCATGCGATTGTGTTTTGAGGTATATTCAGATTCAAAATAATTAGAGAAAAAAAAATCAATTTCCTCTTGCCAATAAGCTTCAGAAATTGATCCTTCAAGTGATGCTTTGTTACATATTTTTTTCTTCGATTTCTGCATGCATATCTTGAATGGGTACATCCATCAAAACTGTACTGGACCTCTACATTGAGAATCATGTGGAAAATGTAATATCAGATGTTCCATTGAGTCAAAGAAAGCCGATGAAAATATTTTTTCCGGTTTACATATAATTACAACAACATATTCTTCCAGTTTTCATAGTGCATCGTAGTCTGTTATTGCTGCAAAAATGTCTTGAAACAAATATGATATGTCTGTTATCGAATCCCAAATAATATAAATCATCAAACCTCTAAATCTAATCAGTGTAAGTCTTTCCATTATAACAAGACAATCATGAATTTTTAATCCAGTAATATAACCATTCTTAACACATCTGCCTAAATTGGAAGCATAGACATATGAAAGTCTCAAATCTACAATCCACTGACAAAATAATAAGCGACTCTCTTTGGACAGTTTATAATTTGCTTTTGGATTCATTATACTCTGTGATCTGACTTTTTAAAATAGTTCTAGTTTTGGTCACCTACAAATTTGGGCAAGATCTAATAGTGCCTTTACAGTATCGTTGGTCTTACCTGGTGTATCAAAAACTGTATGAAATAAATTATCAAAATAGTTCTTCTCAATATTCATAACATCCAACATGTGGCGGACCAACAAGTCAGAACAATACGGAAGATCCCAGAAAATGCTCTATTTTATCCAATAATGTTCTTTCCCAAAGCCATGAATTTTCTTTTGGTTTACTGTTGGTCCAAATGTGACGGGGGGTAATGAAAATAAAACTAATTTTAAATCTGTACCAGATATCATCTTTGGAGGTTATCCCTTTCAATTGTACCTTTTTTGAAATGCTATTTTTTCCTCTAAAAAGGATGATCTGTTGGAAGAAATCTACGGTGACAATCTAAATAGCAAGGTTTTTTTCCATTAATGAGCATAAAGGCTTTGTTTTCTTTCATACAATAAGGAAATGATTTCAAACCATGAGTAATCGAACCAGATAACATGCCATATACTAGAAATTCACTAATCATCCACATCAATACAGCTTTAATATGAAATTTTGTTTCGCAGCAACATCATATATATTAACACCATCACTCAAAAATGCATTTAACTCATCAAGAAATGGTTTCAAATAAACATCAATATTCTTTTTTGGATGTCATTGGATTAATAGAGTAAAAAAGATATAAGGCCCCTTCATCAACATCCGTGGAGGAAAATTTTATGGAGTTATAAAGACAAGACAACATGAATACTGACTACCACAAGAACCAAACGGATAGAAACCATCAGTAGAAATACCCAATCGCACATTTTGGCTTCTATAGCAATAGATAGATGTAGACGATCAAAAATTTTCCACGAATCACCATCAGATGGATGATTCAAGCTTTTATAAGTTGAAATCTTGTTTTTGTGCCATGACATCATTGACGCTGTGTTCTGAGACATAAATAAATGCTGTAACCTAGGGGTAAGGGGGAAATATCTCAACTGTTTTACTGGAATCGATCTAGACTTCCCTGGTTGAACTTCTTTATACCTCAATTTTCCACATGTGGGACAACTAACCAATGACTCATTTTTTCCAGACTATATGATGTAATCATTTGGACAAGCATGAATCTTCCGATAACTAAGGCCCAGATTATGAATCATCCTCTTTCTCTCATAGTAATTTGTAGGAAACACATTTCATTCAGGTAACATTGTTTTAACCAAAGAAAATATCTGATGAAAATAGTTGGTTGACATTTCATTATCTGATTTAATAGCCATAAATTTTGCAACCGCTTATAATTTTCTTATCTTGCAACCAGGATATAATGCATCATCAGCATACCTAAACAACTCATAAAATTCGGATGGTTCCAACTCAGGAGTTAAATCAATATATTCACGAATTTCAGTTTGATGCACATATGGACCTGCAACATCATGTACTAAATTTTGAAACCGTGATGGATCCATAAACAATTTATTTGGATCTACTATGGAACTGCGTTCACTATGTTGATACCCAAAAACATAATCTGGTAGAAAACCAAACTGTAAGAGATATTAATAATATTAATATTGTTTCTTCATCAATATTAGTAATATAGTTTTTTATTACTAATTATTACTAATTATTACTAATTTTTACTAATTTTTACTAATTATTACAAATTATTACAAATTATTACTAATTTTATCTAATTATTACTAATTATTTCTAATTATATCTAATTATTTCTAATTATATCTAATTATTACTAATTATATCTAATTATTACTAATTATTACTAATAATTACTAATTATTACAAATTATTACTAGTTATTAGTAATTATTAGTAATTATTAGTAATTATTACTAATTATTACTAATTATTACTAATTAGTACTAAATATTACTAATTATTACTAATTGTTAATAATTATAACTAATTATTACTAATTATTACTAATTATCACTAATTATATCTAATTATTACAAATTATATGTAATTATTACAAATTATATCTAATTATTACAAATTATATCTAATTATTAATAATTATATCTAATTATTATTAATTACATCTAATTATTACTAATTATTACTAATTATTAATAATTATTACTAATTATAAAAACTATTACCAACTATTCCTAATTATTACAAGTTATTACTAATTATTACTAATTATTACTAAATATTAATAATTATTACTACTTATTACTAATTATTACTAATTATTACTAATTATTTATAATTATTACTAATTATTTATAATTATATCTAATTATATCTAATTATTATAATTATTACTATTTTTTATTATTTATTACTAATTATTAGTATTTATTACTAATTATATCTATTTATTACTAATTATATCTATTTATTACTAATTATTACTAATTATTACTAATTATTACTAATTATTACTAATTATTTCTAATTATTACTAATTATTACCAATTATTACGAATTATTACTAGTTACTACTAATTATTACGAATTATTACTAATTATTACTAATTATTACTAATTACTACTAATTATTACAAATTATTACTAATTATTACTAATTATTACTAATTATTACATATTATTACAAATTATTACTAATTATTACTAATTATTACTAATTATTACTAATTATATCTAATTATTACTATTTATTACTAATTATATCTATTTATTACTAATTATATCTAATTATTACTAATTATTACTAATTATTGCTTTTTATTACTAATTATATCTATTTATTACTAATTATATCTATTTATTACCAATTATATCTATTTATTACAAATTATATTATTTATTACAAATTATATCCATTTATTACAAATTATATCTATTTATTACAAATTATATCTATTTATTACAAATTATATCTATTTATTACAAATGATATCTATTTATTACTATTTATATCTATTTATTACTAATTTTATCAAATTATTACTAATTATATCTAATTAATACTAATTATATCTAATTATTACTAATTATATCTAATTATTACTAAGTATATCTTATTATTACTAATTTTATCTTATTATTACTAATTATATCTAATTATATCTAATTATATCTAATTATTACTAATTATATCTATTTATTACTAATTATATCTAATTATTACTAATTATATCTAATTATTACTTATTATATCTAATTATTACTAATTATATCTAAATATTACTAATTATATCTAACTATTACTAATTATATCTAATTATTACAAATTATTTCAAATTATATCTATTTATTACTAATTATATCTATTTATACCTATTTATTACTAATTATATCTATTTATTACTAATTATATCTATTTATTTCTAATTATATCTATTTATTGCTAATTATATCTATTTATTGCTAATTATATCTATTTATTCCTAATTATTTCTATTTATTACTAATTCTATCTAATTCTATCTATTTAATATTAATTATGACTAATTATTTAAAATTATCACTAAGAATATCAATTTCTTAGTAAAAATAAATTTAAATAAGAATCAATTGAAATCTAATTTAATTACAACAAATAAACAACAATTAAAATTAACATAAATAAATAAAATAAATATAAAAAAATAAAAAATAAATACCTTAAACATTGATATTCTGAAGGTATTTGCACCTTCCAATTGCTCTCGCCTAAAAATTTTCAACTAAAGTAAATTTTTTCTTTGAAACTGAAAAATAAAGAGAGTGGGAGAGGAAGATCTGAGTAATTTGGGAAAAAAACAGGTGGAGGTATATATAGATTAGATTTGTCGCGATGGGGTTATTTGCGACGGGCGCCATCGCAAATACCCACACCCGAATTAATTAAAGTCGGCGGTTAAAAGGATATTTGCGACGGGGCCCACCCAAATAGTTCCTGCCGACACTTTTTTTGCGATGGGACGACATCCCGTCACAAAAAGCTATTAACCGTCGCCGGGTATTTGCGACGGGTATCGTCGCAAATACTCTTGCGCGGTTTGGCGCGCAAGCCGCCCGGTTTGGCGCGCAAGTCGTGCCAAACTATTTGCTACGGGAGACGAAATCCCGTCGAAAATAATTGGGTATTTGCGACGGGGAAATTTTCCCGTCGCAAATATTGATTTTTCTCATAGTGTACAAACTACATTTTTGGTTTTCCCTTAAGGAAAACAAAATCAGAAATCCACTTTTTCTATAGAGTACCGCCTCTTCAATGGGTCATATTTTATTTTCCATAAACACCATACAAAATCTATCATAATCATAAAATTATAAATAATTAATATATTAATAATATATTTTTCAGTATTAAATGATAAAACTTATTATAAATTTCACTCATTCTCTAGAAAATGAAATCATCAACTTTAAATTTGTTTGGACTTTCGCATCCAAAAAATGATTGATTTCATATTTATTTCATAAAAAGTATTCAAGTTTGGTAATGTTAAAGGTTTTAATGGATAAATATATTTTTTATTATATTATTTATTTTTGGTAGGAAAAATTTGACATCGTACTGACAATATGACCAATAAAAAACTCTAGTAAATTTAACCATCAAAAAGAGAATTCAAAGTGTAAAAATTATTTCTCATTACTATATAATAGATATATATGTTAAATATTTAACATAAATAATTAAATTTATTGAATATCGAACTATTAAACACCGAATAATGACATTATTTTTCTTTAAAAATGTTTTTACAAGAAAATTACTATATAATCATCCATTAATTGTTTTTCATTTTTTCACTTGGTTTAACCACATAGTTGAACATTACGGATGAATAAGGGAATTCTTTATCTTTTAAAATTTGAAATAAATTTGTAAATATTTAATTTAATTTAATTATTAATTGGTAAAAAATATATTAAAATCAATAGTTCTGATATGAATGTCTCTTTGTGAAAAATCAAGGAAACATTCTCATTGTCTTTTTTTTACCATTAATGATTTCGAAAAAAATTATATAATTAAATAATAACTATATAAAATTTTTCAAAACAATAAATATAGACCCCTTTATTATATTTTAATGATAATCATTTTGAGAATAATGAATAAAAACACTGTTACTAGGAATTTATTTAAAAAGATCAAGGTTAATCTCACTTGATAAAGAAATTGATATTAATAACTAATATTCACATAGATAATAATTATAAATGAAATTTATAAAATGATACTCCCATAAACAATGTTGTAAAATGGGTTATTAAGATAGTTATTATTTATATAGAGGCTGACAAAATTCCATTCTACTATAAAGGAATTAAAATAAGGGCCAGTGCAAACTCAATTTTCTTCCATTGAGTTACAAACATTCTTATTAAACTATATTGTACAAATTATATTTATTCTATAAAAAATAATTTTTATTTTATTTATTCCCAATATTTTATTGTTCTATAAATATTAAATATAATTTAATTTTCAAATTGATCACACCTAAATTATTTGTAATTATAAGGGTTTATTTTCTCAATTTTCATCCATTGAGACATATTTACTATAATACATCATTTTTTTGTTAATATTGTATCAATTAATCCATAATTTTTTTTATCATGATCCACTCATTATTAATTGTATTTTGTTTTCAATTTGAAATTATATCCTTTGGGGGGGGGTGATATAAAATTTTCTAATGATATAAGTGTTTCTTTTTCACATTTTCAATTCCAAGAGACTTGTTTGACATTTCAGAACATTTTTTATTTATATATTGAATTTATTGACCTACTAAATTTTATCATAATAAATATCATTCATTTCAATATATTTTAGTTTCATTACATACCTCTCATTATCTTTTTATTATTATTTTATCATTACCATTTCAATTGTTTGAATTTAAAATTGTCTTCATTGAAATAAGATTCAAATACAAAATTTTTCCCATTTTATGATGAATATATTGTACATGATATACATTCTACATCATCTCATAATATTCAATATTGGGAGATTAATATCATAAAAATCGATCACTTCCTTATTCTTTCAAAATCATCCTCTATTATTTGAATTATTACTCATTGAATTCCATTTTTCTATGAAATTACTATATTTACATTCATTGATTTTAGGGTGTTTACCAAGATACCATACACTTATTTATTAGAAAGGTATTGAAATTATTATATTGATTTATTCTACAGAATTTTATATTGAGAGATTCATACATTGAAATAGATTCTATTGATTTTTAAGGGGCACTATTGACTTATTTGTATACTCATTACTCTATAGGGTGTATGATAGAAGGATTCATACATAGCAATCCATTATATTAATTCATATGGATAATTATTTTCTTAACAATATTCAGCTCACTATTAAAAATATTGGTTAGAGGGTTTCTTATGTATATATAGCTATTAAATTTAATAGTTTTTGAAAAATTTAAAAAAATATTCTCAATATTTCAATACATATATTTATTAATTAGTAAGGAATATATATTCATGATAGTATATATTATTATTTAATTCATATGATTAATGAAACATGATTAAATAGTTATGGTTTAAGCCTAGTATTTATATATATCACATCAATAAATTGATAGGCCTCATGTGAAAAACTAGCTCAGGTATTTTATCAAAATCCATCATATAACTGAATATTGCCTAAATGAATGGCATTCATGATAAGATCATGATTTATAGGATCATGATGTATTAGCCAATAAAATGGAATCACTTATTTAATATTATTAATTTCATCTCCAAGAAATAAGTTATTGATATCCATGTATTTATTTAATGATATATCAACAATGAATATTTTATGCTCAAAGTTTCAATTGATTATGAATATATTTTTACTACCTATTGAAGACATACTATTTATTATCAATTATGATCATTGAATGTCATTAATTATCTTTACCCATACATAGAATTTGAGACAATAGATTATTATGTTTCCATTTTCCCATTTTATAAATTATTTTATTTCAAATGTTGTGTCTAAAAGAATATCTTTTATGGGTAATTTTATTGGAGATTTTGAAGAATTATTTTAGATTAAATAGTGTCTTATATATTAGAAAAAACAATTTTGGTGGGATAGATGTTGGTTTTGTTAGTTAAATTGCTTTTCCAACATTTTAAAATTCTAACCCTAAAATATCCTTTGTATGTATGTGATTTAATATTTATTTTTTGTATTGTAAAATTTAATGGTTGAAATTGGGTTTCATCTATTCATTTAAATGTCTTTATGTAAGGAGGGTGTTTTTGGATTTATGTAATCAAGGTTATTATCAAAGGAGGACATAAATATATTTACTGGATAAGATTTTAATTAATGAAGAATTATTTGTTGATATGTTAAGGTTGATCATAATTTAAAAGTTATAGTTAGACATTTTTGTTAGTTGTGGTGATATTTATTATTCATGAGATTATCATAGGAGATATTTAGTGAAAATTCAAGAACAAGGCATAGGGATATGTTTAAATAGAGGATATCACATTAGAATTTTTGGTATAGAAATTGTTTTGTTCTATTAGTAATTACATACATATTTGGATACTATTTCTGGATACATACATTCCTCAATTTAATAACCCTACTTTTTTTGGATTAGGTATTGACAATATCATCACCCGTTGCATGGAAATAGGCCAATCTATTCACCATCACGAAAACTCATATGGGACATGCATCAACAAATCTCATTCACTTTATGAACCAGTAAGAATGATTTTAGTATGATGTTAACTAATAATGTTAGAAAACTTAATAAAAAATTAAAAATAATAACTAATGATTAAAAAATTCGAGACAAAGTTTTAACCAAAAGAACCCTATTTTAAAAACGACAGTATCATAGGAAAAACATATACATGCTGATGTTTTACTATTAATATTTTTTTATACAATCATTTCAATTTTGGGTTTTTTATTTTTTTGAAATATGAACATAAATATGAAGCTAATAAATTAATGTCTATAGAAACCACTATTTTTTAAAACCAAATATGGGAACATGCTTAAATGGTTGATAATATTAGTACATTTCTATTATGATAGACATGTCCAGTTTTTATATCTTTCCCATGGTAGTGAGGTTGTTATCTTAATAAAAGTTAAATCATGATACTCTTATCATTTTCATTAGTGAGTTATTTTTATTAATGAAAAATATGAATTTTATAGAAATTGTGATGATGACATGAATTATATATTGGATCTTATTCTATGTTTTTCCTTAATTTTTTAGATACATTAATTAAATGTTATGAGTAACATTGAATTTTTATTTTAAAAACATTATTCTTTAGGGGGGAATTTTGAAGAACACATGATTGAGGGATTGAGAACTCTTAGATTTAATATATAGTTGATGTTCATATAAAAATGGAATGATGGATTTTTATAAATTAATTTGGATATTTTTGGTAATTATACGAATGATAATTGATTCATGATTTTTTGGTACAGTTCAGAGAAATATTTGTATTTTGGTATATATTGTCGAGGGAATAACCTTATAAACACGAAATTATGAATGATTGATGGTGTAATATAGTCTCATTTTCTTAAAAAACATATGGTGTCTCTGTGGTTCAATATGTCTGTGATTTAAATTTATTTGGGAACGATATATTATGGGATATGTATTATTAGAGTTCATACAAAACCTATTATATGACTGTATGAAAGATTATTCTTGTTTATGGAATGACATGTAACATAATATATTAAAACAGAGTAAGGTTTAAGTCATATTCATTGTTAAAACATAAATTAATAATATACTAATAACTCCCTTAGCTAATTTCATCAATGAGTAATCATTAAAAATGTAAGAATGTAATTTTTTATTGGGTTATAATGTTACACCCGAGAGATTTTAAAAAATATATTACCTTAAGATCTATTATATTTGATATAGTTGGATACATGAAAAAAAGAACCATACCAAATCACGTAATAGTATATAATAGATAAAATATTTTGATAGAATATATGGGTAAAAATATATGTTATTGAATTATGATATATATGTTAAAAGAAATTACCGTCATTAAATATTTTAATGAATATATTAATTTAACTAGTGTAGATAAAAAACTAATAAAACCAATTTATTCTTTAAAATGTAATCACTCAAAATTTTGATTATAAGGGATTTATTTTATGATATAAAATTTTTAGTGATAAAATGTATATTTGATATGACGGGTAACTTCCCGATCAGAAACATCGGGATTGGGCTAGAATGTCACATAACCTCAGGCAGGAATCCCTATTTTTAAAAGATTACTGACTAGAAAAAACAATCTTGAGTGGAAACATGGGAATAATTTACCCTCCATATAATGAATAGAATACATAAATAAGCAAAATTATTACACTAAAATAATGTAAAATTAACTGAGTGACATGAAGAAACTAAATTATTTCATATATGTCATATAATATATGAATTACACATCAATTCATGATATGAGGTAAATGTATAAAATAAATGATGAAACTAGAATCTCACTCAAAATGAATCCAACAATATCAGCATCATCCTACTCCACCTACTGAACTCTCTACATGAGGACCCCTTCCATATATTGGATCTATTATCATAAAATTTGCAAGTGAACCGAAATTCTCATATAGGGTGTGAGAAGAAGACATAGTAAGACACAATAAAAAACCCTTAATAATAGTGTGTAAATTATATAAGTTCATCCCATGATCATAAACAATGTAGAAATATAAAAATATATATAACATATATAAAACATATGTTTTGGATCTTGAAAGTCTAGTAATACCTGCTTTAACACCATTTTATGAGAACCATACCTATTATGACACCATGTGAGTAGAACATCAAAATCTATCCTAACAAATCCTCCTCAATGGATATCTAAAAGTATGTGACACATTATATAGTCATGTATAGTCCAAGTACATTATGTTAAAAATTCAATCACATCTGTCTCATGTTGATATCCTGAATAATGAATCAAATATCACATTGTGACAATATTTTTGAGTGTACCTCCTACATGGATTACCCCAAGAATATGAAACATCATTTTGTTTGTAATAATATAATTATAAGCTTCCCTAAGCCTAGATCATCCCTATCCAATGATATCCCCAAATATGTGTCACATCTCACATGCATGCCAAAAAGGTCAAATGTGCATGATCCACTTCAAAATATAGTAAGATACGGTATCAATACAAATTCTTATAATTGATATAATATTATATCAAATAATAATGTTTCACAATCATCACAATCCATATGAAATAAAAAACCAATATGTCAAAGATACACAGACACACACCCCATTTTATGAAGTATCAAACATAAGTATCATGAGATAAAAATGAATTAAAAAAATAATTTCAATAAAGCATAATAAAATATTTTCTCAAGTTAAGGGATTATGACCTTATGTGCAATATTTCTATAATGAAATTAGTCCCTAGTCTAGTATAATTTCTTCCCTAACAGACATTTAATATAGAAAAAATGTATTCATAGAATCATTTACATTATTAATGTTTAAAACTCAAAAAATAAATTAAATTATATCAAGATGAAATACATTACCTTCATTGTAAGTATCCTTAGAGATTCAATTCTTCTAATCAAGAATAATCAAATGGAATAGAAAATTTATCATTATGATCAGTTGTGACGTCCCAGATCTAGATGACACTTAGATGTTCCCTGAGCCAGTTTATCCACATGGCCTTAAGCTCATCTCACTAGATTCTAGAGGATGACGACTAGAAATGAGTGCCTAGGTCAGTCTATTGAGTGACTATTCCCTCATTAAAAGAGTGTGTCACATCAAATAACATTCAAGAATATATAGGACAATAAGGGAATAAATATATGTAAATAGATGGAATACCATAAAGAGAAAAGATAAACCACAACTGAAATTGTTAGAATAACTGATATAAACATATGAAAAGTGACAATGATATATGTCATGTCACTAGAATTCTTGAATTCATGGATATAAATATGTATACAAGCATGCAAGAAAAATATAGAAAAAGAACCCAAAAAATTGTCTCAAACATCCTATGCTCTATCTTGGTCATCTCTAACTAAATACATCATAAAATAGAAACTAATCTTGTTTCTGAAGAAGATAACCTCCCGTTTACAAATCCTATATGCATATAGTCTTCCGACGTACCAATGGAGGCCAGGTTAGGGTGTGTGATAAATCTCAGTTGGCCACCAACAATTGTGTCTATGACAACAAGTTTGTGTAAAAAAAAATGAATGTCTGAAAGCATACATTTAAAAATTTAATGAAGTTTCTGAATGTAAATAAAAAATTACCAAAATAATCCCTTAGTTGGTGTCTAGACATGTAGCCAGTTCATTAATTTTTTTTTCAATTTAGGTAATTATGTCACCTGAGGGATAGATATCACTGACATCTTCTAATGATAGTACAAGTATTGTTCCAACATAAAACAATGACAACTATAATGTAATTTTATTTGAAAGGGTTTCAATGTATCAACCAAGGAAACTAAGACCACAAGGGTGACCAAATTGGTATTAACTCTATCATGTCTAAGGTCTATGAGTGCAATTCAAGGAGAATCTTTCAAGGTATTCCCCAATAGCATTATCTATCGGAGTAAAAGGAAAATATACAAGGTACAATATGATAATCTATGGCTAGAACCAAATATATAACTGAGGAAACTTTGGAATATAGAAGCTATAAAGGATACATTTAGTGTATCTAACGATCATGTAATAATAAATAAGGGATCTAATGGTGTCATATCAGGCATCCACTAATAGGTGACGATTGAGATCCATGGTGGGTCTCAATCAAGGAATCGGTATCCTTGAATCAGAATGGTTTTGTTGAGAGTTCCAGGCATTCCCTCTATAATCCAAGGAAATTTAGAGTCAAAAAACTCATGTTATGATGATTTAGATATCCATATTTAATTATGAACCATATATTTAAATTCATTTAATTATGTTTTCCATTTAAGACTGTAGAAAATTAATATATCATAAGGTTCAATCTATTTCATTTCATTAGTGTGACAAGGCCAATTGATCATGAAACCATTGCCATCAATTGATATTCCCTTACATGTTTATGCCATTTACCATTCATAACAAGATAAGTATGTTCTAAGGATGTGAAACCATAAGCATTTCATTTTAAAAAAACTAGGACAAGTCATATATGCATTCTACACATGAAAATTGGTTTAACACTAGTTAATCAAATTTAAGAACATTTCATAGGCATGTCATGAGTAAACGACGTGGTCCAATCCATTAAAAAATTAAATATCCATTTTTTAATTCCTTGTCTATTTAATATAAGGGGTAATACCATTATAATGATCAAGCTTAAGGAATAATCAAATAGTTTCTAAAATTGTGAAAACCCTAAAACCCAAATATGAATAACACCCAAATTGGGGTGGTCATCGGTGTGAAAATTACCAAAAACTATTAATTACATATTTGGATAGGATTATACAATACATTTACATTTTATATATACAAGACATATGAATTTATCAAAATGACACCAAAAGAAATTGTTGCGACAACATGTCAACATAAAAAATGATGAAACTCAATGGACGATTTATAGACAACCTACCTTTGGATTGTAAAACTCTCATCCTCTAGTATCAGACTTTAGTTCTTCCTTGATTGGAGAAGATCTGATGAATAGATAAACTACATGAAATTGGGGCTTATGATCTTATATTTAAATAGTGTCATAGAGTGGAATTAGAATGATGAAATGTTTAAAAACAAATCAAGAATGTACTAGTGTAGATCCAACGAGGGGAACAATAGTTAATTCAGACTCTGAACAGATGATTGATCTCAAATGATGAAATAGTCATTAAATAGGTTTCAAAAGGGAGAATATAGGGTCTCTTATCCACTAGAAAACCACAATAAAAAAGGGGTTTAATTAAATCATGACCTATAGGAAAACCCATTATTTCACCCATAAATTTACCATAACGTGGATTTCCAACACTTTTTTTGGACCAACCATTTATAACTAGTTCTTGAAAAGCTATATGAATTGGTATATTAATGGTTAGGCTACACAATAGGGGATTCTATGTGCCATCCTTGTGGAATGTCATTATCAAAATTGATGATTTTCCAAACAGTTGTGTGGCCCACATCACATGGTTAAAATAAATCATGAGATGTATACCAGTCCACTATCTACTGTTTCAAGGTTTGATCGCATCATGTGGGTTAAATCATATGCTTTGTTTTTATCGTCTGACATTCCATGTTCTACAAAACAATATTTTGTTCCAGGATCCAAACAATCCCCAGTAACCCTTGATCCATTTATGAACTCAGAGGAATATATTTTAGGTCTATAAATGAAAATTAGGCCAAATTTAAAGGAACCATATGTTATTGAAAAAATAGGTTCTTACATCCCCCCTTTAAGGAAATACTCCTCAGGTTCACTATCCACGGGTGACAAGACACTGTCTGAGAACAACTCTTTCCACTTGGAACGTATGCTGGCCTCCCGCTCCAATGTCTTTTTATGTACATAGTTAATCTTCCATAACACCCATACCAGAGATAGAAAAGATCCTCAGATATCCTTCCTGATTTTTTAATGATACATATATGATACCCCTAAATATAATCATCTAAATCTTGCTCAGCTTCCTCAGGATCAAAAGCATGGGATGATTTAGCAAGATATCAGAGAATCAATGAAACATTTAAGACCTTGTGTAAGGAATGATAACAATGAGGAATTAAAAATAATAGAATACCAGTCCAACTCTCTCCATGATCTCAAATAGATTGAATAATTGTATGAAAAATTTCCCTTACCTCTATATCCATCGATTTCCTAGACTGGGTGATATCCATAGGAAAACATGATCCCATACCTCGTAATCCAAGGGAAATTAGAAAAAATTAACATATGATTTATATCTAGATGGAGATTTATTCATAGGCTTCTGATCAGCTAAACCTGCTCTAAAGTCTCCTACATGTGATGAGAACCTTTTATGGTTGTCTATACAGCCTCCAGCTAGCATAGGGTTAAACAACATGACCTTCTGAATCATCACCTAAATGATGTTATTATAGGTGAGATTGATGAGATGGATATGATTATATAATGAACTACCAAAATCATGGATGCATGATCATAGCATGTCCTCTGACACCTGTAGCGTCTCTTCTCATTTTCCATGGGTCTATTAGTGAATGGTTGTTCAAAGAACCACTTATGTACCCATATCCTTCTACAACCCCTTCCAAAACTCTGACATAAAACAAGTATACCTACATGATATGATATTATGTGGTACCTTATATAGTTTTATGATCTCACAGACATACAATCATCCCATCTCATCAATTGAGAATGTATCCCGAATAGGAATGAAGTGGTCTACATTCATTAGTTTGTTAATGAAAATACCTACATAGTCCCTACCTATATGAAACCTAGGTATACCAACTATGAAAACCATTGAAACATTTTCCCATTTTCCATTCTGGTACTTGAAGCTATTGTAACAATCAAGAAAGTCTCTAGTGCTCGGCATACCCCTTCTTTCAGGTGGAAAACCAAGTGATAAATCCCACTATATGACTTTTCAACCTAGGAAACCGGTACTTATGTCACATGTCTCAATACATCATTCATATTCATGTATACAATAACCACTAAGATACATGGGACACTCACGTCAACTCCTTTCTCAAATATGTTGGATCCTAGACACGTCCATTCATACTCAGGATGCCATCTCTACCCATAAATAAATTCATAGGCGCATAATCTTTTGAAATACTCTGATAGAGAACCAATCACCAAGGATTTAAAATTTTCCAACTCTTCATCGTCTCAAGGTTAGGAGAGGTTAATTTCAAGGATGGTTGATAGGAAAATTTGTGATAATAGTGAAACACTATATAAAGCTTAAAAAAAGGTTTATCAATTTCCATTCATCATTGGATTCACCAATGACTAGTTTTTGAGTTTTTTGACTTAGCACATCAGCAAATATATTGGCTTTTCCTAGGGTATAGGTAAGATCAAAATTGAAGGACTAAATACATTTAACCAATATTCATTGTCTACGATTCAATTCACATTGTGTAAAGATATATTTGAGGCTCTTTTAGTTTCTATACATCAACAACTACTGACCCACCAGAGAGTGTCTCAACAAATATAAGACAAGAAAAATTGTTTCATAATAAAGTTTATATGTTATCTAGTTTCTCTAATGGGACCACAAATGCATAGATCCATGTGGAACGACTCATTCCTCTTTCATTAAAACTACCCCTAGGAAAATTTATGATACATTATAGAACATGTTATAACCATTACCAGTTTCTAGGAGTATCAGAATAGGCGTCGATCATGCCTCATTTTCTACTATTGAATGAATTTCTTACACTCATATGGCCATAAAAATTGACACCTTTCCCTATATGACTAGTAAGAGGATATGAAAGGTGTGTGAAAAACTATATTATATTACGATAATATCCATATATCTCCAAGAAAATCTATATGTAAAACATGTTCTTAGGCTTCTCCTAGAAAACCATAGTATTCACCTTCTATGGGTCAACATAGACCCACCCAATTATAAAATAATATGACACAGAAATTGAAATTTCTTGATCCATAAACAAAACGTATTAGGAATTTCATAAAGATGATGTTGTCTTGGTGTACTTAGAAAGATATCAAGTTTTGTAGAATAGTCTATACAAGGGTTATAGTACACCATGATGTCCACCATAAATATTACGACAAATGAATCTTTATAGGGGTGGAACACCCTATTCCTCATATCCATGAAAACAGAAGACACATTGGTAATACCGAACAAAATAACAAAGTACTTTTATATACCATAAATTTTATAGAAATCTATACGATGTATGTATGATTTCCCAAATCAAACATTATGATTTATCGATCTCAGATCTATCATAGATAGGACCCTATCTCCTTAGAGTAGGTTAAATTGACCATCTATTAGAGGTAGTGGATTTCAGTTTTTGTTGTTAGATAGTTCAACATTCTATAATCCATTTATAAAATCTTTTCTCATACACCTTCTTAAAAAAATGATTAGGAGAACCCATAGAGGATGTGATAGTTCATATTAAAACATTATCCTATGATCCTATAACCTTCTCTTAAGGTCATGGATTTCCGAAGGATCCGTCATGTATAGAATAATAGAGACATGAGATGCTTCTAGAAAAAGGATAAACATAATTTGTACCTCTCTCTTATGAGGTAAGATGAAAATTCATTAGGAAGGACATCCATAAAATGGTATACCACATGAGGGAATTAAAACTACTACAAACAATGATCCTCTATGTAGATACTGGAAAAATGGATGGCTACTCTACCTATTTTATGATGCTCTATAGTCCAGTTCTACTAGCCTGGAAAATCCACTCACTTGTGTGTACATAATTGTCACCCTCTGGTGATGTAAACAATACCCTACAGTGATAATACTCTATAATGGTTTGATAAGAAACCAAGAAATACATCCCAAAAATGATATCAAATCCCAAAATCATGTAAATGAATAGGTATCATAATATAGGGTAACTTCTTACATAAAGGGGAGTGTCCATACACTAGCTTATTACCTCTGACCGTACTCCCAATTGTGTGTCTAGGGTTATCACACCACAATAATACTATATTTCCGTACCATTAATTTCCATGGTAGATAAAATTATGAAATAAAGTAAAGAACCAATGTTTAATAAAGTATATATTATATTGGAGGCTACTAGAATAGTACCTCATATTGTAGATTGTAATGTAGCCAGATCCTCTGGCGTCAGCTATAATGGTTGAAACAGATCTGATCCATGACCATGTGCAAAAACTGGACTACCATGATCAAATATGCTATGTTAGCACTAATGGTGTCCAGGAGTTTGAAAACCATTCTCATGAACTCATCCTCAACCAGTTCTTCCCTTGACTCACTAACTACCCACTTGAATCAGTGAAAAATAACATGATCATGAAGGTGGAGATCAAACAAAATGTCTGCCACTAGAAGATGATGGAAATGTTATACATAATCTCTATATGTGCCACATAAGACCGCAAGACTAACACTCTAGAGGGAATTTGTCACACTAAGGCTTTAGGTCCCCCTATCATCCATAATGGTGAAAACCATAGAGATACTAGTATCAGTACTCATGTTTCCACTTCCCTAATAAGAAACATCAAGAGATCAGTTTCTGCTATCAGAAGAACAATTGTCCTACTGTGAAGCTGATCCTCGGTGCCTGGTAGTGTTTTAGTCTCTATCGTTGTAAAAAAAAATAATATCATGATTTAATATTTCAAAAATACTATCCAAGTGAAATACATTCACCTGAGTCTATATGGAATACACAAGCCCATCCTTGAAGCATCTATTACGTGAAAACACATCACTGGAAAAAATATTTATAAATCACAAAAACATAGTGAAACATATTGAATAATCCATAACTGACATAAAAAACATTTTTATCTGAATTAACACCCTATATATATCATCTCTTAGTGTCTATGGAAAAAACTAATCTAAAAAGGATGTCTAGAAATCAACCCATACAATTCCTATATGGTGACCAACTTCGGTAATTACATCCTACCAATGATTTTTTGAATCATGTATCATATTTGGAGAATTATTGTCCCTATTATCTAGAGTTATCTCTATTTTCTCAATGATAGATAGGGTGACCTCTATCCAAGTTTCATAAGTCTATAGACCATTATCTCCTGAGAATATAAAAGGACACTACTACTCGTACTCATGTGTTAGGTCATCCGCCATATGTGCAGGTCAAGGACAAACATACATGGATAAAATAAGATATATATATCTATGATGTAGTTGATTTTTTGTGCCTAGATCTGATATATAATTTGGTTCCTCAAGAAGAACTCTTAGAGGTAAGGCTGGATGCTTCGGGCCTACAACATTATGATAATGGTTGTTGCCACCATCCTGGCACACAACCTGAGGATGTCATGTCAGCATTGGTATAAAAATTTCAATAAATTCTTATAAATGATTATAATAATAAATAGAGAAACACTAATGGATGAAAAACATAATGAAGGGATTATTATCTGTTTTGTACAACCTAAGAAACTTGCTTTGGAGGCTAGGTATCGATAAGTTATCAAGCATTAGTTACCAGAATTATATTAGATGAATGGTTCATAGAACCTTACATCATAATTTACTAGAATCCAATTCATTCATTTCATATCTAATTTCTTGGATAATTCCTTTACATTTTGTAAACATTGCATGTTAGGATAAGTAAGTTCAACTAATTCATTTTAGAATAAATTTTCCACTATAATAGCTTACATTTTCTTATAATACATATCAAACATTATTTTTAAAATTTATCCCCATAACCATTGAATTAGGTTCCGTACACCTTATCCCAAAAAATGACTCCCATGCAATTTTTAACCAAATGGATCGACTGATTAAATAGGAAATGAAAACAAATTAGGGCGAATAACCCCTCAAGAATTAAAAATAAAAAAAAATTCTATAAAATCCAAGAAGAAACCCATATATTTATAACAAGTCTCACATATAAATCATAGGAATATAAGGCAATTCCATTTAGTGAAATATATCTACATAGAATGGAAATATGCGTGACATGGGAATTCTAGGTGCCTATAATGATGCATTTAATAATGGTCCCTTTACTCTTGGAATCTATCCAAGGATGGAATAGAATATTAATAAGAATAAATATCTATAATACCACACATAATTTCAGTCACCTAATAATGAAATTATTCAAATGTAATTAGAAAAAATTATAACAACAATATTACTCTAGGAAACTCAAAAGTTACCACAAAAATTGGTTAACAATTCCAATGCATGACTTATGAACATGTTAAAAGAATTCATAATCTCATGACTATTGTATGTAAATAGTAAATAATGAGATTAAATTAACTGATAGAACTTTTTTATGTCTGACACCTAGATGTCACTTACTAGTACCCCGAGACTAGTTGGCCACCTGTATAAGGCCCCGGCCGTAAACCTTACTTAATATTGAATTAAAAGAATAATTCACGTTGAGGATCTTTTCAGGTTTAGAGTTTTAGAGAATTAGAACATAACTATTACATCTCAAAAGATTACAAAGTAGTCACTTCTACTAAGTTTCCATAATAAAAAAACTCTTAAAAAGAAACGTGTCTAGTTCCATGTTTTATATAGGATGACATTCCCTTGATCCCATCCTTGACCTTATTCCACATTAAGTCCTGTGAAATCATTTCAAAAAAAAAACTTGGGGTGAGCATAAAAAGCTCAGTAAGGGATACAGAAAGAATGAAAAGTGTTAGTTTTTCAAACATCAAATAAACAATATATACTCTATCAAAGTAATACCTTCACCTTCATGAAGTAGTAAAAACTCTTCACTGAATAAAGTATCATTACTTACCTTTTTGTAACCAAAGGATTACCATAAAACCCATAAAAAGAACACATAAAATATATAAAGGTAACTTGGGACATAAAATACTTAATTGGAATAACCATACATTCGACTTCCACACATATCACTTAATGGAATAGCCATACGGCCAAGTTCCATACATACTTAATGGAATAGCCATACGGCCGACTTCCATACCCAATGCATTGGAGGTTATAACGTAACCACCCATCCTGGTATTCACGGCACCACCCGTCATATGGTTTATAACGTAACCACCCGTTAAAATGTCCATGTACCAGTATAAAATCATAAAACATAAAACCAATATAAAGGAATGATAACATTTCCACATTTCACTCACAATATATCATAAATATATTGACATAATAGAATCCTTTTTCAAAACCATTTTCAATACCAAAATACATAAAAGAGTATATGGTATTTATTTTATTCTAAAAACATTACGGATTGTTGAGAAAGCCAAAGACCAAATAATAATCGCGGCGGCAGAAAAAGTCATTGTCACCGCGTACGTTAAAAAAACATTGCTTTTTGTCGTTTAGTAAAATGATTCATAGAAAAAGATTCCTTTTGTATAAAAGTAAAAGTCAAAGGAGTTTATACACCGTATAAAAGAAAGTTGTGTATAAAATGAAATATGCCTCAATGAAAGGAGATTGAGACGAAGTCCCTTACCTCGGGTCCAACTTGACTCGATCGTTCTTTAACGTCCTAAATAATAAACTTGAGTTAATTTATACTTTATTAAGAACCTTTTTAAAGTTCATTATTCCTTTTATATCACTTATTTCCATGTTATAAACATTATGTAACCATTTAAGTTAATAATGTTTGTTTTGTCAATATTTGGATCTTAAGTCGAAAGTGGACTTCTTACAATTACATGTTGTTCGTGTGGTCAAAGGTTCTTTATATCCAGAATGAAATTCCCGATTTGGATATAATATGTATCATATATATCCAGCATATACATGTATTTATAATATTACATAATCATTTAGGGGTAAGAAATGAAATGCACCGTTCATGGAGACGGTAAGCCACACGTACGCATGAACGCTACTTTCATTTCTTTGTCATATTAATGGAATTAAAACTAAATGAGAGGTATGTATATTTTAATTCCAGAATTATATTCGTCATTTAGATATATCATTAATTATATATATCCATTATATACATGTACTTTTAATAGTACATTACATTTGGGGATAAGAAATGAAATGCACCATACATGGAGACGGTAAGCCATACGTACGCATGAACGCCACTTTCATTTCTATCTCATACTTTAATGGAAAGAAATAATAATTATATAGAGGTATATTATAATTCCAGTATAAAATAATATATAATAACTTTAAATCCATCCTTTACATGTCCCACATATGGCATTAACGAATCACATCACTTTGAGGGGGCGGTAGTCCGCACTTCCTTAAATGAAGATATCGCGTTTACCCATAATGGAAACAATAAAGGTATGCCCAAAATGAAAAATACAGAAGCTTAAAGAAATAAATAAACATATTATATATCATATATAAAAATAGTGACATCATAATGGCCACCTTTGAAGGTGTTAAATGAGTATTGAACAATCATCGTTTCGGGAGGCAGAATTTCACCATCCACGGAAACCGTATGTTCTTTAACCATTTGATGTAGTTGTGTGAGAGTGTAGCTAGAATAAATATTATAACAACATCCTAGTATATTTATGATACTGGTGTTGTTACAAAAGAAGTAAATAAAAAGAGTTTAGAGGGTTGGAGAAGCAAAATAAAACAAATGAACAAGAGAGAATGAATTACCTTTAAAAGTGTAACTCCTTTTGATTTGAGCCTAAAGGCTTCCTTTGAAATGATTCTGCCCAAAGGGAATCCTCTAGGATGAGGAGAGGGATGTGGAGAGAGTAAATGGGCAGGGATTGGCCGAGCCAAAGGCTTGAGGAGTGTGTGAAATGAGGTAGAGGTGGGGGCCTTTTATAAGAGGAGAGGAGGGGCACTTTTGGAAAGTAAAGAGATATTACTTTATTTGAAAATGTGTTTCGGTTTTAAAAGATCCCACATTGGTATAATTCGTGGATAAGGTGATAAGGGTTTGAAATCCACCCATCCAATAAGTTTTGGACATGTGTAGTTCATAGATTGTACATTATCTTTCTATTTTATTTTAATTGTCAAATAATGATGTCATCGCTGCATCATTATTATGTCATAAATAATTTAATTTATTTAGTGTCTAAAAATTATAAAACAAATACTATGATGTATGAAATCTTTTTAGCTTTCCAATGAATATTTATAATCAAAAATCGTACTTGTATAACCCCATTTAAAAATTATTTTAGTTAAACATATCATGTTTGTGTCATTTTTACTTTTACATTATATAAAACGTTATTTATGTCATTTCCCAACCAAAGTGTCTCCATGGGGTCCCCAAGTTGACCCATGGCTTGTCTTGGTCGGCCATGACACAAATAATAAGGTTGGGACATGTTTCTAGGTCATTTAATATTATTAAAGCCTTATTTATACCTTAAACTACACTAATTACCACTAATCGCGATTAAGAACTTAATAAGTTACTATTCACCAAAAAATTATTATAATCTCATTGAACCACATTTTACTTCTTAATGACAACCATGTATGTCGGATTTTTGAAATTCAAAACACAATGATGGCAAAATTTCATTTAAACGGAAAATCAGTCTTTATAAGTACCACTTAGTGGTTTCACTATTCATCAAAAATTGAAGTTTTTCAGAAAATTACCAAAAATTCACCCTAAGCTATATTTGATATTAAAAATTCAAAAATGAAGTCTATTTTACAAAATTAAAAACATATAAGTCACATTAATTAATTTAATAATTAAGTCCCGCTGTCAGAGAAAATAGCGTGTTTTTATGAAACAATAAGTATCAAAAGATTGACACTAGTTTAAGTCCAATTTCAAAGTGAAATTAATTCCAACGACCACTATTGGATTTAATGGTAAAAATATTTTCTAATTTCACTTTAAAACCTATTCAAAAGATAATCTAATCATATAAATAAATTAGATTAAAAAGAGGTTTTGAATTAAAATACAAAATTTTACACTATTCATTAAAAAAAATGAACTTTATCAGAAAGGTACCAAAAATTTACACAAAGTAAATATTGATGTCCCGATTCTAAAGAAGAGTTATATTTGGTCCAATAGAATTTATTAGATCGATAAAAACTATATTTAATGACTGTTCTACGTCAAAAGGTGATAAGTGGACCTTTCGTGAAAATTAGGGTATAAATGCCTAAAATTGAACTCTTTCCGTATTTTAAGCCTTTATCTTTTATTGGGTAAATGTAAAAACATTTAAAAACATATATAATCATATTTTAGTTATTTCTATCCATTCCCGCCAGTACAATGGCTACTCGTTAACTAACATTTAAAATAATATTATTTTATTACTTGTGTGCAACGTAAGTTTTCAAAGAAACTCATCGTTGCGTACCGAGTACGCTATCGAAAGTAGAAACCCCTTTTAATTAAAATTAATATTTAATTCGTAAATATTAATAAATATGAAAATTCTTTATTCTTTATTTACCTGGGATGTTACATCCTTCCCCCCTTTTGGGAATTGCGTCCTCGCAATTTTATTCACTTATCAAAATAAGTGGGGGTATTTATCCCACATAGCATTTTAAGATTCCCACGTTGCCTCTTCAATCAAATGGTTTTTCCAAAAAACCTTTACCTGATAAATCACCTTATTCCGTAACACTTTCTCCCTGTGGTCAAGAATCTGGACCGGTTGTTCCTCATAAGATAGGTTCTCTTCCAGCTGAACAACCTCTCAGCTCAAAACATGAGATGGATCTGGCATGTACTTTCTCAACATCAAAACGTGAAAAACATTGTGTACCTAAGATAAACTCAGAGGTAAAGCCACTCGGTATGCAACTGATCCAACTCTCTACAGAATTTCATATGGTCCAATAAACCTTATACTCAGCTTTCCTTTCTTACCAAATCTCATCACACTTTTCCAAGGAGAAACCTTGAGAAAAACATGATCACCTACCTCGAAAGATATATCCTTTCTCCAGTTATCCGCATAACTCTTCTGCCTGCTCTGAGCTATTCTCATGTGCTTCTGAATCAACTGAACTTTTTTTACCATCTCTTCTACCAATTTTGGTCCCATCAGCTTCCTTTCACCCACTTCATTCCAAAATTCTGGAGTTCGACACCGCTTCCCATATAATGCCTCAAATGGTGCCATCTGTATACTGGAATGAAAACTGTTATTATAAGAAAACTCAACCAAAGAAATTTGTTGGTCCCAACTTCCCTGATAATCCATAGAACAAGCTCATAGCATATCCTCCAATGTCTGGATTGTTCGTTCTGACTGCCCATCTGATTGAGGATGAAAAGTTGTACTAAAATTTAATTCAGTACCCAACGACTTCTGAAGGCCTTTCCAAAAGTTTGAAGTAAACCTGGGATCATGATCCGATACAATGGAGAGAGGAACTCCATGTAACCTGACTATCTCTTTAAGATACAAACGGGAAAGTTGATCAAGAGAGAAAGTATCTCGTATAGCAAGGAAATGAGCAGATTTGGTCAAGCAATCAACAATAACCCAGATTGCATTATTACCTCGAGATGTCTTCGGTAATCCAACAACAAAGTCCATGTATATATTCTCCCATTTCCCCTCTGGAACTGGTAAAGGCTGAAGCATCCCTTTCGGTAACTGCCGCTCTGCTTTAACCTGCTGACAAGTTAAACACTTCATAGTAAAATCAGCAATATCTCTTTTTATTCCATCCCACCAGTAATACTCCCGCAGATCTCTGTACATCTTAGTACTGCCAGGATGAACTAAAAATGGAGAACTATGAGCTTCACATAATAACTCATTCTTCAACTGTGAATCACAAGGCACACATAACCTCTTCCCAAACCTCAAAACACAAACACAAACTTATCCGAGAACTCATGGAAAATTTTATTCATAAGGTCCATGAATATAGCAGGTGCATTGGTTAACCCAAAAGGCATAACTACAAATTCATAATGGCCATATCTAGTACAGAACGCAGTCTTTGGAATGTCTGCTTCTTTTTCTTTCAACTGATGGTACCCCGACATCAAGTCAATCTTCGAAAAATACTGAGCTCCCTGGAGCTGAAACCACTTCATTCGATGGCCCAACATCTGCTGAAGTTGTTGCAAAGGATTTCAACACCCCTTTCTGCTTGTAGTTTGGCTGCATTCCCCCAGTTGAGTTCTTCGTTGGACACTCGTTTGCATAATGACCCATTTCATTACACTTAAAACAGCTTACCATTGGATTTTCATTTCCTTCTTGATCATCTTCCTTACAGTTACGAGCAATATGACCAGACTTACCACACCGAAATCACTTACCAGACATGGATAAACATTCCCCAGGATGCGTTTTACCACACTTCTCACAGGATGGATATTTGGTTTTCTTACCTCCTTGCTTCTTTGATGAATTCTTCCCCTTTGCCTGCCAACTAGACCTCTTATTCTGTTGTTTGTCATAGAACACCTGATCATCGACAAACTCCATTTCCACCTTCTCAGCACATCGAACAAGCTTTTCTTAACTTTTTAACTCATGAGAAGCTAAATCCCTCCGATACTTTGGCTTTAACCCTGAGTAAAAATGGTTTATTTTACTATCAAGATCTCGTATGAAGTTTGGAGCATACCTTCCCAATCGAGTGAACTTTTCTTCATAAGCAGCTACTGAATCATCCTCCTGCATCAATTCTAGGAACTGTTTTTCCATCCTAAGACGAACCACATTAGGAAAATATTTCTCAAGAAACATACCTTTGAATTCGTCCCAGTGAAGATCCTCAATCTCATCACTATCCCTTATATTTTTCACCATCGACCACCACTGATCAGCTTCACCTTCAAAACGGTAAACAACAAGACTAACCTTTTGATGTTCTGAACACCCCATGACATCAAAAATCTTCTCCAGTGCTTTAATCCACCCTTCAGCTTGCACAGGGTCAGATGATCCTCTGAATGATGGGGGATGTTGCCTCATGAAATGTTCCACCACTGACATGTTCCTCTGCAGTTGATCTGGCTGATCTCGTGCATGGATACCACCTCCATTTATAGCCTGAGTCAACTGTGCCATCACTGCAACAAACTGTTCAGTTCCGATTCCGACCATCTCAGGTTGCTGATTTGGAAGGTTATCTTCCTCCTGATGTCGTCCCAACATAGCTGCTTTTTTTCCTCTTTGGAAAACCATTCTGAACACAGAAATATCTTAGGCGAAGCAACATGGTAATCTGTAAATGCTATATCATTTCAATCATATTATAATTTAACACTTTTCTAACTCCTAAAGTTGTCTAAACCGACATTTGATACCAACTATAAGGCCCTGGCCTTAACCCTTACTTAATATTGAATTAAAAGAATAATTCACGTTGAGGATCTTTTCAGGTTTAGAGTTTTAGAGAATTAGAACATAACTATTACATCTCAAAAGATTACAAAGTAGTCACTTCTACTAAGTTTCCATAATAAAAAAAACTCTTAAAAAGAAACGTGTCTAGTTACATGTTTTATATAGGATGACATTCCCTTGATCCCATCATTGACCTTATTCCACATTAAGTCATGTGAAATCATTTCAAAAAAAAACTTGGGGTGACCATAAAAAGCTCAGTAAGGGATACAGAAAGAATGAAAACTGTTAGTTTTTCAAACATCAAATAAACAATATATACTCTTTCAAAGTAATACCTTCACCTTCATGAAGTAGTAAAAACTCTTCACTGAATAAAGTATCATTACTTACCTTTTTGTAACCAAAGGATTACCATAAAATCCATAAAAAGAACACATAATATATATAAAGGTAACTTGGGACATAAACATACTTAAGTGGAATAACCATACGTTCGACTTCCACACATATCACTTAATGGAATAGCCATACGACCAATTTCCATACATACTTAATGAAATAGCCATACGGCCGACTTCCATACCCAATGCATTGGAGGTTATAACGTAACCACCCGTCCTGGTATTCACGGAACCACCCATCATATCGTTTATAACGTAACCACCCGTTAAAATGTCCAAGTACCAGTATAAAATCATAAAACATAAAACCAATATAAAGGAATGATAACATTTCCACATTTCAATCACAATATATCACAAATATATTGACATAATAGAATCCTTTTTCAAAACCATTTTCAATACCAAAATACATAAAAGAGTATATGGTATTTATTTTATTCTAAAAACATTACGGCTTGTTGAGAAAGCCAAAGACCAAATAATACTCGCGGCGACAGAAAAAGTCATTGTCACCGCGTACGTTAAAAAATACATTCCTTTTTGTCGTTTAATAAAATGCTTCGTAGAAAAAGATTCCTTTTGTATAAAAGTAAAAGTCAAAGGAGTTTATACACCGTATAAAAGAAAGTTGTGTATAAAACGAAATATGCCTCAATGAAAGGAGATTGAGACGAAGTCCCTTACCTCGGGTCCAACTTGACTCGATCGTTCTTTAACGTCCTGAATAATAAACTTGAGTTAATTTATAATTGATTAAGAACCTTTCTAAAGTTCATTATTCCTTTTATATCACTTATTTCCATGTTATAAACATTATGTAACCATTTAAGTTAATAATGTTTGTTTTGTCAATATTTGGTTCTTAAGTCGAAAGTGGACTTCTTACAATTACATGTTGTTCGTGTGGTCAAAGGTTCTTTATATCCAGAATAAAATTCCCGATTTGGATATAATATGTATCATATATATCCAGAATATACATGTATTTATAATATTACATAATCATTTAGGGGTAAGAAATGAAATGCACCGTTCATGGAGACGGTAAGCCGTACGTACGCATGAACGCTACTTTCATTTCTTTGTCATATTAATGGAATTAAAACTAAATGAGAGGTATGTATATTTTAATTCCAGAATTATATTCATCATTTAGATATATCATTAATTATATATATCCATTATATACATGTACTTTTAATAGTACATTAAATTTGGGGATAAGAAATGAAATGCACCGTTCATGGAGACGGTAAGCCGTACGTACGCATGAACGCTACTTTCATTTCTATCTCATACTTTAATGGAAAGAAATAATAATGATATAGAGGTATATTATAATTCCAGTATAAAATCATATATAATAACTTTAAATCCATCCTTTACACGTCCCACATATGGCATTAACGAATCACATCACTTTGAGGGGGCGGTAGTCCGCACTTCCTTAAATGAAGATATCGCGTTTACCCATAATGGAAACAATAAAGGTATTCCCAAAATGAAAAATACAGAAGCTTAAAGAAAAAAATAAACATATTATATATCATATATAAAAATAGTGACATCATAATGGCCACCTTTGAAGGTGTTAAATGAGTATTGAACAATCATCGTTTCGGGAGGCAGAATTTCGCCATCCACGGAAACCGTATGTTCTTTAACCATTTGATGTAGTTGTGTGAGAGTGTAGCTCGAATAAATCTTATAACAACATCCTAATATATTTATTATACTGGTGTAGTTACAAAAGAAGTAAATAAAAAGAGTTTAGAGGGTTGGAGAAGCAAAATAAAACAAATGAACAAGAGAGAATGAATTACCTTTAAAAGTGTTACTCCTTTTGATTTGAGCCTAAAGGATTCCTTTGAAAGGATTATGCCCAAAGAGAATCCTCTAGGATGAGGATAGGGATGTGGAGAGAGTAAATGGGTAGGGATTGGCCGAGCAAAAGGCTTGAGGAGTGTGTGAAATGAGGTAGAGGTGGGGACCTTTTATAAGAGGAGAGGAGGGGCACTTTTGGAAAGTAAAGAGATATTACTTTATTTGAAAATGTGTTTCGGTTTTAAAAGGTCCCACATTGATATAATTCATGGATAAGGTGATAAGGGTTCTAAATCCACCCATACAATAAGTTTTGGACATGTGTAGTTCATAAATTGTACATTATCTTTCCATTTTATTTAAATCGTCAGATAATGATGTCATCGCTGCATCATTATTATGTCATAAATAATTTAATTTATTTAGTGTATAAAAATTATAAAACAAATAATATGATGTAGGAAATCTTTTTATCTTTCCAATTACTATTTATAATAAAAAATCGGACTTGTATAACCCCATTTAAAAATTGTTTTAGTTAAACATTTCATGTTTGTGTCATTTTTACTTTTACATTAAATAAAAAGTTATTTATGTCATTTCCCAACCAAAGTGTCTCCATGGGGTCCCCAAGTTGACCCATGGATTTTCTTGGTCGGCCTTGACACAACCAATAAGTTTGGGACATGTGTCTAGGTCATTTCATATTATTAAAGCCTTATTTATACCTTAAACTATACTAATTACCACTAATCGCGATTAAGAACTTAATAAGTTACTATTCACCAAAAAATTATTATAATCTCATTGAACCAAATTTTAATTCTTAATGAAAACCATGTATGTCGGATTTTATAAATTCAAAACACAATGATGGCAAAATTTCATTTAAACGGAAAATCAGTCTTTATAAGTACCACTTAGTGGGTTCACTATTCATCAAAAATTGAAGTTTTTCAGAAAATTACCAAAAATTCACCCTAAGCTATATTTGATATTATGAATTCAAAAATGAAGTCTATTTTACCAAATTCAAAACATATATGTCATGTTAATTAATTTAAAAATTAATTCCCACTGTCAGAGCAAATAGCGTGTTTTTATGAAACAATAAGTATCAAAAGATTGACACTAGTTTAAGTCCAATTTCAATGTGAAATTAATTCCAAAGACCACTATTGGATTTAATGGTAAAAAGATTTTCTAATTTCACTTTAAAACCAATTCAAAAGAAAATCTAATCATATTAATAAATTAGATTAAAAAGAGGTTTTGAATTAAAATACAACATTTTACACTATTCATTAAAAAAATGAACTTTATCAGAAAGGTACCAAAAATTTACACAAAGTAAATTTTGATGTCCCGATTCTAAAGAAGAGTTATATTTGGTCCAATAGAATTTATAAGATCGATAAAAACTATATTTAATGACGGTTCTATGTCAAAAGGTGATAAGTGGACCTTTCGTGAAAATTAGGGTATAAATGCCTAAAATTGAACTCTATCCGTATTTTAAGCCTTTATCTTTTATTAGGTAAATGTAAAAACATTTAAAAACATATATAATAATATTTTAGTTATTTCTATCCATTCCCTCCAGTACAATGGCTACTCGTTAACTAACATTTAAAATAATATTATTTTATTACTTGTGTGCAACGTAAGTTTTCAAAGAAACTCATCGTTGCGTACCGAGTACGCTATCGAACGTAGAAACCCCTTTTAATTAAAATTAATATTTAATTTGTAAATATTAATAAATATGAAAATTCTTTATTCTTTATTTACCTGGGATGTTACAACCTGGCCTTATGCACATCTACCTGAATTCCTTAGGAAAGTGACTAGAAATTAGTGAAAAGTTCTCTCATTATGGATACTATTCCATCCATAATATAGTGAATCAATACATATAACATAAAAAAACAAATAGGCAAGTAGAGGAAAGAATATACATAAATATATATATAACAACATAAAGAGACAAGATAAACAATAACTAAAAAATAGGAATAACATATATAAAAATAAGAAAACTGACGATGATAAATGTCATATCACTATAATTATATAAAAAATTGATAAAATGAAGTATAATGAAATGAAATAAATATATATATAAAAATAAAAATTAATCCCCAACATCCTATGCTCTATTTCAGTCATCTGCTACCAGATCCATCTTAAAACCTCTAGCAATCATATTCTTGAAGAAAATCGCTTCCCTTTGTCAACAATTTTATACATATAGTTTGATTGGGTACTAATGGTGGTCTAGATAGTGTGTGAGATAAAAATCAGTAGGCCACCACCAATGGTGTCTATAACTTATTATTTGTGTAATATAAATATAAGGTGTGAAATAATGCATATATAAATGTAAATCAATATAATAATGCAAATACCTGAAGTAACTGCTTCAGTCATCTAATGGTGTCTGAACATGTAATCATTTCATTAATTAATTTTTTTTATTTTATATAACTATTTGGCATGAGGCATATCCAACACTGACATCACCTCGGGATGGTAAAAGTAAGTTTCCAAGATAAAAATAGGAAGACTACGATATAATTATTATGGAATGAATTCAAAGGTTTCATTCAACGAATCCAAGACAACAAGGGTAGAAAAATCAGTAAAAACTATAACCTAGATAATGGGTAACCGTGTAATCCAAGGAGTGTTGTCCCTGGAATACCACAATAGCATGATCTAATCGAGTCCAACGAATACTTCCAAGGCAAAACAGGAAAATCTATTACTCGACCCAAGGATATATGAATGGTACCTCATGTCTATAGAATCAATTATTGAACCAAGAAACGTATCTAAGGAATCCTTTATTTATAAAGGAGGGATCATATGGTTTCATACCAAACATCAACTAATTGGTGAGGATCACGTTCAATGACAATTATTTACCAAGACAACTGATATATTTGAATTGGAATGGTGTCCTCAAGAGCTCAATCCATTCCCTCATGAATGAAAGGTGATATCAAGGTAAACCACAAATATAATTTTGATTTCAAGATCATCATTTTATTAGGTTCCAGAAATTAAAATTCAATTAATTGTGTAGGCCATTACTACTCTATCCATTTAATATATCATAAGGTTCAAGCCATCTCTTTCAATTAGTTTGATAAGGCCAATTGTGCATGAAACCATTTAATCCATTTGATATTAAATTATTTTTTTCTCTCCTTTACATTCATAACAATGAATGGATATTATAAGGATGATAAAGAATATACCTTTTATTTAACATAAACTTGGCCAGGTCAAAAACATTTGATATAAATGTCATTTGATATTACATTGGTTAATCAAATTTAATCACTTACCTATGGTGGGTCAAGTAGAAACAACATGTTCCAATCATTTCAACATTTCAATATTCATTTAATAATTCAATATCCATTTTATATACGGAGGCTTACTAGTAGAAAAGAAAATTTTGAGGAACACTAGAACTCTTGATCAAAAGTGTCAAAACATTTAAACCCAAATATGAATAAAACCCTAAATGAGGTGGTCAAAGTTGTGGTCAAAACCACAAACTATAATTTACATGTATTTTGTGGGTTTTAGAACACAATCCTAATGATAGTAACCATGACATAAAAACATAATAGATGATTCCTGATGAAATTAGTACGACGAAACAGAAAATAGAAAAAATGAAAAAACTCAAAGGATGAGTTATAGATCTCCTACCTTAGGCATATATGACTCTACTCTTACTATATCAACCTTTAGTTTTCCCAATATTGATGTATATTTAAATAATATATAAATGCCCTCAAATGATGTCATATAAACATTCATGAAAATTGCATCATTTTTAGGAAGAATAATTCCAAAATATTAAAAAGGAATTGAGAATGTGTATGTGTGGATCCCACAAGATAAAAGTTGTTGATTCAGAATACAGATGAATGATTAGTATCAAAACCTATATTAGGCTAATAAGAAGTTTCAAAAGGGAGAATATAGGGTCTCTTATATTATGAAAACCCAAAATAGATTAAGAGTTGAATTAAAGCTTGACTTAATCTCAAATCATTCATATCCCATGATATTTACCCTTAGCATGGTTTGGCCACATAGTTTGTCTATACTAGCACAAATCAAGAATGAGAAATGGTAGGAAGAGTTATACGCATAGTTTGGACACACAGTTATGGAAACTGTCTTCCATCATTGTGGAATACAACTATCAAAATTGCAGACATTTTCAGATGGTTGTGAAGCCCAATTCGCATGGTTAAAGGAAGCCATGCGCCCTATACCATTATATTGTCCCACCTTGTATGGTTTATTCTACCTATGCGGTTGGACTTTCATGGTTTATTATAAACATAAGACAATATATTTTCTATCAAAAATTTGGGATATGAGCTCTAAAAAATTGCCGAATACCCTTGAGACCTTTAGAAACTCATTAGGCACTCATTTTCGGTTCATAAAAAAATTAGACCCAAATTTAAGGAACCATACCTGAGTGAAAAACTTAGTTATTGCATCAGTGTTGGGAATGATATAAAATAGATTATTAATGAATAATAATAATCTTATTTATTATTATTTTTATTATTATAATTGATTTTATAATTATATTGAGAGGGAGAGAGAGAGAGACTCAAGATTGGGGGAGGAATTCTCTCTCCATTATATTCTAGATACACATAGATCCTTAATTTTCTCCTTAACTTCATGTGTTGTGACCTCATGACTCTATAATTGTTATTTATTTTCTATAATATTTTTTATATCCTCCCCTTCATGTAAATCTAACCCAAACTTCATGAATTTATATATTTTCATCCACTGAAATCCATTTAAATGTTCATTAATTATATTTTAAATGTTTTATATATATTCATACTCATTATATATATATATATGTTCATATATATAACTATATATAAAATTCTTATATAGATACATAATTTATATACATACACACATCTATATATACATACACACACCCACACACATATATACACACACACAATCACATATGTATATATATATATACATATATATTTTCTATATAAATATATACACATTTAGTTTATTATAAAAACATATAATTTTTCCATCTAATAATAGTAATAAGAAATTTATTTTATTATTATAATTAAATCCCCACCATCATTAACACCATAAATATTTATATAAAACTACAATTAAATATACTAAAAAATAGTAATTATATACTACTAATTACTTTTAATATAATTTATTTAGCATAAGTAATAATATCTCAATTATTACATTGATCAACTACAAAACATCACCCAACCAATATTTTCCCTATACCATAATTATTAATTATACATGTATATTTCCATATTATTCTTCAATATATAGAATAATAATATATTAGTAATTTGTAATTTTAATAACATCTATAAAAAAGAGGTACATATTTATTTTCATCAGTTCAAAAAAACTGAATAATTTAAAAAATTAACAGAAAAACATATATGATGCCTTTTAAATACCTATCTTACAATGAATGTTAGAATCTAAAGATATGCGACATCACCGTCTCCTCCATAGTTGTCATCATCCTCAGGAAAATTTTAGATCATGTAGTCAGTACTCCCCACTATAAGTGTTTCAATATTAAAAAAAACTAATCTATAAATTAGGATTTATTTGAACTCATTGAAACGACCACTTATAAAAAGGGATGACTTGTTCAAATTTATTAAATAAATATATTTTTTCATTTCTTAAGTAAATATTAACAATATATGAATGTTAATAATTGAAACATATATTCACTCAAGTATACAATAAAACATCATAAAATAATAAGATGCATGAAATAATACAAAAAATGCAAATACAATAATTTCAATAAGACTTTAATTATTTGTTCCCCATCTAAGGAATTAAATATGTAAATATGGTAGGTTAACCTATATACATAGCTTGAAACATGAACATTCCCCCAAAAACCATATATCACATATCAACATCATTTTCATCATCCATAGTGAATTTAATAAATGGTAACATAAAATATAAAAACATAATTTCCAAAATTATTTAAACTAAGATGTATACTACCTAGTGCAGATCATCCACTAATATAGTTTCCCTACCCTTGTACGGACCATCCAAACTCATGCCAACCCTTGAGTAAAACAAAAAAAATGGAAATGAAACATTATTTAATCATTTTCTTAGGATACCATTTGTCACATCCCATCCCAATCTATAAGGACAGACCCAAAATACCATATTACATCTAGCAAACCTCCTTAGATTTAAGTTGTTACTGACTAGAATTGGTGTTCTCTAGTGGAACCAAAGAGAGACTATACCCTCTATCAGTGTTCATAGAATAAATAAATATAAAAAATTATAACAATATAAAATTTAGTTATATAATCTAACTAATACAATAGAATTAAAAGATGGTATACATGCCGATAAAATTGGAAAAATCTAACTACTCCACAAGAAGGATAATAAGAAAAAATATATGATAAAAAAAAGTTCGAAAGACCATACATCATGTCAAATCATCATTTTTAAAATAATAACAATACATGTTCAATCCACAAAAGAATAGTTCAAGGCCACACACACACACACACCTTAGGTGACAAAGCATCAATAATAGTTCTCACAGGTTACACACGCATTCCAACAATTCAGGATAGTAACCCTTAATTTTAAATAAATATTTATAATTTAATAAAATAAATAAATAAAACGAGTTGTTACCATCTCCACACCCAAATTCTTCTAATCCTCATGAATGATTTAATGTCATTCTTTCAATAATCCCTTCCATAGGAGTTTCTAAATTAAAATTAAAACAAACAAAATACAATCAGGAAATTATAATTCCATTATAACTCATAGAAACCACCTCATATACTAAGTGATGAACTATTTCAATTGATCAATTAAATCCACCTTATTCAAATATTGATTTTATATTTTCCACATCATCATGTCATTGGTTTCCCTCAAGCATGATATACAACATGATCAAATAAAATAATGCAATAATTAATTAACCATTGAACATATCACGATTTCAATTAGAATTTAATTATTTCAGCTCAATCTAATGGAAGATACATGTATATAATTACTATAAACCTACATTTCTATCATGCAGAAAGAAAAAAAACCGTAAATTAAATATCAACATAGTGTGAATCACTCAAGGTGAATTCAATGAATATTAAAATAAAATATCAATATATGAATTTCCTTTATGGAAGCATGGAGGTCCACTACCTAGTACTTATCAGAAATATATATTGTTCTTATAACTTAGTACCAACCATCATAACTCACATACACCCTTTAAAAAATCAATATAAATAGAAAATAAATGTTTGTTAATCCTACACCCCTAACACTATTAATTAAAGGTACGACTCCCATTTTTCCAAAGGATATTGAGTTGTAATGTGGGTCTTGAGTGGTATGATGGGGTTATTATACCCTCCATCAGAGTACATAAATGAAACAAATTAAAATATTTTAACAACATAAAATATAGAAAAATAATATGAGTAATATAGAGAATCTAAAAAATGGAATACATGATATATATATATATATATATATATATATATAAACTAAACAATGATCCATGGTACAGGGTAAAACAAGAAAATAAATGTGGCAATCTCCACTAAAGTTAGTGCATAAAATATTTTTTTTGAAATTACTATAAACATTGTATATATATTTAAAAATATACCACATAGATAGAACACATATTTCAAGCCCTCATAAACTATATATACCTACTTTAGAACCATGATGGGTGAAAAAGACATACTTTGGATCTATACTGGTTGAACATTGGTATCCATCCTAATACATCCTACTCATTGGATGTCCCCAATAATGTGACACATTATTCCAGATTGTTTAGTCAATGTAAATGATGATCCAATGTCTATCACATCTCAATTGAGGGGATAACCCAGAACATGACTTAAATTTCACACTATAACCCGTATCGAAAACATCCCTTCTGTATGGATAGCTGAAATCATGTGACACATCCTACCAACTAGAATAGTACACATTTAAGCTATAAAAATCCTATCTCATCCCTATCAGAGGATTTTGGAATAAATTTACACATACCACTTGTTTACCAAAAAATCCAATGATGTACAATCCACTAAAAAAGATCGGAAGACATCATATTCAATTCAAATACATATGTATGATTAAAAATCACATTAAATTAGCATGTATCATATTCCTCATAATCCATATACAAGAAACAAAATCATAGTTCAATGATATAAACACTCACTCCATGTGATCGTGAATGAAATAGATGTCTCACAGTATATACCCACATATGGAAAAATTATTATAATAACACACAATAAAATATTATCTAAAGTCAAGGGCTTCTTACTATATACAAAATGATGTTCTGATTACATAGTTCACTATCAGAGTCCAATTTCACCATTATAATCGATCTACAAAAGAATTAATATTTCATTATAATTTTTATTATCTTCAGAATATAAAATGTGAGAAATTATTAAATTAAAATTTTATGATATAACATAGTTCACTAGAAAAAATTGTATGAACATTTAATCATCATGAAGAACCCACCAACATCAACAATGGATTAATCTAATTAGTATCTAAAAATATAATCAAGTGGGATGTTTGGATTATTACAAATTAATATAATTATAATAGTGAATGGATTATGAGAGAGAGGTAAAGGCCTGAGATAGAAGATGAATTCTCCATTATGTCTTTCCTTGGGAACAACCCATTTTACTCTTTATATTTTTATCAATTAATATTTTCACCTCTCTTGTTTACATTATATATACTCATGGAACCATAATTTACTCCCCAAAACCGAATATAGTGTCCTAATTTCCCCTTTATTAATATCTAATTTCATTCAATATTTTTTAATTCATTAGATTCTTATATAGGGAACCCCACCATTATGTATGTTTATATTTTATTCCAATTAATACAGTTTAACTATTAATAAATTATATATTAAAAGTTATAAATATATATATATTTATATTCATTATATATATACACACCCACATATATATATACATTCCTTATATATACACGATTGACACACACACAAACCCGCATATACATAAACATGTTGTACACACATATCTACATTCTCATACACATAGAGACATATAAATATATATATATATATATATAACCCATATCGATATATACACATTCTAATATATCACACAAAAAAAATATTATCCATTTAATAATAAAAAAAAAATAATAAAAATATTTTATTATTATTATTAAATATATGAAATCATTACCACAATAAAGATTTTTAAAAAATACCATTATACATGAATAATAGTAATTAATTTTTTAATGACATAAAGTCTTATTTATTTTGTATGAGTAATAATATCAAAATTATTACATAGACCAACCAAAAATATTCACTTCACCGATATTTCTACCATAAAACAATTATTATGGAAAATTGTTTTTCCTTATTTTTCATGGAGACATATAATAATTATAATTATAATAATATTATTATTATTATTCTCAACTAGCCAAAAAATTTGGATAAAAATTAATTTCTATTTGAGGTCAAAATAATAAATATAAATTGAAAATTTTCATTATAATTATAGCTCAAAAAAATCAATATAAATTGAAAATTTTAATTATAATCATATATTCTTTCTTTTAAATAAATGTTTTAAACCAAAAATTAAAAACCAAATAACATGGACCATTACATGAACACTCTATTAGAAATAATATAATTATGAGTAGAGGGTAAATAAGAATAATATATATATATATATATATTATTTTCCAATAAAAATATATTTAATTATACTTTAAATTTTAATTTTATATAAAAAAAACATATAATGTGATATAAATAATATAAACTCCATTTTTTATGTTTAATACATTAATATTAGATTAAGTTTAATTATATATATATTTTCCTAAAAACATGGATAACATTTTATGAACATATTAAATATTTTACATAGAATAAATTGCATTTCCTATTTTATTTTAATTAATAAATATTTTGGTAAAATTTGATTTTGTTTCTATATAAAGAAAAACAATGTTTTTATAATTAACCAATTTTTATCATAAAAACCAATGAATTTTGAATTTTATTCCAAAACATAAAATTTAATTTTAAAAACACAATTTTTATAAAAATGGGGGTTTATTCTTTAAATGTGGTGTTGTTAAAATTAGCTTTTCTACAATATAGTAATTTATCTGATAAAGTGGATTTCTTATTTTTAATTTGTAGTGAACATAACCCCTATAGCCCAGAGCTAGTGTCTATATTCTTAAATATTCATAATATTCAAGGAATCACATACCAAGGGACAAATAATTTAGATGTTTTGGTAATCCCGATACGTAATTTAAATTCTAATTATAATTTCAATCATAATATACAAAATGTTTTTTCTTTGAGAAATCCATTATCACCCCATAGTGTACCACTAAATATGAATCAGAAAACACTTCATTATATCCCATAATGAATAATATGAATGAAAGGATTGTGATAAAATTATTAGTAATGGTAGGAGCACAATATTGGATATGAATTAACAATTTATAATCCATATGGAAAAGTGAATATCTAAATGTTTTTCATTTAATCAATAACATTATCATAATATGGCATGAATAAATGATGATTAAATAATTCTATATATACAATCACATGATCATGATACTTAACCTCAAGTATGATGTATAATCGAGTAATCATAATGAATATCAATAGCTAAATTTATAATGATGGAATTTATAATTATGTACATCTAATATATACTCTCTATGATTCATGAAAATTCTTCTAATACTGTATATGACTTATTTGAATACATTTATATTAATGGATAAGGCCACATCCCAAACCCAATATAGATAGTCTAATGGGACTACATGATTCATCAAGGGGATATATAGGTCCACACCCATTAATTACTACGCAAATTTAATTAATAATATCTGAGAGGGGAAACATAACCAATATAATCAGTCATATTTAAAAATAATCAAGTGAAATTATAATACATACACTAATAAAATAGAAATAATCATAAACCATCATGAGTAATAATGTGAATGGTAATAAAATTATTCATAATTAATAATGGTAATGACAGACCATCTAATGAATTAATAAGGTTTTTATAAATACATCATATCCATAGTGTACCATAAGTACAATAAATGGTTAATGTTGTTGATAAATATAAATATAATAAAAATGTAAGTATTTTTTTTTTGAAGAAAACAACCTTTTCATGTTGAAAATATTTATTTAAAAAAAAAATTTAAAATCATTTTTACATATTTATTTCAATATATACTTTAAAAATTATAAAGGGATTTTAAAAACATGGAGTGATCATGACCTCAATAAATTCCATATATCCTATGTCTGTTAAAACAAAGATCTCGTTATCTTTTTTGGTAAAATCTATATGGCAATTATTTAAAATATGATATTAATATTTCTTTCAAAAAATATGTATAAATTCAAAATTGGTAAAAATTTCATTAAAAAATAATTAATAAAATTTTAAAAAAGTATATTTATAACATTTTTAGATACGATGGATATTAAATAAAAATGATTTTTTACCAAAGAGTGAAATGATGTTTCATTTCCAAAAAACTATTTTATTAATAATTTTATGTAAAAAGAGAGTAAATTTGTTACTATTATGTGAAAAATTTAACTAATAACTCTTGGGGAATAAAAAAGATTTATGTTATGATATATTTATTAGATAATTTCCATCGTGGTAGAATTAAAAATAATAATCCAAAATAATGATCATATTGTGAAGAAATCCTTTACCAATTTGGATACATTTGAATCATAAGAACCATGATAGAAATAAAATTTAATGAAACATTAAACACTATGGAGATAAATTAATCCATGATATAATATAAACAATTATTATAATATAACCCATATAAATGAAATTACAGGTGAATATGGTGTATGTATCAAGGGAGAAAAAGTGAGAGGATAAACCCTTACATCGAGATTCACTCATCTCATATGTTATTTATCTACCTGAATAATAAAATTATTTTCATTATTTAATTTACAATTATTATTTTTCAAGTTTATAAATCGATTTTTTTCACTTATTCCCTTGTTATATATTATTACACAATCAACTACGTTTACATCATATGATTTAATGATATTTGGCATGTGTTTCAAAAATGACTTTGGTCAGTTGAAAATTGTCAAATGGGTAATTATTTAAATATATCTTGAATAAAAATAAGAAAAAAATTATAATATTTCTGTTATGAAATTATGTGAATCACATCACTTTGTGAAATTTGTTGTCCACATCAACAAGAATGAGGTTATTACCTCTAAGTTTGTGAAAACACAAGAAATAGAATGATATATTTTCTATTAAGAATGATATATATATAACTAAAAAAATAATCATGTCATGTATATTACACATATTCAACAACTATCTCCACATCACTTTGTATATAAAGCATTAATTAATGAAAAATCACATCACATTGTGAGGTTTTTGTCCTCTGTACTCATGAGCAATATTATTGTTTCCCCTACAAAATTGGATGTAAACATTATATATTATATAATGACTAAATGGTTATAATTATATTATCAATATCATATATACACTTTATGACCATCATCATACCCAATCATGCGAGGAGGTAATTAAAAAAACATTAACATTAGTTCACAAGGAGATAGTCTGTTTTAGAGAATGATATTTATTTAGTAACCATTATTATGGATGTGGGGATGATTTTAGGGTATTAAAAAACATAATTTCATATAAATATATTTTCTATACTTATTTAATTATATAATCCCATTTTTATTGGAATTTAATGATGTGGAGGAAGAAATAAAATAAAAACCCTCATTGAAGAATGTTTCCTCTTTCTCTAAAAAACTCTTCACATTTACACCAAAAGCCTTCCAAGGATGGGTTTCTGCCCAAAATAATTCATCTAAAAATATATTATATATGTTGGGAAGTGATTTTTTTAGGTATTGGCTGAATAAAATTGGTTTTAATGTATAAATTGGTATAGATAGTTAGTGGCCTTTTATTTGTGAGATTAGTGGGACAATTTTTGTTTTTGAAAAAAAATATGTTCCCACATTTCTCACAAAACACAGGTGTCCAAAATGGATTATTATTGATAATAATACATTATTGAGTATAAATATGGACATAAAAATTATTTTATAAGTTTTTTAGGTCATTTAATCTTATATTGTTAGTTCACCCCTGGTAAATATGTTTGTACTTTAACCACAATAAGTAATTTTGATTGGTTTAACAATCCATTATCGTAAAAATTTGCGATGAACCTATTATAAAATAATAATGATTATTATTTAAAATATATAATATATTTTCAAAATTTTAATTACATAATTGTAAAATTTTAATTTAAAAAACAATCCCATAGATGTGATGAGAAATTGGGTCTTAAAAGAGAATATCGCTAAAAGTTTAAAATGATTTTTTTCAATAATATATATTAAATCAATTTGTACTATGTAAATAACAATAGAATACATATAATTTAAATAATTTTACCATAAATAAAATTTAAAATATAAGTCAAATTTTAATTTAATTTTAACAAAATTTTAGTTTTCAATTAAAATCCAATATTTTCCCTAATTCATCAAAAAATGAAACATTAAAAAAAACAAAAATTATCATTATAATAATCGTGACATGTTGATTTAAAGAACTGAGTTTAAATTTTTAAAATATTTTATGAGATTGGTAAATATTTAATAAAAGTTATGTGTATAAAGCTTGACTGATACACCTTTTGGAAAAATATTGTTTATCATCAATATTATTTTTCATTCAAATAGTTCAAATTTTATCACTAAAAAATATGTAAAAATTTTATTTATTTTATAGAAGTGTAAAAAAAATAGTTTTTATAATTAGTTAGTAACATTCATACCCTCCAATTTAATATCTAGTTTATAATTTTCATGATTAAAATAAAAAGTATCATGTTTCATTTGAACACTGTGTTGCGTGCATTGAAATCTACTAATGTGATTGAATTTATTTAAAAATAAATATATTGTAAAGTCTTGGGGTGATAAATTGTCTTCTAATATTGTTTTTTATTACAAATATTCTATCTAAAATAATTTTCCTATTTTTAAATCCTTAGGTTTAAAATAGTACCCCTTTAAACAAATTATGTTCTCATTATTTGACTAGGATTTTGGTAATGAAGAATTTGACAATTGAAAATACCATTATGGAATACCCGTGTAATAAAAAATGGAAATAAAAAATCCAGTATAAAAAATAGATAATGATTTGTCAGTGCTATATGAATAACACATTCTTGGATTCTAAATAGGGGAATATATATAGGAAGTGACTATCTCTACATGGAAGAAAAGCATAATACTAAAATAATGATGGAGAGTGAGAAAGACAAGTGATCATAAAAAAGTGAATGATCTTGTGAAAATAAAAATCCATAAAACCATAAACCAAATACTTTTGAAAAAGGACATTGATATCATTAGAAATAATGGTAATAAGATAACATTTAATTTCTGAACCATTTTTTATGATGATTAATTTTCATGAGAAGATATAATTACATTATTTTATAAAATTTCAAAACAACAATATCATCGTTTTGATGTTCATTTATCAATTTACAATTTATATCTTAATTTAATAAATAAATATGAATTTTTTATACCTAAATACCTAACTGATCATAAGATACATAATATAATTTTATGTCACTCCTTTGATCACTTGTTATCATTATAAAAAATGTTTAGGAGAGGATATAAAATATGTATAAATCATTATATGGTGAATTAATATATTAATATATAAAACCGTATCCAAATACGAAATTAAACTTTTTTATAATTGGTTAACCATATGAACATTGTAAAATAGTATGGTTCAAACATTATAAATAAGTTCAATAAAATTTTAATATTGATGTATCATTCGTCATAATTACAACATGATGAAGTTCTTAATCCTAATACTATAATCATGTGAATACCTTGATCGTGTACTGTCTTGAAAGATGGTAATAACATGAATTAACATGAAAGGGTTCGAAAAACATGTATGATTCAAATTAATCAATAAAATGAGCTTAATATGGTACAAATAAATGATGATCAAATTATTTCATATAAATTATCCCATTATAATGAAACATAACCATGGATATTATAACTAATTGAATAATCACATGGAATGTAAATAAATACATTCCAAAAAATGGAATGCATAATTTATGACATTTAAAACAAAAAGTTTATGATTTTTGTGAGAATATATAATACCATTGAGGCCTTATACCAATACATCTATATAGATTGGTGAGGACTTCTCCAAAACCTAATCTAGTTTTTCCAATGATCCCTACCAATGTAGTGATGGTCTATAGAGGGCCTTACTCATCACATACTATTTCCAATACATTCCTCTTATGAAATGGGCAAGACATAATACAAATAAACATTTGTATTGAATAAATAACATACTAAATGTCAATATTTAACCCAATAAAGTAAACATAATCATAAAAAACCCTGAGCAATATATTGTGTAACAGCCTAAGGTTTTGAAAAAAGAAATTGAAATAATTTTATCCGTTTGATATTTTCCATTTCACATAATACTAAATAACAATTTTGTTATATGAAAAAAAAGATGTTTGGCTTGCGTTATATGTAACACGAAGTAAAGATTGAACTACCTAGAACATTTAGAATATATTTTTTGATACCTAACAATCTTCTTGTCTTATGTTACACATAATTTTGAGTTCTCTTGATAACATGCATTACCTGAAATACTAGGTTTTACCAGAAAATATTATATTATTAATATAATATTTTTTTAAAATATAATAAGATATAACCGAGATTTTAATTTATCATTTATTAATAGTATTAACTAACATAAGAAAATATATGGTTAAAAAACGAATTAATTGGATAAAACCTAATTATAAATGAAAATATACTCTAATTTTATATAAAAGAAATATTTTTCATTTCATGCATTAAAAGTTATTTTTTATAATAAATTAAATAAATTACAATTATTGATTGAAATTAATGAAATATATATTTTATATATTCAATGTTTTTTATATTTATCACAATAAATCTTATTGGCATAAGATAAGAACCATCCCAATATTTTGCATAAAAATATATATTAAAAAAAAATATTTTTACAACACTTTTTAATGGAGAATCTATTTAATATCCAAATATTGAAACTGTTTTATATTATATTTTAGAAAATGGACATATTAATTTAATTCATGATATAGAATGTACCTAGTTGATACTTTTTGTATTTTTTGATAATGTTCTTGTTTTTTTAAAAGTTAATAGTAGTAAATGTTTATTAAATTATTTTTTTCATTGAAATAATTTATAGTGATAATTTTTTTTATTAGTTTTAAATTATAATTGGATATAAATATTATTAGTTAATATAAACTTGTTAATTATAAGAAATTTTACATTATATTTAGATATAAAAACATTTCAATAGGTTTAATGATGGAACATTAATAACCCGTTTTCTCACCCCATCAACATGATTAACAGTAAATTAATTACTACAACATGTGTGTTTTGTCTTTTGAAAAATTAGTTACATATTTGGAATCATGGGTAAAAAACTATTTAAATAGGTTTATTTTATATTTGGTTATTATGAATATACTTTTTAGTAATTTTTTATTAATATGAAAAAGGTTAATCAAGTAGTTAGGTGTAAATAAATAATATTTTTAATAATAGAAAATTACCATAAACCATGTCCTAATTTTACTAAATGAGATGTTATTGAAAAAAATCATCCTTGGGAAGAAATTATACCATTTTTTAGCCTCTTGGATTTGAGTATTATATTTATTTTATTTTATTTTAAGAAATATTAATGTGTTCGTACAAATATTTCTATAACACTATTTTTTTAATATAGGGTTATAATGAAGATAAATTCTACTATAAATAGTAAATCAAAAGATACAATGTTTTTATTTATTATGGTAATTTATTTTTAATTTTTAGTATATAAATAAATAACTTAATTAACTCTACAGTGATGATGCATTAATTGTTTAATTAATGGAAGTACCAAATAAATGATATTAAAATTTTTAAAATAAATATAATTTTATATAATTAATGTCATCCAAGAATTTTCATTACTAAATTGACTTATTAGGGTTGTGTAGATATAGTTTTCTTGAATATATCATATTTTTATGATATCTTATAATGTCAAACAATTAATAGGGACAAAATCTACAATAATGAAATTTTATGAAAGTAATATTTCATTAAATTAAATAAAAATCTGAAAAATTTTAAATAAGGGACAGGGGATTAGATATGTTCAATAAAATAATTAAGTAACTTTTATTTTCCAATTGTCACATTACATGTAAAAACAACATTCTAATAACTTTGAAAACATTGTTAGTATAGAAAAAAATTAAGATAGGTTAACTAAGGTTTAATAAAAAAGACAAGGATTACCATAATGTAAAAATATGTCAAAATGTTATGGTTGATGATATTATAAAATAATAACATCATATAATTTAGTAAAATGACTTTTATATTTATATTTATATTTAGTTTATTATAAATTAATATTTTGATAAAATATGAAATTTTTCCACCCCTCAATTATAAAAGTTTACCTCATCCTTGACTACTTCACACCAAAATAATCCTTCTAGATCATCTAACCCCTTAAAATTTCCATTATCAACATACATAGATATGTTATGAGAGTGATTCTATTCACAAAGTACAAAATATAGTTCATTTAGACGATATCAAAAGGGGATTCCCTAAATTAGGGTTAAACACTCTAACCAGTAATTCTCTTTTTATACTCTTCTAAACCTCCAATAAATATTTGATATATATCCTAAAATAATAACTCCATCATCCTCAATTTTCTGAAATTTTATTATGATGATCAACAAACCATTCAACATCACCTTTCCCTAAAAAATTCATTTTTCTCTCATGCATATGTATAACTCACCGTCCCTATATAAAGATATAATTCATCTTCCATTAACAACTTTTTTGAGTGATAATTATAATGCTTTAAACATTTATATATGATATTTATGATTAATTATAATTATATAATGATAATATCATTTCTACCATTTTTTCATCCATCTAATATTTTGTGAAATTAAGGATGTTGCTCATGCATACGTATAGGTTACCAACTCCTTGATGCGACGTGAATCGTTTTTCATCTATATTTTACATGGATGGTAATTAGGGAGACTTTTATGAATATATATGTTTTAAAAGACATAAAAAATATTCAGGAATAATAATATATCATATAATTTTTATTCTTTTAACCTAGAAATAAAATGATAATAGTGTTCGTGTGTACGTACGACCTATCGTCTCCATGAACAATGCATTTTAGTTTATATCTCTATCTTTTCTCAATAATTATGAATACATACATATATATATATATATATATAATATTATATTATATTTATATCTTGATTATTATATTTGTTGTTTTCAAATCATTATCTATTTAATTGAACAAATGATAAAAATTAAATACATGAATGAAAAACAAAGCAGATATTACCAGAAGCGTACCATTAACAAAGAATTGTTAATAAAAAGGTGATATTAAGTCACAAATAAATCATATATGGAATATATTTATATATATATGTGTGTGAATATCATTCTGTAGTATATTTATAATAATATTATGTTTGTTATACATGAGGTTTTAATGTGTGTGAAGGAATTCAAGACTTCAGGTAAGGGAATTTCATCTCACTTTTTATATATATGGGATACCTGCCATATTCACCACAGTTTTATTTTATTGGGTGTTTATAATGACTTATGATACATTTTATCATTAATTTACTTCATTTTATGATATTACACATTTCAAATGACTTTATTCATTCCTATATCACATTATTTATAAATATAATTCAGTAGTAATGGAATTATTTCTTACTTTTATTTCAATGTGACACATTCCATTTACAATACATGTTTGTTATATGTGGTATATATATTTCACAAGAATGTATTTTACAATTATTATGAAGAATAATATTATATTTCGAATCACATATAATTTTATTTATTTCATAGGCCATAAGATTCTATTAATTATAATGAAAATTATGTTTAATTAAAAATCTCATCAATATTTGGGATAATTTTGTTTTAAGTCTCTATTGGAGAATATATATTTCCCACAAATTGTTTTCCTAAGAATGTTTTCTAAATTGTTTTGGATATTCATATATGGGGTTTTTAATTCATTTTTGAACATTTTTTAATTTTTACTACATGGTTTAAAAAGAATCTTTTTGTCATTTTCCCAATGAGGCACCTTGTGATTTTTTTGGAAAATGTATGAAAAGAATATTTTTCTAACATATACGGCGTGAATGGATTTTTTAACTACCATGATTCCCTAATTACATGAATTTTTTATTTTGGTACAACTTGTTTGTTTTGAAAGAAAATGTCTTATTTTTAATGTTGTTATTTACTTTGAGAAAAAATGTTTTCAAATATAACAAGATATTTCACTCAAGATTTGTTTTTAAGTAATGTCTCCAATTTATTTTCATTTCAAGATAACTTTATTTACATATGATTTAATGGAGATTTTATTCAATTTTACAATTAATATTATTTATATGAATACATTAGGATTATGATGGAATGATATATATGAAACCTAATTATTTTTTGTTTTTCATGTTTTTATGTTTATGAAACACATTTTTTCCATAGATTCTGATATGAAAAATGATTTATGTTATTATAGAAAAAAATATGTGATTTTCATTTTTTGAAGGGATGAACCTATATCTCCTCCAATGAATTGGGTAATGATTTATATATCTTGAGATAGGCATGGATATAATGGGGAGTAAACTTAGTTCAGTAATGGGTGATGCCTGCTAAGATGGTCTTGGGTGTGAACCTTGACTATATATATAGTCATGGGAGTAAAATATGAACCCCAATATGGTATGGGGAGTGAATCCAAACTACAAATAAAGAATTTTATGTGATTCATAGACTATTTTCGATGTAATTTTATATTTTTATGTGCCTTCAACAATTTCCATGTCTCATTCATATTCTATGATTTCATGGATGATGCTATTTATTTTAATATCATTCAGGTCTTATGATTTACCAATCATTATTCCATAATTCATGTTTGTAAAAAATGATACGTAGGGGTTGAAATCCTATTTTTATGATCATTTTCTAACACCCTTATGGTTATGATTATTTTTACATTTCTCCCTTGTTTACCTTTACTCAGCATCATAGTTAACCCTTCTTTATGTTTTTATTCCCCTAGGTTATGTAGATATTGATTATGTTTGATGCGTTTTAGAAGCGTTCCAATCTAGTAGAACATAATGTTAGAAAATTTAGATCACTAATGTACCAATATTTCTGTTTCCATGTTTGCAGAGGCAGTAAAAAAATAAGATCCTTATGTGTGTGTTTGTCTAATTTATGAAATGTTTTATAGAACTGATGAAATGACAACATAAGAAATGTGTGGATGGTTATAGTAGGTATCAGGGTGAATGTTGATTCAACTTGGGGATAACAGGATGTGAAAATATTATTGATATCCCTATAGATATTTTTATAGGTATGTCTAGGGGTATCTATAAGGATAAATCTAAGGATTTGTCATTGTTTAGAAAAATTTCCTTGAATTTTGGTAATGTGAAGAGTTAATGGTTTTGTAAGAACCCAGATCTTGTTTTTCAAGAATGTATTTCTTTTGGTTGTTTAAGTTTCTAAAAATTCCAGGAGTTCACATCGTGTTCTTATAAATACATGCTTTGTACTCAGTTGCCGCAGGTGACCGTGTACTGACCGCGTAATGGCTGAGTACATGGCTGTGTGTGGTGACCTGGAGACTACCTAATGTGGATGCTGGAAAAGGAAAGTACACGCCATGTAGTTTAAAAAAACACCATGTACTTTATTTTTTTCATTAAACGAACCAAGGACACATCTGATAGACAAAACACACTTCTTCTCAACCTATTTCATCTAGAAGCATTCGTATAACTATGGATATTCTCCGAGCCCCTGAATCACCGTTAGTCATCCGATTAGACTTCGTTCGGTTACGTTGAAATCACATCAGTGAGTCGTCCTTTCCTCTTTAACCTCATCTCTTAATTTATTTTCTATCACGATTTATCATCGGTTGAATATTTTTGACATTTTTGTAGATCTACAGAGTTATTAGGCGATTCAAGGCCTGGGATTCTTGTTTATCGATATCACAACACTCGGGTAGGTGGTTTGTGCCTTTCTGTAGATAGTCTTTGAATTTTTTGTGAAAAAGTTCCCAATACCCATGAACGAGGTATTTTGTGTTTATGGTTTTTTATCGTAATTATTGCCTACTATGCCTTGTTTGATTAGATAAAGGTTAATTGTTTTAGAATAGGGTTATCTTTGGAAAGATATGGTTGTTTTTTCTATGTTTGTTTGTTTTTGACCATTTGGTCTAGCCATTTCTGTAGGGATGCTACATTCATTCCTTGCCTAGTTTTTAGGATGTAGTGATTGTTATCTGACATTGTATGATATGTTGTGGATTGTTTAGAAAATTAGTTCTTAAGGTTTAATTTGCTTTCCTTTGTATGGTTTGTGCATGATTGAATTATATAGGGCTGTGGGAACCTGGTGAAGTAGACCATAGAGAGAATTTATGTTGAGGGATTCACTGGAGTGTCTATTTACTTTTATGTCACGAAACCATACGGGGGATGTACTTAAGTGCAACCTCAGAGAGTTTGTAGTTTTCTTGATACGAGACAGATGGGGAATTGGACGTTGATTTCTTCCTTAGAGTTCCTATTATTTACCGATATGATACAACATGGGGGATTGACAGTAAGGGCTTCCTCAGTGTGTCTTTGCTAAAGCTGAACTAGAGGGATCTGACTGTGAGTACTTCCCAGAGGGTTATTTGTGATTATTTGGTTGAACCAGAGGGGTTAGGTTGTGATTACATCCTAGAGGGTTACATGATTTTGATTAACTGCTTACCTGGTATTTGAAAATGAATGAAATTTAATTGTTGGTTTGTTACTATGTGTACTTCCTTGTTTACTGCTTCATTTGGTTTATATCCTACCATATAAATTCATTGACTATTAGGCATAGGTTGTTGGGTGGTTGCCTACTGGGATTAGTCCCACACCCTATTTGGGTCATCCTTTTGGGCCCAAATAGATTATGTTACAGTAGGTATAGATAAGGGTATGAACCCTTCTACTTCAGTTACTTGAATGATGCGGAGTTGGGGAGTATGGGACCAAGCTGAGAATTGTGATGATATGGAGATATTAACAATTGTCTTTTTGTACTTCTATTTTCTACTATTTTCAAGCATTTTGATTTGGCTTGTTACTTTCCTAGACATATGTGTCACGCATCATTTATATATTTGTGATCCCTCTATTTATTAATTCTATTGTTTAATTTTGAAATGGTATTACTACTACTTCCGCAATTGATATCTGTCTTATTTTTACTATGTTAATCTATAAATGAGGGAATAGATTCCTTACTATCACACCCAAGGCCCTCGCTGCTAGTCGGAAGCCTCTAGCATCTGGGGAAATGCACTTGAGGCCATGTGACCAACTGGGAATGGGGCACCTTTGGATGGATCCAAGAACCAGGATGTTACAAAGGGGTATCAGAGGAATTATTTTCTTCATGACATACAATTTGGAACCTATAGGAAAGGATAGGAAGGAAGAAGTACTTAGTAATAAGTTGTTCCCAATAGTAGATAACCTGTGTACAAGGAAAATCCAATTTACCTTGTAATTGCAAATTTTCTGGTTTTTCAATTATTATAGTTGATTTGATTTCACTGTTGGGTGATTCACATTTCTTTTGCTGTTATCATTGATATTATTAAGTTTCTATTTATGTCACAACTCGAGGAGATGAGGGTCTTCCATCTCATGATTCATATAGATACTTGTTAGAAATCACAGGTCAGGCATTCCTGCCATTCTATTTAGGGTGCATTAGTGATTGCATGTTCTTGTGATAGATGTTGGGTTAGATATGCATGTTGTTGTAATAGATGCCTAGATAGAATTCCAGATTTTTATAGGGTATAGAATTGTGTAAGGTTTCATTTGAATGAATGCTAAACTTTGGTTCTTTAGGTGTTATGGGCCTTCAAGGATCAGAATTTGGTGGATAATTATATTGTTATGCTTGAAAATAATATGTATAAGATTCCAATTCTTGATTCATGGAGAGTATGGGCCCTCACGGAATGAAATTTTGAACCTTACTATTTGTTTCAGTGTTTTCTGGGTTCTTGAGTAGTTTTTGAGGCTTACTGTCCAGATGATATCAGAATACACAATGTGTAATGATGAGTACACGCCTTGTGTCCCTCTATTTAGGAATAAATTGTTTTCCTTAAGTACACACCATGTAATGTATGGACACGCCATGTAGTCTCTAACCATGTCACTGGATGTGTGGGAAGAGACACATGGTAGGTAAATATTTGGAAGAACATGTCGTGCACTGGTTGTACATGCCGTGTTGTGTAGACCATGTGTCCACCCATGTGACTAGTGACACGGATGGATAAAAATTAAGTTATACATGCTGTTTCAATCTTTAACACATCGTTTAGTGTAACCCATGTATCTGGTTGTGTATAGAACAACACGATCTAGTGACGTCTTTCGAGTACACATCGTGTCTAGAACAAACAAGCCATGTAGAGTCATCCATGTAACCGACCATATAACTAACAACACAGGTTAGTGAAGTTCATCTAGTACACACCATGTCTAGAAAAAATACGTAGTGTTGTCTAGTTTTAGGAGAACTGTGTGGCTTAACCATGTAGAAGAACTCGATCAGGGGAAGAGGATACAAATACATGTTGTATGTTAGGACAACATGCACTATGTATGGGATGTTACATGACCTCAGTTGGTAGAAGTAAAGACCCACGTGAAGGCTTAAGGTAACACACCATGTAGTAATTATACAGGCCATGTATCCATGTTTTGAAAAACAAGAATACTTTCTTTCTCTAGTTCCCATCTTACTATTCTAAGTTTTATTCCCTATTAATATTCATTTATGGTGTGTGCTTGACCATGCAGAGTCATGCCAATGATACATCCTCCATTTTTCTGCTAGTTACAGGGTAGTTATCAGACACTAGATATGCCTGATTAGGGACTACCAGCAGTTCCTCCAGTTGTGCTAGTCTTGGCGATGTCTGTCATTCCGGACACAAGTGCTAACACACAGTTCTGAGAGGGCTTTATGAGGTTTATGTAGACCTTCCAAGGACACCACATCCTTGCCCTTATATGGCAGAGTTGACACGGATTTTCTAGAAGCAAAAACCTCCCTCCTTTATAGGGGAAGAAGGAACTCAATCTATAGAGTAATGGTTAGAAGCCATACTTTCTATCTTCATGCATCTGGATATGCCTCCAGAGAGGAGGGTGAAGCTCCTTACATATGGGCTTCGGGATTCCACCGAGAGATGGTATGATGTGATCTCACCGATGAGACATCAACATGTTATGGCTTGAGATGAGTTCCACCATGCCTTTTATGACTAATTCTACCTAGATACTTTGACATCCGATCGAGCCCAAGAGTTAATGATTCTGGAGCAGGGTACTCTTTCTGTTATGGATTACTCTTCTCTCTTCATAGAGCTGCATCACTTCATTCCTATTCAAGGAGGGGATGAGTTATTTTTGGAAAGGAAGTTTTAGGATTGTCTTATGCACAACATCCAATCTCAGGTGAACTTATTCAGGCTAAATTCCATCACTTCTATAGTCTACCCGATGCTGATCACGGAGAGCAATCCTAGGGATTATAGAGGTTTGAGCTAGAGCGGTTCAACATCTGGAGTTGGTATCCCTTATACTGATAGCAGGAAGCACTGTAGGGAGTTTATGCATGGAAATCATAGTATGCAAGATACTTCTTTTGGTAACCAGGTGATATGCTACCAGTGGAAGAAGATCAGGCATACAAGGCCACATTTCCTGAGAGACTGAGTTGAGTGCCGATTTTGTGGCATGATGGGCCGTCTTTAGCACCTCTGTCAGATCTTGTCACTAGTAGTTGGTGATAGAGGTTCTTCTATGACTCCTCGTTTGGGAGCAGCACCACCGGTTTCTCCCCAGTATGGGAAATGCTGTTATTTCGTCCGCTCAGGATAAGGTGGAGGTCTTTCTTATGGAAGCCCATCTCTAGGCTTTTAATGACAATAGGGTGGTCAGGCATGGTCATAGGCACACGATACAGGTCAAAAGTTTGCAGTGGATCAGAAATAGTAGGAGTAGGATCCCAGACCCTCTACAGTTCGAGGTACAATCCTAGTTACCTGTATTTTAGCTTCTGTGCATTTCGATATAGGGGCTTTCTATAGATTTATATCGATTGTTATTGTGGAGAGCATTGGGATTTGTATCTTTCTTTTGTTGATATCATGAGGCTTAAAACTCAATTGGGGACTAGAAAGACTAGTGCACGTCAGTGAAAGGAGTACCCTCTCAAGGTTTTTGGGTGTCAGTTCTTATGGTACCTTTATGTCCTAGAAATGACATGTTATGATGTCATTCTCAGGACGACCTGGTTAGTTCCCTTACAGGAAGTTTCCGACTGTTATCGCCATTGGGTAAGTTAAACATCACCAGAGGGAAGATCATTTCTTCATAAGGGTGAACAGGATGTCCAGCTGAGCAGAGCAGGACCCAAGCATCATGGGTTGGGAGGAGTTACAACCTAGATTTCCAATCTGTATCTGGATGACCAGGGGACTTCACAGATGAAATTTCCTCCAGTGGTGGATCATTTAAGGACATCTTTCATGATTAATTTTCAGGTTGTCCTATGAAGCGAGAGGTGAAATCTTCTATTGAGATTGTTCCAGTAGTGGCACTGGTGTCTATTACTCTTTATAGGATGGATACACAAGAGTTATAGGAACTCAAGAAACAGTTGGGGGAGTTGCCGGGAAAGGGTTTCGTTTAACCCAGTACTTCTCCTTGGGGTTCGCCAGTCCTATTTGTGAAGAATGCAGATGGTACCCTCATAATTTTTGTGGATTATTAGAAGATGAACCAGTTGATGGTCAATAACTGATATCCCTTTCCAAGTATTTATGATCTCCTTGATCAGCTTCGAGGAGCATAGGTGTTCTCAAAGATTTACTTGAGGTCTGGTTACCATCAGTTGTGTGTTAGACCATCAAATATACCTCATATATCCTTTCAGAGTAGGTATGGTCTACACGAGTATGTGATTATGTTGTTCGGCGTCACGAACATGCATGCAATTTTCATGGCACTGATGAACCGAGTGTTCTATCCATACTTGGATTCTTTTGTGGTAGTCTTTGTGGATGATAACATTGTGTACTCTCACAATCTACATGATAATGCCACACATCTTGAGATCATTTTGAGTACATGAGAGAGGATCAATTATATGCTATGATCTCAAAATGACACTTTTGGATGGACCAGATTTACTTCTTGGGTCATGATATCTCATAGACAAGAGAATTAGTAGACCCAGATAAAGTGAGAGAAATAGTTTCTTGGGAGAAACCGAAGAATTTCATTAAGGTGTGGATTTTTATTGCAGTGTATAGTTATTACATGCATTTTATACTGGACTTTTCATTCTTAGCATTTCTACTTATGGGATTGACTAAGAAGGGTGTGAAGTACTTGTGGTAATATTCTTTCGATTCAGCATTTCAGATGTAGAAAGGGTGGTTGACTTTAGCCCTGATACTAGTTTTTCTAGTGCTAAGAAAGAGTTATATGGTATACAATGATGCATTAGGTATCAGGCTGGGAGTAGTGCTTATGTTGGGAGAAGGAGTTGTTTCATACGAGTCTTATTAGTTGAGGCAATATAAGAGAAATCACCCAAAGAATGATCTCGAGCTGGCTGCATTCATTCATGATTTACGTTGTTGGAGAGACTACCTTCTAGGAGTGCATTTTCTGGTTTTCACCAACCAAAAAAGTCTCAAGTATATCTTCAATCGGCACGATCTAAATTTGACAGCGAAGGTGGGTTGAGTACCTTCAGTATTTTGACTTCGAGCTTGCCTGCACAACTGGGAAGGGCAATGCAATGGCTGATGTGTTGATCATGAGGACTCAGGTACAAGCAATTTAGGGGGCTAGGAGTGAGTGGCAGTTTGTGGATCTGTTATCTGAAATGCATTTGGAGGTGCATGATAGAGATGGTTAAACATTTATATCTTTCGTAGTTGTTACCTCTAATATTATTGATCGAGTGTGAATGAGGAAACTATTAGATTAAGAAGTCTTATTCCTATGGGAGAGTGTGTTGGAAGTGGAGTATATTCCTGGATGGACAATAGGCGAGGATGATATCTTGCATTTTCATGAGTGCGTGTGGGTGCTAGCAGACATACGCGAGGAGTTGATGTGGGACAATCTTGCCTCATTTTGGGCAGTTCATCTGGGTGTCATGAAGATGTATCATGATCTACACTGTAAGTACTAGTTTCCAGGTATGAAGTGTAACACCCCTAGCTTCCACGATACGCTTCTCATTCAATAATGCAATAGCTTGCATTGTACACAACTTCGAGTTCTAAAACACCGCAACTAATCAAAGTAGCCGTTACGAATAGTAATAACCACTTTTTAAAATTATAGATATTTTATATTTCAAAATGGATTTCATTTTTGAATTCGGAATATCGAAATTAGCCTATGTTGAATTTTTGATATTTTTCTGAAAAACTTCAATTTTTGATGAATAGTGAAACCACTAAGTGGTAGTTAAATAACTGATTTTTTTTAAATGAAATATTACCACTTATGTGATTTGATTTTCAAAAATCCAACATACATGGTTGTCATTAAGAAGTAAAATTTGGTTCAATGAGATCAAAATAATTTTTTTGGTGAATAGTAACTTTTAAGTTCTTAATCGCGATTAGAGGTAATTAGTGTAGTTTAAGGTACAAATAATGTTTTAATAATATGAGATGAGCATGACACTTTTCCTACTCCTATTGGATGAGTCATGGCCGACCAAGACAACCCATGGGTCAACTTGGGGACCCCATGGAGCCACTTTAGTTGGAAAATGACATTAATATATATTTATTTAATGTTAAAATTAAATTGACACAAACATGAGTTTTTTTACTAAAATAGTTTTTAAGTGGGGTTACACAAGTCCAAATTTTGACTATAAATATTCATTAGAAAGCTAAAAAGATTTCATACATCATAGTATTTTTTTTATAATTTTTAGACATTAAATAAATTAAATTATATATGACATCATTATGATGCAGCGATGACCTCATTATTTAACGATTTTAATAAAATGAAAAGATAATGTAAAATCCAAGGCTTACACTTGTCCAAAGACTATTGTATGGGTATATTTAGAACCCTTATCACCTTATCCACGAATTTTATAGGTGTGGGACCTTTAGAATCCGAAAAAAACATTGTATAAATATGTAACATTTCAAACTTTCCAAAAGAGCCCCTCCTCTCCACTTATAAAAGGCCCCCACCTCTCCCACCTTATTCAAACCATCAAGCCCTTTGGCTCAGCCAAACTCTGCCCAAATACTCTCCCAACTTCCCCCTATTACTTCTAGAAGCCTCACTTTGAGCATAACTCTTCCCATGGAAGCCTTTGGCTCAAATCAAAAAGAGTTACCCGATTTTGAGGTAATGTCTTCAATAATGTTGTTTTGTTTTATTTTTCTTCTCCAACCCCCTAAACTCTTTTTATTCATTTCTTTTGTAACAACACCAGTATACTCAATATACTAGGATGTTGTTATAAGAATGATTCGAGCTACACTTACACACACCTACATCTAATGGTTAAAGATCATACGGTTTCTGTGGATGGCGAATTTCTGCCTCACGAAACAATGATTGTTCAACACTCATATAACAACTTCAAAGGGGGCCATTAAGATGTCACTATTTTTATATATGATATATAATATGTTTACGTTTTACTTATGCTTCTGTATTTCTCATTTATGGCATACTCCCTGATTTCCATTATGGGTAAAACGCGATAATTTCATTTTAGGAAGTGCGGACTACTGCCCCCTCAAAGTGATTTGAATCGTTAACGCCATATGTGGGATGTATAAAGGATAGAGTAAATGGTATTATACACTATATTATACTGGAATTATATTATACATTTATATCATTATGATTTAGTTCCATTAAATATGAAATTGAAATGAAAGTAGCGTTCATGCGTACGTACGGCTTACTGTCTCCATGAACGGTGCATTTCATTTCTTACCTCTAAATGTTACGTAATATTATAAATGAATGTATATACTGGATATATAAGATATATATGAAATCTAAATCATGAGTATAATTCTGGAGACAATGGATATTCTACCACATAAACAACTTGTAATTATAAGAAGTTTATTGTTGACTGAAGTACCAAAGATCGACAAAACGACCGTTATTAACTTAAATAATTACATAATGTTCATATCATTGTAATAAGTGATATAATAAGGATAATGAAATTGAAAATGGTTCTTAATAAGGTATATATTAACTCTAGTTTATTATTCAGGAGGTTAAAGAACGGTTGAGTCAAGTCAGACACGAGGTAAGGGAATTTCTTAACCCAACTTCCATTCTTTGGGTTAATCTCCTACTTTCAAATTATGTCATGATATTATTATGTCTTATTTTGTATTCTTCATGTGTACCTATAGTGAATACACATAATAGATCTATTTTATTTTAAAACATGATTTTTTAAAGGACTTCGTCTCAATCTCCTTTCATTGAGGCATATTTGGTTTTATACACAACTTTCTTTTATATGGTGTATAAACCCCTTTGACTTTTACGTATATTTCAAAAGGAATCTTTTTTATACGAAGCGTTTACTAAACGACAAAAGGGAATGTTTTTGTCGTACGTATGTGGCGACAACGACTTCTCCGCCACCATGACCACTATTTGAGTTTTGGCTTCCTCTACAAGCCATCATTTTTTTTAATGAAAAATAAATACCATGTTATACTTTTCTTTTATTTTGGTATTGAAAATGGTTTTGAAAGCGTTTTTATTATATCAATGTGTTGTATTGATATCTTGTGATTGAAATGTGGAAATGTTATGTTTCCTTTATGCATGTTTTATGTGATACGATTATGTTATGGTTTATGATATGTTTAAACCTATTCATATGAGGAATACATTGGACTTAATAAGTGACGGGTGGAGCCTGCTATAGCTCCTCGATGCATCGGTAGGTCTCATGAGACAACTAGACGTGGAATTGGCCGAGGCCCTTTCCCAATTTGATTTGTGATTTTGGCCGAGGCCTTAATCATTTTAGACGTCTTGGCCGAGGCCTTGACAAAATGTTTCAGAATGTCTGGCATTATGCATTCCATCATTATGAAAGTGGTGAATGATATTTCATGTGATTATTCGACCAGTAGAATATCCATGTGAAGAAGTAAATGGCATTATCTCATTTTACTTTTGCCATATTATGTTGATGTTCACGTTTAAAAGGCTTTTGTTTTAGTTATACATTGCCTTAAATGTTTATGTTTATTTATGAAGGCTTCCGCAATATTGTTATCCTTACTGAGCATCTGAGGTCACCCCTTTCAATGTTTTAATATTTTCCAGGATGTGAAGAAGTATTTTATGAATGACCTATAGGGATTGTCAGAACAGGATATGAGTGTGGACTATGAAGACCATGTTATTGTAGTTTGTTTACTTTTTTGATTTAATGAAAGACTTATGAATGTATATAGTGTTTCCAATGCTATTAAACTAATCGGTCTTTCGAGACTTGATCTTTTGTGATCATGCCAATGTTACGAAGTAATGCACCGACTCTGGGTAGCTGGGGTCGGGGCGTTATAGTTGGTATCAGAGGTAGTTTAGTACAAACCTTGGAAGCTAGATTTAGATAAACTCTGATTAGATCACGTAGACCTAAGATGAACTTTGAGGATTAGTATAGAAGAACGTCCTAGAATTTCGGTATTGTAGAGATTTTGTGAGTTTTCCGAGCAATACATCCCTGTCTGGATACGAGCAGGTAGAGGCGGCTCTGTCACAGATGTTCCTAGGGGTAAAACCCGAAAACACCACTTTGAGCTAGACTCGAACAGGAACTGGTGCACGACAATGGGCCTTGCTGCACTCTTGGTTACGACACTTCCACGGGATATGCTTAGGATAACTCTCATTTTCTTAACAAATAATTATGAAGGGTTTATGAGTATATACTTCCTTAAAGAAAACATTTTTATGATTATGGATTATATCCATAAATAGTTCAATTTATGTTAAGTATTTTACAAGTATGGAATTATGTATTTTGATTCATAAACTAATCTAGTTTATGCCATTGTTTAGAAATAGTGCCTAGTGGAAGGAATGGAAACCGTATCAATACACACACTCCGTGTAGGGATTTCCCTCCTGCTCAAGATAATTATTGTGGATCTGGAGATACAACTGGTGCTGATCAACTTATTACCATACTGGGACAACTCACTCAGGTTATGAATGATAACCTTACTCATATGGAGCACCCTGATCCGCAACGTGGAGGATCAATGCTAGACCGTTTCATGAGGCAACAACCACCATCCTTCAATGGGAGTACAAATCCTATAGTAGCCGAGCAATGGATAAACTCCTTAGAGAAAATATTCCATCCCTTGGGGAGTAGCGAAAGGGAGAAGGTTGTCCTCGTAGTTTACCGCCTCACTGGAGATGCCGATCAGTGGTGGTCGCTGATTCAAAACACAAAGGAAGATGATGACGTATCGAATATGGAATGGAGGGAGTTCAAAGAGCTTCTCTTAGAAAAATACTTTCCTTGTGACCATCGAGCAGATATGGAAAGGCAATTTCTGAGTCTGAGGCAGAAGGAGGATGAGAATGTCGCAAAGTATGAGGCTAACTTTACAAGGTTAGCGAGGCATGCTGCCGATTATATACGTAACCCAAGGAGTAAGATTGATCGTTTATTTGATGGGTTAAAACCATTTCTCCATCGAGCTTTAGTATCACAATCCTTCTCATCATACGAAGATATTGTCTCGTGTGCTATCAAGACAGAAAAGGAATTCTCTAAGTCTTATGACAACAAAGTAAAGCAAGAGAAGAAGAGAACGGTGGAACAAGAGACAGATAAAGGGAAAAAGGGAAAGAAGGATTTTCTATTATGTGATAATTGTGGGAAGAATCACCCTGGTACTTGCCTAAAAGGAATGGGAGTTTTTTTATAAATGTGGAGAAAAGGGTCACTAGGCTCGTGATTGCAAGGGAAAGAAAGAGGCTATCAATGTTGAATGCTTTAATTGTAGAGAAATGGGTCATTATGCAAATGAATGTCCAAAGCGTCAGGGAAACTTACCTCAGAAAGGGCCAAGGGATCAAGGACAATCTTATGCTGTTACTACAGTTGAAGCAGAATAACTAATGTATTGGTGCTTTTGGACTGATGGATTATATTTTGGTTATTAGAATAATGTGATATATATATAAGGATTGTACTGCAGTACTTGTTGATTTCAATAAGGTTTTAATATTATGAAGGTAATTATATTTTTAGTATGTGACAATAAGAGAAACTTTACTTTGTTTGGGGAATCTGATAAATTGATTTTGGAATTAAGAGACCTTTTAGAGAAAGTCTGGACAGAGGTATTTTGGATAACTATAAAGGTTGGAGTGGATTAAGTTGATCTTTGGATAGTATTGTTTAAGGTTAAAAAATTTATGAAGATTATTTTTGGAATATTATGATACTATAGTTTTAGGAAAAGGACAACCTGCAGGGTGGAGCATAACCCGTCGCGTCGGAAAAAGCTGCAGGAATCGAACCCACAACCATAGTGCGACAAGCCTTTATTTCCTACCACTAGCCTACAGGAAGTCCCTGGTTATTACAAAATAGTTTTACTAATCTAAATGGTATGTGTTAAAATTTGGAACCTTATACAATTAGTATAAATAGAATATTTTTGAGTTCCGTTACCATCTGGAGTAAAAGTTGGGTTTGTGGTAAAAATTTATTAACGAATGAAAGTATACATAACAAGTATGTATATTCCCTTACGTTCTTAGTAAATCTCGTAAATAAATTCCTCAACATTATAAAAGGTAAATTAAAAAAAAAATGTTGTCGGTTAACTTTTCCAACTGGGGATTCAATGACCGTTTAACCAATCACAAGTTTGTGATTTTCTTGTGGTTAAACATTCTCCTAATCCTGTTTTCTATAACTCTCCATCAGACCTTGATGGTTTGTTTCTCCTCCATATCCATATTTTCATAGAATCCTAGAATGGGCTATATCGGGTGACCTTTGTACTTATCTTTCTTTCTTTTAATGTTTTATATTTATTAACCTTATTTCCGATGTGGGTTTTCCTCAAAGGTATTTTCCCTTTTCAACCTTTTATTTTCAAAGAAAAATTTCAAATTGCGAGGACGCAATTTATTGAAGGAGGGGAGAATGTAACACCCCGAGCTTCCACGATACGCTTCTCATTCAATAATGCAATAGCTTGCATTGTACGCAACTTCGAGTTCTAAAACACCGTGACTAATCAAAGTAGCCGTTATGAATAGTAATAACCACTTTTTAAAATTATAGATATTTTATATTTCAAAATAGACTTCATTTTTGAATTTGTAATATCGAAATTAGCCTATGTTGAATTTTTGGTATTTTTCTGAGAACTTCTAATTTTTTATGAATAGTGAAAAATACTTAAAACAACTTTTTAATCAAAATAATTTATTGTGATAAATTATACTATTTAGTGGTTTTAAGGTATAATTAGAATATATTTTTACCATTTTATCCAATGGTGGTCATTATAATTAATTTAACATTGAAATTGAACATAAAAAATTGCCAATCTTTTGATATAAATTGTTTCTTAAAAACACGCTATTTGTTGTGATAGCGGGAATTAATTATAAAATTAATTAATGCAACTTATATGTTTGGAATTTTGTAAAATAGACACCATTTTTGAATTCAGAATATCAATTATAGCTTAGGGTGAAATTTTGGCATTGTTCTGAAAAACTTCAATTTTTGATGAATAGTGAAACCACTAAGTGGTAGTTAAATAACTGATTTTTTGTTTAAATGAAATATTACCACTTCTGTGATTTGATTTTCAAAACTACGACATACATGGTTGTCATTAAGAAGTAAAATGTGGTTCAATGAGATCAAAATAATTTTTTTGGTGAATAGTAACTTTTAAGTTCTTAATCGCGATTAGAGGTAATTAGTGTAGTTTAAGGTACAAATAATGTTTTAATAATATGAGATGAGCATGACACTTGTCCTACTACTATTGGATGAGTCATGGCCGACCAAGACAACCCATGGGTAAACTTAGGGACCCCATGGAGCCACTTTAGTTGGAAAATGACATTAATATATATTTATTTAATGTTAAAATTAAATTGACACAAACATGTGTTATTTTACTAAAAAAGTTTTTAAGTGGGGTTACACAATTCCAAATTTTGACTATAAATATTCATTAGAAATCTAAATAGATTTCCTACATCATAGTATTTTTTTTATAATTTTTAGACATTAAATAAATTAAATTATATATGACATCATTATGATGCAGCGATGCCCTCATTATTTAACGATTTTTATAAAATGAAAAGATAATGTAAAATCCAAGACTTAAACTTGTCCAAAGACTATTGGATGGGTATATTTAGAACCCTTATCACCTTATCCACGAATTATATAGGTTTGGGACCTTTAGAATCCGAAAAAAACATTGTATAAATATGTAACATTTCAATCTTTCCAAAAGAGCCCCTCCTCTCCACTTATAAAAGGCCCCCACCTCTCCCACCTTATTCACACCTTCAAGCCATTTGGATCGGCCAAAATCTGCCCAAATACTCTCCCAACTTCCCCCTCTTACTCCTAGAAGCCTCACTTTGAGCAGAACTCCTCCCAAGGAAGCCTTTGGCTCAAATCAAAAAGAGTTACTCGATTTTGAGGTAATGTCTTCTCTAATGTTGTTTTGTTTTATTTTTCTTCTCCAACCCCCTAAACTCTTTTTATTCATTTCTTTCGTAACAACACCAGTATCCTCAATATACTAGGATGTTTATATAAGAATTATTCGAGCTACACTTACACACACCTACATCTAATGGTTAAAGAACATACGGTTTCTGTGGATGGCGAATTTCTGCCTCACGAAACAATGATTGTTCAACACTCATATAACACCTTCAAAGGTGGCCATTAAGATGTCACTATTTTTATATATGATATATAATATGTTTAAGTTTTACTTATTCTTCTGTATTTCTCATTTATGGCATACTCCATGATTTCCATTATGGGTAAAACGCGATAATTTCATTTTAGGAAGTGCGGACTATCGCCCCCTCAAAGTGATTTGAATCATTAATGCCATATGTGGGATGTATAAAGGATGGAGTAAATGGTATTATACACTATATTATACTGGAATTATATTATAAATTTATATCATTATGATTTCGTTCCATTAAATATGAAATTGAAATGAAATTAGCGTTCTTGCGTACGTACGGCTTACCGTCTCCATGAACAGTGCATTTCATTTCTTACCTCTAAATGTTACGTAATATTATAAATGAATGTATATATTGGATATATAAGATATATATGACATCTAAATCATGAGTATAATTCTGGAGACAATGGATATTCTACCAAATAAACAACTTGTAATTATAATATGTTTATTGTTGACTCAAGTACCAAAGATCGACAAAACGACCGTTATTAACTTAAATAATTACATAATGTTCATATCATTGTAATAAGTGATATAATAAGGATAATGAAATTGAAAATGGTTCTTAATAAGGTATATATTAACTCTAGTTTATTATTCAGGAGGTTAAAGAATGGTTGAGTCAAGTTAGACACGAGGTAAGGGAATTTCTTAACCCAACTTCCATTCTTTGGGTTAATCTCCTACTTTCAAATTATGTCATGATATTATTATGTCTTATTTTGTATTCTTCATGTGTACCTATAGTGAATACACATAATAGATCTATTTTATTTTAAAACATGATTTTTTAAAGGACTTCATCTCTATCTCCTTTCATTGAGGCATATTTGGTTTTATACACAACTTTCTTTTATACGGTGTATAAACCCCTTAAACTTTTACGTATATTTCAAAAGGAATCTTTTTTATACGAAGCGTTTACTAAACGACAAAAGGGAATGTTTTTGTCGTACGTATGTGGCGACAACGACTTCCCTGCCGCCATGACCACTATTTGAGTTTCGGCTTCCTCTACAAGCCATCATTTTTTTTAATGAAAAATAAATACCATGTTATACTTTTCTTTTATTTTGGTATTGAAAATGGTTTTGAAAGCATTTTTATTATATCAATGTGTTGTATTGATATCTTGTGATTGAAATGTGGAAATGTTATGTTTCCTTTATGCATGTTTTATGTGATACGATTATGTTATGGTTTATGATATGTTTAAACCTATTCATATGAGGAATGCATTGGACTTAATAAGTGACGGGTGGAGCCCGCTATAGCTCCTCGATGCATCGGTAGGTCTCATGAGACAACTAGACGTGGAATTGGCCGAGGCCCTTTCCAAATATGATTTGTGATTTTGGCCGAGGCCTTAATCATTTTAGATGTCTTGGCCGAGGCCTTGACAAAATGTTTCAGAATGTCTGGAATTATGCATTCCATCATTATGAAAGTGGTTATTGATATTTCATGTGATTATTCGACCAGTAGAATATCCATGTAAAGAAGTAAATGGCATTATCTCATTTTACTTTTGCCATATTATGTTGATGTTCAAGTTTAAAAGGCTTTTGGTTTAGTTATACATTGCCTTAAATGTTTATGTTTATTTATGAAGGCTTCCGCAATATTGTTATCCTTACTGAGCATCTGAGATCACCCCTTTCAATGTTTTAATATTTTCCAGGATGTGAAGAAGTATTTTATGAATGGCCTGTAGGGATTGTCAGAAGAGGATATGAGTGTGGACTATGAAGACCATGTTATTGTAGTTTGTTTACTTTTTGATGTAATGAAAGACTTATGAATGTATCTAGTGTTTCGAAGGCTACTAAACTAATCGGTCTTTCGAGACTTGATCTTTTGTGATCATGCCAATGTTACGAAGTAATGCACCGACTCTAGGTAGCTGGGGTCGGGGCGTTACATGAAGAGAGATGTTACTAGTTTTTTCATGAGGTGTTCCACCTATCAGTAGGTGAAGGCATAGCATCAGCGACTAGCATAGATTTTGCAGAAGTTACCCATTCCCGAGTCGAAGTGAAATGATGTCGTGATGGATTTCGTGACAGTTTTTTTCAAGGTTGCCTCAATAGAATGAAGCAATATGTGTTGTCATTGACAGAATCATGAAGGTTGACCACTACTTTCCGATCAAGGATACATTTAGTGTTGATGATCTAAGAAGGTTATAAACCAAAAATATTGTACATTTACATGGTATTCGACACTACATTGTGTCAGACAGAGACACATGTTTTACTTATTGAGTCTGGTAGGGAGTAAAGAAGGCTTTGTTTAAAGAAGTACTTCTGATTACAGATAAACTTCCCCAGACAGATGGCCAGTTCGAGCATATGATTGAGGTGCTTGAGGACATGCTTCAAGAATGCATCTTGGATTTTGGAGGTTCATGGGAGAAGCACATAACTCTTGGGTAGTTTTCATACAATAATAGTTTTCAAGAAAATATTCAGATGAAACCTTATAAGGATTTGTACAGTAGGCCATACCGATCACCCTTATGTTGTGTTGAGGCAAGAGAGGCAACTATGTTGAGACCTTGTCTTGTCTAGGAGACCACATAGAAGATAGAGTTGATTTAGAAGAGGATGCCTACTACATTGTTACGACAGAAGTCTTATGCTGATAGATGAAGAAGGCCTCTGGAGATTGAGGTTCGAGATTAGGTTTTTCTACGTGTCACACTGAGGTTGGGACAATAGAGGATAAGGATACCAGTAATATTTCAACGAGAAACGTCAAACCATTTGAGGTGTTAGAGAGTGTCGGGCCAATTTCCTATCAGTTTCAGTTACATCATAGGTACCAGGATATGCATGATTTCTTCCATGTTTCTCAGTTTCGACGTTACTTCTCAGACCCGTCTTATTTTTCCCAACCCGAGGAGGTTGAGTTAGAGGTGGATGCATCATTCAAGGAGAATCTAATATAGATTATTTATAGAAGTGCGAGTGTTCTCTGTGGCCAGTATATTCCTCTAGTACAAGTTATCCGGTAGCATGGGCGAGTGCAGGATGAGACCTGGGAGAGGGTGACCGATTTATGATCATAATGGCCAGAGTTGTTTGAGGATTCTTGTTCTAAGACTCCTTTATATGGAAATTTGGTGACAGATTTATTTATGGGGGGAAGTTTGTAGGGACCGAGATATTTTTTTTCAGGTATATCTTTCTTTTCTGGTTGTTTTTGAGAAAAATACGAGTTCTTGTAAATTTCCACAGTATGAGCCATGTGGATATAAGCACACGCCATGTACTCAGTTGTCGTAGGTGACTGCGTAAAAGATGGGTAAAGGATGAGTACACGGCCATGTGTGGTGACCTTGAGACTACCTATAGAGGAAGACAGAAAAGGAAAGTACATGCTGTGTACTTTTAAAAAACACACCATGAACTTTTTTTTGATTAAACGGACCTGGGTTGTGTCTGATTGACAGAACACACTTCTTCTCAACCTATTTCATCCAGGAATGTATGTATGGCCATAGATCTTCTCTAATCCCCTAAATCACCATCTGTCATCTGATTCAACTTATGTCATTTGCATTGGAATCGAATTGGTGAGTTCTCATTTCTTCTTGAACCTCATCTCTTGATTTCTCCCCTCTCGCAAGTTATCCTCGGCTGAAAGTTTTTAATTTTTTTTTATATATATGGAATTATAGGGTGATTCAATGCCTGAGATTCACATAAATTGATCTCACAAACACTGAGGTAGGTGTTTTTTTCTTTTTCGTAGATAGACTTTGATTTTTATGTGCAATAGTGCCCAATACCCATGACCACAGTATTGTGTGTTTAGGGCGTCTTGCCCTGTTATTGGCTGATATTCCATGTTTGATTGGATAGAGGTTACTATTTTTATATTAGGGTTATATTTTCCAAGATATGGATTTTTCCCCTTGTTTTCTAGTTTTTGACTGTTTGTTCTAGCCCTACCTGTAGGGCTACTACTTTCGTTCCATGCCAAGTATTGTTAGGATGATGTGATTATTATTTGACATGATGTGATATGCTATATATTGTTTAAAAAAATTAGTTCTTAAGGATTAATTTGGATTCCTTTGTATCATTTTATCATGATTTACTTACACATGGCTGTGGGAACCTGATGTAGTAGACCATAGGGAGAATTGATGTTGATGGATTCTCCAGAGTGATTTTTACTTTTACTCTGAGAGAGTATATGGGGTATGGTCGTATGTACTTCCTCAGAGAGTCTGTAGTTTCCTTGATATGGGCCATAGAGGGAATTGGACGTTGAGTGCTTCCATAGAGTTCCTATTAGTTAGTGATACAAGACCACAAGGTGAGTTAACGGTGAGTGCTTCCTCATGGTGTCTTATCTAAAGATCCACTAGAGGGGTCTGAGTGTGAGTACTTCCCAGAGGGTTTTTTGTGTTTTCTTCGTTGAGCCATAAGGGGTTAGGCTATGTGTACTTCCCAGAGTGTTTCCTCCTTTTGATTAGATGCTTATATTGTATATGAAAATGAATGAAATTGAATTGTAGGATTGTTACTATATATACTTCTTTGTTTACTACTCTATTTTATTTATTTCCTGCCATATATATTCAATGACAGTTAGACACAGATCTTTGGGTGGTTACCTATTGGGATTAGTCTCACACCCTATATGGGTCATCCTTTTGGGCCCAAATAGATTATATTTCTAGAAGTATAGATAAGGTAAAGCACCATTAAACTTTATGTACTTGATTTATATGGAGCTGGGGAGTATGGGACCAATATAAGGCTGGCGAGGCTATGGAGTTGCTTACTACTTTCTTTTTGAACTTTGGTTTAGTACTGTTTTCAAGCATTGTGATTTGTTTGGCTGCTTTCCTAGAAATATGTGTCATGCATCATTTTTATATGTGTGATCCAGCTGTTTATTACTTCGGCTGTTTACATTTGGTATGTTTTTATTACTACTTTCGTTATTCCTATATATCTTGTTTTCACTATGTTACACTTTCAATGAGGGAATAGTTTCCCCACTAACACAACTAAGGACCTCAATTCTAGTCGTAATCCTCTATCATTTGGGGAAATGTTCTTGAGGCCATGCGACCAACTGAGTACGTGGAGTCGTTGGGAGGCTCCTAGAACCGGGACGTAACCTGTTTTCTAAAATTTCATATTTTAAGGATGGAAAAAGGGGATGTGTCTCTTGAAAAAAATGTATTTAGGGGTATCAAATTTAACATGGTGCATCGGTCCTGATATGAGTGTAACCTAGAAAATTACAAAGAGCCTTACTACACACATAGTTTGACACTCCCTGGAAATATGATTTTGAAATTTACATATTCTTTTTGAATAATCATGATATATTTAAATATAATATGACTACTAATAGACTAGGATAATACTAGTGCATTAGTGATTAAAAATTGGGTTTCATAATTTAGTCATCCTATATGTAATTTTAATTTTTATGCGGACTTTAACTATAATAAGTATTTCTCACCATATGACATCTGGTTTTAATAAATAGTGGGAATTTCAAGGAACTAGATTAAAGTTGAATAATCTAGATTTTTAAAGTATGATAATGATGAAAATAAATTTTATAAGTGGAAATCTCATGAAGAGAATTAGGACATTCCACAAATATTGGTTATACTAATGATGATAAAGGGACTAAAAATGTAATGTAAATGTTATGTTATGTTCATTCTATATTGTTTACATTAAATGATAGAATCATGATAAGACTAAGGTCAAGGAATGATAATAAATGATTCATATTTCATATTATAAGAAATAATTATTAAGGAATAAGATGATGATGCCTATATAATGGTTTAAGAATAATGTTTGATGATTAAGGTGTATATTATCTTGAATTCAAGAAAACAATATTCAAATTATGAAATATATCCCTTAATTTTTTCCATAAATTATTGAATATTATATGTTTAATTGTGATGAAGAGTTGAGAAATTGAAATATTGTTTGAGGGAAGGTAACCCTTGATGTGATCTAGTTTTATTGAAAAATGTGTTTAGCTTGGATAAAAAAATGATTGATTTGGATAATCTAATTTGGAACATACAATTACCTTGGAACTAATTAATTTTTTTTTGAAAAGTTTTTATATTTCATCATGGATGAAGTTTCAAACATCATGAATTAATTGAATTTATACATTTATTTTTGGAATAAGTAAGAATTTAGGTTTTTTAAATTAGTTTCATGTAATTCATTTTGTTATCATGTTTCAATTGAATATACAATGTAGGTGCTCACATGAATTTAATTTCACAACCATGAAATACTTTATGATATTTTTGGGGATCAAGTTTATGTTTATTTCATGAAATTATTTATAATTTTCATTATTCTAATCATATAGAATAGTTACAAGGTTTACCATTTCTAGAAGGGCTTAATTTAAACATTAGACGATGTCTATGAGATTAAAGTAATATCTCACCAAAAAAGGATTTATGCACATTGGATAAAATATGCCAACCATTTGTTATGATATAGATAGCCAGAATGAACTATAAATCTATTAATGGATAAAATTATTTCATAACTCTTTAGGGATGAAAAATTCAAATTCATTTTATGAAATATAGGATGATGTTTAAATTGAATAATGAAAAAAGGGGAATTCTTCACTAAATCAAGTTAGTATATCTCTCATGAAAACACTTCATCTTTGGGGAAATGATATTGAAACCAAAAAATGATATCTTAGTACCTTTGATTTTGATGAATCAAATGATCCCTTATATCATCACATATTTCCATCTATGTGATTGTTATCTTTATTTTAACCATGTTATCTATCACTCTCCATAATAACTAGATTATTATACTTATATTCCATGTACATTGATTCACATTCCACATTTTTTATCCTATGTGGAAACCTAGTTATTAGTTACTCTCTCTTATAGGTAAATTTTAAAATTTCCCTTTTGAATGGATATTTTAGTATTAATTTTTACAACATGGGTTTCAATGAAAGGATCATTGAATAATTAATCCTTCGATAAGAAACCAATTTGTGATGTAAAATTCAATTTAAAAGTGATATAATGTAACACTTTTATATTTTGTGAATTTTTATTGAATTAATTTTATTTCTATTGATATTGAAAAATTGACACGGTACTGAATATTAATTTTTTTATAAATAAAAAACTACATTTTGATTGCATTATTCATAATATCAAGTCAAGATTGTGCCACAATAAACTCTTATACAATCGTGTGGTATACTCAATGTTACGCTTGGATTTTTGTTACACACAATCTAAATTTCCTCTGATAGCTTGCCTTACACGCAATACCGAGTATTACCAAACAATAAATTTTTATTAATACATTTTTCATTAATTTAATAATATATGTAATAGCAGTTAAATTATTGTTTTTTACTAGTATTAACTGAATTATGAAAATATATGGTTAATATTATGAATTCATTAGTTACCAATTAATTATAAATTAAAATATACACTAATTTAATGTAAATGAATTTTTTTTATGATTCCAAAGTAATTTTGTATTAATAAATTAAACAAATACAATTATTCAATGATATCAATGAAAGATATATGTTATATACTCAATCATATTTTTTTAATATTTATACAATAGATTTTTTAGGCACAAGATAACAACAAACACAATTTGATGCAAAAGAACCTGTATTTTTTAAAAGATAATTGTATCACATTTTGTTGGAGAATAGATTTAAAATAATATTTCTGATAATTTTATATTTAATATTTAAACAATATTGATTTTTATTAGGAATATAAAATTTTACTTTTGTATAAAATTTTCAATTCTTTTGATAAGTGTAACATTTTGATGATTTTTTATCAAAATAATTCAAAATGATAAATTATATTTTAGATCATTTTTAATTTATATGTTGATAGAATTTTTATCTGTTAATATAATTTTGGACATTGGAATCAATTTTACCTTGATTTTAGATATAACTTTTTTTCAATATTTTTCATGATTGAACATAAATAAGTTATTTTCTCACACATTCAATGAGTATAATTATAAATTAATTACCTAAAATACTGTATTTGAATTGTTAAAAATAGATTCAATATTTTCATTCATGGGATCCAAATTGTATAAATATGTTAAATTTATTTTCAAGAATTATGAATTGTAAAATTAGTAATTTTGTACTAATACCATAAAAGGTAAATCAGGCAACGAAGGCTAAAAAGTAATATTATTAAAAATAGAAAATTACACTAAAACATGACTTAATTTCATTGGACGAGAGGGTTTTAACCAAAATACTCATTAGTGAGAAATTTTAGACAATTTATGCCACTTTAAATGGAGTAAGACGTTTTATATATTTTATTTATATAATATTTAATGATATTACACTCATATTTTCAATAACTATATTATTTTCAATATTGAGTCATAATGAAGAAAAATCTTAATATAAATAGTAATATTAAATATAAAATGTTTTTATCATATAAATTTATATTTAATTATCAGGGAATATATATAACATTGAGGCATCTATAGTTATGATGCAATAATTGTTTAATTAATAAGAATACCCATCAATTTATATTTAAAATAATAATTTATATAAAATTGATATAATTAATATCATACAAGAATTTTATGGATTTTTTGACATGTTAAGGATGTGTCAATATATATTTATTGATGATATGAGTTTGTTATGATATTTTTAAAAAGTCAAATATTTATTGGATTCAAAATTGACAGTAAAGATATTTTTTGAAAGTAATATTTTATTAATTTGTATAAAAATCATAAAACTATAAAAATAGGATAAGGGATTTTATATGTTCCAAAATATAAAATTTTTACCATTTATGATTCATCATAAAATGTATATGTAAGAATTAAAATCTCAAAACATTTAGAACATTGATTGAATAATTAAAATTATAATTTGTTAACTAAGGGTTAAAAAATGATAATGTTTAAAATTACATCAAAACCTATTTAAAAATTATTGTTTGATGAGATTAATAAGTTATCACATATTATATTTCAGTAAATTTATTTTTTTTTTGTATATTTTAATTGAGATTTATTTTATTATAAATTATTCTTTTGAGAAATTCTGATATCACCCTCACCTCAATTTAAAAGGGTTCCTCCTCCCATAATTCTTTACACCACATTGAGCATGTTAACTCTACTGAAACCATCTCATTTACATTATAAAAATCCCTAGAAACATTATAGAGGTTATCGTCTTCCAAAATGTCCAACTCTAGAGTCCATTAGAGGATATCCAAAAGAGTTGTCCAGAGGAAGAGATAATCGCTATATCTGAACAATCTCTTTTTTCTATTCTTATATAGTTTCTCTCAGTCTATGATATATACCATACATTTATATATTCATAATAAAAAATATTATCAAATTTTATTATGATTGTTATCACACCATTATACATCCCCTTACCCATTAATAAAAAAATGAAATTATTACATGTGCGTAACTATGACTTAATGTCTTCACATAACAACACAATTCATTTTTCATCACTATATTTTGGGATTGATAATAATGATGGGTTCAATACTTAAGTATGATACATATTATATAATTATAATTCTGTAATGATAATATCATTTCATCATTTTTACCATCAATCTAATAGAATTGGAAAATTATAACTTCGCTCGTGCGTACATATGGCTTACCATCTCCACAAAGTGATGTGATTCGTTATTCACCTATATGTACCAATTATTGTTAAGAGAATGAATTTTATTAATAATTACATTATATATGACATAAAATTTAGTCTTGAATGATCATACACCTTATATGTTCCTTTATTTTTACCCAAAAATAAAATGAAATCATCATTCATGCATACGTATGACCTACCATTTCCATTAACAATGTATTTTATTAACTATATATTTATTTTATGAATCAATATGAATACATATATAATTAATATATATATATATATATTACATTAATACCATTATTATAGTCCTTTATATGATGAAATCATTATCTATATAAGAGGACCAAGGATAAAAAGTAAAAACATGATTGAAAACAAAGCAGATATTACCCGAATCTAAACTTTGATAAAGAATATTTAATAAATAGGTAGTATTAAGTCATAAATATATCATATGTGGAAGAAAATCACACACATATAGATATGAATATTATTCATTGATTTATGTATAATAAAATTATATTTATTATATATTAGGTTTCAATGTTTGTGAATTTAGTCAAGAATTATGTCTTGGAAATTTACCACACATTTTAAATATGTGAGGTAGATTCCATATTCACCACATGTTTATTTTATAGGGTTTACATATTCAACTTTGATATGTTATATCTAGAATATATTTTATTTCATGATATTATAGGTTTCAATTAATGAAATTCATTCATGGATCTCATGATTCATAAATTTAGTCAAGAGTAAGGGATTTATGTCTCACTTTTATTTCTATTGGACACATGCCTTAAACAGTACTTTATTTTTTGTAAAAGGAATATATAATGAACATGAATGTATTTTATGAGTCATAACTTGAATATTATTGTATTTTCAAATCCTGAAAATTATCATTATTTTATGGTGCATAAGATCCCACTAATTATAAAGAAAAGAGTATTTATTCAAATGTCCCATAAATATTTGTTATTGTTTCGATTTATGTCATTATTGGGGAGTATTTATCTTCTATGTCCATGTTTTATAAAAATATTTTCAAAAATATTTTCAATATTTTCCTATAGATTTTTTAAACCATTTTACCCATTTTACACCTTACAACATGGATTAATGGAATATTTTTATTATTTTCCAAACATGGTACATTGTCACCTATCTGAAAAATGATCAAAATAATTGATTTTTAACATAAAAATCATGAATATATTTTTACACATATGTGATTCCCTAATTATTTTAATATTCTATTATAATATTATATGTTTATTTTTGATTAAAATGTTTTCTTTTTAAAATAAAATTTCATTTTAATAAAATAAAACAATTTCAAAGATTAATAGAATCTTTATAAACAAGTTGTTTCCAAGTGACTTGTCAAATTTATTTTACATCAATGATAACATTATATACTTATGTTTTAAAGCAGATATGATCAAATTTTACTATTATTTTTTCTATGATTATTTTATGTTTCTTATGGAATGATATGAAAGAAACCCATTTCTTTTCTATTAGTTATTTAATGATGTTTATGAATCCCATTTCAATCCATGGGTTCTGAAATGATACATGATTTCTCTTCTTGTGGAACAAAAATGTGCGGTTTTTATTCTGTGATTAGTGGGACATATATCTCCTTCAATGACTTGGGTAATTATTTTTATGTCAAGGATTATACAGGGATGGAATGGGGAGTGAACTCATCTAGGAAGAGACAATGTCTACTAAGATGGTCTTAGGAGTGAACTTTGACGACTTAAATGGTAATGGGATTAAACCATGACTTTCATCATAATATGTGGAGTGAACCACTACTACTAATATATCCTTGATAGTGATACCTTGACTACTATGTAAAAAAATTTATATGTTTATGTGCCTTCCACATATTCCATCTCTAATTATTTTGTTATAATTTCATGGATTATATTCATTATTTCATTATGATTCATGTCTTATGAATGTTCAATAATTATTCCAAGATTCATTTTTATGTTCAATGATATGTAGGGTGTGATCATTTATTTTCATGACCAGGTTCACAAAACATTATTCTCAGAATTAGTTTTACATGTCTTAAATTTTTACCCTTACTGAGCACCTGATCTCACCCCTCATTACATTCCCCTTCCCAATGTTATGATGATATGGAATATATTAGATGTGTCTTATATGGGTGCTAGTCAAGTAGAACCTATTGGGAGATAATGTAGATCACATATATAAAATTGTTTCTTTTTTCATCTGTCAAATGAAAATATACTAATATTGAATTTGGTGGTTTTGTTATTTAATTTATTAAATGATCCGCAAAAATAATTTGCTTTCAAAAGATATAAAAACATGGGTTTTTACATGGTGAATTGTAATAAAATTATAAATCCTTATTCAAAATGATCACAAATAATATAAATAAATCTTAAGGATTATATTAATATTACATACCCCCAATGGATAATTTTTTCAATAATAAATTTATATTTTTGATTAATATAAATACCATATTAATTTAATTAAAAATATTTTGAGAGAAAATATAGTCATATTGAAAAGTATTTTTTAAATCTAAAAGTTAAAAAAAAATTGACAAAAATTTCAATGAAAATATGCTTTGAAGAATACAATTTATGTTTTTAATCATATAGTGGTACTGAATATTGTTAATTATATACATGTTGAGTTTGTTAAAACATATATTTATTTCTCATTTTTGGTAAAAGGAAACTGAACCTTGTTTAAGAAATAATGTATAGATTCCTTTAAAAAAAATTAAAAAATTTAACAAGTGTACAAATTTAAATAATAAATAATTTTTAAAAAAGGATAATAATATTATTGAAAATATTTTTAGAAAACATGGGTTTTAAATAATTACAATTTCTGATATATGAAAGTAATAAAGTTTTGTTTTATCAAAAAAACATTTATTTATCATTTTAAGTAATAAATAAAGAAAAATGGTTCTATTACATGAAAAAAATCATGAATATACAAATGAGATTTAAATATATTGATTTTAATATATAAATATCACAAAATTATACCATGGTATGATTTATAAAAAAAAATCATGAATAATTATGATATTTTTAATTAAATTTGTAACACATTTATAATATATGAATCATAAGCCCCATAAAATAAACCAAATTGAATAAAACTTTAAATAACCTGAATATAAATTAATTAATTATATAAAATATGAAAATAATATTATATCACTAGAAAAAAGAAATAAGTTGTGAATATAGTGTATTTTTTATGGAAGTAAAAGTGAGTTGAGAAGCCCTTAACTTGAGTGTGTCTCATCACATGGGTTCTTTGCCTTTCAAAAAATTTACTGATGTAAATTATTTTTTTAATTAATGATCATTTTAAATTTTATTATATATATTTTTAAAAAATTACCATGTTATATATGATTAAAAAATCATTTAATTTTATGTTGGATGTTTTGGATGATATTTGGAAAATGTGTTCATAATGAGATTGTTAGGTCGATTGTAGTCAATGTGGTAATTATTTAAAAAACTATAGAATAATAATCAGGAAATAATTATCACATTTACTCAACAATTATAATTTTAAACAAAATCATTAATTGTATTTCTGAAAAATGATTAATGTTAATGTCTTGAACACGGGAGGACATATATACATCTAAGAAACATCTGCATTTTTGGATGATCACTATGCAAAAAAGTTTGGTAATTATTTTTATTTACATAATAACTATTATATAATAAATACAATATTTTTTTCATTAAATTTTATTATATATAATATATGTGGTGTGATGATGAATAGTGAGTCACATCGCTTCGTAAAGGCAGTGGTCCACACATACACAAACGATATTATTATCATTTTGTGGGTGAAAAATTAAGTAAAAAATTGATATATTTTATTATCATAATTATAAACTGATCATTAATATAATAATTATTTAATTTATATCATATATAATATGTATATTAACATTATCCTTATCACTTTATAAACAAAGCACTAAGTAAAGTCAAATCACATCGATTCAGGAGGCAGTGGTCTTCTATACACACGAGCAACATTTGCATATCCCCTGTAGAATGAAAAATAAATAGGTATATAGGATATAACTGTAATACCCCAGGTAAATAAAGAATATGAAATCTTTATATTTATCCATATTTGTGAATAAAATATTAATATTACTTTAAAGGGGATGCTATGCTTGATGGCGTACCCAATGCGCAACAACGAGTTTCTTGAGAATCTTACGTAGCACTCTAATAATAAAATAATATTATTTTAAATAGTAGTTAACGCCTAGCCGTTGTAATGGCGAGAATGAACAGAACTAACTACAAAATTATTATATATGTTTTTCAAATATTTTTACTATTTACAATAAATGTTAGAGGATTAAAAATGCGAATGAATCCAATTTTAAGTGTAGACATTCTAATATTCATTAAAAGGTAGAATAATCGCCTTTTGAAGGAGAACCTCTTTTAAATCCACTTTTTGATAATTTTATGTGTTATATTTGACAAAATAAAATTCTTATTTAGAATTGGGACATCAAAATTTTCTTTTTGTAAATATTTTGTATCTTTCCGATAAAGTTCATTTTTTAATGAATAGTGAAAAATGTTGTATTTTAATTCAAAACCTCTTTTTAATATAATTTATTTATATTATTAGATTATCTTTTGAATTGTTTTTAAAGTAAAATTAGAATATATTTTTACCATTTAATCCAATATTGGTCGTTTGAATTAATTTCACTTTGAAATTGGACTTAATATAGTGTCAATCTTTTGATACTTATTGTTTCATAAAAACACGCTATTTGCTCTAACAGTGGAAATTAGTTATTAAATTAATTATTCCAACTTATATGTTTTGAATTTTTTAAAATAGACATCATTTTTGAATTCGGAATATCAAATATAGCTTAGGGAGACGTTTTTGTTTTTTTCTGGAAAACATTAATTTTTGATGAATAGTGAAACCACTAAGTGGTACTTAAGAAACAGATTTTTCATTTAAATGAACTTTTTCCACCTCTGGGTTTTGAATTTCAAAAATCCAAAATACATGGTTGTCATTAAGAAGTAAAATTTGGTTCAACGGGATTAAAATAATTTTTTGTTGAATAGTAACTTTTATGTTTTTAATCGCGATTAGAGGTAATTAGTGTAGTTTAAGGTAAAAATAATGTTTTAATAATATGAGATGAGCTTGACACATGTCATAAACTAATTGGATATGTAATGGACGACCAATAGAATCCATTGGTCAACTTGGGGACCCCATGGAGCCACTTTGGTTAGGAAATGACATAAATAACGTTTTATTTAATGTTAAAGTAAAAATGACACAAACATGAAATGTTTTACTAAAACATTTTTTACATGGGGATATAAAAGTCATATTTTTTACTATAAATATTCATTAGAAACCTAAATGGATTTCCTACATCATGATATTTTTTATATAATTTTTAGACATTAAAAATATTAAATTAATTATGACATCATGATGATGCAGCGATTACCTCATTAATAAAGGATTTAAATAAAATGAAAATATAATGTAACATATATGAACTATACATGTCCAAAACCTATTTTATGGGTACATTTTGAACCCTTATCAACTTATCCTTGAATTATATCAATGTGGGACCTTTTAAATCTGAAACTCAGTTTAAAATAAAGGAACATTTCTTTACTTTCCAAGGGTGCCCCTCCTCTCCTCTTATAAAAGGCCCCAACCTCTACCTCCTTACCCACACTTCCAAAGACTTTGGATTGGCCAAACCCTGAAAATTTTGTATATCCACATCCCTATATAACTCCTTGAAGCCTCACATTGGGCAGAAGTCTTCCCAAGGAAGCCTTTGAGGTCAAACCAAAGGGAGTTACCCGATTTTAAGGTAATGTCTTCACTTGAGTCCTTTTGTTTTATTTTGCTTTTCAAACCCCCTAAACTCTTTTTATTAATTTCTTTTGTATCTACTATAGTATATTCCATATACTAGGATGTTTTCATAAGAAGGATTCGAGCTACACTTACACAAACCTTTGTCTAATGGTTAAAGAACATACTGTTTCTGTGGTTGGCGATTTTCTGCCTCACGAAATGATGATTGTTCAATATTATTTTAACACCTTTAAAGGTGGCCATTATGATGTCACTATATTTTATATATGATATATATGGTATTTATGTTTACTATATGCTTCTGTATTTTATATTTAAAACATACCTTTATTCTTTTCATGTTGTGTAAATGCGATAATTTCATATGATGAAGTGTGGACTACCGCCCCCTCAAGTGATGTGACTCGTACATGCAATACATGGAATGTATAAAGAATGAAATTAATGAAAATATGTGACCTATATAACATATATATTATACTGTAATTATTATATATATATATATCATTTATTTTTAATTCCATTAATATGACAATAAAAATGAATGTAGCGTTCATGCGTACGTATGGCCTACTGTCTCCATGAACGGTGCTTTTCGTTTTTTATCTCAAAATGATATGGAATAGTATAAAATGAATATGTACTGGATATATATGATATTTTAATCATTAATACTATTCTAGAAATTATTTACTTATAACTACATGGGCAATCATTTTTCAAACAAGTTCATTTTTGACTCATGTACCAAACATCGGCAAAAACGTATGATATGAACTAACATTATAAAACAATTATAATAACATTATAATATGTGATATGAACAGAATAATAATATTTAAAGGAGGTCCTTAGGCAATTATAAATTGACCAAAGTTTATTATTTAGGAATATAAAGAAACGAACAAGACAAGTCAGACATGAGGTAAGGGAATCCTACCTCTCTCTTTTTTTTTAAGTACACTATTTTATGTCATTCCTTTTAAGCTCATATTTCTTATGATTGGGATGTTCTTTTATATTACTCCTAATGTAATTTTTATTTTCATATGATGAGAGACCCTATTCTCTCTCATCAATCCATTTTTTAAGTTTTAAGTGGCGTCGTTAGGCTGCCGAGTTTTCGTGAGGGATTTTTCATCTCACTTTTATTCTCATGATATTTATGCTACATTTGCCACAATTTACTTTGAGTGGTGTATGTACTAGAAATTATATTACTCATTGTGTAATATAATTTCATTTATGATTATTTACATCAATGTTGTATTGTCCTCCTTTCACGGGGTGTATGTTTCGAAAGATACCCATGTCGATAAGGGTACCTTTCACCCTCCTCTTTTTAAAAGACTTCTTTTGTTATGTCTTTTAGTTCACATACTATTATGTTGGGATATGTTCTTATATATACTTATTGGTTTAAAATTTATGACCAAGTGATGAGATACCCTTTTTATCTCTCATCCAATCTTTTTCTGAATTTTGAAGTGACGCCGTTAGGCTGTCGAATTTTTGCAAGGGAACTTCTTAAACCAATTTTGATTTTTTGGGATAAACTTGTACACCTTGAATATGTAGTTCTATGATTATGTGTGAATGTCCTCTGATTGTTTTACACTTAATACCCACTTATATTTCGTGTATTCGTTTGTCACACATAATTATGTAACTGATTTATCATTAATCCAAGGATACAGTCTTTGTATGGGACTTCATCTCAATCTCCTTTCATTGAGGAATATTTTATTTTATACACAACCTTCTTTTATACGGTGTATAAACCCCTTGGACTTTTACGTTTATCCAAAAGGAATCTCTTTTATACGAAGCGTTTTACAAAACGAAAAAAGGGAATGTTTTTGTCCTACGTATGCGGCGCCAACGCCATCTCCGCCGCCATGACCATTATTTGAGTTTAGGCTTCCTCTACAAGCCATACCTCCTTTTTAAAAGAAAAATAAATACCATGTTTTACTTTTCTTTTATTTTGGAATTGAAAATGGTTTTCGTAATGTTTTTTATATCAATGTGTTTTATTGATATCTTGTGATTGGAATGTGGAAATGTTATGTTTCCTTTATGCATGTCTTATGTGATATGATTATGTTATGGTTCTTGGGCATTATTGGGAAGATGGGTGGTTCCGTGATAAACTAAGGGCAGGTGAGCTCGATATATCTCTCTAATGCATTGGGTAACGCGGAGGAGTGAAACATTAAGGTTTCTCCGAAGAGATTTAGGGAATATATTGTGGTGGTTATTCCAAATGTAACCAAGAGGGTTACTCCCTATGTAAGAATGTTATGAATGCCTCAAGTTACCATTTATGTCTTATGATTTATATGATTTATTCATGATTTGATGAGGTATGTTAAAGTGCCTATGTTTTATGGGTAAAGTATGATTTCATTGGTATGTATATATGAACTCATGTTTCCATTCTATATTTTTTATAACCCTTACTGAGATTTTTATTCTCATCCCATGTTTTTTAAATGTTTTTTCATAGGTCAAGGGAAAGGTACATGATATGATTATAGTGTCAAGGAAGTTTCAAGAAAGAATCCATGTTTTATTTTAAATATGTTTCCATTGATGGGAAAAAATGAGTACTATCTTTATGTAACCACTTTGTTTAAATGTGGAATGTAATGCCAGTTTTATGATCTAATTCTCTAAAACTCTAAACCTGAAAAGATCCTAAATGTGTAATCTTGTATTAACTCAAGATTAAGTAAGGTTTAAGGGTGGGGCCTTATAGTTGGTATCAGAGGTTGGTTTAAACACCTTTAGGGATTATGTGTTTTTGTTAGACACATGATTAGTCCCTATATCTATTATTTCAGTTAAATCATTGTTTTATAACTTTTTTCTGGTCAAGTAAAGTCGGTTACGAATGGAAGGAGAAGGATCTCAAACAACATTCCTATCTCTTCCTAATGGCATTCTTGCAATAATTATTTCAATGTCATGTTCGGATGATTGTCAATCTTTTTCTAGCATACAAATCACTTGCAAGCAGCTGTTTAAGATATCAAACACCACCACTATACCTCGTTATCATCGTGGATCATGGGTTGTTTTTAGACAAATACTATTTTCACAATATTCTCATATTTTCACGAAAGGTAAATATTATCATGGTATTTTCAAATATTTTACCTTATCACAAGGATTTGAAGCATATTATGATTTTAAAAATGGTTCTGAGGAAGGAGACCCTAAAATATAGTATCTTAGCACATACTTATTGTATTATAAAAGGACCATTAATAGAAAGTTTCAACTCAAATTTTGTCTAACTATTTTATAGAAATCATGTTTTATAAGATGTTTTGGAATTATATGTCATACATGATTATTTTCCAAAACTGTTTTTCTGTGAACACCCATATGACCCATGTTGTACAAGGTGTATTTGGAAGGAGGAAGAAATTGCTTTTGAAAGATATCTAAATCATTGTTGTAATGCATGGGACTTCTACCTATGTGAGCAAGATGACGATGAAACTGAGTGGACGCCATGATCAAGGTATGATGTTATTCATTTTGGGAATTGTTTTATTTTATCTTATAGTGGTGAAATAAGACTTCAATAATTAAGATGTTGAGATCGTAAAGAATTTGGCTGAAAATGAGAGGTATAAATAAACTATTGAGGTTAAAACATGTTATGGTTATTTTTGGAGTTTTATAAAAAGGACAACACGCAGACTGTGTGACAACCTGTCACATTGGACAAAGCTGCGGGAATCAAACCGACAACCAAAATGCGACTGGTATTTACCACCTACCACTGGACTACGTGAAGTCCCTGGTTAGTTTGACTGATTAATTTTAGTTAGATGATTTTATTAATTAAGAGAAAGTTGATTTTGGTTATCTATGGAAATTTATTAACCTATCATGGAGGATATGTGATTAGGTTAATTACTTTTCAATACGAGACATTAATAGCAACTGATGTTGTTTGGAGATAAATGTTACGATTTAACTTATAATACTATGTGAGTAAATCCTTCAAATATTTGGGTTTCAATCTTAGTTTGGTTTACATTGAATAATTTTAGGGAAAAATTGTTTATCGAATGGTTCTCGTTGAACTTTGGGTTTTGTTGGACCAATTTTGGAGATTCAGAATATATTTTCTTTTTATAAAGGGTTATCCTTTTCTGGATTATCTAATCTTGTACTATCCTTTTTGGTTTTGGTTTTGGTTAAAGTCTAAAGACATTGGAAGTATATAGTTTTCTTTTGTGGATTAGGTGATTCTCTAGAAGTTGATTATAGTACTCTTAATGTGAACAAGTCTTCCTAAATACTCATCTTTTGTAGAAAATATGAGTTTGGGTAAGGAATCTAATAAAAGTTGAAAGTCAACAAGATAAGTGATTATGTTTCCTTATGAAAAAATTCCTCAATAAAAAGTAACTTAAAACAAAAATGTTGTCTATTAACTTTTCCTAATGGGGAATCAAATACTGTTTAACCCATCACAAGTTTGTGATTTTCTTGTGGTTAACTTTCTCCTAAACATGTTTTCTATCACTCTCCATTAGAACATGACCCAATGTTTTTTCCGCCATGTCCATGTTTTCCTACATGGAATAATAGTATGGGTTAACTCGGGTGACCTCTGTACTTATCTTTCTTTATTTTAAAGTGATTGTTTTACCGACTCTTGTTCTGATGTGGGACTTTCAAGGATGTTTCCAGGCTTAATTTTAAAATTGCGAGAACACAATTACCAAAAGGGGGGAAGGATGTAACACCTCAGGTAAACAAAGAATATGACATCTTTATATTAATCCATATTTGTGAATAAAATATTAATATTACTTTAAAAGGGATGCTATGCTCGATGGCGTACCCAATGCGCAACAACGAGTTTCTTGGGAATCTTACGTAGCACTCTAATAATAAAATAATATTATTTTAAATAGTAGTTAATGCCTAGCCGTTGTAATGGTGGGAATGAACATAACTAACTACAAAATGATAATATATTTTTGTCAAATATTTTTACTCTTTACAATAAATGTTAGAGGATTTAAAATGCGAATGAATCCAATTTTAAGCGTAGACATTCTAATATTGTTTAAAAGGTCGATTAACCGCCTTTTGAAGGAGAACCTCTTTTAAATCCACTTTTTGACAATTTTATGTGTTATATTTGAAAAAATAAAATTCTTATTTAGAATAAGGACATCAAAATTTACTTTGTGTAAATTTTTGGTATCTTTTCGATAAAGTTTATTTTTTAATGAATAGTGAAAAATGTTGTATTTAAATTCAAAACGTCTTTTTAATCTAATTTATTTATAGGATTAGATTATATTTTGAATTATTTTTAAAGTAAAATTATAATATATTTTTACCATTTAATCCAATAGTGTTCGTTGAAATTAATTTCACTTTGGAATTGAACTTAAACTAGTGTCAATCTTTTGATTCTTATTGTTTCATAAAAACACGCTATTTGCTCTCACAGTGGGAATTAATTATTTAATTAATTATTGAAACTTATATGTTTTGAATTTTTTAAAATATACATCATTTTTTAATTCGGAATATCAAATATATCTTAGGGTGAAGTTTTGGTTTTTTTCTGGAAAACTTCAATTTTTGATGAATAGTGAAACCACTAAATGGTACTTAAGAAACTGATTTTTCATTTAAATGAAAATTTACCACCTCTGTGTTTTGAATTTAAAAAATCTGACATACATGGTTTTCATTAAGAATTAAAATGAGGTTCAATGGGATTAAAATAATTTTTTGGTGAATAGTAACATTTATGTTTTTAATCGCGATTAGAGGTAATTAGTGTAGTTTAAGGTAAAAATAATGTTTTAATAATATGATATGAGCTTGACACATGTACTAACCTCATTGGATGTGTCATAGCAGACCAAGAAAATCCATGGGTCAACTTGGGGACCCCATGGAGCCACTTTGGTTGGGAAATGACATAAATAACTTTTTATTTAATGTTAAAGTAAAAATTACAGAAACATGAGACGTTTTACAAAAAAAAATTTTAAATTGGATTATACAAGTCATATTTTGGACTATAAATGTTCATTAGAAATCTAAAAATATTTACTACATAATGATATTTTTTTTATAATTTTTAGACATTAAATATATTAAATTATTTAGGACATCATGATGATGCAGCGATTACCTCATTAATAAAGGAATTAAATAAAATGAAAAGATAATGTACAATCTATGACCTAAACATGTACAAAAACTATTGGATGGGTATATTTAGAAACCTTATCACCTTATACTATAATTATATCAATGTGGGACCTTTTAAATACAAAACACATTATAAAATAAAGGAACATTTCTTTACTTTCCAAGGGTGCCCCTCCTCTCCTCTTATAAAAGGTCCCTACCTCTACCTCCTTACCCATACTTCCAAAGCCTTTGGTTCATCCAAACCCTGCACATTTTGTATCTACACTTCCCTCTATAACTCCTTGAAGCCTCATTTTGGGCAGAAGTGTTCCCATGGAAGCCTTTGAGCTCAAACAAAAGGGAGTTACCTAATTTTAAGGTAATGTCTTCACTTGAGTCCTTTTGTTTTATTTTTCTTCTCCAACCCCCTAAAAGCTTTTTATTAATTTCTTTTGTAGAAACTACAGTATCTCAAATATACTTGGATGTTTTTATAACAAGGATTCTAGGTACACTTACACAAACCATCGTTTAATGGTTAAAGAACATACTATTTCTGTGGTTGGCGATTTTCTGCCTCACGAAACGATGATTGTTCAATATTCTTTTAACACCTTTAAAGGTGGCCATTATGATGTCACTGTATTTTATATATGATATATGTGGTATTTATGTTTAATATATGCTTTTGTATTTTATATTTAAAACATACCTTTATTCTTTTCATGTTGTGTAAATGCCATAATTTCATATGAGGAAGTGTGGACTACCGCCCCCTCAAGTGATGTGACTCGTACATGCAATACATGGAATGTATAAAGAATGAAATTAATGAAAATATGTGACCTATATAACATATATATTATACTTTAATTATAATATATATATATATCATCTATTTTTAATTCCATTAATATGAAAAAAATGAAAGTAGCGTTCTTGCGTACGTATGGCCTACCGTCTCCATGAACGGTGCTTTTCGTTTTTATCTCCAAATGATATGAAATAGTATAAAATGAATATGTACTGGATATATATGATATTTTAATCATTAATACTATTCTATAAATTATTTACTTATAACTACATGGGCAATCATTTTTCAAACAAGTTCATTTTTGACTCATGTACCAAACATCGGCAAAAACGTTTGATATGAACTAACATTATTAAACAATTATTATAACATTATAATATGTGACATGAACTGAATAATAATCTTTAAATGAGTTCCTTAGGAAATTATAAATTGACCAAAGTTTATTATTCAAGAATATAAAGAAACGAACAAGACAAGTCGGACTTGAGGTAAGGGAATCCTACCTCTGTCTTTCTTTTTTAAGTACACTCTTTTATGTCATTCCTTTTTAAGATCATCTTTCTTATTATTGGGATGTTCTTTTATATTACTACTACATTGATTTTTATGTTCATATGATGAGAGAACCTATTCTCTCTCATCAATCCATTTTGTAAGTTTTAAGTGGTGTCGTTAGGCTGCTGAGTTTTCGTAAGGGATTTTTCATCTCACTTTTATTCCCGTGAGATTTATGCTACATTTGCCACAATTTCCTTTGAGTGGTGTATGTACTGGCCATTATTTTACTCATTGTGTAATATAATATCATTTATGAGTATTTACATCAATTTTTTATTGTCCTCCTTTCACGGGGTGTATGTTTCCAAAGATACCCATGTTGGTAAGGGAACCTTTCACCCTCCTCTTTTTAAAAGACTTATTTTTGTTATGTCTTTTAGTTCACATACTATTATGTTGGGATATGTTATTATATATTGTTATTGGTTTAAAATTTATGACCAAGTGATGAGATACCCTTTTTATCTCTCATCAACTCTTTTTCTGAATTTTTCAATGATGCCATTAGGCTGTCGAATTTTTGCAAGGGAACTTATTAACCCAATTTTGATTCTTTGGGATAAACTTGTACACCTTGAATATTTCGTTCTATGATTATGTGGGAATGTCCTCTTATTTTGTTACACTTAATACCCACTTATATTTCGTGTATTCGTTTTTCAAACATAATTATGTAACTGATTTATCCTTAATCCAAGGATACAGTCTTTGTATAGGACTTCGTCTCAATCTCCTTTCATTGAGGCATATTTTATTTTATACACAACCTTCTTTTATACGGTGTATAAACCCCTTTGAATTTTATGTTTATCCAAAAGGAATATATTTTAGACAAAGCATTTTACAATATGTAAAAAGGGAATGTTTATGTCATACGTATGCGGTGACAACGACTTCTCCGCCGTCATGACCATTATTTGAGTTTCAGCTTCCTCTACTAGCCATACCTTCTTTTTAAAAGAAAAATAAAAACCACGTTTTACTTTTCATTTATTTTGGTATTGAAAATGGTTTTCATAATGTTTTTCATATCAATGTGTTTTATTGATATCTTTTCATTGAAATGTGGAAATGTTATGTTTCCTTTATGCATGTTTTATGTGATATGATTATGTTATGGTTCTTGGGAATTATTATGAAGAAGGGTGGTTCTGTGATAAAATAAGGGCGGGTGAGCCCGATATTGCTATCTAAAGAATTGAGTAATGTGAAGGAGTGAAATGTTAAGGTTTCTCCGAAGAGAGTTAAGGAATATACTGTGGTGGGTATTCCAAACATAACCAAGAGGGTTACTCCCTACGTAAGAATGTTATGAATGCCTCAAGTTACCTTTTATGTCTTATGATTTCTATGATTTATTCATGATTTGATGAGGTATGTTAAAGTGCCTATGTTTTATGGGAAAAGTATGATTTAATTCTTATGTATATATGAACTCATGTTTCCTTTCCATATTTTTTATAACCCTTACTGAGATTTTTATGCTCATCCCAAGTTTTTTGAAATGTTTTTCACAGGTCAAGGGAAAGGTACATGATATGATGATAGTGTCAAGGAAGTGTCAAGAAATAATCCATGTTTTATTTTAAATATGTTTCTGTTGATGGGAAAAACTGAATACTATCTTTATGTAACCACTTTTTTTAAATGTGGAATGTAATGCAAGTTTTATGATCTAATTCTCTAAAAATCTAAACCTGAAAAGATCCTCAATGTGTAATCTTGTATTAAATCAAGATTAAGTAAGGTTTAAGGCTGGGGCCTTATAATAACGACTCAATAATTATTTTTATGCAACAAATATCATGTGTATACTTTTTTTTACATCATGATTACTAATCGTGATAGGTTGTAATAGAAAAATGAAAGACGTCGTTTTGCGAGGTGGTAGTCTGCCATACAAGTGAATAAATATTTGATAACCAATTTGATGTATATGGGGATGGTTATAGGTAATGAAAAAACCCAAAAAACATTTAAAAATATTTATTAAACATTGGTTATTATGAAATCATGTTGAAATTAATATTTATGGAGGTGGATAGAGAAATAGTATAAAAATGATCATTGAATAGTGTTACATCTTGTATCAGGTGTCCTCCTTATGATTACACCAAAAATTTTCCTAGTTTTTATATATATAAAAACAGGACTATAGGATGATGGTATTGAATATGGAAAGTAATTTAGGTTTGTAATGGATGAACCAAAAGCGATTGAAGGTGTGAATAGTGGGGAGAGGGGGTGGTGTTTTATAATTGATGTGAGAGACACACTTCTAATTTTAGAAAAGAAAAAAGAGTGCCCAAATTTTTCTTAATAAAAAAGGGAAAATATTTATTATTCATGAACATTATATAATATAGGGTCTAAATATTTTCCAAATCTAGTTTTTATAGTAGATTTTGTGGATATTTAACGTAATATTCTTAGTATAATCCCTGAATAAATCAGTTTTCAACTTAACCATAGTAAATAATTTAAAATATTTTAAATATTTATTATTGTAAAAAATTTATAAAACATTACTAGATAGTATAAATAATTATTATTCCAAATACGAGATCCATTTTTAGAAGTTAAATTCATTAAATTTAACGATTTTAATTTAAAAATTAATTTTACAGATGGGATGAGAAATCAGTGTTTTCAAATAGAAAATGGTCAAAAGTTTAATAACTGTTTATCTAAAAATTTAATAAAAAAATGTCTGAAAAGAACTAAATTTTATTAATAAATTTATAAATTATCAAAAATTACATTGAAACATATTTAAAATTTAATTTCAATTTTAAAATAAATTTAAAAGGGTATTTTTCTATTATATTTCATTATTATTCACTATTCATTTAGAAAATAAATTTTTTCAGAAAATATAAATTATTAACCTTATGATAATATTAAAAATTATATTGGAAAAAAATTTTATTTTTGAAAATAAATTTTAAAAACATTGAAAAAATTAATTATAAGTTTTATTTTTTAATTCGTCACTAAACCATTTTTAAGGAAAATAACTTTTCAATCTAAATAGGTTTTTTTTTCTTTTGAATAGTTATAATTTTTTTTCTAATAATTTTATATCATTATTATTTAATTGAATAAAATTTAAACCATATAATTTCACATATTTATTTCTTCTATTCATAAACATAGATTTAAAATATATTTTATAATGGATATGTTTAAATAATTAAGAACTATGTTTTGTTCAAACCCAGTGTAGTGTGTATTTAGAGCCATAAAAATGATTGGATTTATATAATAAAAAATATTTTGTAAAGTCTTTTGTTATTATATTGTAAAATAATATTTGTGTTTTGTGTCACATAATATATCAAAGATGATTTCTATATTTTAAAATATCATGGTGTTACATAATTATTTTTTGATAATTTTTTAATTAGGACCATTTTATATTTAGAAATTAAATGTAAATTACATATGTAAAAATTAGTTTCCACATTAATACAAAAAAGTGGTAAAAGTGAATGATCATATATTAAATGATTTATGAAAATGATTATTAAATGTGTGGAAATAAATTTCTTATGGATGATCAACCAATATCACCCCTACTTATATATTTTCCACTTATTGGATAAAAATCACTGGCCAAACTTGTTATCTCATTACATTAAGATGAAATATTTTCCACCATTTCATTCTCACCACATATAAAATGATCCTATATCAAATCCTTTAATACCTCTAGAAAATTTGGTTTTATATTCAATCTATTCCCTTATTTTTCAATATATAATTCCCTTTTACCATATTAGAATTATGTTCACTGGACATTAGCTATATCCATCAATTTCTATGGAGTCCTCTGAGAGAAATCCCATGACCTCAATTTGCATAGAAATTTACAAAAATTTCTATTCAGTTCTATGTTACTATTAAAAATATATTTGTGTAATTATTATATAATAATGTAATTATTTTTTAACTAAATTTAATTATGCTACTGGTAAAATAAATAAATACATTTCTTAGTTTTTCTTTATAGAAAACATAGTCGACATTCGTGCATGGGTATAAACTATCAGCTCGACAAGCATCATGTATCCTTTCCCATAACCAAGATTTATGGATGATAATAATGATGAAATGAATAAATTATTATGATATTTATTAAATATATTAGATTCTTAATGGATTAATAAAAATATACATTTAACTAGTTCTATATAAAACAAATGCATAAATCATGAATATGTGAAAACAACCACCTCTATGGAACGATTGATTTCTATATTTTTCATCACCCCATTTAATGGCGGGTCATGGTCATGAGAATGATGTTAATATATAAAAATTATTTTTATTAAACTATTAATGTTCTGTTAGTTCACATTGGTCTGCCTATTATCATTATGGGTAATAAACAACAACAATAAATTCAACTTCACAATTCAACTTCGTAAAAGAGTGTTCGAAGAGAAATAGAATATTTTCTAATACTATGTAATGAAACTATATGGGTTATTTAAAACTATTAGTTTTTCAAAATTATGATTTATCACACTTATAAACACCATATATGTCCATTATACCTATGTTATAATTATATTATAATTAAATAACTTCATAATCATCCATTAATTATGGTATGTTCTTCTTCGGGTTGGTTTAACCACCATTATGAACAGTGATGCACATTTTTATCTTAGATATAAAGAGGAATTAAATATCTAGTGAAATTATATATTAATAATTGATGATTTATTTGAAATTAGTTTATAAATACTAACATTAATATTAAACTACTTTGTTAAGATAACAATTACTCCTTGTGAAAAAGCACTAGAACATACTCGTATTTCATTAAATTTTTAATGATAAATACCAAAATTAAAATGGAATAAAAATATATAAAAATATATAATTATTTAAAAATAAATTTAACTATCTTTAATACTATAATTGTGATAAAATTTTGATTAATAATTAAAAAAACACAGCAATTACAAATGTAGTATAAAATTATCGATATTACTATCACCCAATATTGAAAACTGAAAAAAACTAATATATATGTAGGAAATAATTATAATTGATGTCTCTAAAGTTTATAGTTACAAGTTATATTCCAAAATGGGTATCTATGATTGTAATTTTTGTTATATAGAATTTAAGAGCACTAGCCGACGAAGCATGAATTAAGGTAAGGGTTCACGCATACACAATTTTTATTCATTATGTTACAAACATTCTTATTGACATATATTTTTCAATGTTCGAATAATTTTACCAATTAATTTTTTTTCCGTTTCCTCCACCTTTTATAGGTATCCATCATTCTTCAATACAACATCATTATCAAATGATTCTTACCTAAAAAAATATGTTACCAATAAGGGTTTATTGTTCTACATTTCATTTTTTAGATACATTTATTATTATAAATAATTTTCATTATATTTTATGTTTTTTATTATAATAAATGTTTTTTAACAATTTCAGATAATTCATTATGATATTAGATGTTATAATTTAAATTTTATCCATTTAGGAGATTTGGAAAAAAATATCTAGTATTATAAGTGTTTCTCTATCTCATTATCAATTATAGAAGACATGAATGATATTGAACATCCTTTTTTTATTTATATGGTTTACTAACTCCCTTATTTCATTCTAGTATATAATATATCTATCATCTATTTTTTAAAATTCCATGGTATCATCCTCATGTTTTTATTTTTATATTTACATAACTATAATTATATTTTTATCTCAAATTTGTTTCATTGAGATATGATTAGTATTATCCACTTGATTCTATTTTGTTGAGTTTATAATAGTCATGTACTACCATTACAATGATCCCATTCTATTTTAATTTGGAGGATTATACTTTTTAAAATAAATCACTACATTTTTCATTCAACATCATCCAATGATACTTGAATACATTTTCTTCCAATTCCCTTCCACTATGAACATTATAAATTTCCATCATTTGTTAGATGGTTATTATCCTAAACTCCACAAATCAATCTAAATAGTAAATGATTATATTAACTATATACCGATATTATATATGGTTATATGTTCACGATACTATAATAATTGATCAAAAAAATAGGACTACTTCATTTTATTTCAAATAATTTACATAAATAAGGTTCTTGAATCTGGAATGTGAAAAAAATTACACTATATATGTCATTACATAACCATAAATCCCTAGAATGATATTTCCTTGAAGATATACTACTTGGCCTCTAAATGAACTATAGGTTATCAAATAATGGTGTGGGCCTATGGGGTTATCATGAAGAGAATATGCCCTAATTACCAGAGTTCCCATCATAAATACAATCAATAAAATATATAAAAAATTTCATATAAACAAATAAACTATTGGTACCAAGTAATAACTCACTTTAAATTTAATATTATAATGATCTTACATACATAGAACAAGGGATTACTTAATATGGAAAGGAAAAAATATTAATTAAAATTGTAAAAGTCATTACAAAAAAAATAATCCACTACCCATGGAAGTCATCTTCAATAACATAGCTCCCATATCATAAGGTCCACACATGTCATAAAATCAACAATCATCAATCTCATGTCACACCCAATGAAAATAAACTATGACCATGTAAAATATTATTAGGTATACAAGTGTCATGGTGGCTTCATCCGGGAGTGAGATCAATTTAGTTGGCCACCACCAATGATGTCTAATGAAAACATATTATATGAGATTAATGAAATATGGAACTCCATAACTAAATAATTATTCACGAAATAATACTAATCTAGGAATTCACATATACCCCACTTTAGCCTTGGGTCTCAAGGGGATGTCACAAACAGACTTTACATACCTCGTGTGTCACTAGTATCAGTGAACAAGGTGTTTGTATAATGTCTCAACTTTATTACGATTCACATCAATGTGAATACCATTATCAAGTTGTTGAAGAATATTTTGCATCCCTGAAATGGGATTCCCACGTTATGAGACCCATGAGTAATCATCATCATATTCTAAACATTAGAGACATACCATGATATTTAGAAGCATAAATTGATTAGAATCCATGACTCACAGCCATGGAAGTATACTATAGTAATAATAAAGTAAAATATGATGAATTTATCCCATGAATTTATAAAAAGATACAACCATATGAGTCTATGACATTAATCCATGGATTTTGGAAAAAATATAAATTACTTGAATCCAAGGCAGTGAAACACTATAAAATTCACAACAATGTATATATATTGAATCTATTGGACTTAAAAAAAATTACATATCATTCCACCCCATTGAATTCAAAAAATTTAATCTTATTTCATTCACATGTGTCTCTTAGTGTAATCAGTGGATCAACCATGGAATTACACATCAATACTTTTCAAGGGAAATCTAAGGATAATTAAAAGGAATTACAATTCCAATATAAAAAAATAATTATATTAACCAATACACTACATCCAATTTTTGAATAATTCAATTATATAGTTAAATATAAGATTCTATATTTATTTCCATGACATATATATTTTTATAAAACAATATATGATGAAATACATATAATCAAAATCAAAATGCTAATTTCTCATTCAAACATCCAATAATTAAATTTTATTTATTTCACAAATTCATTTTATGAGTCATAAAGAAAAAAGAATTAAATATTCATATATATCATCCAAGATAATCATAACTTGAAATTAATCATATTAAATTCTAATGGTTGACCAAAACACCCCAATTGAGTTCATCCAATAGCAACTCACTAGCCTAAACCATAACCATAATTGTTTCAACAGTGATCTACGCATGTCTTATAAATTTATCTTGGAAAAATCATGTTTCTAATATACCCATAATGAAACTAAAAAAAATAATTTCATTATTAGGACACAATTTTATTATTCTAATGTAATAACAAAAATATTATTCCACACGATGGAATGAATTTAAGGGAATATAAATTAGACATAATAGATTAACCATGAATGGATCCACTCGCCCAACATTGACCTTCAGGTCATGTCAAAATGATAGAAACTAAAGAAAAATGTAAACACACTGAAAAAATGTGGCAAACAACATAAATGGAAGAAAATATTTTATTGGAATTATAAATTATATAAGGATGATGAAGGACTGAAATAATATCTAAGAGTGATGTATTAAAAATGATGATATGTTAAGGAGACATGGATCGAAGAGTTCTATCTAGGGAAATGAGAGGGAGAATGGAGCACCTAGATAAATATAAAATGGAACTAACTTTGGCTATTTTTGTTTTAATAAGATGAAATGTAAATGGGTTAGATGATCATTTACCAACTCTAAAATGTGACTAGAAACCCACAAGAAAGCTAGGGATGGGCTCATTAGACAACCAGTGTTCCATGAAAGAACCACGAACAATCTGGTAGGCAACTGACTAGTCAATGGCCTCTTTCTAGCTACTTGATTAACAACTACCCCATTGTCTACAATCCTTGGTCATATCTTGAGAACTCCCATGAAGTATCAAACAACTAAAGGACCTCAATTGATGTTTTAAATGGTTTTTATGGGTTCCAACCCCCATAATTTGTGTCTGAATTATTGTAGAAAATTGAATCCTCCACTAAATTCTAACTCATTAATCTACTCAAAAATTGAACACCCATAAAGATATGGGGTCTTAAAATATCCTAAATATAAGATAGATCATCAATAATATATACACCCATGTAATATTGAGCCTCAAACCATGAATGAAACCCACATGTTCCACCCTTTTTTTGTCATACCAATACTAAATCACCCAATTTTACAATTTAAAACATCCTTGACACATGCATGACAACAAAAATCCAATAAAAAAATCAGACACAACATCTTTCTACCACTGACATTGTCAAAAATTATATGGACCAATATCACACCATAAATGATGATTCTAACATTCAACACCATACCACATTCACTAAAAACCGAAACCATAAGTGAAGACTCACTGAAAATAATATCTATTTGAGAAGCCTCTCCTGATCATTGAAATTGGAATTTCATATCAAAATAATGATATAGCATAAACCCATTTACCCAAACCACAGATCTCCCAACACAAACATTCATATTTAACACTTAAAATTCATCCCAAAAAATTAAATAACTAACATCAATCAATTTAAAAATTTCGTAAATAATGAAATTGAAACCCTCACCGGGGATTTCAATGTGAACTAAAACCTCATTCACTCTTTTCCCCAACATGTAATTTATAGTGTTTTCTAAACACAAGTTGAAATGACCACCATAAACTAAACTAGTACAAGGTATAATATACACAATAGGATATCTTCATTACTACAATGTATGCAGAAACCAATATGATACCCACCATTAGGAAGAAACTACTCTATAGAGCCTCACTCATGATACATGATTATGTCACCAAAAAAATCATTCTCCATGTTCTAAAAAAAACATTCCGTACATGAAAACATTATGATATAAGGAAATCCACATATAGAAACTCAATTTAGAAAGGTCTTGAATGTTTTCCTGTATGAATAACCAACCTCTCAAGAATGTAAACAATTACTATGGGTGGTATAACACCACATTAATAATCTATGATTGAACATTTTAGTTTCAAGATCCCCTACTCTTAGGGCCCAAACACAATATTTTTCAACATACTACATCCATTTATTAATGAAAACAACAACTAAATCCTCATTAAAATACTACATAAAGTTGTATATTTTTCCCACAAATTTTTCACATGTTCACCTGATCATGATGCAATATAATATTTAGGAATTTCAAAATTTTACAACCATAATTAATGAAATATAGCACTAACCATCATTGAAAATCCACAACTAACCCGCCCAAAATTTATCCTTTGTCGTTATTTTCCATTAGTATTGGTTCCCTAACGATCAAAATCACCCTCATTATATTTATATATTTTATCAAGGATATGTCTCAATCAAACATCATATCATAACAAATCAATATTTTATCTAATAATTATAAAAGGATTGTTGAATAATTAAATCCACTGGCACAATGGATAGTCACACATCCTCAGAGACAATTATAACATAGTGGTTGGTCCTCCTACATGTAATTTTCCACTCCATTCCAAGGAGTTTCCTTATTAACACCCCATGAAAAAAAAATCAAGATCTCCATAGACCAGTTCCCATTTTTCTCTGAACTACAAGATCAAATTTTTCCACCCAGCTCAAACATAAGAATAAAAAAATAAAATCCTCCACTTATCAGGTTATATTTACAAGAATACCATCCATTTCATCCATAAAAACCTTTTTTAGTATGTGGGTCCCACCCAAAAATAGTATCTAGTGAAATATCCAACACAGAACATTAATTTTACCATCATGAGTATCAATATTGATAGTTCAAACAATAACACACACACACACACAATCACACACACACAGACACTCACATAGACTTGTTATCCACATTATGAAACACTGAACCTCACATCATCTACCCCAGAATAATCCATAAATACTTACTGAAATCAACAGTGATAAAAAAAATTTACTATTCAATAAATAACCACCACCTTAATGGATGAATCATAAATATAATCATAAAACAATGGGGAACCATGGACAAAAATATAAAAAAACATCTACCACCTCACCATGAAAGGAATTTTCCAACAAAAACTACTATGGTTCCATGTCTCTCCTCAATTAATCATGAACCCATGAAAATAAAAACACTACCATTTTCTCAACATTAATGAGCATCCACAACCAGAACAATTATCAATAGAGTCAAATGTGTTCAGTTTTATAAAATTTCAATCTAAATATACCTCACACATATTCTAAATATACCACTTCAATATAATGGAAAACAATAGAGGCTTTCTATCAAACCATATGGTCACTACACCTTAGCATCCCCAGGCCCCTAAAAGTTGATCCTTGCATCATTATTCTATTAAAATTAAGGTCTCTCACATTCCCATGTGACAACTTCTAACCCAAAATTCATAACCCCTTAATACAACTATGTTAAGACCCACTCACTTGTTAGATCTTAAAGATGACCAAGCCATTACCAACCCTATGACCTCTCTTCACCCGAGCTTCATTCTAGCTCATAGCATTTAACAAAAACAAGTCTTACCATAATGAACAAAAAATCCATCGGTCAATCCATCACAATGATCAATCCCTAAAAAACTATGCTATATTTAAAGATAACTATAACTCAAAGAAGTATTACACCTTTAAAAAAGAGGTAACTAATTATCTATCATAGAAGCACTACATGTGAATCCAAATTATAGGGAGCCTAAATAATATAAAACCTCACCATAAATATCATTCACGATCTATGAATTCTCAAGGAAAATCAATTCCTAAAATGTATTCCTCAGGCACTTCCCATGATTTAGTTTCAATACAGAGTATCGCATGATTTTTTAGTCAAACAAAATATACCAATCTTTTATTAATGTAGAACATGAAGTCCAAATCCCAATAAATGCTAATAATATAGGATTCTAAACAATCATATTTTCTAAAGTCAACCTTAGTTATAAGATCACAACAAAACTATTTTATTTTACTCAAAAACCCAAGACACAATAATTGTATAAAAAAATTATATATAACATATGATGCATCATTTAAATAAGACCAAAATTATAGATTATCTTTATACATATAAAAAATATTTGAATATTTTATATCACTCAAGTGATACCATCATAGAACCACTATGATTCCACATTCTATGAACTAAGGCCATGAATGAGGGTTACCATGTACTTCTACCCAACAATAAAACCAGAAGTCATCTAGCCATAGATCTTAGGTGTAAACCCATATACATATAAATTCTAAGTGAATCCAATAAGGCCAAAACTATCAACCAATCTAATGGATCCCAAACAAGGACACACGCACACACACACAAAAGACACCTTGGACTAGGCTCTTCCTTTAGAACAACCTACCCATAACTAGGAAAAAAATCCAACACACAACATTAAAACACTGGTGCTCCTCTTGGATCCTCCACAACTTATGTCCTCGCACTATAATGAAATAACCAATCCAATTTAATACACATGGGGAAACTCATCATTTTAATAGTTTTACATTATATATTTTGATGATGGTTAAATAATATTCCATTCAAAAGCAACGATTGAAAGCACATGATAGATTCCTTAATGATATTTTATTTAACCCTAAAGACTATTTTATTTGATATTGGTCATACATATCATTTAATTTTACTTATTTAACATTTGAAAACTTTTTATGTTTTCTATGTGTACCCTCAAGCCATTGTTATATGAAGTTTCATTGATATGTTATAGAGGAAAAAAACTATATGTTTTGATTAGAACCAAGTTTAACTAACTCCAAAATAAAATAAAATATAACAAACCATAATACCTCATTCCCAAGGATTCCCATTTTATGTCTTCCCATTTTGAAAAAACATATAATTCTTTAACCACAGATTAATTATTTAGATATCATGAACATTGATTGGTCATATAAGATTTCATTAATAAGATTTGAGTAAAATAGTTTATAACATCTTTATTTTCACCCTATTTAATCAAATACATTTCTACAAGAATCTATTTATATATGTACAATATTTATAATGGGATACTCCCCAAGTTGGGTAAGTATTATTACACCATAAAATTATATATGAGAAACCCCATATAAATTTGTGTGGAAATAGTAAATATCCAATTCTTCTCAATCATCTAAATTTATTGGAATATATAATTTTCTAATAGATATTTTCTATATACAACAAGAAAAATAAAGTAAATGTAACCACAATGCAACTATTAATCACATGAAACTTATGGATATCATATAAATCCTATTATACTATCATGATTCAAGAAATAATATCCCTATTATCATAATAGCCTAGAGAAAAAATCCAAGAAATCAGTAACAACATACTCATGTGAACCAATCATAGTAGAATCCCCTCAATTTTAAAGTACAAAAACATAAAAAATATTATCAATGGAAACAGAATTTTCACCTATACATAGGGTTTCAACACACATGAAATTTCTCATTACCCTGATATGAAGAAATCATATTCTTTTTTATATTACGATTAAATAGAATATAAATGTAAAATAATATAAAATATTATTTTATAACACACCATCATCGAAACCACTAAACTATTTCCCCATGTTGGTGTGTGACATGGAATTTGGTGCCCCTCCACATACACGAGGGCATAATGACTTTTAGTGATGAAATTTGAGGTTTTCATGGGGATACTATTCATTTAATAAAAAACTATGAATTTTGAAAAAAATAACTAAAGATGACATAATATATCAGATAAAAAAAATTAAATGTAGGTACCAAACACTAAGATGCAATCTATGCAATATAATATTGATTTTATATACATACAATAATGGAAAAATAATAAGTAAAAAAATAATTTTTCCACAAGAAACAAATTTAAAATTATCCAAATAAAACACAACTCCAAGATTTCATGATCCTTAGACCATTACTAAGTTACCCTGATCTAACCAAGTCACATGATCATTTAGAATCAAATTTGGTTCATACCTCGAACCTATAACCTATGACCAAGTTCCATCTTATCATTTACCCAAGATCCATGCCATCCTGAGTAGTGTGTGAGTATAACACAGTAGGAGACCAAAAATGGATTATAATGTTAAACTAGTACATATGTATAAATGATAATGGTGATATATAAATATATATGTGAAGAATAATTAATACTAATATGTGGAAGGAAATATAACAAAATTTATCATTAGAACCCAAGCAGGCTACCTTGGAAAACTCTACATACATTATCCTTAAAATTTATCTCAAAAATGGTTGATATATCATGTCTCAACTCAAAATAAAGGTGATTCATCATAGAAACAATAATCAAGTATCCTATGAAGAAACAACATGACTCAAAAGTTAATTCCCTCCTAGTGACAACCGTGATAAATTATATTTCTAGTATATATTCAAGAAATATCCCTTGACATTCAAAGGAATTACCTTATTATAATACAAAGCTCACAACCTAGGAATTCCATAAAAATTAATATAACCAAATACACATAGGTCATCATTTGAAATTCAAATTTGGACACCATTATTACCCCCAAACATTAATATTAATCATTTGAGAATTATAAACATTACATGAATCCAAGGGGAGGTATCCAAATAGATTTCATGTTAATGAAACTATGTAGAATATAATTGTTTTATCAAGGCATTACCTAGAATTATAGCTAAGGTAAATGGAATAAATTTTTAATTCTTGCATTTAGACGATACCACTAATCGAATCCAAGGAATGATGATGGAATTACACACTAATAAATTTATTATGGAGACTAAGGATCATTAATGTGCATTAAAAATATAATATAAAATTTCATTAGTATCAACCAATACACTTCTAATTTAAACAATATAAATTCCCTTATTTAATCAATTATTCCAATTTTAACTATACTTTATATATAAATATATACAATTATATTATTTTAAACAATATTTCTACAAAATATAAATAAAAATCCTAATAAATAATTCCATAGTAAATGATTAAAATTTAATTTATTTCAAAATTTAAATTTATAATTCACATGGCCATAAGAAAAATGGGTTCATATAGGGAATCATCAGAAGGATTAATTTAAAAATAAACTTCTTTAATTCATATTAATGACCTAGATCACCAAATTTGTTTCACCAAATATTTTTAAACTAGCATAACAAAAAAAAAAATATAATTGTTCTTACAATGATCTACCCAAGAGAATCATATTGATCTAAATCCAAGTTTTCTTTTCAGGAAACATATAGGAAAACTAAAAAATTAATTTTATTTTTTGGTTGAGCTTCTGTTATGTTGGCATGACCAAACAAAACAAAACATATTATGATGATATGAAAGAATGTGAAAAGAATTTATACTGCATAATATAACCATGGAGCGACCCAATAATCTAATATTGGTATTCTATTCAGGAAAAAATGAGAGGAATTTAAAAACTTGAAAAAACAAATAAAATAGTACATAACCCACATAATAGATTGGATAATTTTTTTTGGAAATATAAAACTAGAAAAATGTTATTGGGATATTACACCATCCAAGATCTTTCCAACAAATTTATATATAAGAAATAATTTCATTAATAGAGGAAGCTCTATTATGGGTGTAGAGATAGAGTGTTGGGCTCTAACAACCCTAGAAAAATACCTCTAAATATATATATTTTGGGTTAAGAATAAATGGAATAAGGGGGATACATGATAATTATTCCATGTTAATGAAATAATCTGAGGACACATTGGTGGGATGGTTTTGAGATAATTGTCTCATCAATGATCCTAGATTGAAAACCATTCCATATAGAAGGCCACCAGCTAGCCGGTGACCCCCACCCATCTAGCTAGTGGAACTATAATACATTTTATGTATTCCTCAGTCTCCTCCCAAGAATCCTAAAAACAATTAAAACCTACTAAACCCATATATAACCTTAAATCATGTTTTAGAAGTATCTATTAAGGGATTCCAACTCTCTCAATTTGAGTCAGTTGACTTCTAGAATACTGACTCCATCACTTAATGAAAACTTAATCTCTCCCCCAATGAAAAAATACACTAGAATTGTCAAGGGGTTTTGTAGTAGATACATTTACTCTACCTCACAATGGGTTTTCATCATACCCCCCATATTTTCATTCATATGTGAATTGTAACTTTAATTATCGATATCTCTATTATAGTAATAGTGGATCATTCACTAGGAGTTTTGATAATGAGGATTACCATTTATTGATGTTGAATATGACTAAGCAAAAAAATGCCTAATATAAATACTATGTATATATGTATGTTATTAATTTAGTATACAATAGATTTACGTTTTGATTCCCATCATTATTTCTCAATTGAGAGGTTACTACATATTATTATAAACTACAAAATAATATTTCAAGAAAAATACTAAATGAGTTATTTTTCGAGTCTTTTTTCTTTCTATGTATAACGAATCATTAGAGGATAATTATTATCTTCTTTATAAAGTTGTCGACCCTCCCTCATTAACAAATCACTCTCTGACCCTTCACATGATCCACCTCACAAAAAAACCATAATTCATTAGCTCCATATATGTGATTTCAGTAATGATTCCCATGTAGAGGCCAAGATTATAATGTTCATAACTAGACATTAGATGGAAAATTGATTAAATTTAATTAAATATTTCCTCAAACAAATATTAATATGATATAGAATAAAAATTTTCATACATCATTTTTCATCTTCATACTTAATTTAATTCTTTATTCCCACATGTATATATTATTAAAGGAACAAAAAATCTTTAAAAATACATTTTTTACATAAGGAAAATTATTTTATAAAAATTAATTGAATGATCAACTTTGGTTTAATTAAATATTAATGGAATCATGAAGTACCAAACATCCATCCACTTTATTTTTCACTATGATTATTATTCATTATATTCTCATCAAGCAACATGATAATATAAAAAATATTGGTAGAAATTAAAAGAGTTCTACATACATCGAGTGGGATCAACTCATGATGTTGTCTCTCAATTTTTTATAATCAAATAATAATTTATTTATACATAGATAATATATTTTTACCATTAAAAGGTATTTTTAATTAATCCTTTTTATGTTTCTCAAATTTCGTATGTGTACGTATGTGCAAAATACATTATGGACATACTAGAAGGGGTCTATTCTGAATGATTGATTAATTTTACTTTTTAATTATTGTTTGATGAAGTTTTATTTACCGAGTTCCCAAATAAACTAATTTTTTTATTGTAAGGGATGGTTGTGTTAAATTTTATTTGTAAAATTATTTATGTTTATAACTATATTATAAAGTATGGTTTTGTAGATCTTCACAATGTAAGAAAAGATGGATGACATCTTTTTACATCCAAGAAGGTTCTATTTTATTTGATAGGAGAAATTTGTTATTTTATAATGAAATTTTTTAACTATGTGAGTCATGATAAAGATAGATATTTTTTAGTGTGTTGAATATTTATTATGTTATCATGTTAAATTTATGTTATTCATATATAACATTATTGGAAAAACATATTCTGGGGTGGTGTTTGATAGTGTGTTTTCTTTCTTGTCAATCCCTACCAGGTCGATTAAGGACATTGTACTCTAATTTATATTTATTTCGTAATGAGGATTAATTGAATTCATTCTAAAATAATGATATTTCTTAGTGTGTGAATTTTTTGGGGGGAATAAAAAACAAGAGTTTAATTGATAATAACGGGAGTTAATGGTGAAATAAGGCTTCAAAAAGTTTGATTACAAATCATATTTTCATTTATACATCATGTGTAGTATATTTTATGGCTTTAATATAAAATAGAATACATAAAAATAAGAATATTGATAAAATGGTCATCTTTATGGATTTAGAAGTTAATAAAATATATATTTTAGGTGAGTATGTGTTTCATTAGTGAACCAAAGAGTCATAATTTTTTTAGTCCGTCATAATTATGGAGCTTGTGGTGTCGATGTGATGTTTTCTAAATAGTCTTGAAGTCAACTACATGATACAATTAGAGTTATAATATGGATACATTATTGTGGTTGAAAATAATTCAAATGTTTAAAAAGATTAATATTACTATTTTACTATAAATTCCATTATATACCATTCACTAATAAGAGAAATTTACATTCAGAAAATTCAATGATTATTCAGATGATCAACAAAGGAAAGAATCCACTATGAAGTTTGAATCGTGATTTGATTATGTGAACTTTTATGTTGACTATACAATCTACAAGGTTTTGGGGGACTCATTCTATAAGGTTGTGTATGTATTTCACAAAGGGTGTATGGGTTGGTGGAATGTGGCTTGTATCATACGCCGATGTAGTGGAGTACACAGTTAACAAGAATATGTATGCAGTGGATAAGGGAAGCTTGTGAGGGTTCTCTATGAAGTTCTTTTCTGAGTATTTGAATAGATGTATGTGGTTGATGATGTTTAGTATGTTTTGAACTATGCTCAATGTGGTTACTTAATATACATATATTTTAGAATTTTTTTTCTCATGAATATAACATGTAGGAATTTCTTATCATTGTAAAGATCATTGGATATTAAAATATAGGTAATATTGATTAAAATAAAATATTCCTTTATCAAATGTTTTACTAAAAACTCCATTTTCATAAATAAAGTAAGATATCATAAATAGAAGTGTGGAAATAAGTGTTTAAAATTTTTATCTTAGTGGGAAAGGGGTTGTCACTAACATTTATATAATGGTAATGCAACATGTATGATGTATCCTTGATTCAAAAATTCAAATTCATATAGAATTGGGAAGATTATCAAATTCTGTTATAGCCAAAAAATAATTAACGCATGATCCATGGTCTTTCCCTTTGTGGTGAACTAATTTTAATTTTTTTGTTCCATTATAACTATTCTTATTGTGAGTTTAGAGAATGAGTATACATTCATGCAGGTTTGATATTGTCATACTATATCCTAAGAAATATCAATGAATTAAAATATTAAATTTAACTCCATTATTTTTTTTCCCCACACTTAGGGGGTCTTTGGGAATATCAATTATCATTAGATCATAGATCTCAGACATTAAATATGTTAACAGAATTTCTATAGGACTAATAATTAAGTTTACAATAAATGAGTTTAACTATTTTATAAAATCAAAAAATATGTTTTTAAAAATTGAATAATATAACATCTTTGATATACCATAATAGATGTCAGTTCTACAAAATTACATAGGATGAAATTTAGTGATTATTAATGACCATCATTGACAGATGTTTGAAAAAAATGAATGGATGATGACGATAAATCTCAAAAAACATTATACAAATCATGGTCATATCATAATTATATGAATGTGATGAGACACACTAGTGGCACGCCCAACTAGGAAAATATGAACAATATATATATATAAATATATATTTGTATATGATAGTTATAGTTAGGTGATGGATATCAGGTTACTGGTCATTCTTAAAAATTTATATTATATGAAATTATATCTAGATGAGAATGATGAGAATATGGACATCTTATAATATTTAATCACTACTTTTCTAGTGATATTCATGGATTAAATTGAATTTCTAGAATTGTGATATTGTTAATATGATATTTTGAAATTTTTAACTATGTACAGACCAAATTTCTAATCTCTATAATAGAATGGAATTTCCCAACTTCTATCTAGATGATCTTCTAAGAAAGATGTTGTCTTATGAAATGCGAGATAATCTATAAGGGCCATCAATAATGAATTCCATGAGATGGAATTCAAACCTATATCAAATGTTGATATTTATAATTGATACAGTGAAGAATGATATATTGATAATGAAATTATTTATTTTTATTCAGCAATACTCAAGATAGGAAATTTTTGATTTGATGGTAAAATACCCTTGGTTTATTTCTAGTGTAGAAAAATAGGGAACATTAGAGAGGTTTTCCCAAGATAAGTTGACGATAATGAATATATAGTATATTTTATTGAAATTCCATACATAATATTCCCTCTGAATTTAACTCAATATCATGTACACCATTGAAAATTATATTTCACATCAGGGGATTTGTGAGAAAATAATAAAATTATATTAAGCACTAAATGGAGTTAGGATTACCATTATTGAAATATAATAAATATTATTACTTAATAGATAATATTGATAATGAAGAACATTAATTGAAAAAATATAGATGGACATTAAGGGGTTGTTAATATCAATTCAAATGTTTTGGGACAAATCTATGAGACTGATACAAATAATGAAAAATTCAAAGGTAAATAGCCCTATAAAATAAACCACCCAATATGTGGATCAATTCATAGTAGATATTGATTGAATACATGAATAGATAGATACTTAGTTATATTTCTAGGTTAAGATATATGAATTCATGAGCTTGAATCGTTATATTAAAGTACTAAATAGGGTGATCGATTACCATAACATGGGACTATAGAGAAGATATATTAGGTTTTGTTCATTTTTTTGATGTTTTATTATTGATAACTAAACAAGAATTAGTATTGAAATTATTTGATTTATTAAAAATATACATTTTTTAGGTTCAATGATATTGAATTTTATGAATTAGTCTTGAGAGGCTGTATATGTATAAAAATTTGGATTATATAGAAACCGAAACGAGTGGATATTTTTTGAATAATTGGTGACATTGAGACATGAAAGTATGAAATAATGAAAAGTAAATATATGGTAATATATACGGTTTCTTACTTTATAATTTGAAATATGTCATGATATTTTTTAACAATGATTAATATGTAAAAGGGTTAATATAAGAACACAAATAAACCCTGATTCTAATATACTTTCAAAAAATCAATTTTATATTTACATTATTCTGAAACATTATAGAATATAGGAGATAATATTTCTCATCTATTTAAGTGAGAATTATATGTCTACCTTGGTCATGTTATGCCATAATATTAAGTGGAGAGAATTTAAGTGAATGGGGAACCTAATGGTAATTAGCATTAAAGAATAAGGCCATTAACATAATAAAATAAAAGAAATACTTTCAGTTTATTTTTTTACCTTTAGGGATAAATTCACTAACTATAGGAAAAGATAATATAGAAATAGTTACTACTGATATCAATGGAAAATTATTTAAATCAAATTGAAAAAAACTATATGAAAATATATACTCTCCATTGGTAGAAGAATATAAAAAATTTATCATGCATTATGAATAGAATTTAGACAGGGCATCTTAGGCCCCTACATAAAAATTATGTCAGAGAAGCATACCAAAATATTGAGATGGGAAATTGGATTAAATTTCTCTAAAAACAATATAAAACTACAACCCATTGATTCTGGATTATGGATGTTGATTTCACTTGACAAGAATTATATATCCTATTGGAAATTTTAATGGTAGAGTTGATAGAAATATTTTATTTTGAAATCATGGAGTATATTTGATAAAGGGGAGTGAAAATACCCATTTACAGGTAAAAATATAATGATTAATGATGTTGTCATTAATGATTGGTTAAGAAAAAAATATTCAACGTGTCATTTAAAATTGTAACAATCTTCATGAGGTTAAATATGATAAAAAAGATTTTTTATCCATGAGGGATCTATAAAATTGATTTTAAGAGTATTAAAAAATAATGTCAATATCTATCGAGTTGATGGTCCTGAAAATTCTTGTCTCCATACTTTTGGTAAATAAAAAACTAATGGAATAAATTTATGGGTCACATCCATCAAAACATGGTTGAAAACATTTACAATCTATGTACCATAATAGTCATACTGTTTCACATAATACATGCCTAAAATATATGAAATTTATTTATAGAGGCGAAAATATTATGTAACCCTTATCATCCAAAGAATTGGAGGGTATCTAGCCTGATTGATCTTGTCCACAGATTTGTACATGGTCCAATGTTTTTTTGAACATACGGGGAATAATATTTCATTATCTTGATAGAGTACAATTGAAGAATTGGATTATACATGTTTATACATTGAAATATAGAGGTAAGGGGATGTATGGGGAGGTATTTTAGAAGAGTGGAAAATCAGATAGGTCACATAATTATGATATTGTAGTCTAATAGTTTAATATATTATTTCCATAATGAGTTTAATAACTATATCTAGAATCCTGAAATAAATTCAAATATTTTATCTACATGTTATATATATGAAAATTATTTTTAACAATAAAATGAGGTTTTGAACAATATAGCCATTAAATTTCCCTTTAAAGGTATAATTTCTCATAATTATTAGAAATATGGCATAATAGATCCATTGCATATATTTAATCATTAATTAGAAATAATTTGGGATGTGAGGAAACTATATTAAATGTGTTATGAAAGTAATCCATCACTAAAACATTTATTTAAATTGATATTTGTGTTCTACATCTAAAACAAAAAAAATAAATCATAGAATGAATGATGATGATACAAATGAATGAATAGTTCGATAATACTTCATAATGTGTAAGTCCTAGAAATGATACACAAAAAATATGATTAATATTTCTGCAATTAGTGATGTTAGAAAAATTATTAAAAAAGATGTGAACAAATATAGAGGAAACAACTCTTCTGTTTTATATAAAAAAATAGGATAAAAATTATGTGTGTGAATATATAGATTCTATACGAATCTGTGTTGATTTTGAATACTCTATAGAAAAACATAAATATGAATTCATTATTTACAATGAATTTTTTTTACATCAGAGAATAAATATGAGAAGATATGTTCATCCAACTTATATAATTGGATATTGATCGACACAAACCTAGAGAAGAAAAAAATTAAATGTTGACCATTGTGGATGTTGTTTCAATAATATATCCAAGATCACATGATGAAGTAAGAAAATATGGATCATAAGATAAATTAATAAAAAAAATTCGTGGGAGCTGGTTGAAAGACCAAAAAATCACAATATGATTAGAACAATGTGGATCTCAATAACAAGTTTTATGACTATGAAAATTTAATAAAAATGTGTGATAGTTTTTAAAAGGCTATAAAAATAATAAAAAATTTAATGATCATAAATTTTTTTCCTTATTATCTGGAATGAAATATATCCAGATATTCAAAGCTATGTAAATTATAATTTAAAACATTGATAGTCAGATGGATGTGAAAGATGTATTCTCAAATTGTGATATTGAAGAAGAAGATTAAATTTATCCACTAGTTGGATTTAATATTGGGAATCATGGAATTATTGTTTCTAAAGATGTTAAGGCTCTACATGATATGATGTATGCCCCAAGAGAATGGTGTTCTTGACAGAATTTATATTTTGAGATTTTACAATTTAAAATAGTATATTTCAATCAAAATATGAATATGAAGTCATCCCATGAATACATGATTATGGTGCTCATATATGTGGGTGATATGGTCAAACATGGGGGAAATATAAAATCTATTTAATTTATTTCTAACCAAATTAATTAAAAATTTGATATATCCAAGATTTGGGAACATGAATATTTTTAGGGATATAGATAATACACAAGAAAGGACAAATTATTATCTCAATGAAAAAACGTGACATTAAGATACTAAGGAAGTTTAAACAATATGATTTCAATCCAATAATGACTAAAATTTCACTCGAAACAATTTATTGGATGTACAAGGATGAAAAATATTGGGACCCCACTTTATGTAGGTAAATTATTGGATGTCTGGTTTATTTGACATCAATATGTCCAAATATCATATTTGGAACATGTTTTGGGGATTGTTTCCATTTCATCCAAATAGAAGACCATATTTTAGTTATTAAATAATTCATGTGATACATCAATATTATTATTGGTTTTTTGTTGCTACTTTATGATGTAAATAATCCTAAATTATCTTCATTATTTAGAGGATTATGTTGGAGATCGAGTAGATTAAAAATCTACAAGTGGCATTATTGTCCATATTAGTACAAAATTACATGGAAGGATGAGTAAAAAGAAAGAATGTAGTTCATAAAATTCATAATAAAAAAATATATCATTGGGAACACTTCCTTTACACATCACCTATGGAGCATTTAACAATTAGAAGATGTCATCAGATATTTGAGCCATCCTATAGGGATAGATTGTGACCAAAATATTTAGAATGAGCTAAGAAAGAATAATTTTCAGCACAATCATTGAAATCATAATGAAGAAAATTATTTTTTTAATGAAAAGGTAGGAAAGTGATGATCATGATCTAGTATATTGGAAAGGATGATAATGTGAAATATATCATGACTGACCTATTGTCCCCTCTTATGTTTTAGAAGAAATGGTTAAACCACAATGTTCAATTACGTCCCTTGTATTATGGATGATAAAATTTATTTATATCACCATTTTAGACAATTACTAACTAATTTGAAGTGATATTACTTCAAGGAGTAGATACGATCCATTGACTACATTGTACAGAATTTAAATGATATGAACCTTTCACCATGGGATTCATGTCAATGGGGGAGAAAGGATGTAAAAATCTAGTGGAACAATGTTAATGAGGATATGTATATTGTATTCAAATATTTTTTCTTTTTCCTGAGACTATCTCTATGTGGGGGGTATATGTAATGAGGACTAGTTGAGTTATTTTCTTATATAAGTCATGAGAAATTATCTTTTACTCATGTTTTATAAACTAAATTTTTTAACATAGTCCTGGAATGATAGAATAGTTTTTTTGTTATTTCTAATGGCTATGCAACATTGAATTACATTTTGGGTTTTTAACATCCCAAAATAAGAGTAAACATTTGATATGAGGTGATTCATGTTGGTGTATAATGGTGATTTGTATTTGTTTTTAATCCATTGTTGGTTGATCAAGGAGTTTGGTCTTGGAAGGATATATTTTTTAATATGGATTCTAAAAGTTGTTTCAAAAAGTAATTGGTATACAGTGGTTATGTATATATATAACATAAACTAGATTATTTTGTGGTATAAAAAATTGTATTATGGAAAATGTGTCGTTTTTAGATGTTATCATGTGACTCGTGAAGTGAAGTTCATGGACAACTTAATAGAGTTCCATATTTAGATATCGGGAACTTCATGGAAGGAGTGTATGGTTGTTCATAAAGGAATTAATATTTATTATAATGTCAAGGAAAAGACTATAGTAGGTGATTACGTGGCTCATAAATGAATCAAGTTGAGAAATGAATCTAATTTATAGGGCACTTAAAAAATAGATCATGTGTTGTTGGAATGATATTTATAAAATAGTCACTATGTTAATTACAGAATATCCTATATAGTACCTGGAGTGTAAATTATTAGTGTTGAATTTTATTTTGGTCTAGTGAGTTTCATGAGAGTATTTTCTTAAAAAAACCTATATAATAATTCAATTATGAAGATATTAGAACATAAATAAAATCTAGAGAATATTTGGAAAATCAATGATGGTATCATTTACCTTGATTTTTGAACCATTCAGTGAGGACATAGTATGTGAGGTTGAGTATGTAGTTTTAAAGGGATTGATGTTAGTGTTCTATGATGATGTGTACATAGACCATCAGGTGTGTTCATATGAGAGGAATGTGGTTTTTAGTATAGGTATGTGAATTTGAGTGAAGAGTCAAAAATGGATGAGTACATAGTGGAAAAGGGAAACTCATGATGGAACTCCGTGAAGTGATGTGGAAGGTTCATAAAGGGATATACATGGATCCTGAGGTTGAGTTTGTATTGAACTAGGTTTCACATGTGATTACATGAACTAATCTCCTAAGGAATTTTTTGCTAGTAGTAATAAGACTATGCCACCCCACGCCTAGCTCCAATAGGTCAAGGCATGGTGAGTATCTTCAAGTAGGTATATTGAACATTCGGGAGGCATAATCCAAAGGTCCATATATACACATTCTCAATCACATAGACGCATGAATTTTCATACACACAGGTGTAATGTGGAAAATTTGAATAAATTGAATAATATATGCATCTACATCCACTAACATCCCAAAATAGAGAATGGAAAAAAATAAAAAAAGGTGTTAGAGAATACTATAGGTCTGTTTGAAAATAAACATGTCTAACCTAATAAAAAGTAAAAATATAATTCCAACATGAAAAATGGAATTTTCAATAATGATATAGTTTCAAGAGTCACCAAATAGTACTATGCTCTAACCACTCTAGGTAAAACATGATCTTCATCGACTATCATATCATTTGAATGAAATATGACACGTTTGAAGAGTCTATATATGGGTGAGTATATACATACCTTGTAAGAAACTAAACAAACACCAAGAAGTGAAGAATCCAGGGAGGAGTTACCCGAACACCATAACTAATAGGGGAAAGAAAGGATATCCTAGATATTCTCATTGACGAAACTCAATCAAGGTGTGTAGTTCCAATCATTATAGCTAAACGAAGGATTTTTAATTTCATCATAGATTTTTAACTCATCATATCCTATAACCTAGTTAATCAACATGTATATTTAATGGAGGATCATTTATACCAATTAGTTTATAGGAGAATTCCAACCATAGTAGAGGATGTCAAGCCCTTATAATATCCTTCAATAGGGAAAACCCCTATATATAGATGTTCTCATAGCATGTAATTAGAAGGGTAATTACGAAAAAAATCATAAATGAATTTTGAGGATCCAAACTAAAATGGCGTAGGGGGAATTACAATCATTACATATAGATGTTATGATGTTACAATGCCTTGAATATCATAGCTCGGTGTGTTACCACTCATCAAATATTACATGAAACTATGGATGATCTCCATTATACTGATGCGGTTGATCCTACTCATATTTCCCTTATTATCATATCAGTATTATTGAATAAGGGACCCATTAAATTTCCTGTGAAATTATATATAATATGGAATATTAAAAGTTCAAATCCTTTCCAATGTAAGGAATATAGAGTGTAACCAATGGTATAGGGAATGTAGACCATAAGTAACATTTTTCTCATGTAATGAAACCCTAGATAGTGTAAATTAGTTGAAGTACATGACATGTGGACCATGCAACTAGAAATATAGGTTAGGGTCCATACTTTGTTTATAAATCACCACATGATTATTATTACACTAAGAGGTACATGAGGTGTATCCTAGACATAAAAACCATGTTTGATACCCATGATTCACTAGGAAGGTTCCCCCCATATACACCTAGCATGTCATCTAAGGTAAAAAAATGTAGAGGGCCACCCATATGGTAATGTGATACATACATCATACTGGAAGAAATAAAAAATAAAAAATATTGTATGGGTTTTGTATTTTAATCTTTATGATTTGTATATAGGAAACACTATGAGATATAATATCTCAAACACCCATTTCATTTTCCTCAAACGTTGGCATGATCATCATAAAAAATATCATAAACTTTGTTGACTATCATATCTTCAATGATAGAAAAGGGATTATAACCATTAAAATTTTGTGAAATAGGATCAATGTCTCTTTACCTATTGTTCACATAAACCAACTCATAAATTTATAATCTTGGATCTCATCCCCCATCAAAGAACTATCACCAATTATCATCACTTTGATAATCATAATGTACACGAATTATTTATCCAATCTCAATGAATATGGGGTTTAATATCTATTTTAACTTTATTCATAGTCAAATAATTATCCATTCATATCATAATAATGAATATGAAGAAAACATGGAGGATATTAGAATAAACCAATGTAAATGACCCATGACAGTTGGTTGCACCAGAACCATCTATCACATGATTCATAACAATCTAAAAATGATAATAAATAATTATTTTAAGAATTCAAAAAATAAATTTCACAAATCCATAAAAAATTATAAATTAATGGGGCCTTAAAGAGATTGATTCTTTATTAGTTTTCAGGGGAATATATCAATTTTTTAAATTATATAGATAAGTATAAATTTATAAAACAAAAGATCTTACAAGATTTTGATCAATCATTGAAAAATGAGAATCTAATTCCAATATTTATAATAAAGTGTATGAAATAAAAAAATTATTATTGATTCTTGAGTACATGGTCATACACTAATTATCTCACATATTTCTAATGTAATAAAAGAATATTTTAGAAAATATTTTTTTCGAATAAATTTTATTTCATTTGAAAGCTTACGTGAAATGAAAAATTATGTTTTAATGAAATATGACATACCGATTAAATATTATTATTTAATATGATATTTATTTCATATTCATTTTAATGGTTGGTAAGGATAAAATTACATATATTATAAAATAATATGGTTTAAACATTTATATAAAATGATGTATTTGGTGACCTGGTAATTAGAAATGAAAATTAAAACTATATGAAATTGATATGGAATAATTTTCTGAAAAAACTACTTATAAACACAAAATAATTTGACCTAAATAAATTTACGACATCAATTTTTATTAATTATTTTAATTAATTTTATACATTATATCTTTAAAAAAATTAACATTCATGTTATGTTTTTTCCATTGAGAAGATAAGAACAGATCAATTTTTATACATAGTTTTTTAAATAGTTTTATCACATCATGTACATATATTTCAAAAATAATTTATTTTAGTTATAGAAAATTTATTTTAATAATGAAATATAATTTTTGTATTCATCATGTCAAAATTTACCAGGATTAAAATTTTGAGAATATTTTCAAAAGATAACTATTTTTACGAATAATGAAAAAAAGAGTCTCTTATTATGAGGTATCATTTATTTAGAAGAATTGAAAAAAATAAAAAAATTTAGAATCATTCAAAATTAAAATTAGTGAAATTGGATATATATAAATCTAATTTAGTACACATGAATTAATTAAATATAGATTTTTTTCTAATTTTTCAAAAGACATTTCAATCTTTTCACTTTGGAAAAAAAATTTCCTTTAATATGTGGCATTAATTATAGATTAAATATTTCTAATCATGCGAAATTAATTTGGAAAAATGGATCCCATGTTTAGAATTCTAATAATATATAATACCTAATATGTTTAACATCATTTTGGATGATAATAAATATTAAAAATAGTAAAAATTAATTTTTGCGGTTAAATTTAAAACATGTTTACATATCGGTAAAACTATATTAAAATTGGGTAAAATGACCTAATAATTATTTAAAACCCATTATATGAAAATAATTTTAATATACGACACTATGTTTTGATAATTTCCCATTTTATAGCATTGGGACATGTGAAAAACATGGGTACAAATTTATCTTTAAAAAAATACAAGGGTGTGAGTCACCTCACTTATAAAAGGACATCCTATATATACTATTATTTACACATAAAAAACACATTTCATTAGAATATACATATGAATATATATTCCAACAATAATTACATCATAGAGGCCCTGGTGAGATCAGAAATCAAATATATAAAGGCTTCAGGTTAAACCTAAAGTGTTGGTCTGAAAAAAGGTATTGTTTTTAATTAGTATTTTTTGTTTTAATTATTATTATGAAACCATAAAATATTTTTTTGACAATTATAAAATTATAAACCCAATATATCATATATACTGAGTTTTTATTATGTTAATTTAATAACCTATTACCATATCCACATCCATCAAATGTGATATAAAACCATTATTCATGTGTGTGGAGGACTACCCCCACATTGACCAATGGTATTTGTTTTATATCCCCACCTATAATGGATATATATTTTTGATGGATTTATGGAATAGTTTATATATTTTTTATATCATTATATGTTAATATTTATAATTTTACACAAACATTTGTACCATAAAACCGAATGGAAAAAAATAATGTTGAATGTTTGTATGATGGAAAACCACCACATGAAAAGTATGATGGTATATTATATGGGTAAATATGATATTAATTAAACAATTACATTTTTGAAACTATGATATTACATATACCTTGTTACTTTCCATTCTGTGATGTGATAAAATCATCCTTCTATAAGGCACACTACCCCCATGTGAAGCGATGTGATTAATTATTCACTAATTGATTGCATGGATGTTAAGAGGGGTATATTTAATTTCTATATGTGATATATATGAAATAAATTTATTATTTAAATATAATTTATTCTTTACCACTCTTATGTTTCATCAGTCCAGAAAATAGAAACAATGTTCTTACATACATACGACCAACTCTATCCATGAATGATGTATTTCATTTTATATCTCTAAATTTTACTGATTACACTATATATAAATATACAAAATATATATTATATTTATATTATGGTTGAAATTATGGATATTATTTATACATTATCAATATAAGATGAACAAAAATAAAACATCAAATCATAAAAGAGAAAAAAAGTAATTATTACTTGAAACAGGGTTTTTACAACAAATTGTTAATACATGTATAAAAAAGTAAAATAAGTAAATAATATATAGTGTGATAAATATATATGGTTTTGTAAGATATATATAATTATCTTATAATTATTATACAGGATGTTCAAATGAATATGATGGATGTTGAGGCATAAGTTAACTAATTTTCTACTCACTTTTATTTTTGGTGTGATAAATGTCATATAAACTGAATGTTTTTTATATGGTGTTTATATTTACCATGAATTAATTTTAGGATTATTATAGTAAATATTAATTGGATTTAATCATCTAACTGTTGATAAATCATTCATGGTGTTTAGGTTTTCAATTTCACCAATGTTGTTTGGTATTGGTTTTCTCATTTTTTACATCCTTGAGACTATTGTCATGTTATGAAGCTATCTAAATTTATAAGATAAATATATAGAACCATTCACAAGTAATACTATGAATATAATTATTCTTATGATATTTTATATTTCATTTAATGTTATTTTATCATTAGTCTTGTAAATCATTATTATGAATGTTGTAATGGTTTTATGATACAATCTTATCATATATCATGTTTGTTTAGGAATATGATTTTAACTACAAAATATTATGATATATCTATGAGGAACATATTCTCTTATGGTTATTTCTTGAGAATACGTGGTTTCAATTAATTGTATTCACCATATAGAAACATTATTCAAAAAGAATATATTAATGTAAACCGATATTGTTTCTCTGTTCTGTCGAAAATATTTTTTCAATCCATATCTATGTATTCTATAAATGTATTCAAAAATATTTTAACATTATTCTACATATTTTTTTAATTTAATTATTACCCAATATTTACCTTTTTTCATTTTTTTAAAATTAACCTTTACGTAATTTCCTAAAAAACCGATATTAAGATTTTACAAGAAATGAGAATGAAATCACTATTTAAATGTCTAAGGAATTATCAAAATTTGAAAATAACTAGACCATTATTTTCTTTGAATATTAATTTGTCTTATTTCAAATATATATTAAAATAAAATTTTATGGAACATTTTTTACATTTAAAAAAATCAATGTAGAAAAGATATTTTCGTACATAAAATATTAAATTGATTTTTTTAATATTCTTTTATGTGTTTACATGGTTTTTATCAAATAAAAATATTATGATAATATTTTATTTTTAGTAAATACTTATCAAAATTGGAAATTTTATTTTATTGTAGAAATATTTTTAATTTTTTTAATGATTAAATTATATGTTTCTAGCATTATTTTAAGAGAAAAATATTTTGAAAATGTTCTCTATTTTTAGATATGTTTTTCAAAGTCGATTCATTATGTTACCCATGATACATTTGAAATGATTTATAAATAATACATTAAAAATTCTAAAAGTTATTTTCAATTAAAAGGATTTTAAAAATGTGTTATATTTTAAAAATATTTTTCTAAAGTGGAAATGATATTTTCCTCAAAAAATTTCCATGTTATCTTTTAAAATAATTTAATATCTTTGAATTCCTCTTTTGAAGTAATGCATTATTTAATAGGGATATGATTAGAGGATAAAATTATTATTTTCCCTCTAAATGGTTTATCTACATGATTCTTTTTTAATAATCCATTTTATCTATAATGGATTATACAATGATTAAATTCATATAAAATCCATATATATTTTCTTGGGTTATACTATTATGAAATCATGAAATGATTATAATACTAGTTTCCTTATAATAGGTTATACTATGATAAATTATTTATGAAACACATATCATTTCATGGGGTTTGATATGATTAATTTTTTATAATATTGTGAGACATGTATGAAGGATTTTTATTATGTGGAAGCTAGTACCTATATCTCCCACCAATGTATTGGGCAATGATCAATAAGTCTTGAGTGACAATATTATGTGTGAACTTGATAACATGTTGAAAATTTTATGAGTGAACCTGAATATATGTAGACAATGTTATGTGAAGATCTTCATTTCGTGACTATATTTTTATACATGGACCTTGTTGCATATACATAAGTTTATGTGAGGGCCAGATTTAATATCCATATCTTTTTGATTGCACATGTTTCTATTTTACATGTAGAAAATATTATAATATTTTGTTTATTAAATAAATATATGTCTTATTCCAATGTTATATTCTCATGTCTCATCTTATTTTATAACATTATGTTTCATGTATTATGAACTACCCTGATATATGAAAAGACTCAGGATTATGATATATCATTTATAGGTTATAGTTTGAAAATGTCATTCTCATGTTCTCTTACCCACACGATTAAATTATATTTATATATCACTATATTATTGTTACTAAGTATCTGATCTAACCCATTATTATATTTCTATTCTCCTGTTTATAAAGAATGTTTTTTAGTAGGGTATTTCTATGAAGTGTACTAAATTGGATTATCTTTATAGGATACATTAAATATCATTTATGAAATAATAATATAGTTATTCTAGTCACTAATTATACAAAACATATATAGTTCACTTGCATATATGTGTGAATTGTATTGAAATTTAATCTAACATGATGTAATATATATGTATGAGAGTTTTGGGACTCTACAGTTTGTTGCAAAGGGTAATTTTAATTAGCCTTTGTAAACTAGGATGAGAAATAATTTGTGAGTTCGCATGGGATATGTCTATGTATATGATTATGAATATGTATAAGTACAAGTCTAAGGTATATTCAATGTATAGGAAAATGTCCTCACAATTTGGTAAAGGGTAGAGTTGTATGTTTCAAAAAAAAAATTCAACCCTGTATAAATAAATGTGGATATAGCTCTGGTACAAATGTACCTAGGGGTACTAAGTCTGAAAAGGGGGCATTGATATGGACTCGATCATCACCTAGTTCATCATATCAGGACTTGTTGTACACCTGGTTTGACACTCCCAATGGATATGATTTTGAAACTCAATATTTTTTTAACCATTATGATGGAATTAAATAATTAACAATGATGATCAAAGTTAATGCAATTATTTCATTATTTGAAAATATATTCTTGGATTTAGACATCATGTAAGTGAATTTTAAAATCTATGTTGTTTTAAACAACGATAATTGTTTTAACACACCTATAATTTTGTTTTTTTCAATAGAAATAACCAAAATGAACAAGGATAATGTTGAATGTTATAGAAAATGTTTTGATGATAAAACAAACGGGGTGATGACTGGAATGAATGAAATTTTGATTATTCCAAATAAGGCAACATATTATATAATTAAAAATTTCACCCCCACCAACTCTCAGACTCACTAATGAAGAGAACGATTGAGTTCATCAAAATATTTTTGGTGGGAGACCATTTAGGAAAGAAGACATGGTTTCATATATGTAGATAATGTGGGAATAATCTCTCCAATAAATTTATAAATCGAAGAAGATTTTGATTTTGGTGTGGAAATAATGGAAAAAAAGGATGTTATTACCGAGGAAAATAAAAATTTATTGGTAAAAAAATTGATGACAATAACTGATTCCCTAAGTAAACATGAATGGATGAATGTAATAAATTTGTAATGTATGGGAATTATAAAATATTCAATCTTATGTGGAATTCACCAAAAGATAATATGAATGTAGGTACAAGTAATGGTTGTACTAGTTATACCGAAGAGACCAAAAAAGAAAAATGAAAAGTATGGGATATTCTAAATGAATTTTTTATTTTAAACATTTGAAAAATGGTTAAATATAGGTAATTTAATATTAATACATGATTCATATTTTATATTATAGGAAATAGGTAATAAGGAAGAATATGATGAAGCCTAGTTAATTATTTATTAATGATGTGTATTGATTTATTTTTTTTATATGGTAATTAAATAACAAATTTATATGAGTCATGAAATATATAGGGAATTTTATATAATACTTTTTAATTAAGGATTTTCAAGAATATTTTCAATGGAACTGATTAAATGGATGTGTGATTTAATGGAAACATGATATTTTTTAAAAACATGTGATTAAGGGATGATAACCCTTAATATGTTCTAAATGACAAGAACATGTTGATTATATTGAGAAAATACATGAAGGATGTGGATAAATTAAATTGGATATTCTTGATGACATCAGAACTAATTAAAAAGTTTTTGGAAATGTGGTTTATTTTTCATTGATGCTGATCACATTGTTTTTGGTTTTAAGGATTATATTCAATAATATGTGGGTTTGTTAATTTTTTTATTTTAATTATATTTATTACCATGATTCAAGATAATATATTGCCAAGGAATTCACATACATGGAATGTTAAAATTAAGAGATAAGAAATTATACTTTGAGGATTAATTTTATCATTATTTAGGGAAATTTAGCAACTTTCATTATTAATATTGAATTTTGGCAGGATCAAGAGGTTAAATATTTGTGAAATGATTTAAGCTTAAATTTTTATTATATATTAGAGATTAATGCATTAATTCACTATATTATGATTTATAAATATTGGATGAATGGTTTTAATGAATTTGTAATGCTGATAAGTATAGATTGAAGGAATTTATTTTCATTCTATTATATATCTTCTAATCTATTTTTTCATCAGACATTAAAAAATAAGATTCTTTTCTTTTAGTATGATATGAAGTAGAAATTGATCTGATCACCAGAATGAGATGAAACTATTATTATGATATAATGTATATGATAATACCGAGTTATACAAGTCCATTTTTTATTCTTGATCATATCAGAATAGTTTCATATATATTGCTGCTTCCACCAAAACCTCTATCATGTCCTTGACATGTTCTTTTTATCTCGCATGAGGTTGTAGATACCTGATCCATCACATTTAATGAACTCAGAGGTGATACCAATTGATCATGTTCCTTTGTAGAAGGAACATTTGATTGAGATGTTAGATCATACATAGAATGTGATACAAGACAAGATCTCTCACATTTTCAGGGAATTATAGAATAACCATCCCCTCGAGGAAGACACTTGGGATCTTGAGTATGTAATCAGATAGAAGTATCGATATTTGATTTTTAGAAAAGTGTTGAATTTTGAAGGAAAAATTCATTTTAAGTATTTTATAATGTTACATTCAATAAATTAATTTAATATTTTTCTAAATTCATTTAATTTTAAATGATATCTTATGTTACATGCAACACATAGTTTTCATGAAAAAGAATATACTATTAAAATAATATTATATAATATTGTAGTTAACACATGGCCATTTGAATTATTGGTATAAATAGAATTATAGATATTCTGAAAATATAAGGTTCTAAAAAGTATGTAAAATGAATTCATTGGTGAACAATTATTTATAAATAAAAAACTATTTAAAAATAAAGAAACAATTTTTCTGAAAAATATTTTTATTCATAAAAACACAATTTAATTTAATAAATTCAAATAATTAATTTTGGAGAATTAAATTAATGAAATTTATATATTATATAATAGATAAAATTTTAATCCTTCATATAATGTGCTTCCTAGATAACAAATAAGAATAAATGTCATTTTATGTATAAAAATGTATTTTTTAAAAGTAGTTTTGTTTCATTTTCACAAATATTTTATAATTAATTTTTTTAGATTTAGGATATAACTATGAAAGTGTAAACCTAATTTTTGGAATAACTATGTAAAAATTAATTTGTATATAATTAAGTTATTTTTTAAATGATAATTTTTTCTATGAATAGTTATAATACCAGTTTTTATTAAGAATTTTAATTTTTTTAATGAATTTGAAAAAACAAAAATATATTAATATGGTTCTCAAATTAATATTATTTCAATTATATATCTATTAATCTAATTTAATTCATCATAATCAATTTTATGTTTATTTTTATAGAATTTTTATTTATCTAATCGAAACATTTTCATTAGGAAAACTATTATTTCATTCTCTGTTTAAGATTAATTTTATGTTAAAATTTTTCACTTCAATAAATATAATTTGAATAAATAGAATTAATATTTGGAATAATATTATTTTATATTATATAGTATATTGAAGTTAACTATTTTCTATAAATTATAATAAAAATAGTAAAAAATGATTAACACAATTAAGGTTAAAACATGTTTATAAGAGATTTATCTAAAATGTTATGGGTTAAAATTACCAAAAAAACATATCGACACCCATTTTATGGGAATAATATAGCCTTATCACCTATAAGGATTTATAATGTCCCATTTTAAATCCTTTTTTCATTTGAAATACATAGGTAAATCATCATCTTTTAAAAATATACAAGCATCACACTCACATCACTTATAAAAGGAATCCCCATTTAGTCTCTTATTAACACTTCCAAAAAAACCGGTCCAACCAAGATATCCAAAAAATCCTTCATTAATTTACTCCAAATATCCTAGAGTCCATTGGTAGATCATAAATTCAATCATAGAATTATTTATGTTTAACTTAAAGAGGTTTTCTATATAAGAATTAATATTTTTAACAATACAAATTTGAATTACATAATCTTATAAATCCATAAAATAGTTCCCAATAATGATAAAAAAAATAAAAAAATACCTCATATATGATTAGATTTTATTTTGTTCATTTCATAACTTATATCTATCTATAATTCTATAAAGTGAGATACAAAAGCATCATTTGTGTGTATGGAGGACTACAACCTTGTGAATCGATGTTATTCATTTCCCATATCAAACTATAACAGATAGAAATATTTTCTGGTTTAATATATATAAGAAATATTTATGATATTATTGTAAATATAAAATTAAAATATCACATCATCCTTCTATCCTTACATACTGTTTGAAATAATAATGTTGCTTGTGTGTACAGAGGACTACGACCTTAAGAACTGATGTGATGTGTTTTAATCATATTTATACTATAGGGATCGTAAGAAAGATAGATTAAATAAAAGAATATGATATTTATAAGGGTTTTATACATATAGGATCAGGATATCACATATACCTTCTTATAATTCATTTGGTGATACAAAAACATTATTTGAGTGTGTGGAGGAATACCATCTTGCGAAGCTCTATGATTAATTTTTTTACTAACAAGTTTCATAGATGCTTATATAGATAGATTTAACAAATATATGATATATATATATATGAAATAATAATTAATATTAAATTTTGAAATATAATTTAACTTTATTTCATTTCATCCATCGAGAAAATGTAAACAATGTTCATTTGTACATATGACCTGTTGTCTCCATTGATAGTGTACTTCACATAAAGTCTCTACATTTTAAGAATTATAGTAATGAATTACATACTAGAAATATATGATACTTATATCACGTATAAAATTAATTATATGATGGATCTATGATGAAATTAAGAGAATGAAAAATAAAAAATAAAAAACAGACGTAATTATTACCCAAAACATGAATTTAACATTGAATTGGTATTAACCTAGTAATGAAGATGTATTATGTAAATAATATATAAAAAAATATACAAATATATGTTTGTTTCTATAATATATCTATAATAAAATTATATTTATTAAATAGGATATTTGAATTCTAATGAAGGATGTTGAGAATTGTGGTAAGGGATTTATGTCTCAGATTTATTTTATATGTGAGAAATGCCATATCCACCTATTGTTTCATAAAGGTTTTTTATATAAAAACAATATATTTCTTGTATTATGATTATTCTGAAAATTAATGGTATTCACATAACCTTTTATTGATCATTAAATTATAGGGATTACGGTTTGAATGTTTAAACTATGGTAAGTGATTTTGGTTTGAAGTTTCATTCCTTGAGACATATGTAATGTTATTGACATATATTATTTTATTATTTTTATATATAGACCTTTTTAAATGTAATATAATAATGTTATTTATTTTCTTGATATTTTATGGTTTATTTAATTTTATTATTTTAGGGTTTTTGGGATTAAATGTTAACAAAGTTGTTGTAATTTTATGAAACAAAATCATCCTTTATAGAGATTGTTTATTTTTATTGTTACTATGATGAAATATTATGATCTGTATCTAATTAACATCAAGAATTTTCTTCTTTTATGTTTATCCCAGGATATAAAGTTTCTTCCCTTTATTTTAATATCTTTATGCACTCCATATTAAAAAAGAATGTTTAAATTAAAATAAATTTATTTATCTATTCAGTTGAAACACCATTTTCATCCATATCCATTTTTATTAAATTGTTTTTAAATGTTTTATAACATTATCCAATGGATTTATTAATGAAATTATAACCCATTTTTTAATTTTCCTAAAAAATCAATGGAATCATGAAATCAATTTAAAAAAAATCATGTATGGAGTTTAACATAATTGTGAAATGAACCATTATTATAACATGTATTTCAAGAACAGAATTTCTTAATGTCATGAAAATTATTTTATTTGAAGATTAATTTATCATTTATCCATGTTTTATTCAAGGAAAAATATTTGGAGGATGTTTTATATTTTAAAATTTGTTTTTCAATGTTGATAAGTTATTCTATTGATGATTTTTTTAATTATTTTAAATCATCCTTTATATATCCCCATAGTTGGTTTCAATGAAAGATATTTTCTAATGTGTGATGTTTTAAAAAGTATTTTTTCAACTATGAAAGGACATATTTCACATTTAAAATGTTTTAAATGATTTTAAATATCACATTATAATTTTCGTTGGTTATTTTCCAATAAAACTATTTTTAGAAATGTTTTCCCTTTTAAAATGTGTATTTCAATGTAAAAGGGTTATTTTTTAAATGAAAGGTTTTCACTAATTTTTAATCTCAGTTAGAGAGATTTCATAGTAATTTCTGAATAAATTTATATTTAAAATTGTTTTCATTTAAAATTTATTTTAATGTTCCGAGGAGATTTTTATCCTTAATGATTAGTATGATTTTTTATAAAACCCATTTCTCTTCAATGAATTATAATATGATAAAATGATTATTAAATACACTTATTGTTTCCAATTTTATAATTTGAAGAAATGATGAAATTATTTATAATCCTTTTTCATTTCAATAGGTTTTTGAGGATGATATGTTTATGAAACCCATTTAGTTTCCTTGGTTCTGATATAATGAATTAATGATATTTTAGAACATGTATTTATGATTTTCATTACGTGATAGGTGGGAATTAAATCTCCCTCTAACGCATTGGGTAATGATGGATAATTCATGACTAAACACACTATTCATGAACCTAATGACATGTTCATAATCTTATTTATGATGCTGATTTCCTGGTCAAATAGTTTTTTTTGGAAATTTCTTTCATGTCTATAAAGTTATTTGTGGACCTAGTTTCTTGTACATAATTTAATGTGAGGTCATGATTTCATAACCATAACTTATTAAGTGAACTAGTTTCTGTTTGAAATTTTTTTAGTGTTATAATCTAACATGTTTTCTACAAATCTATTTCATATTCCAATTTTATTTTTTTTGTGGATCAAGTTCATTTATTCCAATACGATTCAAGCCTTATGAACTGGAAATATTTATTCCATAAATCATGCTTATGATCTATAATATTCAAGGTATAGTGTTGAATTTTTATTATCATATTCATAGACACATAAAGTGATTTTATATTGATATCTCCCTTGTTTAGCCTTATTGACCATATGAGATCACCCTTTCTTATGTTTCCTTTACCTTGGTTATGAAGAATGATTTTATGTAGTTTTTTTCTCTGATTTTTTCAAAATTGTAAGATCATTTTTGGGGACATTAATTATCTTTCATTAAATAATGATATAATATCTCTATTATCTAATGAAAATAAACTTGTATGGTCCAAAAATGGGTATTTGAAAAATATATTGAATATTAATCTAAATAATGAATTATTTATGTAAGATAAATGGGGGTATCTATAGTTTTACTATCTTGAATACCTCTATATTATATAAAAACTATAAAGAAGTCACTAGTGAGGAATTTAATTGACCAAAGTTATGGTTAGATGTCTTATTATTTAATTAAATTGTATAATTAACCTAAGAAATTTCATTCACTTATTATCTGACAGTGATTTCACATCAATTGAATGTATGATTTGGAAAAACCTTATGTAGTATGTAGGATAAAACCTATATTCTATTTGTAAATATAGTATTATTTTTCCCATCAGAGACCTCGTCTAGGATATTGGACACCATTTTTAGTGTAATTTCATGTGTGAGTTAATATATTAAAAAAATTAATATATCTATATAGGGTTTATTAGAATACAAAAACATGACGTCAACTTTGTGACTCAGTTAAAAAAAGATTTTATTTTTTCTTCTAATTATTCAATTACAAAAGTTGGAGTTTTTACATTCTTCTAAAAAACAATGATTTTTTCCAAAAAAGTAGGAACTACATGAATAGACAAGGAAAATGAGTTTTAATCTAGTTTTCTCATTATGATCACCTTTCCTAATGATTATTTTGATTCCAGATAATTCATATAATGGGAATCTACTCCACAAAAATTATCTTATCATGTTTACCCTTAGGAACTATCAAATACAATGATAAGGTGGCTACATTCTTAATATTATACACACACCAATTATAAACATATGTCAGATCATGGAAAAACCATATAATATGTTACACAATTAGTAAGTCATGAACATTGTAATAATTTAGTTGTAAAGATATGATGTGGGAAACCTTCCTAACCCTATTCATAAAATGAAATAAACTGACGAAACTCAAAGATTACAATAAAGACTATCCAAATACACATAAACCACACAAAATTGATACTTTTCAAATCATGTGGTATCCCATAATGAAATCCAAATGAGTAATTCATACACACATTTATTATTTATATTGGATCTAAACTATTACAAACTGATCGTAGATGAACTACAACTTCCCTATTGTTTCCTACTCTAATTTTAGCTATATTATCACTATTTAACCCAACTCTAACCAACACATCAGTGACCAGAAATGTACACCATAATGGTTTTTAATGTCACCATAAATATTAAAAGTGATAAATATTACTGTATGAAAAAATTAATATTGGTAGGTGACCTGTCCAACTTCTACCAAACTATAACAAACATGCCTATAACATGTCCTTCAACACCTAAATGATCTTCTTTGTATGGTCATCTACTTAGGGTTGAATATTATTCTTATATTTAAATAGGACCTAAAATAAGTTTAAAAACACGTCATAAAAATAAAATAATAATCATGGTACAATAGAATAGTTTATTGTCTCCATGAATTTACGTGATTTCATACACCTACATGAATCAAAATACTTCCACAATAATCTTCCCCATTATGGTAAGGAAGTAGTCTGACATTATGAGTTGATATATGATAACCGAATTTTTTTACAAATACAAATCACTGAAATTATAACCACGAAATCAATGGATATAATATCCAAATTATATTGTGGTTTCTGAATGGGTTGGGCTATACAAGCAAGAACTTGGTTGTCAACATACTCTTACAGCTAGGTGAGGCATTGAGAGATAAACTCCAGAACCATCTTCTTCACTCCTAGCCACCCAAAATTAAGTCAATGATAATAATACATATTTTATACATTATGGTTTACCATTAAGTCAAATATATGTAATTCTCTAATTATGACCCCTCATATCCTGACACGCACCACCATTCACCCTTGTAAGAGAATGAAATGTACTCCACTATTAAAAAATACATCTATAGAATATCATGTGAATAGTTATTTGAAGATGACCACATAATCAATATCCCCATTTTGTTCATACCTCAAACTATATACATGTGTATGGGTCATAACCAATAACCAATGATATTCCACGTGTCCTTATCCACCATGGATAACTGTAGTGAGAAGAAATACTCTGATTCCTCACCAATCAACAATGAAGAAGAATTACTACTAAAATATTACGCCACCATGTTTCTCTTCTAAGGAGTATAAGATATCACTAATTCATAGTCATGTAGGAACTCTAACCACCACCGCAATATCATGATTATATTTTTTATAATTTCATATAGATATGACTCTTCTAGTTGGAATAGATATTAATCCACTACAGAATAAGGTTGTATCACCAAGAATTTAGGAATGACACTATTGTTTCCTCAACTAAGTCATGGATTCAATTTTTATATCATTGGGTTTTGGTTATATAGAAATATATGTTCTCACCACTAACCTATAAAACAAATTCTACCTAAGCCCAACTTTAAAGGATTATCAAAACACCACACACTAGACTCTTTCCTATAGAAACATTATGATTGACCCACATGATAATCTATATCCCAACATACAAAGTATTTCTAATACCAATTGATTAGAAAAATGGTTCCCCATTTTATTCAACAATTCAATGTTACCGCAATGCATGGGAAATCTGTTACACATTATTGGTAGTTATTAGTCTAATTAAGGAATATCCTTACCTCCATTCATCTTATAACAACCTTGTTAATTTTATTACATTCGTAAATGATGTAATGGAATAAAATTAAACATAATATATCCGAAAATATAATTAATTATAGTGTATTGGGATATTAGTAACATTACATAAAAACATAAAACAAGAAATACAACTTCATTGTTGAAAACATTCTTTACATGACCACAATACTCTTTCATAGTTAACATTGCATGGGATAACTTGAAGACATACATAAGAATGGGGTGAGTTATAAATCATAACAAGGGAATAAATATAGAATAAACTGAGGAATATAATACATGTTAGACAATAGGCATATAAATTGATCATAAAAGAAACATGAAAGAAAGCATGGTATAGAATGATACTCATAACATGGAAATGTGGAAATAACTTTAAACATTGTATCATAGGTCAAGGATAAACTGCCAAGACATAATATTGAAAAATACCAATAAAGGAAATATGTAACCCTTGTGCCAACTTTTCGTATCATGATACTAAACATCACCCAATGGATTGGACCATTATATAATTCTCGAGTGCTCCCGTCACTTTCATTTCACTATAATCCTTATGTGGTCCACATAGATCACAATGCGTTGATTAAATCATTATCATAATATATTCCATGATAACGGTTTGTGTAATAAATACATGTATGTACTCAATAAAATTGAATATTTTTATAAAAGTGAACACCATTGATTTGGAATGGGTACAGTATTCATATACCAAATTGTTTTGGAATGAATATTTACTGTGCAATTTCTGCAGCATTATGGCATGACATAAGAATTCATAAAATTGGATAATAAGAGATAAATAGGTACCCTATCACATATAAATGAAATAGAAAGATATATGGCCATATAAATACATATCCTTACATAAGAAATTTAGAAAGAAAAATCATAACATAATAATGAAACTTGAAGAAAGAGGAGTAATGGAATAAATCTTATAAAATTTCAGTATGGTAATGTGTGTACTTGGGGGGGATTTCTGAGAGAGAAAGGGGTATATCATCATTAAAAAATAATAAGGTAAGTGATAATACATACAACATCATTTTTAAAATAAAATAAAACGGTGTAACAATATAACGAAACATGGAAAATAATGAGTATAGAAGGAACCCACACTTGAGTGTCTAACTTCAAAAGATTGAAGAGGGGATTTATGAGAGCATGGGGCAACATTGGAGGATAATACCAAGAGGAGGAATGAGTAAGGAAGTTCTCCAATTATTTTTAATGAAGGGAAGTGGGACCATGGGTGGGTTTATATATGAAATTAGAGTTTAATTCATTAATATTTGACAAACATAGGTTTTATAATCTATATAATTAAATATTCAAAACCACAAACCTTCCCATGGTTTTTTCCATGTTTTTTTAAAAGGGATTAGAAAACATTACATTATAATTTCATGGGATGAATATAATGAAATATTTTCGTTTATTATGTGGAGGTGAGTCATATTTTTAGGGAAATGAACTTAACATCATAAAATATATTATAAATTTTGGAGGATTCATTAAGGCATTATAAAATAATAAAAAAGTCTAAAATTTCATTATTTTAAATATAAAGCAATTATTTTGTATAATATTCCATTTATAGTGATTATTAAATCATTATTGGTACATTATGATTTTAGAAAAGACACTATATTTTTATAGTAATTAAATTTTACCAAAAAAACTATTATCTCAGAAAATTATGAAAAACTCACCATTGGATAATTGTGACATATTGATTCGAAAAATATAATTCATTTTATCCAAATATTTTTCTAAATATGTCAATGTTTTATTTTAAAATAAAAACATACATGTATTGAAAATTTATGGGTCATTACAAATATAGTTGTTGAACCATAATAAAAATAAAATTTGGCATAATAAAAAATAAATGTTTATTTATATTTATTAAAATTATTTTAATAATAGCACTTTATTAAAATTTTATTTATCAATTCATAAAAATATATTTGTTAATTAAATCTTAAAATTAACAAAAAATGCTGTTTGTTATTTAAAAATAATAACAAAATAAAAGTATATTAATTATTATACACAAATATAATGTATATAATCATAATGATAGGGTATTGATACATATCTCTATATTACACTAGAATATTCCCTAGGAGTAAGGTGTGTGATGGTGGGTCATTCATGTGGTCATTCGGTGAACATGTTTTGGGTCATGATCTTGATGAGATAGAACTTCTCTAATAAATAGTTTTACTAATGTTTAAGTTTTTGAATCTTGTCATGAGATTGGTATAGGGAAAATCCAAAAATTGATGCCACCCTATGAAAATCTAATAAATTGGATTCATTGGGAAAGATCCAACTGGTTGAGTCCATCACCTACTTCGTCTATGTCAAAAGGATTTTTCAAAACCCAATATTTATACTAGTCATGGGGTACTTTTTCAATGTCTATATTATCAAGTGTAATGATACATAGTGTTCATTTAAATACAATTAGATATAATTAAAAATTGCAATGCATTTGTTTTCTAAATAAATTTTACAAAAAAGTCATTTAATTAAATAAAAAGGTATATTTCACTTATAATAGTTCAGTTTGTTACAATATTCCCCACTTAAGAAATTTGGCCCTTAGAATTTTCCTTTCCCACATTAAAACAAATGAGGGAAAATTTGTTTAATCACTTCTTTCGTTTCCCATGTTGCTTATTCAAACTTTTTGTTTATCCAAAACACTTTGACCAGGTGTATTGTCTTCTTCCATTGAACATTGTCTCTACGATCTAATATCATCAATGAAATTTCCTAATATGATATGTAATTCTCCAATGGTACCACATATATATTGAGTACATGGGAGGGTCTGGTATGTACTATCTCAAGATCGATATAGGGAATACATTATGTACTAGATATATATTTGTTGGGGGTTCCATTTTATTGGTCACTACTCTTATGTGATCGATGATCTCAAAAGGGACTATGTACCTTGGACTATCTTTCCATTATTATAAAAACCCAATACACTCTTCCATGGATAAATGAAGAGGAATACCATATCTCAAACATCAAACTCTTGGTCTTATCGACTATTCTCACTATATATTTTCTATCGAGTCTTAGTAGCTTTAATGTGTTGTTGTACGGTCTTAACCATCTCCACCATTTTTTCGAAAATTTCTAGAACTGGAAATTTTATTCCACTACATAATCCCCGCATGAAAGTGTTTTGAATCTCTTCCCATAAAGATCTTTATAGGTATGAATTTTTGTACATGAGTGTAAACTAATTTTGTAAGAGAACTCAACCAGAGGAATATGTTGATCCCATACTCCTTTAAAGTCTATTGATCATGCTATCAATATGTCTTTAAGAGACTGGATAGTCTGCTCAGATTGACCATCAGTTTAAGGGTGATAGGACATTCTGATGTATAAATTAGTATTTAGAGGAAGTTGGAGAATCACCCATAACATAGTGGTGAATCATGGAACTTGATCAGATATAGTAGATAGTGGTGCATCATGCAGCCTCTCAACTTCTCTGATGTATATCCATGAAAGTTTATCCAATGATAAATCCTCTCAAATCACAATTATGTGTATATGATTTATAAGATGATATGCAACATCCATAATAGATTTGTTTCCTATAAATTTTGTAGGAAGCTTGGTGACAAAGTCTATGGCGATGTTTTCACATTTACATATAGGTATGGGTAATTGGTACATCATCCCCTTATATATTTTCCTTTCTACCATCACTTGATAACAAATAAGACATATTGATGTATATTCTATGATATCCTTCATCATTTTGTCCCACCAATAGTGTTCTTGAAGATATCGATACATCTTTTTACTTCCAAGGTCAATAGATAAGGTTGAGAAATGTGCATCATCCAATATCTCCTTATTTAATTTTGGATTTTATGGTATGCATTATCTTGACCAAAATCATATTACACCTTCTTCATTAACATTGGACTATCAGGATTTCTGGTTTATAATATTGTCCACTTTTTTTTAATTCCCACATATTATCGTTGATCATCCTTTAACCTATCTATAAGAGATTATTGAGTCATTATTTGTCAAAGGTATAGGACATTAATTCCTTTATGATTCCCATGTACATCCAGTTCATGTCAAAGAAGATAGTGTCCTTCTAAATTCTCATCAATGAAAGAGTAGAGAGATCCATTCCACATCGAGCGTCTTCTACTTTATTTACATTCCCCGAATGATAGTGAATTGAGTAGTCATAATACTTTATTAACTCTAACCATATTCATTGGCACATATTAAACTCTTTCTATGTGAATATATTCTTGAATATTTTTTGATCTGTATATATTTTACACATCTCCCCAAAAAGGTAATATCGCCAAATTTTCAATGAAAATATCTCTATAGCCAACTTCATATCATTTATTGGATAATTATTTAAATAAAAATTAATCCTCCTTGAATAATAGGAAATTAATTTTTTATTTTGCATCAACACACATCCCATGCCTTTCATCGAAGCATCATTTAATACTATAAAATTCTCTCCATATGGGGGTAGTGTGAGCATGACCATAGTGATAATCCTCCTTTGCAACTCATTAAAGCTCTCTTCACATTCATCTTTGTATAAAAACATGACCCCCTTCCATATTATATTGATTATAGGGTTTGTCTATAATGATAAATTTCATAAAAATCAATGATAATACTCAGATAATCCACGGAAACTACAGATACCTATCCTAGACATTGCCTTAACCAACCATCAATTCCCCAAGTCTTTGGAGGGTCCATATATATCCCAATTCTTGTGATAATATTCCGCAACCAGAACTCACATTTGATGTACGTTTGATGAATATTTTCTTTTTACAGGGTCTTTAGAACAACACTTAAATGCTCTTCATGCTCCTTCTAAATGTTTAATTATATTAGAATATAATCAATAAATATTACCCCAAATGTTTCAATGTAATATCTAAAGATATTAGTCAAGTCCATGATGATATTTGGAGAATTAGTGAGTTCAAATAGACTCACTATGAACTCATAATTCCCACACCTTGTACGAAATGTAGTTCTGGGGTTGTCCTCTTTCTTGACCCTTACTGGGTAATATACCGAAAAAAATAACCCATTGAGAAGTATTGTGCTTCACGTATATTATCATGTAATTCATCAATTAAATAAAAAAGATACTTTTTCTTTATCATGAATTTTTTGTGCTTGTGACTATAAATTCAAAGACACATTGAATCATACTTTTATTGATGAAGAGGATTGGTCCACTCTATGGTGAAGCACATGGTCGTATAAACCATATATCTATATTCTCCTATAGTTCTTTATTTATCTCCTCAATTTCCAAAACTACCTTATATATAGAGTCTTGGATATTGGAAGCACCCTAGGTATACGATCAATATAAAATTCAACATCTCTATTAGGAGGAATAAGATGATTTTTTCTAAGAAACACATCAGTTAATTCCCTCACAATAGGCATTTCTTCGAGGATGGTTCTATCCATAGACTCTATTTTCTGAGAAAGATACATATGATCGTATGGTATTAATATCCAAGATTGGGATGATGGTCCTAAAGAAGATTCATCCTCCACATTGAAATTTTATCGTATTAGGGTTTGATTTTTCATATGGAGAGTGATTTTCCTCTCATGACAATTTATGTTGGCTCTATATAGGGAAATCCAATATATGAAAATAATTGATTAAAATCCCACTAAAGAAATGATGATAATTTTATTTCGGAAGTTAAATCCAATAATAAAGATAGGGGAGGATTTATATACATGGGATGCTATAATTTCCCCATTTTTCGTTTTCACCAACATCTCTAATTCAATGCATTGCAATTGGTTGCCACAATAAACTCTTGGATTAGTGCATTGGATTGAGAAAATCCTTGGTTCCTTGTAGCTATAAAAATAAACAATACTGTAACATCCCAAGTAAGTAATGAATAATATATATTCATAACTATGTCTATTAATGAATTAGATAGTGTTTTTGAATCCTAAAATGAGAATAAATCCAATCTTAAGCATGGAATACACAAATATTTTTAAATGATTGTTTTACTGACTTTTGATGGAAAAGCATTTTTGAATCAAAATTTTGAAAATTTTATAAGATATATTTTTGAAAATAAACTTATTCTTTATGATTGGGACATTGAAATTTACTTTGGATAAATTTTTGGTATTTTTCTGACTGATAATTTTTTAATGAATAGTGAAAAATACTGCATTTTACATCAAAACTGATTTTTAATGTAATTTAATTATATGTTTAGATTATCTTTTTAATTGGTTATAAAGTGTATATAGAATATATTTTTACCATTTAATCCAATGGTGGTCATTGGGATCAATTTCATAATGGAATTGGGCAGAAACAAGTGCCAAACTTTTCATAGATATTGTTTCAAAAAAACCCGCTATTTGTTTTGACAACGGGAATTATTTTCAAATTAACTATTGAAATTTTTATGTTTGTAATTTGGTAAAATAGATTCCATATTTTTAATCCGAATTTCCAAATTATGTAATTAAGACTCTTTTGTTTTTGGACATTATGAATAGTAATGACTGTAATTGTCTTTAATTATCGTGATTAATTAGTAATCATGTAGTTAAGGATAATAAAATAATATCATAGTATTATAAAATGACTCCAATGTGTGTCCTAATACTAATGGTTGTGTCATGGCCGACCATGGTATGACTTTTTCCAGACTTAGGGACCGCATGGAATCACTTTTGTGTGATAATGACTTTTTATCTTTTTATTTTTTAAAGAAAGTTAAATATAACAAAGTATGTAACACCTAAGTAGAACAATTTTAGTTTTGTCTACATATATGATCTCTTGGAATATAAATATGCATTAGAAATATAAAATGATTTCGTACATCATAGTATTTTTTTTACAATTTTTAGACATTAAATAAATTAAATTAATTATGACACCATGATGATGCAACAATTTCCTCATTAATTAACGATTTAAATAAAATGAAACAATAATGTAAAATCTAAGACATAAACTTTTAAAAAACATATTGGGTGAGTATATTTAGAACCCTTATCACCTTATCCACGAAATATATCAATGTGGGGCCTTTGAAATTCGAAACACATTTCAATATAAAGTAACATTTTATAACATTCCACGAGTGCCCCTCCTCTCATCTTATAAAAGGCCCCCACCTCTACCCCCTTACCCACACATATAAAGACATTGGATCAGCCAGGATCTGCTCATTTAGTTCTAAACATCCCTATCTTAATCCTAGAAGCCTTACCTTTGGCCGAAAGATCTTCAAGAAACCGTTTTGGTTTAAACCAAGAGGAGTTACCCAATTTAAAGGTAAAGACTACTCTAATGTTATTTTGTTTTATTTTTCTTCTCCAACCCTCTAAACTCTTTTTATTCATTTCTTTTATAACAAAACAAGTATCTTCAATATACTAGGATGATTTTATAAGAATTATTCTTGCTACACTTACACACACCTACATCTAATGGTTAAAGAGCATACAATTTCTGTGGATGGCGAATTTTTGCCTCACGAAACGATGATTGTTCAATATTCTTCTAAAACTTTCAAAGGTGGCCATAAAGATTTGACTATATTTATATATGATATATAATATGTTTATTTTTTCCATAATCTTCTGTATTTTCCATTTATGGCATACCTTTATGGTTTCCATTATGGGTAAACGTGATATCTTTATTTTAGGAAGTGCGGACTGCCGCCCCCTCAAAGTGATTTAATTCGTTAATACCATATGTGGGATGTATAAAGGATAGAGTTAATGATATTATATATGATATTATACTTGAATAATAATATACCTATATATAATTATGATTTCATTCCATTAAATACGAAATAGAAATGAAAGTAGCGTTAATGCGTACATACGGCTTACCGTCTCCATGAACGGAGCATTTCATTTCTTACCTCTAAATGTTATGTAATATTATAAATGCATGTATATACTAGATATAAATGATATATATTATATCAATATCCTGAATATAATTCTGGATATAATGGATATTTTACCACATGAACAACTTGTAATTATAAGGAGTTTCTTTTGACTCAAGTACCAATGATCGAAAAAACAACCATTATTAACTTAAATAATTACAAAGTGTTTATAACATGGTAATAAGTGATATAAAAGGAATAATGAAATTTTAAAAAGTTCTTATGCAAGTAGAAATTAACTCAGGTTTATTATTCATGAGATTAAAGAACGATCGAGTCAAGTCGGACACGAGGTAAGGGACTTAGTCTCGATCTCCTTTCATTGAGGCATAATTTGTTTTATACACAACTTATATTTTATATAGTGTATAAACCCCTTTTAATTTTACGTTTATTCAAAAGGAATCTTTTTTATTCAAATCATTTACTAAACAGAAAAAGGGAATGTTTTCTTTGTTGTATGTATGCAGCGACAACGACTTCTCCGCCGCCATGACCATTATTTGAGTTTTGGCTTCCTCTACAAGCCATAACCATTTTTTAAATGAAAAATAATTACCATGTTTTACTTTTATTTTATTTTGGTATTGAAAATGGTTTTCATAATGTTTTTATTATATCAATGTGTTGTATTGATATTTTTTGATTGAAATGTGGAAATTTTATGTTTCCTTTTTGCATGTTTTATGTGATACGATTATGTTATGGTTCATGGGAATTGTTTATGAAGATGGGTGGTTCCATGATAAAATAAGGGCGGGTGACCCCGATATATCTCTCCAATGGATTGGGTAATGTGAACGGGTGAAACGTTAAGGTTTCTCCTAAGAGATTTATTGAATATACTGTGATGGGTATTCGAAATGTAACCATGAGGGTTACTCCCTACGTAAGAATGTTATGAATTACTCAAGTTACCTTTATGTCTTATGATTTCTATGATTTATTTATGATTTGATGAGGTATGTTAAAAAGCTTTTGTTTTATGAGTAATGTTTTATTTCTTACATGGACTAATGTTTTCATTTCATACTTTTATATCCCTTACTGAGCTTTTTATGCTCATCCCAAGTTTTTTAAATGTTTTTCACAGGTCAAGGGAAAGGTACATGATGTGATGATAGTGTCAAGGATGTTTCAAGAAATAATCCATGTTTTATTTTAAATATGTTTCCGTTGATGGTAAAAATGAGTACTATCTTTTATCTAACCACTTTGTTTAAATGTGGAATGTAATACAGGATTTATTATCTAATTCTCTAAAACTCGAAACCTGAAAGGATCATTAATGTGTAATCTTTTAATAACTCATGATTAAGTAGTGTTTAAGGCTGGGGCCTTATAGTTTGTATCACAGGTCAGTTTAGATAACTTTAGGATTTATAATTATAATAAATGATTATACAAAAATATCTTTTTTATGGTCAAATTGAAATGATATAGCATTTGATGATTACCATGTTGCTTAATCTAAGACATGTTTGTTCAGAATGGTTTTCTATAGAGGAAATAGGGAAGCCATGCTAGGAAGGAATATAGAAGGAAATGACCATCCGAATCAGCATTCTGAGATGGTCAGAATTGGAACTGAACATTTTGTTGCAGTAATGGTGCAGTTGACTCAAGCGATAAATGGTGTTGGTATCCATGCACGAGATCATCCAGATCAACCACAGAGGAACATGTCTGTGGTAGAACATTTCATGAGGCAACATCCCCCATCATTCAGAGGATCATCTGACCCTGTGCTAGATGAAGGGTGGATTAAAGCACTGGACAAGATTTTCGATGTCATGGGGTGTTCATACAATCAAAAGGTTAGTCTTTCTATTTACCGTTTGGTGGGTGAAACAGATTAGTGGTGGTCGATGATTAAAAATATCAGGGATGCTAATGAGATTGATGCTCTCGACTGGGATGAATTCAAAGGTATGTTTCTTGAGAAGTATTTTCCTAAGGCTTTACGTCTTAGGATGGAAACAAAATTATTGGAATTGAGGAAAGAGGACGACTCAATGGCTTCTTAGGAAGAAAGGTTCACTCGATTGGAAAGGTATGCTTCAAATTTTTTCCGAGAACTTGATAATAAAATCAATCGTTTTTACTCAGGATTAAAGCCAAAATATCGAAGGGGTTTATCTTCTCGCAAGTTCAAGAGTTATGAAAAGCTTGTTCGATGTGCTGAGAATGCAGAAATGGAGTTTGTCGATGATCAAGTGTTCTATAATAGCCAACAGAAGAAGAGACTGAGGTGGCAGGAGAAAGGGAAGAATTCTTCAAAAATGTCTGATGGTAAGAAAACTAAGTTTCCAGTTTGTGATAAATGTGGTAAAAAGCATGCTTGGGAATGTCTTCTGAATTCTGAAAAGTGCTATCGATGTGGTAAGATGGGATATAAGGCTCGTGATTTCACTGAAAATGATCAAATTGATGGTAAGACCAAATTTGATTTACATTTAGTGAAATGTTTTAAGTGCAATGATATGGGTCACTATGCAAACGAGTGTCTGAAAAAGAGATCGAGTGATGGGAAGCAGTTAGAATACAAGCAGAAATGGGTGGTGAAATCCTTTTCAACTACATCAAAAGATGTTGGGCCCTCAAATGAAGTGGTATCAGGTACTTTGATTATTTTTTCAGATTATGCCAGTGTGTTGTTTGATTCAGGGTCTTCAAATTCATTCATTTCTGAAAACATTTCTTGTAAAATGGGAATACCATCTCAAGAAATGACTCATGAACATGTGGTAAAAACACATGGGGGGAATGTTGAGGTAAAAAGAATTTATAAGAATCTTCCTATCCTTATCCGTTGAAAGAACCTACTTTCAAACCTGATTGTTTTACCTCTAGTAGATTTTGATGTTATCCTGGGTATAGAATGGCTCTCTGTTTACCATGCTATTATTGATTGTAGAGCTAAAGAAGTTTCTTCTCAGAAAGTCTTTCAGTTTGTGTACAAGAATGAACCCTCAGTATTGATAACATATCAAGAGGCTGATAAACTTGTAAAATATGGAAATGAATGTCACCTTGCACATATTGTTGAAAAAAAGGAACTGTTCAGATTAATGATGTGCCAGTGGTAAATGAGTATCCTGATGTTTTTCTGGATGAGTTGCCTGGAATAATACTAGATCGGGATTTTGATTTTTTTTGACTTAGTTCCCGATGCTATGCCAATTTTAATACCCCCTTATCGAATGACTCAATTTGAACTTTTAGAGTTAAAGGAGCAATTGGAAGATTTATTATAGAAAGGTTTCATTCGACCTAGCACATCACCATAGGCTGCTCCTATTTTATTTTCTAAAAATAAAGATGGTTCAATGAGACTTTTCATTGATTATAGAGCCTTGAATAACATCACTGTTAAGAACAAATATCCTTTGACTCATATCGATGATTTGTTTGATCAGCTCTAGGGAGCTTAGTATTTTTCAAATATTGACCTGAGATCGGGGTACCATCAGTTGAAGGTAAAGGAATCAGATATTTTTAAGGCCACGTTTCGTACAAGATAAGGCCATTATGAATTTGTAGTAATGCCTTTTGGGATAACCAATGAACCTGCCATGTTCATAGACCTTATGAATAGAATTTTCCATTAGTTCTTGGATAAGATTATGGTTGTTTTCATTGATTATATTTAGGTGTTTTCTAAAATTAAAGAGGAGAATGAAAGAAATTTAAGGGTTATTTTGCAAACCTTAAAAGAAAAGAAATTGTATGGTAAATTCCGCAAGTGTGAGTTCTAGTTGCAACAAATTTCTTTCCTTGGTCACATTGTTTCTAAAGATGGGATAACTGTTGATCCTGCAAAAACAAGGGTTGTGGAGGAATGGACTAGGCCGGCAAATGTAACTGAGATTCATTGTTTCCTTGGTTTGGTAGGCTATTACCAAAGGTTTGTTAGAAATTTTTCCCTGTTATCTAGTCCAATGACAAAGCTAACTCGGAAGGGTGTTAATTTTATCTGGACAAATGAATGTGATGATTGTTTTAAAGAGCTGAAAAAAAGATTAGTGAATGCTCCAGTTTTGGCACTACCTTCCAGGAATGGGGAGTTTGTTATCTACCGTGATTCTTCATTGAAAGGACTTGGTTGCATAATAATACATAATGATCAGGTAACTGCCTATGCATCACGTCAGTTGAAAAATCATGAGGTAAATTACCCTACACATGATTTGGAATTAGCCGCTCTTGTTTTTTCTTTGAAAATTTGGAGGCATAATTTGTTTGGAGTAAAGTGTGAAATATATACCGATCACAAAATTTTAAATTATATTTTCACTTAGAAAGAATTGAACATGAGACATAGGAGATGGTTAGAATTAATCAAGGATTATGACTGTAAAATTCATTACCATCCGGGAAAAACCAATAATGTGGCTGATGCTTTGAGTTGAAAAAGTAATGCTTCATTAACAATGTTGCGTTTTGAATGTGATCCTTTGGTTAAGGATTTGATAAACTTTAGAAAAGAAGTTGTTGGTAAAGGTTGTCCTTCGGATTTGTTTCAGGTATCAGTGAAATATTCTCTATCAGACGGAATTAAACAAGCATAAAAGCAAGACAGTGAGTTGCAGAAAAAGGTAGAGCTGGTTCAGAAAGGTAAGTTTCCTGAATTCAACATTGATAATGATTGTGTTTTGAGATTTGGGAAGAGATTGTGTGTGCCTTGTGATTCACAGTTGAAGAGAGAGTTGTTATGTGAAGCTCATATTTCTCCATTTTTAGTTCATCCAGGTAGTAATAAGATGTATAGAGATCTTCGGGAGTATTACTGGTGGGACAGAATGAAAAGGGATATTGCTGATTTTACTATGAAGTGTTTAACTTGTCAACAGGTTAAAGAAGAGCGAAAATTATAGAAAGGGTTGTTTCAACCTTTACCAGTTCCAGAGTGGAAATGGGAGAATATATCCATGGACTTTGTTGTGGGATTGCCGAAGACACATCGAGGTAATAATGCAGTCTAGGTTATTGTTGATCGATTGTCTAAATCTGCTCATTTCCTTACTATTCAAGATACATTTTCCCCAGATCAACTTTCTCGTTTGTATCTTAAACAGATAGTTTGGTTACATGGAGTTCTTCTCTCCATTGTATCTAATCGTGATCCTAGGTTCACTTCTAACTTTTGGAAAGGCCTTCAGAAGTCTTTGGGTACTGAATTAAATTTTAGTATAGCTTTTCATCCCCAATCAGATGGGCAGTCAGGACGAATGATTCAGACTTTGGAAGATATGCTACGTGCTTGTTCGATGGATTATCAGGGAAGTTGGGACCAACATCTTCCTTTGGTTGAGTTTTCTTATAATAACAATTTTCATTCCAATATATAGATGGCACCATTTGAGCCGTTATATGGGAATCAGTGTTGAACTCCAATTTTCCGGGATGAAGTGGGTGAAAGGAAGTTGATGGGACCAGAATTGGTAGAAGAATTGGCTGGAAAAGTTCAGCGGATACAGAGACACATGAGAATAGCTCAGATAAGGTATAAGAGTTATGCAGACAACATGAGTAAGGATATCTCTTTTGAGGTAGGTGATCATGTTTTTCTCAAAGTATCACCATGGAAAAGTGTGATGCGATTTGGTAAGAAAGGAAAGCTGAGTCTATGGTTCATTGGACCATATGAAATTCTAGAGAAAGTTGGATTAGTTTCATACCGAGTATCTTTTCCTCCGAGTTTATCTCACATACACAATGTATTTCATGTTTCAATGTTAATGAAGTACATGCCATATCCATCTCATGTTTTGAGTCCAGAGGTAGTTCAGCTGGAAGAGAATCTATATTATGAGGAACAACCGGTCCAGATTCTTGACCATAGGGAGCAGGTGTTGCGGAATATGGTGATTCATCAAATAAAGTTTTTGGGGAAAAACCACAAGATTTAAGAGGCAACATGGGAATCTAAAAATGCAATGAGGGATAAATACCCTCACTTATTCGATAAGTAAATAAATTTTGGGCACACAATTTTCTAAAGGGGGGAAGGATGTACCATCCCAAGTATGTAATGAATAATTTATATTCTTATCTATGTCTATTTATGAATTAGATAGTGTTTTAGATTTTTAAAATGAGAATAAATCAAATCTTAAGAATGGAATACACTAATATTTTTAAAAGATCGTTTTACTACATTTTGATGGAAATCCATTTTTAAATCAATATTTTGACACTTTTATAATTTATATTTGTCAAAATAAACTTATTCTTTATTATTGGGACACTTAAATTTACTTTGGATAAATTTTTGATATTTTTCTGACAATGTTCATTTTTTATTGAATAGTGAAAAATACTGCATTTTACATCAAAACTGATTTTTCATATAATTTAATTATATGGTTATATTATCTTATTAATTGGTTTTCAATTTTAAAAAGAATATATTTTTACCATTTAATCCAATTTTGGTCATTGGGATCAATTTCACTTTAGAATTGGGCATAAACAAGTGCCAAACTATTCGGAGATATTGTTTAAAAAAACCCGCTATTTGTTTTGTCAATGAGAATTATTTTTAAATTAACTATCGCAATAGTTATGTTTGTAATTTGGTAAAATTGATTCCATATTTGAAATCAGAAGGTACAAATTATGTAATTAATAATATTTTGTTTTTCGACATTATGAATAGTAACGACAGTAATTATCTTTAATTATCGTGATTAATTAGTAATTGGGTAGTTAAGGATAATAAAATAATATCACAGTAATATAAAATGACTCCAACATGTGTCCTAATGCAACTAGTTGTTTCATGGATGACCATGGTATGACTTGTTCCAAACTTAGGGACCCCATGCAATCACTTTTGTGTGATAATTACTTTTTATCTTTTTATTTTTTAAAGAAAGTTAAATATAACAAAGTATGTAACACCTAAGTAAAACAAATTTAGTTTTGTCTACATAAATTATCTCTTGGACTATAAATCATCATTGGAAAGATAAAAAGATTTAATACATCATATAATATTTTATAAAATATTTAGACATTAAATAAATTAAATTAATTATGACACCATGATGATGCAACAATTACCTCATTAATTAACGATTTAAATAAAATGAAAAGATAATGTAAAATATAAGAAATAAAATTGTCAAAAACCTATTGGGTGAGTATATTTGGATCCCTTATCACCTTATCCTCTAAATATATCAATGTGGGACCTTTTAAATTCGAAACACATTTCAATATAAAGTAACATTTTATAACATTCCAAAAGTGCCCCACCTCTCCTCTTAAAAAAGGCCCCCACCTCTACCTCCTTACCCACACTTCTCAAGCCATTTTCTCGGCCATGCTCTACAAATTTTATCTCTCCAAATCCCTCTCTTCATCCTAGAAGCATTAACTTAGGCATAAAGATTTTTAATAAACCCTTTTGGTTCAAACCAAGAGTAGTTACCTGATTTAAAGGTAAATACTTCTCTAATGTTCTTTTGTTTTATTTTGCATCTCCAACCCCCTAAACTTTTTTTATTCAACACAAATATCTTCAATATACTAGGATGTTTTTATAATAATTATTCAAGCTACACTTACACACACCTACATCTAATGGTTAAAGAGCATACAATTTCCGTGGATGGAAAATTTCTGCCTCACGAAATGATGATTGTTCAATATTCTTCTAACACCTTCAAAGGTGGCCATTAAGAAGTAACTATATTTATATATGATATATAATATGTTTATGTTTTCCTTAATCTTCTCTATTTTTTCATTTATGTCATACCGTTATGGTTTCCATTATGGGTAAACACGATATCTTCATTTTGGGAAGTGCGGACTACCGCCCCCTCAAAGTGATTTGATTCATTTATACCATATGTGGGACGTATAAAGGATGGAGTTAATAATATTATATAAGATATTATACTTTAATTATAATATACTTCTATATCATTATGATTTCATTCCATTAGATACTAAATAGAAATGAAAGTATCATTCATGTGTACGTACGGCTTACCGTCTCCATGAACGGTGCATTTTATTTCTTACCACTAACTGTTATGTAATATTATAAATGCATGTATATACTAGATATAAATGATATATATGATATCTAAATCATGAATATAATTCTGGATATAATGGATATTTTTCTACATGAACAACGTGTAATTATAAGGTGTTTATTTTTGACTCAAGTACCAATGATCGACAAAACGACCATTATTAACATAAATAATTACATAGTGTTAGTAACATGGTAATAAGTGATATAAAAGGAATAATGAACTTGAAAAAGGTTCTTAAGCAAGTATAAATTAACTCTAGTTATTATTTAGGAGATTAAAGAACAATCGATCCAAGTTGGACACGAGGTAAGGGACTTCGTCTCAATCTCCTTTCATTGAGGCATATTTTGTTTTATACACAACATTATTTTATACAGTGTATAAACCCCTTTGAAATTTATGTTTATTCAAAAGTAATATTTTTTATACAAAGATTTTACTAAAAAACAAAAGGTAATGTTTTTTTGTCGTACGTATGTGGCGACAACGACTTCTCCACCGCCGTGACCATTATTTGAGTTTCGGCTTCCTCTACAAGCCATAACCTTTTTTTAAATGAAAAATAAATACCATGTTTTACCATTCATTTATTTTGGTACTGAAAATGGTTTTAATAATTTTTTTATTATATCAATATGTTGTATTGATATCTTGTTATTGAGATGTGGAAATTTTATGTTTCCTTTATGCATGTTTTATGTGATACGATTATGTTATGTTTCTTGAGAATTGTTTATGAAGACGGGTGGTTCCGTGATATACTAAGGGTGGGTGAGCCTGATATAGATCTCTAATGCATTGGGTAATGCGAAGGGGTTAAATGTTAAGGTTTCTCCGAAAATATTTGGGGAATATACTATGATGGGTATTCCAAACGTAACCATGAGGGTTACTCCCTATGTAAGAATGTTATGAATGCCTCAAGTTGCCTTTAGTTTTATGATTTCTATGATTTATTCATGATTTGATGAGGTATGTTAAATTTCTTTCATTTTCTGAGTAAAGTAGGACTTCATACATGGACTAATGTTTTCATTTCTTCCTTTTATATCCCTTACTAAGCTTTTTATGCTCATCCCATGTTTTTGAAATGTTTTTCCCAAGTCAAGGGAAAGGTACCTGATGTGATGATAGTGTCATGGAAGTGTCTATAAAGAATCCATGTTATATTTTAAATCTTTTTCTATTGATGGAAAAAAAAATTAATATATTTTATGTAACCACTTTGTTTAAATGTTGAATGTAATGCATGATTTATGATCTAATTCTCTAAAACTATAAACTTGAAAAGATCCTCATTTTGTAATCTTGTAAAAACTCAAGATTAAGTAGTGTTTAATGCCGGGGCCTTATAAATACCCTAAGTGTTTACCATATTATTCAATTCATTAGACATAATAGAGGGTTTCTCGTACCAAAAAATGTAGTTTAGTTTCCCTTCCTTCCTGCACCTAAATCATTTCCTTATCCCCATTAGGAAACATCCATGTTAATTCCTTCCACAAATTTTGCAGGTGGGATGCTGAAATTTCTTGGCACCATTGGATATCACTATCAGACAACCATAATTTAGCTCTATATTCCACTTCTTATCCCTATGATACTCCTTATATTTAGTGATATACATTTCAACATTGAGGGAACATCAGGCAATTTCCTCAAAACTCTCAAAGTCACAGAGTGTCAGGGATTTCAATAGTTTAGATTTTAGTCTACTACAAAGTGGTCAAATTTTCATTTAAGGGTAATAAAAAATATGAAGGTGTATCATAAAAGTCTAATGATTTTTTCCTCACATGCTCTGATAAATTCTATGTCTTTTTTCTTGAGGGAAATAAAGTCCCTTTCCATTGTAAGTTGGAGGGAGTGAGGAAAATACTTATTGAATTAGTTTTTCTAGAAATCCTTACATCCCATCACCTCAATCTCTTCCTTGAGATTTGTTGTTTTTATCAATGTTCACCATTGATCAACTTAACCCTCTATACAATAATCATATAGATGAAAAATCTCTTGTTAAATGTATTGATAGATGTAAATGATATTCTCAAAGGAGCTGATCCAATGTTCGGTGATTGAGGGATCAAATGATCCATTGAATGTATGAGGCCTTCGTCTCATGATAGTATTGATTAAAACATAATCATTATTGGTGGGGGGGTTGGAAGATTCTATTGATCTAGTTTTCTATTGAAAGAAAGATTTAATAGAAAGAGTATGGTGATGAAGTTGGTAAATTCTGCTCCCACTGGATTGTTAATCTCATTAGGGAAGTCATTACATTGATCATCACATCAATTATTCTCCTGATTCCACATATTACCAGCTATTGTTAAGAATAAAAGCAAAATTAGGGGTTAATATTTTAAAAATATTAAACACATAAAGGGAAATCCTGTGAAATTAAATGGATAACTTATAAATTAATTTTCTTTACTTATGAAATTATATGTTTTAATATAAGTAATCAGTGATGTATTTCCAAACATATATTCATATGTTCTTTTTTGGTTCCCTTAAGAATGGTTCAAACTATGTGTTTTAATTTATCAATGCATATCCCCTGGGATTGTCAAACGAGGAGGGAAGCAAGGCCTATTTCATTCACAAGTTTCTATTTGTGTCTAGCTCAAAGTAGTTTTTTCGTGTTTTACCCCATGTTACATCTGTTTCAGAGCCGCATCCACTTGTTCGTATTGAGAATGGGATTTATTTTCATGATAAAAAACCTAATATATACCAACCAATATTTGGGTATGTTTTTCAAATACATAGTCTTATCCTTATGTAATTAAGTAAAGTTTTCGAATCATAGTCCCAAAAAATAACTAAACTTTCCTCTGATAACAACTTTAACAATCATGTACTTATTATTACATTCATACTTTATTTAATGAAGAAAAATTAAATATTATAAAACCATAATGATAGGGTTTTTAGTGTCTTTGTAAAATAGAAACATTACATAACAACTTAAAACCTTAAATTCGACATCTTTACTGAAAACTTCCTTTACATGACCACAACATTCCTTCATACTTAACATTGCATAGGATAACCTAAGGATATAGCTAAGAATGGGTTGAGTTATAAAGGCCATTAAGGGAATAAAAATTTAATGACATTACGAAGAAGATACATGTTTTACAATAGGCATATTAATGGAGAATAAAAGAAACATGGACATAAAGGCATGATATATCATGATAATTATAACATGGAAATGTAGAAACAACTTAAAAAAATTCATCACATGTCAAGGATAAATTTCTAATAAATCATAGTGGATAATTTCTAATAAGGGAGCTATGTTAACCCCTATCCTAACATGACATATAATTATACTAAACATTAACCAATGAATTTAAGAACTATTTAATTATTTGTTCACCTATCACTTTCATTTAATTCTCTAGAAAAAGTGTGCCACATAGATCATATTGCATGCATTTTGTCATAATAATAATTAATTTCACAATCAGTGGGTTTTGAATAATTAAAAATAAGTTATAAATAAAATGGTATATGTGAATGAAAGTGAACACCCTTGATAGGTAATGGGTACGATATTCACTTACACAATTGTTTTGCAATGGAGATTCACAATGCAATTTCAGCAGCCTAACGACATGACATAAAAATTCTTACAAAGGGTTGATGAGAGTTAAAGAGGAAAATAATCATATATAAATAAAATTTAATGTTCAAGGGGCATTGAAATACATGTCCCAATATAATGAATTTGTAAATAGATGGCATAACATAACAAAGAAGCTTGATGAAAGAGAAGATATGGAGTAACTCTTATGAATTTTTGGCATGGAAACATGTGTGTATGTAAGGTATTAATGGGATAGAATGGGATTTCTATTCATTAAACCATAATAAGGGATATATGTGGGAGGTGTTAAAATGTACCCCATACTTTTTAAATTAAAATAAAATGGTGTAATAATATATGGAAACTTTGATAAAAATGAGAATAGAATGAACCCTTACTTGACTGGTGACTTCAAAAGAATGAATAACGGATTCTTGAGATCTTGGGGAGACTTGGGAGGTTTTTAGAGGGGGGGGGACATAGTATGGATGTGATAAATGGATTTTTTGTTAAGTGAAGTGTGATATTGGGTGGTTTTATAACCCAAACAATAAGGAAATCCTTAATATTTCACTATCATAGGTTTTAGAATCTATATATGTAAATATTCAAAATGAAAAACCATCCCATCATATTTCCGAAGTATTTTTCCAAATAATAGTGGAAAACATTTTTTTATAATCCCATGGGAATAAGTTATTAAAATAATATCCTTTCTTATGGGAAGGTGAGTCACATTTTTAAATAAATGAACCTAAAAATATAATATATATTATACATTTTGGAATATTTACTAAGGCTTTATAAAATAATCCAAACAACTATAAAATCACATTATTTTAAAGGTAAAACATATTTTTTTCAATTTTTCATTTTATAGTGTTTATTACATCACAATAGGGTCATTATGATGTCATAAAACACACTATATGTTTATATGGTATTTAATTTGTACCAAAAAATTCAATTGCCTCAGAAAATAATGAAAAAGTCACCGTTGCATATTTTTGACATCATGATAAATTTTTTAAAATATTATTTATTAATTCATCAAATTATATTTCTTTATAAAATTTGAATATTAACAAAAAATACTCTATGTGATTTAAAAATAACTATAAAATAAAAGTATATTCATTATTCTATACAAAAATATTTTACATAATCATAATTCAAGGATCATGATACATATCCCTTTAGTACACCAACATACACCCTAATAGTATGGTGTGTGATGATGGGCAATTCAAGGGGTCCTTTAGTGAACATGGTTTGGGCTGTGAGGTTGATGAGCACTTCTCCCGTAAATGGGTTCTCACTAGTTTATGTTGTTGGATATTGGCATGGCATGGGTCTATTGAATAGCCTAGAAATGCTACCTCCCTTGAAAGCTCCAATTAATGGGTTTAATAGGGAATGGTACTACTATGTGAGGCCATCACCTCAATTGTTTGTGTCAAATGAATTTATTAAAAACCCTATATTTATAGTCTTCATGTGATCATTATTCAATGGATATATTTTAAATTATAATTATACTTAAAAGTAATTCGAATCCAGGTGGATATTCAAAAAAAATGCTATTCATTTTTCTTCTAAATACATTTTTAAAAATAATAAAATTAATTAAATCAAAAGGGAAATTTAACTTATAATAGTGTGGTTCGTTACACTTCTCTTTTGTTGAACTAAAGATAAAACCACATTGATATTTTTTGGCTACATAGATGCTTCTTATTTGAGATGATATATCATAAAACGTGGACTTCTCTAATGTATAACTAAAACATTAAGATTTTACACATAGTTGATGCTCTAGAAATATGTCAAGCACAATCCTGATATTATATACATATTTATCCTCCAATTTTGAGTAAATTGGAATATCAAAAACAATGAACATGATTAAATGGTCTATCATGGTCTTGAAAAAATAGATCATGATGCTTAAATATAATGAATGGGATTTCTATTTGTCAATGTGAACCATCAGTGACTCATAATGATCATATACCTATTAGAATGATTCAATCAGTATTTACACCTTGTGAACACTCAAATGGTGATAACCAAACATGAGGTCATTCATTAAGAACCATTTTTCTCCTTTTAGTTGATTGAAGAGGTTATCAATTCTTAATAGTTGATACATATTCTAGTTTTTCACTTGAAACTAGTGATGATAATCCATAAAAATATTCCAAATCTCATCCAACTTATTTTTTAACAACATTGGTACTTCTATTGGGGACACGGTTGGTTAGATTAATACATTCCATTAGTGGCCCTATAACTTCCCCTTCATCCATTAAAGCTCTACATGCCCCATTATTTATTCTACTAATGATATTAGGGACGTTAAGTGATGAATTTCAATGTAGTAGTTAACTAATTCATGAGTTGGTAAATCAGTTATAACTATTGGAAAGATATCATGGTATTCCCCTACAACTTCTAGGAATGAAACTATAATAATGATTGATTTGGTCATGATCAGTCTATCCAAATGATGGAATTCATCCTCATTATCTAATAAAACCTATATTAACTTCAAAATTCAATCATTTTAATTAATTAATTCATATATAATATTTTTGGTTTCAATTAAATATAGAAATTATCCATTCCTAACATAAACATCACAAATTATTCCACATCTTTAAATATTTTAATTCATTTTCATTAAAAACCTCAAACAATTAAATCTTATAAAATGATTGAATTTTAACTAGATATGAATATATGATTCCATGTTGGAACTGTTATCATTTATTTTTCTTTATGATGTAATAAATGATGATAGTTCTTTAATTTTATTCAGGTATAAAATGTTATTCCCATATATCGCAAATTAATGTTCACATTATATTAATTAGATTATTTTTAACACATCTGATTACATAAATTAATTTAAGAATTTATTATTTCCAAGGATAATCCATTTCTAAAATAAGATAAAAAACATAATATATCCTCATTTCTATTCATAAATAATCTAGAATCTAAATGAGAATGATCTTGATATATATGTTCATTAATTAACATAAAACATTGAAACATATGATATTAACATTATTCAGAATCTTTAATATTAAAAAAACATGTAATTTTCACCCAAAAGACTCATCAAAATTTATTATTATCTAAATAGATCATATGAATAAATCTAATTATCCACGTGAATCCATATTTAGTCAATTGATCATATGAATAAAACCAATAGACTATAAGAGTTCAGGATTAGGGAATTAACCATGTGGATTTGAATGAACAAGGGGACCATTCTTCTATCCGTCACATAGATATTGGATATCTTTAGTATACTTTATGGGAAGCTTCATATACCCTTCCACAGATATTTATATTGAAATATTACAACTTTTAATAGATTTAACATATGCTTAAATATATTCTGAATATATGGCATACCATTACATGAATATTTATTTCTAAATATGATTATTTTTATTAAATCATGTATCATTTACATGTGTTGGGTTATCTTTTGTGAAAAATTAATAGATTAAATAAATGTGGAGTTAAAATTACATATATATTATAATATTATTGTAAAATTAACACAAGTATATGTATCTTTAAAAAATCTGTACACAATAATTAGATTTTAGTTTTATATATACATAAAAATAGATTGTCTTTTATTTATGTTGTTATAATTTCCTGTTTCCCTTAATATTTAAGAGTATACATTGAATTAAATGAATGTAAATACTAAAATTACGCATAAAACTTGTAGTCTTATTTAAATAGACTTCCAAATATGTTCTAAAAATTTCATCATGATTAAGAAATTTATAGATTAATTGTAAATTGATTTTATATTGAAACATTATGAATACTATACAAATTCTGTCAACATTCTCCATCACCTTACCTTGATTTATATAAAAACACATCCTTTAAATTTATTTAATTTTTCATGCTTTAAAAAAATAAAACATATCAATAACATCCTCTATTATATTAAATTTTACCTTCTACAATCTGGTACATGGTATTTGTTTCATTTATGTTATAATATGTCCTTAGATATTTTATGAAATCATTTAATTATTCTAGATTTCTTTGATCACGATCTAACATAATTTGGTCTTCCATTGTGATATCCTTTTTATGTTTTGTATTAGGTAGGGATAAAAATAGTGTTTTTTATTGGATGAATCATTTTGGAAATTGGGGTGCAATCCATTGGGGTTCATGTATAGTAAAAGATGAATTGGTTTGGGATGATCTGTCTATGCATCATTGGTAAAAGGTCATGCATTAGGATGTATTAGCCTTTGAATTTATATAGTTTTATCTCTATCAATCCATTTTTGTTTGATTTTCTTCCTGAAATTATTTTTTATTACATTACATATTGGGTCAAAAAGTGGTTGGTGGTGGTTTTTGTTATTCATGGATTTTGACACAAAGTTCAAGCTACCATCATCGTATATATGGTCACAAGGTTGTTGTTTTATCAAATTTCATTAATAGTTGTCTTTCTTTAGTGGTCTTTGGGATTCATAAGTAATTTGTGTGTTGTGTACATAGGATGATATGACATAGGTTAATTATTAATAATGTTGTGCCCCAACAACCACTATGTATGCCCAACATAGTCCTTCTCTCCATATGTGTAGATTTCAAAATTTCTTGCTTAATGTTTTCTAGTATGATGTTGTGTGTCGTAGTGAGTTATATATTTTTTATGAGAACCCAATAAACAATAAATGTGTTCTAGTATTATAATAGTTAATACCTATATTTCTTGAATGTATTTATTGGAAATTTAAATCACTAAATAATGTAAATAGTTCATGAATATTTCTAATTTTTGGACAAATTTAAATGATTTATTCTTTTTTGTAAGATATGAGAAATATATCCGAAATGAACAAAAGAGGAAAATATATAAGAAATAAAAGAATTATTGTTATGCTTCATGGTGTGACAATAGATTTTTGATGTTAATGGAAAAAACACATGATGATGGTGAAAGATGTAATGTTGTAAGAAGACACTTTTCACATCCTATAAATAAAAAAATGAGTTTATTAGAGAAGCCTATATCCTAAGTGTCTTGAAATGAATATTCATGATATAGAATATATCATGTCGTTAGATTATTTATTAATTTTAATGTTTGATATATAAATATAAAATGAAAAATTCCTTACTTACATATATTACATGCTAGGTTAACATACACATCTTGAATAAATCAAGAATATAAATCATAATAAGCTGGTAAGTGAGGTTCTTGATGTAAAAACCTATTTATTCAGACCTCGGATCCAAAATTATGTACATATTCACCTATAAGGTTAACTCATACAACTGTAGAGGTATGCACACCCACTGTGGATCCTCTCTTATAGAGACCATAGAATTTTACCCATTATATTACATAATTATAAAAAAATTATCATTAAATTCTTAGCCATTTGTCCAAAAGTCTAGTTTCATTGGATGATTAGGTGCATAAAACTAAAAATATGGAAATAAAATCAATAATATTTATTTTAGTCATCCATAAATAGATTTGATGTTCCATGTAGCTCCTACATCTTCATAGGAAAACATGTGGAATATATGAGAAAAAAATGTGCTACAAGGTCATTAAGGGTATAAATAATGGGATAATTCGAAGAATATGTGTGATGATAAAAAACATTACCAAATAAAAATTCACAGATCATGAATTAATATAAGTAAGAATATCATGCAGATCATGGTTACATATAATCATGGCATCATAGGAACTTGGAAACCACACAAATCATGAAATAAGTATGAGACAAGGCTAACTTAGAATACCATTTCACATGGTGGAAAATGTACCATAAGGGAATCAAGTTCACTCTATGTCCTAAAATTATATATCATGATAATAAAAAATTTTCAATTCATTAGAGATATATCTAAGGGATCCGATAACAACATGTGCATGAATATGGTTCCATATTGGAGAATCAAGCAAAAGGGTCACCCGGGGAATGAATTGGGTAACATAATCTTATCAAATGGGTTAAAAATTTAATCTCATAAGGGGCTCCATGAATGAATTTATTTAAATAATTCATGGAAATTTAGAATATAAAATATTTGTTGATCATTATAAATTATGTCAAATTTAGGCCAAATCATTCAATAAGAGTGTTTAAGAGTCATTATAAATGAAACATTTTAGTGTGTTTTATGGAAAATGTTAATGAGAATTTAAATAGAAAATGGAATATTTATTTTAAAAAAACCTTAAATTAAACAAGATATTTTTAGATAAATAAATGTGTGATCTTATGAAAATAGTGGATTCTTTAAATATATTATGGATTAAACTTAAAAATGGGTAAGAAATCAGGATGCTCTCTTTAATTGGGGTTGCTTATCGGGGAGATTTGACTAGGAAACATATAAAACATTACTTTCTCTAGAAAATAATTAATAATTGGGATAAGAAAAAAATTGAAAAATACAAAAATAATTTTGGAGTATTTCAAAGAAATAATTTATAATTAAAGCGGGATAATGTGAGAGAATGTGCATATTGAAGGAAAATGGGGGGTTAGGAATGAATCCCTTACCTTATGTCCAAAATTGTTACACACTTGAGCTTAATTTCATGTATAATCATATTAAATCGATATGTTAACTAATAAAAAAACTTTCATATGTTTAGTTTATTTAATATAATTTTTTTACGTTTTTTGTGTGGTATTTTTGATGAGTTATGAGATACAATTCCATTATTCATCAGTGTTTGTTCACTTGATTTTCATGTTTTCATCACTTGTATAGATGAATGATAGATCAGGTAAAATGGGAATATATATCCGTAATTTAAAATATATGTTATTAATTAGCAATAGAAAGATTAAATTATTACATAAGTAGTTTGGTTCTTTGGGGTTTGGATGACTCATTAGAAAAGTTGTTTGTAGTAATTGACTATGTTATTTTGGTATTTTTTATCATCACAAAAAAAGTTTTGTTTCATTTTTCATAAATGTGTATAAAAACTAGCTTCAGAATATATAAAGGGTTACACCATATATTTTATGATATATATCAACTATTATATTTGTTGTATGGTTATCCTTGAAGGTGGTAAAGGAAAAATATGACTTTCTATCCTCGAAGGTGATAAATACATACCACACAGATGATATTTTCATTAATAGAATAATAGGAATAAGAGAATAGGATTTATGGTGTTTTCCCACTAAAATGATAAAATTATAGTATATAATAGATACTAGAGTTATTATTCATGTTTGAACGTAAGAGTCGAGTAGAGTATAATAAAATAATAGGAATTTTAAAGAATAAAATGAATGCCGATGAAGATTTTACCTCTTGGATTATTATCCTTGAGAACCTCCAAAGGGAAATTGGATTTGGTCTCTTATTAAGACAAAACCCTCCTATACTTTTTGGATGATATGCGGGAATTGGATCATGTGGAAATTGGAAAAGAATCAAGGAATAAGAGGTGTGAGGACAATATGTCATCATGGTTGTATTTATAGGGGAGGAGAGGTGTTTTTTTATTATTCTATACATTTTTTTATTATATTTGTTCAAAAAGATTAATATTATTGATATATATAGCCATTTAAAATAACAAATTAATGTTATTTCAAACCATTAGTTCTTACATCATCCATGAATCAATAATTCTTATATTTTTATTATATTATAAATTACCATATTTTATTATTGAACAAAAATTTTACCATTTTAGAAAAATAGAAAAAATTCCCTCTATCCATTTTTGTCATGAAGAATTCAAAAATGTAATCCATTTTTCGAATATATATATATATATATGATAAATTTTATTATTAATTAAAATCATCATTTATTCAAAAAATATCAATTATAAAATTATGAATCAGTTTTAAACAAATAGAAAAAAATAAAGTACTCATGAAATTATATTATAATAATAAGTATACAAATTATTAATTTATTAATATATTTTATGAAAACAATTTCTTTAAATCATTATACTAATTATAAAATCGCAAAAAATAATTTATTAATAAAAAAAATACCAAATCATAATTTATCATTTTCAAAACCATTATTTACTTATTCAATGATATAATTATATCATATATTCATTTATAGAATTTCTAAATTTTATATAAACATTAATTGTTGAGTTTACAATTCTATTGGCTGTTTTTCTATTCATAATGGTCATACTACTAATAAAATGGTAAGGTTAATATTCCTTTGGAATAGTTTTCTTACATTATTAAAAAGTCTTTTATTTCATTCATTCATCAATTATAATGTTCTTTTTGTTTTAATTATGCAATAATATGTGATTTATATTATATGAAATAATTATAAGAAGGGAAGCTTCATTGACCAAATTTTGGATCATTAAATTCATTGCACCTTTTGAAATTTTACCACAAAATTTTATTTTACAATTTATCATGAAAATAGTTGAGGGTACTTCTCCTTCATTTCTTCCCCTGGTTCCAAGGTTTACTCTTGTATATATAGATACTCTTTATTAATTTCACTTGGTGAGTGATCTTGTTGCATAAAACATCATCTATATGATACATGATCTTCAATGTTTGTTCCACACAAGAGATTTCATTTTCATGTTGTACAACATCTAAATTTGGTACCTATGAGGGATCCAGTATGTACTTCCTCAAGAGGGATATATGCAATACATTTTGTACTTGAGAAATGTTTTTGTGTAAGTGCTAGTCATTAGACCATACCTCTAATACATTCTGGTATAATTAATGGACTCATTTACTTGGGACATAACTTTCATTTATTCCCAAATACCATTAACCTATTTTTTAGAGATATGTAGGGAAATACCAGGTCCCTAAACTTAAAGTATATGTCACATGGATGATTGTATACATTTCTCTTTTTTTTTGGAATTTTAGGTTCTCAGATATGCTGCTGAATAGTTTTGAAATTTTCTATAATTTCAACAACAATTTCATTTCTTAGCTACTTATGTTCACTGAATAAAACCTTGAATTTAAATTTTCTACATATTCTCCCATAAATGGTTCCATATGGAGCCATTTAAATGATTTATTAGAAACTATTTTTGTAAGATAACATAGAAAAAGGTAGCTTCTCTCCCCATCCCGCTTTTAAGTTGATATAATATTCTATCAACATGTATTCTAGTGGTTGTATAGTCCTATCAGAGTATCCTTCAATCATAGAAAGATAATCCATTATGATGTTTAGCTCAGTGTTTAGAGCATGATAGAGAATTTTTCTGGAACATGGATTTAAATATTAGATCATGATAGGATACAATCGAGAGTGGTACTCCATGAATACATATAACTTTTATGATGTATATAATTGCATGTTTCTCCAGTTCGAAGTCCTATCAAATTTTGATAAAGTGAGCCATATTTTTAAGATAACCCACAATAACCTATATACAATTATTTCGTCAATATGTATTTGGATTTCTTGTGACAAATTACATTGTGATGTTTAAAATATACCATGTTTGTATAGGTAATGTTTTAGTCATCCCCTTGTAAATTTGTGTTTCATCCTCCTCTTGCTGACATACTGGGAAAATTAATATATACTCAGTGATCTCCTTATATATATTTTCCCACCAATAGTTCTCCCAGTTATCATGATTCATATTTGACATCCCTATGTGAATAAAGAATGTTGATATATGTACATCATTCAAAAGCGCTTTCATTATCTCTATATGGAATGGTAAACATATTCCTAACAAAAACCTCATGACACTTTCCTCATCTATTCTAAAATCTGTGGATTTCCCATTTCATATAACATTCACCTTCTTTTGAATATCCTGATCATTTCATTGATCAACATTTATTTAATCCATGAGGTACGATTGAGAATTAATTTTAGAAAGGATTTATGAGGATCCATCTTTAATGATTCCTATTCCCATACTTTGAAAATTTATGAATATTGGATCCTTTTGGATTCTCAACATTTATGATGGTTCATGATCCATTCTACATAGAGAATCTACCACTTTATAATACATACCATGACAGTAGTTTATTGAGATTTGGTAATACATTAAGAGCTATTACCATCTTAGATGATGAAAATTAAGATCCTTCTCTGTGAATATATATTTTAGGCCCTTTTGATCATTATATATCACACACTTCTCCCCATAAAGATAATTTCAGTAGATTTTTGACGTAGAAACCATAGATAGAAACTCTAGATCATGTGTGGGATAGTTAATTATATGAATTTTCTACTTCCCTAATTCATAGGCTATCAATTTGTCATTTTTCATCAATAAAAGTACTAATCCAATCATTGAACCATCACTGTACACCAGAAACAGTTCCCCACATGTTGGTAGTGTGATCACTGAGGCAGTAATATGCAACTTTATTTACTCTTTGAATTTCTATTCACATTCACCAGTAATATAAAAACAACACTCCCTTCCATGTCAACATGGTAATTGATTTTAAATATTGTTAAATTTAAATGACAAAACCTTGGTACTAACAAGGATGGCCAAGGAAACTATGAATCCCCATTATATATCTTTGCTTGGGTCACCCCTCAATGATTTTGTCTTGGAAGGGTCCAAAAATATTTCTTTATTAGTGATAACATTACCCATGAATGATACATTCACTAACAAAAACTCATTCTCACTATACATTACATATATTGTATAATTTCAAAAAGTATTCAACACAATATTCCAATTCTAATCATCCTCCTCCTTTATCTTAGAGTATATTAGAATATTGTAAATAAAGACTACCACAAATTTTTAGAGATCATCTCTAAATAATCTCTTAATTAAATCCAGAAAAATTTATAAAGAATTACTGAGTCCGAATGGAATCACTATGAACGCTGTAACACCCCGAGATTTTATGAGATATATTCTTTTTAATTTCCTTGATGTCTTCTATTATACAATACACCATGATTATCTTGTACTATATGCAAAACTGTATTATTTTGTAGTATACGCAACACTATTCTTGGCTCGTGTTACACAAAATTTCCAGTTTTTTTTTGTGGAAATTATTTTATGCAACATTAAGTATAGATTTTTTTAATGAATAAATGAAATATGTTTTGATTATGATATATGGAACACCAAACGAATCTTTCACTACACGCATCCCTGACTTGGCTTGCATTACATGCAATCAAGACCTTCCTCGATAGCGTTTGTAGTACACAATATCAGGTTTCACTAAACAATGATATGTTATTATATTAAATAGCTGTTTATATTAATACCCACTTTTTGAAATTTTATAAATTTTATCTTTCAAAATGGACTTCATTTTTGGATTCTGAATATATAAATTAGCCTAGGGTGAATTTTTTTTGTTTTTCTAAAAACATTCAATTTTTGATGAATAGTGAAAAACACTCAGATATAGTATAAAACCAAATTTTTATTTAATTAATTAGTTATTTTATTTAAATTTATTTTAGGTCATAATAGATACACAATATCTATATAATTTCAATGTATTTCATTAGAGTCATTTTACAATAATTTTAGATATATAAAAATTTTATTGAACTTTTCGCCGTTTTTTAGCCACCTCCAAGGAGCATTTGCTAATTTACATATAACTTAATTTTACCGCTTCTATGAGTTGAATTTTGAAAATCCGAGAGACATGGTTAAAATCAAGGAGTAAAATGTTGTTCAATAAGATAAAAAATAATTTTTGGTGAATAGTAAATTTTAACTTTTATTTACCATAGTTAAAAGTAAATAGGTTAATTAAGGCTAAAAAGGATGTTATTATTATCATAAAACATGTCCTAATTCTATTGGATAAGTGTAATTCGACCAAAAGAACATTAGGAATAAAATATGACCCTTTAGGTCCACTCGAATTGGATTAGGAAATTTATTATTATTTAATTCAAAGAATAGTTAAAAGAGTAAAAATCAAAGATTAAAAACTAATACATTTTTAATATAGGGTTATACATAACCTAAATTAGACTATAAATATTAATTATAAAGATTAAAATAATTAATACGTAATTATATTTTATTTATAATTTTTAGACATTAAATAATTTAATTTATTAATGACACAATGATGATGCAGTAATTACCTAATTATTGAAATATTAACATAATTAATATTATAAATACCCAAATAAATGTAATATGAGACTTTTTATGAATTAAAATAATATTATAGGTTAATATAACATATTAGGGTTCGTTAGATGAATTTTTTTCGAATTAATAATGCTTTTATGAATTTAGAAAAAACAAAATACCAAATACTGTCAAAATTGACATAAAAGACTTTTTAAAACAAAAATTATATTATTAATTGATATAATGGTTCTAAAAAAATACGGTCTGGAAAAAATACTTATATAATAATATATATGACATTAATGAATCAATTGGGATTCTATTGGATGTTTATAGTAAGTTTATTAACCATATAGTGTAAGAATACAAGAAGACACGGTAAAAGTTAAATTATTTAACTTCGAGTTAAATCTAAATGATAAGGTTAAAATGGTATCCTAAACTTGTATAAGACCTATTGGTTGAGTGTATTTATACCCATCCCACCCTATCCTAGAAATAATTCACTTTGGAGCCATTATTAACTGAATATGAATTTATTATAAAATAATATTTTAAGTTTTTCCTATTGTGCCCCTCTCCTCCCTTACAAAAGGGAACCTCCTCCCACTCCTACTCACACCATCTTGAGCCTTCAGGCTCGTCCAAAACCTACCCATTTCACTTCTAAACTTCCATAGAAACCTACTAGAGGTTCTGTACTTCTTCAAATACCAAATTTAGGGCCCCAAGAGGAGGCTAAGAGGAGGCGCATTGAAGAAGGGGTAATCTCTTCTACCGATTCATTCAAGTTTCATTATTCTATTTCCTCTCAGTTAGTTGTTTCATTATAAAGTAATTACATAAGTATAACTAATATACTAATATGTTATTATAAATATGAAACAACCCCATTTTACCTTCTATACATCCTACGGAAAATGAAATCACCGCGCGTGCGTACGTACGGAATACCGTCTCCATGCCGTGGTGTAATATGTTTTTCCACTACCACCTTACTTGGATGTGTATAACGGTGTAAAGAATAAATATATATGGTTATTATAACATCATACTTATTCTGAGATATAATATCATCCACTCCAATTCCATTCAATAATTATGCGAATGTTATCATCACTCGTGTGTACGTACGGATTATCGTCTCCACGACGTGATGAGATTCATTCTCTATGTTAACCATTCAAGAATGATTATAAAGTATAAATAATGAATAATAATTATAAATTTGACATAATAATGCTACTGGATATATATATATATATATATTTCATCTACTTACTTCCATTCAAGTCAATAAGGAAAGGAAAACAGCGTTCATGCGTACGTATGACCTACCGTCTCCATGAACGGTGTGTTTCAGTACATTTATTTATCTATTATATATATATATACTGAATATATATGATATATAAATAATGTTTTAAATTTTTTAAGTAAGTAAATAATGATATATTTAATGATAATAACATGAACAACAAGTCCAAACACGTACGACAAATGAAACGATTTTACCCAAAATGCTGCTTTAACATGGAATTGACAAAAGAAAGGATAATATAAAGTCATAAGTGAATCATATATTGATATCATAAATATTATTATGGTTCTGTTAAAAGTTAATAATATGTTTAAACCCACTATACAAGAGTTTCAGACATGTACGGATGAAATTGGACCTAAGGTAAGGGCTAATTTTGCAAATCTCATTTTTATCCGAGATAGCTTATACGTAATTATTTACTGGGGTTATATTTCTCATCCATATCCATAATTATTTTTTCATAAAGTGACTAATAATCTTCCATGTATGTTTAAAGTCATTTTTACCCCTCTTTGACCTTTACATTGTGTTATGGATGGAATCTTTCTTTTGTTTACCATATGAGGTACTTTTGACTTTTCTGGCAAAAGTACGATGAGAATGTTTTTTAACTTATACGACATGAATAGATTTTTATGGTTTCATAACACCTATTTTTCATGTAGCTTCCTCTACAAGATTTCATGATTATTTTCAACAAAATCCTTTTCTTTTAAAATTTAATGGCATTTTGTGAAAAGATAATGATTTTGAAGAAGAAAGGATATTTTCCTCAAGAATTCATTTCAAGTGTTTTGTCAAGACTATTTTACATCAAAGATGAAAATTTTCAGTATGATTAAGTTTCAATAAAAATTTATCTATTATTTACATGGTTTGATTCTTTTTATGATTAAATGATATCCATTTGTTTTAAATGGATTTCATTATGATGGGATGATGTTTATGAAACCCATTTTATTTATTGGGTTATAATGAATGATTTATGTTTATAATGTGGCACAAGTAAGAATTATTTCATTACGAGATGGGTGGGACATATATCTCCCTCCAATGCATTGGGTAAAGATTTATATCTCACGAGATAGACATGGATGGAACATCAAGTGAATCCAGTTCAGTAATATAGGGCTGGAACGTCAAGTAAACCCAGTTCAGTAATGAACTTTGTCCACTATGATGGTCTTGGAAACAATGCCTTGGCTACTATGGAAATAATAAAATGTGATTAATGGTTTTCCACAATTACATGTTTTATTCCCATGATATTTTATCATGATTAATGTTCTTTTATGATCTATTCATTATGTACTTCTAAGATTTATGTCATGTTCATGTTTTTACATACAAATGTTTATGGTTTATTTTTTGTTCACTATGTTTACCCTTACTGAGCATTTGAGCTCACCCTTCCTATGTTTTCTTTTCCCCAGGATATAAAGAAATGTTTTAGGTAAGAAAAAAAGGGTAAGATCTTTATGGGATATGTTTAAGATCTTTCACCTTGATTAAAAGATTATGTTTCGAGTTTCCAAAGACACTAAACTAATATGGTCATTGGGTGTCTGTTTTTGTTATGTATTAAGTATTCTGCACAAGAAATGTAATGTCCATGTATGTAAAGATTTGGGTCTCTAAAGTTGGTATCAGAGTGAAGGTTTAGTCAAACATTGGAAACTAGGATGCAGAAACTTTAGTGAAATCCCTATAAATATTTATATGGTATTTCTAGGGATGTCCATAAGGTTAAGTATAAGTATAGTTTATAGTCCTAGAATTACGGTAAAGACCATAGAATTAAACCTAAGATTCTATATATTGAAGGTACTCCCCCGTTATTATATTGTTTTCCTAGCATGATTTTCTCCTCCAACAATATTCTTTTTGGGTTTTAGAAAATGGCTGGAAACAGGAAGATTCACGATAATGGAGGATATGATGGACAATGGAATGATATTCATCCTGAGCAACTAAATTTAATGTGATTTGAAAGTCCAAACATAATTATTATGCCTAATCAACAATATCATAATATTATCAATAATCTCAACTTTGGTAAGTATCCCAACTCAGCTAATAAGAGAAATATGGAGTTTCATGATGATCATAGAGGAAAGAAATTTCAATTCCCCTCATGTAAATCATGTTGGAAGAGGCATCAGGGAGAATGATTCAAAGGAACTAAAAGATTATTTGGGTGTGGAAAAGAAGGACACAAATCCTATAATTGCAAAGGAAATGGTTCAGTTAACACCATGGACAAGGATAATGGTATTTCTAAGACATTAAAACGGTTAAATGTTTTAAATGTGGATGGTTTGGGAATTATGCAAACCAATGCCCTAAGTGAAAGTATCATGAAGAGAATCATCATGGTCGTATGGGTAGTATTTAGGTTGATGATGATGAAGAGACTACAAATGATATGTGAGATGAAAGAATTGTTGATGCTCAGTCAATGGTTTAAGAAGGTAGTGGAATGATTTATGTTTATCAATAGTTATGTTGTATAGGTAATGGTCCTATCGAATAATGAAACATCTATGGATTTTTACCCTATTGTTTTTCTTAACTTATTTGAAAGTATATGTTGAATGGTATCGGCAACCATGAATGGTTATTCAGATATTTTTGGAAAGAAGCTAATATGCACATAATGAAGGGATAAGGAGATAATGAAATGTTTATTAGTATTAACAAACTCATGAATGATATAAGGACCAAGGGACATCATGTTTTAAGTATATAGAAATTTGGGGATTTTTGTATGTGGAAAGCGTTAATGTTTGACAAAATTAATGTTTTCACCAAGTTATATGGTAATTCATGTTTCAAGAATACATGATTAAGGTATTCACATGTTTCAAATGTCATCAACAAGATATATCATATGATATATGGGGGATAAATTATGGTATTCACATGCTTGTTATATGACCTCTCTGATAATATTTTTCATTATAATATTATATTGGACAAAAGTATTTTGGATTAGCCTAAATATTGGAATGGATTATGTTAGATATCAAATAGTATTGTTTAAGGCTTAAACTTTTTGATATTATTTCTTAAATGTTATAATTGTATAGTGTTAGAAAAAGGACAACCTATAGAACCCGCAACAACCCATTGTGTCGAACAAGGTTGCGAGAATCGAACCAATCACCGAAGTGCGACAGGAAATTGTCACCTACCACTTGACTATAAGAAGTCCCTGGTTAGTAGAAATTAGTTTAATTTTATTAAGCAGTTTGATCGTTGAAGTATGAGTCCATTTTTGGAACCATATACGATTAATCTCACCATATATGGACTTATGTATATAACTTCTGCTAACATTATGTTTGAGATAGATGGAATGACCTATCATTCTATCGCATGATCTTATAACACTTCAAAAAAGACAAATTCAACTTCATTTCTTTAAGAGATGAAGTGGAAATTGTTCAAGGCACGATCCACGGTGAGATTGTATCAAAATCAAGTAAGAATTTCTTTTTCCAATTTTTTTCATCATTTGGGAAATGATCATGAAAACCAAAAATGTTATTCCAGTTCCCTCATATCTGAATAATCAGATGGTACCTTAGATCATGACAAATTAATGGCTTTGTGATTTTTGGCTTTTTCATAGCCCTGTCTTCTAAAACTCTTCATCAGAAGTTGATGGTCATATTTCTCTTCCATATCCATATTATCACTTATATTCTCTTATGTGGAAACATAGGGAGGATTTAATTTGGGTCTCTGTTATGTTCATAACGTTCCTTTTTAAAATGATGATTTAGTATTCCTTTTTACGATGCGAGTTTCTATGAATGAAAATTTCAAGTAGTAAACGATTTATAACCCTGATGAATTTCGAGGGCGAAATTCATTTTAAGGGGGTAGAATGTAACACCCCGAGATTTTATGAGATATATTATTTATAATTTATTTGATATCTTCTATTATACACTACACCAAGATTATATTGTATTATGCTCAACACCTTATTAGCTTACAATATACTCAATACTATTCTTAGCTCGTGTTACACACAATTTCAAGTTTGTTTTGTGGATATTATTCTATGCAACATTGAGTATAGATTTTGTTTAATGTATAAATGAAATAAGTTCTGATTATGTTATATGAAACACCAAATAGATCTTTCACTACACGCATCCCTAACTTGGCTTTCATTACACGCAATCAAGACCTTTCTCAATAGCGTGTGTAGTGCGCAACACTGAGTTTCACTAAAAAATGATATGTTATTATATTAACTGGCCATTATGAATAGTAATAACAACTTTTTGAAAGTTTTTAAATTTTATCTTTCAAAATGGACATCATTTTTGAATTTGGAATATCAAAATTAACATAGGGTGAATTTTTGGGGTTTTTCTGAAAACATTCAATTTTTGATGAATAGTGAAAAACACTGAGTTATAGTTTAAAACTGAATTTTTATTTAAATAATTATTTATTTTATTTAATTTTATTTTAGGTCAAAACAGATACACAATACCTATATAATTTCAATGTAATTCATTGCAGTCATTTAATAATAATTATATATATATATATATATATTATTGAACTTTTCACCGTCTTTTACCCACCTCTAAGGAGCATTTGAAAATTTACATAAAACTTAATTTTACCACATCAGTGAGTTGAATTTTGAAAATATGAGAGACATGGTTAATATCAAGGATTAAAATGTGGTTCAATAAGAGAAAAATAATTTTTTGTGAATAGTAACTTTTAACTTTTATTTACCACGGTTAAAAATAAATAAGTTAATTAAGGGTAAAAAGGATATTATTATTATCATAAAACATGTCCAAATACTATCGAATAAGTGTAATTCGACCAAAAACAACCTTAGGAATAATATATGACCCTTTAGGTCCATTTGGATTAGATTAGGACATTTATTATTATTTAATTAAAAGAAGAGTTAAAAGAGTAAAAATCAAAGTTTAATAATGAAATAATTTTTAATAGAGGGTTATAAATAAGAAAAATTCGACTATAAATATTCACTAGAAATATAAAAATATTTCCTAAATAATTATTTTTTATTTATAATTTTTAGACCTTAAATAATTTAATTTATTTATGACACAATGATGATGTAAAAATTACCTTATTAATGAAATATTAACATAATTGATATTATAAATACCCAAATAAATGTATTTTGAGACTTTTTATGAATTAAAATAATTTTCTAGGTTAATATAACATATTTGGGTTGGTTATATTAATTTTATTTTAATTAATAACGTTTTTATGAATTTAGAAAAAACAAAATACGAAATAGTGTCAAAATTGACATAAAAGTGTTTTTAAAAAAAATATTATATTATTAATTCATATAATGGTTCTAAAAATATAAGGTTCCCCCAAAAGACAAATATAATAATATATATTACATTAATGAACCAATTGGTATTTTATTGGAAGTTTATAGTCATTTTATTATCCATATAGTGTAAGAATACAAGAAGACATGGTAAAAGATAAATTATTTAACATAGAGTTAAATATAAATGATAAGATTAAATTGGTAACCTAAACTTGTCTAAAACCTATTAGATGAGTGGAATTCGACCCATCCCCATCCTATCCTCCAAATAAGTCACTTTGGATCCATTATAAACCGAATATTAATTTATTATATAATAATATTTTATGCTTTTTCTAAGGTGCCCCTCTCCTCCCTTATAAAAGGGCACATCCTCCCTCTCCTACTCACACCATCTTTAGCCTTAAATCTCGGCCAAAACCTGACAATTTAACTTCTAAAATCACAAATAAACTTAATAGAGGTTATGGTCTTCTTCAAAGACCAACTTTAGTGCCCTAAGAGGAGGTTAAGAGGAGGCGCATTGAAGAAGAGGTAATCTCTTCTACCGATTCTTTCATGTTTCTTTATTCTTCAACTTACCCTCTGTTAGTTGTTCCATTATAAAGTAATAACATAAGTATAAATAATATACCTATATGTTATTATAAATATGAAACAACCCCATTTCACCTTCTATCCATCCTACAGAAAACGGAATCACCACGTGTGCGTACGTAAGGAATACCGTCTCCACGCCATGGTGTAATCTGTTTTTCCACCACCACCTTACTTTGATGGGTATAATGGTGTAAAGAATAAATATATATGGTTATTATAAAATCATACTAATTCTGATATATTATATCATCCACTCTAATTCCATTCAATAATTATGGTAATGATATCACCGCTCGTGCATACGTACGGATTACCGTGTCCACGACGCGATGAGATTCATTCTCCATGTTAACCACTCAAGAATGATTATAAAGTATATATAATGAATAATAATGATATATATGAAATAATAATACTACTGAATTAATGTATATATATATATATATTTCATCTACTTACTTCTATTCAAGTCAATAAGGAAAGGAAAACAACTTTCATGCATATGTACAGTCTACCGTCTCCATGAACTGTGTGTTTCATTTCATTTATATATATTATATATATATATATACACTGAATATATATGATATATAAATCATGTTTTAAATTCTTTAGGTAAGTAAATCATGATATAAGTAATAATAATATCAAGAACAACAAGTCTAAACTTGTACGATAAATGAAACGATTTTACCCAAAATGCGTCTTTAACATGGAATTGACAAAAGAATGGGTAATATAAAGTCATAAGTGAATCATATATGATATCAAAAATTCTATTATGGTTCTTTTACAAGTTATTAATATGTTTAAACCCACTATACAAGAGTTTCAGACATGTATGGAAGAAACTGGACCTAAGGTAAGGGATAATTTTGCAAATCTCATTTTTATCCGAGATAGCTTATACGTAAGTATTTTCTGGGGTTATATTTTTCATCCATGTCCATAATATTTTTTCTTCATAATGTGTTTAATAATATTCCATTTATTTTTAAAGTCATTTTTACCCCTCTTTGACTTTGACATTGTGTTATGGAAGGAATCTTTCTTTAGTTTGTCATATGAGAAACTTTTGGCTTTTCCGGAAAAGGTATGAGGAGAATGTTTTGTTTAACTTATATGGCATGAACGGATTTTTATGGTTTCATAATGCCTAATTTTTATGAATCTTACTATACATTATTTTAGTATTAATTTCAACAAAATAGTTTTCTTTTTAAATTGAATGGTATTTTGTGAAGAGACAATGATTTTGAAGAAGAAAGTATATTTTCCTCAAGAATTCATTTCAAGAGTTTTGTCAAAACTATTTTCCATGTAAGATGAAATTTTTTAGTATGATAATGTTTCAATTATAATGACAATATTATTTACATTGATTGATTCTTATTATGATGAAATTATATACATTTTTTTTAAATGGATTTCATTATGATGGGATGATGTTTATGAAACCCATTTTATTCTTTGGGTTATGATAACTGATTTATGTTTATTTAGTGGCACAAGTAACAATGATTTCATTATGAGATGGGTGGGACCTATATCTCCCTCTAATGAATTTGGTAATGATTTATATCTCATGAGATAGACATGGATGGAATAACAAGTGAATCTGTTTCAGTAATACAGGGATGGAACGACAAGAAAAACCGGTTCAGTAATGGACTTTGTTCACTGTGATGGTATTGGAAACAATGCCTTGTCTACTATAGAAATCATAACATCTGATTAATGGTTTGACACAATTACATGTTTTATTCCCATGCTATTTTATCATGATTACTTTTCTTTTATGATCTATGCCTTATGTACTGCTATGATTTATGTCATGTTCATGTTTTTACATACAAATGTTTATGGTTTGTTTTATGTTCACTATGTTTAACCTTACTAAGAATTTGAGATCACTCTTTCTATGTTTTCTTTTCCTAGGATATAAGGAAATGTTTCAGGTAGGAAAAATAAAGGGGAATATCTTTATGGGAGATGTTATAGATCTTTCACAATGATTAGAATATTATGTTCTGAGTTTCAAAGACACTAAACTAATATAGTCATTGGGCTTCTGTTTTTGTTATGTATTAAGTATTACGCACAAGTAATGTAATTTCCATGTATGTCAAGATTTGGGTCTCTACAAATTCATAGTGTGAATACCTTACTTGAGAGGCATACACTAGAATATCTTATATATTTTCAATTAATTGGTGATATCCTGATAAAAGTTCCACGTTAGAGAAATACACCACCCCACATAGTTGATCTAATATGTAATTTATCCATGGAAGGGGATACTAGTTCATTATCATGGTTGTTTTAGTTCAGGATAGTCAATACATAGGCGCATTGATCCATCCTTAGTCTTGATGAAGAGGACTAGTGCACCACATGGTGAATCACATGCACATATAAATCCTATATTAAAATTCCCATGTAATAGATTCTTAAATACATCCAAATCAATGACGGTCATTATATGAGTTGTTTTTGATATAGGTAGAGATATATTAATAAGTATTATTGAGAACTAAAACTCTAAAATAGGTGGAATAATTTAAAATTATTCAAGGAATATATCAGTGTAGTCCCTCGCAATAGGCATGAATTCAGGAATGAATCACTCCACTGTGTCAATCATTTGAGATATGTACTCTATCTCATATGGAAACATTATCAATACATGAGATGATGATTCTAAAGGAGATTAATCCTCCCCCTTACACTTGTACTAAGTTGGAGGATACCTTAGGATGTAATGAGTAATCTCCCATTTCCGAAAGTTAATGTTGGCTATATATTAATATACCAAACCCATGCACAATATAGTATCAAAATCCACTAAAGGATGTAAGATACGATTTTATTGATGTTTTTTTCTACAAAAATTATTTCAATAGATGTTATAAACATTGGATAAGTTAATTTTCCCATTCAATATTCACATAGAAAACTCATGCTCCATATTTTGAGGTGGTGTTTGATTAGTTCTACTCAAAATAAAAATTATGAAAAAATGTATAGAACTATAATCAAATAGTATATTATATATTCTTTAATGTATAATTCTTTCACCTATCATCACATAATTTTTTTGTTCCTCCTTATATGTAGTGATAACCTATTCCCATATTTTATTCCTTGGTGGTTGATGTTGTTGATTGCCTACAACAAACCCTGTCTTAGGGTAATGAATTTCATAATTCCATTGTTCCTTATAATTTATACAATTTACTATAGAATGTTTTTTGATAAGAAACCTCCTTTATTATCTCATAGTAGTGGGATTGTTAATATCACTTTGGAAGTTATTATCTATATTCCCCTCTTCTACATTTGACACATCACTTAGTTTTCTTCTTGTAGTTCGAAGGATTCTTCTTCCATCACTTTTTACATTTGGGATGTAGGGTCATCATTCCATCAAGGGATTTATCTATTGATACACCCATATTAAAGAGCATTTTCACTCTTTATCTCTAGTATCATGAGACTATAGAGAGCCTCAGATCAATATTTTAACCTTAAGGTCACATCAAACAATATCCTATTAGATATCAAAGACTCAATTTTCTAGAACATTCAATTAAATAGGCTTCAGTTTTCGTAATATGAATCCCACATTAATTTATGTGTAAATGAAAATACCAAAGGAATATCGGGAATGACTTGTGCTGTTTTCCTCATATGCTCTAGTAGTATCATATCCATTTTTCATTGATCTTAGAAACTCCTTTTTTATCATAAGACTTAGGGTTTGGGTAAAATATTTATTGGAAATTATTTTCATTAAATATTCTCATTCCATAGAATTTATTTCCTCATTGGATATGATGTTCTTGAAATACTACCACCATTAATCATCTTCCCCATCAAAATGATATTTTTCTTGAATAATATTCTATTCTTAGGATCTCTAAAGGATAAATAATATATTCCAACAAGAGATAATCCAGTGTTCCATGATGATGGGATCATAATAACCATGAACCATGAGTCCATTTTTGCATAAATTATTTGATTGCATCATTATCTTTCATATGAGAAGGTTGGTGTCCAATATGATTCATGTTATTATTCATAATTTGAGCTAGTTGATCAAGAATTGTCATAATATTTCGAGCACATGTTCCCATTATATTGGGAATTTTATTAGGGAAATAATCACATTGACTATAAAATTGATTATTGGAAGAGGTTATCTTATTTCCATCCATTAACATGAAAAACGTAATTAAAATTAAGCAGTCTTTAATACATGTTGACTAGTCATATAAAAATTAAAAATTGAATAAATAAGAATAAAATTGTCAATGAAAGATATTTTCTAACTTGTGATCACCACGCTATAATATTGGTTATCTATGGTGACATAATTATCTCAAAGATTATTTGTAAAGTGATATAGTCTGAATCTCAACTAATATCTTTATGTTTCTATAATATCAACTATAGAATCCCTAGCCTTTTACACATATTATTACATAATTTTAACCCTAATTTACCATAAAATTAAAATACAAGGATCGTAAAATCTAGTGTATTTGGATAATTAGGTACGTAAAAATGAAAAATTGAAAATAGAATATAACATATTTATTTAAAAAATACCCCAAGAGACACTATATTCCATTTATCTCTTATATTAACATAGGATAAAATATGGAATATATGAACAAAATAAATAATCTAGAAATCCTTGTAAGGGTATAGACATATGAATAAATAAAATCTAACGGGTCAGAAGGAATAACATGACGACTTATGAAGTAATGGATCCAGAACAGACATAAGGAAAAATAAATTGTGGAGAAAAGTGACATATAATAATTTAATAATATGAATTTGGAAACAACACAAAACCTGATATAAGAATGAGTCAATGATAACAACCATGACCATGAACAACGAATAAAAAGTCTCAGAAGGGAATCAAGTTCACTACTTATTCCAACATGATGTAAAATGTCAGAAAAAATTACCCAATGAATTAGATAAATATATGGGTGCACTAATCAAAAAATGTTTATTCACATGTGTGCCACATGAATAATCAAGCATAATGGTAGCCCATGGAATGAATTGTGTATCATAATCATGTCATGAGGAATAAAAAAGGTAATATCATAATGATTTCCATGAATGTCTGGATTTAAATCATAAAAGGACATTAATAAATTAAAATAGGAATAGATCATGATTATTTTTTGTTGAAACATAAGTGATGTCATGTAAAAATTCGTATTTAAGAGTCATTAGGAAGGAAACATTTTAGTGTGGTTTGAGGAAAATATTAAAGAGAGTTCAAGAAGGAAAAAACATATTTGTTTTCATAAATCAGAAAAATTTAAACAGAAATTTTTTAAGTATTAAATGACTTATTTTATAAAAATAACTATTCATTAGAAAATAATATATAGTTCAATTCACAACGGGTAATAAATGGGGAAATTTCCATTAATAGATCTCTCTAATCAAGAGTATTTGATAAGGAAACCATATAAAACATATCATTCCCATAAAATAAATAATAATAAGGATAAAGAAATATTATTGGTTCATAAAATAATAATATTGTTTAATTAAATTTAAATAATTATGAATTAAATGGGAATAAAGAGATAGAAAGGGTAACCTGAATGAAAAAATGCAGGTAGATAAATAATCACATACCTTACGCATAAAAGAGTTATTCACATGATATTAGTGTCCTTTATAATAAAATTAAATCAATAATTTGGATATTTTTTAAATTTATCTTTTTTAGTATAATCATATTAAGTTCATTTTTGGAATTTTAATGCGTTCTATGATATAATTTCATCATTTGGGAGTGTTCGTTTCTATGGATTTCATGATTGGTTCACATGTATAAATGAATGCTTGATCATGTAAAATGGGAGTAGATATCCGGAATCAATTTTATATTTTGTTAATGAACATATCGAATATTAAATGGTTACATAATTAATTTGGTTATCTTGGGTGTGATTGAATACTTATTATTAGAATTTAAGGATAGTTTTCAGATTATTTTTGAGTGTTTTCAATCATCATGAAACAGTTTTGTTTCATTGATCATTTTTGTGTGTAAAAGATACTTTCTGAACATAAAAGGTTTAAAAAATAACTTTTTGATCATGGAACAACCAATATAATAGTTTTAAGTTATTATTTGATGGTGGAAATGGAAAATTAAAACTTTTAATCCTCGATGGTGATAAATTAACACCTCCTATATAATATTTTCATTTTATGAATAAAATACATAGGGGAAGAGATGTGATCATGGATTTTACATTGAAATAATAAAGTTATAATATATAAGGACACTAGAGTTATCATTGATTTTGGACAGAGGATGTGAGGAGAGTATAGGAAAATAAAGAAAAAGTGAAAAGAAAATAATGAATGTGAAAGAACAGTTTACCTCTTGAATTCTTCTCATTGAGAACCTTCTTAGGGAAATCATTTTTTCCCTTTTGTTGAAACCAGAACCTCCTAGACATAGAGAAGAGACTTATGAAATTTTATAGGTAGATATAGAAACAATTCATTGATTATGAGGTTTTGGAAGAATACATGGTGAGGTGAGGTATTTAATGTGGAGGAGAGGGGTCTTTTTTGATTAGTTTATTCATTTTTTTCTTATTTTGCCTCAATAGTATATATTTTGTAGATATTTTGTGACAATGTAAATTAGCTACTACATGTGATTTCTAAACAATGGTACTTACATCAGAAAAAATCACCCATGACTCAATAATTCCTGTATTATATTATACCATAAATTTCCATATTTCACTAATAACAAAAATTGAACTATTTTTGAAAATCAAAAATATTCACCCTCACAAATTTTAAAAATATATAATTCAAAAATCATTTCCATTTTAGGAAAATAATTTTATAAATATTTAAAATATAATATTTAATAAAAATCATCATTTAATCAAAAAATAACAACTTGAAAATTATGACCGATTTCCTAGCACATTGAAAAAGTAATTTTGGACACATTAAATTATCATATAAAAATAACTGAAAAAATATATTAATTTATTTATAATTTTTTTGGGAAAAAACATTTAAATCATTATATTAATTAAAATTTTTTAAAAAACCAATTATGTTTCAGAAAAAAACCTAAACAAAAAATTGTCATTTTCAAAACAATTATTTAATTATAATATTATATAACTATGTTAACGTTTAATTTATAAAAAATCTTATTTTTATTTATACTTTCATTGTTGAGTTTAAAATTCTATAGGACAATTTAATATTCATATTTATCACATTACTACTCCAAAGTTCATGTAACTATTCCATTTGTATAGGTCCTTTAATTTCTGAAAAATACTATTATTCCATTAATAATTCATTTGTAACGTTTTTTTTGTGTTACATATATGCTTTTATGTTATATATGATATAGGAGATAATTATATGAAGGGGAACATCATTGATAGAATTACAGATCATAACATTTCTACTACAGCTCTATAAGTTTTTATTTATTATTACATCACCATATCAAGGATATTGTGAGGGGTGATTTCTTTATGAGTAGACGTGATTGATGAACATGGATTGAATGAATATGGAATTTCATTATTAAATGAATTTCAGGTGGGAATGTCTTATTTATTCTTCTTTTCTATCTCTTCAATAGTTATTTTTTCTTGACAATTTTACATGTGGATAAGATGTATATTAAGATTCATTATTTCATTTATCATGACTATTGCTAGAGTTGAATGAGAGATTTTGTTTAATGTGAGATCTAGGGTTTAAAAATCCACCATCACCATTGTGTTTTTTCATACCCTATGTAGAAATAAGGTTTATAGTAACACATTCATTTTAATCTGAAGTATCTAACCTTGCAAAAAGAGTATTTTATGGAGATCATTTACCATGACCATTAGACTCAAGATGACTTTATTCAGAAAACCACATGATTATTAATTTATTAATTAATGAATTTTAATCCCATGATCCATGATTCACTACTACCCAAAACTTTTTTTCTATTTCATTTTCCCACATTCATTACTTATCATAGGAATAGTATCTTAGAATAATTCTCTACAAATCATAATTAGGCTAGTTCATTGATATTGGATTTTTTTCGGTAACCCTATATGTATGGGTTTAACAACAATTATTAATATCCTACAATAACATATAGTTTAGGGATTTTTTATAGATGTTAATATTTCCCAAATTCGGAAACCCCATAAGAACAAACAATTCCTTCTAAGCTATAAAAAATATAATAAATAATGATTAGAGCAGTTATATTTTCTTAAAATGATACAATAATTACCTATGTGTTTTATCTATCCCCATATTTAAATTAAAAATGAATAAATTATTATCATTTTATATGATTATAAATATTAAGGAATGTTATGAAAATGAATTATAAATAATACAAATTATTTTAAACATACCTTGATTATATTGTTTTTTCATTATCATTTTTTGATTATATAATCGGTTAGTAGAAAAAAAATAACATATTTGATAAATTTAAATATTCACCTACTTATTTTAGTCATTTATAAAAATAAAAAAATAAAATAATTCTATAATTTGAATATATTAAATTCAAATATGAATTCCATTTTGTTAAAATTTTTCCCTCACAAAGTAATAATTGGAATTTATGTAAAACATAAATTTTGTATAAATTTCTTTTTCCGGTAAAATTACGTAATATATTAAATCATACGGTATGTAAGTTAATCATTAATTTTATATTATTTATTTTAATATTAGTCCACAAGTTAAATTTTTATGTTCTTATTGTGTAAATTATATTGTTACATTAAATTTTATTATTTAAACAAAAAAAGTTATATTAATATTCCAATGACAATATTAAAAAATAAAGTTACAAATTTTTAATGGAAATAGTTCCCATTAATATAGTTATAAATACCTTTTATACCCTGTATATAGACCTTAAATCTTATAAATTGTAGTTTCATATATTAAACATGACGTTTTCAATATCACATTTTTCATATGCCTAATTAGTTCTCAATGTATTTGTCTCTGTATATAGAGAGGTTCATTGAAATGGAATATATGAGAGACTATAATCCATCCAATTTCAAAAATCAATTTAGAAAATCATCTTATTTGTACTGTTAAAATTTAAATTAATTAATATTTGGGTGTTATTACTTCCTTTATAGTGTTATATAGTGAATGAAAACATGATTTTTATTAATTTCATTGTCAAGGTCCTGGGAATTATATCATAACCACTGAAAAGGTTCCCCCACAAAATATCAGTTCAGATCTCTCCATGAGAGTATACAGAAAAAGATTCATGAATACATTATAATTCTCCAACAGAGGATCGCCATATTTTTCCACATGAGAACCATTACATTCCATGTCATCTTATTTCATTGTAATATATCTCTCACAAAACATATAAAAATGATATAAATACAATTTTACAATTCATGTCATATCTATAATTCATTAATGACATGTTGAAGTGTTTTTTCTTATATATGCATCTTTACAAATAAGGTATTAATGTAATCTTGTACATTAGATGGGTTAGGTGTCATAGTAATATGATATGAAAAAAGTTACATTACTTGATAGGAAACTTGTAATATATTTATTAAAATATTAAATAGCCTAATATACATTTTTTATAACTTCCCTTTCACGATAGTTTATATTCCTCCCTTCCATGGGGAAAAATTAATGAAAAATAATGTCTTGAAATTGATATTCCAATTCGTTATTTCAGTATCCAAAATTAAAATTATGACTAATTTTTGTTATGCCTCACTCATGTAGATTTATTTAATGATATAAATTTTTTTTTGGATTCCTACCCATTTCATTGCATTGTTATTTCTACCATTATGTTTTGTAATAATCATAGGGAACAATAGACCAAAAAAAAGGAATGAAAATGATTATCAAGGGGCATATTAAATTCACTCATTAATAATCATCTCTTTCTAGATGGTAAAATACCATTGGCCAATTAGTAAAACTAGATAGAACTACCAAACCTATGAAAATCACATCATCCAGCTAATGGAGTGCATCAACCACATTTTGAGATCTAGAGATATCTATATTCTTAAAGGAGTCCTATCAACTTCATAATGGTATCCATTGGCTACCAAGTGACATATTTAGGTATAAAGAAATCATCATGCATCCCACTAGGTACTAAGTAGAGGATATCATCTATACGATGACATTGAGAAGGGTGATTAAGGATTATTATGATTATGGATCTAAATTCTGCAACTCATCCTCTAGTGTATCATATTTGTCATTTACACCTCAAGGAATATGATGGAATATATAGATACCATAAATAGATACATAGGAAGGCTTAACAAGAAATTTGAACAAATTTCTTCAACATTATTTAACATTAATAATCTATAGTGAATGAAAATCTATCAAAAAATATTAAATCAATCAATTTCTTCCATTTTTCCTCATATTGTTATATATTTATCCTTTATTCTTTAATAACTTTGATCTCCTATCTTTCCCTCTCATTCATTGAATTTCATATTATCTGTTTTTAATATTATTTTAGTCATTAGATCAAAGGGTTATTTTCATAATAATGCCTCATTTTAATTCCTTTCATGTTGATGGATACTAATAAAACCAAAGAATTTATTTTGGGGTTCATTTTAACATTAAAATAGACTACCTTTTCTAGGTTTCATGGTTACTTCTAATGCCATGATTTTTTTATTTTTTAGGTTTTTAAGATAACTCTCAATGTTGTCCCTATAAATTTATATTCCATTAAAAACAAAGGTGGGAAATGATGGGGAACTTATAATGATATTATTAAAATCACATATAACTAATGTTCCTTTTACATTTTTTATATTCTAAATATTTTAAATTTTAATCTTTATTAGGCTATTAATCAATAAATAATTTACCATATCAGTCACTCAATCTCATAACTTATACTACTCAATCTATATCTTAATTTATATTTCATTTCGAGTCAACCATTTCATTTACAACATATATATATCATTTAATAAATAATTATTTTAACATTCATTTCACATCAAATTTTTATTTAATCATAAAAAATGTATATATTTTTCATTTAGTTATTATTAAGGAAATCCACCCCTCTCACCCCATCCTACTCTCACCCACAATTAATATCATATAATATATTTGTTTTCAACACTTTTATCCAAAATTTGTTTATTTCAAATAATAATATTAAAATAAGTAATAATATTATAACACCCAATTTTCTCCCAATGAAGACCAAATGAGTTATTCCCCTTTCACTGATATTAATTACTATTGTTATTTAGAATTTCCTATGTCTAAATTTCTTGGAATATTTTTTTTCCTATTGGAAAAATTATTATTCATGGTTATATATACAATAAAGAATCAGAATAAAAAAGGCCTCCTAGTGATATTTATTCTTTTATCCTAGATATATAATACCTAAATGATCTTCATTGTGGTTTGGAAAAAATAATTTACAAGTATTTAACCTCATAAAACTGAACAATAAATTAAAAAATTTGTTCAAGTTACTGTTAAATGTAATAATATTGATTTAAAGTCAAGGATTAACATATATAGAAATTATTTTTAATGATTTCATTTGAATCTATATGATCATTTATTGAAATGTTTACTAATTTTTTATTTGAAATAGTAAATTAATGAATATATATATTGGATGTTCTTGTGATTTAACCACTTGTGAAAAAGATTCATTGGGTATATTTATGTTCAAGGGAAACCGTGGTAAAACTATTCATGAATAAAATTACATTGAGAACATAGAAGCAAAAAAACATTGTCTATCCCATCCCATATGAAACCACAATGACGTGACAAGTTAAAAAAGAAGTATCAGGAGTTAAGGAAAAATGAATTTTCTTAAATTAGTAAAATGATGATTCCTCTAGAAGTTAAATCAAGATTCTATATTTAGAAAATAATTTTAAAAAATTCTAAATGATGACGGGACCATTTAACCATTATAAAAATAGGAATCAATGGAAATAATCAATGTATACTTATTCAAATTGAAAAGAAATCAAACACATCAGGATGTATTTTTCCTTACACAAAAAAGTGAATAAAGGAAAGCAATAATTTACTAAATGTTTATACTTTTATTATAAGTGATGATTATCCATCTTATTATGAATAATGTGATTACAGAAAGGAAGGTACCAGGGATGAAATTATGTTATGTAATGTTGTAAATTATCCTAAATTTTCAATAGAAAATTTATCAGCATATAACTTTTCTTCAAGTCACCAAAATAATGAAGATTTTAAATTATCTATAGATCAAATTGTAAATAAATTTTCTGAATATACCACTATTTTCAATGATCTCAAAAATAAATTTAATCATTTTGTTTTTTAAAATAATGAACAAACTAAAAAAATAATGATTCATATTTATAATTAAAACAGATTCCCTATAATAAAAATTACAATAATAATTTAAATAACATTAAAATACTCCTTCATTTTTAACCAAGGGGGATAAATGTTTTAATAAATTAATTTTTATTAAAATCATCTATGGGCTCATATTGGTTTTGGTTTCAAAAATATTATAATTAATTAAAAAAATACTACTTCTTTAAGAGGATTATGAAAAATAACATTTAAAATTTATATAGAAAAATTTAGCATCATATTTGTTATTATTATTTTAGAAATTATCATTCTTATATTATAATGTTAATTTATTTCTCTTATAGTTTTTTAGGAATTCTTATCGAAAATCATATGCTAAACAAATATAGATTCCCAAAATCTTTTTTGTCTTAGAAAAATGGTATAATGTTTTTGTACAATTTTTTATAGATAATTTTATAAGGAAAGTGTCTCAATAAAAAAAACTGATGTGTTATATAGTACTATAATAATAGTTTCTTTATACACATATGTGTTGAAAATTATGAGTTCATTCACCTGGAAAAGCGTGATGGAGATGACATCGCTTTTGGTGATAATTTACGGTGTAATAACATTTTAATATATAATGTTACATATTAATATCCATATATTATTAATGATTATATATATTTTAATGTATTAACACATAATTTTCAATTTTTTATGTATTTTATGTGATTATTGTTTTATATTATTTATTTAATATGGTTTTTAATTTTTTATGCTAAATTAAATCATTTAATTTCAGCTGACCAATAATTTTTTTTATTTGTTTCATTTAAAATATTCCTGAAATTGAAATGTTAAATTTTTATCTTAACATGATTGTATTTAAATCAATTGAAATAGGTTTTTTCATCATTTTAGATCACACTCACCTGTCAAACTGATATAAAATAATCTAGTTTGAGATTTACATACATTCCATTTCTAAAATTACAATGTTTGTGAATCTTTCAAACTTGGTAAAAAAGACATAAATTTTTCAAAAGCTAAAATTTTATGTTGAACTATTATTACCTTGATCTTATTCATCTTTATCTTACTATAAATACCCAATTTCCAGGTTTATGTAGTAAATATTACATTGTTGTAATTATCAATGATATGAAATGTTTACATGGGATTTAACGTGTATTATAAAATGAGGCTTCTAAATTCATTGTTAAATTTTCCAAGAAAGTAAAAATTAAAGAGTTAATAATATCATATTCATTATGAGTGAGCATTGGGATAAAAATTATGTTCATGAACTTTTTACAACACATGGATGTCATCATTATTTTTCCAACCCAAGGAATCAACAATAAAATTTTATTTTTGACTGATGGTATTGAAATTATATATATATATTTAAAGATGTACATTATATAAATTTAAACATCATAAATATTATTTTTATGAGTTTGGTAATACCACTTATTTTATGCTCAATAGAGTTCTCATATGTCCATTCAATAAAAATGCCACTATTAAAATTGTAAGGGAAAACTTCCTAAAGATTTATTTTTAATAAATTTGGAATTAATTGATATAATATTGTGTATAAATAAAAAATTGGAATTTTTTATCACTAATTTGATGAAGTCAGTTTCCTTGGGTACTCTAACACTTGTATGGAATAATAAGTTATTAATAAAATGACCCATGATATGGATGGATCACTTCACATCAGATTTGAAGAAAATGTACAGAAACTACATCCCAAATTAATATAGTTGATAATGATACATAATATTTGATGTTAAATAATCAACCTACTTCTAATGATATTGATGTAAAATAAGAACTGACATATATACCTTTACTCAAGGAATGGTTGAAATCAAAATAGAATCCCATAAAATTCTTATTTATGATTTTCAATCCATTATCCATTCTTTATTTTATGTATTATTTATGGTTTAACATCTTGATTTTATTTTACCCTTAGAACCACTAAATATATAGGATTACATTAATGATGAAAATTGGTTACATACTATGAAAGAGTAGTTTAAGTAATTTATAATGAAAATTTTTCAATTTTTTTAATGATATGATTATAATCCCATTATTTTTAATAAATCATTTTTTATAAATAAATTAATCATGTAAGGTAACATGCCCCACAAAAAATATATAATCACATCCTAAGAATATAATCAATAAAAAATAATTGTTGATTGCGAAGCATTTTTTCCTCTCAAAATTCTTGAAATCATTTATCATTATTAGCATTCACTACCTATATTAAATTGTATAATTCTTCGTAGGAATGTTCAAATTTTATTTTTAATAGTATTATTTTTGAGGTTATTTGGTATACCTCACAGTGTTGAAGATTGAAAATTTCAAAATCATGTATTTTTGTTAAAAAAATATCTTTATGGATTAAAAAAATCCACCTTTTCATGATATGAACTTTTATATAAATTTTTCTATAATTTTTTTTAAATGGGGAAATATGATTATTTTTTTAAAAGCCTATTTGAAATTATTTATCAATTGTTCCAGTATATATGAATTATTGATTTTTCTATTCTATAACAGAATCACATTGTATGAAATTTTTTATGAAATGAGAAAATAAGTTGAAATAAGTTTAGTGGTGAGTTATTTTTTTCATTGTCTTCAAATTTCTACATGTAATGATGGATTTTAGTTTGTTAAAGAAAATACCGAAATGAACTATTAAATGATTTTGAAATTGAACAAGTAATGAAATAATTAATATCTATGAGTAAGTATTGTAATATAATTTTGGATGTTTTTGGTATCTTAGATGACAATAAGATCAATCACAGTATTTTGGGGAGCTTTATTTACCTTACCACAACGTAATTGGACCCATTGTATAATTGTTTTTTTAACCATTTGGAATCCAATACAAAATAATAACATTAAAAATAAGATAAAAAAATTCATAGATATTCAATAGACTATAAAAAACATATAATATCGTATCCAGAAGACACCACCTTTGAAAATACATATTCTTCATATACTGATTTATGTGGATGTCAATCAGATAGAAAATTTATATGTTGGCCCTAACACATACATGGTAAATACCTAATCTCAAGGGTTATTAAGGAGGAAAATAATATTACTATTTCTATGGCCTAAGGAGAATAAAATTTCATGCGGCATTGTTATACAAAAATATTATAGATAAAATAGATTCTTTGGAATTTTGGGGCACATTCAGATAACTTTACTATTATTTGTGATAGAACTAGTGAAATTAGAAATTTGGAAATAAAAGTCAGCACTCATACACTATGAACATTGACATTGGACACCACTTTTTGAGAGAGCACTTATAAAACGATGATATATAATAAGAGTTCATTTTATCCATTCTTAAATTATCCATTATCATTAACAAGACTATTACTCTAGATTTACATGACTATATCAATGGTTAGTTATGTAGAGTTTTTTAGAATAAAATCATTTATAAAGGAATCAGAAGATAATTTAATTCATTATATTTTATAAGATATTTAGGTTTCTAATGTATCTATAAAAATCCAAAAAATCATTTCAGATATTACATTATGATTGGAAATGAATAGTAAGTGTAATATTAATAGAAAATATATTCTTATATTGATAAAAAAGTGGATGTTTTTATCATGATGATGTGTGTAGAGGTTGTATCCTCAAAAACTTTTGGATGGATTTGTAATCTAATAGTCACCCAAGGTATGAGTAGTGGGACTTTACTACACACATCATTATACAATATGGGGGTGGGTATGCTATTTATTATTAAAATTTTAATTAATATAAGTTTTAGATACCCTATTTGCACCTTGTAACACTTTGAAATAATTTTATAAATATTTATGAAGTTAGGTGCAACGACGAAATGCAATTCAGAGGACATATATTCCTAGAATTAATTTTATAAAAATATTAATAATATTTTATACTATGCATGAAATTGAAAATGATATAACACTTAAATAGTATCTTGGATCCAAAATCTGATCCCATATTTGAATTTGGAAAATTGTGTTTACCCAAAATGGGGCATAACTTTCGTCGGTGTGGGAATCCTTTGGAAAACGCTATCTAGGGGTAGAATCATAATTAAAAGTAATTATTATACCCCTGATTATAGGATAAATAACATTTATATAAAATATCAAATTGGAAATTTGATACCTTTTTTGAGTTTGGAATGGGGTGTTTTTCCGAGGCGCAACACAAAATGAGAGGGGACGATGGTTTCAGTTTATCTTCACCGAGCGGGACAACTATAAATTGGGTTATGTGATTCAGATTAGGGATAAACACTATTCCATATCCCTATAAAAATCATAATATCTCTCTTTAACCATTCTTCAATATTCTTCACCATAATCTAGAGAAAACTCCTACAAATCATCTTGCATATCGAAGCAGGAACATCATAGATGCATCGCCTACAATAAATAGTCAACTCGATGTAAGTTTTTTTGTGTTTTTCGGTTATGTTTCAGTTTCTCCTTCAATTAATCAATTCTTTAAAATATGTTTTTTTATCCATTTATAAATCATGTATGGCCACATGAATATGGCCATTGATCTATGATTAAATTATCATTCTTGGTCAGTTCGTTGGGATTTCTACTGGAAACTCTTGGGAACATAAGATCACAAGTGGATCGACAATCAAAGGGCATTGTAGTGAAGCGATAATCGCATGGTTACCCTATGAACTAATATAATTGTGATCATGAAAAAATATCAAGTACAAAATTCAATCGAATTCACTGTGGAGTAGTGGCTACACCATATAACCAGTGGTGCCACAACATTTCTGGGTGATGCGGACCAACTCTCGGTCGTCTAGGGTCACGCTGCATGACCACAAGTGATGACTGGTGCAGAAAAACCAACGGTCATGGATGCCGCTAGTTGGCCATGTTGGCATTACCGGTGACTGACTCCCATGCCGGACCCATTGTCGGTGGTCGATCAGACCCCATTGGAAAATGGTTCTGGCTAGTGTCTGGGGTTGGGTAAACGAGTTAGATCCCACCCAGTGCGTTGGACCCGGGTCAACATGTTGTGGCCGATGATTGGCCACTGCAGCAGCTGCCATAACATGGGAAAGATTGACTATGAGAAAGGCTGATCATATCGGTCGGCCACTGCAGTAGGTGGACCGATTGTGAGTTGGTCCACTGACACCGCATCCCTCTCTAGGATTTTTTAAATGACAATAACTTTTGAACCGAGAATCCTTCTGACTCATCATCAATGGTAGTGTGACACTCCAACTAAGACGAACCTTTTGAAGAATGTTTTATAATTTAATGCTTGGGGTTGGAAGGCAGGCCCCACTTTGACCTGTTTGGGTGTCTTAGGGTGAAAAGAAACCATTTCAATAGTTTTATGTTTTGGGAAAATAAATAGATAATCCAATGGGTTTTTTAATGCATAATAAGATGGTGTCCTCTGTTTCATCATCTGAGTTTTTAAGTGATGTGTTATGAACTCGATGGATCCTATGTCAGTGTTCTATTGCTTTAGTGATCATGTGATCATATCAGGGACTATTGAGTGGCACACAACAACTAGGATTTCCATTTTCCTTGTCCTACTAGAGTGGAACCCTCCAGTCAGATGGGGTTGTGTCAATGACCTACTATAGATTCTCCCTCTAGTCAGGAAGGTCCTGGATCCGGGACATGAGATTAATTCTTTACTAAAAATCCATGATGAGGCATGTTTTGGTGTAACCATGGACATAGGGGTAAGATGGGTGATTTCCCAACAAATATGTGTACTAGTGATACAGACTATAACAGTGCAGATGATATATACCCATCCAAATAGGATAGTATCATGGTGTAGTGTTTGATCTCCTTTGACTTACAGTTTAGGGAAGACGTACAGATGTTGGGAATCTATGGTGGTTACTCCAGGAAATATTGGAGACTCTTTAACTGAGAGGGTATTTGAGTTAGTGATCCTCATACACACTCACGTTTGGTTTTCATTAGTTTAGAATAATTGTACATTCACCCTATAGGACTTCCCACTCATTGGGTTCCAGTTACTCTCATTCATAGTGAGGTAAAGAAGAACAGGGTATATCAATTGCCTTTCGTGTCTTGATTCTCATGGTTGGATAAGCCTACTCTCCTACAATATGTATCGAAGACTTGATGAGATGTTCACATTATCACCATATCTATCTCCATTTGTTTGGAAGAGCTTACATCACTTCCTCGTTATGTGGAGCTTCACTCGTTTACTATACTATTGCTTTGTTTCTAGTTCTCTATTCTCTTTTGTATCTCTTACAGCTCCACTCCTTTTTTAGGGTCCTACTAAGTATCTTTATACTCACCTATTCATGGTATTCTTCCACATGTATCCTTATTTATTCATACAAAGAATATATTAAATTATAATATATGTCATCTCATGATTATAGGTGCTTTGACCGCGTGTGGTGGTCATAGTTGGATTCCTAGAGCCAGACTTTTTTAGTATCTTTACAATCATTTTACTATCATGTTGGGACCCTATACTGGTTGAGAATGTATTTTTTAATTTTTTTCAATTCTATTTACATTAGGGTACTCATACCATTATAGTGCACCGTGCATGCTTGAATTCATATATAAAGTGAGCTGCATCATTTACTTTTCTCACTATTCACTTTTCTTCGAGTTGGTTGTGTGTGTGTGTACTGGTACATAGGAAAAAGCCTCCCCATGTTTTTTGGTGCCCTCAGTGCAATTCTCCACCCCTAGATTATAGAGGCAGTCTTGGGGTAGATGTGGCTCGAGCCCTAGTATGGGTCAGGTCATGACAAAGTGGTATTAGAGAGAGTTTATTCCTTGGGACATTGTTCATACGTTTACCCTTAAGAGAATTGGTCGATTATAGAGAATTTCTTTTACTATGTCTTGAGAGTAGATCTCAGGTCAGGGAGTATAGTGACGGTGTAGAGGCCAACATTTCCTTACACAAGGATCTAAATTACCTACATATGAACTCAGTATGCTGAGACACTTGCCTCAAGAATTATTGGTAAATGCCTCATATAGGATTAAGCCCTCAATTATCTTGTCAATTCAACTACACTTTTTTTGTTGGCATATATATGTATATATATATATATTCTCATCTGACTGTGTTACTACTGGTTAATTTTTAGGATTCCTCCGTGAAGACAGCCAGCTGGGTTACCCAATCCAAATCATGAGGAAAACCTAGCAGGTGATTGGGCCTCTGTTCAAGGTCCATCACATGGTCACCTTACTCTAGGTGGATCTGGAGTAATACCTTCCTTATAGAGTATCTTTTAGTGCCGTAAGAACATGATGAGGATGATAATATGATTATTGTGCTTCGTGAGTTCCAATGGAATAGGCCACTGAGATTTTGTCGTGATCTAGAGCTTCAAGAGGAATAGGACTGGATGGAGTAATTGATTCGCCATTTCAGTTGGGTGTGGACACCGGTAAACCACACAGTAGCCTTGTCATCCAAATGTTTTCTTATTCTGGCTAGGCACTCATGGGGTTTAGTAACCATATTCATGATGGGACAATACTCTCATGGGATGAGGTTTAGTAGCTATTTCGAGAAGAGTAATTCCCCTCGATCTTACACACCATCATGATTCAAGAGCTTCTACAACTACATTAGGGATCCAGGATAGTGGACGTGTATATGGATTGGTATAATAATTGTACACAATAAAACTTGATATGATCCTTGATAGTTAATTCAGTGTGCAAAAATTTGAATAGGGTCTCCAATAAGAGATACGTGCGAGCTTAGTTCCTATATTCATCTCTACATATGCCGACATGCTATAGTGGGAAATTTAGATAGAGATTTTGAGAAGTGGGATGCCACTCACTTGGGATAAGTTATGGTAATTGAATAGAAGAGACATCCACAATAGGTGATAGAAATTTTGTAGTAGGGCCTCAACATAGTAGGCCAACCCAAATCATTGTTGGCTACATGGGAAAGTAGCTAAAGGACCACACAGAGCACTGGGTAAGCCCAAAGAGGAGCTATGTTTCACATGTTATGGGTGAGGTTACATGGCATGAGACTACCTGACCGGATGAGTTGAACATCCTGGGTATGCAGGAGGTGGACCACCACGGAAGAGGCATCTCCATGATCATAGTGGTCCCTAGGGAGGCCGAGCTAATAGAGGTGTAGGAGAACGGGGACTAGAAGGTTGGGGAAAATGTTATGAGTTTCTCTCTCCACCACTAATAAGAGGCCCACATCATGCTAAGGGAGAAGGTTACCAGGTCCACTGACCACTTCAAGAAATTAATGTGCATGATCCTCCACCACATGAAATGATCTTGATGTATGGTCTATGTTTATTATACTCCTGCATCCGTATTACTATATATAAGGGATATCCACTCTTTTGTCTCATTACTCCTAGAATGTGATTTGGAGTTTGTAGTAGAGGCATTATCAAAGAGGCTTTATCTTGAGGTTCCTACCGTAAGTGCCTCTTCAAAATCTATTATCTTCCAGTAGTGATAGATTTTTTGGAGGATAAATGTTCATGTGGGACCTACCTTTCATCATGATCGAACCTTATGACATCATCTTGGGCATGGAATGTCTCTTTATGGTTTGACCCCAGATTAACTCTCTCCATAATCTAGTCATATTTTTTCAAATTGATGGGATGGGGTTCACCTTGCATGGTGAACGAGGCATTACAATAGGGTATAAGAGTGCTCTGAAAAAGAGACTACAACCTTTTTTCCCAGAAGATAGAAACTCTAGCCCTTGTTGCATCTCACTCCTTGAGAACCTGGGTTTTATTAGTTTTAGAGGATTACATGATTTCTTCACCGATGATGTCTCAAGACTACCTAAAAGGATATAGATGATGTTTTTCCTTGATTTGAAACCCAAGAATGCTATAATATGTTTTGCAGCATATTAGATGGGACCCGTCAAGCACTGTGAGAAAACATTCGTGTTATAAAACCTTCTTGATAAGGGATTCATTAGAAAGAGGGTTTCCCCCAGGGAATCTCACATTCTATTTGTGTTTAAGGATGATGGGAGTTTTTGGATTTGGGTAGATTATCATCTCCAGAATCAATTCATGAAAAATAAAAAGTACACCTTAATCCAGGATTGATGAACTCTTTGACCAATTTTGAGGTGTGGTTTGGTTCTTCATGATCGATCTATGACCTAGCTTCCACAAGTTATGGGTTTGTGAGGTAGATATTCGGATGTTTCCCATCGAATGTCTCTATGGGCATTACGTGTTCTTTATGATGCCTTTCGGTGTGACCAATTCCCCCACCATTTTCTTGGATTAGATAAACTAGGTCATCTATCCATAAATGGACCAGTTTTTTGTTATATTTATTTAAGACATACTCATATACTCCACTTTTTAGAAGGTACACATAGGGAACTTCATTATGATCCTTGATTTTATTCGAGAGGACTAGATTTATTTAAAACAGTCGATGTGTCTGTTCAAAATACATGAAGTTCACATTATGGAGAATAGAATCATTAAAAAGGATTTAGATGTGGATCCCATGAAGAACATAGATTGATTTCTATGGAGACACCCATGAAAATGATATAGGTTTAGAGTTTTCATGGTTTTCCTAGTTACTACTTAAGGTTTGTGGCGGAATTATCCATGATAAAAACCCTTTGACCACATTAACTTGAAACAAACAACTGTTTACCAAATCTGAGTAGTGATATGAGCCCATTGAGGCATTTAGTTATAGGTTGATGATCACTATAGTTCTGAGACAACCTGAGGTGGGAGTTGAGTTTTTAGTGTACTGTGACGCCTCATGATCGGGGCTCTGTTGCGTTTTGATGAAACAATAGAAAGTTATTTCTTATTGGTTGAGGATGTTGAGACACCCAAAGAAGAACTATGAGACTCATAAATTGGAGTTCATAGAGATGGTTTTCACCCTGAGGATGTGGAGATAATACCTCTTGTTTGAGCACTTAGTGGTTTACTCATACCACTAGTGCCTTAGGAATACCATTACATAGAGGGCCCTGAATATTATGAGGAGAAACTGGTTGGAGTCCTTATAAGACTAAAACATAGAGATTTTCCATACCCTAGGGGAGGGAAACATTGTATTTGATGCCCACAGTAGGAATTACAAGGCTTTCATAGTGCAGGAAGCTTTGGATCAGTTAGTTTTCTGATAGTTGACCCTGGTGGAGTAGGAGGGTGTAGTTTTTTTGTTGTCAATGGTGCTGAATCCTTCTCTCCTTGAGCGCGTGAGAGTCCCAACAAGGAGATATTGATTGTGAGGTTCTACAATAACACATATACCTATGAAACACACTGTATGGTTATTCTAATGGAGGGAATGTCGAGATCATGGTCTAGGGGTGAATAGGGAATCCTATTGTGATGTGGGAGGAAGTGATGCAAGAGTTCCATAATTACCCTTAGTTGTACCTCTTGGTGTGGGTAAGATGTAATGTGATATTCAGCTACTATTTTGGTGGTCTGACATGTGATGAGGCTTTGCTGAGTTCAACTGTCGATGCCTTACCTATTAGCAGCTGATGGATGAGAATCTGGATATTGTGTGTTTGAATCATCCTCTTAACATCCCAAAGTGGAAGTGGGATGGCATATCTATGGACTCTGTCATTAGACATCACACACATCTTTGTTCTATGGCTCTATATAAGTGATATTGGACTGAATCACCATATCATCACACTTTATTTATACCAGGGTGTAGATTTCAAAGGATAGTTTGGGGAATTTTTACATGTGGGAGATTACCTACTTTCACAGGGTTCCCTTAACGATTGTATCTGACCGTGAAGCATGATTTACGTCACGGCTATGAAGATTCCTATATGAGGAATTAAGGACTCAGTTTTGGATAAGTATTCCCTTTCACCCCCAAATAGATGGGTAGACAGAGCACATTATCATGATGATGGAGGACATGATGAGGTCATGTGTGATAGATTTCGTCCAAAGTTGGGTGGATCACCAACCTTAAGTAGAGATTGCGTATAACAATATCTACCACTCTACCATCATCATGGAACCATATGGGGTCTTATACGGGAGACCATATAGGTCCCCTCTATGCTCGAAAGTGGATGGATAATTGTCTCCTATGGCCCAAGAGTTGGTATGATCTATAACAGATAAGGTGGAGGTCATCCGTGAATGAATAAAGATGGAGCAGAGGAAAAAAAATCGTACTTAGATCACTATCAAAGGCCCATGGAATTTAAGAAGGGATACAAAGCCTTTTTTAGAGTATCCCCATGATGCAAAATATGGAAGATCATTCTGTGATTCAATCTATCCCTGAGGTTCATCAGGCAGTTTGAGATCATGTGAAGTGTTAGTAAAGTTCCCTACCACCTTTTACTACCCCCACAACTAGAGTGGGTGGATAAAATCGTCCATGTGTCACAGTTAACACTACTGGAATGCTGGCCTTTCCCCACGGTTAGATACCAACGGTTCTTTGAAACCGTTGGGGAAGGAGGTTTTTACCAACGGTTCTAATGAACCGTTGGCATAGAGGTTTCCAGGGAGCTTTTTCCCAACGGTTCATGAGAACCGTTGGGATAGATGGTTTTTTACCAACGGTTCTCATGAACCGTTGGCATAGGTGAGGTTTTAGCAGGTTTATCCCAACAGTTCTGTAGAACCGTTGGGATAGATAGACATATGCCAACGGTTTTTAAGAACCGTTGGCAAAGGTCCTCCCCAAATTCCCAGCGCCTGTTCTCTTCCCAATTCGCGATACACAACCCTAAAACGGGAGCAGCAGCGGATTTAGGCGATTTTGGAGGTACCGCCGGCCTTCAATTTTCCAGCTCTTATTCAGGTTATTATTCTTCTTAACTGAAAATGTATTCAAATGTTTGAATAGTATTTAAACCTATTTTCATTTTTCCCATCAGTTTAGGTGATTTTGGTGCTACTGCCGGCCGGACCAGCCTAAGGGTGAGTTTTCTTGAAAATTCCTTTTTGGATTTTACCCCTTGAACATGGGATGTCATTTGTGAAAGGTTATATAAATCGAATTGATTGTTCGATTTCTGAATTGAATTGTAAATTAAATTAATTAAGGGTATTTTATGGTTTGCATTCCCCTTTTAACACATGAATGCCAATTATTTTTTAACACATGTTTTAATTGTATTGCCTTGCCAATGTGAGTAAAGTAGAGACTATGCTATGAATCTATGAAATTGGATTGAATTTATCTTATATTTTATGTTACCATGTTAGATATTTTATAACTAATGCATGTGATATCTTTATAGTCTTGTTAGGAGTGTTCTATTAAAAATTCCCATGTGAGTGCTTGAATTTTCATTGAATTGCTAGCCATTATGAGTTATGTTGAGACCATGATATGGAATTGATTGATTAAGCAAGGGAATCTCATTATCTTGTCATTACAACATGAGTAAATGAAGCTTCATTATTTTCAGGTTATTATTTGATTGAGTCGCCATTTTGAGGTGAGTTGTATTAAATACCTTAGTTTTTGACCTTGGTATGTTTAATGAATTGTTTAAATGAAATGGAATTCATTAAATGATAAATAGTAAATAGTGATACATGGATTCTATTAGGATGCCAGGTATATAATCTTGTTTCTATTAACTTATACGCTTTATGTGATAAAGGGATTCACAGTGGAATTCCACGGATAGACTCATTTCTTTGAATATTGATTAAGCCATGGGTGATACATGGATCCAAGGGAGGGATTCCATAGATAGACTTATTGAATGTAGAATTATATTCCAATTGATACATGGATTCTTATGATAATTCCATAGATAGACTTATTGAATGTAGAATTATATTCCAATTGATACATGGATTCTTATGATAATTCCATAGATAGACTTATTGAATGTAGAATTATATTCCAATGATATGCGTCTTGTGTGGTGGTGGTGTGGTTTATGTGTTTTATGGTAGTAGTGAAGTGTGTGATTATGTAGTTAATGTGAACCCATAGGTTGAGTATTTTGTGCTATCTATATATCATGTATTTTTATGTTATTTCTACACATTCCCAACCAGAGTTGGATAAACTTACCAACGATCAGAGGTTTTGAGTTATGGGTATTTTTTCTAATATCTAGGATGGTGGTTATATGTTTGGATAGCTACCATGTCTTCCCTAGTCTTCCTTCAAAAGTGATTGACCATATGTTTTTAGGCAAGATGCGATGTGATTGTCCATGTGTCTTCAGGTGAGATGTACTATGATTTCCCTAGTGTTTTTCGGTGAGGTGTGATGTGATAAGGCTATAATAAGATGTGGCATGTGGTTGGGGTCATGTAGGGTAGGAGGATGGCACAAGTTTGATGTTATTCATGTTCATGATACCCTACTAATATGGTTATGGGATGAGTCATGCTGTTATGTGATATAACACATTAAGTTCTTGTTGGTTTTACATTTTTTCAATAACACATTTGTATGTTTTTTTGACATGTGTAGTTGATACCTTGATTATTTTCTTCCTTTATCGTTTACTTAAATGTATATTCTATTATAGTTAATGCCTATTGAATTGTTTATGACAAAATGACTTATATAAATTCTTTTTACAGAATGGACAGAAGTTGGATGTATGAAACCGATCGGATCTCAGATGATTTTCAAAACAATTTGGAGAGCTTTATAGATTTTGCATTTCACAATGCTTCAGATAGTGGTCGCATACACTGCCCATGTTCCAATTGTGTTGGTAGACCTTGGTTGAGCCGTGAAGAAGTCAGCTACCACATAACCAAAAATGGGTTTCAAGCAAACTACTTTCTGTGGTATCACAATGGGGAGAAAACGAAATCTCAAATTGGTGATGATCGAAATGAAAAGACTGGAATGGAGAATTTGTTAGATGATCGGTTTCCGTTTATTCGTCATCATGAAAAAGAAAGGATTTCGACTCAAGAAGACTTCGATATGAGGACAGCTGATGCATCTAGTGAAAATGATGATATTGATAGGGTGAAAAAATTGAATGATGCTGCCACGACTCCAGTATATCGGCTATGCGATAAAATGAAAAAGCTGGAATTTTTAATCCGATTATTTCATGGGAAAACTATGTATGGGATTTCTAATACAGCAATCGATTACATTCTTACCCTCTTGAAGGATTTACTTCCAGATGATGCAGATATTCCCTCAAACCACTATATGGCATGCAAGTTAGTTGAGGAACTTGGATTTTTAAGAAACAAAATTCATGCTTGCCCGAAAGATTGCAGTTTATTCTGGGAGGAAGCCGCTGAACGAAATGATTGTATAAAATGTGGCACATCCCGCTGGAAGTCAAAATCTGATGGAACACCATCCCGCGTTCCACAGAATGTAATGTGGCACTTTCCATTGATCCCCAGACTCCAGAATCTTTTTATGTCTGATGACTTATCAATAAAAATGAGATGGCATGATACCGAGAGAAAGAAGACTGATGATGAGTTGGTTCATCCTGCAGATGGATTTGCATGGAAGAGATTTGATGCTCGACATCCTGATTTTGCAGCTGACGTGCGTAATGTGAGGCTGGGTCTTTCATGCGACGGTTTTAATCCGTTTGGGCAGATGCTTACTTCGCACAGCACATGGCCAGTTTTTATACACATTTATAATCTTCCCCCATGGTTGTGTATGAAAAAACCTTTCACTTTCATGAGTATACTCATATCTGGTCCTTCTGATCCTGGCATTGATATTGATGTATACATGCAACCTTTAATAAAAGAGTTGAAGCTTCTTTGGGATGTGGGTGTGCGCACATACGATGCATGTTCGAAAGACATATTTCAGATGCGCGCTGCGCTTATGTGGACAATCAATGATTTTCCGGCTTATGCAATGATGTCTAGATGGAGCACGAAGGGGAAACTGTCATGTCCAGTTTGTATGAAGAATACACGATCCAGAAGACTGAAACATCGTTGTAGTTTCAGTTTTATGGGACATCGACGATTTTTGCCAAAGGATCATCCATATAGAATGAATCGTCGAAGATTTGATAATACTATAGAGACCGATGATCCACCTCATCGTATGTCTGGAACTGATGTGCTTAATGAATTGAAAGATTTCAGTTTTTCATTCGGGAAGGGTCAAATGAAATCTGGAAAGAGAAAGAATGTTTCCACAGAAACCTATTACAATTGGAGGAAGAGGAGTATCTTTTTTGATTTGCCTTATTGGTCAACCAATTTGCTACGTCATTGCTTAGATGTAATGCATATTGAAAAGAATATATGTGAAATGTTGCTTTCAGTTCTTCTAAATGTCAAGGGGAAGACAAAATATGATTTACGATCTCGACGTGACTTGGTGGATTGGGGCATCAGACCAGAATTGCATCCTGTGCGTATCAGTGAAAATAAATGGCAACTTCCATGTGCTTCTTATGTGATGACACCTACTGAAAAAAAACAATTTTTGGAAGTATTAGAGACTATTAGAGTTCCTGATGGCTATTCAAGCAACATATCTAAACGGGTCAACAGAAGAGAGTTGAAGCTAAAATCTTTGAAGACTCATGATTATCACGTTCTACTGCATGAGTTGCTTCCAATAGCAATCCGTCATCTTTTGTCCAATAATGTAAGGGTGGGTGTTATTCGGTTGTGCCATTTGTTTAGAGATCTTTGTGCTAAGAAGTTGTCCAAGTCTTTCTTGCAAAAAATGTTGACAGATGCCCCATTAATTTTGTGTGAGTTGGAGAAAATATTTCCCCCATCATTTTTCACATGCATGCTGCATCTGACTGTCCATATTCCAACTGAAATACTTCTCGGAGGACCTGTTTCTTTTCGTTGGATGTATCCAACTGAAAGAAATATGTTCACATTAAAGTCTTATGTTCGAAACAAGAATCATCCCGAAGGTTCTATCTTGAACGGTTACTTAGCTCAAGAATGTATGGATTTCTGTTCAATGTATTTGTCTGATCTTACTACAAGAATGAACAGACCAATGAGAAATGAAGAAGAACAATATGAGAAAATTGAACCCAGTTTTCCATCACTTCCTCAAACAGGAGGAATTCCTGGATCATATACAATGAAGACATTAAGCCATGAAGAGCGGGAGATGGCACATCGCACAGTTTTGTTCAACTGTGATTTGTTCGATGACTATATCTGGTAACAAAATTGAATATGTATATCTTACATATATATCTGTTAAACTATTCATATTTTTTTATCTACAGGGAACATAAAACAATGATAAATAGGAAGCATCGTTCTTTATCTTTGAGAAGGAGAGAGACTTTGCATAGCAAAGAGTTTTCTGCTTGGTTAAAATTGAAGGTAAAAATATTACTATTTAAATTAATTATTTCAATATTTACTTAAGTTTAACTGTCATTTATATTGCAGGTATTGAGTTTGTCTGCTGACTCTGTCTCTGAGGAAATAAGAGCTTTGGCTTTTGGTCCTAATACCGTGGTTCGTGACTGTAAATCAATTGTTATCAATGGGTACAGATTTATTGTCACTGAACGAGCCAAAAACATGAGAACACAACATGATGGTATTATGGTTACTGCCACAACAGATTGTTATGCCAGCGCATCGGATAGTAGACCGCGACTTGAAAATGTGGGTTATTATGGAGTCGTTGAGAAAATAATAATATTGGATTATTACTCTCATGGACGAGTCACAATGATGAAATGCCATTGGTTTGATTCGATGATGAGACATGGCACATTTATTGATGATTGTGGATTTCGAGTAATTAATATGACCCGCACTCTTGCAACTGAAGAACCATATGTGTTGGCATCAATGGCTAAACAAGTTTTTTATGTCAAAGATCAACTTCAACCTGAATTTGGTGTCGTAGTTGAAGTAATTCCAAGACATATTTTTGATGATGCTGATGATGGAATTGACACTGTCCCTATTGCCATTGGAACCAATCCATTTATTTCTTTTGATGACTCCAATAGCTCAATTGTCAGAGTTGATTGTGAACCTGAAGTTGTGGTTGGAAATATATAGAATCATTCATCCATGTTCTCAATTCTTTTGGTTTACCTCGAGTTGGGTTGTTAAGGTTGGTAATATTCATATTTATTTAGTATTGATCACAAATATGTTTTAGTTGACTTGACCGTTATGTGAATTTTCAATGTTTATTGGTTGCTGTTTTATTTGAATTGCATTTTCTAATTTGGAATTGAACTGTATTCAAACCAAATCAAACAATATTTCTAACTTGGTGAACATTACAACTTGTATGTTTTATTAAATTCATTCAAGCTCTTCTAAAACAATTGATAGCTAAATTACCAATGAATCCCCTCATTCCCTCATATATTTAGTTTTTTGGTTTACACATTAATTTTCTTTTTCTAATTAATTACATATTTGTTTTCCAATGCAGGAAATGAAGCCAATTGAAGAGAGACGAAGAAAAAAAATGGCGGAGAACAATCGTCGGATGGAGGAGATGGGCATTCCACCATTAGTGCCTACAGTGAGTACTTTATTTCAAATATATATATATATATTTACAGAATATATAATGTCATGTGATTAATTTTTTTTGTAAACTTTTTTGTAGGATCCACCATTACGTCGACAGTTATTCGACGAGGAGCCTAGTACTGGTCCGAGTACTCAGGCCGGTGGTACGAGGAGGGTTCGTACCAGAGGTGGACATAGAGCTGCGCGTGCCCGACTAGACCCTGCCCCTCCCACTGACATTTCAGCCTTCCCACATTCTGATCCCGGTGTGTCGTTAGGGACACACGGGATATTTAGACCTCCCATGTTTTCACTACCTTCTGCATCTTCTGCCCCATCATTTTCACATCCCATGATGATTCCCACTCCCCAGTCAGCATCAGGTCATACAGTTGTTCCATCTTCTTTTCCTTCTACTTCTGTCTCTCCGAGCTTTTATATTCCATCGTCTTCGACTCCTGTTCCACCAGAGGGTGTTCCATCAGGTTCTGTGGATCCGGCGCCACTCATTGATCAGACTAGCACAGGTATATTTATAAAACCCTATCAAATTTTTATAGTAATATTTATTTTCATTGTAACATTTTTTGATAAAATATTTGTTTTTCTTTCATGACAGATACATCTACTGAAAGGAGGCGGGGGCGGGGCCGTACACGCATGCGTTCGGTGTGGAACCGTCGCACACAGGTTATGGTGGAATATAATGAAGACAATCAGATGGTTGAGAAAACATGGCAGCAATGTCGGAGTTTTATGGCGACGCTTGCCAAATACTCCGATATCATTCCCGTCAGCCCGCTGTCGTGGAGACATTTGCCACATGAGGTCAAAGATAGAGCTTGGGCAGAGATATGGGTAAAAAAATCTGTTGTATTTAATGCCATGAATTTTTTTTGTATTTATATAAATTAATATTTTCATTTCAGCTTCGATTTAATTTTCCTGATGGTGAGGGTGCACGAATGGAACGTCTAAAGGATTTAGGCGAGCTTTGGAGAGCCTACAAGCATGAGCTGTATATTGGCTGGAGTGCTAGAGTTGGCACTGAGTTAGAGGTGGTACCAGTCGTGGATGATTATCCTATAGAGCAGTATCGTCAGATGATTACTCATTGGACGAGTACCCAGTTTAAGGTATGAATTACATTTGAGAGATTTAAATAATAACTTTCAAGTTTTGCATTAATATTATCCTTTGCATTATCAAATTTTATTTAGGAATCATCTGGAAAAAATAAAAAAAACATTGATGCAAAAAAATACCTCCATACACTAGGACGCACGACGATGCCGGATCATGAGAGGCAGCAGGTATGACAATTGTTTATAAGTTTTCTTTACGACTTACATTTTCTTTTTTTCCTCAATTATTTAATTATTTGCTGAAGTCTTTATATAAATTTTGTTTTCAATGTCATTGTAGAGGCAAGTACAAAATATTGAAGGACGTGTGCCTCGAGCAAAACTGTTTTGCTCGAGTAGACGAAAAAAGGATGGACGTGCTGTCAATGAAGCGACTCAGCAGCAGATTGTAAGTTTTAATCTGTTGATTTTATATTTTAATATCTATTTCGTAACTTAACAATATATTTATATTTGTAACAGGATGCTTTAGAGGCCCTCGATGCCCAAGAAGCAGACAATTTTGGGCCATCTGATCACTTACATCAAGTGTTGGGAGATGATCATTCTGGCAGAGTACGCTGCCGACCTAGGATAGCCCCGACGAGGTATTGGCCTGCCTCAGGTACGAGTTGTAGTGCCACCGAGCTGCAGCAAGTTAGGGCACAGGCAGAACAGGCTGAGAAAAGGGCCACAGAGACGGCAGAACAGTCTGCAAGGGAAAACAGTGCATTTATGAAATTTATTGAAGTTCTACGTCCAACACTTCCAGAAGAGGCCAGCCCAGCGATTGATGAATACATGTCGTCGATACATTCTATATATGGTGCACCAGGTGGCAGTTCCAGTGGTGGTCAGGCCGATGTCGAGCTTGAAGATGATGATGGCGAGCAGTCTGATGCGGAAGAGGAGGGAGATGAGGAGGGCGAGGAGGAGGGCGAAGGCGAGGAGGAAGGCGTTGTGGAGGGTGATGACGATGAGGAGGACGATGACGAGGGCGATGATGATGATGATGATGGATATGGTGATGCTGATGTGGGACATATTGATCCGTTACATTTTTGACTTGAGATTTGATGTTTAATCTATTCTAGTTGTTGGTTTTATCTATACTCGTAGTATAGTATTGGAGTTGAATTATTTTTATATATTGTCTGTTTTTATGGATGTTGTTGTCTTTTAGTGGTTGTGTGTTTGAGAACTCCCTGGACAACCCCCCTCATTCTTGGACGCCCGTTCTGGCCGTTTATGACACCATAACTGCGTTGTCGGTCACCGCGGGCACACGACAAGTCCGATTGACGTGCCGTCTGCTCGACCACTTCGGAAATAACTCACCCGTATTTGTCGTCTGATTTCAGGCCATTCCGACATCGTTCGGCCCGTTTGGACCCCCCTCACGCGCGTTTACGAAGCGCGCGCATCACTTAAAACACTAATATTGAGCCGTACCGCGCAAACCGCACGTCTGATTGACGTGCCGTCTGCGCGTACACATCACGAATAATAATTAGAATGTTTCACGGTGGTTTCAGCTCAATCCGGAGATGCGGTGTGGCCGACACCACTCAAAGTGTCCGTCTTTTGTTTCAAAAGGACGTCATTTTAAGTGAAAAGCATCAACTGGCTTACGGAAAACCGACCAAACGCATTCCGAATCTGTTGATAATTTATCCCAACAATCCATGGGTCATATGTGACGTGTACGAGCCAACCCGGGATGAATCCGAGTCGCGGTGTGGCCGGGATAAGTTTAAGTGGCTCTCTTTTGTTTAAAATGAACATCATTTTAAGTACATACGGAAAAACGACCAAACGGATTCGGTTTCCGTTGAAACTTTAGGAGAACGATCCATGGGTCATATGTGACGTGTACGAATCAACCCCGCCACAATCGGAGACGCGGTATGGCCGACACCACTCAAAAAGTGTCGGTCTTTTGTTTCAAAAAGACGTCATTTTAAGTGAAAATCATCAAGTGACATAGGAAAAACCGACCAAAGGCATTCGGACTGTGTCGACACTTTAGCACAAGGATCCATGGGTCGTATGTGACGTGTACGAGTCAATCCTGCCTCAATCCGAGGTGCGGTGTGACCGACACCGTTCTAACTGTCTATCTTTTGTTTAAAATGGATAGGATACGCAAAACCGACCAAACGCAAAACCGACCAAACGCATTCTGAATCTGTTGTTAATTTATCACAACGATCCATTGTTGCACCCCTCTCTCTTGGATTTTAATGATCACAATCACTCTAATTTTATTCTAACTTGTTTTCAAGTGTTTTTGATGATAGGAAATAGGGTGCCTAGAAGCTGGCCCAAGAAGAATTCAAAATGGACTGTTTAAGTCCACCGGCCAGCCGGTGTGAGACCACCGGCCAGCCGGTAAGGTCACCGGCCAGCCGGATCCAGCCCATCGGCCAGCCGGTGGACCAGGCAGAAGGCCTTGCCCTCTGCCAGGTGCCACCGGTCAGCCGGTGTCTGGCCACCGGCCAACCGGTGGGCCCAGACAGAATGGCATACCTTCTGTCCAGACCACCGGCCAGCCGGTGCCTGACCACCGGCCAGCCGATGGAACCCAGACAGAATAGCATGCTTCTGTCCAGACCACCGGCCAGCCGGTGGCTCAGCACCGGTCAGCCGGTGGAGCCAGACAGAAATCCCTTGCTTCTGTCTGGTGCACCGGCCAGCCGGTGGATCAGCACCGGCCAGCCGGTGTTCTCAGTCAAACTGACCAGGCTGGCCCACTTGATCCCCAACGGCTCCGAAAGCCCTCCAACGGCTATTTTGAAGTATTTGGGAGCATTTCTCCTATAAATAGACGTCCATGGATGCCGGGAAAACTACCGATCATATACCGAAGCATACAAAAGCTATTTTAATCATTTGAGGCTCCTACGACAATTCTCAAAGGCTACTTGAGATCCAATTGCCATCCTTGAAGCTTGGGCTGCCTCTACATCAACTACACTCACCTCTTGGCGCTCAAGGCTTCCTCTAGTTTGTTCTAAATTATTTACTTCAATTGTTTAGTTCTTAATTGGGTTTGTATTAAAACAAACCACCCTTTTTCTTCCTTCTTTCAATTTGGCTTTCTTGCTACAACCATAATAAAAAAGCAAGCTGTAAGAAGGTGATCTAGCCTACCTTAAAACGGCTAGTGGGTTTCTTGCTATAACCATTAAAAAGAAAGCGGTCGTATAAATCTCCTAACGGTTGAGTTGGGAGCGGAGACGTAGGCTTGAGTTTAAAGCCGAACTCCGTTATCAATTGTGTCTTGCCATTTTACTTTCCGCTGCATTTAAATTTGTTTTAAATTGTTAATTAATTTTAAAAAGGCAATTCACCCCCCCTCTTTCCATCACCTCCGACCCAACATCCATCAGTCATATGTTACATGTACGAGCCCACTCGGGCTCAATCCGAGTCGCGGTGTGGCCGGGATCAGTCTAAGTGGCTCTCTTTTGTTTAAAATGGACATCATTTTAAGTACATACAGAAAACCGACCAAACGCATTCGGTTTCCATTGAAACATTAGGAGAACGATTCATGGGTCATATGTGAGGTGTACGAATCATCCCTGCCACAATCCGAGGCGCGGTGTGGTCAACACTGCTCTAACTGTGTCTGTTTTGTTTAAAATGGGTAGGATTATAAGTGAAAAGAACTGGCATACGCAAAACCGACCAAACGCATTCGGTTTCCATTGAAACTTTAGGAGAACGATCCATGGGTCATATGTGACGTGTACCAATCATCCTTGTCTCAATCCGAGACGCGGTGTGGCCGACACCGCTCTAACTATGTCTCTTCTGTTTAAAATGGGCATGATTATAAGTGAAAAAGAACAACTGGCATACGCAAAACCGACCAAACGCATTCCAAATCTTTTGATCATTTATCACAACAATCCATGGGTCATATGTGACCTGTACGAGGCAACCCGGGTTCAATCCGAGTCGCGGTGTGGCCGAGATCAGTCTAAGTGGCTCTCTTTTGTTTAAAATGGACACCATTTTAAGTACATACGGAAAACCGACCAAACGCATTCGGTTTCCATTGAAACTTTAGGAGAACGATCCATGAGTCATTCAGATTCTATCGATACTTTAGCACAACGATCCATGGGTCATATGTGACGTGTACAAGTCAACCCCGTCTTAATCTGAGATGTGGTGTGGCCGACACCGCTCTAACTATGTCTCTTTTGTTTAAAATGGACATGATTATAAATGAAAAGAACAACTGGAATACGAAAAACCGACCAAACGCATTCGGAATCTTTTGATAATTTATCACAATGATCCATGGGTCATATGTGACATGTACGAGCCAACCCGGGATGAACTTGAGTCGCGGTGTGGTCGGGATGAGTCTAAGTGTCACTCTTTTGTTTAAAATGGACAACATTTTAAGTACATACGGAAAACCGACCAAACGAATTCAATTTCCATTTAAACTTTAGGAGAACGATCCATGAGTCATATGTGACGTGTACAAATCAACCCCGCCTCAATTGGAGACGCGGTGTGGTCAGCACCACTCATAGTGTCCGTCTTTTGTTTCAAAAGGACGCCATTTTAAGTGAAAAACATCAACTGGCATACGGAAAACCGACCAAACGTATTAGGATTCTGTCGATACTTTAGCACAACGATCCATGAGTCAAATGTGACGTGTATGAGTTAACCCCGCCTCAATCTGAGGTGCGGTGTGGCCGGTATCACTTCAGGTGTATGTATTTTGTTTAAAATGGACATCATTTGAGGTAAAAATATATGGTATAGAAAAAACCGATCATATTATGAATTGAATTTCAGATTCCACGTATAATTGTCATCTAAATTTTAAATTGAATTCTATATGAATTATGTATGTTTATGAATTGTAATTTAATTATGGATTTGTATAGTTTCAGGATCCATTATATGTTAAATGTGTATGAATTTGTTCGTAATTGAATATGTATGTTTTATTTTATTACTGGTACAATAGTTGGATCGAAAATGAGGTGAAAATGAGGTGAAAATGAGGTGAAAATGAGGCCTGATGACTGGTGGTGATGGACAGGGGACAGGGGCTGTGCAAATTGCAGGGTGCTGCAATTTGCAGCATAGGTATGCCAACGGTTTCAAACCGTTGGCATATAAGTTTTTAGCATGTCTTTCCCAACGGTTTTAAACCGTTGGGAAAGACTTCACCAATTCCCAACGGTTCCAACCGTTGGGAAAATGTTCCATGGTATTTGGTTTTCCCAATGGTTTGGGAGAACCGTTGGGAAAAACTATCCCAACGGTTCATCCAAACCGTTGGGGTAGGTTAAATTTTATGGCTCTATTGCAACGGTTGCCAGTAAACCGTTGGGAAAACTTTTCCCAACGGCTTACTTCCCAACGGTTCTAAGAACCGTTGGGAAAACCTTTCCCAACGGTTTCAGAGGCTTTCCCAACGGTTCTGAACCGTTGGGAAATAGTGTATTTCCAGTAGTGTAAGGTGATACAATCATGATCATGTGAACATCATTAATTGCTGTGAGCTGGACATAGAAGATGGATCCACATTTGTAAAGCACCTAGAGTAAATTGAGGATCGACATGAGTGAACCTTGCATTGATAGGTTATTCCCTTGGATTATGTCATGTAGAAACACTGAAACATGCTGGAGAGTTCTTGGGAACATGAGATCCAGATACAAGATTAGTATTCTAAGTTGTTTTTCAGGTTTTTTCTTTTCAAGGATGAAAATATTTACAGAGGGAATGATGTAGATAACCGGTTTTCTTTTTTTAACACTTATAAGTATTTATAGGTTCTTATTTGTCGTTCAATTCAGTGGCCCGATGTTCCTAAAATTAATTCTAAAAAAATATTAAGTATATTTTATACTATGAGAACAATGAAAATGAAATTACTAATAAATGGTTGCTTGGATCAGATATTTGATACAACGATTGAGTCTGGAACGTGGTCTTTGTAACACCCTGACCCCAGCTACCCAGAGTCGATGCATTACTTTGTAACATTGGCATGATCACAAAAGATCATGTCTCGAAAGACCGATTAGTTTAGTAGCCTTGGAAACACTAGATACATACATAAATGTTACATTACATCATAAAGTGAAAAACTAATAACAAAGTCTTCATTGTCCACACTCATATCCTCTTCTGACTATCCCTACAGTTCATTCATTAAATACTTCTTCACATCCAGGAAAATATTAAAACACTGAAAGGGGGGAGCTCAGATGCTCAGTAAGGATAACAATATTGGGGAAGCTTTCATAAATAAACATTAACATTTAAGGCAATGTATAACTAAAACAAAATCCTTTTTAAACTTGAACTTCAGCATAATATTGCAAGTGTAAAATTAGATAATTCCATTTACTTACTCACATGGATATTCTACTAGTCGAATAATCACATGCAATATCAATAACCACTTTCATAACGAGGGAATGTATAATGCCAGACATTCTGAAACATTTTGTCAAGGCGTCGGCCAAGACGTCTAAAATGATTAAGGCCTCGGCCAAAACCCTAAATCAAATTGGGACAGGGCCTCAGCCAATTCCATATCTAGTTGTCTCATTAGACCTACCGATGCATCGAGGAGCTATAGCAGGCTCCACCCATCACATATTAAATCCAATACATTCCTCATATGAATAGGTTTAAACATATCATAAACCATAACATAATCGTATCACATAAAACATGCATAAAGGAAACATAACATTTCCACATTTCAATCACAAGATATCAATAGAACACATTGATATAATAAAAACGCTTTCAAAACCATTTTCAATACCAAAATAAAAAAAAGTCAAACGTTGTATTTGTTTTTCATTTAAAAAACTTTATGGCTTGTAGAGGAAGCCGAAACTCAAATAATGGTCACGGCGGCGGAGAAGTCATTGTCGCCGCATAAGTACAGAAAGAAAAACATTCCCTTTTTGTCGTTTAGCAAAATTATTTGTATAAAAAATATTCCTTTTGAATAAACGTAAAAGTCAAAGGGGTTTATACACCGTATAAAAGAAAGTTGTGTATAAAACCAAATATGCCTCAATGAAAGGGGATTGAGACGAAGTCCTTAAAAAGATCGTTTTTTTAAAATAAAGTACATCTATAATGTGTATTCACTATAAGTACACATAAATAATGTAAAAATACAAGATAGGACATAATAATATCATGACATAATTTGAAAGTAGGAGATTAACCCAAATAATATAAATTGGGTTAAGAAGTTCCCTTACCTCATGTCTGATTTGACTCAACCATTATTTAACATCCTGAATAATAAAGTAGAGTTAATATATACCTTATTAAGAACCATTTTCAATTTCATTATTCTTTTTATATCACTTATTACAATGATATGAACATTATGTAATTATTTAAGTTAATAACGGTCGTTTTGTCGATCTTTGGTACTTGAGTCAACAATAAACTTCTTATAATTACAAGTTGTTTATGTGGTAGAGTATCCATTTTCTCCAGAATTATATTCATGATTTAGATGTCATATATATCATATATATCTAGTATATACATTCATTTATAACATTACTTAACATTTAGAGGTAAGAAATGAAATGCACCGTTCATGGAGACGGTAAGCCGTACGTACGCATGAACGCTACTTTCATTTCTATTTCGTATTTAATGGAATGAAATCATAATTATATAAATGTATAATATAATTCCAGTATAATATAGTGTATAATACCATTTACTCCATCCTTTATACATCCCACATATGGCATTAACGATTCAAATCACTTTGAGGGGGCGGTAGTCCGCACTTCCTAAAATGAAATTATCGCGTTTACCCATAATGGAAGTCATTAATTATGCCATAAATGAGAAAATACAGAAGCATAAGTAAAACATAAACATATAATATATCATATATAAATATAGTTACATCTTAATGGCCACCTTTGAAGGTGTTATATGAGTGTTGAACAATCATCATTTCGTGAGGCAGAAATTCGCCATCCACAGAAACCGTTTGTTCTTTAACCATTAGATGTAGGTGTGTGTAAGTGTAGATCGAATCCTTATTATAACAACATCATAGTATATTGAGGATACTGGTGTTGTTACAAAAGAAATGAATAAAAAGAGTTTACGGGGTTGGAGAAGAAAAATAAAACAAAACAACATTAGAGAAGACATTACCTCAAAATCGGGTAACTCTTTTTTATTTGAGCCAAAGGCTTCCTTGGGAAGATTTCTGCCCAAAGTTAGGCTTCTAGTAGTAATATGGGGAAGTTGGGAGAGTATTTGGGTAGAGTTTGGCCGGGCCAAATGGCTTGAAAGTGTGAATGAGGTGGTAGAGGTGGGGGCCTTTTATAAGTGGAGAGGAGGGGCACTTTTGGAATGTAAAGAAAATTCACTTTAATATAAAATGAGTTTCGGATTTTAGAGGTCCCACACTTATATAATTCGAGGATAAGGTGATAAAGGTTCTAAATCTCCTCATCCAATAGGTTTTGGACATGTGTATGTCTTAGATATTACCTTATCTTTCCATTTTATTTAAATCGTTAAATAATGAGGTCATCACTACATCATCATGATGTCGTAAATAATTTAATTTATGTAATGTCTAAAAATTATAAAAAAAAAACTATGATGTATGAAATCTTTTTAGATTTCTAATGAATATTTATAGTCAAAATTTGGACTTGTGTAACCCCACTTAAAAACTGTTTTAGTAAAACAACTCATGTTTGTGTCAATTTAATTTTAACATTAAATAAATATATATTAATGTCATTTTCCAACCAAAGTGGCTCCATGGGGTCCCCAAGTTGACCCATGTGTTATCTTGGTCGGCCATGACTCATCCAATTGGAGTAGGACAAGTGTCAAGCTCATCTCATATTATTAAAACATTATTTTTACCTTAAACTACACTAATTACCTCTAATCGCGATTAAGAACTTAAAAGTTACTATTCACCAAAAAATTATTTTAATCTCATTGAACCACATTTTACTTCTTAATGACAACCATGTATGTCAGATTTTTGAAAATCAAATCACAGAAGTGTTAATATTTCATTTAAACGAAAAATCAGTTATTTAACTACCACTTAGTGGTTTCACTATTCATAAAAAATTGAAGTTTTTTAGAACAATGCCAAAATTTCACCGTAAGCTATAATTGATATTCCGAATTCAAAAATGATGTCTATTTTACAAAATTCGAAACATATAATTTTCATTAATTAATTTTATAATTAATTCCCGTTGTCACAACAAATAGCGTGTTTTTAAGAAACAATTTATATCAAAAGATTGGCAATTGTTTATGTCCAATTTCAATGTTAAATTAATTGTAATGACCACCACTGGATAAAATGGTAAAAATATATTCTAATTATACTTTAAAACCACTAAATAGTATAATTTATCACTATAAATTATTTTGATTAAAAAAGTTGTTTTTAAGTAATTTTCACTGTTCATAAAAAATTAGAAGTTCTCAGAAAATTACAAAAAATTCAACTTTGGATAATTTCGATATGATGAATACAAAAAATGAAGTCCATTTTGAAATATAAAATTTCTATAATTTTAAAAAGTGGTTATTACTATTCATAACGGCTACTCTGATTAGTCGCGGTGTTTTAGAACTCGAAGTTGCGTACAATGCAAGCTATTGCATTATTGAAAGAGAGGCGTATCGTGGAAGCTCAGGGTGTTACATTCTCCCCTCCTTCAATAAATTGAGTCCTCGCAATTTGATATTTTTCTTTGAAAATAAAAGGTTGAAAATAGAAAATACCTTTGTGGAAAATCCACATCGGAAATAAGGTTAATAAAATTTAGCCTTAATAAGAGGGAAATGGAAATAAGAAAGTCACCACTAAATTATGATCTTGATAAGGAGAACATTGGTGTCAATTAGAGACACATAATTGGAGAAAAACGTAAATATTTGTAGGGAGTGATTGAGGTCATCAATCACAATCAACTGTCAAATTGAGGGCCTCAAAGCCTTCAATCTATGTTGATTTAAAATATCATCAGTTCAACAAGACATAAGGTATTAGGATAACACATTTTTTTTGTTTTAATATCTCTTTACTAAAGTTTAAGAATTAATTTATTCATTGAATAAGAGATATTCATATATATATATTTATGCTTGACAATTAGAGTTTCAACCTTCAACTCATCTTTCACCCAAAAAGATAATAGAACTCAAAAATATTATACTTATCCTAATTGTATAAGGTTCCAAATGTTAACACATACCATTTAGATTAGTAAAATTATATTGTAATAACCAGGGACTTCCTGTAGGCTAGTGGTAGGGAATAAAGGCTTGTCGCACTATGGTTGTGGGTTCGATTCCTGCAGCTTTGTCTGATGCGACGGGTTATGCCCCACCCTGCAGGTTGTCCTTTTCCTAAAACTATAGTATTATAATATTCCAAAAATAATCTTCAGAAATGCTTTAACCTTAAACAATACTATCCATGGTTCAACTTAATCCATTCCAACCTTAATAGTTATCCAAAATACCTCCGTCCAGACTTTCCCGAAAAGGTCTCTAAATTCCAAAATCAATTGTAACATCAGATTCCGCAAACAAAGAAAAGTTTCTATTATTATCACATATTAAAAATATGATTACCTTAATCATATTAAAACCTTAATGAAAAAAACATGAATTGCAGTACAATCCTTATATATATCACATTATTCTTATAACCATAATCTAGTTCTTGAGTCCAAAAACACAAATACAATAATTATTCAACTTCATCTGTAGTAACAGCATAAGCTTGGCCTTGATCCCTTGGCCTTTTCTGAGGTAAGTTTCCCTGACGCTTAGGAAATTCATTTGCATAATGACCCATTTCCCTATAATTGTAGCATTCAACATTGATAACCTCTTTTTTTCCCTTGCAATCACACACCTGGTGACCTTTTTCTCCACATTTATAACAAACTCCCATTCCTTTTAGGCAAGTACCAGGGTGATTTTTTCCACAATTATCACATAATGGAAAATCCTTCTTTCCCTTTTTCCCTTTATCTGTCTCTTGTTCCACAGTTCTCTTCTTCTCTTGCTTTACTTTGTTGTCATAAGACTTAGAAAATTCCTTTTCTGTCTTGATAGCACATGAGACAATATCTTCGTATGACAAGAAGGATTGTGAGACTAATACTCAACAGAGAAATGGGTTTAACCCATAAAAGAAATGATCAATCTTACTCCTTGGGTTACGTATATAATATGCAGCATGCCTCGCTATCCTTGTAAAGTTGGCCTCATACTTTGCGACATTCTCATCCTCCTTTTGTCTCAGACTCAAAAATTGTCTTTCCATATCTGCTCGATGGTCATGAGGATAGTATTTTTCTAGGAAAAGCTCTTTGAACTCCCTCCATTCCATATTCTATAAGTCATCATCTTCCTTTGTGTTTTGAATCAATGACCACCATTGATCGGCATCTCCAGTGAGGTGGTAAACTGCCATGATAACCTTCTCCCTTTCGCTACTCCCCAAGGCATGAAATATTTTCTCTAAGGAGTTTATCCATTTCTCAGCTACTAACGGATTTTTCCCCCCATTAAATGTTGGTGGTTGTTGCCTCATGAAGCGGTCTAACATTGATCCTCCACGTTGCAGATTAGGGTGCTCCATACGGGTAAGGTTATTATTCATAACCTGAGTGAGTTGTCCCAGTATGGTAATAAGTTGATCAACGCCAGTTGTATCTCCAGATCCACAATAATTATCTTGAGCAGGAGGGAAATCCATACACGGAGTGCGTGCATTGATACAGTTTCCATTCCTTCGACTAGGCGCCATTTCTAAACAATGGCATAAACTAGATTAGTTTATGAATCAAAATACATAATTCCGTACTTGTAAAACAGTTAACACTAATTGAACTATTTATGGATATAATCCATAATCATAAAAAAAATGTTTTCTTTGAGGAAGTATATACTCATAACCCTTCATAGTGGTTTGTAAAGAAAATGAGAATTATCCTTAGCATATCCCCCGAGAGTGTCGTAACCAAGAGTGCAGCAAGGCTCGTTGTCGTGCACCAGTTTCCGTTCGAGTCTAGCTCAAAGCGGTGTTTTCAGGTTTTACACCTAGGTACATCTGTGCCAGAGCCACCTCCACCTGCTCGTATCCAGACGGGGATGTATTGCTCGGAAAACTCACAAAATCTCAATAATACCAAAATTCTAGGAAGCTCTTCTATACTAATCCTCAAAGTCTATCTTTGGGCTATGTGCTCTAATCAGAGTTTATCTAAATCTAGCTTTCAGGGATAGTACTAAACTGCCTCTGATACCAACTGTAACGCCCCGACCCCAGCTATCCAGAGTCGGTGCATTACTTTGTAACATTGGAATGATCACAAAAGATCAAGTCTCGAAAGACCGATTAGTTTAGTAGACTTGGAAACACTAGATACATACATAAATGTTACATTACATCATAAAGTGAAAATCTAATAACAAAGTCTTCATAGTCCACACTCATATCCTCTTCTGACTATCCCTTTAGGTCATTCATAAAATACTTCTTCACATCCTGGAAAATATTAAAACATTGAAAGGGGTGAGCTCCGATGCTCAGTAAGGATAAAAATATTGCGGAAGCTTTCATAAATAAACATTAACATTTAAGGCAATGTATAACTAAAGCAAACGCCTTTTTAAACTTGAACTTCAGCATAATATGGAAAGTGTAAAATGAGATAATGCCATTTACTTACTCACATGGATATTCTACTAGTCTAATAATCACATGCAATATCAATAACAACTTTCATAATGAGGGAATGTATAATGCCAGACATTCTGAAACATTTTGTCAAGGCCTCGACCAAGACGTCTAAAATGATTAAAGCCTCGGCCAAAACCATAAATCAAATTGGGGAAGGGCCTCGGCCAATTCCACATATAGTTGTCTCATGAGACCTACCGATGCATCGAGGAGCTATAGCGGGCTCCACCCGTCACTCATTAAGTCCAATACATTCCTCATATAAATAGGTTTAAACATATCATAAACCATAACATAATCGTATCACATAAAACATGCATAAAAGAAACATAAAATTTCCAAATTTCAATCACAATATATCAATACAACACATTGATATAATAAAAACTCTTTCAAAACCATTTTCAATACCAAAATAAAAAAAAAGTGAAACATTGTATTTGTTTTTCATTTAAAAAACTCTATGGCTTGTAGAGGAAGCTGAAACTCAAATAATGGTCACGGCGGTGGAGAAGTCATTGTTGCCACATAATTACGGAAAGAAAAACATTCCCTTTTTGTCGTTTAGAAAAATGCTTCGTATAAAAAAGATTCCTTTTGAATAAATGTAAAATTCAAAGGGGTTTATACACCGTATAATAGAAAGTTGTGTATAAAACAAAATATGCCTCAATGAAAGGGGATTGAGACGAAGTCCTTAAAAAGATCATTTTTTTAAAAAAAAGTACATCTATAATGTGTATTCACTATAAGTACACATAAATAATGTAAAAATACAAGATAGGACATAATAATATCAGGAAATAATTTGAAAGTAGGAGATTAACCCAAAGAATAGATATTGGGTTAAGAAGTTCCCTTACCTCGTGTCTGACTTGACTCAACCGTTCTTTAACATCCTGAATAATAAACTAGAGTTAATATATACCTTATTAGGAACAATTTTCAATTTCATTATCCTTTTTATATCACTTATTACAATGATATGAACATTATGTAATTATTTAAGTTAATAACGGTCGTTTTGTCGATCTTTGGTACTTGAGTCAACAATAAAGTTCTTATAGTTACAAGTTGTTTATGTTGTAGAATATCCATTTTCTCCCGAATTATATTCATGATTTCGATGTCATATATATCATATATATCCAGTATATACATTCATTTATAATATTATGTAATATTTAGAGGTAAGAAATGAAATGCACCGTTCATGGAGACGGTAAGCCGTACGTACGCATGAACGCTACTTTCATTTCTATTTCATATTTAATTAAATTAAATCATAATGATATAAATGTATAATATAATTCCAGAATAATATAGTGTATAATACCATTTACTCCATCCTTTATACATCCAACATATGTCATTAACGATTCAAATCACTTTGAGGGGGCGGTAGTCCGCACTTCCAAAAATGAAATTATCGCGTTTACCCATAATGGAAATCATAAAGTATGCCATAAATTAGAAATACAGAAGCATAAGTAAAACATAAACATATTATATATCATATATAAATATAGTGACATCTTAATGGCCACCTTTTAAGGTGTTATATGAGTGTTGAACAATCATTATTTCGTGAGGCAGAAATTCGCCATCCACAGAAACCGTATGTTCTTTAACCATTAGATGTAGGTGTATGTAAGTGTAGCTCGAATCCTTATTATAACAACATCCTAGTGTATTGAGGATACTAGTTTTGTTACAAAAGAAATGAATAAAAAGAGTTTAGGGGGTTGGAGAAGAAAAATAAAACAAAACAACATTAGAGAAGACATTACCTCAAAATCGGGTAACTCTTTTTGATTTGAGCCAAAGGCTTCCTTGGGAAGAGTTCTGCCCAAAGTGAGGCTTCTAGGAGTAAGAGGGGGAAGTTGGGAGAGTATTTGGGCAGTGGTTGGCCGAGCAAAATGGCTTGAAAGTGTGAATGAGGTGGTAGAGATGGGGGCCTTTTATAAGAGGAGTGGAGGGGCACTTTTGAAAAGTAAAGAAAATTCACTTTATTATAAAATGGGTTTCGGATTTTATAGGTCCCACACTTATATAAATCGAGGATAAGGTGATAAGGGTTCGAAATCCCCTCTTCCAATAGGTTTTGGACATGTGTAAGTCTTAGATATTACATTATCTTTCCATTTTATTTAAATCGTTAAATAATGAGGTTATCGCTGCATCATCATGATGTCGTAAATAATTTAATTTATTTAATGTATAAAAATTATAAAAAAATTACTATGATGTAGGAAATCTTTTCATCTTTCTAATGAATTGTGTAACCCCACTTAAAAACTGTTTTAGTAAAACAACTCATGTTTGTGTCAATTTAATTTTAACATTAAATAAATATATATTAATGTCATTTTCCAACCAAAGTGGCTCCATGGGGTCCCCAAGTTGACCCATGGGTTTTCTTGGTCGGACATGACTCATACAATACGATTAGGACAAGTGTCAAGCTCATCTCATATTATTAAAACATTATTTTTACCTTAAACAACACTAATTACCTCTAATCGTGATTAAGAACTTAAAAGTTACTATTCACCAAAAAATTATTTTAATCTCATTGAACCACATTTTACTTCTTAATGACAACCATGTATGTCGGATTTTTGAAAATCAAATCACAGAAGTGGTAATATTTCATTTAAATGAAAAATCAATTATTTAACTACCACTTAGTGGTTTCACTATTCATCAAAAATTGAAGTTTTTCAGAACAATGCCAAAATTTCACCCTAAGCTATAATTGATATTCCGAATTCAAAAATGATGCCTATTTTAAAAAATTCCAAAAATATAATTTTCATTAATTAATTTTATAATTAATTCCCGCTGTCACAACAAATAGCGTGTTTTTAAGAAACAATTTATATCAAAAGATTGGCAATTGTTTATGTCCAATTTCAATGTTAAATTAATTATAATGACCACCATTGGATATAATGGTAAAAATATATTCTAATTATACTTTAAAACCACTAAATAGTATAATTTATCACTATAAATTATTTTGATTAAAAAAGTTGTTTTAAGTAATTTTCACTATTCATAAAAAATTAGAAGTTCTCAGAAAATTACAAAAAATTCAACTTTGGATAATTTCGATATTACGAATACAAAAATAAAGTCCATTTTGAAATATAAAATTTCTATAATTTTAAAAAGTGGTTATTACTATGCATAACGGCTACTTTGATTAGTCGCGGTGTTTTAGAACTCGAAGTTGCGTACAATGCAAGCTATTGCATTATTGAAAGAGAGGCGTATCGTGGATGCTCGGGGTGTTACAGTGTTCAACCTAGGGGGCGATTACTTTCATTAGTGTGGGACTCCAATAGAAAATGCTATCCTAGGGTAGTTTCATAATTAAAAGTAAATATTTTATCATTGATGTCATGCTAAATAAAATTCAAACATAGTCTCATATTTAAAATCCAAGACCTCTGTAGAGATTTTAATGGGGTTTTTTTTTAACAATACAAAATGATAGAGCGCGATGATTTTGGTTTTTCTCTACATAGCAGGATGACTATAATTAGTGTTAATTTATTTAGATTAGGGTTAAACCCTTATTTCCCTATATCTCTCTCAAACCCTCTAAAAACCTATAATCTCTTTATATAACTATTATACATCGTTATTCATCATAAAAAGGAAATATCTCTACTAAATATTTTGTAGATCGGTGGCGGGGCGTCGTGGACGCGTCACCTACAACGAACGAGCAGATCAAGGTAGGATTTATCATGTTTTTGAGTATCATTTTAGTTTCTCCTTTGATTAATCAATTTATTGTAATATGTTTGATGTTCTATTGCTATGTCATTGTTTGAACCATGTATATGGCCATCGATATATGTTTAAATAGTCATCTTTGGATCTTTCTTTGGGTTTTCCTCTGACAACATTTGGATGTGTAAGATCCATAAGGGAATGAGCTCAAAGATCCACAATACGGAATGATAGGGTGCACTAGTGTGGTGGATGTTGGATGCTTTTGAAAGCAGGCCGGTTCGCCGAAAGACTAAATAGTGGCATCTGTAGTGGTAGTAAGGCAATATGGATAGGCTATGAGCCTGACTATCTACAGGGTAGGGTCGCACTGCGTGACCCCAGATGGAAACTGGTGCTGAAAACCCCATGGCTAGTCAGCTGTATTGACTCCACTGGTTAGCTACATTGACACGTCCAACAGCCTGCTCGTGGGCCAGATGAGCTGTCAGTGACTATTTGGACCCCATCAGCCAGAAGGCTGGGATAGAGGTCTAGGTCAGGTAAACGGGATAGATCCGACATTGGGTAGGCTGACTGTTGATTGCCCATAGTCTACCAATGTGGTCAACCACAATGATAACTTCCATGGAATGGTTTTGGTCAGCTAGTCCACCACGAGGTGGTCGTCCATAAGCCAAACTTACCACAGTGGTTGACTGACACTATTGGTCGATGATTGTGAGATGGTCCACCAACCCAACGTCCAACTTATGAGTTTTTCAAGCACCCATATCATTTTAATTGGGCGTATTTTTGATGCATCATCTGCGGTAGTTTGACCCTCCCACAAATTTGGAACTTTCGAATTATGTTTTATAATTTTATGTTCTGGGTCAGTTGGTGGGAATCATTTTGACCCGTTCGGGTGTCTTATGGTGAAAATCACACTTTTCACTAGTTGCCCATTTTGGGAAAAAAATTACCTATAATGCATGTTTTCTGTGGTAGAACACATTGGGGGCCTCCATTTAGACATCTATGTTATGAATTTATGTTTTCCAAACTCAACACATCCTCATTTTGTGATTGGTTGTAGCAGTGATCATGTGAGGACTTTATTATTATAGATTAGAGAGTAGGAATGTAATGGTGTAACCAGGGACTCAATAGTAATATGGGTGATTTCCCCCCCAAGACACGACCTGGTGATGTTACCTAAAACTGTGAAAACAGGACAAACCCATCTAGAGAGAATAGTATCAAGGTATTGTGTTTTAGCCCTACTGAAATGCTATTTAGGGCAGACATATAGTCATTGGGCATCGATGGTGGTCAATCCTAGAACTAATTGTGACTCTTTACATATGCTTAATATTGAGATGGAGTTCCTCTTAATCTCTCTCATTTGGGTTTCGTTGGTTTTAGCATATATATATTTACACCCTGTTGATGTTCCCACTCCTTGTGTTCTAGCTACTCTCCTTCCAGGGTAGGCGAAGACATATGGGGTATGCCACTAGGTTTCAATATCAGTATTCTTATGGTTGGATGAGTCTAGTCTTATACTATTTTAAGAAATGGATCGATCAGAATTTTACCTTCTTATTATTTCTACATTCTTGTGTTTGGATGAACATACTTTACTTTCCTTGTTGGGTTGAGCTGCACTAATTTGTTATACTATTTTTTTGATATACATCCTTCTCTACTGTATCTTTGAATAATCCCCATCATTTTAGGGTAGTCTTAATGATTATGTTTATACTCACCTCTGTATGGGCTTTTCCCACATGGATCATAGTTTAGGAAAATGACGAACAGGTTTGAACGGGACATTAGGGATTTCTGGATTACAGTTTCCTAGACCACGTGTAGTGGTCCTAATTGGATTCCTATATTTGGTAATCCTCATTATTTTTACATTTTTTTTTCATTCATGTTGGAATTTGTATTCGTTGGATGTGTAATTTTCGATTTTTTATGTCTCATGACATTCAAGTACATGTATCGTTTTAGTGGTCAATGCATGCTTGAGTTTATTTTTGTAGTAGGTAGTATCTTTTACATTTCTCCCTCTAAACATTGCATAATGTTGGCTATGTGTGTATATAGAGGTACATATGCAATGTTCTCCCCATGTTTGTTGTTAATTGAGTGCTAGTGAACACCCTCTGGCCTTTGTATGTGGGATTTTGGAGGTTGTGGATCGATCCATGGTATGGGTTGGTTTGTGATAGAAATAATAATGAGTCTTAATTTATATATAACGATTTAATTTATATTTGTATCTATAAGTATTTAATTTCACCAATGAATTCTTGTTTTAATTCACTATTTAGGAAATATTTATTAATTTTAAATATTTAATGTCTTTTATTTAACTCATGAATAAGATTATTTTACGATCCCTAAATTTTTAATACATTAACCATGGGGAGGAAACCAATTTATTAGTTTTTATATTTTCTTATAGGAGACATGATTTTTGATAAAATAATTTGACCTTTTTGAAAAATAATTGTTCAAAGATAAAAATTTTCTTTCTAGATTGAAAAAATCTTGTTTTCCTATTTCAAAATATATACTAGAAAATTGAATTAATTTAAAATCCAAAAATATATTTTCACTTATTAAAATTTATAAAATAATAAGTTTTAACACATAAAAAGGAATTAATTATTGGAGGGGAAATATTGTTATTCATTTTAATCTATCTGTATGGTTGTAATTTCTTTTAACCTTAATTTATTTATATAAGTTTATGATTTTTTTATAATCAAAATCGGAGGGAAATTTATTGTAAATGTAAGTTTTCATTTGATAAATTTATAGCATCATTATAAAATTTACAATTGTATTTTATGGGTAATTTTATTTAAATTATTTAATTATCCATTAAATTGGGAGATTGGTTTACATTATCACTGTAACATTCATTATTTATCATGGATTTATATTTTTTGAATATATAATTTCATATGTCACATTCCTATTGTTTTATTACATGGGTTTTATATCATTATAATTATGGAGATAAAAAGAAATCTCCAATATTTTTATAATAGAAAAAACCATTTATTTTTCAAAAAATTATTGTTGTGTACTTTCAACCATTATGTTTAGATATCAGCCTAGGGAATCAATGGACTAATCAGAAACATTAAAATTATTCTGAAGGGAAATATTAATGAAACTCACATTCGAAAAGAACCTACCACCCAACAGATGATCCCTAGTTTAGTATTAAAATTAGAAAGAACTACGAAACCTATGTGAAGAGCACCTTCTAGCCAGTTACTCTCACTAGTCATCTATTGGGATTTGGGTAGTACTGGATTTTTTATCTAGCACAATGGATACATAGTAGAAGACAATGACTATCACCAAGCACTATAATAACCTAGAATGCATTAGGTATCCCACCTGCTATGTGGTGGAGGACATAATCGAGGCTATTTGATTATATCAAATGGTCAACGATTATATATGTATTGGTCCTTGATTACTTGATTTGATCTATATTGGCTCATATAATTCATTTACACATGAAAGACAATAGAAAGGCATATATGGGTAACAAATAAACCCTTGATGAGTTTTAATGAGAAACACTGATCAGCATCATTAACATTCAACAAACTTAATTTATCAATTGTGAATGACAATCAATCCAATAACTGTTAATGATGAACTATATTCCATTGCTACTCATATTGAAATATCTTTTTTACTTATTCCTCCAACCACATTGGTCTCCCATCTTTATGACCATCATTTTATAAATTTCATCTTTAATATATTTCGACACTATTAAGAGTATTTCTTCAACAGTTTTTTGCCTAAAAAATATTTATTTTCATCAATTTTTATGTTTTTTATTACTGGTAAAAAAAGGTTATTATTTTGGGTCATTGGTAACTACTAAAACAATGATATTTTTTAAGGATTCATGGTTTTTGCTAATGTCAAGAATTTTTTTCTTTTATGTATTTGTGGACGACACTAAATTCAAGGTCCATTAATTTATTAACACTCATGTAATCAAAGATAGATACACATAAAAATGTTTTGAGTAACATACTAACTCAATTATCTATTTAAATTCTAAATATTTTATATTTTAATAACAATATTTCAATTTATCAATTTATTTTTCATCATATCCATATCTTAATCTCATAAATTATATAAATGTATCTATTGATTATTTAATATTTAATTTAGTATTTGATCCTTATCTATATATATATATATAATATTGAGTAATACTTTTATTTTTTATTCATTCAGAAACACGAATTTATGAAATCTATAAAAATGGATAATTAATTCCATTTTTTTAATGAAAGTACGACCCCTATTATCATCTTACTGTAACCAATTCATTGTAATATATTTATTTATTTCATAATGCATTTTTGGTTTTCAATTTTATTTAATTCATCTTTTTAATAAAGTAACTTCCTTTCATATTATTAATACCAATAGATTTGTCCCATGAAATGTTTTATTTTTTGCTATTTATATGCTAGAGTGAATAATGTTGTCTTATGAAAATAAAAACAAAGTAAAACATTAATCCCTAATTTGCATGGAATCTTAGTTGGTATGAAATCAAAATTTATTTTAATGCATAGTGTCCCATTTTAAACATCCCACATTCATAATGATGAAATACATTGGTTATATTAATATCAATGTCAAAATCTATTGGATTTTTTTATAATTTTTCTAATTTCTTATCATAATTGAATATCATTGATAATAGTGAACTATGAATTCTCACCACATTATTAATATTATTATAGTAATTTTGATGAATATTGAGTTCAAATGATTTTTTCTTGGATAATGTCCAATTTAATACCTTACATAATATTTATTAATATTGAGAATCAAGGAATAACTATTTCAATTATTATATTTTATATACATTTTTTAAACACTTCATAATGGATTATATATTCATTCATGTTCATTAAGTCCATATAATAAATATTTTGGCAAAATTTAATGCAGGTTTGAGATAATTATTTGTAAGGATCAATGATCAAACATGAATAATAAAATCTATGGAATGACATGGATGCACCCACGACCACTTGATCCATGGAGAATAAATAGTAAAACTAAATGAGATGAGTATGATATTTCTCTAAATATGATATTGAATTAAAAATTCTTCATAATCTCACAGACATGTATGCAGTCCATTGAAGTCCAGTCAGGATGGGTGGTCATATCCAATCACATCATATAGGAATTTATAACACTAATTTTTATAATCTTTTATAATAATTATATTTAGAATATATTTTATTCACATAAATACATAATCAATCAATTTATATTATAAATTTTTATTGAAACTAGAATAATGTCTTATGAAAATGTGTAATAATAAACATGATTTTGATTTTATCATCCTTCTATAGACAAATTATGAACATTAAACTTCATGAATAATCTTTTTTCTCAGTGTAACCTGAAATGGAATAATTAAATACTCACTTTATGTCTCTTTAAATGTTTAATAAGATTATAATGTTTATCCTAAAATTCTAAAATCTAGATTATTTTGAAATATATAAATATGTTACTTGAATAATGGTGTTCCAAATAAAAACTAAAAAAAGAAAATTTACATCCATTTTATTCAGGATTCATATTCAAAATTTTTTCAAAAAATCTAAATTCATCACAACATAATATTATGTCATTATATATTATTCAATTCCAATTAGACATGGTATTAAACACTTTCTCTGAATATATTTTCATTCAACCATGAAGTCAAACATGGAAAACAATAAAAAATACCCATATCATTTTATTTGTTAAATGAATTCATTCAAAGTGAATGTAATTATTTGAAATAAATTGTATGTTCATATGAGTAACTTAGGGTACCAAAAATACATTATTACAACTTCATATAAAATGAATTGGAGCATTATCCAATTATATTCATAAAAAGGTTAATTTAATTTGATGTTTATAATCCAACCCAATTTATACTAATATAGGAATAAAAAATGAATAAATGAAATTAATATTTATGTATACATAGTATAATTCCCATAACCAACTCTTATTACCATTCATTGATTTAAATATTTTAACTTAAACTTCATTCAAATAAAATCTCTAATCATGTGTGTGGAAAAATCCATTTTCATATGTTTTTATTGTATTCCGTGAACCCATATGTGTAGAACACATCATCAAATATCACAATTATATAATAAAACAATAGTATCACAACATCACATCATCTCCCACAACCACACCCACATATTATTAGAAACTAAAACACATTGAACTCACAGATTCACCTATCCCAACACATGGTGAATGTTGAAACAAATTGTTTCCCTTTAATATTATCACCCAAATTAAATTTTCCATATTTTAACGTAAGAACATATGAAATAATATTCAATAAAATTATATCCCTAGTTTTTTGAATCATCTATTTCTTCTTATTGATAGTAGTTTATACAGAATTAAAAAGAATTCGTAAATGGATAATAGAAAGGGGATATAAAACATATGTAAATGTTGTTTGACATGAGTTTTAACTCATATGGTCAATATCAAATTTTTGAATGCATCATTAGGATATGGTATTTATAAAAACATTTTCTAAAAGATTCTTTTTAGTATCAAACATTAAATAATTCATTCATAATCAACCTATTTATATAATAATATTGTACCCACTATCAATATGATTGGACCAAGCTTGGTAATCTCCATTTTTTATGTTAATTGAACTCATGTTTTTATAATAAACAAGTAATTTCAAAATCACATCTAACAAAATTGAGTTTTGATTCACATTAATTGATCCATTACTTATATTGAATCCAATTATTTTTCTTCCAATGTAATAATTTTTATAAAATCCAACATCATTGTGTTAAAATATAAAAAAACTTCTGTGATTAAAAATACTCCACAAGATGTGTTCAGTTGATTCGTAACACATAAAATAAAATCAATATTACTAAATATAAAATAATGAAGAAATTCACTATAGAAAATTTTCAACACATATTCAAGAATAAAATTGACCTAAAATATGATACTATTTGTTTTAACAAAATGGGATTCTATTGGGTTATTTTTATTTCTTACACACAATGGACCAACAAAAACAATGTCTAATTATAAAGAAGTCAATTAGAGTAAAATCGTGATAAAAATTATAAATATTATTGGGATCAATTTTTTAACATCATAATATTTTAAAATTAATTTTAAAAAGTCATTTTAGTCAAAATATCCTATGATCAATCAAATAAAATGTTCTTAATTAGTTATCATATTTCTCTTGAGTATGAAAAATAAGACCATTTGAATGAGTAATTTATAATGATATGAAATATCCCACTTTTCTATCAATTAGAATATCAAATATCATCTTCATGACAGTAAAAAATAACTTACAAATTTAATTTTTATTTATAGATAAAGTAATTTAATTCAACAAAAAATTATGATGATTGATTTATATGAGAATTTGTTTATGTTTTGGTTTCTTCTGGGTCATTTTTTTGTAATTTTAATACCATACAAGAATTACCCTATTTTCATAACATGTTATTAGGGATTGATTAAAACTATATAAATCATTATTTAAAAAATATATATTTTTAGTATCATCACCAACTATATTTCCATAATGTAGATAAATATAGTACTCTACATCAGTATATCAATTTAGAAACATGTACTTCACATCAACCAAAAAATACATGTTTCTCACCATCAATAAAAAAAATAAAAAATACTCCAAATATATCAATAAAAACTATATTAGATAAATGTTTAATTAACATTAACTCCATAAATGAGAGATTACCTCAAAAAAACCATTATTTTCTCTTTTTATATTTCTACATCAATTTTTTCATTGTTTTTTACATAATATAAGGATTTTTAAATAATTTTTTATTTCTTGTTATATAAAAAACACAAATTTTTTACTTATTGATCATATAAATATCATCATTCATTACCCTAAACCACTCATCATTTTTAAATGACTCATTTTCACCCTTTAGATTAGCATGATATGTAAAAGAGGCCTGTGTTTCCATCCTATGATGACTTTTAGTTTCAGTGATTAAGTCCTCATCGGCACACTTTTTTTCTAAAAAATTACTTACAAACATATTGTAAGTAAATTATATTTTATTATCTTCACTAAATAATATGATATTTTTATAAAACCAATCTTCTCAAAAAAATTCAGAACCCCCTAAAATTATAATATAGTTCTTCACATAACTGATCATTTTTTCTTTTTTTACATTCATCCTCATCTTTCAATAATATTAACGATAGTGACCTAAATAACTCACATTGGAATGATTAATAGTAGTTCTATATTCCTTAATATAATAGTAAAAACCTTTTATATTATATTCATACAATTTGATAATCCCATCAGGTCATTTATATTTAAATTCTTGTACACATGGTCTGATCCATTCACAAAAAAAGTTAAATAATTTACTTTTGAAAAATATATTTCAATATGGTTTATGGTTATATAATTATAAGTTTAATGTGTCCATATCCTTATAGGATTTAAAATTCAAACATTTCTACTCAACAACTTGTTTAGATATAGTCATCTTCACTAGAAAGAATTTGTTTTCTCAAAACTCCCACTTAAATTGAAAAAAATCATGGGAAATTTTTTTATATGTTATATAATTAGAATAACTATGATCTGATTTTAATACTTCTTAAATTATATAATACAAATATCTCTAAGAATATATTTAAACTTCATTAAATAATATATAAAAAATTGATTCAATTCCATGATGTGAGTATCTTGAATCATTATTATGTTAATCAAAGAACATATAATAATATTTTTATGACTTGTAAATAACAAATGTTCCCTTCCACTTCATTTTGTTGGAACATCTCTATCAACCATTTATTGAGTGAACATTATTGTTTCTCTTAGTCTAATGTGAATAATTTTTCAGTGAAACAAATTAATTTCCTCATTTAAACAGAGAAATCATTTCTATACTTTATATTAAATGTGAAAAATGAAACCTCTAGTTCGTTATCATTTAATTAAAATAATATTATATTTTAAATAATTCACTACTATTTCATCCATAATAATGATCACAATATTTCTTTACTTAGTTCCTAAAAAAGTTATGAATATTTAGTTACTATCCATTAATAAATAAGAAATTATTAGACATTTACCTTTTTTTTACAACATCCTTTGGGAAGTCCAATTTTATTTAAATAGATTAACATTTTCCAAATTAATGGATCCTTATTTAATGTTATGAAAACTATTAAAAACATTTGTATCATCTGTCATGTGAGATGAACAACTATCCAAAATCATAGATCCTTAAATTATTGATTTCAAATGTGAATATTCTATAACAAAAAATATATATAGTTAAATTCATATTTTAGATCAATACTGATTTTCTCACAATGTTAAATTATATAATTTTAATTATAAACCATCCTATTTCAATTATCCAATTGGTTGTTACCTAAAAAAATTCATTTAATTGTACAAAATGACCCTCCATTATAAATTTGGAAGTAATGTCCTTATTATACACCTGTTTTCTAGGATTGGGATTTCTACCCCTCAAAATTGATCTTTCAAAGATTCCAAAAGCACTAAATTTTATATAATTGAATTACATATCCCATTTAACAACACTAAACAACTAAAAAAATTATAGTTTTAGTCCTTTGATAACATACTCTTCAACTACTTTCAAATACTTATTATGTTAAAATATTTTCAAGATAAAATCATTGTATAATTATATAAATATAATTATATGATTTTATTATTTTTTCATATAACTGACAAAAAATGTAATTGAACATTATAATTTATATTAGTATAATAATTTCAATAAAAATTTACATTTTGAGATAAATATAATTTCTATATGTTGTATTTTTTCTATATATTCATTTTCATAATTCCATTTGATTTACTATCAACATTCCACCACATAATATCCTGATATTATAATTCTATAGATTTATATTCTTGGTTATGACCATGATAAAGAAAATTCATGGATGTTTTACTATTATTTTCAATATAATTTTTGAATCTCACCAAATGCACCCAATTATTATAAAAAAATATACATGGACATCATTTATTATTTTTTAGCATCCAATAATTTATCAAAAATTACTCTTGTACAATTTTTTCCATTGATCAAATAGTTTTGTAAATTATTAGTCTCATGTTCCTTGATAAGTGAAACATTAAAACATTCAACTCATTTTCACAACTATTTCTCCTCTTCCCACTAGGATATTTTAATCCCATTTAACATTTTTATTACCTTATCGAACATTTAATTTACCATATATAAATTATAAATCCTTAGGAAAAAATTTGTTTAATTATGACTTCATTTTAAATCCCATGCACGATACACATTTAACTCCTTCTCCACAGTCCTCCACTTCATTCACCATAACAATAAAATAAATTATCAATGATCACTTGGTCATGATTTATATTAACATTTAAAATCATCACCCCCTATATTCAACCATTTTTCATAAACTTTTTATACTTTTTATCATATTTCAATTATTATCCTTTTAAATTATCCATAAATTTATTTTATATTAATTAATTATATCAAGGAAAATACGGTGATGACTCCCACATAAAAATCTATATATCATTTTTTTAATAATATAATATTAAATGTAAAAAACGTTTCCATAATTGAAACTTTTCTTTTAAAATGAGCGACATCATTTTCTCTATATTTTTTAATTATTATTTTAAATAAATGTTTTTATTTTATAAAACCAAACTTCAATATTTTAATAAAATATTGATTTCTCATTATACTATTTAAAATTATTCATATCTTTATTATTTCCAAAATAATGTGGATGAAATTTATTTCTTACCCTCACATCAATTTTTGAAATAAGAACTATTTAATTTTTTATATATAATCATTACGACGAAAAATTCCTCCGAATTTTTTTTAAATAATAATATATAAGAGTTAAAATATTTCTCACACAATTAAATTATATGATATTAATGAACATATTAAAATCATTGGGTGATAGTGTTTCTTTGAAACCTTCTATGGAACGTAATATTCTATTCATTCAAGTAAAAAAATAACACCTGTTCCTATTTAATGCATCATAATATGATAAAATTGGGAATAAAAAATTTAATAACTTCTTATTTTATTCCTATATTATATTATTCAATATTCTCTATCTTACTCAATGGTATCTTGATCCCCAAAAAAATTCCAAATTCCATTTCAAAAAGTGAGGATAATATAGAAATTGTTTCACAACAATCACTATTTATATTCATTTAATAAAATATATTCATTATTAAAACTTACATAATAGGATACAGGTTGTTAGATACAACATCTACCACATCAAAATCTAGTGATTTCCTGTATGAAATCACTATTTCCATCATGGCACTGTAATTTTTCACATGAATTGTGGGAACAAAATTTACATTTTAGTAATTAATATGATATGTTATTTAAATAGAAGTTATAATAGTAATATAATAAAATTTACAACAAATATAGTTATATTACATCCAATTATAACACTAATTACATTTAAACTAATTAATTTTTTTATATTAATTGATTTTAGTGTATTTAATGAGGGGGTTGGGGTGGGGTGTGAATTAGCGAATAAGTAATTCCATTTAAAATTAAAATGATATTATTTTAAAACTATTTTTAATAATTTAGATTAATATTCAAATAGTAAAAAGTATTTATATTAGTGGTTATAAAAAAATAATGAATATAGGAGATGATTCATTACAAGGAACACTGATCAATCATTGAAAAATAATTCATGGAAATGATCTAGAAATATCTATGGCAAAAAAAAATTACAAGGAAAATCTAGTAATTAAAATTGAAAATAGTATGATCATTCCCACAATATAATGGATTATATGGTATTTTTATGAGAATTCAAGCTTAAATCAAATTAATAAAAAGTAAAATCATGATTATTTAACATCCATGTAAATAAAAATATTTTTCACAGGTAAATATTTTGGAAGAGAATATACCCTAGTAATTAGTAATTTTATATATATTACTATCCTATCACATGTTCAGAAAGAGATAAATATATATCTTTTCTTTACTTATGTGTATAACTCTAATATTCATATATCTACAGTTTTTGACAAGTGATACGTTTTTATCGAATATAGTAACTATGGTTTGGAAATTTCATTTGAAATTTATGATGTCAGAAGAAATATTATTAATTTTTTTAAAATTAACTATTTCAAAGGACTCAAGTTCATACTATAATATGCTTCAAAATTTTTAAAAATCATTTTTATAACTAGTCAATGATTTTAAGTGGATTTTAGACCATATTATATACATATATAGATATATTTATAATAATAAATATATTAACACATTTTCATGAATGATATAAAAAATAATGGGTCTCCTCATTAAATGAAGTCTCAGATAGGGAGTCTTAAAAAATAAATAAATATGGAATGTAGATTTAGAAATGTCCCATGAACAGTTCACCCATATGTAACCTATCTCAGTTGGCCACAAGTCCTCACGTGCACCTCAACGTAAGATAAAGGTTTATGAAAAGTATTAAGGGTATAAGGTGGTATAGTGGGGATATTATACCATCATAATCATAGTAACGAAATGTTATAATGAATGAATAGATGGATGAAGAATAATATCAACGAACAGTAGAAGATAAATCATCTAGATTAAAAAAATATTCATCAAATAAAATATGTTGTACAATATAAAAATAGATTTAATACCATGTGTACAAACAAAAAAAATGAAAACATGGAATTATGATGATATAAAAATAGTAATGTCAATAGAAACAAGAAGATAAAATAAGATCTCTGAATTGAATTAGCATCCCTAGATTAGTCCTCTGCTCCCCAACTACCCTGCTGTAATCAATAAAGAATTAAAAATCAATCACATTCCCCTCTCCATATTGACATCTATGAAGTCATTCTAGGTAACAATTAGTTTCATAAATAAGGTTTTAGATATAAATAGTGGGCCACCACATACATATTCTTCAAAAATCCTTCATGTGGAAATACATTTAACAACATCGAGGAATAATAATCATCAATGGTGTAAAAAAATAATAATGTAACAGCCATGTCAGACCAGGCTACTCATGGGATGCATGGATAACCATAACTGATTTAGACTAAGATATAAATTTATTTTCATCAGATCCAACATATATATATATATATACATACATATACATATATGCATACATAAGACAATTATATGCAATGATATGCATTCAGTGGAATTAACATGCGCTTAGTTCCCAAGTTTGAAAATATAAAATTAATATGTCATTATTCCAAGATCTCCAAATTAAGGATCAAAATAAGGAAAATATATGTAATGAATCTGGTGTGAGACCATTGAATCCATGAAATTAGGGGTTAAAAAAAACTCATATTAATAACTCATGGAGTATGTAAATAATGGTTAGAGTTTAATCTTGGGGGCACATCAAAGGAATTACGCCAGAAAACACTATAACTGAGTCTGTGGTGGTCACCCATAGTTTTCTCTAGCCAATTAAGACTGGGACCAATGGGTTAAATAAATTATTCCTCATTTCAAAATACATCAAGATGAATCTAGTGAATATATATCAAGAATTCTTATTGCAGAAAGATAAAAACATTAATCATTAATATATCTAATAGGTTTTCACATAAAAAGACAAGGACTGGATTATGTGGTGGGTATCTCCCATGACTGTCAGCCCAATGAATCATGGTGGATTCATCTAACAACTCAAGTCATTCCCTCATGAATACAAGGAGGTATCATGTATGACCAATAATATAATAGAAAAAAGTTCCATGGTAAATTGATGAATCATGTAAATTTGAAGTGTAACATTGGTCATGTAATAATAATTCAAATTTACTAGCCCTATTTAATACATATAAATACCTTCCATTTATTGATGGAACTGTTTATTTTCCATAATAACAGGAAATTGTTATATCTACAGGATGTGTTAAATGTACCATCAAATAATAATTCTATATCACTACTTTAAATTATTTGAAATTATTACCTTTATTTTATTGAAAACATGTTTTAATGGTGTAATTATACCATTGATCATGTTACATTCCTTTCAATTAAACATGAACATATTTAAAAATCATGTTCAATTGAATAAGATAGGTATGTTTTTTATTTTTCCTACAACACTATAAATTATCAATTTTTATTAATGTTATTATATAAAATTTCAAACAAAACATATCAATGGATGTTTTGTAATTATAACTATGGGGTTCAAATAAGAATATAATGGGTTCATCCAATGGGATGTCTCTTGTTGAGTTTGATAACCTTCAACATCATTATAGATCTAAAATAGTCATTAGGTTGAAAAAGAGTGAAACAAATTCACAATATTTTAATTATGGAGGCAATTCTTGGTGAAAAGGACTAGAATAAAAATAGAAAATAATATTAACATCAATATTTTAATTTAAAAGACATATAAATTCTACCATATAAATGTATTGGAACAATAAACTAGTACCAACAATTGGTTTTTTCATATAAGAATAAAACATAAAAATAGAAAAACACCCTAGAAATATGGAATATGAGCTCTCGCTAAAATAGAAAAAAATACATATTGATAATTTAAAGAAGAAAGTTATTTTTTTTCAATATTAATAGTGGATATCCAATGTGAATAATGGTGTAAAAAACAGAGTCTAGTACAGTAAGTCACATCAATGTCTAGGATAATCTAGGGGATAGATCCAATAGAGGCAATGGATTGTTACAGATAGAGTAGGAATAAAAAAGAATGGATTCTAAGAATAGGAGGAGAGAAAAGGATTAATTTACCCACTATTAAATTCATGCATAATTGGGTTACATGGTTTTCCAAACTCTATGGAAAATTTTTAGCTAGCATTGTGCCATCTAAAATTCTTTTTAGGGGTCATGGTAATGATTCATCAAACTATACAAACCCTATGTGCTAGGAATTGTCAGGATGGCACCATCCCTTCATGGTCTAGTTTCATGGTTTTAAATACATTTTGAATCCCATTCACACACTCTATGGACCACTACTACACACTGTGGTGGTTTTATAAACCATAAACCCTTAATAGAATATTTTAGTAAAATCATGTGACTAGTCTGTTTCTTCTATAACATGGAGTTTCGAGATCCAATCAAGATTGAGATAGTCATAATTCTGTATTTTTACCATAGGAAACATTAATAAGGTTCAAAAAAGGTATTTAAAAAATGATTTAATGGTTTTATATGTCAAAAGAAAAGTTGGGGTGTTATTGCATCCAACTCTTTAGCAAACACATTATAGAGTTTCCCTTCAAAGGGTGGTAAGGAAACATATAATAATAAAATAGACATTGAGCATGAATATTATCCTCTCTCTCTCTCTCTATCGCCAAATTTATCCTAAATTATTCTATGCTTCTATATCACCCAAACCCAGGGGACTATCCTACCATGGAGATCCCTCATGCACTAGTCCCCAATGTGCATTAAATGATCCTTAAAGGACGCATCTACCTCCAGATCAACTTCATTATGAGGAAAAATGTAAAAAATGTATGGAGAAAATTGTTGAAGCTATAGATCATGTAAGACATCATGAAAAGACCATAATTATTCTGGTAACTATAAAAGATAGGTTGATGACCTAAATCACTTCATAACCTCAAAAGGTGAAAATATGTGAAGGAAATGCTTCATGTTCCATATAAAAAATTGATTACCCTGTATAGTTGATACATCCATGAATACATGATACCCAATGTCAATCTCTAGAGGTAATTGATTATAGTTTTCAAATTATTTCTTCATAGAGATGGTCATATACATATGCTTCTTAATCATTTAAACCTTCTCTGTTAACTCTTGCATTATATATGGTCTTAATCGGACAGACTCCACATCCTTCAACCAATATTGATATGATCACAATATTCTACCATATAAGTCCTCATAAAGAGAAATCATTATAGTATCCCAAAAATAGTTATTTTAGGTGAACATGATAATAGTTATATATTGCTCTGAAGAACCATCTAAATCATTGATTCTTGTGAAAATAATGTTCTATAAGTCATTTTTCATCCCCTCGAACCATCCATTGATATGAGGGTGGTATATTGTAATCAAAATTGCTTTTGTACCAAATTCACTCTTCAAACCCTTCCAGAACCGTGAAGTAAAATGAGTATCCCTTTTTGATATAATAGTTAGTGGACATATATGTAGTTGGATAATCCACCAAAACATAGATCATTCTATGAACATTAAATAAAATGGTCTCCTTTATAGTTAGGAACTGAGAGACCTTAATGAGCCTATCTATGGTCATCTATACAAAGTCATTTCCTCGAGGGGATATCGGTAAGATAATCACAATGTCCATGGTGACACCCTCCCATTTCCACTTAAGAATGGGAAACTCGAAAAGAAGACCCATTGGGAACAAAAGATCTAACTTCACCAACATATAGGTATAAAACCTTATAAAAAACAAAACCATCTCCATAATTATCCCCAACAACTGATGTTGGTGGAGATTTTTGCAATACATATTGGCAAGATTGGGATGCACCACCCAAGTAGAAGTATATGTCTCTCATATAAATTCATTCTATATTTCTCTAGGAACACAAATTCATCCATGGATTTGAAATATATCATCCGAATAAACAATCCATCCCAGTGGTGGTTCGTCACAGGAAACAAAATCCCTTAGAACTAGGCCCTCGTGATCCAATATTATCAATATTCTATCTCTCATTAGGTGAAATGGTCACTACTAAATTTGTATGGATTGACTATCTGGGGTGGACCTTTATCTCTAAATGTATCTCACGAAATAAACACATCCACTACCCCTCAAAATTGGGATCTTTCACTACCTTCATCTGAGTCCTCCAACTTAAATTATTTAACACTACATTTCCCTTTCTTAAAATATAAGCAAAATCATAATCATATGACTGTAAGTATTTAACCATCATCCACTATCTAAGATTTATTAAACATTACTAATGATATAAGTGCTGATTTTATGGTCCTTGAACACCAGAAAATACTCCTGGAGTACGTAATGTATCCAATAACCATTGTTTTGAACCACAAATATTGGCTCAAGATCGGGTGTTGAGTAATTCCCCTCATATGGAATCAACTATGAAGACCAATATTCCACAAATTGATCATCATACATCATAACTAATGCTATTATAATGTCTGATTCATCTCATTAACAATTATAAAATCTTAAAGGATCTATAAGAATTAGGATCTGTTCCAAATTTATTGTCCCATTTTTATTTTGAAAGGCTATTTCAAAAGATTTTGATCATATGAATTTCATAAAATTCTAAGTGATAGTATAAAGAGGTCATTCAAGTCATGAGTATTCTTAAATTTACTATATGTAACTACTATCCATCCCTAATAATCTCTATATGACATCCAACCATTTTAGACAGATCCTTGGAAACTATAGAAGCCACCATATTTTGGTAAAAAGGCACTTCAGTCACTTAAATAATGTGACCAATATGTGAACATCATTAATATGAAAGTGGAATTTAATTATACTAGATTATAGATGGTTATATATTAGATTATTGAGCATGATCTAATTATGTTTGACATGGTTTTGTAATGTTTTAGAGTACACTTCGATATCATCTATTATGAAAACCATGAATGAATAATGATTTTAGTGAAGTATAGATTCATTAAATAACTAAAAAATTAGTAGAAAATTTTTGAGATCAAACATTATAATGGTATAATCAAAAAGTACACACCTCCTATGAAATGATTTATTTTGTATGGATAAAGTTCTAACTTCTACATAATGATAATCAAACCGAAAATCAATATTAATGAAAACTCACAGTCCTTAGATCTAGTAAAAGAGGTCATATAAATGAGACAATGTCTAATAGTTTCTGGTTGTAAGTTGGTTCAGCAAATAGTAATCCTCTTAATTTGTTTTGTTACCATATATATTTTTAGTGAAAAGGATAGGTGAACCCCATAGCGAAGAACATGGTTGTATAAAATCCTCTGATTCCAAATCCTATAGATTCCACTTGAAAACATGGATATCAGTTGTACCTATCATGAATGAGCGGATGGATTATAGTTTTTCTATATGAACTACCTTGATAGAGATATACAGCTTAATCTCATGAGGTAATATGTAAAATTCATTAGGAAATACATCCATGAAATGATCTACTATAAGAGGGAAACTAGACTAACTCATTCTCAGATCACATATATAAATGATATAAAAATTGGTGGCGACTCCCTCTATCCCAGAATTATTTTGTTTAGATAAATATTTCATGGTATCCCATTCTACTTTTTAAGATAAATATCACCCTCTGGTGTTGTATACAATTCCCTATGATGAAATAATTCCATGTAATAATGATTGGGGACATTCCATTCCATCCAAATAATGTCATAAAATACTTTTTTTGCATAGATAAATAGGTTTTATAATAAATTATAACATTTTACCTCAAGGGGGAATTCCCTAAACGGGAATACACTCTCTAATTGAATTACTAATAGAGTATCACATATCATCACACTAAAGAAATATTGGATATGAATCCTAAGGATTTACACAATAAAAATAGAGATAATGTAATTCAAACCTCTTTTATCAAAAATTGAATAGACTAAATTAGAGGCCTCTAAGATTGTACCACTAATTATTGCTGGTCTATAACACTTATCCAAAGGTATATGATGTACTGGCCATATCTAGCATGTTCTATGGTGCTGATCTATAAACTATTGACTAAATGAAGGTCCACTAATTGGGTTATGTCTATCCTCATTATAGAATCCATGTCAATGTCCACATTATCAACTTGTATATCCATAAGTAGTTTAAATTATGGCTGGACATAGATGTACCATTACTGTGGAAAAAGGAGGACTTTGTACAGATCCTCCCCCTTGCAGAATTGATGATATGATGAAATATTCCTTATAAAGATGACCAATATTTCCATAGGACCAAATCTAAAATGGGTCTTATTCACAGTGAGGGTTTTCATGACCATTCCAACCATAATTATGGCATATAGTCAAGCTACCTAAACTTGTACTCTGGACAACACTATTCTATGAATATTCCTCTTGAAGAAATTTCATGCTACTGAAAAAAAAACTACCATATGATTCTACTTGGAGTAATAATGTCCCACCAATGCATGGAATAACTAGAAGTAATATTAGAGGATATCTTTACCCTTCTATCTATAGGAAACTCTAGGTTCTAAAATATAGAAAACATGGCCTCTATACATGTACGAGTATCCTATACACAACAATCCTCGGAAAGTTTTCATCTGAGATGATACTAAAAATATCATATCGTCCTTGCCATAGTAGGGTTGGCCATGGATCTCCTGTTATATCCTTCATAATTTTATAGAAACACTCCAAAAATGGGCATAAGTTACCATATCTAGTATAATAGGAGATTCCATAGGTGGAACTACTAGAGGTTCTACTTGTTTTCCAAGGACCTCCACCATATTAGCAAGGTTGTCAACACCTTCATTTCATACGACTTGATGTAATCATGGTTTCATAGGCCACCAATTTAAAAAAAATTAATTATAAGTGATTTAGAAATGATAAAATAATAGTTAGAAGAATATTATAGGTATATGAATTAATATATAATTTTTAAACCCATCTACCTTCTCGTAAATTTCTGTTTTGGAATTATACAATTAAACGATAAGAAAACATAGAGGTACAACCTAATTCCCACAAAAAATGTCATGTCTACTTCAAAATGCTTATTTTAAATCAGGTTTCTAGGGTATGGTGTATAAATTATACATTATAGAGGATGACACCCATTATCTTTGATTTGGATTCACTCTTTAATAGAAACATTTTCAATTTAATTATAAAAATCATTAATTTTAAAATATTTCATTATTTATATCATTATTTATATATATACAAATATAGTTAATTGAATTTATCATTTCAAAATTTTAATGTATTATGAATTTTAAATTATAATTAAATCAAAAAATAATAGTAACCAAGATTTAAATATGGTTCAACTATAAGGACCACCAATCCCAATTAATAAAGGAACACACGCTTAATAAATATCCATTTTCATGAATATAATTATAACCAACTAATGATTCAGATCATGTATCAAATGGTTCATGGATCAAATTCTATAGAGTTGACCAATAAAGGTACCATCATCAAACCCTTTGGGAAAACACCATTTCTGTTGATTTAGAAATATTATCTCTCCAAACTATTTATTCCTATTTGAAACGAATGCAAAATTTATTGTATAACAATATAGGAATAATAAAAATGAATTGAAAATGCACAAAATATATAAATGTGACATGTAATAATTCATTGAATGTAAATCTCTAAGGTTCCTACAATTATTCATGAGACACTGTTATTTTATAGTTCTACGCCAAGTATAAAATATATTATATAGTAAGAAAGAAAACCAAAACCCAGGGTTTTCATGGAGAAATCATTACATTTGTAACAGGCATAATCCAAAAGATCATATCCCATTCAAATTAATCTATATTTTCTTCTGTACAAGGGCCAACTATTCCTAAACATAGGTTCATTTAAAAAAACCTATACATCATAGTTTATTTTTATATTAACCCAAGTAAAAAAATATAAATTAATATATTATAAAAATATCTAATGTTCTAGACCTAATTAACTCATAAATACCCAAACCTAGTAGGCCATAAGGCCTCATGTGTTTCTCCTCATGTGGTGGAGGCTATTGATATGTAACGAGGGTCAAATGTGATACATTGGTGAGACTATACTCTCATAATCAGATTATTACATCAATATAATAAATGAATATATTTAAAAATCATATTGTCAAACAATACTGGAAGATAGATCATCTCAATTAAATAAAAAGCCAACATATGCAATATCAGAAAACATATACAATATGATGTAATGTTATGTATCTAAATGAAAGGATTATGAAAAAATGTCTACATTCATACATATACATAGATTCTAAAATAGAACAATCAAATCTAAAAGAATATCTCTCGATAGCATCATGAGCCCTTGATCAGTCATCTCCCTCCCACCCCCTTCATAAAATCAATTAAGAATTGACACATGGGTTATTACACATGTCTCTACCAAAATACATGAAGTTTTTATAGGAGAAAATTGTTGGCCCAAACTTGGTGTGAGATATAATTAGTATTAAACCACTAATATTGTTTACAAAAATAAATCATATGAATAAAAATGTAATAATTAGTAGGTATAATAATCATCCATGATATATAAAAGAAGAAGGTAACAAACATGTCAGACTAAGTGAAAAATGGGATACCAGGATGATCATACATTATTCATACAATAGAATAAATTTTTATTTATTCCTATAATCATGTAAAGATATACATACATAAGAAAATCAAATCCATAGGTATACATGCTCCAGCATGAACCCATGGCTTATTGCGCATGTGTGCAATTAATATGTTAATATTTCATGTGCCTCATATCTATAAATAGATAAAATATAATGCTAATATATGTAAAGGATATATGTTGATAGTAGGGTATCTATGACCTAAGTGGTTAATCAATAAAAATGGAATAACTGATACAATCTTAGAATAAGTTTATAAGTGTAATCCTAGGGGTACACTAATGGAATTTCACTATAAGAGTCTAAACAAAACCATAGAGCTTATCAACAATAACCTCAAGCTAAGAATGTTTAGGCCCAATGTGCTGAATCATGGTGTCGTGTGTCAAAATACATCATGATGAAACCATAAAGTGTATCCTATGGATTCTAATATCTAATGATAAATGATTGAATCTTATATTCAAAACCAATGTATTTTCCTAATAAGATAACGACAATATTATGATATTGGTATCTCCAATGACAATTGGATTAGTGAATCATGGTGGCATCCTATGAGTGCAAAAACCATTACCCTAGGAATCCAAGGCATTCTCATGTTTGTCCAGTCATATAATAGAAAAAATATCAACCATAAAAGTATCAATAATATGGATATGAATTGTAATGTTCCAATATAATAATCATTCCCATTAACTACATATATTTAATTAATATCAATAACTTTAATTTAACAATAAAAAGGTTTTTTGGTCGACAATAATAGGAATTGTGTATATCTACTTGAAGTGTAACATTGGACCCATGATAATAATGCCAATTTAACACATCAATTTAATTAATATTATCACCATTCACTTATTGATGATATGTTTTAAGGGAGGAAGGGTGACATTGACCTTGTTCTGTTAATTCCAATTCCCCTAGTACATTTATAATATTCATTACTTAATCAATATTATAGTTAAAAGATATATTCATACTACACAAATAATTTTTAAGACTTTCATAAATTGTATAAAATTTAACAGTTGAATGAAACTCTATGATGTTTGTTTTGGTTATATAACTATTGAGGTAAAATAGACATATAATGGGAACACCCAAATGGATATCTCATCTTATTTTTTATGTCTTCCAACACCATTATAGATATAAAAGAATTATGAGGTTCCAATATAGGGATACCGATTCCTGGTATATTAATTTTAGGTGAAGGAAATGTTGAAATCAGCATGAGGAACAACAATAATATATATAAATAGAAGGACTTTGTGGAAATATTCATATACACCTACATTATTCCTATAGAGGAGAACACATCTAATATCATCATTTTATTTGTTCCATATTCGAAGAAAATGTAAAAATAAGTAAAAGGCATAGAAATAGTGAATATGAAATTTAAATAAATTGAACCAAATATAGTGAGATAAATTAAGGAAGAAAGGTAATATATTAAAGCTCATTCTAGTGGTTATCTAATGTGATAGACAAAATAAAATAATATGGACAGTTGGACATGTTTTTTAAAATCCTAGATTGAGCCATGGGAGACCTCCAATAAATGATAGGGGATTATGTGCTTGAATATTTAAAAAAAGATAGGGGTTCTTAAAATAAAATAATGGAGAACATATTTCCTTAACCTCTTTTAATGAATTACATGGTTTTTTAAACAATTTTCCAAACATACTCTAATTATTACACAATAAATTTCCCTTGATTGACCCCACTCATGGTCCACAAACATAGTCTATCAAACTTCACACACCCTGTGTTCTAGGAACTGTCTGGGTGACACCCCACCACACAAAAGCTATAAACATGGTTAGAAAAGCTATTCACATACTGTTAACACTCTATAAAATAAACTATTGAATACAAAATGTTATGTCCAATCTATTTGGCCTTTCAGTCAATGTTTTGGAAAATCATATACCATGATTGTTTCATGTAATACATAAAGTTTGGGGCACTAGAAAACCCATGAAAAGTCCAAATTCCTTCCTTCCACCATAGGGAAAATTTTTATGAACAATATAAATAATTTAAACCAATAATTAAAGGTCTTATTTCTAAAAATAAGAAAAGGTTGTCATAGTTTTACCAATGATAATAAAAAAGATTCATTCATAATAAATCTACAATGGTCTACAATAGGTGAAAGAATTTTTTTTGTATTTATTATTTATTTATTTATCAAATTATTAAATTTGGTTACCATATATAATATCTTTGTAATCTATCATTATTTTTTCCAATAGAGTTTTATTCCTAACCAAGATGGAGCCATGAAGGGACACTTGTATTGGAGAGCATTGAAGAGGAGCCTGAAATTGAGGATCTTCCACAATCTTTTCCATAAACACTAACAACTTTGATAATAAGGATTCATGTTTCTATCTTTTCTAAAATTAAAAAAATTCCATGGTAGGGTGTTTTATATATTTGAATTTTTTATATCTTTTTTAATAATGGAGTTATCACTCTAGAATTCAATCGAATATCAATAATTGAAATGTGTTATTAAATCATATTATTATTAACTTGTGATTTTGGAATAATTGAGTATATAAGATTCTATATTTATAAATTTTATTCGACTACATAACCCTATATAATGATAATTCTCTTCTGTCTATCTATACTACACGCATTTGTTGTTTATGTTTTTCCCCGCTCTACTTCATGAGTATATCATTTTTATTCTCAATTGTTTGGAATTGAACCATTCTCCACTATCTAGTTCAAGTGAATTTTTATAATATCATTTGTAAATAATTGTTATGATTCATATATAATTGATTATGGTTTGGATTAAGGAAATTTAGAGTGATAATGATTTTGAATAATTGAGGATGTCCATTTCATGATCAGGGACAGGTGAGTAATTTGGATGAGTGATTGTGATTTGATTTCTAGAAAAGGGTGGATAAAATTTGGTTCTCAATGTTTCATTGATCTTGGTAAAAATGGATTTATTTTAATTTAACTATATTCATTAATATATTTGATATTAGGGTTAATCTTATAAGATAATCACACAATACTGAATTTTTTGACTAATGGAAATTATATTGGAATGACATCTCTGTTGTTTCATGTTTTTGTGGAAACATGGTTTTAAATAAATAAATTTATAACATGGTCATTTTTAAATTACCACATGTTATACGATCATATATTTTTAGTCTGATTTATATAGAGAATAAACAAAAAATAACATGTGTGGTGTCAAATTCTATGTGGTTTTTTCACATTCCATTTGATCACATTGCAACCTGAAATGTGTAGTGAGATACATGTCGGGTTCTAAAATATGATTTGAAAGGAATATATGTTGAGTCATATGTGGTGTAGGTTGTATTTCAAATTCCATATTGAATGGATGCACATGAACATGTTTTTGAATTAAGGTGAAACACCATTTATACCATTGGACTATTTTTTCACGTCCCTCTTACATGGATTATGATGTTTAGGTGAAAATTTCTATTTAGGGTTTTTTTGAGGGATGTGGTGGTATATTCTCTGACAAACCTGTGAATCTTTAAGTATTCCAACCCTAACTCATGATTCTTGATTCATTAACAATCAGTCAGTTTTTCACTAGTTTATGTATCCAACCATGTGGTCCCATGGTCATGATCCACTATTTTATTTCCTTAAGTAGGTTCAGGTATCCCATCAGGATCATTTAGAATTTGTGGTGACCTCATATGGTAGACTATAAACAGAGTAAGGTATCCTATAATTGCCTAGGTTGTGATACTCTAAATGTGATTAGAATCCATTCATCTCATGTTTCATCAAATGAGGTGTGTGTATATTTCTTGTATTTACTAATAGGTCTCAATGATCTCTTTTTGATAGTATATCTTCATCAATAAACATGGATAATTATGATAACTGAATCATATGTGAGGTCTAAGAGCATAAATAATGACTTTTATACTTTTGTGAGCATATATGGGTTCTCCATTATCTTCCATCTACTTTGTGGTTCAAAGATGACTCTATTTTTACTCATTGCTTCTATGTTTTTTTAGAGTTTCATATGATGTAACTATATACCAACCCCTTTATTGGATCTATCTACATGTGTTGTGTATTATATAAATGATTGGTTATTTGATGGATATCTAAGTCGACCTAGTGTGATTGGAGCATAGTAAACAGTGGAGGATTTGGTAATAAAACTATGGTCATAATAAAGGTGCTATGTTTGTATAGTACCATAACTATTTATTAGTTTGAACATAAATTCTTTTTATTAGGTATGAATTTTAACTTAGGTACCATGGATATTTACAATCATAATGTATAATTGTATACTAGAGGTTGTTCATGCATTTACCACTCTTTTTTAACTAATAAACAATACATTATAATGTATCATGATACTAGTTCATGTGTACTTATACATTAGGCTAGGGCCTCCCTTTTGAGTGATATTGATACTCTATAATAGTCATCGGATATTGGTCTATGACTATTAGGAATTTAGTGGAACACTTTTATTACTATTGTTAATGTGGTCCGTAGTGGGTTAGGTCAATGTCATAGTGGTATCAGTTCCGAGGATGCCTTAGAATATAAATTGGAAGTAGAGTATATGTGAGTATTTTTTGGGTATTTAGGTATGTTTTGTTAGATTTTATCATGTTCCTCTCTCAGGATAGTGCCCTGGTGATGACAAGATGACAGATATACCCATTCATTAGGACTCTAATAACTCACATTATAGTTTATTAAAATTATACACTAGTTAAATGGAAACAAATAATTTATAAGCCATATAGAAAATGGTTGTGGGTTCCATGTCCTTATTGAGTCATCTCCCCATATATCCTCTTTATAACATTGTATATCATGATATTAATATGATTCCCCCATATAGGTAGTTATATTTGATTACAAATAAATATTGTGGTGATGACCAATTTAGTGATGATTCCCTAGTTTTGGGGCCTTTGTATCTGCTGTTTCCTTTTTGTAGATAACATTTTCTACTTCCAGCCATCAAGCTATTAGGAGACCATCCACCAATATTGTTGGCCAATAATATTCTTCAAAATGTGAAATGGGTCATTTTAATAATTAATTTCAATGACATGTAGAGACTAATTATTCGATATATGTTATATAGGTTGAGGCATCCCATGTTTTGGGATATATGGTCCCACATAGAGTAAGGGACTAGCTTGAGTTGACTGTCTAGGTTTTCATTTAAATTTTTTCATCTCCTAACCATATGGTCGTGATTGTGGAATGTAAAATCTAGGAAATAATAGGAAATTAGTGGATCTTAGTGATTCAAACCCATGATGGGTTACGTCTTCCATGTACTGAGATTTAGTGAATCTTTATGTAGGTGTATTTTCAAAAGTCTCAGAATTTGATGCACATATAGATGTTCCTCAGGTTTCAAATGGGAAGAAGGTATGTTACCGAGTATCTATCATGGTTTAGTGTCCTCACATGATAATATATTGACATTATTAATGATGGGTTCATCCAAGATTTATTGTCAAAGTAGGATATTTCTATAGGTGTTTTATAATGATATGTTCCTCATTATATCACCACCAATTATAGGGTACTAGAGGGTTCCCCAGTGGTTCATATCTTTTTAATATAGAAGCCATACTATTTATGTGATGGTAGTGGTCATCTTGGAATAAATTATTCAACAATAAGTAGCCAATGGATGGCCATTAGACCTATATGATTTATATTATCCCAATTCTAGTCTCATGTAAGAGTATATGTGGAATATGGACCATAGAGGTGATCCATTTAATTAGCACGACGTATTTTCTTTCCACAGTATTCGAAAAAATGTATTTCTCCCATCCTACATAATCATATACAAGGGAAGGGGGATAGAAAGTGGTTAGACCAATATGATATAGTTAGTGACATGCCGATGAAAATACCAGGGGTGTTCCATAAGATTCTTAGTGAAGATATTGTGGAAAATGATGTACATTATGTTGTTGATGTTATGATATGATTCCACTAAAAAACCTCTAGCTCAGTGATGTTATGGTTAGAGACCTAGAAGTTTGGTGAATGAGGTATTACCAGAAGATGTGGCTTATAAACTAGGACTCTCAGCATATTGAAGTATACTTCAATGGATATTAAACCATATATTATGTTTTGGAAGAAATATGTCTAACTTATTCTATCCTAGACATATCCCATGTTCAAGAACTAGAAATTGTATTGGATCCTATGGATTGATTATTAAGGGTAGATACTCATAATAGAGTGTATATGGTGATCACACTCTTATATCACCAATATGTCCTGGATCTAGGAGGAGAATTTTTTTTGTTGGATCTCCTAACAGTTGTAATGGTACCTTATAATTTCATTCTTTGTATATACTAGGTATAAACCATCCATTCCTATTTTTTTTGATAATGATGTTATGTGCATGAATAAATGGGCCATTATTTTCCATTATTTTTAAAAAAGTAATTACTTTATGTGTTGATTGTGAAAATGTATAAGGTTTTATAATAAATTTCCCAATATTTAGATAGATTCACTTAATGTATTATACTCAGTTAATGTTCAAGTGCCTATATTATTAGGGTATATTCATGATTATTTCACTAATGAAGTACTAGGTTTTACTCATCATTATGAGGTAAAATTATATTACGAATTATATACATGGATTATTTACATATATTCAACATTATATCCGATGTACCACACTAAACAATGAGTGTTTAAGGTGTTGTTATAGGATTCTTAATGCAATATAATTAATGAACATGGAGTTCCCCAGGGAATGATTTGAGTTATTCATCGAGAAGGTGGATGGATCCTAAGTTTGTGTGCAGAGTATCATCATCTTAACCAAGTGACCACCAAGAAAAAGTATTTACTATCAAGATTAATAAATCATTTTAAAAAACTTAAAAGGGAAATTTGGTTTTAAAAAATCATCCTCGATTAAAGATATCACCAATTACAGGGCCATGAGGAGAATAAACTAATGACATTTTTCTAATTAATCTATTGTTATTATCGGTTCATGGTGATTACCATTGGAATGATGAACACCCATACATTGTTTACATTACTCATGAAATATATCATAAAACCTTTCATAGACCATATTATAGTGGTAGTAATCCAGAAAATTGAAATTTTCATAGAAATGGAGGCTATGCATGAAAATATAATTTTGACAGTCCTAGAAATACATCAAGGGTATAAAATGTATGAAGCACATAGAGTTATTAAATTCTTGATTAGATATTACCAATATATAGGACATGCTATCTCGGAGGTGGGAGTAGTTGTTGAACAAGTGTGGATTGGGTTAGTCCATTCTTGGTATCCAACCAAGAGAATAACAAATGTATATAAAATCCTTCGGGTTTATAGCGGCTACCAAATATTAGTGATATATTAATCAAGTATTGAGAATCCATTGAATACTTAGACCAAAAAGGGAATCCTTTTTTCAAGTCATAGAAGTTCTAAATACATTATAGGAGTTTCGGTTTATGTTTAAATGCACTCCTGTCACAATGATCGTAAAAGTGGGATTTGATTATGTAGTTCTAATGATGCACACAGAACTGGACTTAGGTTTTTTATGCATTGAAATGCATTGATATTTATAGGTCTATGACGATGATACCCCTTGAGTAGAATATTAAAACCCATGATTTTGTAATTTTAGTAATTATTTCCACCAAGAAGACTTTGTGACACTACCATCTTGGTGAGTGGTTTATTATTTATGTCAACCATAAATGACCCAGTTACACCTTTGATTAGAGAATTCTCAAGCTAAGATGAAATATAATTCAATAATTCTTAAAATAAACTTCCTCCAAGTGATTATATACTCATTGGAAGAGTAGATTTGGGGTGTATTCAATCAATATTATATATATTTCCAAATTCCTAGGTAATGTTTTAGATTAGTTTACCATAATCCAATTGTCCTTCTTAGATGAGGGAGAATATAGTTACCTTTGATTGAAGGTTTTGGCCCCTTCAATCCATTAGTGGTTTAAGGATGCCAAAAATAGAGAATTTGATTATAATGACATATGCAAGTAGTTATTAGAATGAAATTCATATGATATATTTAATAATATGGGAGAACATCATCTTCTTTCACAGATTAATGGGAGTGTTATTCGTGACTTTGGATGATGTTTTAAAAGTTTTCATTAAATATACCATTTACATTACATCCTAGAGTTTAAAACATGTACTAGGATATTAAATGTTATTATTATTTAAAGGGATAATAAAGAGTGTTTTAGGGTTCATCTATTGATTCATCATAGATTTTAGGTGAAAAATGAGTATTATGTTCTAGTGTATTTGGAAAAGGCCCCAAAGGTACTCATATTGAATATGGATAGTATATCAATTAATTTAATAATGATTTTTCATTACTAGTGAGAGTTCACGATGTTATCTCAAATATCATAGAATGTATTAATATGAAATCTCATATTCTCATTACTAGGGAGAGGAGTTTAGTATAAGTATTAGTAGTATTCTATATGCATGAGATTAATTAAAATCATGATGTGTCCTGTGTAATTTTATATGAAGAAGATACATAAATAATTACATCATTTTGGAGACGGGTTAAGGTGGATTTAAGACAAATTTTTTTATTAGAATGTTCTTTCATCCATTGATAGACAGTTAAACTGAGTAGACCATTTCTATCATGGAATACACTATGTGACATCACATGTTTAAGTTTAGATAAAATTATGAGGTCAAAATACCCATAGTGTATTTTTATTTAAATAATATAAATCACACTATTATTAATATGGAGCATTTAGAGGACCAATATTAGAGACCATTCAGTTGAACATTACACTAACTAAGGCTAGGAGAATCAAAATATATCGGGACAAAGTTCATATAAGATGTGGAAAATAACATGCAACACTTCCAGTATTAGATTAAAATAGAAATATTCTTTCTGATGTCCTATGTAAACTATTGATAGATGCCTTTAATGTTTAATTTGGGGTATTATGTGTTTTTATTGGTCCCACATAAGCATTATTTTTATTTTATTCCAAGCTACATACATGGTTCATCGGTCCATTTCAGATTCTTTAAATGATAGGTGAGGTTGTGAGCTACCCGACCAAACCCCCATAATTAGATCAGTTATATGAAGTATCCCATGTAATATATCTGAGAAGATAATATCATGGTCCCTTACACATTATTTAATTTTCAGTGGTGGAAATTTGTGAAGGAGTCACCTTTCATAACCCCTTGGCGCAATCAAGGATTAACAATAGAAGATCCTCCACATGAATATGAGTTTCATTATTCTAATTTTTTAGAATAATGGGAATCCTCATGAGAACTTATTAGAGTGGGACAACCACATGTGACCTCATTATCTTCATTTTCTTAATTTGTTCTTTCTCATTAGGGAGAAAACATTAATTGTACAGAGAATTTTAACATGTAGTTTTTACGTATAAACCATTAGAATATTTTAAATTATATACTTTTTTACATGTCTCAAAGTAGACATAGTGTTTTGGGAAAAGCATACCCCTGATATTATTTTTAAAAATATTAAATATATTTACTTTTTCACACAAAAAGAGTTGAAATATAAGTATTCCACACAAATAGAGTATTAGATGTGTAAACTAAGATCCCTATTACATATAGAACATTTTTTTACCATAAGAATGATATATGTTTCATTCAAAATAAGTTTCATAGTGGTTCATAATGGTGGGTAGAATAAATTGTGAATTAATTAATTTATTAATTATTGGATTTTGGATTTCCCCTATATTTATTTTTCCATTAAATAACAATATTTTTCTTGTTAACTGATTCAATCATTCAATGTGGAAATAATATTCATTCATTTGATGAATTTTTTTTATTACATTATTGAGAGCTCAGTAAAAATGAATATGATAAGGCAATAGTTAATTCTCAGGGATGAGAATTCAATGAATATTTAAGAAAATATCTTTTTTACCCAAGAAGTGTGGAGAACATGGAATGTGGATGAACAATAAATTTTTTGAAGGAGGGTTCCTGGAATATATTTTCATTAGTGATTTTAATATTAATAAATGTTGTTTAGGGATATTATAAAAAGATCCATAGAGAATGAAGAGGATGCATAGTTTATGTTGGAGATGTTTTGAATCTATAAATTTACTATCTAAATGGAATTTATTTAAAAATAAAAAATATAGGGTTCCAATATTATAATGATCAATTGTTTTGAACTTCAAATAATATCACATTTTTAGGTGTCCAAGCCCACAATATTTATGTCCCTAGATGACCATCATGGAATTTAAAAATGACATTTTTATGGAACTTGATCAATCACACATACCTTATAGAGGGGCTACATATCATATGACCACTATGGATCCTGACTCAAGTAGTGAGGCGTAAGCTATGTGACGAACCCAAAGCTACAAGCCATGTTGGTTGACTCCAATGGCACATATTTAATCTTATTTACTCCATATTGATAGGTGGCACAATGTAAGATATTTACATGGGGTAAAACATTATAGACACCATTAGATAAAATATGAACATTCCTGTCAACTGGATTAGGAAGTTTAAGGAATACTTTATTTGTTAGGTCAATGTTAGATGTGTTTTTAGAGTCTATCATGCATGTGGATATTGGAATCACACTATTCTAAAGAGGCTATCTGGTCTATAGTATATTGTTAAATTGTGTCCTGGGAAAGGTATCCCCCATTGTTGTCCTAGGGTCATGATACTCTATTATTATTTCCCTATGTATATTTGGGTAAACCATTAAATTTTATGAAATGTGATCCCATAATATGAGACTATACATTTATAGTTAGGTATCCCATTGTATAATTGAGTTTTATCATGAACCTATGTGTTAAATGACCACTTTTCAATAATCTTCAATAAAGGCTTGTCTCATCATCAAGAATTTTATAAAGAACATCATAGATTTTGGTTTTATTGTATAAATTAGTGAAGCATTGTAAATAATATAAAATGTTTTACTGAGAGTGAGGTCTCAGAACTTACTAGATGACTTGTATCATTAAATGATCATATATAGGTTCTCCATACCTGACCCTCTAGTTTTTCATAAGTGAAAACCCTATATTGATTATTTATACTTTTTTATTTCCTGGTTTCTTACAGGGTATTTATGTACTCACCCTTTTATGTGATCAACCCACATCTGTTATTTCTTTTGAAAATGGCATGCTATTTGATAGAGATATTAGTGACCCTTATGCTTGAGGTGAATATTGGATCTATTAAACAATGGTGCATTACAATGGTTAGTTTAAATGTTATATTTTTGGATTGTACATTTAAATGTTATTTTTCTAGGCATACATTATAGTTATTGAACTTGTATTGTATCCTATTTACTTTGGTTTTAAACTATCATAATTTTGTTGTGGAACATTATAAGTTGCGAATGAATGTACTAATTAGAAGTTTAATATTTTTTACAATATTGTATATTGAAGAATAATATGAATCTATAAAAGAAAATTTTGATAAGGAAACTTATTATTTTGATATTCCCACTCCATACTAGTCACTAGCCAATGACATATTAGATGTTGGCGTTGGGTGGCACACTCACCAAAAAACCCTCCACAAAGTCTCTTGTGGGATGGGTCATTAAAAACATGCTTGAGTGTATTATCACTCTTTATTATTATAATTTTTAATATTTCATTTATTTTTCCTTCAAAATGAATCACCTACCATAGTTAAATGTTTTATATTGTTGCATATAAACTATTCATTGTCACTAAATAGTTACAATGATCCTGTTTTTACAATTCAGTGTTATTTTTAGGTTAATATATATTTCAATATCTTAGGAAACAATATATGTCTCACCAATATTCATAATGTTATGGTCATAATATCATATATTTAATTATTGATTCATTTAACATAAAATCATTCATTGGAAATATCATTCATGGGTATTTATTTTTCACAATGAATTTTTAACGACACTTATATTTTTTATAAGGATATATCCTTCTCCATTTAATAGTGAATCAATATATATGGAAATTAACATCATTAAAATTAGTATATTTGATAATTATGAATTGAAAACTATATTCATTAACCATTAAAAACAGTCATCATATTCTACTGACTAAATGTGTATTAAATTTTGATGTGAACATAGTTAAATGATTAGTTAATTGGGAAACATTTTTTGACAAGTACCAATAATAACATAATGAGTAAGAAATTATGTATTTTAGTTATATTTTAAATCATTGAACGTTAATTTTCCAGGTTTTTATATAGGGTAGCTCTATCCAAGACTGTATCTATAGGGACTCTGAATGTTATAATACATTAAATAGGTCTACCACATGGGGAAATATTACTATTAAAATTTATATTAGGAAGGATTTTGATACCATTGAATAGAGATTTATTTTCAAATTCCTTCAATGATTTGGTTTCAATGACTCATTCATTGGAAATATTAAGACTCTCTGCAATTAGGTCACTATTTACATCCTTTTCAATGGCTTCCCTAAGGTTTACATTAAATTCACCAAAGCAGTTAGGCAGGGGGGTCCCCTCTCTGCCATTATTTTCTCTATCACTGATGATTACCTTAGTAGACTACTCACCCTCCTTGTTGATAAAAATGAACTCAAACATATTAATTATTATATAATGATAAATGTCCTCACTCAATTACTCTTTACTGAGGATATTATCATCTTCATATAAAGAGACAAAAGGAACATTAAAAACCTAATAAAGTCCCTTTCCCATTATGAAGATATTTCTAGAAAAACATTAGATAGAGAAAATACTATGTATTCTATGGAAACAAATTTCCCTTCTATGAGAAAGTGTTCCATAATCAATCTCAAAAAAATCAAAGAAGGATCTTTTCCCTTCACTTACCATGGAGTACCCATTTTTTGGGTTATCCTAAATCTAGTTATTTTTCCAGAACTGTGGATCAAATCATTATCCAGCTCACCTCCTAGAAGGGTAAATCCCTCTCCATGGCTTGTAGAATCTATCTAGTTAAATCCATGATTGTCTATAAAATAGTTTACTCTTTGATGTTGTGCAAATGGCCAGTTGGTCTCCTCAATAAAATAAATGTTTATATAAAAAAAAATTCGTCCGGAAGAACACTAGACCGAAAACATGTGACATTCCCCTAGAATACTTGTTGTCAGCCTCTAAAAAATAGTGTCCATGTTATTAAGAACCTTAATCATTTCAATGAATCCTTGCAAGACATATAAACATGGAACCTCATTCATGACGATTCACCAGCCTTTGTTTTTATAAATAAGAATTTCCATAATAATATAAAGAAGGGAAACTCAATCTATTATTGCGATTCTATTTGTCCGTTTATTAGAAAGACATTTTCCAACATTATGTTCACTTAGTGATGGATGGTTATAAATGTACTTTCTATGAATTTTTTGTTAGACAACTGGACTGAAACCTCTTTAATATCCATGCCCCCTTTTAATAATTTACCTAATAACCCTAATTGTACTATCTAGGAGGTGATAATTCTCAGATTTCTAACATTATTGATAATTTAATTCATATCATTGATAATTATCACATTTCTAACTCTAATTATTTCATTCTATGGGAACCTGCTCATATTGGTGTTATTAACTCCAAGACATTTTACAATCACAATGTTCAAAATTTCGATATCAACTTCAGCTCGATAAAATCTTTTGATAAGCCTTGGATTTCGCCTTTGAGGTTTACTCTCTTTTGGTGCACTACTCATAGTAAAGTCCCAACTTATGTTTTCTTTCAGGCTTTTGGGATTCATCTTTGCTCAAAATGTAACCTATGTAACCAATATAAAGAAGCTACTAACCATCTTTTTCTGTCTTGTGAGATAGCTTCTACACTTTGGAAATATATTTTTTCCTATTTGATTGTAGATGTGTAATGGCCTGGACCCACCTAGTCCATTACTTTTCCAAAACACGGCTCCACCAAAATGGTGGCACCAGTCATGGGGGCACCGGTTACGGTGTCACCGTGACGGTCGCACACCTTTCACGGTGGCACCGTGAGGGTGGAACCTGTGAGGGTGACACCATGACGGTCTCACACCAGTCACGGGGGCCCCGTAACAGTGGCACTGGTGACAGTGGCACCGTGATGGTGGCACCATAAGGGTGACATCGTGACAGTGGCACTGTGAGGGTGACACTCTGACAATGGCACCTTGAGCGTGGCAACGTGATGGTGGAACCGTGTCCTCACTGAGCGTCTTCATTATTTCCTAGTTCCAGACTTTTCCTCTCCCGCAACATCTCTTTTGACGTAAAGATGATTTAATTCCCTCTTTCAAAACCATTTAAAACCCATAAATAATATCTAAAATCCCCCAAGTGTCAGGAAACCCTTAACTTACCAAAACATGTGGTTTTTTCCTCAGTGTCACTCACTTCCCCGTACCTTCCAGATCCACCCCTATTATGTATTTCCTTATGGTTAAAGAAAACTGTTTAACACGTAGCTGTTATGACCACCTCTCCAAAGGGAATTTTTAAATAACAATTAATTCCATCGTGCTTAACCACCCAACCATATGGTGAAACCACGATCCAACTTTATCCTGTATCAACGGGATCTCATCCTTATATTGCACGAGTGTTCTTTTTTATTCTTCCTCTTGGCATGTCTCTTTTTCTTCCTGGTGTTTTTGGAGTTCCCCTTCGAGAGGCAAGTGGTCTGCCTATGCCGGAGCCTTTGTACTCACCCTTGGAGTCCTCGACGTTCCTCCCCTATAAGTCGCGCATCCCCAGTTCTTGGCTCTTGGAGGAGAACTTCGATCCATGATCAACAAAGTAGGGATTTTCCTTCATCTCCCCTTATTGTGTATCATGCGGAGTGGATATGCTACTGTTTCTATGTGAATGGATGAAACCAAACCTTAACAAAGATAATAAACAGACTGTTAAAGAATTATGGGGTACGTTTGACAATTCTGCTGCACTCTTTTATAATTGCTATATGTTGTGAACTATATGGGCTTATGCTCACAGAAAATCTGGGCCGTTGGTGGTCTTTCCTCACACACTAACGAACCCTTATGTTCTGTGATGATTAAATAACTATAACATGGAAATTAGTTAATCAACAAAACTCAGTTGGTTAAATGGATACCCAGTAAATATCAATCTTTGTGTGGTCACCCCAATTAACCAATAGAAAGAAGAACCTAATGAATGATGTGCCTGAACCTGGATGTTTCCCTACTCTGTTTTGGTAGTAGGTGTGTTGTTATTTTTGATGCTTATGGGATGATGTGGATGGGGATGGGATCCTATATTGTGGAATGGCTATTAGTTATGAATCTGAAGCTTTGTTGGGCTGTATCTCGAGGCTTGGTTTGGTTCCAGTACTTTGAGGTATCTCACAGATCCGTTGGTTGTTGTGACATTACAAGAGAACTGGGTGTGAATGCTTAAATTGTTGTTTCGGTGTTTCTATTTCTCTGGCTTGTGGTTATGACTTTTAGTTTCCCAGTAGTGTAGAATTTACTTAAATGGGATCACTTGAACCTGAAAACAATAATGGGATCAATTGGGAATTGTTTTCTAGGATGAGTGGTTACATGGTCGTGGGTTCTGTGTCTCTTGTGAATGAATAGTAATGAGGGTGTTTTTGTTTATGTTGGTATTGGAAATCCTAGGTTGGGATGAGTTCTTGTTATATATTTATATTGTATATTTCTTGTTTTTACATTTCTTATTCGAGCCCCACTATATTTGAGCACCTAGTTCCGAACACCCCCATTTCTTGGGGGAGGATGTTTTTCCCAACACTCCAATATGTGGCTGGTTATTATCTCCTTTTCTGATCCCTTTCCCGAATAGCACAAGACTCATTGGGCAGGCTGTGATGGCCTGAGGTCCATTATAGCCCATGATTCTTCGATAAGGGTAGTTGTGGTGGTTGCCCAGGTGTGTGTGGGTAGGTTGTTTCCCAAGTGACTTCGGGATGAGGCCCAGGTGTATTTATGCATGGTAGTAGTTGTTCTGGATGAGGTGTTTTCGGTAGTGGTTACGCGTGGTTGTTGTGGCCTAGGTTTTTGGGAGCGGGATGTGTGGGTGTGTCCTAGGTGTGTTCGAGCGGGGTGTGGCAGTGAGACTGCGGTGAGAATGGAGGGAGAGGTTCGATGCATAGGATGTATTCAATAACCAGTTGGAAAGTGGCACGGGGTACCCAAATATCGATGTGCTATTACTATACATTACTCGACTTGCGTTATTTGCGGAGTGTCCCTTAGTGAGTCTTGGGTAGATAGTTTTCCATGATAGGTGTTTCAGTTATCTCTATTCTCATGGGGCATTAGAATTCCTCCCCACTTGTGCATGATAGCTTTTGGTTTTCCGTACTGAGTATACCTGTATGCTCACCCTACGTATGTAAAAATATTTTCATGTTTCTAGGAGAACATTAGGGATTGTGCGGAGTCGTACTTGTTTAGATGTTGGGACAATTGTTGTTGCTGTTTTTATTTTTTTGGTACTTCTTTTTTTGGTTTTCTTTTACTTTGGTATCATTCAATTTTGGAACATGCATATGAGAAGGGTTTGTTTTGGCTTTACATGTACTTCAACAATTGGTGTTGCTGGGATTTAATATCTTATCTCCCTATCCTATTAAATAAAAAGGGCATTGACTTCCCTATTGTGTGTGATTCAATACCCTTTGTGCTATTCGCCACTCTGGGACCTATTGAAGGAAAGTCTCGGGGGGTCATTATATCTCCTTAGATTTGAAGAAGGGAGGGTCGGGCAGCTTGCTGTCCCTTCTCTCATCTTGGTGAAGGCAGGTCGTGACAGAATGGTAACAGAGGGGTCGTTGAGAGATAAGATGGAGTTCAGAGTTAGGCATAGTGAGGATTTCGTGGGATGGTAGGGAAATACTGTTGGACAATCTTGAGGTGTGAAATAGGCCAGGGAAGACCAGCTAGGACAAGGGATTTTAGGGGCCCCCGTGATCCGATGAAAGGACTCTAGGCCTACCGAACCACCATGTAAGGCTACACTGATTGCAGGGTAGTGACTCTATGGAAGGTACATGCATCATAATGACTTGTGTTCTTGTGTTTCATGGGTATTTGGGAATTTAAAATGAATAAAAGGTCTATGAAAATTTACGAACAATATTCTACACTACTTGTGCTTAGGCATTCATTGTTTACCATGCAGCTATGGCACCTAGGAGACGACCATGGGTGATACAGGCGATTGAGGCCCAAGAGGTTGACTTGGACGATCGACATAGGACTTTCCAAGAGGAGGAGGATGATCAGTGGCAGAGGACCCTTCATGCCTTTCAGCAACAAAACCCTTGGGTAGTACGAGGTCATCACCTCATACATGGAGTCAGAGAGATGGCAAGACGAGATAGTGATAGCATTAAGCCTGATCTTGTCTCTAATTGAATACTGGGTTTCTCTAGATGTAATCTAGATGTGGGGAGAAACACATCAGTGGTGGACACTCTACGTCGGGGTGAAGAGGGAGACTGAGGTGACGTGGACTGACATCGATAAGGAGTTCCGGGTGGAATTCCTCTCTTCCACGATGAAGGATGAGAAGAGACTGGAGCTACTGTCCCTCCAGTAGGGGACTATGTCAGAAAGAGAGTGGGGGATAAATTTTAAGGATCTACTTCTCTTTTCTCCCGACCTCTTTCCGGATGAGGAGCCTCGAGCGAGACATTTGGAGGAGGCACTTCGACCTTCTCTTTAGTATGTTGTTACTCCCTTCACCCTACCAATGTACTTGGAGGTCCAGAATTAGGCTGAATTTGTGGAGAGGATACACACTCTAGTAGGTGTATCATGAGAGGGAATCCAGTTTGGCTCATAGAAAGTGAAACCTTCAGCAGTAGGCCTCCAGCATTGGGTCCCTCTAGGTTTTGGCCAGTAGGTAGCAACCCTCAATAGTTCCAGTTCTGATCTCTCGACCCTCACTCTTTTCTTTTCAGGCACATGACTGAGATTTTTTATATTTGGAATCCATGGGCTCCTTCGAAATTAGTGCCTAGACAGAGTGCAGTACAGTGGGGTTGAGTAGGTTCAACGTCCACCTCAGTAGGAGCAGTTTCCATCTAGGCCCTTTCAGTAGCAGCAACATGGGAAGAAAGCTCCTTCTCCTCTAGGGGCAGGCGTTACAGAGGGAGGCTGACCTCAGGATACTCTTCTTGGACCTCGACCAGGGTGTGGTTGGGGAGGTGGCTGACATCTGAGGGCAGGGTAGCTGGGCATGGAAAATTAGACGATGCAGAGGCAGTGGTTCCAGCAGGGCCAGAAGTCGTTCAAGGTATTATCAGATTGTCTTGTACTCTTGCATATGCCTTGTTTGATACAGGAGCTTCACGATCCTTTGTTGCGCCCAGTCTGGCACATTCTCGGGGTCTAAACGCTAAGAGACTTCCAGTTCCCCTGGTGTTGAGTACACCAGTCAGAGGTCAGACCGACTTGTTTAATGTTTTCCGAGGGTTTAGATTGATGATAGGGCCACATTAGTCAATTAAAGATGTTCTACTGTTGTAGATACATCCATACAATGTCATCCTATGCATTTAATGGTTATTCTCTGTATGTATCATCATTGACTACTTCAGAGGCAGAATCATGTTTTCAGATTTGGGTGGCCGACGTGTAACTTTCACCAATGAATGGGGTTGCTAGAAAAGTGGCAGACGAGAGGAGCCCCTCCTTTCCTTGATAGCTGAAATATCAGTGGAGTCGGTGGATGCAGAAATTGTGGAAGTCTCAAGGATCTACAGTATGTTTATGTATGTCTTCCCTGAAGAGGTGGCGACTTTACCCCATTGACGTGATGTTGAGTTCGGGATAGTCTTGCAACCTGGTGCCCATCTGATTTCGATGGATCCTTACCGGATTGCACCTTCTGAGTTGCGGGAGTTGCAGATTCAGATTGAGAATCTGGTGAAGAAGTGTTTTTTGACCAAGTGTGTCACAATGGGGTGCTCCAATCTTATTCACAAATAATGACGATGGTGGTCTGAGGCTATGCATAGACTACAGGATACTGAATCAGGTGACATTCAAGAATCTCTACCCTCTTCTGAGGGTAGACAATATCTTGGACCATCTGAGGGGATCAGGTTGGTTCTCTAAGATCAACCTGCAGTAAGGATATCACCAACTCAGGGTGAAATAGGGTGACATATCGAAGACTGCCTTCAGGTGCAGATATAGGCACTTTGAGTTTGTGGTCATTCCCTTCGGCGTTACGAACGCTCCAGCTGTATTCATGGGGCTCATGAACTCCGTCTTCTGGGAATATCTGGGCTGGTTCATAGTCATGTTAATTAATGACATATTGATCTAATCAAGGTCAGAGGAAGATCACGTTGAGCACTTGAGAATGATTTTAGAGGTCCTCCGATAGCACAAACTTTATGGGAAATTGTCAAAGTGCAAGTTCTAGATGCAAGAAGTGCACTTCCTTGGGCATGTGGTGTCCGAGCAGGGAATAGTGGTGGACCCATCGAAGGTCGAGGCGGTTGTTTCTTGGGCATTACCCTAGAATGTGGCAGAGGTTTGTAGTTTCCTTGGACTAGCTGGTTACTACAGGAGGTTCATACCCAACTTCTCCAGAGTTGCAACACCTTTGACAGCTCTGACCAAGAAGGGTCAGGCATTCGTATGGGATGGGGCGAGGTAGCCTTTATAAATCTGAAGGAGAAGTTGGTAAGTGCCCCAGTGCTGAGGTTTCCAGAAAAAGGCACAGTGTATGACGTGTTCTGTGATACTTCCAGACAAGGCCTCAGGTGTGTGCTGATGCAACGACAAAGGGTGATTTCTTATGGGTCTATACAGTTATGTCCCCATGATCATAATTATGACACCCACAATCTAGAGCCTGCAGTAGTCATGTTCGCACTAAAGTTGTGGCAGCATTACCTCATCGGAGAGCACTTCGTGGTCTTTAAGAATCAAAAAAGCATGAAATATATGTTCTCCTAGTGGGTCCTAAAATTACGGTAGAAAAGGTGGATGGAGTTGCTTCAGCACTACGAATTCAAGATTTCCTACACCTCAGAAAAATGGAATGTAGTGGCTGAAGCCTTGAGTAGGATGTTGTAGAAGGATGTGGTTCGAGAGTCGGCAGATGCTAGGAAGGCGATGGAGGAGTTGGTTGCCCTACTCTTAGATATGGGGATGGATGGTGGTAGAGGTTTCCTATATCAGATGACAGTGTAGTCTTCTCTGTTGTGGCAGGTAGAGGAGTCTCAATGGGGAAACTCAGAAAGTGAAGTGATACATGACTGGGTTAACAAAGGTGATGCTCTGGAAGGGTGGACATATGGTGGTCATAATCAGATGATTTTTCAAGGTAATTTGTTTTTTACAGAGGCGCTGCACGAGAGGGTTCTTGTTGAGTTCCAAAAATCACCCCTATATGTGCACTTGGGAGTTTCCAAGATGTTCCAGGGTCTGAGGAGTCAGTTTTTGTGGCCGGGGGTAAAGCAGACTATGGCAGATTTCATGGCCAGGTGCTTAGTGTGTCAGTAGGTGAAGGCAGAACATTGTGTTCCAGGCAGTATGTTGCAACATATACATGTCCCTGAGTGGAAGTGGGATGACATCTTGATGGATTTTTTTACAGGGCTACCTAAGGTTCAAGGAGGCTGTGACACTATCTGGGTAGTGGTGGACCGGTTGATGAAATCGGCTCACATTCTGGCGATCAAGGAGTCGTGTGCAGTGGATGTCTTAGCACAGAAGTATGTAGATGAGGTGGTGCAGTTTCATGGGGTTCCTAGGTCTATAGTCTCAGATCGAGATACCCGGTTCACCTCATGAGTCTGGAGGGGATTGTAGCATGCTTTTAGCACTCAGCTACGTCTTAGCACTACCTTCCACACCCATAAAGAGGGGAAAACAGAGTGCACCATCCAAACGGTGGAGGATATGCTACGAGAATGTGTGTTGAATTTTGGGGGATCGTGGGTGTGATACTTGACTCTGGTAGAGTTTTCCTAAAACAATAGCTATCACTCTACCATTAGTATGGCTCTGTTTGAAGCATTGTATGGGAGGCCGTGTTGCTCACCCGTGTGCTGGAAAAAGGTCGGGGAGGCAGGTGTTGTTGGCCTAGAAGTGGTGCAGAGCATGACGTAGAAGGTTCAGCTTATATGGGAGAGGATAAAGGTGGCCCAAGACCGGAAAATGTCATATGTCGATAATAGGAGTAGACCCTTGGAGTTCGAGGCTGGGGACCACATGTTATTGAAGGTCTCCCCTCAGCGTGGGAAAAAAAGGTTCGTTAGGGGGAGTAAGCTTTCTCCCAGGTTCTTCCGACCGTTTGAAGTGCTGTGGTGGGTTGGTGAAGTGGCTCATCACCTAGCGCTACCACCACCGCTACTGAGACTGCATGATTTATTCCATGTGTCTTAGCTCTGATGATATCTACACGATGATTCACACGTACTCTACTGAGGAATGCTGGATATCAAGGATGAAATGATTTTTGTGGAAAGACCAATGAGGATCAAGGATCGTGAGGAGAAGGTACTCCATGGGAAGACCATTCCTTTGGTTCGTGTGTTGTGGAGGCATGGTGGGCTCAAGGATAGTACCTGAGAATGGGATATGCAGATGCATACCCAGTACCTAGATATTTTTTGAGTTTTGTTCTGTTTTGTTTGTACTAGTTGGTGATGGAATGCATTACCTTGTTAACTATGGAACATGCGGTTTTCCTTATTTTGTGGATGTGTGTGAAGAGTCCTGACTATGGGGAGTGGAGGACCTAATCCCTAATCAAGATCCATTATGGTGGATGAGATTAAACCTGTGCGGGTGAGTCAGTGCCACCCATAGCGGATAGTATCTTGAAATGGAGGAAGAAAACTCCCTAACCCATATGCCTGGACAGTTTGACCTTCGAATGTTGCATAGTTACTTGAGGGAGAGGTGTTACAAGATGTCTATGATGTTCACTCTTGAGAGGTATCATTCTAGGTGGTTGTTCGGAACACCTTTTTTCTTTGGGTATAGTTTTGATTCTCAAGGGAGAGAATAGTTTGAGAGGTATCTATTGTAATGGCCTAGACCCACCTGGCCCATTTATTTTCCAAAACACGGCTTCACCGAAATGGTGGCACCGGTCACGGGGGAACTGTGATGGTGGCACCTGTCACGGTGGAACCGTGATGGTAACACCGGTTGCGATGGCACTGTGACGGTCACACACCGGTCACGGTGGCACTGTGACTGTGGCACCGTGTCCTCACCGAGTGTCTTTATTCTTTCCCATTTCCTGAATTTTCTACTCCTGCAACATATCTTTCGACGTAAAGATGATTTAATTCACCCTTTCAAAACCATTTAATGACCATAAATAATATCTAAAATCCTCAAAGATTCGGGAAACCCTTAACTTACCAGAACGTGTAGTTTTTTCCTCGGTGTCACACCATTCCCCGTACCATCCACATCCACCCCTATTAGGCGTTTCATTATGGTTAAAGAAAATTGTTTAACACATAGCCGTTATGAAAAACTCTCCGAGGATAATTGTTAAATGAAAATTAATTCCATCGTGTGTAACCACCCAACCGCATGGTGAAACCACGATCCGACATTAAATCCATTCAAATTTCCATAACCCGTAACAATGGTATCTCATCCTTATATCGCATTGGAATTCCTTCTTCTTCTTCCTCTTGGATGGTCTCTTTTTATTCCTGGTGTATTTGGAGTTCCCCTTCCTGAGGCAAGTGGTGCGCCAGTTCCATAGCCTTTTTTCTCTCCCTTGGAGTCCCTGACATTCCTCCCCTGCACGTCGAGCATCCCCAGTTCCTAGAGCATAGAGAAGAACATCGATCCATGATCAACCAGGTAGGGATTTTCCTTCGTCTATCCTTATTGTGTATCATGCGGGGTGGGTATGCTACTGTTTCTTTGGTAATGGATGAAACCAAACTATAAAAAAGATAATAAATAGACTATTAAAGAATGAAGGGGTGTGTTTGACAATTATGATGTACTCTTTTATAATTGTTATATGTTATGAAATGTCTAGGCTTATGCTCATTGAAAATCATGGCTGTTGGTGGTCTTTCCCTACGCACCAATGAGCCCTGGTCTTCTGTGATGATTAAATAAATATAACATGGAAATTGGTTAAGCACCTAAACTCAGTTGGTTAAATGGATACCTAGTGAACATCAATCTTGTGTGGTCACCCAGTTAACCAAGAAAAAGAAGAACCAAATGAATGATGTGCTTGAACCTAGAAGTTTCCCAACTCTGTTTTGGTAGTAGGTGTGTTGTTCTGTTTGATGTTTATGAGGTGATGCGGATGGGGATGGGATCCTCTATTGTGGCATGGTTGTTGGTTGGGAATCAGATGTTGTGAGGGGCTATATCTCGAGGTTTGGTTTGGTTCCTGTACCTTGAGGGATCTCACAGATCCCTTTTTTGTTGCGACCTAACAAGAGAACCGGGTGTGAATTCTTAAATCATTTTTTTGGTGTTTCTCTTTCTCTGGCTTTCGGTTATGCCTGTTAGGTTCCTAGTAGTGCAAAATTTACTTAAATGGGATCAATTGAACATGAAAACCAGAATGGGCTCAATGGGGAATTGTTTTCCAAGTTGAGTGGTGACATGGTTGTGGGTCTGTTGTCTCTTGTGAATGAATAGTAATGAGGGTGTTTCTGCTTATGTTGGTTTTGGAACTCCGTAGTTGGGATGAGTGATTGTTATATATATTATATAATTGCAGTTCTTACATTTCTTATTCTCACCCCACCCATGTTGAGCACCTAGTGCCAAACACCCCCATTTCATGGGGGAAGGTATTTTTCCCAACACTCCTATGAGTGGCTTCCTGTTAGATCCTTTTCTGCTCCCTTTCCCAAATTTCCCAAGACTCGTCAGGAAGGTTGTGATGGCCTGAGGTCCATTATATCCCAAGATTCTTCAGGCAGGGTGTTTGTGGTGGTTGCCCATGTGTGTGTGGGCAGGTTGTTTCCCAAGTGTCTTCAGGATAAGGCCCAGGTGTCTTCGGGCATGGCAGTAGTTGTTCTGGCCCATGTTTTAGTGGGCATGGTTAAGTGTGGTTTTAGTGGACCAGGTGTTTGCGGGTGATATGTGTGGTTGTGGCCCAGGTGTGTGCGGGCGGGGTGTGGCAGTGGGACATCGGTGAGAATGGCGGGAGAGGTTCGATGCGTTGGATGTCTTCAATAACCAGTGGGAAAGTGGCACAAGGTACCCAAGTATCGATGTGATATTACTATATATTACTCGACTTGCGTTATTTGGGGAGTGTTCCTTGGTGAGGCCTGGGTGGATAGTTTTCCTTGCTAGGTGTTTTAGTTATCTCTTTTCTCACGAGGCATTAGAATTCCTCCCCAATTGTGCACGAGAGCATTTGGTTTTCCCTACTGATTATACTTGTATGCTTACCCTACGTATATAAAACTGTTTTCAGGTTTCTTGGAGGACTTCAAAGATAGTGCAGGGTTGTACTAGTTCAGACGTTGGGACAGTTTCTGTTTCTATTTTTCTTTTTTGGTCCTTCTTTTTGGGGGATTCTTTTATTTTTGTATCATTTAATTTTGGAACATGCATATGAGAAGGGTTTGTTTTGTCTTTACCTATACGTCCAATTTTTGTGTTTTTGGGATATACTATCTTATCTCCCAATCCTACTAAATAAAAAGAGTAATACCTTCTATCTTGTGTGTGATTCTATACCCTTGGCTCTAGTCGCCACTCCGGGACCTATTAGAAGGCGGGTCTCAGGGGGTCATTATCTCTCCTTCAACATAAAGAAGGAAGGGTCTGGAAACCTACAATCCCTTCTCTCATCTTGGTGAAGGCGGGTAATGACAAGAAGGATTTGATTGACTCTCTCACCTTACATCTAAATCGATGTGTGGATATTGATGCTTCCCCGCAAATCACTAATCATTTCTTTAATACTATAGCGGAGCTCCTCCATGTGATCTGATATGGTAGAATTTCTCCCATTCATAGAAATTCCCCATTCAACATAAATGTAGGTTAGATGCAGATCCAAATTACTATTTGTGACATTGCCTTTATCCATAAGGCTGTATGTGACAACTCTGTCAAATACATTGGGATTCCTCGTCGTCTTAGGGTTGAAAATATCTATCATAAACCTAGATAAACATTTGAATTTATCAGGAAATCCCCTCTCCCTGTATGGATTAAAGTGAACATGGACGGAGCCTCGAAGGGAAATTCAGGTCTCTCATTCTATGGTGCTATTTTCAGAGATTACCTTGTGAAATTCCTTGGATGCTTCTATGGCAGTGTTTGTATCACTTCATCCTTGGAAGCTAAAATGATGAGTGTGATTCGTACTATTTCCTTCACTAAGAAACGTGGCCGGAATAACATTTGGATTGAAAGTGATGCAACCATGATTGTCTTAGCCATTTGGAATGGTGTGGTTCCTCTTTCATGGACTCTCACAACCCGAGGGATGAGTTGTATTCAAAGCGCTCATGGAGATCAACTATATTGTCACTCATGCCTTCCATAAAGAAAACAAGGTGGAAAATGGCATTGCAAATAGGGGTGTTAACCAGGACGTTACATGGTTGTTTGACCTTCCTTATAATCTTCTCCCTTTTCATGATAATGATTGTAAAAAGATTCCATAATTTATAATTTTTAACCCTTATCATCTTTATTATTATTTTTTTTGTCTTGGTCTTCAACCAGGTCATCATCTTTAAAAAAACAATTAATTATGATGTTAAATATTTATCAAATATTGGTTAACACAAAGTGTGTAACCGTGAATTCATATTGACTATATAATATATAAAAATATATCTTTGATAGTTCCAATGTAATTATATTTATCTAATGTATAAATTAATGAAATACATTTTTTAGAAATATTGAGCCCCTTGTGAATTGTTTAAATAGAACTATATTTATAAAAAAGGGTGATTATTCTTTATTTTTATAATATTTATCTTAATAAATAGTGTAGAGACTAATTAACATATTATTTATTTTCACATATGATATCAATTCTCCTTAAATTTAAATTATTTTTATAAAAAATGCATTATACATTTAATAAATTATCTTTTTTATAACACCATTAATTCCATTAGATCTATATAATATGATATCCTTTTTCTGTATTTTTTTTATTAGGAATGAGAAAAATATCAAAATATTTAAATTTATCGATATGAAATATTTGGAAATAATAGAGAAATATAATAAAATAATTTATATGAATAGTAAAACAGTAATCCATATTTTTTATTTATCCACTAGGGTTTCTGAATCATCTATTTTTGAATAATAAATCATAAAATGAGGATATAGGTGTGTTTTCGTTCATATGATCCATTGAAATAATTTTCCTTTCCAAAAATAACACATACAGTACAAACATAAAAAATAGATAAATACTTCTCAAATTATTGTTGTTTAGTTAATAATTGTATGTATATTTAAAACCCAAAGTTATATCAAAGTTTTTCATGGGAGGAAAATGAATCAACTACTAATGAATAATTATACATATAAATATTCAAATATTTTGTTGGTAATTAAGGGTATACTCATATATTCTATGATCTTTATTCATTGAACTCATTGACTAGATATAATTATTTATGAAGATGATTATTTATTTTATATTTTTTGATAACTAAAACTCAAGGTTGAGAAGATTTTATTCCCTTTCAATGATCTAAAAATAATTTTTAGTCATGTTTAGTGTCCATGCTAGGGCTAGCAGTTTGTAGTATCAATTTTCCATCACTTCACTAATTTCCATTTTCCACCTCTCTTTATTATTGTTTTTTATATCATGGAAGTTAATTTACCATTTATGGTGGTTCACATTTATTTTCTCTAATTTTCAATCATTCCTTTCTAAAATATTATTTTAAAAATAATTCCATGCCTTCTTCATGGATTCCATAATAGTTTATAAATAGTACTATGCAACAATTTTCAAAGAAAATATGTGTGCCTCAATGAATATATTTATATGATATTTAGTTGCTGTAAAATTACATATTCTCTCCTTTACCATGAAATGTCTTCCATTAAATCTTATTGGATGATGAGTGAGTGGATGAAACACTATATTTATTAGACCTTATACAGAAAAATATGGTATCCTGCATGAATTTATCAACTTCAGGTAAATTATAGTGGATGAGAATATACTATGGACGTAAATTAAATAACACACTTTTTTGATATTTCAAAGAACTCATATATTTTTTCAGTTATGTATTTCTTTTCTGGTTGTTTTCGAGAAAAAAAATGGAATTTCTAGAAATTTAAGGAGTCCATGACATGTACATATAATTATATGTCATGAAACCAGTTGTCGCGAGTGACTGTGTACTATCCATGTAACGACTGAGTACATGGCCATGTGGGGTGACCTGGAGACCACCTAAAGTGGAGGATGGAAAAGAAAAGTACATGTCATGTTCATTTAAAGAACACACCATGTACTTTATTTTTATTTCAGTAAATGGACTCGGGTCACGTCTGATAGACATAACCATCTTTTTCTCAACCAATATCTTCTGGGAGAGAAAAAGACCACCATATCTTTGTAGAGACCCCAAATCAATGTTTGTTCTCCAATCCGAACTTCGTTGGTTGTGTTGTAATCGCATCATTGAGTTCTTACTTCTTCGACAACCTCATTTTCTGATTTCTTCTCTTTCATGGAATATCCAAGATTGAACGTTTTTAGCTTTTTTGTAAATCTACATAGTTATACGGAGATTCAAGGTTTGAGGTTCATGTATATAGATCCCACAACATCGAGGTAGTTGGTTTGTGCCTTTTCGTAATTAGTCATTGATTTACATGTAAAAAAGTGTGCAATACCCTCATTTGGGATATTGTGTGTTTATGGTTTTAGCACTTTTTTTCTACCTTCCATTCCTTGTTTGATTAAATATTGGTTAATTGATTATGAATAGGGTTAACATTTCCATTATATGGAGGTTTTTTCCATGTTTTCTTATTTTTAGTGTCTGGTCCATCTTACCTATTAGGCTTCTCTGCTTCCCATGCGTAAAATTGTTAGGCTAGAGTGATTATTTATCTGAAAACTAGGATAGGTTTTAGATTCTTTATAAAATTAGTTCTTGGGGATAAAATTGGATTCCATGTATTTTTTTTTGCATGGATGACTTACATAGGGCCGTGAGAACTTGATGTTGTAGACCATAGGGAGAATGGAAGTTGATGGCTTCTCCAGAGTGTCTATTTTACTGTTACATTACATGACCATAGGGGGGATGGACCTTATGCTCCTTAATAAGGTCTTTAGTTTTCTTGATATGGTCCACAGGGGGAATTGGACATTCCGTTCTTCCTCAGAGTGCGTTTTAGTTATTGATACGAGACAACAGGGGGAATTAACGGTGAGTTCTTCCTTAGAGAGTATCTGCTAAATGTGAACCAGAGGGGTTAGATTTTGTGTACTTACCAGAGAGTTTCTTTTGTTTTTTTGGTTAATCTATTAGGGTAAGTCTATGAGTACTTCACAAAGGGTTACCTACTTTTTATTAGCTTCTTACATGATATATGAAAATGAATGCAATTGGATTCATAGGATTGTTATTATGGGTACATCCTTGTTAACTACTTAATTTTGTTTATTACCTAAAATATATATTCATTGACTGTTAGGAACAAATGTTTTGGTGGTTGCCTACTAGGATTCATCTCACACCCTATTTGGTTCATGATTTTGGTCCCTGACAATTTTTTTTAGAATTTATAAATAAGGGAAAGCACCCGTCTTCTTTAGGTATTTGATTGTCGTGGAGCTGGGGAGCATGGGACCAAGATGAGGCTTGCGATGTTGTAGTGCGGTTTATCTATTTTCTTTTTTTTACTTTGGTTTTGTATTTTATTCCAGAATTGTGACTTTTTTGGAGGATTTCCTTGACATATCCATCATGCATCATATATATATGTGTGTGTGTACTAGTTTATTATTACTTATACTGTTTTCCTATTGCATTTTTTACTACTTCTGTTATTGCTATATATTTTAATTCTGTAGTGTTACTCTTCCAATGAGGGCATTGTTTCCCCACTATCACATCCAAGGCCATCACTGCTAGTTGGAATCCTCTGGCGTTTTGTGAAATTATCTTGAGGCCATGTGGCCTACCGTGTATGGGGTGCCTATGTGCAGCTATTGGAACCAGGATGTTTCAAAGTGGTATCAGTTAGATCCATTTCATCTTGAAATTTGTTTGGCGCCTATAGCATCGGATAAGAAGGAATATGTACATGGTAATAAGCTATGCCTTAGAGTAGTTAACCCATGTACAAGGAAATGCCAATCTTCCTTGTTATGGAAATTTTTATGGTTTTTCAATTTTACAGTTCATTTGATTTCACCATTGGGTGATTCACATGTATTGTTCTGTTATTTTGGATGTTATTAAGGTTATATTATTGTTGCAACCCGATCAAATGAGGGTATACCATGCCATGAATCATAAAGGCACTTTCTTGAGATCACATGTCATGAATTCTTGCCATTCCATATAGGGTGCATTTCTGATTGCATGATGTTGTGATAGATGTTGTGTTAGATATGCATGTTATTGTGATAGTTTCCTATATTGAATTCCTGTTTTGATAGGGTATTGAATTGTGTAATGATTTTTCTTGAATGAATGCCAAAATTTGGTTCTTGAGGTGTTATGGGCACTCATGGACCCGAATTTGGTGGAACATTATTTTGTTATGCTTGTATATGACATGTATGAGATGCCAATATTTGATTCACAGGGAGTATGGGCCCTCCCAAATCAGAATTTGTCACATTAATGTTCATATTTGTGTTTTCCACGGTTTCAGAGTAGGTTTGGAGGCAAACTATCCTGAAAAACATAGAATGCATGGTTCGTAATGATGAATATACGCAATGTGTCCTTCTATTTGGGAAGGGACATTTTTTCATAACTACTTTCCAAGTACTGTATTCACATGATGTGTAGTCTCTAACAGTGTCACTAGCTATGTGGATAGAGACACGGGGTTGGGAAATCTTTGGTGGAACACGCCATGTTCCTGATGTACACTGAGTGTTTGGAATACCATGTGTCCACCCATGTGATTGATGACACAGATGGATAAAAACTTAAGTTATACATGTTGTGTCAAGATTGGACATGCCGTGTAGTGTAACCCATGTACCCGACCATGTAACAAACAACATAGGATGGGGGAATCCTTCTAGTATACACCATGTCTTGCATAAACACGTTGTGTAGTTTCAACCGTGTGTCCTCCCATGTGACTAACAACACAGGCAGTTGAAACCTAAGCATTACACGATGTCCATATGGAACACACTGTGTAGAGTGAGCAGTGTAACTGGTCGTGTGACAAACAACATGGGTCGCTGATGTTTTTATAGTACACGTCTTGTCTATCAATAACACACCATGTAGTTTTGTTCTAGGAGAACCGCGTGGCTTAGCCGTGTAGAATAACTCAGAAGGGAAAGAGGATTAAAGTACACGAAGTGTGTGAGGAAAACACGCCATGTGTTTGGGGGGTTACATGACATAGGTTGGAAAAAGTACATGACCATGTGAAGGGTTAAGGGAACACACTGTGTAGGCATTATACACATCGTGTATCCATGTTTTGAAAAACATGAATGCTTTGTTTCTCTATTTCCCATATTAAACAACTATGTTTCACTCCCTGTTAATCTTGATCTAAGGTGTGTGATTAAACTTGCAGAGTCATGACACCGAGACGTCCTTCGGTTGTCTATCAGTTACAATGCATTGATCAGAAACTAGATATGGCTATTCAGGGACTTCCAAAAGATCCTTGAGTTGTGCTAGTCTTGGTACCAGCTGTCATTCTAGACATAACTGCTGATGCACAGTTCCGAGAGGGCTTTATGAGGTTTATGTAGACCTTCTAAGGAGTACTGCATCCTTCCCATTCTATGTTAGAGTTGACTCATGTTTTCCAGTAACAACATCTTCCCAACTTCATTAGGGATAGAGGACCTCAGGCTGTAGATTCATGGTTAGAATCCATGATATCTGTCTTCGCGCATCTAAAGATGCCTTCAAAGATGAGGGTGAAGCTTGATACATATATTCTTCAGTATTCCGCCAAAAGATACTGGGATGTGATCTCATAGGAGGGACACCAGCAGGTTATATCATGGGATGAGTTCCAGTGTGCCTTCTATGACAACTTCTACCCGGATACATTTAGGGCCTATCGAGGCCAAGAATTCACGAGTTTGGAGTAGGGTACTCTTTTTTGTGGAGTATTATTCTCACTTCATAGAGATAAAGTGCTTCACGCCTATTATGGGAGGCAATGAGTTATTTTTGGAAATTTAGTTTGAGGGTGGTATCAAGCACAACATTCGATAATGGGGGAACATATTCTGGTTGTCATCCATCAATTCTATAGTAAACTAGGCTGTAATCACGGAGCACAATCTGAGGGATTATTGAGTGTTGAGCTAGGGTGGTTTGACATCTGGAGTGGGTATACCCCTAATGATAGTAGGAAGCACTACATGGAGTCTACACACAACGATTATATTAGGCTAGAGACATCTTCTGGTAGATAGGTGGTGTGATACGAGTGTGGGAAGAGCTGGCATATGAGGAAACATTTCCCGAGACACCTAGATGAGTTTTGATATTGTGGCAAGATAGTCCATATTTAGTACTTCTGTCAGTTCTTCTCACCAGAAACCGGTGAGAGGTTTTCTTCAATGACACCTCTTTCAAGAGAAACACCACCAGTTTCTCATCAGTCAGGAAACTGGTGTTCTTTCGGCCATTCAGGCTGAGGAGGAGGTCATGTCTGTGGTAGCTAGTCATCAGGCCTTCATCGAATATAGGGTGGATCAGCTTAGGGTGGTGAAGAAGGGCCACAACACTGCAGTGTAGGTTCGACTTTTTGAGTGGAGCAGACTCTGTAGGAGAAGGATCCCGGACCCTCTAAAGATAGAGGTACAATCCCAGTTGCCTCAGTTTTAGATTCTTTTCTTTTTGATACAAGGGCTTTCCATACCATTATATCATTCGCTATTATAGAGATTCTTGGGCTTTGTATCTTATCTTTTGCGGATATCCTGTCGTTATAAATTAGTTGGGGACTATAACGGCAAGGGTGTGTCAGTGCAAGGAGTGAACTCTAGAGGTTTGTGGGTGTCACTTCTTTTGGGACCTCTATGTCCAAGAGATGACAGGATATGATGTCATTCATATAATGGACTGGTTAGTTCTCTTCAAGGCAGTTGTCAACTGCTATTGTCATAGGGTGATTTTCACATCACAAGAGGGTATATTGTTTCTTCAAAAGGGTTTATGGGATGTCCAAGAGAGCAGAGCGGGACCCCAGCATCATGGTTTTGGAGGAGTTACAGCCCAGATTTATATTCTCTATCTAAATGACTAGGGGACTCCACATATGGACATTCTTTTAGAGGTGGGTCTTTTCAAGGACGTCTTTCCAATGAACTTTTCATGTTTTCCTCTAGAGTGAGAGGTGTAATTTTTAATCAAGCTTGTTCCAGGAGGGTCACTAGTTTCCATTACTCCTTATATGATGGCTACACCATAGTTGCAGGAGTTCAATATGTAGTTGGAGGAGTTGTAGGAAAAAGGTTTCATCTAACTCAGTACTTCTCCTTGGGGTTTGTCTGTCATGTTTGTGAAAAAGGTGGATGGTACCCTCAGAAATTGTCTAGATTATCATAAGTTGAACTAGTTGATGGTCAAGAATCGATATCCCTTACCATGTATTGATGATCTCTTTGATCAACTTCAAGGAGCCCGAGTGTTCTTGAAGATTCACGTGAGGTTTAGATACCATCCGTTGCTTGTTAGATCATCTGATATAATTCTTACAGCCTTTCAGAGTAGGTATGGTATATACAAGTATGTGGTTATGTCATTAAGTCTCATGAACGCACTAAAAGTATTCATGGCACTGATGTACCAAGTGTTCCATCCATATTTGGATTATTTTTTGGTGGTCTTTGTGGACGATATCATGGTGTACTCTCACACTCGACATGACCATGCTACCCATATTGAGTTCATTTTAATTACACTAAGAGAGCTTTTGTTATATGCTATGCTCTCAAAATTACACTTTTGGGATAGACCAAATTAACATCTTGGGTCATGTTATCTCAGAGACAGGTGTATCGGTAGACCCCTAGAAAGTGAGAGTAGTAGTTTCCTAGGAGCATCCAAATAATGTCTTTGAGGTACTATTTTTCTTGGTATTGGTGGTTACTGTAGAACTTTACTACCAGACTTTTCATGCTTATCAATGCCCCTGACGAGCCTATCTAAGAAGAATGTGAAGTACTTGTGGTCAGATTCTTGCGAGTCAGCCTTTTAAGAGCTGAAATGGAGGATGACTTCAACACCAATACTAGTTTTTTCAGAGCTAGGAAAAAGCGATACTGTGTACTATGATGCATCAAGTATTGGGCTGGGAGTAGTTCATATTTAGGGAGAAGGAGTTATTGTGTATGGGACTCAATAGTTGAGGCCACATGAGAATAAATACCTAATTTACAATCTCGAGTTGGCTGTAGTTGTTCATGATTTATGCTATTGGAGACACTACCTACTGAAAAAGAATTTTTTGGTTTTCACTGACCAAAAAAGTCTATGTATATATTCTATCATCATGACATGAATTTGAGACAGCGAAGGTGGGTTGATTACCTTCAGTCTTTTTAATTTTAGCTTGCCTACACGCTTGGGAACGACAATGCATTGACTGATTTGCTGAGAAATAGGAATCAGGTATATGGATGTTCGGAGGCCATAAGTGAGTGGAATCTAATGGCTATGTTCTCCGAGATTCATTAAGAGGTGCATGATAGCCCGTTGCAGATGTTTCTATCTTCTTCAACTGTTACATCTACTTTTATTGGTCAAGTGAGAATTAGAATGCTATCTGATTCTAAAGGCCTTGTACAACATAAGAGTGTCATGGGAGGACCCCATTATTGGATCGACCATAGGCGAGGATGTAATATTCCATTTTCATGGGTGCGTATGGTTGTTAGCAAACATATTCGAGGAGCTGATGCGATACTTTCATTCCTCAATTTGAGAAATTAATCCTGGTGTCACGAAGATGTATCATTATCTACACCATTAGTATTGATGGCCATGTATGAAGAAAAGTGTTTCAGGGTTTTTTTGTGAGATGTTCCACCAATCCACAAGTGAAGGCAGAGAATCAGTCACCAGCAAGGCTTTTGCAGCAGTTATCCATTCCTGAGTGGAAATGGAATGATGTCACGATGAACTTTGTGACAGGTTTACCGAGGTCACCTCGAGGGAATGATGTAGTTTGGGTTTTCATTAATAGAAACTGTAAGGTTTCTCACTTCTTTTAGATCAAGGAGACCATCAATGTTGATGAGAAAGCACGGTTGTAAATTTGAGAGATTGTACATCTACATGGGTTTCCAAATTCCATTATTTGAGACAGGGACACCCATTTTACTTCTCAGGTCCAGCAGGGACTTCAGATGGCTATGGGGACACTGGTACTTCTGAGTACAACTTAAAATCCCCAAAATGATGGCCAGTTTGAGGGTAAAATTTAGGTTCTGGAGGACATGCTTCAAGCATGCATCAATGATTTTGGAGGTTCTTGGGAGAAGCAATTACCTATTATGGAGTTTTTCCACAATAATAGTTTTTAAGAAACATTTTAGATGGAAACTTATGAGGATTTGTATATTAGGCCATACCGATCACCCTTATGATGGTTGGAGGAAGGAGGGGTAGCTATGTTGGGAACTTTACTTGTCTAAGAGACCACATAGTAGATAGAGTTGATTCGGAAGAGGATGGCTATGGAACAGCCATGATAGAAGTCGTATGCTGATCGATGGAGAATACCACTGGAGTTTGAGGTCAGAGATGAGGTTTTTCTATGTGTCACACCGAGGTTGGGACATAGAAGGAATATAAGACAGGGAAAGCTTTCACTGAGGTATGTTGGACCATTCGAGGTTTGGGAGAGAGTTGAGCCAATTTCCTATCAGTTGCAGTTACCTCAGAGGTTTTGGGCTATGCATGAAATCTTTATTGTTTCTCTAATTCGACATTACTTCTCAAACCCGTCTCATGTTTTTCAACCCAAGGAAGTTGACCTTGAGGTGGACGCCTTGTTTGGGGAGTGTCCAATCCAGATTTTTGATCATAGTGCGAGGGTTCTCTATGGCTGGTCTGTTCCTCTAGTACGAGTGCTATGGCCGCACAGGCGAGTGCAGGACGAGACATGGGAGAGGGAGGCCGATGTTCGATCATAGTGGCTGGAACTGTTCGAGGATTCTTCTTCTACACCACCTAGCTATGGAAATTCGTGGACTGATTTTTATAAAGTGGATGTTTGTAAGAACTGAGATCTTTCTTTCTGGTGTTCCTTTCTTTTTTGGTTTCATTCTATAAAAGGATAAGTTATTGGAAATTTTAGATGTACACACCTTGTACTTATAAGTACATGTTGGGTACCCAGTAGTCACGGGTTACCATGTACTGGGAATTTAATGGCTGAGTACATGGTCATGTGTGGTGACCTGGAGACTATTTAAGAGGAGGCTTGAAAAGGCATGTACACATCATGTAATTTTAGAGAACACGTCGTTTTATTTATTTTTATTTCATTAAACAGACCATGGTTTTATATTATGGATAGAACCATCTTCTTCTCGACCAATATCGTCCAAGAGTGAACGAGACCCCAAGATCGTCGCCGAGCCCCCAACTCGTCATCCGTTCTCAGATCCAAACTCCATCAGTTGTGTTGGAATTGTATCGAGGAGTTCTTCATTATTATAGAACATCATTTCTTGATTTCTTATCCATCAATAGATATCCCCTGTTGACCATTTTAAGCATTTTTGTAGATATACGGTGTTCTAGGGAGATTCAAGGCATGAGTTTTTCATATAGCGATCTCAAGATGCTAAGGAAGGTGGTTTGTGCCTTTTCGTAGTTAGTCTTTGAGATATATGTGAAAAAATTCCCAATATCCTAGTTCGTGGTATTGTGTGTTTATGGTTTTATCCATTTCATATTCTTTTTATACCTTTTTTGATTGGATAGAGGTTAATTTTTTATTAATAGGGTTAACATTCCCATGCTATGGAGGTTGTTCCCATGTTTTCTTGTTTTGACAGTCTAGTCCAGCTGGCCTATTAGGCTTCTCTACATCCCATGACTAGATGTGTTAGGATTGGGTGATTATGTATCTCAATTCTATGATAGATTGTAGATTGTTTGTCTATGTAGTTCATGACATTTAATTTGGATACAATGTATCATTTGTGCACGAATGACTTACAGAGGTCTGTGAGAATATAGTGTAGTAGACTATATGGAGAATGGATGCTGAGGGCTTCTCCTAAGTGCCTGTTTTACTATTGCGTTGCGAGACTATAAGGGGGATGGACATTGGGATCCATAAGAGTGTAATTTTCTAGATATGGTTCATAGAGGGAATTCGACAATGAGTGCTTCTTTAGAGTGACTTTTAGTTTCTGATACGAGTCCATAAGGGGAATTGACGGTGAGTGCATCTGTAGAGAGTCTTTGCTAAAGCTGAACTAGAGGGCTTAGACTGTGTTTACATCCCTGAGGTTTTTGTGGGTTTGATTGGTTGAACAAGAGGGGTTAGGCTATGAGTATTTCACCTAGGGTTACCGTCTTTTTATTAGCATCTTACATGGTATATGAAAATGAATGTAATTGAATTCGTAGGATTGTTACTATGTGTACTTCCTTGTTTACAACATCATTTTGTTTATCTCCCGCCATATATTATCACTAAATTTTAGGCACAGTTCATTGGGTGGTTGCCTACTGGGATTCATCTCACACCTTATTTGGGTCATGATTTTCGACCCAAATAGATTATATTGTTGCAGGTATTGGTAAGGGAAAGAGCCCTTATACTTTAGGTATTCTATTTCTGTGGAGGTGGGGAGCATGGGACCAAGCTGAGGCTTACAATACTATAGAGCTGTTTATCTGTTTTCTTTAGTACATTGGATTAGTAGAGTATTCCAGGATTGTGAATTGTTTGGATAATTTCTTAGATAGATGTATCATGAATCAAATATATATGTGTGTGATCTAGTTGTTTATTACTTCTGTTATTTACCTATTTCATACTTTAATGCTTCCACTGTTGCTAGCTATTTTACATCGGCTATGTTACTCTGCCAATGAGCGTGTAGTTTCCCCACTATCATACCAAGGCCCTTGCAGCTAGTCAGCAGCCTCTGGCATTTAGGGAAATGCGCTTGAGGCCATGTGACCAATGGAGTACGAGGCACCTTTGGGTGGCTTCTAGAACCTGGATGTTACAATATTGCGATTCACTGGGGACTTCAATCATTGAATGGAATTCCTATATATTTTTTCCTTTTATTGGTATTTCCACTTTTTTTATATTTTATGGTACTTATAATGTGTTTCTATAGATCCACCAGAATGAAAAAAGGATATCCAACAAACATATATGATAATTATTATCACAGTGATCTTTATATTCTTTGTTTGGGTTTATTATTAGATTGATTTATTGTTCTCTTATTCCATTAATGGTAGTGGTGTCTATGTTGTGTGTTTAAAATTTCCTTAAAGTGTTTATTTATATATAAAATCCTAAATGGATTTGGTGGAAAAACATAGATCAAAATATGATGAAATATATTTTATAAACATATAGGACATAAAATAGCGTGTTAAATCAGAAGAAAATATAATTTTTGGTATAATTATAATTTTAAAATAAAAATAGACATAATAAAATCATTTCTCTATTTAATTTTATAAGTTTTATCAAAAACCACACAAATTTGATCCAACATCTTCTATTTAATTATACTTTATTAATGTTTGGATATTTGATTTGAATTTTAATATTTCTATTTATAGATTATACCTTATTCATTGGTTGCTTCATTATTTCAACTAAACATGAAATTTTAAGGAATAAAATAACCACACGTTAATCATACACATATATGTATTAGTCATTATATAATATTATTCATTATAGAATATTATATATGTGAAAAAACCTTCCTTACCAAATTATCTATTGTATAAAAAATCATTCACAAGGTTTTCCACCATTTTCTTCTTCTTTTTAAATTATTTATAAATATATCCCTTTATAATATCTTCTCATTTTTTTGGACACCTATCATAGTATCTATGTATATAGAAACATGTATAAAACATTTTACTATAGAAAACACATACTTATTCCATTAAATTATAGGCCAATATTGATTTTTGTGTCATTTATGTAGTTCAAAGTGTTCCTCACTAACTATGTGATGTTAAATTCAAAAATAATTATTGTATCATTTTTAATTTGTGGGAAATTCATTACTTTTCATTAAATATAAAATTTTCTATTCAAAAAAATAATAATTCCATAAGAATATTTTTTGGAAGCCCCAATAACCATGTACCATTAGACAATATACATTCATTGTGAATATACAATTTTCCACATATCCAAGAAATACATAAGTTATTATAGTAACTAAATTCATTATTCTTCTAATCTATTATTAAATATCATTCTAAAGGATATGGATTCTTCACTTTTAAACAATCTATTATATTTATGAATTTTATAGAATAAATATGATTATACATGTGTAAATGGCTATTTGTTGATGTATTTGTATGATACCCTATTATAGTGATAATTTTCATAGAACAGATAATATATTCCTTGTTTATAAAATCTATACATTTATAATGTTTTTTTGACAAAATGTATATTTAATGAAATATGTTTCATTTCATAAACAATTACTTATAACAATTCGTTCTTTATTAACATAATCTAATTATTTAATTCATTTATATATATAATAATTATTTATTTACTTAATACATATTACATTTTATATCAATAATATTGAATCTGCAAAAAAATTTATATGTGTCCGTAGTATAGTATTTTATTTTATGATTATTATTTTCTAAATATATTTCTAATAATTTTGAATAAACACAATTTCATAGAAATTCTCACAACCATGGACTCTAGTAACATATAGATAGAAAATATTTGTTAAATTAGAACAAAATATATATGATCATATATATAAATTCTAATTTTTAAAATCCAATGGAAAAACTAAATGACATAAATAAAATAAAATTTATATTTTAATAATGTAACATACAATGTACTTTCACAATTATATAATATTTATTTATTAGTTATTAATAATATCCCTATAATATCAAGCTGTATATTTTCATCATTTCCTTCTAAATATTCACAATATAATTAACTTGTTTTCTCAGACTATATGTATTAGATAAAAGTAAAAAAGTTGTATTTATATTGTTCATGGTATACTAATTATTATATGAATGAATAGATAATATAAATATAAAAAGGGTTCCTCAAATAAATTTATGAATAATAAAATGATCGAATATTATTCAAGTGGGATTGAAATTTTTTCAAACTTTTATAAATATTTTTTAGAAATTTATTTAAGGGTATATATATATGTTATGGAAGATAACATTACCATGGAATTGTTTTCAACTGAGGTTTAAATATTCTCTTTGTGGCCATATAATTTTAATTCCAAAAATTATATAAATATTTAAATGTATTCAATTGTATAAAAAATATAATATATAATAAATCTTATAATATTGAGCATTAAACTACAAAAATATAATGAATAATATTAATTGAAGAATTGATAAAAGGGTTTTTTAAATATAATTATTAAAAATAGGGGATGAAATATTATTTTTCCCATTAAAACAAATGATATTACATTCATGGTGAATAAACTTCAGTCAAAATAATAATATTATAGTGAAGTGTATGATAATCAATGTTGTTACAAATGGATCATATGAAAAAATTACCAGTGTAAAATTCAAATGTAATGATAATAAATTATATGTTAAGGGAAAATTACGGTCAAGGTTCACTAAGAGAATTATTTGAGCATGTAATGTTTATATTGGAAATCGAAGAGTCTTGGATTCCATATATATACCCATAATTACTATTTTGACCTATATTTTCTAATTTTCCATCTCATGTTAGATAAAAATATGGAGATGAATATAGGTTTTTATTGAACCATGAATATAATAATATAATGAGAAAAACACTATCATAATAAATATACAAGAATTTACCTCAAATGATATAAATTAAAACATTTATATGAAATTTAATGTATAGTTTTCATTATAAAATCTATTCTAATATGAATGTTTTATTGTAAATATGATGACTTTATATATCATAGGGATTTACCATATTTAAATCCTTCTAATTAAAACTGCTAAAATTATCTAAATATTATAGGTAAATCATGGAAATAGTTTTTTGGAGATTCACCAAGTAGATATTTGAATTTGATGTGTGAATAAATGACTATGAGAAATAGTACTTATAGATAAATGATAAGGGTTTTTTGAAATAAACAATATACTAAAAGATTAATTTTCTTATGGAATATGAATAATATTGATTCTAGTGTTTGTGAACAGTAATTAAAATCTAATTTCCCAATCATTATCTTTATGAATCCATTTTTTTTATCAAAAATAATGGTTTCTTCTAACGTAGGTGGCTTAAATTAATAAACATAATACTACACGTACTTCAATATTCACTTTTGTATTTAACTATTTATAAAATACTAAAATAAAAAAACCATATAAATTACTTATCTTAGATAAAAATGTGATTTTTTTAAAGATGATAATATGTATTTAAAATTTAATATGCAATAAAAACCATCATTTTACATAATAGGTAATACTGTAGATGAAAATTGTGTATTTATTGTAATAATAATTATATTTTATTTTCTTATTAACTTAGTTTTTATTTAGTAAATATAATTATCAAATTCATTATTTTTTTTATTTTTATTAGGTATATATAGCGGTTTTTTTGTTTATTTCTATAGTTAACTAGAATAGTTTCATTACTATCATAACAATCATATTACTATAGTTGTAAACATATTTATAAAGAATATATTAAAGACTACATGTGAGGCCTTTAAAAATGCTAGAAAATGGATTTTTCAAAGAAAAAATGAACAGAAAATATAAGAGTTGTTAAAAGCATGAAAACTTTATCAATAATACAAAAAAAAAATATTGTAAATATATATTCTTCAAAACTATAGAATCCATGTAAGATCCTTACTACAAAAAACCCAAAAGAAACCTAACATATAGAAAATATATATATATAATCCAATAAAAATAAAAATATAACATTTGACTATCATTTAAATCTAATATATACATTAAAATAGTTAGATTGAAGTCATATTTACAATTATTAAAAAAATTACAATCAATATAAAATATATTAACTCATATAAAAATATACTATGTCAACCTGACCCCAGCCGCCTAGATCTAGTGCATTACTTTGTTAAATTGTCTTGATTATTAGGAATCAAATTCTGAATTACCGAAAAATTTAGATGTTTTCAAAAATAAAATTACATACATGAAACCAATATTACATTGGGAAAAAATAAAAAACATATATAACAATGACTAATAAACTTGCTCCGTGAAACACAATCCATGAAATCATATTCATATTTGAGGGAATGGAAACAAAATAAGTGTGATCTCAAATGCTTATTAATGTTATCCATACATTTCAAGTAATCATTAGTCAACAAACAATATGGAACAGTATATAACTGAACATATTTTGTATTTATATAAATTAATAAGTCATAGTCTATATAAAAAGATAATTGGTAGAAGACACATTCCTTTTAATCAGTTTACATAGAATGAAATAAATCCACATATTTTATCATTTAGAGATTCCATTGGATAATAATAATTTAAATGAAGTTAATTATTAACTATTTGGTGCCATGTATCTGTTATATGAACCACTACAATCAAGAACATTCAAAATATAGATTATGTATGTGGGTATAATCCCATCTAATATAAATGTAATCAAAATTTATGGTGGTTTATGCATCTTATATAAATTCTTGAAACTACAAATCCATCTATTTCCATTCTTTATGTGGTCCCCAACTTGTGTCTTACATTCAAAAAGAATTCCACAAATATCGAATAATTGATTTAATTGATAAAAAATGTTCTTTTTCTGAAAATATCATTGTAGAATAAGTAATTAAGATTAATAATTAATTTCTAATGGGATTAAATTTAATTATAATGGTCTGTGATTTTTTGGAATATAAATAGAAATGATAGATCATTAAAACATTTTTGTGGAAAATTATTTTTAAACATTCTATGGTGTCCCATACCACATTAAAACATTGGAATCATAATCCTCAAAAAGGAATATGAATAATTGAAACATAGAATATCTATTGATAATGATATTAATGATATAAAATGCTTTAGAGATGTATATACACCATATAAATGAAACTAGGTGTATAAAATTACAACATACCTCAAATCAAATGAAATTGAGTTGAAATCTCTTACATTGAGTCTAACATGTCAATGTGGGAATATCTTCATAAATAAAAAAAATTGTTAATTATTTGATTTCTACATAATCATTTTCAGTATTATTGTTACTTTTACATTACTTATTACATTGTTTTATGCAACTACATATATAATTAACATACATAAGGTGTATTCACCAAATTTGATTCATATGATAAAACGATGATCGGTAGATAAACTATGTATGAATGGTTCATTATCAAAAAATATCTATACTAATTATCATAACATAATTATCATATTTATACCAAAATTATTCTTTTAAAACTAGACATGAAATAATTTTATAAAAAAAAGAAAAAGTGATTCAAAAATGGGGACAGTATGTCATACGCATGCATTAGTAGGGTTCCCATTTGTGAATTATCATTATGGAAATAAGGTAAGTAAAATTATATCATTAAAAGATGATTATTAGGAAATTAATAAAATTTTACTTAACAAAATATAATCATAAATATAGTATTTGTTATTTAAAAATAATCAAAACTCGTTATTGAGGTCGTAGTCTAAAGGTGCACAAATAATGTTTTCAGTTTTTGTGTCTATCAAAAGGGAAATAGAGAAAATGATATATTATATTTTATTAAATTCCATTATATAATTAATATCATATATATATCATCTATTTTTCATATATTTAATTAAATCAATATATATTTCAATGTATGTAATGTGTGAATGTATCACTTCGCTTTAAGCAGGTGGAAGTATAGGAATCCACAAATGAAATTATCATATATACACTAAATGGAATGCGTAAAAGTAATTTTTGCAAAAAAAATGGAAAATAATAAGGAAATAATTAATTTCATATATATCTTATAGAAAATATGTTTCAATAATAATTCCAAACCATTAAATATTGGAAAGTAATAATGAATGACATAATTTTACGAGGCGGTAGTTGACCAAACACAAATTGTAAGTTTGATACCATTTGGATGGATGTGTCTATTGGTGTATTTATAACCCCTAAAATATATTTTTTATTATATTTATGATACCGATGTTTTTATATAATCATTAAATAAGAATAATTTAATCAGTGGAGAAAGAAAAAAAAACATAAATTCCTGTTTCAAGAATGTTACCCCTTTTCGGGTAAGTCCTTTTTGTTTTCAACAAAGGCTCCTTAGTTGGATTTCATCCCAATGAAAGGACTATAGGATTTGGGGAGGTTTGTTGGGAGCTTATTGGGGTAATGTTTTTGTAGGAAAAAATATGTTTATAGGTCTAAGGGAGGGAATACCGAATTACTTTTATAGTCTAGTAGGAGTGAAATTTTAGAGGATGGACATGGGAAAGAATGCTATCTACGCACTGATGTCATTCAACATTTCATTAACCATTGAAATAGGTGATCCAGAAGCCTTAATTATAAGACTATTGAGGTTTTTATCTCTTAATGCATCACTCGGATCATCTGATCTGTATTTGGGATCAAAGAAGGTTGACTCAATCCATGATTACTTGGATATAACCTAATATATTGAGTTTCATTGTAGACCCCATACCTCAAATTTTTCTTCCATTTTTACCTTTTTTAAGGTCAATATGGTTCCTTAGTCCGCTATGGAAAATGTCCCTCTGATTCTCATTTTATCGGATCAATATTTCTTTACATCTTTGGATCATCTCAAAGAGAATTCTGTTTTGTGCTTTGGTTTGGACAATCTCCCTCTTAGGCATTTCAAATATTTTTTTGACTCATGGTGTTTATCTCATCCTACTAATGATTATTTCTTGAATATAAGAATATAATGTGTTGACATATCCTCTTTTTATGACATTCCTCTATTGTGGATTTCATTCCCCACGTCCCTCAATCATTTGTGCTTCCATTTGATCTGGTAGATGATAGACTCTCATCTGTGTTGAGATCCATATCAAGCAAGGTTTGGGTTTTACTTCCAGTTTTACCCCTTATAATATAGAACTTCTTATTCTTGTGTAAAATTGGCAATGCAGATGGATATATCCTTTGTGTGGCCGATAAAACCCTCCTCCATGAAGATTTAGTGATGTATCAGATATGCGTCAACATTGATCTATCATGACTACTTCCTCCGAATATCCTTCTCTAGTTTGAGGGTTTGGATGATTGGAACTAAAACATGGTTTATCTGTTATATCAATAGTTTTTTACCTGAATTGAACTATAGGGGAATTCATTTCATATGTGTCGGAGATCCCGTCATCTCCATCCTTGTAGCTTTCTGACAGATTCATCTACGGTAAATGATGTTCAAAATCCATTGAATCATAGTGTCACTCTTACTCTCATTCCACCACTGGTAGTAATATTATCATACATTGAAGGTTCTCTCCCAATTGGCACATTAGAGGATCATTTTAAGGCATCATCCTTGGGAATTCTATTTGGGCATACCCTCATTTCTTAGAACATGTTCCCTTCATAATATCTAGTGTTTTTTCCATCATGCCTTCTTTTTTTAGACCTTTTTTATGTTATCCTTTCTCATATCTACCTAGATAATTGAATTCCATCATATTTGGTGGATCTCCCTCCTCTCCTCCTTTATAGAAAACGTCAATAGGTAAAATTTTAGGACAAACGCCAGCAAGATAGTCCTCTTTTAACCTTTCTTACTATTGATTCTACCTCTTTGTCTCTCCATTTTTCATCAGCAGGCCCTTTTTTTACCACTCTATGCACAAATCTCTCAACTTTCGGTGACGTTGAAGACATAGGATTATCTTCAAATGATCATGGGGATGGGGCTTGGGCTGATAGTTCTCCTGAGTCTGGCTCATCATTCACCTCTCTATTTCATATATCTAACTCGTTCAATGCTTTATCATATGAATTTGAAGATTTCCATCTATTTTATTTATCAACTTCTCCAGTTACTAGTAGTGTTTTTACAAGACCCATATCTAAAAAAGGAATTGTTTTCACCTCATCAATCTGCAAGTCATGCTTCATCTGGGAAAAAAATCAATGTGCAATCTATCCTGATGACTGTTTTTATCGAATAGAACACACGTTTTATAGTGACATGAGTGAAAATAGTTTTTCTACCTAAAGTGATATATAATAATATTGTATATATAGTTTTAATTCATGAAACCAAACAAAACAATCCTATGATTGCTAATTTTTCTTCCAAGATGGACTTTTTCAACGTCATTCATGGTGAACCATATAATAACCACAACTATATTTCTTGTATGAATATGGTTTTTATTGACCTAGTATTCATCTATGATCAACACATGATTGAAAATGGCTAGCTATTATGGGTCACCATGTTTCTTTTAATTTGTTTAGGCGATGTGTGATCTGAGAGTAAGGGGTCAACTGTGGATAGGTCTTAAAGCCTTTGATACTAGGAATGTGGCATCACCAATTAGAGGGGGAATCAATGTTACTGCTGATCTCCTAGAGAAAAATTATTGGAGTAATGATCACTAGGAATACATTCAATGATTATTGTGAATCATTAATTGGTAGTGCTTATTGGATATTGGTTTTTATAGAGATAAGTACACCTAATGGAACAACAAAAAGGGATGTCTCATATTAGGTTTCAGCTAGACCAATTTGTGGGCAAAATTTATGTTGTCACTTAATTTCATAACACAAATTTACTTCAAATGGGTTGGGTGATTTTAGATCATTCTCCACTACTAGTTTGTTTTTTTATCTTAGTGAGGACATGGCTCACAATACCTCATTATTCAAATAGTGGACAAAAATTCCAGATTTCCATTTAATAGTCAGACTCATGGAATAAAGCATTGGAGGACTCTTCTTGGCTCAGATTTCATAAAAAAACATAGGATATTGATAGGGTAACTCCAAACATGTATCAAAATTTATCCTTATAGGTTCTAGTGTTTTCAAATAGTGGAAGTTGATATTGAGCTAGAATAATCCAATCAGTAAGTGGGACATGATGATGTTAAATTATTTGATCCCATTGAAATGAAGAAGAAGTTAAAATATTTTCTACTTGAGCAGGAAAACATTTCTGGGGAAAAATATAAACAAAAGTGGGTAATGGAGGGAATGATAAAAACTTCATTTACCAAGCTTGGATTAAATAGAATAAGTGTAATCTTTCCACTCAACATTTTATTGGAGGATAAATTTTCTTTAATGGCATGAATGTGGTGGGAAGGATGGTTGGGGGTCACATAGAATACCTTCTTGGGGGTGGTTATCCAACCATGCTGTAAGGATTCCCAATGGGTCCAATGGCTATCATGGGATGCTATTTTGAGGGTGGTCCAATATGATGCCAATTTGGAACTTTAGAAAATTATAGATGAAAAAGATATTTGGTATGTGGTTAAAAATTTAAACCAAGAGATATTCTCAAGGACTAACTGCATTCCTGGCACCTACTCTGTAAAATAACAGATGATGGTTATGTATGAGTTGGTAAAAACATTTGAGACATCCTGCATGGGGATATCCTACCTAGGGTGGATTGTGAAACATCTCTTATTCTTCTACTGAAGATAATGGATCCCAACTGTATAAATAATTATAGACCAATAATTATGTGTAATTATCTATACAATATTCTTGTTATATTGACCAACATGAGACACTCTAGGTTTCTTCATGAACATGTATCATAGGATTAGTACTAGTTCATCAGAGGAAGATCCAAAAAAGATGTCGGTGATCACGATTAAGAGATAGTTGGTGAAATTTACAAGATGATTCTTTGTTCTAATTATGCATATGAGAATGACATAGACATGTCATGTGACAAGATTCAGTGGGGATTTATCTAGAATGTACTAGAATCCATGGGTTTTTCTCAGTGGAATTATGGCTTCATCTTTTGTGTTTCAACCTGACATGGTTTTATTTGAATTTTATGGAACCAATGTGTGGTATTTTCAATGCAGTCTGTTTCCTGTCATAGGGAGATCCTATTTATCATACTCTTTTTTTGGTTGAGGATTTTCTCAGTAAATTTCAATATTGTTCCATGCATAACGGATGCATTCTCCAATTCATTTTTAGAAACCTATTCAATGGAATCTCTCATCTTCCTTTTTAGGATAACATATTTCTCATCATTAATGGAGAAAATGATAGATCTATGGGGTTTCTTTAATGTTATATAAGAATATTGAAAGTGGAGTGGTCAATGTATCAACTATGACTAGAATTGTATTTTTGTCTCTAAAGATTTCTCGAGTGTCGATATAAGAAGATTGAAGAATACCTGAATATTAATATAATGAAAATTCCAATGGAATACTTGGGAGGGACCAGCTCTCTGGGAGGAATTTTCATTCCCCACTTGGAAAGCATTAACTCAAAAATATTGGGTTATATTATCAATTTCAGGAAAAAATTCCCCTCATTTGGGGGGTGAATCATGTTGATAGATTGTGTTCTCTCCTTGATTACATATCATGTTCTTTAGGTTCTCAATGTCCCAAAAAAATGTAATTAAATATTGTAAATCCATTGGATTTATATATTGGGACGCACATAAGTGGGGAAGGTGCCACTGGGTGTCATGGCCACTAATTGAAAAATCGGTAGAGGCGGGTGGAACAAGGCACATGAGTGTTGTCGATACTATAAAAAACCAATAATTATAATTTTCATGTGTAATCCCTTGAAGGGTGATCACTATATATAAAAATTATCAATGTAAATTATGTTAATGTGTTGGATGATCTGAGAGTTCATACTTCTAGCTAGTGGAATATGTTGTGTGGGAGTACACTAGGAAAAAATCTAGACATTGTAGAATATTGGGTGTGGTGATATCAAATACTATAATCACAATTGGGTATGCAATACTCTTGTTTTTATAAGATTATTAACACCTAAAATAATATTTTCAGAAGATGGTTTTTTACTACAGTTATTTATGCCATCCACAATCAATCACTATGAGAAATATTCTAAAGCATAAAGTTATATTTGGTTTATATCAAACATGTATATACTCGCACAACAGCTGGTATATTCTCATCCAAAATATATCGTCTCTCTTTTTTGGTTAATTTAGAAGAGAGAAGTGACAATCATCAATGTAAAGTTATTGGTATGGAATCTATATTACTCTATTATTGAAACACTAATGAGGAATTAATCCAGCATCTTTTCATTGATGGTGATTGGTAATGAATGGTCTAGATAAGTATTACGAATCTTATAGGCATCACATATTGAAGTTGAAAATAAAGATTCTTTGTTTATTTTATTTTTTAATGGTATAGATGAAAATAGAATGGAGATGAAGGGGATGAAAAATATAATATCTCTTGGTTGTAGGATCATATGGGATGGATGAAACGAGGACAAAGGGAATTTTTATACCATCACCTTCCTGGAACTACAAACCCAGACGAGTTGTGTCATAGTGGATGTGGGGGACATTCTAAAATGATGGGGGAAATTCCCAGTACATGCGACAAAACCATAAATAGTAGGATATGTGAAACATCACCCCAACATGTGCCTTTTTAGAGAATATCAGTGTAATGTAATCCTCCTTGCATTGGGATCAAGATTTACACAGATGGCTCACACAATCTTGGCATCATGAGAGGAGTTGGGGCGGTTCGTTACTCAAGTGGGTCTATGGTACTTTATTTTAGTATCTCTTATTCTCTATTTGATTCAATTATCATGGAGGTCAAGGATTTAAATAATTTTATAGAGATCTATCTATGGAATAATATGCATCTCAAAAAAAACTGAATGAGACTCCTTTGTTATATGTGATTCCCCCTGTGAAAGGTAAAATCCTCTATGGGATATTGTTTACAATATTCATCGATACAAAGAGCTCTTCAGTGAAAAAAATATAAAGAATTCAGAGGGAGAAGGGAATTATATAGAATATGGCCATTCCTAAAATGGGATCCAACTAAACCCTCATATTTTTTACCCTAATTTGGTTTCCTTTGCTTATGATTGAGATAATTTTGTTAAGACTAATTCCTCAGGCCTTCATTGTTTTAGATCCCATTGACCTTGTTGTGTGTTTCTTTCCGTCCTCCTTATTAATAATAATTCACTAATTGATGATAGTCATGACATAATGGTAAATACAAAAAGGTATACACTATTGGGAGGACCCCTTACCTTAAGTGCATCAATCGAGTTACTTATACAACGATTTTGCTTTACTCTAGAAATAAATAGTTAAATTCATTAATAATGAATATTGAAATAAGTATTATTTAATGTAAATAAGGAATAAACTCTAATATAATAGTAACCTAATCTATGAGAGTATAAATAAAATTTATTTATCTTAAAAGTGATAATATGATATACTTATATCATGGAACTGTGAAATAAATGATTTCATTTTCCTTTACCAACTTCATGTATGGACTTAAAAAATTTATAATTGTTCAATATTATTTTATTAAACATATTATAATTTATATAATATAACCAATATATAAACATGATATTATTGAAAACAGCATATTTTCGTGATATTCATAAAAACCACCAAAATACAGTAAATGATTTTCATTACTGTTTGATCTAATGAATCATAATAATATAAAAAATTATATATGACATAATATAGAATTATACAAACATAAAAATACCATTTAATTCTAAGTATAGAATTTTCCTTATATTCAATAAGAATATCCATAACAAACTGACCATGGAAACCAGGAAAAAACTCACCCAAAACAATGGAAATCACAAAACATTATTAATAAATGTGTCGAAATTTGTTATAAAAAACCATAGCAGGTATCATAGATATAAATATTGTTCTTTATTATGTTAATATAAATAATTTAACCATTATAAATGATGTTTTATGATATTTTAACTAATACAAACTTGAAGATCAAGACATTTCTTCAAAAATACTATATTAAATTAATTTTTTTTCAAAATTATTAAGGTATTTTCTTATGATAGAAATGTTAATTTGTTTATGATAATTTTATTTTTCTACATAAATTTTAATGAAAAAGGAACGGATCTATATATCCCACCATTGAATTTGGTTTGTTTATATTGTAATTTTTCTATAATGGTAACACATAGTGTAAGTATGATATTTATACCATATGGTAGATTTTAGGTTTAAATAGTAAGTTATCTATGAGGGTTTGAAATCATATGGTACATGAAAGGGTTTCAATATTATGATTTTAACTAACCAAGATACCTAAATGTTTATTTATGTTATCTATGATTTTTGGAACACTCATGTTTTCACAAAGTAAGTACCTCATACTATAATGGTGGGAAGTATATATTTTTGAAAATTATTTCATATATATTTAAGTATACATAGACCAACGGTTTCATTCCCAATTTTTATTCCCATTTCTATTTTTTTCATAACATGTTTTAAAATGTTTTTCATAAGGTTTTAGGTTAATATTATTGAGATTAATCCATGATGAATTTTGGGATGATTTCTCATGATAATAACTCATTGTCAAATAAAAAAATCTTTATAAAAAATGGATAATATTTTAGTTTAATGAACATTGTATTCTTGTGGGTTTTTATTATAACCTAATAATTCAATAAACTAATATAACAACATACTTTGCGCAATAATAAGTGTATTATAGTTGAATTAACTGGATTATGTAATGATTAAGGTTGAGACCTTATAGTTGGTATTATGGTATGGATTAGATAACATTAGGGGATAAGATGATGTTAATATATTACCCATAAATTAATTTTACCTCATAGATATTTTGTAATGATATATCATTTAATTATTAACACATTTCTTTGTCAATGATATGTCTATTCATAATGGTTTTTCATAGATGAAACACATAAGTTAAAATTGGATGGCATTGAGAGGATAATATCCTTCGGAATTTGCAACCTCGAATGGTGGGAATTAGATACAAGAAGTTTATGAAGGCAATAGAATAATAGAAATAGGTTATAAGTGGAAGTGTAATATATGTAAGAGAACAACCATATCTAGCATAAAATAACATGATGATATTGAATCATTTTTAAAGGAAACACCCTCATGCTATAAGTGGATATTCTGACTTAGTGGTGGCTGAATGATCAATTAAAGCCCTTGAAAAGAGATTTGATGTCACAGGGGGTTCCTGTAATAATAAAATTAGTCTTTATATTTATTATTTTTAAGTTAAATATTAAATTTTTTTTGTTAATAGTAATGAATATCATGGATAGTGGGGAGATTGATGCCTTGAAAATAGATGAATTTAATAATCATTTCATTTATTTTTTTCCCAAATGTGGATTGACTGAGGATTGATAATAAATTACATGAATTGAAACAAAAGTAGGAATGTCTTGTTTTTTTATGAATAATAATTTACTTGATTCTCAAGGTATTCTCCAAATCATATTTGATATACTGATAGTAAAATCATTTATTTTTACATAGGATTGAGTAAAGATATCAAAGGGAATTTACTTCCCTTGAGTTCAAATGTTATGAGAAACATGTTCATTTTTCAAAGAGGGTAGAAATGGATTTCCCAATGAACACATGCACTTTGAAAACAAAATTAAGAAAATTTCAAGATGTCATAAAATGGGTGAGAATCAATCTAATATATTTGAAGGTAAGAATGTCCAGTTTCATGTTTGTGGGATGTGGGGAAAAAGAACCCTAGGGAATTCCATATCAAATATCGGAAATTTTCATGATGGGGTAAAATTAGACATATATAACCATGATCAAAATGATAGATAACATAATTTTTCTTGGTTAATTATGATAGGAAAACTATAAAGTGTTTTAAATGTGGTGATATAGGGCATTATGAAGCACCTGCCCAATAAATGATATGAATAATGAAAATACACAATATTATGAGGAGAAATGGTAGAGAAATCAGTTAAGATTACATTACAAGAAGTTGGACCATCAAATGAATTTTTATTAGGTACATTGTTTGTTTTTAAATATATTTCTAATGTCTTGTTAGATATAGGGTGTGCACACTCATTTATTTCAAAAAAAAATTCATGTAAATTTAATATTTCACCAAATGAAATTATATTAGAACTTATGGTAAAAAATGGGAAAATATTATGGAAAATGGAGTTATTAGAATCCTCTTATTTTTTCTATGGAAATAAATTACCTCCAAATATTGTTCTTTTCTTTAGTATTGTTAGATCTTATTATCAGTAAGGATCAGATTTATTTTGTTCATGATATGATTGATTATAAAACTAAATAAGTTGTTTTTCAAAAACAATTTCAAATTTAATACATTAATGAAATCATACCATTAATAACATATTATGAAACTAAGAAGCTATTAAAATATCAAAATTACAGTTATCTTTCAGATATTATGGAAAATGGGAACTATTTAGATTAATGACTTGATAATATTTAATGAAGGAAAACCAAGACATTTTTTCTAATGATTTTCCTAGTGTTATACCTGAAGGGGTAGTCTAATTTACTTTTGACATAGTTCCAGATGCTAAGAAAATTTAAAAATCCCTAATCATTTAGCTCATGTGTCACATCTATAATTGAAGAAGTAGATACTTGAATTTATTGATAATGTTTCCATTCATCCTATCACTTAACTATGTCATTCTCTTAGTAGGTTTATTAAAAACACAATGGGTTTCATGAGAGTTTCCATTAGTTATAGATATTTGGATAACATTATTGTTAATAATAAGTATCAATTTCCTCATATCCATGAATTGATTGGTTATCTCCACGGAGTTAATTTTTTATAAGAATAATTTGTGACAAATGTGCCATTAGCTGATGGTGAACATGTTTACATTCCCAAATATCATTTTATTCTAGATATGAGCAATTTTTGTTTTTAGTTATTCCTTTTTTAAAAAAATTCCCATGCAATATTTTTGGATCTTATGAATGGAATATTTTATGACTATTTGTATATGTTCATTGTAGTTTTTTATTGATGATAGATAGGTGATTTAAAAATGAAATTAGGACCATGAGAATAATTTAAGGGTTTTTCTCCATACATTCAAATAATATAAGATTTATGAGAAACATATAAAATTTGTTTTTTGGATACAATGTGTTTATTTTGTTTGTATCCTTGTAAATAAGGATGAAATAACTATTAGTACCCTCCCCCTAATAATAGTGCATGAAGAATGGACAAGTCCTATAAATATTAACAAGATTCTTATTTTCCATGGATTATTATTCTATTACCAATTGTTTTTTCTAAAATTTGAATTTTTATCAAGAATTCTTGCTAAGTTAACACAAAAAAAAGTTTAAATTTGATTGGATAGAAGTCTGCGATGTTTGTTTTTAGTAACTGAAAATAATATTGGGTAATTATCCAGTTTTCCCCTACCATCGGGAAATACTGATTTTAGATTTTATAGTATTGCCTCATTGAAGGGATATGGATTTGTTATGAATAAGATTGATCTGGTAAATGCATATGCTTCAATAGATCTAAAACCCCAGGAGTTAAAATATCAAACACATTATTTATAACTAAGAGATATGGTATTCACAAAGAAATGGGAGGAATCATTTAAATAGAGCCAAATGTCAAATAAATACTAACTATAAATGTCTAAATTTTATTTTAAATCAAAATTAATTGAACATGAGATAGATAATATGTCTAAAACTATTAATGGAATATTATTTCTCAAAAATTTAATATCTTGTAAAAGAAAAAAATTGATAGATTCCTGGTGTCATATATATCCTGCTACATAATATATGTTACATTGGGAACATGACCACCTGATTAATCATTTGATGATTTTTATATTGTACATTGTTTGTGTAGGAAATTTGTCTATTTTGTTTCAGATGTTAGTTTAATTGTCTATGTCTTCTAGAATTAAGCTAGGGAATAAGGAACATTGTGAGTTATATATAAATCCTGAAATCATTAAAACGGTATGATTATCTATTTTTACATTGATAAATACATGGTTTTGAGATTTGGGATGTGATTATGTGTGCCTTATGTTTACCGGTTGAAGAAAAAATTATTATTTGAATCTCATAGTTATCCATTGTTATTTCATCCAAGAGGAACTAAGCTATATAGTGACCTTTAAGAGTATTACATATGGGATGGAATAAAAATTGATATTTTTGATTTTATGCATAAATATTTGAATTTTAAACTAGCTAATGTAGAGTGGTAACCACAAAAGGGGATGCTTTATACTTTTCACGTATCAAAGTGGAAATGATAAATATTATATATGGTCTTCAAGGTGGGACTACACAATACTTTTAGTGGTAACAATGTGATTTTGATTATTTTTGATCAGCTGAATAAATATTTACATTTCAATCTTATTTGAGATACTATATCATTTTATCTATTTTCTCTAATTTACCCCAAATAGATTGTCTAGTTACATGGAGTCCCCCAATACATTGTTTCTAATCATGTTCCCAGGTTCACATCACAATTTTTTAAATGATATCCTATGTCAGTGGGAACTTAATTAAATTTTAGTAATTATTTTTATATTCAATCTAATGGATATATAGTAAAAAAAATTGATACATTGGGTGATATGATTCAATATTGTTCAATGAACTACCGAGAAATTTGGAATCAATATATTTCTTTTGTAGATTTTTTACAATAATTTTTTTCATTCCTGTATACAAATGGAACCTTTTGAGGAATTATATGGAATTTTGTGTCAAAATCCATCATTTTGGGATGAAGTCATAAAAATGAAGTTGATCAGACAAGAATTAGTAGAGGAATTAGTTGAGAATGTGAAGATGATCAATCATCACAAGAGGATATTTTAGAGAAGGAAGAAAATACATGAATATGTCAAAAGGAAATGCTTATCTTTCTAAGTTGGTGATCATGTTTTCTTTAAAAAATATATATATAAAATAGTTATTTATTTTTGGGAAAAATTAAATATAAGTCCATTATTCATTGGACCTTTCCAATCCTGGAGAATGTTGGACTAGTTGCCTATTGAGTAGCCTTACCTCTGAGTTTTTATCAAGTACACAATGGTTTTCATTTTGTGATGTCAAGATAGTATGTTCTTGATTCACATCATTATTATAGCCTAGAAGTAGTTTTGATGGAATAGTACCATTCTTATGATGAGAAACATATTTATATTCTTCAACTTAGAGAGAATGTATTGCGGAATAAGGTAATTAACCTGGTTAAGGATGTGTAGAAAGAAAACATGGTTGAAGAAGAAGCATGGGAATATGAAAATATTACAAGGAAAACATATCCACAAATAAATAATAAGTAAACTAAAATTTTCGGAACACAATTTCAAGAAGGTACATAGAGTATTACAACCCAGGTTCATATAAATTATTTTTTCCCATTTATGAATTAAATAGTTAAATTAATTAACCATGTATAATGAAATATTTATTTTTTTAGAAATTAACTTCTCAATAATAATAGAATAGTAACCTCACCTAAGGTAGTATAAATGAATTTTTTTATCTTATATGTGAGAATATGATATATTTATATAATTGAATAATTAAATAATTGTTTTAAAAATAATAAATTAATTGGTGGAAATTTTTTGACTCATAAAATTTTAGTTACATTTTTATAATTAATATTCTGATTTAAATGAAAATTTCTCTTCATAAAATAGATTAACAAATTAATATTTTTTAACCTATGAATATAGGATAATTATCTGGGACCTTAATTAATATTTCAAAGAGTTATAGAATGACATATAATTATAAAATTTTTATTTTTCAAATAAATAATCATTTAATTAAAAATTAAATTTTTTAATTTTAGAAACTTATTTTCATAAAATGGTGTTAATTTTCTTATTCTACATATTAAAAAATTATTTAGATAATGTTTATATTTTTCAAAAATAGTTTAAATTTTGTGGAATAATGAAATATAGTATGTTATGTTATTTAACGAATTCATTAATTATTGGGTCATAAATGGTTCATGGTTGATGTAACCACAAAATCTCTTTCTCCCTATAATTATCTTAATATATTTTGGGATAATTCTAATACTTTTCATTATCTTGAGAAAAAAAATAAAAAAATATATTAAAAAACAGCCCTCTCTTTCTCTCTAAATATCACCCCCTCACAACCTATTTTCATCAACCCTCAAAACCATGTATCATGTTTTATTTTTACCAAATTTACTTCCAAATCCTCTCCCCACATCCATGACGTACTAGTCTCTCAAAAAGGCTAAAACCAAGTTCCTTACGTTTCTTCTCATGGAGAATATTTCAAGAGGTAAAATCCTTTTTCTTTTTCATATATTTTATTTTCAATTTATTTACATTACATATTCTATCCTCACCTCCCCATTTCTAAGTGAATAGATAACTCTGGAATATAATATAAATTCTTAGATTATTATTTTAATGTATTATCCATCATACACCTCTCATCTTCCCCTATTATCCTAAAAAACATGAAAACATCGTCTGTGATGTGTGGATTTACCATCATTCAGAATTAATTCTCCATTACTGAATTGAAGTATTGTAATAAAAAAATTATTATGGTTAGATAAAATTTTATGGAATATATTTTATGTTATATAGTTTTTTGTAACCAATATATAAGCATTATATTATAGTTGATGATATATGTTTGTGTTGGTCGTAAAAACTTCCAAAATAAATAAAATAATATTCACTTTTATTTTATCTAATGAATCATCTACATATAAAAAAAAATTATAACATAATTTAAATTCATTTAATCATATTAATACAATTTCATTCCACTTAAAATGTATATCTTCCATTTTACAAGAAAATCAATAACAAACTAAACACTAAAACAATGAAAAAATAGACATGAAAAAATTGAAATAAAAAATATTATTAATTTTTGTGTGAAAAGTTATCATAAAAATATAATATGTGGTATTATAGATATGAATATAGTTCTATAATATGTATATAACACTAATTAATCTATTATTTAATAGGTTTTAAAATTTTTTAATTAGGAATAATGTTTTTATGATGCATGTTTTCATGTTTTGTGATTACGTTCTTATTATTGGGTATTATTAATGATGGAAGGTGGGACCTATATCTTTCTCCAATTCAATGGTTATTTTTATGATAGAATTTGACCGCAATGGTTATTCCTAGTATAATTGTAATGGTTATATCATATGGTAGACATGAGGGTTACTTACAAAGGCAGTCATGAGGGTTACATTTTATGGTAGATGTGAGGGATACAAATCATATGGTATCTAAAAGGGTTACAATAATAAGTAGGTAATGCACCAATTTTTATAAATGGGTTATTTATATTTTTAAAGTTTTATGTAAATCACATGTTTTCACAAAGTATATGACATTTTAATGGTGAGAAGTTAATCTCTATGATATTATTTTATATTTTTTTATGTATTCATGGAGAAGCAGTTTATTTCTTTATTTTTGTGCCTCTAGCTATGATTTTTGTTCTCATCCCAAATTTTAAAAACAAAATCATAAGTTTTTAATTATGAATAAGAGAAAAGTAACCAAGATGAATATTTGGAATTTATTTCATGAGAATAATTGTTTTTATATTAAAATCTATTGAATTATGGAAAAGCATATACTATTTTAGTTGAATCCAATCTTTATGTGCATGGGTTGTTATTATAACCAAATTTGGTAAAGTCAAATTTGAAATGATATTTAGTAATTTAATATGTATATTAGAGATGGATTAACTATATTTTGTAATGTTTATAGTCCGCTCCTTATATCACATGCTTCCTTAATGAACACATAATATAGTAAATGGTATTTTTTGGAATGACACACTCAAAAAAATAGAAAAACATATTCATTATTTCTTTATTTAATATTAATGTTTCATTATTTTTATCATTTTAGGTCTTATTATAGTAACTAGTTTCCTATCATATGTAATTTAACCATTAACTATAAAATAATGGGAGATTAATTATAAAATATATAACCGCTTAATTATAAATATTATAAAAAATTGGCAATGTTCAAATGCCATGTGATGTAGAGATTAATTTTAAAATAAGCACACATAATACACAAAACATTGCTTTATCCTGAACAGTTGTACCAATTTTTTAAATAACTATTGGTAAATATCATTATTATAAATGATCAGTGAGTTTATTAATAAATCATATTGAATAATTATTTATACATACAAATCACTTGCATGAAGCTAATATTTTAAATAATTTTCAATCATTTATTAAAATATCATTTACTGTATAATAAAATTAATGTTGCGTTTTAAATTATTAATATAATATAAATTTAAAAATATCATAAAAATATTGAATTAAAGTATATTTAGATAAAATATGGGTATCATGATACATTAATATTAAAAATAATGTAACAAAACAATTTATTAAATTTATATACCTTTTAATTTTTAGCATTACTTATTTTATTATAATATTAACTAAATAATTCATGTGTTAGCGTTTGTTAAGAGTATAATGTAACTAATTCCTCATAAAAAATATTTTTCAAATTATGGTAAAAAAATATCATTTAAATTTATAAACAATGTTTATAATAAAAATTATGCAGTTTTTTCCATGCAGTAGTTCTTTATAAATATTAAATTTGAGGAAGTTGACTTTTTTTCTCTTCCTTATGTATATAAATACATGGGTCACTTTCATAAACATGTCTCTAAATAAATCATATTATTATAACAAAAAGGTTATATGGTGGAATTGTTGGAATAAAATGGCTTTTGGAAAAGATTCTAGGTCATTTACCCCCTTATGATTATGTTTTAGTATCTTCTTAAGTTTAATTTTACTTTAATTGTTTTAATATATTTTAATTACATTCACTTATATCATTTTCCAAAAAACATTTTATATATGATTAAATTATAAATATTATACTCGTTACTACCTTTTATGTCCAATTTCTTAAATTTAATTCACATAAGTGTAATAATTACGTTTAATGTTAATCTAATAGATGTAGTATGAAATCAGGGTTTTAATGTTAAAATGATCAAAGGTTCATTTTTTCATTACATATAAATAAAATTTAAAAATGAATATAATGACCTAAATTTGGTTAATATATATATATATAATATCATAACCTTAAATAAATTTAAAATATAATTATCATTAATAAATACGTGGTAGAAAAGGCAGTTTTCAACTAAAATGTAGTATTTTCCATTATTTATCCTGAAATGAAACTTCTCAAGAAAAATACCAAAAAATATTTCCGATATAATTATATCATTAAAAATTAAAAATGATGTTTATTTTTTAAAAAATTATATATAAAATTGTCAACATTTTGTTTTAAAATAGTTGCTCCATTAAAATGGTAAAACACAGTCCCGTATATAACACATCATAAATCAATGTTGCATGTAGCATAAGTATGTCATGGTGTTTCGTATAAAAAATATAGAAAATAAAAAAATATAAATTATAAAATAAATATATTTTAATGTATTGGTGTGTTACATTCTTGAGAACCTAAATAAATTAATTCATCAAAAATTAAACGTTATCTCAGCAATTGAGAGTTAGATATTTCAAAATAATATTGTCAAAAACCTCACATTTTATATAGGGTTATTAACACATATTCATTATACTAGGGTGAGTTAAATTAAAATTTCATCACAAAACAAGAATTTTCAGTATAGGTATTTTAGTAAAAGCGTTGACATGGAAGAAAAGTCATACTATCCAGTTCTGATGGAGAGTGGGAGAAATCCTATTTAGTTAAATGTTGGTGACCATAAAATTCCAAACCAAAGTACAAAAAAATTTAATTGATATCATAAAAAATTAAGAAAATTGGAAAAAAAATCAATGCACTTTTTACTTAGGTTGTAGAAATATTTTTACTTCTAAGAATATAAGTACATATAAGTTTTCATTTCATAAAAATGATCATATCTTTTGTTTGTGCATTGAGCTATTTATAATTCTTTTCTTTACATAAGTAATATCGTACAATGATGTAATGAATTATCCTCTAAAACATCACCCAATGATCAACTTCATCAGTTTTAAAAATGGAAAAAAATTTCCAAAAAATTATAACTGAACACTTTATAAGGAAGGTTGTATAATTATTCAAAATAAACTTATCATTAGCATTTAATCAATATAATGCCACACGAAATTATAAAATTTTAAACATGTTAATACCTTCATCTTTTATTCTCTCAAAATATATTAATAACATTAATTATCATAAAAATATAATTTTAATCAATAATTCATCTTTATTACATAATTAAAACACATGTTTTTGGTTATTTTTCTTAAATATAAAAGTTAAGTAAACTACACCATCGATAACATAAATCATTATGTGAAAAACCCATTAACCAGTTTAAAGGTAGTATGGAATGTCAAATATAATTCATCTATATCAATAAAATCATAATTCAAATGTCATTGCATTAATATTAGTATCATATTAAGAATTATCATTCCAAAAACCATTTGTTTTCAAAAATATACAATATGCTACTGAATCAATTTTCATGGTTATCGATACCGATCAAGACACACATTAAAATCCATGATTAAAAATTTCAGATTTAGAATCCTTATAAAATTTATAATTCTCATTACTTGGACCATACTAATAAAATTCTTGAATGGATTAATTATTAAATCTAATCAGAGTCATATTAATCATTACTCTTCGTATATAATAGTAGAAAAATATTAACCATTATCTGTTAGCCTCCTTTTGGGAATATTAAATGGACACATGAGATATTTATTTGTTTAGTTTCATACCTTATTTCAATCGAATAAATGTTCAATGGGAACCTTTTTCTAACGCATGTTATCATAAGAATTGATTTATTTCTTTCTAAACATTTAAAAAATTACAATGACTTTTAATTATTTACCTATTTTATTATTTTTTAAAAAATTACATGTGAGAAAATACCTCACTTCTTTTTTTCCCATTATTCATATTTTCCAAAATTTCTACTTGTTCCTAAACTTCCCTCCAAATATATGATACAGAAATAATTCACTATTTGTCTCTTTAACACAAGATACTATGTCCCCATATAATGATAATTCTTGGGACACTAGTTCCCTTAAAAATACTTTCCTAAGACCATAATTGATATGATCATTTTTCAACTTTCTATCATGTATATTTTTGAGTTTCACATTCATTCATCATGAAACCATCTCTAAATAACGAAATATACTCAATTAGATTATATCATGTATTATCACAGAAATAGGTTAATATATATCATAAGGGAAAAAATAACTAATCTAATAATAATAAATAGGGTTTTTTTGGGATTTTCTTCTATACTTATCCTCAAATAATATATTAGGAATATGTTCCCTAATATATATTCTCTAAATCAATTTTCTATTATTTATAATAAAATTCATTTGATACAAGATTATGCACCCCAACCCTAGAAGTCTAGAGATGGTACATTACTTTATTATATTTCCTTGATTATAAGTAATTAAATCTTGAAGGAATGAACTGTTTAGAAATTTTATAAAACCTAATTATATACATGATACTCATAATTCTTTGGGAAAATAAAAAATAAAAATACATAACAATGACTAATTAAAATAATTCTGGAAACTCATTCAAATAAATCATATTGGTAACTTGGGGAAAAGAAAAAATAGTGGTAATTTAAAATGATCAAAAAGGGAAAGCATACAATAGAATTTATCATTAATCAAAAGAAAACATAGAATTATAAATAAATAAAAATTATTTCCATTTAATCAATAGGATAAATCATAATCTATATGTAATGGTTATTTACTAAAAAACAATCAATTTAATCAATAAACTATGAATAAAAATTATCCATGCATTTTCTACAGTGTAAATCCTTTGTAAAATAAAAACTAAAATTAAAGAAATTATTAATTATTAGACGTTATATATCTTGAACATGAACCACTACCATAAATAACATTTATAAAATGGTTTAATATTGTCTTGTAAAAACCAATCTTTTATTCTTTGAATCAAAATTTATGGGTTTTTATGCAAATCATTTTATCTCATGAGACTACCAATATATCAAAGTGCTTCAATTAAATAGTCCTTTACCCATGTCTCCCATCTCCAAAGCATTATCATATATAGAATAATAATTTTAATTAATATACAATGTGAATTATCAAGAAATATCCATAAAGAAAAATTAATATGGATTTATCCATCATTCCTTATTAGAGAATATAAAACAAGGGTTTTTGATGATGAAAAATGGAAATACCATTGAATGTTCATTAAAATAATCTTGAGGAAAATTTTCATTTAACATTCTAATGTTTTTGATACCATATAAAATCATTTGAATCATAATCCCCAAGATGGAATATTATTAAATGAATATTATAATAGCGTAAAAATAAATAGATTCATGAAATATATTTTTAAATGGTAGTATATACACTGTATAAAAAAACTAGGTTTATAAAATTGGAATATGCCTCAATGAAATTAAATTGAGATGAAATCACATACATTTAGTTTGATGTGTCGCATGTTTCTTTATTATCTTAAATAATCTCTTTATTTTATTTTATACTTTGTTCTGAACATTTTTCATGTAAATTATTATTTTTAAATTACATATTAATATTTTTTATACAACTATATAAACAATTAATCTTATGTCACAAGTTATGACAAAATTTATTTCATGTGTTAAAAATGAATTTGGTTGGTCAACTATGGAAAAAGGGACATTATAATAAAATTTACAAAATAATAATCATGAAATTATTAGAATATTTATACATCAATTATAATTTTAAATCCAATCATTAATGATGGTTATGAAAAATGAACTAAAATTACAATAATGGAGATTATAGTCCACACATATGCATAAGTAATGTTCAGATTAGTTAATGATCATTATAAAAAGAAGGTAAGTAAAATTATAACATTAAACAATGATAATTTGATAATAAATACCATTTTATTTAACAATATAAATTTATATATTTGACTATTCTGATTTAAAATAAATCACATGTTGTCGATGAGGCGGTAGTCTATTAGTCCACAAATGACATTATCACATTTTTTAGTGTGTGAAATGGAAATATTGAAAATTATATATTATATTTATATAAATGAAATTATGTCATTAATAGGATACATATTTTCTTTATATGACAAATGTTTAATTAATACCACTCTAAATACAATTCATGTAATGTGTGACCATATTATATCACATTGAGGAGGCGGTAGTCCCCACATGCATAAACGAAGTAATCATATTTACACAAAATGGAAAAAATAAAGGAATGGCTTATATAAAGTTAAATTGGAATAATGACATAATAAATAACACATATATCATATATAATCTATTTTTTCATAATAATTCCCATCAATGAAAGGAGGTATTAGAAAAATGAATGACATTATTTCACGAGGGGGTTGTTTGTCGTACTATTGTGGAAAGTCCATTACTATTTGTGGGAAGTGTGTATAGGTGAAGGTATAAACCATAAAATTAAAAAATATGAGTATATAAAGGATATATAAGATATTATATAATCATGGAATGATAACAATTTAAATGGTGGATAAGGAAATAAAAAATAAATTTGTGTTTAAATAATGTTTCCTCTTTCTAGGTAACTCCTTTTGGTTTAACTCAAAAGATTAGATAGATGTTTTTTTGAGCAATGTGAAGAATCTTGGTTGTGGGGAGGGATGTTTGGATCTTAAATGTTTTGATTTTTCATGATCCATCATGTCTTGATAGGTGTGATTAAGAGGTAATAGAAAATTATTTTTTAAAGTGGAGTATGAGTGGCATTCATGTAAAAACCATATGATATAGAATATTAGGAGGTATTACATACCTTATGTGCTTCAAAAATGGAAAAAATATTGGAAAAAATAGGAAATATTTCCTTAAACCACTAACACCACCTAAAAATAAAATATTTTTTTCATTTTGTTCCATAGCCTTTTTCTTTCACAAAATTTATCATTTTATTTTTTATTAAAGTTACTAGTTCTCTATCGTAAGTAATTTTGTCATTAAGAATAAATTAATGTGATATTTATTATAAAATAAAGAACTAAAAAATTATAAATATTTTGTATAGTTAAAAAATATAAAACCATTTGGAATTTGAAATTAATTATAAAACAAGCACATGAAACCGCAAAAACACTTATTCAAACCGAACCGTGCTAACAATGTTTTTACAATCTATGGGTCATCATGGAAGTTATAAAATATAATTTTTTTCAATTAATAGACAATATTATATAATTTTTAACCTTTAAAAATATCTTTAAATAATATAGTATTGTTATTAATATTAAATCATTTATTAAAATATCACTTATTTTAAAATAACAATAATATTGATTTTGAAATTATTAACATAATTTTAATTTATTAGTATGAATAAAATGATTGAATTAAAATATTTTATGTTCATAGATATTAAAAATGATATATAAATCTTCAAAAATAATGGAACACAATAATTCACTAAATTTACATTCCTTTTATTGTTTTACCATTATTTATTATATTTATTTACTATCTACATAATCTATGAGTTAGTATTTGTTAAGAGTTTAATGTATCAAATTAAAATATAAAAATTATTTTAAAATTATAAGGATAAAATAAGTTAATTTAACATGAAAATAATTATTATAATTTAAACTATGTAACCTATTCCATACTCTAAATATTTATAAATGTTAATGTTTTGGAAATTACTTTTTTTTCGTTCTCCTTACATTACTTGTTATAGGGATTACTTTGGATAAAATGTATCTCAATAACTCATAAGATTAAAAAAACTTTGGTGATATGGTTGTTATATGGAAATACAATGGATTTTGGATAGTCTTCGAGGTTATTTTAGACCTTAAGATTATAGTCTAGTCCCTTATTAAGATTAATATTACATTAATTGATGTAATTAAATTTAATTACATTAAATATTTTTTACAAACAATCTATGTTCATCTTATTATACTATAAATATTATACTAATTAAATCCATGAAGTTAATTCTTTTCAAATTTAATTAATAAATGGTGAATGATTTAGTTTATAGCTAATCTTGTAGACATGGAGAGAATATGGGTTTTAAAGTGAAAGTGATCAAATGATAATTCTGTTTTTATATTTAAATTTAAATATTAAAATGATTCTAATGAAGTATATTTGATTAATATATATATAATTTAACTATAGGGACATTAAAAAAGAATTTATAATTTAACATTAATAATTATTTATAGATTACTGTAATGCAGTATTTTTCACAACTTATTAGAAGATGAATTTTCTAAGAAAAATACCAAAAATTAACCCTAACATTATTTTGAAATTGTGAATTAAGAAATGATGTTTATTATGAAAAATAAAACTAATAATCATGTGAAAATATAGTTTTAAAGTATGTGCTTCATTAAAAGTTGTTAAAATATGGTCTTGTATGTAACTTAATCTTATTATGTACGGTGTGTAGAGAAATATTAATATGTTATTGTGTATAATGAAATCCTCAAACCAAATAAATTTTATTCTAAAATGAAAAAAATTTATAGTTTTGTGGTGTGACAAAATTCCCCAAATATCAACCTATGTACGAAATATATTGCTTGTAATGAAACTAATTTTGATTATATTTACAGTAAATATGAATATAATAATTTCCACATTTTTATGACATATAATCTACATTTGAAGAATTACAATTTTAATTACTATATTTTTTAATGTATTATCATTTAATCATGCATCAAATTTATGTTCCGGTAATTGACATAATTCACAATTTAATTATTGATTTTTTCATAATGTTTGAAAATAATCTGAATTCATTTTATTTGTTTTGGCTATGTTATATGTGTTATAATTAAAATAGTACTTTTATATTTAAAAATGAACATTGCGTCATGTTTAAATAATATTATGTCTCTTTGATGTTTTATTAATTCTTATACCTTAAAAAATGATGTAATGATCATTTTTAAGATTTTTTAAAACAATCTGGGATCATTATCTTATCTTTGGATATTTCGTATGTATTTCAAGGAAAAATAGAACTGTTATATTGAAAAATCACATGTAAAATAATTTTAACCTAATCATGTGTGGTATTAATGTGTGGTGATTTAATTCATGGAAAAAAATAAAAATGGGTCATTTTCCTAATATTTGAAAACAATCCATTCTCATTTACTAATTTTTTTCCTTCTCGCATGTGTTTTCAACCAAAAAGATACTTTTATATTTAAAAACACACATTTTAATCTTATAAAGGACACCATGGATCATATTGACATGATTTCCATTCCTAAAAATAATAAAAAAAAATCATTATTTTCCTAATTTTAGAAAAAAACAATTCTTGTTTTCTCAGTTTTTGCTATGTTATAAACATTTTAAACTAAAATGGAACCTTTAAATTGAAAAACATGATTTGCATAATACCAACCACAACATGTCTCATATTTAAATGTGGTAAATTTATATAAATCCAAATTTAATTATGGAATTATATTTATAAATATTTTAAAAATATTGAATATTTTTCACAATTTTGGTTAGTAATGAATTTTTAAGTAAATTGATTATTTTATCTTTAAAAAATGATCTTGTAGTCATACTGGGCTTATTTAATGTCATATTTATTTTAAATTTATTCTAAAAAAAAATTATTTAAATATCACTATCCAAAATTTTCTAAACAATTGACCTCAATTTTGAGTTCTGGAAATGTGAGGTTTGTTTCATACTAAAATATAACTTTCATAATGAAAACACATACATTATATCATGCTAACCTGATCATGATTCATATTGATGTGTGCCCAATTACTACACATTATGAAATAATTATGGATCATTTTACTAAAATTTGAAAACAATCCGAGATCTCTTTTTCAGTTGTGGGTGTGGGATGTGCATTTTAAACAAAAGGGACCCTTTTTTTGAAAAGCATCAAAAAGTAATCTTATACATTGAAAACCAGAATATTGATTTATATAAAACACATCGTGTTTTGAATTCACCAGAGCTCAAATCAAATGTTCCACAAAATAATTATAGATCACTATATAAAATCATGAAAACAATATAGGTTAGTATTATTGGTTTTTGTTATGTGATAGTCCTTTTAAGGTAAAAAGAAATTTATATTTTCAAAAAACACACACCGATAAACAAATGTGACATCTCCTTTAGTATTTTGGCTTGAAAAATTCATACATGTAAAAGATTAATTGGGGATTTTTTTCCATAATGATTGAAAAAAATTAATGCTGTTATCTTATTTTTGGATATGTGATATATTTTAAACTAAAATGAATGTTATATATATATAACTTATACATAGAGTCAAACAAATGAAATCATGTCTCGAATTAATGTAAATCATTTCATAAGTGTCAAAAAAGAATTATGGATATTTTATCCAAACGTTTTAGAAAAATTCAATCTCGCGTTATATTTTTTTTAACTATGTGACATGTGTTTTAGACTTCAATGAGAATTTTATATTTAGAAAATTCAGTTTGAGTCTTACTGAAATAATTATGTGTTATATTCACAAGACTAATATTCTTACATATAAAAAATGGCAATTGGATCTATATCCTGAAGTAGCAATACAATATATATGTTTTTTTTACATATTTGACTATGAGAGATGTGTTCTCAACTTAAATGACTATTTTAAATAGAATGTAGACCTCTTCTTTCATATCTATGACAATGTGCATCAGATTGAGGTGAGGAAAATTTCTAATATAAAAAATGACTTATGGATTATTTTACTAATGTATTAAATAAATTTTGATGAATTATATCATTTTTGTATCACTCAGATGTATTTTGAACTAAAATGACAATTTTAAACAAAAATAAACACTTAGCATCATATTAGGATCACCATGTATCTAATTGAAGTGAAGTAAATTCCTACACATTAAAAATGACTTATTGTGCATTATTATAATATTTCAAGATAATCCAAATTTGATTTATAGATTCTATTTATATAATGTGTTTTTTAAACTAAAATATAAATTTTAAACTAAAAAATAACACATTGAGTCTTACCTAGATAACTATATATCAGATTAAGGTGTAGTTGATCTTACACATGAAATATTACTTATGGATTTTTTTATATAAATTATTAGAATAGTATCAATGGGTTACATTTATTTTGATAATGTGATGGTTGTTTGGAATTAATGTTTCATTTCCAAAATAAAAACCTACACCCTCAGTCATACCAAGAACACCTTGTATAAAACTGATGTTTGATTGATTATTATTCATGAAATGATTTCTAATTATCCTAAAAATTATGTTCATATAAATTGTATAACATCCATGGGGAAACGAAACACTCAACACAAATGTGATCCAATTCATGTTCACAAGCTTTTTGGGGACAATAATCCTCTTATCGTCACTCCAAAAAAATTGAATTTATGAATTATCTGGGTCAAATTGGAATAAATAAGTATCAAATAAATATGCTAATGAAATTAACTAAAAAATATTAGAATAAATTATAAGAAAAATTATTAAATAATTTATTTGAAATTAATTTTTCAAAATTTTTTGTATACATTCATGACCCATTTCCCAATTTCCATTATTTGAATTGCATCCCTAAAGTCCAATATCTCATGTGTATGAGAAGCTTAATACATGTTACTAGCTTTTACATAATGCATAGTTACTTTCCATCCATTATACTTCTACTTGTGAAATAGGAAAAAATAATATACATGAATTGTGATACTAATATGTTACATCACAAACATAACTATTTGGTAATATCCTATAGTGAGTCACAACCATAATAGGTATTAACCCAAATAAGTTTTTAGAAAACATTCTGATGCCATTTATTGTAACTATTCACATCGAAACATATTTACATATTCTTTTCATTTAGTAGATTTTTTTGTCATGATAGTACTGAGAAATTATATGAAAACAAATGATAAACTATTATTTTAAATCAAATTTAATTAGATTCAGAAATTACAAGTTCATGGACGATGTTCATTTGAAGGAATAAAATATCATTCCTAAATTTTCAAAAATAACATTCACATTCATTATCATTATTTTGATTTTGAAACTGTCAAAACCATTAAAAAAATAAGTAAAATTGTTAGAAATATTTTTGATAGTTATAAATTAATATATATATACTATTATATATTTCCATTTTAAAATATCAATAGGCTTGTTATATTGAGTCATATACATCATACTAGGATTTAACATATACTTATATATATCTATATCAAAATAATGTTCCAGTTAAAACATAAATAGAAATATATAAATTGATTTTTATTAGTAAATTGTTGATTATGGTGCATTACAAATTCATAGTAGACATCATGTGTGGTCAGTTTGATGGACACCCTTCAATTGGATTGAAGAGATTAACATTTGGTCCATGAATGTTCATTGCGACAAGCATGAAGTGTTTCCTAAAAAATAAATATGTAATGAGAAAAATAATAATAATAATTTAATTGATTAGATTATGTAGTTTTACCCTTGCATTATAGGAATCAAGATGATATATCCACCTCTTAAATTCTTCTGAAATTCCACTCCTAGTTGATATTTTTCATTTCAAATTCAAATAATTTGAATGGAAAGATCATTTCTAGAAATGATATTTGTATTAAAGAGTCAAAATTGTTCTCCGCATGGTTTTACATTTACATTGTAATAATATATATGTTGGTTGAAAATATTAATATTTGGTAACTTAAATGAACATAGTAGAACATTTTTGAACATATGGATAGTGAAAACGTACCTCATATATGTATTCACAGTTGAGACACCCAACATTTCAAACATTTAATTTCATTTATAATATTCACATAAAAAGTGTTTTTAATAACTTCTCTATGTATTTTCTCTTAATATTTAATTTGGTATATACTTATATCTTTGAATGTTATTATTGCATGAAATTCTAATATTAATACAAGTTTTAGTGGAAATGGTGGGTAAATGAAAATCATATAACGCCCTTTTTATTTCAAGGTTTATTCACTTCATTTTATTGATATTCCCTGGTAATTCACCATTGTTTTTCCCATTTATAAAATAATACCTTATTTTAGATATTATTCAATCAACTATAAATGGGTTTTCTATTGAAAAAATTCTTAAGGACATGACTCATGTATCATTATTAAATTAGATGGGTATTATATGAATTATACAATAGATTATAAATCTTTGTGCCATCTATATGATAAATAAGAAATAGATACTCAATATTTATCTCATTAGCTACTTCAATCCCCACTATCAAGTGTTTTTTTGGTGTTGTTTTGTGTATAGTTTGTCATTTAGGATATTTTACACTATACCACTCATAATAAGTGAACGTGTGGGTATAGAGAGATATAACTCACATAGAACTTCACCCTATAACAATTTTCTAATAAAAGGATTCTAGAAGTTGTTTGATTCACATTAAGAAGAAATGGTAATAACTCAATTGACTACCACATGTAGAATAGATGGTTGAGGGGAAAGTATATCCTTAAATATTATGGTATAATTTTTATAACATACTGATTTTTCAAAAGGAATCTCTATCATCTATGACATACATAATATGATAAATTTATCTTTAAAGAACAACTAAATAATATTTAAATGGTACTATTAAAACATAGTTGTTAGAATGGATGGAATAAATTTTGTTATCTAAATTATAAAAATATACAGTAGAAATTTAATTAAAATTAATTATTCTATGAATAACTAATTATTAATGAATTTAAAACCATTTTTATAAAAAATGGATTTTTTTATAAAAAAATATTTAAATGTTTACATGTGTGTCTTATAAAAAAATTAATAATTAACTCTTGTTGGATTATGTTAATTATATATATATATATTATATATAACTTAATTTTTAGATTCCCTAGTATGTGTTTTATAGACATTATAGAAGAACCAAACAAATTTTATGAATAATGGAAGTATTTAAAAATAAATCCACTTTTCCAGCCTTATGAGGGAAAACTTGTTTTAAATATGGGTGCTGACACTTTAATTATTTATATTAAAAAATATATTTATATATAAATTCATATAAGTGTATTAGAATATACAATGGTGTATTTTTTTCTGGAATTTTTATGATATTTTTCATGTTTTGATAAATAGTGGAAAATAATGGATGTTTTTTTGAAAACAACTTTCATCAAATTTATTTATATAGTTAAAATATATATTTTTTTATCTTTTTATAGTATAATTATATAATTTTTTATGAAGTTAATCTATTTTATGTCATTAGAATAAATTTCATATTTATACTTAACATAAATAGTTTTTATGCTTTTGCACGTTTTTACTTTCAAAACCTCTTTTCTCCATCTATCGATATGAAATTTATTAATTAATTTATTCATTTTTACTGTTATTAATTTTAAAAAATGGTTTGCATATTTAAAATTATAAGGTCCAAATATAGTAAATATAACCCTTTTATTTTTGTACGATGAATAATAATTATAGTAATATTTTTATTACCAAGGTTAAGGGTAATTTGGGCAATTAAATGTTAAAATAATTTAATAAACAAAATAAAATTACCCTAACACATGTGTTAATATTATTTTATGTGTATTTATCATCCCTATGTATTAAATGATTGTTTTTATACCGTTTAATTCATCTTGTATTAGAATATAAACTTTATCATATTATATTGAATTAAATGTTAAATTTTCAATACTTTATATTTATCATGAAAAATATTTTTAATGTGGAGCTATATAAGGGATAATTTGGAAAAAATAGCATTTTTATAGAAAAATTATTTACAAAATTATGTTAAATTAATTGAAAATTTTAGTGATAGAATAATTACCTTATTTGATGACATAATAATGATGTAGTAATTGATTAATTAATGGAAGAATCAAATAAATGATATTAAAAAAATTAAAATAAATAAAATATGATATAATTAATTTCATAAAAATATTGTATGCAATAAATAGACACTTTAGTAATAATTTAATGGAGTTTGATTGAATATATCATGTTGTTATGATATTTATAAAAATTTCGGCGATGAATATTGTAAAAATTTACATTAATAATATTTTAAAAATAAAAAAGGGGTTTATTAAATGATATAAGATTCAAAAAAATATAAATATAGGAAAAATAATTGTAATAATTAATATAATATCATAACTGACTCATTAACGAGTATTTTAGTATTTTATTATATTTATATTAACCATCAAATTCAAAATTACATTTTTTATGGTAAGAATTGAAAATAATAAAGAAGGGTTAAAACCGAAATATATGTATTAAAATATTGTCAAAATACTTTTAATTTTAATTTTATTAATGGTATTAGAAACACAACATTTTTTTTAAATAAATCAATTTGGAACCATTTCAAATTTAAATGAAATTTATATTACTTTTATTTCTTGAAAATATCCAAAAGTGCCAATTCCCACTCTTAAAAAATAGATTCCATTCTTCTCAATTACTCATAAATGAAACCTTATTTATTAGAAAAATTATATTACAAAATAACTTCCATGAATTCATTACTACATTCCGGGAGCCTTATTTTATGAGGAACACCCTCACCTTTGGTGTTAAGGTGTTAGTCAAAAAATACTGGCATAAGAAGAGGTATTGTTTTTAATTAAGTATTTCTATTTAATTTCTTCTTAAACATACTTAAAATCACCATATAAAATGTTTAACTAATAAATAAAATATCTTAAATAATGTGAGATGTTATTATGTTACTATAATAAACTAAATCTGTCTCCATTTCCATCAAATGGGAAAATAATTATTGTTCATGTTTAAGGAAAACTATAGCCTCACAAATAGATATAATTTATATTCCAGAATCTTATATCCAGAATGGTTATAATGATGGAATTATTGAATATATATTATATTCATGATTTATTTTTCATTATTAAAGGATAATATATCATTTATTTAATTATTTTTCCTTTCACATAAAAATTATAACGTCAATTGTGTGTACCTGTGAACTTTCACCTCGAAGAAGCGATGTGATTCATTTTTCATCACCAAATCACATGAATGATAAATATATGTATACTTAATTTATTATTATCAAATTCATTTTATTATGATAAATCTATAATGTTAAATAATAATTACCTTCTTTCCATAATGATCATTTAAAAATGAAAATGTTACTCATGTGTACGTACTCTTTACCATCACCATGATTGTAAGATAGTTCATTTTTCAAATCAATATTTTCTTAAAAAAAATTCAATTATAATTTATGTTTAAAATTTATTATTATTTCATTAATATTATTTTTTATATTATGGACCAATGACCACTTTGATAGCTGACATCACAGCAAATTCATTTTTAAATTATTTTCCAAATATCGTCAAAATATTAGACCTGAATTTATATTAAAATGTAATTATTATAATTTGGGAAAAAGTAATATAGATGGAATAATAATAATTAAAATGTTTCTTATTAAATTTAATAATTAACCTATGTTTATTAAGCATGAATTTAATGGAAAAACATGATGAATCTGACTCAATTTTATGGACTTTGTCTCAATCTCAATTCATCGAGGAATAGATTGAAATTATAAACCCACCTCTTTATAAGTTTTATATACATACCCTTTCAATTATAAAACAATTAATTTATTTATTATCATGATATTTTATTTCTTGGAAAATTTTATTCTTTTAATTGTATAAAGATTTTAAAGTTCAAATTATAATTGGGAACCTTTATTGTTTAAATATTTATTTGTCACATCTTTTTACATTTCAATATTATTCATATTATATTACATATATATTATTAAAAATTTAAAAATATTTTAAATCAAATTTTATCTTTATTTTTTATTTCGTGGAATGTTTTTCAAAATAATTATTTTATGTATTTTATACAGAATGTTTTGACAAATGACAAAAGTAATGTTATATTCTTGAAATACATGGCGACAAAGACTTCTCCACTGCCATTTATTTAATTTAATTTATATATTCCATTGAAATAATTCATTATTTATTAAATGAAAATTAATATTTTTAGATGTTGGATATTTTGGTATTGAAAATGGGTTTTGAAAGTAAATGTTGTTTGGTGGTAAAAACATTATTGTAAAATGAAGTTATATTTTGATATATGAAACTATTATCCTCATGGTTTTAAAATATGTTTAATGTTTTTTATTCATGATTTGGACCTTGGAAATTATATACAATGGTTTGAGTCCCATTATATCTCATAGGTGAGCCCTAAATAGCTTGTACGATTGGCTGAGCTCCTTTTTACCTCAAGAGAAACTAGTGGCCTTGATATAGCTCACACGCAATGTGAGCGCCCTTATAGCTCTATAATTCCCTCAGAACTCTAGGGATGGATGTAAACAGAATGGTTATTTAATTTGTAAGGGTAAATATATGAGTCATATTATAATTATTTCCCATGTAATGTATGGGATTTTTTTTGAGGTTATATAATGTGTTTTTAATAATTGGGTTTCCATTTGTTTTCTTATTTCCACTGAACATATAATTTTATTTCACTATATAACTTATTTTTGTTTTTTTGTTCATCCCATGTTTTAAAAAAAATCATGATATTTGAGGGGTAATATAGATAAGTATGATATCAATGGGATTATTGTGACTATTTTTTATATAGAGACACCATGATTTATTTTAAATGAGGTTTCTTTTGTGAAAAAATGGATACTGAGTATAAGTGTTAAAATCTAATTTATTGTTTCACATTGAATGATGTTTTACTAACTCTCTAAAACTAAAAACTAAAATGTTTGATGAATGTTTATTGTAGTTCAAAAACAATAGAATATGTTATGATTAAGGATGGGTCCTTATAGTTGTTATCTGAGGATGATGTAGAAAACAATGATGTTTTTATTTTTTAGGAATTTTTGATATCATAAATGATTTACAATTTTTAGTGAAATCATTATTTCAGCGTCACATTAACCATATTTAGGCTTTATGTAATGAAATTTTTAAGTGAATAACATTATTTTTTGAGGCATTTTTTAGAGTTAATTAAGAGTTATTATGTTTTGGGTTGAAAATTGACTAGAATGAGATAAATATTGAGGTTAAACCATTTTTCGAACATTTCTTAGTATTTTAATAAAATATATATGAATTTTATAAGAAATATATAGTTATAAATATTGGGAAACCCACCATATGGGTGACAACCCATCATGTCTTCCAAAGATTTGGGAATAAAAACATCCGATAAGGGCTACAAGGGTGAAATTTTAATCAGTGGCCTACATTAAGTCCTAGTAATTTTTACATTTCCATTTAGTTTTACAAGTTGATAGATTAATGATAAGTTAATTTTTCGATTATACGTTTGATTTAATAGATTAAAATGTGAGAGGAAAATGATTTTGTTATTAAGTAATTTGTTTTGAAGACCGTTACTATTTTGTGAAGCCTTTTTGATTGGGGTAAAGAGAATATTGAGGCATCTTATTTAAGAATTGATGGCTGAATTATGGTTTGTAATAATAATTCATTTTTTGTGGGATTTTTTTGATTCAGGTTATTAATGGGAATAATTTGTGTATCATGGTGATTTTTTGAAATATTTACTATGTTATATTAATAGTGATTGATATTATTTAGAGATAAATGTAAAAAATTATCATATAAGAATATGTCATCAAATCTATATGAAAAATGGTTTTATATCCAAGATTGGTTTACAATGAATAATTTTAAAATAAATTATTATTTAAATGGTCTATGTTTAAAATTTGGGGTCGTTGTTTGATTTTAGATATTGAAATTTAGTTTCATCATATATTGGTATATTTTTTTGGGAAATTATCCTCTCATGTCCTAAAAATTTTAAATTTTTTGAATTTATTAAGATAGGAGGAATATACATTCATACTATTTGAAACATTTTTATTTGTAGAAGTTGATTTTTATTTTTTATTTATGATAATTCTTCTCAAACACACATGGTTCATAGAAAAAGTTGATTTTTTGTGGAATTTGATTGAAGGATGAAACTATATATGTCATGTAAGTATATTTTCTTATGTCAATAGTCCGTGTAGTAATATAATTCCAAAACTCTATGGAAATGATCTATAAAAAACATATCCATTTACTTTTCTTACTAAGAAATATGTGGCCAATTAACTCATCACATATTTAGGATTTCTTGATTGTTAGTGTTCTTTTGATATTGTTCTCAATCACTCTATATAAGAACATGATAGATAGTTTTCTCTTCTAGGTTCATGTTTTCTAAAACATTTTGACATAGGATCCACACACCGATAGCATGAGCTAGTTAGTCACACAACCTCATGCATGCCTACCCATACACCATATTCCACCGACTAGCAAAAAGAGTTAGATAATTCGGTCATGGGGAGAGTATACCAGCTCGTATCCTAGTAAAAAACCATCATATATAATTAACAGTATTTAGTATTTAAATAACCGTAATTCAAACCAATTTGTAGAGAAAATTAATGATGGAAAATACAATATCCAACTAAATAAAAAAACATGGCATGCTAGTGTGTGTATCATATGTATCAAATGTAGACCTAAAGTAATAAAATATTTGACTCCAAGAGGGTCCTGAACAATGTATGGTTCCTCATACATGCTCAATTATAACTTAGCCCTCAATCATAGGGGATTTTACCTTTACCTTTCTAGTAAACATAATTTCTATTCATGTACGGTTCTAGTAGACCGAGTATGGTGTGGGTACAAATCTGTAATCCACCACCAATAATGAATATAATAAGTTTAGTCAACAAAAGTTTGATGTTATTGAATAAAAAATTAATTAAAATGAAATAGTATAAAATTATCATAGTATAAATTAATATTTATTAAACCATATAGTGTACAAGGTTCTCGAGGACACTCTTACTTCAATACCTTCTTCATCCCAAAACAATTTTTAATGTATGTTACATATTCAATTCATATTTCATTATATCACATGATACTACAATATCCATGTCACATAAATTTCATTATTATATCCTCTTGGAACCATGTTCCAATTCTACTGTTTTGGGTGTATAATGTCATGATTAGCACCTCATTTATCAACCATGCATGTATATAATGGGCATATAACATCATGTCTATAACTTCAATTAAATATAACACATATATTTAATTTCCACATATCATAATGTCTAAAACCCCCTTGTCAACCATGCATATATTTCCTTAGAGTATATTGTGAATTCTAGATCCCAAATTTAACAACCATGCATATATATCATTGGAATAGATTATCATGTGTAGCACCCCATTTAACAACCATGCAAATATATCTTTAGGATAGGACATCAGGTATAAAACCCAATTTATTAACCATGAATATTTAACGTTGTCTTTGCTTATTGTTTCCTGAACCACATTTATCAACCATATATATATATCATAACATATCACCATATCACATCAATCATGATTAATCATCATTACTCATATTATCTCGATAGATGATTAATTAATTCATAAACTAATCAATTTATGTATATAAATTTATTCAAAAAATTAATTATTCACAACTATTCTAGTTAATTAATTAAATAATAAATATATCATATATATCCCATTAATTGATTATCTAGTTAAATAATCACATATATTCTCCTAGATAATTCAAAAATTAATTAACCATTTAATGTCTATTCATTAATTCAATAATTAGGTAATCATTTCACATATCAACATCAAATAATTAATTCCCAATTAATTATTATCAAATTCACTATTTATATCCTAATAAATAACTCAACAATTAATTATCCATATTCAGAAAATTGAATATTTCAATAATTAATATATAAATTAATAATCTCAATTTCAAATTTTAATAATTTTATATATAAATGATCAATATATTATCTTAATTCTACAATTCAATCCCTTATTAATAACCCTGATTCCTCAACTAATTAATTAACCACATTAATTAATCATATTTAAGAATTTCCCAATACGAAAAAAAATCATAGAAATTATACGATTTGATGCACTAAATTAAAATCAAAACCATGGATTTGAGTATTGAACAACCAACCAAAATTCATTGATGAATGATTCAATAATTTAATTCCACTCAAATTGATAAACACAATGATGTATACCTATATCTGAATCCCACAACCCTATATCATGATTGAAATAACAAGATCTCTTAATTCCAGATGAATATCTACAAACCTAGATCTAGATTCTCCAAATCTAGACATAGATCTTTCAAAATTGAATATAATAAAATATCCAAAATATGAGAAACATATAGAAAGAGTATGAATAGGAAAGAAACGGTATAGGATCCATATACCGATAGAGGATACGATCATCGATACCTTATTCGAATCATGAAGAATAGTGGTCAAACATCCTCAAAATACAGTAAGAGAAATTCAAAATTGTGACATACCTTCTAGGGTAGAATGAAGGAAATATTTGTGAGTTTCTAGGGCCATTGGAATTTTAAAATTATTTTTCGAGAGACATAAATTCCCGCATAGGTTTTATTGGTCTAGGGATCATGATTTTCTCGATCAATGCACCAATGCACACATATTATTTTATGATTTCATGGTTTCTCCTTTTAAGATGAATGGATTGAAAAACATGTGTTAGTAATTATAACACCCACTATATAGGGTTGCATGGTTTGCTGAGCTAGGGTGAATAGTTTTCCTTAACCATCTTCATACCGTTCACACACCTCATGTTATATCCGAGAGAAAATATACACAAATAACAAAATCATTGTTATTGAAAACAATATTGATTAAACTCTAGAAAAGGTTAGGATCTTACAATCTCCCCCTATAACAGATCTTCCCTTTATTTCATTTGAAATCATATTTATGATTCCACGAAAAAAATACCAGGCCACTATGACCATATATTTGGTTTGATTTACTATCTTTTCTCCATCACATGACCATGTTGCAAATATACATGAAATATTGGCTTGGTCATTCCCTTAAAAAATTTCCCACTATGATCCAACAAACGTATCATATTCTCCTAAATGATGCATCTATCCCATGATCAATGTCATCCATATAGATCACATTATAATTGTCATAGTGATACCACCACAGTTGTGATGTAGAAAACATATAATGAATAACACTATATTTATGTAGAATATCTAATCAGTATCACACAACCTAATTTTTTCCTAACCTAATATGGTCCAAAAATTATGTGTTCCAACCTTCCAAGCCTTTATATCGTCTGATGACACAATTTTAGAGACTCTTGATAGAATATAAGATCTCCCTCAATAAAAATCTAGGGGTCACTGAAAACTATCATCATACGCACTAGTGCAGAAAACGTTTTTTACGTCACCATTTTTTACGTCGGTTATATAAAACCGACGTCATAATATGTAAAACGAGGTTTTTTACATCGGTTATTTAATATCCGACGTAAAAACCTGTGTTTAGTACACCTTTAACGTCGGTTATTTTTATAACCGACGTTATTAATCGCGCGGCTTTGTTTTTTACGTCAGTTATACATTAACCGCCGTAAAAAATAGAAGCGGGGGGGTGTTTGTTACGTCGGTTATTCAATAACCGACGTAAAAAACGCGGTTTTTGAAGGCCTTTTTACGTCGGTTATAAAATAACCGACATAAAAAAAGAATCCGCAGATGTTTTTGACGTCGGTTATTCCATAACCGATGTAAAAAAACGCGGATTTTGAGCCCTTTATAACGTCGGTTATAAAATAAACGACGTCAAAAAAGAATCGGAGGAAGGTTTTTACGTCGGTTATTGAATAACCGACATTATAAATGTTTTTAAAAAAATTATAACGTCGGTTATTGAATAACCGACGTGATAACTCATTTAAAAATTTACCCAAACCCGTGGATTGTCATTGGCGAGTTTACCTTCGACAGTCGCGACTCGTCTCTCTCGCGCGTAAACCCGAATCGGCTCGTCCATTTCGTTGGTTTAGATTTGTTTTGCAATCATCGTTTCTCATATTTAATCTCCTCGGATCAATCATCTAAACTCGCAGCACTCAGGTAATCCTCCCACTCGTTCTTTTTTTTCGCGGATAGTATATATATATGTGTTGTGATTTTTTTGTTGAAACTAGCTAAGATTCTTCGATTGCGAACCCTTTTAACTCGTTTTGGCACCATAATCTTATTTATCATCCCTATATCTATTAGTTCGACTTGTAATATTGACTAATTTTATGATTTCACTAATTTTTCATCGTTTTCTATAAATACCTGAGAGGGTTGGGGTGTGTCCATTTGGATGGGTTGCCCTTTTACAGTTGTTACTACTTTATTCACAAACAACCATGGCATAGGTGCATGGATTTGGGATCACATCACCATTTTCACCCCCTGAAAACAAAGTTTCACAAGGAGGACTCGCCAGATTTCCCCTCGGCATGTTAAAAATTTTAGATACCCTCTTTTCAGCAAGTAAAAAATTAACTAGTTTTTTCTTCACTACTTATCCTAAAAAAATAAAACCACAATTCTTTCTAGAACCTCTACTAGATCCATTACATCCCTCAACATACATATTTGGATCTGAAAGCATCCCTTAAGCCTTATGTTCGATGCTAACATCCTTTACTGATCTATAGAAAATATGCTGGTCTGCTAAGATCTCCATTTAAAAGTCAAACCCCACCAATTATTCATCCTCATCATGAGAAAATGGCACAACATCGGAATTTCTGATTCAATCTCTTGGGTCACTGAACAAACATTAACTCCTTCAAATCCACACCTGGAATAGACAACCTAATGTCGAGTTCCTTTTCTATCTATTGAAACTCAGTTCTTCCTCCACACCTAAAAACATTCTTTGAATGGCCCAACTTCTTGTTATGGTAAATTTTTAGTGATTCCAGGGGGGTGGGAGGGCTATCGAGAGGGTTGGGGGGTGTCCAGGGGGTGTCCAAGTGGGTAGGGTGTGGGGGGTGGGGTCCAGGAGGGGTGGGGGGCTGTCCAGAGGGGTCGGGGGGTGTCCAGGGGGGTTTACAAGGGGGTGGGTGGGTGTGGGGGGCTGTCTAAGGGTGTGGGTGGGTGTTGGGGGGTGTCCAGGGGGGGTGTCCAAGGGGGTAGGGGGTGGGGTGGTGTTTAGGAGGGGTGGGGGGCTATCCAGAGGGTTGGGGGGTGTCCAGGGGGGTGTCCAAGCAGGTCGGGGGTGGGGGGTTGTGTCCAGGAGGGGTGGGGGTGCTTTCTAGAGGGGTCAGGGGCTGTCTAGAGGGGTCGGGGGGTGTCCAGGGTGGTGTCCAAGGGGATGGGTGGGTGTGGGGGGCTGTCCAAGGGGGTGGCGGCCTGTCCAGAGGGGTCGGTGGGGTGTCCAGGGGGGTTTCCAAGGGGTTGGATGGGTGTGGGGGGCTGTCCAAGGGTGTGGGTGGGTGTTGGGGGGTGTCCAGGGGGTGTCCAAGGGGGTAGGGGGTGGGGGTGGTGTTTAAGAGGGGTGGGGGCTGTCCAGAGGGTTGGGGGGTGTCCAGGGGGGTGTCCAAGCAGGTCGGGGGTGGGGGGTTGTGTCCAAGAGGGGTGGGGGTGCTTTCTAGAGGGGTCGGGGGCTGTCCAGAGTGGTCGGGGGGTGTCCAGGATGGTGTCCAAGGGGATGGGTGGGTGTGGGGGGCTGTCCAAGGGGGTGGCGGCCTGTCCAGAGGGGTCGGTGGGGTGTCCAGGGGGGTGTCCAAGGGGTTGGATGGGTGTGGGGGGCTGTCCAAGTGGGTGGCGCCCTCTCCAGATGGTATTTGGGGTTGTCCGGGTGGGTGGGGGGGCTGTCCAGAGGGTTGGGGGATGTCCAGGGGGTGTCCAAGGGGGTAGGGGTGGGGGGTGGTGTCCAGGGGGGGCTGTCTAGAGGCGTTGGGGGGTGTCCAGGGGGGTTTACAAGGGGGTGGGTGGGTGTGGGGGGCTGTCCAAGGGTGTGGTGGGTGTTGGGGGTGTCTAGGGGGGTGTCTAAGGGGGTAAGGGGTGGGGGTGGTGTTTAGGAGGGGTGGGGGGCTGTCCAGAGGGTTGGGGGGTGTCCAGGGGTGTGTCCAAGCAGGTTGGGGGTGGGGGGTTGTGTCCAGGAGGGGTGGGGGTGCTTTCTAGAGGGGTTGGGGGCTGTCCAGAGGGGTCGGGGGGTGTCCAGGGTGGTGTCCAAGGGGATGGGTGGGTGTAGGGGGTTGTCCAAGGGGGTGGCGGCCTGTCCAGAGGGGTCGGTGGGGTGTCCAGGGGGGTGTCCAAGGGGGTGGATGAGTGTGGGGGGCTGTCCAAGTAGGTGGCGGCCTCTCCAGAGGGTATTTGGGGTTGTCCGGGTGGGTGGGGGGGCTGCCCAGAGGGTTGGGGGATGTCCAGGGGGGTGTCCAAGGGGGTAGGGGGTGGGGGGTGGTGTCCAGGAGGGGTGGGGGGCTGTCCAGAGGGGTAGGGGGTGTCCAGGGGGGTTTACAATGGGGTGGGTGGGTGTGGGGGGCTGTCCAAGGGTGTGGGTGGGTGTTGGGGGTGTCCAAGGGGGTGTCCAAGGGGGTAGGGGGTGGGGGTGGTTTTTAGGAGGGGTGGGGGGGCTGTCCAGAGGGTTGGGGGGTGTCCAGGGGGGTGTCCAAGCAGGTCGGGGGGTGGGGGGTTGTGTCCAGGAGGGGTGGGGGTGCTTTCTAGAGGGGTCGGGGGCTGTCCAGAGGGGTCGGGGGGTGTCGAGGGTGGTGTCCAAGGGGATGGGTGGGTGTGGGGGCTGTCCAAGGGGGTGGCGGCCTGTCCAGAGGGGTCGGTGGGGTGTCCAGGGGGGTGTCCAAGGGGGTGGATGGCTGTGGGGGGCTGTCCAAGTGGGTGGCGGCCTCTCCAGAGGGTATTTGGGGTTGTCCGGGTGGGTGGGGGGGCTGTCCAGAGGGTTGGGGGATGTCCAGGGGGGTGTCCAAGGGGGTAGTGGGTGGGGGGTGGTGTCCAGGAGGGGCGGGGGGCTGTCCAGAGGGGTCGGGGGGTGTCCAGGGGGGGGGGGGTGTTATATCTTACTATATTTTGTTTAAAAAATAATATTCAAGCATATTTTTTTAAATACACATCGATTTGTTTTATATTTCAAAATTGTTTACATTCAAATTATGATTTTTTTCATATAAACATATATTTGTCTTATCTAAAAAATATATATATTTTTGATATTTGTTATAGGTAATAATGAGTCGAAGTTGGATTACGGCACATCGAATGAGCAATGAATATGAGGAAGGTGTTGATGCCTTTTTGGAATTTTCTAAACGAAATGTTCCAAGTAGTGACATTTTTTTCTATCCATGCCTGAAATGTCTGAATATGAAGAAGTTGAAAAGTAGAGAGATAAGAGATCATCTGATTTTTCATGGTTTCAATCCGAGTTACAACCCTTGGATTTGGCATGGAGAAACTGGACAGAATGTCACTGATGATAATGAATCGCAAGATGGTAACTCCGATGGATTGAAGAAATGATTCGCGATATTGTAGCAGAACAAATTGAGATAGAACCGACAGTTGCACGTCTATATGGTGATGCCGAAAAACCATTATATCCTGGTTGTATAGATTTTACGGTTTTTTCGGCGGTGTTAAGATTGATTAACCTGAAGGTGAAACATGGATGGAGTGACAGAAGTTTTACAGAGCTGCTACAATTGATGAAAGACATTCTTCCAAAAGATAACGATCTTCCAGATTCACATTATAAGGCCAAAAAAATATTATGCCCGATGGGATTGGGATACAGGAAAATACATGCCTGTCCGAATGACTGCATTATATATAGGAAGGAATATGAATTTCTGAAAGAGTGTCCTAAATGTGGGACATCACGGTATAAGGTGAAAGAAAAATCACAAGCTGATGTAGAAATTACAAAGCTCCCTTCAAAGGTATTTTGGTATCTTTCTATAATTCCTCGTTTCAAACATTTATTTTCTAATTCACATGATGCAAGAAGGTTAAGATGGCATGCTGATGAGCGGGTATGTGATGGAAAAATACGTCATCTAGCTGATTGTCCACAATGGAAGAAAATTGATGCCCAGTACCCTTCATTTGGAAATGAAATTAGAAATCTGAGACTAGGCTTGTGCACAGATGGAATGAATCCATACCGAACCCTCAGTAGCACACATAGTTCATGGCCTGTTGTATTGGTAATTTACAACCTCTCTCCTGAAGTTTGTATGAAGCGCAAATATGTCATGTTGAGTATCATGATCTCTGGTCCAAAGAAACCCGGCAATGATATTGATGTATACTTGTCACCGCTGATTGATGATTTGAAACTGTTATGGGCTGATGGTATTAGGGTGTATAATTCTTATAAAATGGAATATTTTCAACTGCATGCAGTGCTTCTATTCACTATAAATGACATCCCAGCATATGGAAATTTGTCTGGATACAGTGTTAAAGGGCATAAAGCATGTCCAATTTGCGAACAACAGATGTCATATTGTCAATTGCATCATGGGAGGAAAACAATGTACATGGGTCATCGAAAGTTTTTGCCTATGGATCACCCTTATAGAAGACTAAAAAAGGCATTCAATGGCTCACAAGAATTTGATACTGCTCCAACACCTTTATCCCCAGATTTTTATTTTGAGAGGGTGAAAAACCTTGATGTGACATTGGGAAAGACACAGAAATCTGGTAATGATAGACATATTAGGAAGAAAAGGTCAATATTTTTTGAGCTACCATATTGGAGGTATCATGAAGTCAAACATAATATTGATGTCATGCACGTGGAGAAGAATATCTGTGATTCTTTGATCGGAACATTACTAGATATTAAAGGAAAGACAAAAGATGGGTTGAATGCAAGGTTAGACCTACTATCAATGGGAATACGTTTGGAGTTAGCTCCCACTCTTAAAGGAAGACGAACATTTCTTCCCCCGGCTTGTCATACATTATCGAAGAGGGAGAAAAGTAGCTTCTGTCAGTGTCTTCATGATATCAAAGTGCCTCAAGGTTATTCTTCAAATGTAAAAAAATTTGTCTCATTGAAAGACTTGAAGTTGATAGGTATGAAATCACATGATTGTCACGTCATGATGCAACAAATTCTACCATTTTCACTGTGTGGAATATTTCCCATCTGTGTCAGAAAGACTATAATGAGGTTGTGTTATTTTTTCAATTCAATTTGTAACAAGGCGATTGATGTGAATGCTTTGAACATTTTAGAAAAGGATGCAATTTTTATACTTTGTCATTTGGAAATGTATTTTCCTCCAACTTTTTTTGATATGATGGTGCATTTAATGATTCATCTTGTTCGAGAAATAAAGCTTTGTGGACCTGTATATCTTCGTTGGATGTATCCTTTTGAAAGGTATATGAAAATATTAAAGGGATATGTTAAAAATCCATATCGACCTGAAGCCTCCATTATTGAAAAGTATATTTCTGAGGAGGTAGCAGAGTTTTGTACGAGCTACTTGGCTACGGTGCAACACATAGGTTTGCCTCCATCTCGCCATGAATGGGTTAATAATGAGGGAAAGGGGATTCGTGGCTTGAAAGTCAAATCACTGTCAGCTGAACAGATGAATAAGTTAGAATCATACATCTTGAATAACATAGCTGATGTTCAACCATATATCACATTGCATATTAATGAGTTGAAACAATGTCATCCAAAGAAGAAAGAAATGTGGATTTTGAATGAGCACAACAAAACTTTTTTGCCATGGTTTAAAAAGACCTTGCTTGGTAGATCAGATGTATCAGAGACATTAAAATGGATAGTGGGTGGTCCATCTTTAAATGTGATAACATGGTCCTCTTATGACATTAATGGCTATACATTTCATACGAAAGCTCAGGACAACAGAAGTGCAGTTCAGAATAGTGGTGTATTGGTGTTTGCAGAAGCAATGCATTTTTCGAGTGCTAAGGACAGAAACCCAATTTCGGCATCAAGTGCATATTATGGAGTGATTGAAGACATATGGGAGGCTGATTACTTTAAAATTAAAGTTCCTGTTTTTAACTGTAAATGGTTTATCGGTAACAACAGTGTCAGACACGATGAATTTGGAATGACACTTATTAATCTGAATAGATTGGAAGACACAGCTGATTCTTTTATAATGGCAACACATGCCAAACAAATTTTCTATGTAGTAGATCAATCAGATATGCAGTGGGCTGTTGTTTTACAAGGGAAAAAACAATATGTTGGTGAGGATGAATTTGATGAAGATGCTGATTTATGTGAGAGCCCTACTTCCATGGAAAGATTAACAGAACATAATGATGAGTCTGTTGAAGACATGGTTTGTGCCATAAGGAACGATCATGACGAAGGAATTTGGGAAAACAATCCAACTGTACATTCCTAAAATTACAGGTAACACATGTTTATTTCTTGTTTACATTTAGTTTTTTCATATAATGTTAGATATTGTAAATTTTTTACTTATTAAAACATGTATCAAACCAAAATGATAAAAAAATAAAAACCGTAAAGAGGAGAAGTCCTGGGTGCACCGGCAGGCCGGTGGTGGATCACCGGTTGGCCGGTGGTCCAGACAGCAAAGCTCTGTCTGCTCCACCGGCCAGCCGGTGGTGATCCAGCGGCCGGCCGGTGGTCCAGACAGGAAGGCTCTCTGTCTGGTCCACCGGTCGGCCGGTGGTGAGCCAGCGGCCGGCCGGTGACACCAGGCAGAGAGGAAGGCTCTCTGTCTGGTCCACCGGCCGGCCGGTGGTGAGCCAGCGGCCGGCCGGTGACACCAGGTAGTGGGCAAGTCTACTGCCTGGGTCCTTCGGCTGGCCGGTGAGCTCACACCGGCTGACCAGTGGGCTCAGTGAGTCCACTTTTCAGCTTTCTTGGGCCAACTCCTTGGAAACCTTTTTCCTATCAACAAAAACACTTGAAAACAAGTTAGAACATAATAAGAGTGATTGTGATCATTAAAATCCAAGAGAGAGGGGTACAACAGACTTTGTTTACCATGTTTATCATTGTTTAACATGCTTACCATATTACCAATGTTTACTATTATGTAATTTAGTACACTTTTCTATTTTCTGATTAAGTAGTATTACAATATTTGAATTTGTATATTTGTGAACTAATATTTGTTTTTTTGATTTGAAGGAAAATGACAGATCAATCAGTTGATCAGCCACATGATTCTGGAGATGAGCATATTGGTCATACATCTGGGGAGGAACATTCACATGCTCCTATTACGAAAAAGAGTTCAAAGGTTGGTAAGCGTGGGAGCACACGTTTACCAAAATTATCACTTGCCCGTACGAAGGAGGAGAGGATAGTCGTGGAGTTTGATGATGATGATCTTCCTAGAGGTCCAAATGCTAAAGATTTTAAGGGTTTTGTAGCAACTCAGGCTAAGAGCAATGTAAGCATTCTCTATGATGATTGGAGAAGTGTGGATAAGGCGATAATTTCTCAGCTGTGGGAGACCATTTTGGTAAGATCTTTTGCTATTGTTTGACTGTTCTTTAAATGTTTCTAGTATATATAATATTTTTAACCTCTTTTTTATCTGATGACATTTGATATTCCTGACACTGGAGGAGTCAGGAAGAAATGCTTATCATTGGCTGCTAGGAGATGGAGGGATTTCAAATCAACCCTCTCATATGATTTCATTTATTGTCATAGGAGTCGTGAGAATCCATGTCGTATATATCCTTTTATAGATGAAGACACATGGAGACAATTTTTTGAAAGTAGAAGAAAAGAATCATTTTTGGTAAGGGCAATGTAAACTTTTATAAGCTTTCTTATATAAATGATCTTATTATTGTTTTGTTAATGATTACTTATTCTTAATTTACAGCAAACAAGGAAAGCTCATCAAGAGATCCAATCTAAAAATGTATACCCTCATAGTTTATCTCGGGGAGGGTATGTATTATTGGAAGAACAAATGATGGCAGAAACATTTCAACAACTAAGAGCTGAGTCTTCAAGCTCTGGAGAGGTGGCCCCTCCATCCCGTCCATCTAGACATGAGAAATGGAAAAGAGCTCGAAAGGGAAAAAAAGGACAATATCTTTCGGAAGAATCGAGACTCGTAGTTGAGAGGATTATAATATATCTATTTTATTTATTTATGTTTACTATTTTCGTCATATATTTCCAATCATTATAGAAATGTTCAATTAATTATTGCAGGACCCTCTTGAGGAGCAGAGTTCACAGGGGACATTTACACCATCTGGGAGGGAAGATATTTTATCTGTGGCATTGGGAAAGCCCGAACATCCTGGCCGTGTAAGAGGATATCTGGCAGGTGTATCGGTAAGAAAAGTGTTGCCATGTTCCTCAACTTCTAACGTTGAGGGAGTTTATAAAAAAAATAGAATCCTTGGAGGCTGAAGTCCATAATATTAATGCGATAATGGAGGACAAGATTAGAGCATCTGTGCAGTTTATGTTTGCAGACTTGCAAAGACAATTTCAGGGTACAGCTCCCACTCCACCTCTCCCAGTAGCTCCCACTCCCCCACCTCAGCCTGCGGACCCCATTTTTGATCCTCCTCCTCCGCCAAAGCTACCTACTTACTGTGAGTTCTATGTTGATGATCCTCAACATCATATAGTTTCATATGGGATGGTATATTGTATAGGAGATACAGTTCATCATCAACAGTTAGAGGTAGAGAATCAGAGGGTCACTGTACAGGATATTATAGATAGATCAGCTCGGATACCATTACCTACAGATGAGGTGACGACAGTTGGACATAGTATCAGCCATTTTTTACTTTGGCCATCCAGACTTCTTCGACTCATTACCATAGAGGTATGGATGTTATATCTTTTATTTTATATTTTTATTAATGTTTTATCATTTGAAAACTAATATATTTTTCAATTTATTTTTACAGGAATACTTCAAAGGTAAAGAAATACTGTATAGACAACAACCAAGACAGATAGCTATGACATCAGATGCAGATACTAGCAGTCTTGACAAATTGTCAAGATATTCAAATTTTTTGGCGGATCATTATGACTTTACAATGGAAGCTCATGTCTGTGGACGTGAACTAAGTGTGGGGATTATGAAAACTGATGTCATGGAGTTTGTCACTGGAGATAAGTTGGGCATCAACGTGGTGCAAATTTTTATCATGTAAGTCTTAACACCTTTTCCTTGCATTATATTTATTAAAAATGTATACTTATGTCTTATTTGTATTAGGTATCTGTATAAAATTTGTGAGAGGAATGAGCTGACAGATGTATATGGATTCGTGGACCCACAATTGATTTCCCCTGAAGCATGTGCATTGGATGAGGAACAAAGAATGATTTATATTGCTGATAGATTTGAAAAGAATGTAATCACACAGTGTTGGATGATGCCTTTTTGTGAGAGGTATGAAACACATCCCTCTCAAAGAGTTAATTATCTTTTAACATAAAAAACCACTAACGTTAAATTTCCTTTTATCAGGGATCATTGGATGTTAGGGGTTTTTTTCCCTAGGGAGAAAGCACTTTATTGGATATGCTCTCTCCATGATGATGTGCGAGAAAGTTTTAAGAATATATTGGAAACGTAAGTTTCAATTTCACAATAGTTTTAAATATTATAATGAATTTTAAATTTACCCCATTCGTATTATTTTCTAACAGGGCATGGGTCCACTTTCGAAAAAGCGCAAAGAAAAGGAATTTCAAGATCAAATATGTACATGTGAAGGTAAATATCCATTTATAATTTGTATATTTTGATTTATTACATAAAAATAATATATTGAATTTACACTCATTCAAACAGAAATGTCATGAGCAACAAGGCATCATCGAATGCGGATATTACATGTTAAGATTTATGTATGAAATAATAACAACTGGGACAGTTCTGAGTTTTGACCTGGTAAGATTTCCTCTTTCTCATAATATTTCAATTTGATTTATTCATTATACACGTTTACTACAATCCTTTTCCTTTGTAGCTTTTTGATGACCCTCAACCCTTTACTACTGAAGGTATCAAACACTTACAAGTGGAGTGGTCAAATTATTTTACAGGTTCGATTGACATTTAGTTGTTTGTAATGTAAAATGTAATTTTGAATATTGTCAATGTAATTGTGCATTTCGTAGTCGTTTAGGTTGGATTTAGTTTTTTTTGAAGTTGGCAGTGTAAGTTTTGAATGTTATAGAAGTGAATGTTTAATATTTCTCTACTTCTTGTTTTGGTCTACTGTTGATGGTTTTTCTGGTCTGGATTTTGGTATGGGGGGAGAGGTTCCAAGGGGGTGGGTGGGTGTTTGGGGGGTGTCCAAGGGATATGGGAGGGGTGTCCAAGGGGTGTTTGGGGCTGTCCTAGGGGTCGAGGGGGTGTAAATGAGGGTGGGGGGTGTCCAAGGGGTGGGTGGTGTCCAAGGGATATGGGAGGGGTGTCCAAGGTGTGTTTGGGGCTGTCCAAGGGGTCGGTTGGGTGTAAATGAGGGTGGGGGGGGGGGGGCTGTCCAAGGGGTGGGGAAGTGTCCAAGTGGTGGGGGGTGTCCAAGGAATATAGGAGGGGTGTCCAAGGGGTGTTTGGGGCGGTCCAAGGGGATGGGGGGTTTCCAAGGGGTCGGGGGGGGGGGGGGGGTTTCCAAGGGGTCGGGGGGTGTCCAGGGGGTGGGGGCTGTCCAAGGGGTGGGGGTGTCCAAGGGGTCGGGGGTGTCCAAGGGATATGGGAGGGGTGTCCAAGGGGTGTTTGGGGCTGTCCTAGTGTTCGGGGGGGTGTAAATGAGGGTGGGGGGGCTGTCGAAGGGGTGGGGGGTGTCCAAGGGGTGGGGGGTGTCCAAGGGATATGGGAGTGGTGTCCAAGGTGTCTGGGAGTTCTGTCCAAGGGGCCGGTTGGGTGTAAATGAGGGTGGGGGGGGGGGGGGGCTGTCCAAGGGGTGGGGGGTGTCCAAGGGGTGGGGGGTGTCCAAGGGATATGGGAGGGGTGTCCAAGGGGTGTTTGGGGCTGTCCAAGGGCTCAGGGGGGTGTCCAGGGGTCGGGGGGGTGTCCAAGGGGTCTGGGAGGGCTGTCAAGGTGTGGGGGGTGTCCAATGGGTGTTTGAGGCTGTACTATGGGTCTTGGGGGTGTAAATGAGTGTGGGGGGGCTGTCCAAGGGGTGGGGGGTGTCCAAGGGGTGGGGGTGTCCAAGGGATATGGGAGGGGTGTCCAATGGGTGTTTGAGGCTGTACTAGGGGTCGTGGGGGTGTAAATGAGGGTGGGGGGGCTGTCCAAGTGGTGGGGGGTGTCCAAGGGTTGTGGTGGGGCTCCAATGTGGTGGGGGTGGGCTGGCCAGGTTGTTAGGTGGGTATAGATGAGGGTGGGGTTCAGTTGGGGCTTGGGGGAGGGCTGGCATGGTTATTTTTGTTGTTTGGTTTCAGGTTGCTTTTTGGTGAGAGTAGTGCAATAATTTTAAAAAAAATATATCACTTTCACATCGGTTATTTTATAACCGACATGGTAAATAAATCGTTAGGGGTTTATCACGTCGGTTTTTTCGAGAACCGACGTGATAAACCATTCCCGGTCCTTTTATCACGTCGGTTCTTAATATAACCGACGTGCTACAAGGCCGGGGAATCGATTTACCACGTCGGTTATTGGATAACCGACGTGCTAAAAAGTTTCCTAGGCCTTTTTATCACGTCAGTTATTTAAGAAACCGACGTGATAATAGGCTCGGGGAAGGGTTAATCACGTCGGTTATGTCATAACCGACGTGATAAACGATATCCCAGGCGTTTTATCATGTCGGTTTAGAAATAACCGACGTGATAAACACCGTGATGTTAGGGATGTTACGTAGGGTTTTAAATAACCGACGTAAAAAATGTTATGTATAACGTCTTCCATATTAACGTCGCCTAAAAACTGATGTAAATAATGAAAAATAACCGACGTAAAAAATGTTTTCTGCACTAGTGACGACTTCTATTTACTATGAGTCGTAGCCATATGATTATGAATTAGCTACACCTACTATTAATTTTCCTGCATGATCCTTGGTCTAATCATCTCTAACTCACATGATTCTATCGATCACAGTGTTAATCATCAAGGCCTACAATAAAAAAACTTTTATGGTTCTATCTAATTATTTTCTTGATAACCGTTGTTGTAGGAAAACTCCTCTAAAGACAAGTGTTTCTCCCAATACCCACTAAAGTCAAGAACAAACACTAATATAATATACTAATGAACCTTTATAGTACATTCCTACTAATCATATATCTGTTGGTGGAAGGTCATAATAAAAAAAACATACAAAACAAGAACCCTTTTGATCCATGCCCAAAGTTTAAAATAATGTGTGGGTGACGATATGATAAAATAGTCCAAGGCACCCAGTGACGATGGACGAACTCCAAAACATACAAATCTCTTAGATGATCATCTGTGAACATCTCCCATATAGATATGAAATGTGATATGTTTTCCAGTCCATCAATAATAACCCATATAGAATCATTCTTCAATGGTGTAATCAGAATACCCACCATAAAAAATAAATTGTCATGTCATCCCACTTCTGTTCTGTAATGGGAAACTCATGAAAAAAACCTCAAGGTCATTGAGTCTCTTTCTTCACTTGAAGATAGGTGTATCATTATTTCACGAACCTTGCTATCTCCTTCATCATGTGTATCCAACCAAAATTGTCATTCTAGGTCACAATACATGTTGGTTAAACTTTTATGTACTTCACACTTCATAGAATGAAGATCCCATGTGAGATCCTATCACATGTTTCTAGGAAAAAAAACTACATTCTTGAAATAAATGATATCATCCTATTATATTCTACAATATGATGGTGACTCTCCACCTTCAAGAATTTACCATCATGGGAAAACAATCTGGATCCTCGTACATCTTGTCTTTGTTCAATCTCAAAATTGTTAACTCCACTAAACAAGATATGAGACTTATCTTCTCCTGACTCAACATAACTTCAACATTCATTTAATCCAGTAAATTAATCATCTTCCACTCTCCACTAGACTCCATAACAATAAGTTTTTTTGTTTTTTGTGGAAAGAGTCCTCCACACAGTTTACTTTCCAAGGCGTATATGCTAGCTCAAAAGAAGATGAATATATATATAGAACCCATCTCTACTTCTAGGGATTCAAATATCTCTACAAGAAGATATACACAATGCTATTATAGTCATTGTAAAATGTAAATTTTTTTATCAATAGATAAATCTGACAACACTTCAAATCCTAAACAATATCTTCCAACTAAAGGTCACGTGTAATAAAGTTTTATTCATGAAGCCTCAACAACCGAGATCCGTATAGAACACAACGATCTACCTGCATCAAAACTACTCAAAATCCCATCCTATAAGATTCACAATAAACTTTGTACTCCTCAAATTACCTAGGTAGGACAATGTTCGATGATGAAATCAAGCACATTATTAATTCCATGAAGGAAATCTCAAATGTTTTTGAAAAATCAAACTTCACCCCTTCATGGTAAATCCTTAATGCAACATTTACATATATGAAAATTCAAATACGAATCATCGATAATATCCTTCTAATCCTAAAAAATTTACTAAATTTGAATATGTTCTTTATATTTTCCAAATAAACCATTACCTTTACTTTTTTTTGGTCAACTAAAAGACCTTCCTTCGAGATGATGTGTCCCATGAAGTGTTCCTGATCAATCCAAAACTAACATGTAAATATATTAAAATATAGTAAATGCTCTCTCAGAGTAATCTGGAAGATTTAAAGGTATTGAGAATGATATTCATGAGTATGAGAGTACACCAAGATGTCTTCCGCAAATAAGACAGCAATCTGATCCACATATAGATGGTGGATTCTGTTCATCATTTCCATAAACACTTCTAGTACATTAATTAACCCAAATAGCATTATGAATAACACATTAAGGAAAAACCTAGATCTGAATCCAGTCCTCAGTATATCAGAAATGATATTTCTCAAAAGATAATACCCTGATCTCAAGTTTATATTCAATAACATACATGTTCCTCTAAAATGATCAAATATATCCTCGGTACATGGAAGATGATACTGGTTCATCAAATTCATTTGGATCAACATCTATTTGTCAATGCACATGTGTTGAGTCCCTTCATCCTTCTTTGAAAACAACATAGGTGAAACCTAAAGTGGAGTACTTGGATAGATAAATCCTTTATCCTGCAACTCCTTTAACTAAGTCATAATGTCTTAGAGTATTGTCAGTACTATTCACTACGGTGGATTATGAACATTCTTAGTTCGCGACAAGATCTCAATAGCTAAATCAAAATTTTTCTTAGTTGGAAACCCTGTGAGGTAATCATGAAGAACATCCTGAAATAATTACACTACTAGTGTAAATACATTTGGCTTCCCACCTCGATCATATTGAAAATAACTAGAAACCAAGGCCTTAAGATATCCTAGTATATATGTAATTGGCCTTGAACGACCTTCCTAGATATCTAAATATCCTCATTGAATAATATTTTAACACATAAAAATTTATAGGTCATAGTCCACCGAAAAAAATCAATTTGGGGATGGTATGTGTTTAGACAATCTATATTGTTAATTAGGTTGAAGCCTAAAATATCGAGAATATTGAGATCCTAGAGAAAATGGTGCACCGGGATATCGTGTGAACACCTCGTTCACAAATATATGTCTCTTGACTGTACTCCAGATGGTGTATCTATAGACATTAACCCACTCAAGAACTTTACCTTCAAGCTCAAACCATTAACATTTTTTTCATGTATAATGAAATTAGTAGCAACAATATTAATCATGTAACTAGATAATGTACAATCTAAATTAATATTAACTCTCACTATTGGTGTACCACCATAACTATCTAAAATTATAGGATTCAATGCATGAAACTATCCTACCCCTCTTCCTTGTTATGTCTTCTTTATCCCATGCGTTTCACCACTCTTCTTATGTGTGTACTCTTTCCTAGAGGAACTAGGTCTGTAGCCTCTAAAACCACGACTAGTAGAAATAAATCTTCATTAATGTTATGTAACAGAAGATCTCATTATTACACCCTATTTCCATCTCGATCCTCCATAACTAATCTTTTATTATAGATTTCTATAGAATATTTATTGATTTCCCATCCATCCATAGGCTTGACAGTTTACTGGTTGTCATGTAAATGGATTAAGAAAGTGTTCTTGCTTATTGTATTGGGGGAAAGGATGTATGTATGATCTTGGGTAAATGATCCCCCATACTAGACAGTCTACTTCCCACATACCTAGATAAATCTCTCATAACAATTCATCTTTCCATCTGAATATGTACCTATATATTTTTAGATGAAATCGCATGTCTTCTGTTAGAAGAATCATTTAGTTTCCCCTTCGATAGGATAGTCTAATTCAACACTTATAAAAACTTCCTTAACATGAATATATTAACATGGGACAAATATTAAAAATTAATTCCATCCTAGAATTCTTTTTCTGAGGGTGTCATATCTATAAACAATGCTAGAGAAAATCATTGTAAATATATAAATCATCCATCATTTTCTATCATAGACATGTTCCCCTGAGTCATTCTCTTGAACTCAACTACACTATCATTCCACATCGTCTCTAGATAATATTTCTCAATAATATTCTTCCAAAATTCCTTCAATAGCATACCATCAGCCTATCTAGTCTGTTCATGAATGTCCCTCTAGTTCTTCACTGGTCCTCGTATCATATATGCCGCCAGCATAACCCTCTTCTAATTAGGATATTGAAAATGATAAATTATCATCTTGATTAAATCAACTCAAAAATCATCTCAATGTAGTACACTTTATCCCAAAAAATAGAGGGTGATGCAATTGGAAACCTATGTATGGAATATATGTTCTTTTCATAACCCACTGTGGGTCTAATTCCATTAATTTCATTAATCATGTGTCTTTCTCATATAATTTCTCCCCAGTTTCCTTAGTTGTAAATATCAGTGCCTCAGGTCCCACTACTTGTAGAGCATTACCACCCATAACCTCATATCACCCTCTAAATAGGAATCATTATGGAGGAATCTATACAAATCCAAACACACATCTTAGGACTGATAACAAAACATTATCACATTTATGTAAGAGGAAATTCCAAATATGTCATAACAAGTCATTTCCAAAAACATCACCACATGATCAAAACCAAGGATCTATCACCACCCTTAACAATCTGATACATAGGTCTTTTATAACATGTGTAAACATATTGTCATACCAGCTTCCCCATTTAGAAACCCATTTATTCACAATTTTCATCATTTTATTGTTCTAATTTTCAAATAAATCACTATTTTCATTTTAGATTCACACGAAAGGGAAAAAAGTTCATGTTCAACTACGTACCCAACACATGTTTTCCCCTGCATGCCTAAAATGATGTATATCACAATAATACCAATATCCTAGAATTATAAAAGAAACCCAACTCTCATTCATATATATGGACATGATTCAATTCCCAAAAATTACAAGAAACAATAACTACATTCCAAAAAATGTGAGTCACTCAAGGGGAAATAATATTCAACTATAATAGAAAATAATTGTAGTAGTAATCCTACAATGGGTACTTCCGTACTTCTCTATACATGGTTTTGAAACTCTTATGCATGAGATCATAACTAATTCATAATTCTTTATATTCCCTGGTCTACCTTTGCCAAAAATTTAATATAATAGAATAATTTAAATGAATATCCTCTAATACAATATTGTTACATCCCAACTAGAGTTCTACACACTAGTTCCTTGAGCCAATCTCTCACATGACATAAAGTGTGCCTCCTGGTATTCTAAATACTTCCAACTAGAAGTGAGTTTTTGGGAATTTGATCATGGGGTGAAATTACCACTTTTATCAGAGTAAAACACTATAAAAAATTATAAAAAATAGAGGTAGACTATATAACACTAAACAATACCAATATTTCAAGTTAACAATTGAATGAAAATAAATTTTCTACCAAAAAATTATACATTCTATGCTATTCGACGTGTAAATTTTCACAAATGAAGTCCCTAAGGAAATACATTAAAGACCCCTAGTGGGTCCCAAACCATGTCAGGTTCCCTATCCCAAGCCCCATCCCAACACAAGAATCTGACACACGGTATTTTCCCTTAACCTTTCAAACAATAATAAGATATATTCAGGTAATGATCAGTCATATTGAAGAGGGTCTGAGTAAAATTTAGTGGGCCATGAATAATGGTGTTTAAAACAAATATAGGCAATAGATGGGTTATGATGTTTTATAAATTAATAATTCAATTAATAAGTGGATAATTATCACACTATCAATTAATCTTTTTAATCCTAAAAGTCCACTATGTTCTTGAGGACATCCAAACCTCAATACCTACAGCAGCCTATTATAGAGTCTTAACCATGTTACATATTCAATTCACATTTAATTATATAACATGATATTATATTGTCCATGTTACATAAATTCCATTTTTAGGACCACATGAAATCATAGTGCAATTCAAATGTTTTGTGTGTAGGAAACCAAGTTTAGAACCAAATTTATCAACCATTCATTTTTATCATGGGCATAAAATGTCATGTATAGAACCCCAATTCTCAATCATACCTATATGTAATTTTAATATATTTTCATGTCTAACACCAATTTATTAACCTTGCATATATGTCATTGTTGTAGATCATAATGTCTAGCACCCCATTTATCAAGCATGGATATATATCATTGGTGTAGATCGTCATTTCTAGTACCCCATTTATTAATCAGGCTTATATATCATTACTATTGATCATCATGAATACCACCCCCTTTGTCAACCATGGATACATATATCATCATCGTAGATTGTAATGTCATTCACCCCATTTTCAGTAATTCCTATATATTATTACATATAACAATATTGTGTCATTCATGATTTATCAATATTATTAATATTATCACAATAAAACATTAAAAAATTCATAAATTAATTAATCATACTCTTTTAATTAATTCAACCATTAATTAATCCCAAAATTTTCCTTTAATTAATTAAATAGTTTATTATTTATATTAATTTCATAAATTAATTTTCTAATTAATTAATCACCTAACTTATAATAACTGATTCATCAATTATAAAATCATTTAGCGACTATTAATTAATTTAAAAATTAATTAATCATTTCACATACCATCATCCAACAAATAATTCACAATTTATTAGTACAACATTCATAAGTTAACATCCTGATAATAAATCAAATATTAATTGTCCTTAATCCCACAATTAAATATTCTGATAATTAATCAATTAGTTTACTATCCCAATTTTGCAGTAAAATGATGGGATAATTAATTCATCAATTAATTATATTAGTTCCTCCATTCAAAAATGTAATCAAATCCCAAATTCTTTAATCAACTAATTAACCACATTAATTAATCCAATATAGGAATTTAAAATTATTAAAATAACCCATGAATTCTAAAATTTCAAAGAAATATTCAATATCATGACTATAGGATTTGAATATTAGACAACCAACCATGATTCATTGATGAACAATCACCCAACATAAATCCCAAAAAAAATTAACAAACCCAATGACATAGATCTAGATCTAAATATCACAAACCAAAATAAAAAACAAATAGAACAATATATCTTGATTCCAAATCTAGATCCATAAGCCTATATTTAGATTCGCCAAATATAGATCAAGATATTGAAAAATAAGAGATTATTTCCCACAAAAATAATAATAGAAGGAAGGAGGATCAATGTTAAATCAATTATATAGGATCCACTAACTTATAGAAGATAAGATCATTGTTTTGTACATCAAATCAGGAAAAATACAGGCCATACAGCCTTGTAATTCATTCATGGAGATCCAAAATCATGACACCCCTCCCAGGTTCTTTTGGGGGTAAAAATGGTTGTGTCTCAGGGTCTTAAGTAATTTTAAAATTAAATTTTGAGAGACATTAATTCTTAGGAATTGTTAGTTGGGTGGGGCACAATGTTTTCACTAACCATGCACCTACTATATTAGGGGTGAAAAATAACTCCTATTAGGGCAAATTATTTGGAATATATGTGCTAGAAATTAGAACTCCCACTATCCGAGGTTGCACAATTTTTTGGGTTAGGTTGCATGGGTTTTCATAATCGTGCACCAACCATGCACATATATTTTCATGAATTTTAATCAGTATTCCACACATAAAAACCCAAGTTATATCAGAAATTTATTATACTCAAATAAAGGAAAATATTACCTAAAAAAATGTTGAGTCAACTCCAAAAATGATCAGGATCTTAAATTTCCCTACATTTAACCCCACTATGAGTTGTCTCTCGTGACCTTCACCACTCCATTCATTGTTCCAAAGTGAATATTTTAATTTTTTTCCCAATGTTGTATTTTAATAAAATTAATTTTAAAATTAAAAACATAGATATCAAAAATCATTTTGAAAATTTCTATGATTCAATTTACTAAACGGGGATAATGTAACTTCATGGGTTTTTAAAAGAAAACATTGTGTTCGATAGCATACATGTTATACCACAATGAGATGTAATGAAAAAATAAATCATATTTAAATGTTACTATTAAATCATATACATTTTAATGGAATAAATAAATAGTATGAAATGAATTATACTAATATTTTATACACAATAATAAATAATTATTTAAATTTTGAAAAAAAAATTATATTTGAATGTGTAATAATTTTTGAAATAAATGATAATGTTTTTCTGAATAATTATTTTAATGTGAAAGTGTGTGTTTTATAAAATTAAATTTGTAAATAAAAATTTATGTATTATATTAATGATATATATATACAATATAATTTTAATTTTAGAATACATATTATATTTTTTATAGAAAATATATAATAAAAAATCCAATTTTAGGAATAAATGTATCATTTTTTAAAGACATTTTTGCCACCTTTTGATGGTTCTTTTTTTTGAAATTATGTTTTTGGCACTACAATTTTTTATATTTGTAAAAATATGCCTATTAATTGTTATAGGAGCATAAAAATCTACATTGGATGAATTTTTGTTATTTTTTGAAAAGATTCTGGTTTTGATTATTATGGAAGACACAATTTATTTTAAAATGAAATCTAATTTTTCATCTAATTTTTTATAATGTTAAAATATATTTATTAATGGTTTTAATGTATAATTATATCATGTTTTTATTAATTAATAAAATTTATTTTATTTTAATCAATTAACCATTGATAGAGTATTTATAATCCTTTTGATCTTATGAATGTTTTTATATTAATTTTTTTTCTCTTTCCATCAATATGATTAATAGTTAATTAATCAATTAAATTTATTTATTTTAAATTTATAAAAATGGATTCATATTTGGAATCAATCAGCCAAAAGATATCTAATATTTCCATTTCTGTTTTGGAAAATATTAATAGTAACTTTTGTAAATTTGTTAATTACAAAGGTCAATAGTAAATCAAGTAATAAAGGGTAAATATAATATTATATTTAATATAAAATTAACCTATCACCGGTACACATTTTATTTAATTACTATTTTCATCACTAAGAATTACACGATAAGTTTTGAAACCATTTATGACCCTTTGGATGAGAATCAATCCTTTATAATATTATATTCAAAGGAAAGGCATTTTTAAAAAGCTTTTTTTATTATGCATAATATTTTTAATATGGGGTTATATAGGTAATATGTTCGATTAGAAATAGTTTTTTTTAAATTATAACTTTTATTTCTATATCATGGTAATTTATTTATAATTATTAGTAATAAAATAATTACCCCAAATGGTTACACAATGATGATGCAATAGTTTTTTAATCAGTGGATGATTCAAAATAATGTTATTTAAAATATTTATAAAAATATAATTTGATATAATTAATGTCATCCATGAATTTTATGGATTATTAATACTTTTTAGTTATGTATTCATGTATTTTGTTATATGTTATCTTGATGTTATGATATTTGTAAAAATTCAGGTGATGAATAGTATGAAATTGCCCTTAATGATATTTTAAACTAAATAATATTTTATTAAATGATATAAAATTAATTAAAATATAAAAATTATCCAACCAATGGAGATAAATAATAAAATTTTATAAATGAATCATTTAAGGTTCTTCTGGTAAATTATAGTAACTATAATAACCCTCGAATTGTAAATTCCATGGTATCATGATAAAAATTAATGAATTTAAATAACGAATAAAAAAATAGATAAAGATTAAAAATTAGTCGAAATGTATATAATATTAATTGTATGAATTGGATTCAGACTAAAAACATTATATATTTGAGATATATCTATTTGGAACCATTATTAATATATATGTATTTTATTTTAATTTTATATTTTGAGAAATTCAAAGAGTGTCAATTCCCTCTCTTATAAAAGGGAACACATTATTCTTTATTACTCACACATAAAAAACTAATTTTTCATTCTAATATCATTCCAAATCCCTTTCAATAATCTCTATAGACATTATAGATGCCTTATTTTAGTCAAACACTCTTTTTAGAGGTGTCAAGGTGTTAATCAAAAGATAACGTAAGAAGAATATGTATCATTTTAAATTATTTGTTTCAATTTTATTTCTACATAAACCTCCTTAAAATAATCTTAAACCCTGATTAAAAAATAAATACACTATCTTCAATATACATAAACGTTAGTTTGTTAGAATCAATCTCTAAATCCATCTTCTCTTCCACCAAATTGGAAATGAATTATCATTTTTTGTTTGTGGTGAACTACCACAATGTGAACCCATATAACTCATTTTCTATCAACAACTATCATTAAAGGTTATAATGATGGAATTAAAGTATATATATTATATTCATGAAATATTTATCATTATTAATGTAAAATATATTAGTTATGTTCTTACACTTCAGTGAACATAAAAATGAAAATGTCATTCATCCAAATGTGTCAACCATTACCTTCATAAAGTGATGTGATTTTTTTATCAGAACCACATCATTTCAATGATATATCTATAAGAGTATATTTAAAATTATTAATTAATTATTAAATATATTATAATCTATCTATAACGATAAATAATAATTACCTTCTTTCCATACTGAACATTGAAAAATGAAAATCGTACTCATGCGTAAGAATGACTTAACTGATCCATGATTATAAAGTATTTCATTTTTAATAACCATATATAATGGATGGATTTAGAAGAATAATTTATCTATGAAAGTTATTATAATTTATTGAATAATATTTTAGAGATTTTGGACTAATGACAACATTTTTTTGACATCATAAAAAATTCATGTTGGTCTCAAGTACCAAATATCAGCAATACACCATACATGAACTTAAATATGTAAATAATTTATTTTTATAAAATAAATATGAAAAATAAAAAAAATTCATTGGAATTTTAATTATTATCCTATTTTTATTAAAAAATAAAATAAAGGATATATGTAATGATTTAGTCAATAGGTAAGGGACTTTGTAATAATATCATTTCATTGAGGAATTTTTTGATGTTATACACTCATCTTCATTGGTTAGGTGTATAAACAACTCATTTTACTTATAATTTCATTAATTCATTTGTTATAATTTTATTTAATTTTCTGTTAAGGTTTATTCAATTGTGGGGATTATGATTTAAATGTTCAAAGTGTAATGGGAGACCTTGAATGTTTAAATATTTAATTATCACATATTTTTCTCAATTTAAATTTTATTCATATCATTTTAAGTATTTATTAAAATAGAAATAAAGTGATTAGGAAGGGTATTTTATGTATATTATTAATTTCATCAAAATGGATAAGAAATGAAAATATTATGTGTTTTTTATAGAATGATTTGGCATATGATAAAAGGAATGTTTTATTCTTAATATACATAGTGACAGTGACTATTATACCACTTTGAATATTATTTATTCTCAAAGTTCCTTTGAATGATTAAATGTTTTATAAAATTAATGTCTTTATTTTTATATTTTTGGGTATTTTTTATTGAAAATTGTGTTTTAATAAAAAGGGTTTCCTAGTATTAAAATTGGATTTGTAAAAGGAAATGGAAAATTGAAATTTGAAAGATTTTTTCTCATGGTATTAGAGGAGTTTTCAGGGGTTTTTTCATGATTTGGGACCCAAAAATTATATAAATGTTTTGATCCCTAGTATAGATCACTAATGAGACCAATATAACTTATACTAAGTTTGATTCCGATTATAGATCATGGGAGAAGTGTGATCATGTTATAGCTTGTACGATGGGTGATCCCCGTTATAGCTTTACAATTAATTTGGTAATATTTGGATGAAATTTATTCATGTGGTTATTAAATTTGTAAGGGTTAATGTTGTTTGTATATGGTAATAATGACCTAAGGAACCCATGTGATTTTTCTATGATTTATAATGTGTTTTTATGTATTGGTTTTTAATGGGTTTTCATGATTTCACTAGACTAACAAATTAGTTTTATTATGTCCCTTATTGAGCTTTTTATTCTTATCCCATGTATTAAATTTTTATCATAGAATTTGATGGTGAATGGTGAAATTTATTAGATCCGAGGGGTAATTGTGAATATTTTTCATAAATAGATTCCATGTATTATTTTGAAAGGTTTCATTTGCTGAAAAAATTGATGATGTGTATAACTATCCACTTATAATTTATGGGTTTACATTCTAAGAGTTTATAATTATTCTCTAGAACACTAAACTGAAAAGATCTTAAAATTTGATTTATAGTACAAAATACTAGAATAAGTTATGTTTAAGGTCAGTTCTTATAACAGACCAACCCAAGTTTCCCTCAAACCCACCACTCGACCTATTCCCTTACACGCATGAAAGGCATTCCTGATCCCCACATGTTGGTGACATGAACCCAAGGCACTGAATGACACAACAGAGGTAACAATTTATCCCAATCTAATCAAACACATGGTATATATGTACTAAACCAAAAGGAAAAGTGGAAGATGAGTGTGATATATATACCATAACTTCAAGTGAATAATAGAAATAAAAAGAAACAAAAGTACCTAAAAACTGCATGATATGTCCAACTAATGGATTAAAAACAAAAAAAACTATTCTAGACAATGATATGGAAAAATTCCCACTATCTCACCACGAGCTACCCAACCAGCTGACATGAACCTCATTTACTCACTATTGCGCCATGTATTTCCCTACAATAGAAGATAAAAAAATGTATACACACAACTGATGTGCTGCATATGGTGTGAGCTAACATTTGTAGTAGGATCCAGCCTACGTGTTCCATAAAAAGCCTCTATATAAAAATTCTTTTATTCAAATTTTAAGTAGAAATATTACATGATAAGATGTATAGATGTTTTATAGAACTCATGTTAAATGTTTACATTTTTCGTACCTCTAAAACAAAGGCAGGTATATCAATTTCAAAAAAAATTCCATATCATTTTATAGAATCATAAACCAAAATATCAAGGTTTATAAAGAAATAAAAGAAATAAAAAAATAGAAGCACAATTATCCCAACACCAATGAATACTAAAAATCGAGGCCACAAAAAACTCATTCCTAAATCAATAATGTTCACAAATATTATCATATAACATATGCATATTAAGTAGAGGAATAACCCATGAGTACCCCCCACCATATTTCAAAATTTTCCCCCTAAACCAACTGGCCTAGGAAACTGAGGAAAGCCACACGAAAACCCCCATTGATAATAACAAAAACAATGGACTGTGGACACATTCTAAGCATACAACCATTGTACCCATTATAACCCATGTTCTCAATTTTACAAATTATTTCAGTGCATCGAAATAGCTATTTTATTTTCATTTAACAACAACTAGTTAAAAACCATTTATATTTTAAAAATATTTTCAAAACACATTAAATGACCATGCCAATTATATTAATCATTCTATTAATAAAGAAAAACAACCAGGTTCATCTATATAGGCTGGAGAAAAAACCTCCTACTCCAACACCCTATCCACACATGACCGCAAAGGAAATCCAAAATCAATGAAACATTACAATTTAAATGAAGGCCCTAGAAAGATACCACATTGAAGTTGATTAAATTTAGAAGATAAGGGGTCTCCAGAAGGGAGGAACCCACATAAGTCAAAGATGAACCCCCTCCACCCCATGAATAATGGAAGAAAATGCATCTTTATCATGATATTTCAATAGATCTATTAAGCATCCAATATAAATTATAAACCATATTCCAAACGATCCAATACACCACCCGAAAATGATATCTTGATCAAATTCAATGAAGGAATAGAAATGTTACTCACATGAAGGGACACACTACAACCATAAAAGAGATTATGCATCGAACAGATCGATCTAGAAGGGGTAGATCTCTCAAAAATGTTGTGTAACTGACTTAGGTCAAGTGAGGTGAAGAACCAATGAATGAAATAAAAAACATACAAACACTATATATAAAAACTATACACAAGCTGTTACATGACCTGTAACCCAGTTACATAATTTTTAAACCCCATGACCCATATATACAGAAAACTACATTGCCTCATATAAAAAAATGAAATTTTAATAACTCATTTCATGTAGCTGATGGTCACGTCATATATCCTTTCATAGTGTGAATAAATATTTCTTGACATTCAAAAAGATACCATTACATGGAGTGTTACATAGATACAAATCGTGTATGTTCTATTCAGTCTATAGAAACATACAATTATTATTGAATGTACAACAACACATGGACATTACCATTTTAGTTATACATCCTATCTCAGTGGAGGAAAAATCCAAGATGAGGTTTAGTGCATACTTGATTAAAAGGTAACCGTATGTTATAGAATCCACGCAATAATGATTTTTTATCCCTAAAAAGTCATGCGGATTATGTAATCCTTGGAATGAGACGTGGACACGACTCCATCATAATAGATTCATGGTCCCATGTCTCATGAGATTCTGTTCCGCCTTTCCATATAACTCTATGAAATGTATTTGACTTCCAATTAAATACATTCACTTTAGAGTCAACAATCTCAACTGGTTTCTCCATAATGGAAGAATCATGCCCTAACCCAATTTCTTACCCTCTCAAAATGTAATTAGGGTCAGGGTGATATTTCCTAATATGTGATATATGGAAAAAATCATGAATACCTAACAATTGAATCTGCAATGGTAATCGATGTGCAACTTGTCTGTGCAGCTTAGTGACATCAAAGAGTCCAACCTATCTCAGAGCCAACATTCCTTGTTTTCTATGTTAATGGTGATCCAACAAGGGGGAAAATTAAAAAAATCCAGTCACCTATGGATATCATCAATGGTCGATGCCACCAATCCTCATTTTTTACTGACTCTAGGTTGTAAGAAGACATTTAAGTACAACCTGAATCTTTATGGACGTTTCCAGAACCAACCATGGTCTATATAAAGATACATCAACCACCTCATCCCAATAAAGAGATTATCTACATGGGTGACCATAAAACACCTCTAAGAGGGACATTCTGATTGATGACATCTATTTTTATAAAAAACTCAACCAGTAACAGATGTCTATCCCATGATCCTCCTAAATCAAAGACAAATGAGTATATCATATCTTCTAGAATCTGAATTACTCAAATCCATTTGACCATGTCTCTATGAATTGTAAGATGTGAACAATATGACATGAGTTCCCATTACATCATGAAGACTCCTCCATAATCTCAAAGTAAACCGAGGATCCATATCCAAAACAATGGAAGAAGAACTTTCCTTGAACCTCACAATCCCCTACATGTATAGATTAACAAGATCATAAAATATGGTGGTCTCTATAATCAGAATGAAATGATAAAACTTTTTTAACTGATTAAAAACCACCCAGATATCAATCATCCCTTGGGGTGTCCATGGAAGTCCAATAACAAAATCCATGGACATCGCATCCCATTTAATGACCGACACTAGAATAGGCTGAAGCAACCCATAAAGATTAAATATCTCTGACTTTATCTGTTTCAAGGTGTAATAGTGAACCACAAACTCCACGGTGTCACACACCATACCCATACACCATAATCATCTCCTTGTGTCATTAAATATCTTCATAGTTCCTATATGTATGGCCCATGAAGAGCTATGATGATCAAATAGGACAAAACTCATCATAGATTCATGGAACACAATCATTTTATCAATATAATGCATACTATCTAAAGACAGAGACCAACTATAAATGGTCTCCCTATCACAAATTATTTCTTGAGTCTTCTAAAAATAATCATCCAGATGTTGACTCTAAAAATGACTCCAATAGGGATTATGATAACTGAACACTAGAGATTACCATGCCTAAAACATGCTACTAATTTTCCAGATATAACTGAGTGAAATTACCCATAATGTTCCACTCTTCCATCGATTTAAGAACATGCTGTGATGTTACATTCTTACTAAGAGTGTCTAAATCAACACTGTACTTTTCTAGAGTGTAGGTGATATCGAATTAAAACATATTATGGTATTACCCCCATCAGCTCTATCAGAGAGTCATGAAATTTTGAGAAAATTTAAATATCATACTCCTATGATCAGAAAATAGTATGAACATTTACATAAATTGATAGTGACACCAACATTTAAGTGCATGAATGAATACATAATTCTCTAAATCATGAGTTGGTCAATTCATTTAATTCATTCAGAGCTGAAAAGAACCATAATCAACCACATGGTCATTCTATATAAAAATGAATCCCAATATTGCACTAGAGGATTCACAAGTCCCCACATTTCAATTATCAGTTATAGGTGTGATAAGAATATGATCAGATCTCAAAACCATTTTTAGTTCATCAAAAGTTGTATGACACTCCGCATCCTAGGTGAATTTCACAACATTTATGGTAAGTACAGTCAAAGGAGATTCCATCATAGAGAATTCATTGAAAACCCATCATTATTATCCATTAAGACCAAGGAATATTCATATCTCAAAGACATTTCATGGTTCCTTCCCTGAAAAAATAGCATTTACCTTATTTCAATCAAATAATAAGACATTATCAAAATGAACATCAATTTTTGAATCATGAAGCTACATTTCAAATACATTCCATTCAAATGGGGACCATTCAAAATTCCAATAAACAATACATATATGGGGCTCCTAATACTACTCAAATTTCAATTAAAATTACGGTCATCCCTGACCACTTCCAAATAAGTGTGAATATATTAATGGAACACCTGATTCGTCAAATCCATAAAAACCACAAGTGAATTAGTCAGTCCAAAAGGAACCACATGATATTCATAATGGCTATTATTGCTTCTAAAAGATATCCTCATTATATCAGACTCCCAAACACTGATATGATGATAACCCAACTGAAGATAGATCTTTGAAAACCACATATCCACTTTTAACTGATCAATTAATTCATTAACATTAGGATAATGATATTTTTTATTATTATTAACCTGTGCAACATCTGATACTCCACACATAAAATAATTGAACTACCTTATTTATTGGAAAAGAGTACATAGTTTTCCCAAGGAAAAATTATAGGGTGACAAAACCTTTTTCTAATAGGCCATCTTAATAAGTGATGATCTTTTTCAGCTCTACTGGTGACATATCATATCATTGTATTGATATTTTATATGTACATGTAACCAAATCAATCATATACTATACGTCTCTCTTTGTAGTAATACTGGTGAACTATTTTGGGAAAACGTCATGAAATTCTGAAACTATAATAGGAATATCAACAATAGAAGAAATTTATCCGTGGTCTAACGCAACAGCAACCAACAAACTCTTGAGCTCTGGTAAATAAGGTCCTATACAACGTGGCTTCTAGTCCCACTACCCGTAAAACACAAGAGAGCTCCCATTAGTAGTATGAAATGAAACACATTTATGATAATAATGATCTTCATCTTGATGATCCACAAGCCAATCCATACCAATGATAATGTCAAACTGATCAATGTCAAGAATCATAAAGTCCCAGAAAAACTTCATATTTGATATTTCTAATGAACTAGAAACCACATGAACCCATTCTATTTCCTCAAAACATGTGGTGTTTCTAACTCCATTGAAAAGAAAATAAGGTTCGATGGATGTTAAATAACATCTCTAAAATGTTCAGATACAAACGAGTTAGAGGAACCAGTATCAAATATTGCAATTGATATAAAAGATTTAATAAGTACAGTACCTCTCCCTATTTCCAGACCTACATCAACATCCATTGGAAAATCATATACATCTTAAAAATTATTTACTTTTGAGGCCTATGGCTAGATCCCTTTAGTCTTCTAATCTTCCCAGGACATCTTAGTAGACTTTGGAGCTGACGATACCTGACCATAATGATGTGTATTTATAGCTTGGAATAAGTGTTTTAAGTGACCAATGCATCCATAGTTGTTGCACGTATTCATGGGAATAGTATAAGAATTATGGGCGTGTCCTCCCATGCCACACTGATAGAAAGTTAAAGTCACATTACCAGTAATAATAGACACTGCATATGAGACTAACTACTGAGATCTTCATCCACTACAACTGCGAGGATCTTTCCACTACCTCTTCGCTTGATGTGAACTACTGAAACTTCCACCCAATGGAAGATTAGAGTTTGGAATCCAAATATTTCATCCATAATCATTTATTCCATCATATCTCTATCTAACATCTCCACAGAGGTAGAAAGAATCATCATTAACACTTGCAATATGATATCCAGTCGCAAACCCTATCAGTACTTCTAATCCTTCATCTGACCATACCTCACCATGTCTGGGGAATGACAAGAAATCTTAGAAAAACAATTGGTTCATGCCAACACTGTACAGTATCCTTGTTTTAATTATAATAAATCCATAGATTTTTCTTGCATAAGAAACTCAGGACACAAATGCTGAAAGAAAAATATTTTGAAACCATTCCAATATAATCCCACATGTCTATCTTCCTAGACCATAAAATCACAACATCTCTTACAAGAACCCTAAAGTCTGAATGCTACACACTTTCCCATGATGTTATCTAGGGTCTCAATAAAGTTGTTTATTTGACCAATCCTATAAATCCATTACTCTACATCTTGAGGTTTATTCATTAATTTAAAGGGATGTGGCTTGTTAGGAAATAACTCCCTGGATTGATATATCTTTCCTCTATCTCCTGGTTGTACCACAACAATATAATTTTGAACTCTTGTTACATCATTATAAAAATCATGAACTACCCATATGAGAATCTTGAGGATATTATGATCTTCAGGTGTCTTCCCTTGAGGACCATCAATTGTACCATCTTGAGGAACTCATCGAAGATGTATCAGAGGCATACTACTACACAACAAAACATAAGAACAATTTGATAATCGAAAAAATATCAGTTCAAAAAAGAAATCCCATAAGAAAAAATGATATTTTTGATTCAAAACTCAATATTGGAGACAAACATCCTAATGTATCATTGAAAATTGAGTCTCATTATAGAAAGTGTTGGCCATGAACTTATCGCATTGTAACTCTCAAGTCCAGAAAAACCGGTGTCTATTAAAATAGATGTCCCTAGAAACATACTCTTCAGGACATACCTCCTCAGATACCAAAGTTTAATGAACGGAACCCAGTTTCCCTAAACCCCAGCATCCGACCCATTCCATTATATAACTGAAAGGCATTCCCCAACCCCATGGTTAAGAAATAAGCACTTGGGAATCGAATGACATTACATGAGGACCAATTTTTCCAACCTGATCTTACACACTACAAATTTATACTGAATAGAAAAGAAATAGTGGATGAATAAAGAAAAATATATGGAATAACTTTAAGAGAATAGTGGGAACAAACCTTTGAATTTGTAGCTAAAAAATCTAATACAAGTTGAACTACAAAGGAATATAAATGAAATAACTACCCTAGAAGATGGTATAGATGAACTCCCACCATCCAACCACCGGCTACCAAACCAACTACCATGAACCATTACCACTAACTATGATGCCTTCCCTTTCCCATCACTAGAGGAAAATCAATGGTCTACGCACAATCGATGAGGTGTGCATGGTGTGAGCTAACAGGATCAGTAGGATCTCACCATGGTGTTCCATTAAAATCCTCTTTATTTAAATTCATATATTCTCATTTTATTAAAATTCATCACATGATAATAATAGATGTAGATTTATAGAAAATAGTGTAAACATTTACCTTCTTTCAGAGATCTAAAACAAAATCAGGTTTATCAATTTCAATGCACATTCTCAGAATCAATTTCCACTATCATAAACAATCATTTCAAGGATAACTATGAAATCAAAGAAACACAAAAAATAATCACATGTATCATAACACAAAGGAATAATGTTGTTCCTGATCACATAATACAAGTTCCATAATCAATCATGTGCAAATATCTGATCATAGAACACATTTATATAAAGTAGTTGAATACCCCATGAGTAAACCATTCCAAATGTAAATAATGGTACCCAAGAACAATGATCCTATTATATAGAGGAAAGTCCCATGGGAAACCCCCTTATAATAATAAATCAATGGATAATGGTCCCAATCTATGCCTTCAACGTAATTACCAATGGTAACCCATGTTATATTTTAAACAAATCATTTTAATGCTTTAAAATACCCATTTTATTTTCATTTATCAACAACTCGAGAAAACCATTTCTACATGAAAATTATTTTCAACACAGACAAAAAGAACATTCCAATTCCATTTATAAAAAAATTTATAATGAAAAACAATCAGGTTCGTCAACGTAGTCTAGAGATTGAACCACCAACATCAAAACTCAGTTCATAGATGCCTGCAATAGAAATTACATAGGAAATAATAAAAAAACGTATAGGAAATCCATTGAAAAAAATCAAAATCAATATTGATTTAGTTCAGTAGACAAGGGGTCAAAAAAAGATAGGAATCTAACAACCTCAATGTAAAATGCCCACTACACTAAGTATACCAGTAGAAAAGTCCTCCAGATCGAGATCTCAGAATGAATCTAAAAAGAATCCAAGAAGAATATAGAACCATAGACCAATAATTCCAATTATTCCACCCAATGATGATACCATGATGAAATATAATGAAGGTGTAACGTCCCGGACCTGGGTGCCATGCAACGAGTGCCCTGAGCCCGGTTCGCCAGGTGACCTCAAGCGCATTTCCTCAAACACCAAAGGCTGCCGACTAGCAGCAAGGGCCCAGGTCTAATAGTGGGGAAACTATTCCCTCATTTTTCAAAGTGTAGCGCATCGGAATTTAAATAAAACATACAACCACAGCGGAAGCAATAAACCATACACAACTGATATAATTTACAGCATTGGATATAACCAACAATATATAAATGATGATGCAACATGTTTCACATTATATGAAAATAGCCATAACATGTTATACATCAATATAGTACAAAAAAATACAGAGTACAACGAAACAATCAAAACAGCTGGCAGTGGCATCGTGAGCCTATGCTCGGTCCCATGCCCTCCTACTCCTCAGCAACAGTCAAGTACCTATATAGGGACTCTTTCCCCTATCTAAACCTCCAGCAATGTAATCTGTTTGGGCTGAAAAGCGTGACCCAAAAAGGGTGTGAGAAATAAATTCCCAGTAGGCACCCACCAAAGGCCCGTGCCCAACTGCGTGTAAGAATGCAACAACATTGTGCAGTAGTGAAATGTAATAAAGCAAGCAGTACTCAAAAGTATCTAACTACTAGTTATATTGCCATTTTATTATTCATTTAATCATTTATCTTAGTAACATTCTATTCTCAACATTACCATGCCCTCAGGCCAACCAAAAGCTTTCCCTCAGGCTAAAATTGTAAACCATGCCCTCAGGCTTGCCCTCAGGCCATACAGAATCCAACATGTAGGTATTTCCCTCAAGTGTAACATAAATTCTCACCCTCAAGCATACGAAGTGTCGCCCCCAGGCATAGAAGTCAAGCCCTCAGGCACGAAAGGTTTCCCTCAGGCGAAATACGACATCCCTCGGGCTAAAACAGTCACACCCTCAGGCCAATCACAACAACTCCCTCAGGCTAAATAGGTAACTGGGCCATGCCCAACATATCAAAATGCAGTAAACAAGAAATTCCTCTCAAGGAAATTCTACAATTTCTACATTAAAGGCATACCCTTGGGTATCATGGACAAACGGCTAAACAGAGGAACACACCCCTCGTGATGGTCCTGGATCCAAGAAATGATCCCAAACAGCATTTTTACAACTTTATTTAATTACCTATACAGTTCTATGTAGTTAAGTTAGCCACGACCTCAGCCTCACGACACCCCAACATGGGTTTGTGGCACAAAAACGCACAACAGTTGGAAAATAAACACAAAGCCACCTACCTTATACGCCAACGAGCGTTATACACGAATGACAACTCCAGAGACGCCCAAGAACAGCGTAGATCTGACGAAGAACAAAACCCATTCAAATGTAAATAACATTCCCTTGGGAAAGAATTGGTTAGAACGGTACCAGTAGAGGAGAGGGCTTACCCGTGCAGTTCCAACGAAATCGTCCGAAGCCGAAATGGATTCTAGACGAACGGCTAGTGGATCTTCAAAGATATGGACTCCTCCTTTGGATCCAAAATGGTTCAAGAGTCTCCTATGCCAAATGAGGAGGCTACTTCCTATTTTAAGCCGAAAAAAGTACACAACATGTACTTCTTGAGTACACGGCGTGTACTCCTTTCATTTAATTGTTCCTCTGGCAGCACCGCCACACTGTTCATCCGTCGACCTGAGTACATGACATGTACTCCCAAGTACACGGCGTGTACTATCGCCCAGCTGGAGGAGACTCCACCACCTTACTATTTAAGCCTGCCGACTGACTACAAGGCGTGTAAGTACCACTACCCGGTGTGTAGTCGGTTTCTAAACCCCTCTTCGCAGGCATGACTACACACCTCGTGTACTCATCCCAACATGGCCAAAAGTACACGATGTGTGGATAAAGTACACGGCGTGTAGTTCCAAAATTTAGGATTTTCCCCCATTTTCCATATTTTCCCAAAAAAAATTTAGGAAAAGGAAAAGAAGAAGCCCGTACCTCTAAAATAAGAACCGGGTTCTTACAAACTTCCCCCTTATAGAAATTCGTCCCCGAATTTCCCTTACAAGGGTGGTGAAGATAAAGCTCGGAACAGCTCTGGCCACTAAGCACGTACGTCGGCCTCTCGCTCCCAGGTCTCATCCTGCACTCGGCCATGTTTCCATAGCACCCGTACGAGCGGAACTGACAGGCCTCAGAGAAACTTTGTGCTCCTATCAACGATACAGATCGGATGCTCCTCAAAGGAAGCATCATACTGAGGCTCAACATCCTCTAGTTGAAAGGTTTGATATGGGTCTGAATGGTAGCAACACAACCGACACACGTGGAAGATGTCATGCATGTCTCAGAACCGCTGCGGTAACTGAAACCGATAGGCAACCAGCCCGACTCTCTCCAGAACCTCGAATGGCCCCACATACCTCGGTGAAAGTTTACCCTATCTCCTGATCCGCTTGTGTCCCTACCTCGGAGAAACACATAAGAAAACCTGATCCTCGACCACGAACTACAAGGGTCGTCTGCGGCGATCAGCGTATGACTTCTGAAGATATTCCACGGTAACCATCCGCTTCTGAATCAACTGGACCTGCTTAGATGTCTTTTGTACAAGCTGTGGCCCCAATAAAGCTCCCTCACCTGCCTCTAACCAGCACAAAGGTGATCGGCATGGCCTACCATATAAAGCCTCGTATGGTACTATCTCAATAGTCACATGAAAACTATTGTTATAGGAAAACTCGACTAAGGGTATATGCTTCTCCCAAGAGCCCCCAAAGTCTAGGATGCATGCGTGCAACATGTCCTCTAGCACCTTTATCGTCTGCTCTGATTGGCCATCTGTCTGAGGGTGGTATGCTATTCTCAAAAGCACCTGTGTACCCAACACCTTCTGAAAACTCTTCCAGAAACGAGATGTAAAGAGGGCGTCCCTATCTGAAACAATAGAACGAGGGACCCCATGAAGACGTACGATCTCTCAGATATACAGTCTTCTAAGATCATCCAAACCGAAGGTCTCCTTGATCGGAAAGAAGTGAGATACCTTTGTGAGTCTGTACACAACAACCCACACGACATCATTGCCTCGAGGTGACCTCGGCAACCCCATCACGAAATCCATCGTTACATCATCCCATTTCCACTCTGGAATGGGCAACAGCTGTAACAGCCCAGCTAGCCTCTGGTGTTCTGCCTTCACCTACTGACGTGTGAAACACCTCCTAACAAAACCCGCTATCTCTCTCTTCATACCTGGCCACCAGTACTGACGTCTCAAGTCTCGGTACATCTTGGTAACCCCGGGATGAACTGCCCAAGCTGAAGCATGAAACTCTCACATCATCTCCTCACATATATCACATGGAACCCATACTCGTCCATGGAAAATCAGGACCTCATCGTCACCTATCGTCCAACCGGGTGGAGGGTCCTCACTTGCCACCGACTCCCATAGATCTAGGCCTTCTGAAACTGATAGATGCCTCATCCTCACTCTGTCTAGGAGGGTAGAAGTCAGAGCTAATGAGGAAAGATTAGTCTGCCCCTGACTGTCATGCTCCTCCAGATGCATCTCAGAGAACAAATCCATGAGCTCCCACTCACCACTAGCTCTTGCACTTCCTGTATCTGAGTCTTCCAGCTCAGTGCATCAGCAACTGCATTACCTTTACCAGGTGTGTAGGCAAGCTCAAAATCGAAGGACTATAGGTACTCAACCCACATTCGCTGCCTCAGATTCAGGTCGTGCTGAGTAAAGATATACTTGAGACATTTATGGTCAGTGGAAACCACAAAATGCTCTCCAAACAGATAGTGTCTCCAATAGCACAACGCATGACCAACTGCAGCCAACTCGAGATCATGCGTCGGGTAATTTCTCTCATGTGGCCTCAACTACCGAGACCCGTACGCAACAACTCGGTTGTCTTGCATCAAAACGGCTCCCAGCCCTAATATCGGATGCATCACAGTAAACTGTATAGCTCTTCCCCTTCTCTGGGGGTATCAGGATCAGTGCTGATGTCAACCTTCCCTTTAGGTCCAAAAAATCTCTCTCGCAAACTTCTGACCAAATGAACTTCACACCCTTCTTTGTCAGACATGTCAATGGTACTGCTAAGCAGGAGATGTCCTATATGATGTGTCTGTAGTAACCAGCCAGCCCTAAGAAACTCCGTATCTCAAACACGTTCTTAGGATGCTCCCAGGAAACTAATGCTCTTACCTTCTCTAGGTCTACTGCAACACCTACCTCTGAGATGATATGTCCCAGGAAGTGAATCTAGTCCATCCAAAAGTGGAACTTTGAGATCTTATCATACAGTTTATTCTCTCTCAGTGTACTCAATATGATCTCAAGATGGGTGGCATGGTTGTGTCAAGTGTGAGAGAAAACCAATATGTCATCCACGAATGCGACCATAATGGAATCAAGGTAGGGATGGAACACAAGATTCATCAGAGCCATGAAAACTGCTGGCACATTCGTGAGTCCGAACGGCATAACCGTATACTCATATAGACCACACCTACTCGTGAAACTGTGAGAGGTATATCATATAGTCTAACGCGCAGCTGATGATATTCGGATCTCAAGTCAATCTTCGAGAACACTCGTGCTCCATGAAGCTAATCAAACAGATCATCTATCCTTGGCAATGGATGTCGGTTCTTAACCATCAACTGGTTCAGCTTCTGATAATCCATGAAAAGTCCAAAGGGAGCGTCCGCCTTTTTCACAAAAGGACCGGATAACCCCAAGGAGAAGTATTGGGCCGGATAAATCCCTTTGCTAGTAACTCCTCTAACTACCTCTTGAGCTCCTGCAACTCAGACGTGGCCATCCTATAAGGAGGAATGGACACCGGTGCTGCTCCTGCCATATGCTCGATAGAGAAATCCAACTCACGCATCGGAGGTAGACCTGAAAAGTCGTCCGGGAAGACATACCTGAAACGATCAATAACTGGAGGGAAATCTGTCTGAAAATTCCCCTGATCATCCAGATATATGCTCTCCATATGGGCTATGACTCCACCTCGCCCATGAGGCTTTGGTCCAGCTCGACTCGCCTGAACATCCCATTCGCCCTTGTATAAAAACTCTCCTCCCTCTGGTGGCGTGAAACACACCCTACGACAATAGCAGTATACAAATGCTCAAAAGGGAACCTACCAGTCCATCCCGAGAATGACATCATATCTCATCATATCCAAGACAAATAGGTCATAAAGAAAGTGACACCCACCAACCTCAAGGGGGAACTCCATACACTGACGCACACCAGCCATCCTAGTCCCCAACGCAGTGTCTAGCGTTAAGATATCAGAAGAAGTAGAAACACAGAGCCCAAGGCTCTCCACAATGGGTACAGATACGAAACTATGTGTAGCACCTGTATCGAAAAGTACTGAAGAGAAGACAAAAGCTACTAGAATAGTACCTCTGATTGTAGAAGGACTGGGATCCTGCTCCTGTTGGGGTGTTGCACTACATATGCCGGCCTAGTGCCATGGCCTTGCGACACAGCCTGGCTACCCTGAGATATCATGCCCTAGTGCCTCTTTGATCCTGGTGTCTGGCTACCACACCCACGACCACCATCTCTGCCAGCACGCCCTGACGTATTCCAATTCCCTGACTGGTAAAAAGCCCCTGGTCCTACTCCCGCATGCAGAGTCTACACAGAACCCCCCTCACTAGCCACTGGTATAAAAGCCCTACAAAAGCACTACAGATGGCCCATATTGCCACAAGATCGATACTCCACTGGATCTCATGGACACTGCAGCCTCTTGTACCCCTCTCTGACACACTGGTAGCACCTAATCGGGCCACCTGAAGAAGCTGCCTGGCTGGTACAACCACCCTGAGAGAAGACCATCTGTCTCTTTCTCTTGCCAGCAGAAAAAGTACCAGTAACTGGTGCTGAATTTCCATGGCCCACACCACTCAATTCCCGTAGGTTTGTCTCTGTAATCGGCGCTTGGTTCACAATCGCTTATACAGTAGGAAACCTGAAAACATTCAACAATGATCGGATGTCATACAGAAGACCATACTCAAAACATTTGGCTCAAAACGTCTCATCAACCACCAACACGGGTGAAAAATGCTGGATCTATGTAAAACGAGCAGAATAGTCCATCACCGACATAGCATCGAATTACAGATTCAGGAACTCTTGAGCTTTATCTTCCCTCAGCGTCTCGAGTAAGTAGAAGTCATAGAAGACTGCCTGAAAATCTTCCCATGCCATGCCCCTATGATGATATGACTGGGTGGTAACATCCCACCACCTCTTGGCGGAATCACACAGCATGTAAGTCAGGAGCTTGACCCTCCGCCATGGAGGTGTCTCCAAGTTCTCTAAAATAGTCTGCATCGATCCTAGCCAAGACTCTGCAGCATGTGGTCTGCCATCCCTTGAAAATGTAGGTGGATGCTGCTACTGAAAGATATGCGTCAGCTCGGCCATAGATGTGGCAGCTAGCGGTGCTCCCTGAATGGTCCGAATGAACCGCAATAAGCCTTCATGGAACTGCGCCTCCATGCTTGTGTCTGGTATAATAGCTGGCGCCGCATCTGGCTCTGCTGGTGGATCAACTGGTAGCCCATGGCCCACCATCTTTGGAGTATAATCTTCTCCGCTCTCCTGCCGAACAACTCGCGGTCGTTTAGGCAGCATGTCACTACAAGGTCAAAAGCACACCTTAGATTCAAGGTTATTAATATTGGAAAGAAAAGTAACCTCAAAGGAAACAAGAGGAAGAAGGCATTTATAATTTGAAAAAAATGACTACACGGCGGGTACAATGACTACACGGTGTGTACATGACTTTCCTTCCCCTGCCCGGGTCCTTCTACATGGCTAAGCCACACGGCTTCCGTTGAACAAAACTACACGACGTGTATAATATCTACACGGCGTGTATGGTGTTATTTTCCAACTGCTCATGTCATCTGTGACACGGCCGACTACTCGGCTTAACTCTACACGGTGTGTTACACCCATACATGGCATGTACAACACCCTGTTTCCCAGCCACATGGTCTGTTCTCAGACAAGACAACAAGGCGTGTCCCAACAGTACACGACATGTTCAGGGAGAGGTGACACCTGTAACGCCCCGACCCTAGCTACCCAGAGTCGGTGCATTACTTCGTAACATTGGCATGATCACAAAAGACCAAGTCTCGAAAGAATGATTAGTTTAGTAGCCTTGGAAACACTAGATACATTCATAATTGTTACATTAAAACATAAGGTAAAAAACTACAATAACAAAGTCTCCATAGTCCACACTCATATCCTATACTGACTATCCCTTCAGGTCATTCATAAAATACTTTTTGACATCCTGGAAAATATTAAAACATTGAAAGGGGTGAGCTCAGATGCTCAATAAGGATAACAATATTACGGAAGCTTTCATAAATAAACATAAACATTTAAGGCAATGTATAACTAAAACAAAAGACTTTTAAACTTGATCATCAACATAATATGGAAAAAGTAAAATGGGATAATTCCATTTACTTCTTCACATGGATATTCTGCTGGTCAAATAATCACATGCAATATCAATAACCACTTTCGTAATGATGGAATGCATAATTCCAGACTATCATAACCATGTAGCCAAGGCCTCGTGCCAAGACCACAAATAAGATTTTGTCAAGGCTTCGTGCCAAGACAATAGTTTGTCTCATGAGACCTACCGATGCATCGAGGAGCTATATCGGGCTCCACCCGTCACTTATTAAGTCCAATGCATTCCTCATATGAATAGGTTTAAACATATCATAAACCATAACGTAATTGTATCACATAAAACATGCATAAAGGAAACATAAAATCTCAATATTTCAATAACAAGATGTCAATACAACACATTGATATAATAAAAATGCTTTCAAAACCATTTTCAATACCAAAACAAAAGCAAGTTAAAACATTGTATTTATTTTTCATTAAAAAAAGTGATGGCTTGTAGAGGAAGCCGAAACTCAAATAATGGTCACGGCGGCGGAGAAGTTGTTGTCGCCGCATAAGTACGGAAAGGAAAACATTCCCTTTTTGTCGTTTAGTAAAATGCTTCATATAAAAAATATTCCTTTTGAATAAACGTAAAAGTCAAAGGGGTTTATACACCGTATAAAAGAAAGTTGTGTATAAAACCAAATATGCCCTAATGAAAGGAGATTGAGACAAAGTCCTTAAAAAGATCATTTTTAAAATAAAATAGATCTATTATGCGTATTCAATATAAGTACACATAAGAAAGTACAAATATAAGATATGACATAATAATATCATGACATAATTTGAAAGTAGGAGATTAACCCAAAAAATGGAAGTTGGGTTAAGAAGTTCCCTTACCTTGTGTCAGACATGACTCAACCGTTATTTAACCTCCTGAATAATAAACTAGAGTTAATATCTACCTTATTAATTACCATTTTCAATTTCATTATCCTTTTAATATCACTTATTACAATTTTATTAACATTATGTAATTATTTAAGTTAATAACGGCCATTTTGTCGATCTTTGGTACTTGAGTCAAAAATAAACTTCTTATAATTACAAGTTGTTCATGTGGTGAAATATCCATTATATCCAAAATTATATTCATGATATAGATATCATATATCTCATATATATCCAGTATATACATACATTTATAATATTCCATAACGTTTAGAGGTAAGAAATGAAATGCACCGTTCACGGAGACGGTAAGCCGTACGTACGCATGAACACTACTTTCATTTCTATTTCGTATTTAATTAAATAATAATGATATAATATTATATTATAATTCCATTACAATATCATATATAATATCATTTACTTCATCCTTTATACATCCCACATAAGGCATTAACGATTCAAATCACTTTGAGGGGGCGGTAGTCCGCACTTCCTAAAATGAAATTATCGCGTTCACCCATAATGGAAATCATAAATTATGCCATAAATGAGAAATTTCAGAAGAATAAGGAAAACATAAACATATTATATATCATATATAAATATAGTGACATCTTAATGGCCACCTTTGAAGGTGTTATATGAGTGTTGAACAATCATCGTTCCGTGAGGCAAAAATTCACCATCCACAGAAACAGTATGTTCTTTAACCATTATATGTAGGTGTGTGTAAGTGTAGCTCGAATACTTCTTATAAAAACATCATAGTATATTGAGGATACTGGTGTTGTTACAAAAGAAATGAATAAAAAGTGTTTAGGGGGTTGGAGAAGAAAAATAAAACAAAACAACATTAGAGAATACATTACCTTAAAATCGGGTAAATCTTTTTGATTTGAGCCAAAGGCTTCCTGGGGAAGAGTTCTGTCCAAAGTGAGGCTTCTAGGAGTAATAGGGGGACGTTGGGAGAGTATTTGGTCAGAGGATGGCCGATCCAAATGGCTTGAAAGTGTGAATGAGGTGGTAGAGGTGGGGGCATTTTTTAAGTGGAGAGGAGGGGCACTCTTGGAAAGTAAATAAAAGTCACTTTCTTATAAAATTAGTTTCGGATTTTAGAGGTCCCACACTTATATAATTCTAGGATAAGGTGATAAGGGTTCGAAATATACTCATCCAATAAGTTTTTGACAAGTGTAAGCCTTGTATTTCACATTATCTTTTTATTTTATTTAAATCGTTAAATAATGAGGTCATCGCTGCATCATCATGATGTCAAAAATAATTTAATTTATTTAATGTCTAAAAATTATAAAAAAACTTCTATGAGGTAGGAATTATTTTTATCTTTCCAATGACTATTTATAGTAAAACATTTGACTTGTATTACTCCATGTAAAAATTGTTTTAGTAAAACATTTCATGTTTGTGTCATTTTTACTTTAACATTAAATAAAAGGTATTTATGTCATTTTCCAACTAAAGTGGCTCCATGGGCTCCCCAAGTTGACCCATGGATTTTCTTGGTCATCCATCGAACATCCAATGAGGGTAAAACATGGGTCAAGCTCATCTCATATTATTAAAACATTATTTTTACCTTAAACTACACTAATTACCTCTAATCGCGATTAAGAACTTAAAAGTTACTATTCACCAAAAAATTATTTTAATCCCATTGAACCAAATTTTACATCTCAATGACAACCATGTATGTTGGATTCTTGAAATTCAAAACACAAATGTGGTAAAACTTCATTTAAACGAAAAATCAGTTTTTATAAATACCACTTAGTGGTTTCACTATTCATCAAAAATTGATGTTATTCAGAAAAATCCCAAAAATTCACCCTAAGCTATATTTGATATTCTGATTTCAAAAATGATGTATATTTTACAAAATTACAAACATATAAGTTTCATTAATTAATTTTATAATTAATTCCTGCGGTCACAACAAATAGCCTGTTTTTAAGAAACAATTTATATCAAAAGATTTGCAATTGTTTATGTCCAATTTCAATGTTAAATTAATTCTAATGACCACCATTGGATAAAATGGTAAAAATATATTATAATTATACTTTAAAACCACTAAATACTATAATTTATCACAATAAATTATTTTGATTAAAAAATTTGTTTTATGTATTTTTCACTATTCATAAATAAATTGGAAGTTCTCAGAAAGTTACAAAAAATTCAACTTAGGATAATTTTGATATTACGAATACAAAAATGAAGTCCATTTTGAAATATAAAATTTCTATAATTTTAAAAAGTTGTTATTACTATTCATAACGGCTACTTTGATTAGTCGCGGTGTGTTAGAACTCGAACTTGCGTACAATGCAAGCTATTGAAAGAGAGGCGTATCGTGGAAGCTCGGGGTGTTACATTCTTCCCTCCTTCAATAAATTGTGTCCTCGCAATTTGAAATTTTTCTTTGAAAATAAAAGGTTGAAAATAGAAAATACCTTTGTGGAAAACCCACATAGGAAATAAGGTTAATAAAATTTAACCTTAATAAAAGGGAAAGGGAAATTAAAAAGTCACCACAAAATTATGATATCGATAAGGAGAACATTGGTGGCAATTAGAGACATATAATTGAAGGAAAAACATAAATATTTGTAGGGAGTGCTTGAGGTCATCAATCACAAACAAGTGTCAAATTGAGGGCCTCAAAGCCTTCAATCTATGTTGATTTAAAACATCATCAGTTCAACAAGACATATGGTATTAGGATAACGCATTTTTTTTGTTTTAATATCCCTTTAATAAAGTTTAAGAATTAATTTATTCATAGAATAAGATATAGGTATATATATATATTTATGCTTGACAAGTAGAGTTTCAACCCTCAACTAATTTCTACCACAAACTCATCTTTCACTCAAAAAGATAATAGAACTCAAAAATAATATATTTATTCTAACCGTACAAGGTTCAAAATATTAGAACATACCATTTAGATTATGAAAACTATTTTGTAATAACCATGGACTTCCTGTAGGCTGGTGGTAGGTAATAAAGGCCTTTCGCACTATGGTTGTGGGTTTGATTCCTACAGCTTTGTTCGACGCGACGGGTTATGCCCCACCCTACAGGTTGTCCTTTTCCTACAACTATAGTATTATAATATTCCAAAAATAATCTTCAAAAATGCTTTAACCTTAAACAATACTATCCATGGTTCAACTTAATCCATTCCAACCTTAATAGTTATCCAAAATACCTCCGTCCAGACTTTCTCTAAAAGGTCTCTAAATTCCAAAATCAATTGTAACATTAGATTCCCCAAACAAGGAAAATTTTCTCTTATTATCACATACTAAAAATATGATTACCTTAATCATATTAAAACATTAATGAAATCAAAAAGTACTGCAGTACAATCCTTATATATATCACATTATTCTTATAACTAGAATATAATCCTTGAGTCCAAAAGCACCAATACATTAATTATTCCGCTTCAACTATAGTCGCAGCATAAGATTGGCCTTGATCCCTTGTCCTTTTCTGAGGTAAGTTTCCTTGACGCTTAGGACATTCATTTGCATAATGCCCCATTTCTCTAAAATTGTAGCATTCAACATTGACAGCCTCATTCTTTACCTTGCAATCACGCGCCTGGTGACCTTTTTCTCCACATTTATAACAAACTCCCATTCCTTTTAGGCAAGTACCAAGGTGATTCTTCCCACAATTATCACATAATGGAAAATCCTTCTTTCCATTTTTCCCTTTATCTATCTCTTGTTCCACCATTCTCTTCTTCTCTTGCTTTACATTATTGTCATAAGACTTAGAGAATTCCTTTTCCATCTTGATAGAACACGAGACAATATCTTCATTCGATGAGAAGGATTGTGATACTAAAGCTCGATAGAGAAATGGTTTTAACCCATCAAAGAAACGATCAATCTTACTTCTTGGGTTACGTATATAATCTGCAGCATGCCTCCCTAACCTTGTAAAGTTAGCCTCATACTTTGCGACATTCTCATCCTCTTTCTGCCTCAGACTTAGAAATTGCCTTTCCAAATCTGCTCGATGGTCACGAGGAAAGTATTTTTCTAAGAAAATCTCTTTGAACCCCCTCCATTACATATTCGATACATCATCATCTTCCTTTGTGTTTTCAATCAGCGACCACCACTGATCGACATCTCCTATGAGGCGGTAAACTACCATGACAACCTTCTCCCTTTCGCTACTCCCCAAGGCATGGAATATTTTCTCTAAGGAGTTTATCCATTGCTCAGCTACTAATGGATTTGTACCCACATTAATTGTTGGCGGTTGTTGCCTCATGAAGTGGTCTAACATTGATCCTCCATGTTGTGGATCCGGGTGATCCATACGAGTAAGGTTATTATTCATAACTTGAGTGAGTTGTCCCAGTATGGTAATAATTTGAACAGCACTAGTTGTATCTCTAGATCCACAATAATTTTCTTGAGCAGGAGGGCAATCCCAACACAGAGTGCATGCATTGATACAGTTTCCATTCCTTCCACTAGGCGCCATTTCTATACAATGGCATAAACTAGATTACTTTATGAATCAAAATACATAATTCCATACTTATAAAATACTTAACATAAATTGAACTATTTATGAATATAATACATAATCGTAAAAATGTTTTCTTTGAGAAAGTATATACTCATAACCCTTCATAGTGGTTTGTAAAGAAAACGAGAATTATCTTAAGCATATCCCCCAGGAGTGTCGTAACCAAGAGTGCAGCAGGGCCCGTTGTCATGCACCAGTTCTCGTTCGAGTCTAGCTCAAAGCGGAGTTTTTGGGTTTTACCCCTAGGTACATCTATGCCAGCGCCGCCTCTACCTGCTCATATCCAGACAGGGATGTACTGCTCGAAAAACTCACAAAATCTCTATAATACCAAAATTCTAGGAAGTTATTCTATACTAATCCTCATAGTCTATCTTCGGGATATGTTCCCTAATCAGAGTTTATCTAAATCTAGCTTCCAAGGATAGTACTAAACTGACTCTGATACCAACTGTAACGCCCTGACCCCAGCTACCCAGAGTCGGTGCATTACTTCATAACATTGGCATGATCACAAAAGATAAATTCTGGAAAGACCGATTAGTTTAGTAGCCTTGGAAACACTAGATACATTCATAAATGTTACATTACAACATAAGGTGAAAAACTATTATAACAAAGTCTCCATATTCCACACTCATATCCTCTTCTGACTATCCCTGTAGGTCATTCATAAAATACTTCTTCACATCCTGGAAAATATTAAAACATTGAAAGGGGTGAGCTCAGATGCTCAGTAAGGATAACAATATTGCAGAAGCTTTCATAAATAAACATAAACATTTAAGGCAGTGTATAACTAAAACAAAAGCCTTTTAAACTTGAATATTAACATAATATGGAAAAAGTAAAATGAGATAATGCCATTTACTTCTTCACATGGATATTCTACTTGTCAAATAATCACATGCAATATCAATAACCACTTTCATAATGATGGAATGCATAATGCCAGACTATCATAACCACGTAGCCTAGGCCTCGTGCCAAGACCACAAATAAGATTTTGTCAAGGCCTCGTGCCAAGACACTAGTTTGTCTCATGAGACCTACCGATGCATCGAGGAGCTATAACGGGATCCACCCGTCACTTATTATGTCCAATGCATTCCTCATATGAATAGGTTTAAACATATCATAAACCATAACATAATCGTATCACATAAAACATGCATAAAGGAAACATAACATTTCCACATTTCAATCACAAGATGTCAATACAACACATTGATATAATAAAAATGCTTTCAAAACCATTTTCAATACCAAAACAAAAGCAAGTTAAAACTTTGTATTTATTTTTCATTAAAAAAGTGATGGCTTGTAGAGGAAGCCGAAACTCAAATAATGGTCACAGCGGCGGAGAAGTCGTTGTCGCCGCATAAGTACAGAAAGGAAAACATTCCCTTTTTGTAGTTTAGTAAAACGATTCGTATAAAAAAGATTCCATTTTAATAAATGTAGAAGTCAAGGGGGTTTATACACCGTATAAAATAAAGTTGTGTATAAAACCAAATATGCCTCAATGAAAGGAGATTGAGAGAAAGTCCTTAAAAAGAACATTTTTAAAATAGAATAGATCTATTATGTGTATTCACTATAAGTAAACATAAGAAAGTACAAATACAAGATAGTACATAATAATATCATGACATAATTTGAAAGTAGGAGATTAACCCAAAGAATGGAAGTTGGGTTAAGAAGTTCCCTTACCTCGTGTCCGACTTGACTCAACCGTTCTTTAACCTCCTGAATAATAAACTAGAGTTAATATCTACCTTATTAAGAACAATTTTCAATTTCATTATCCTTTTTATATCACTTATTACAATGTTATGAACATTATGTAATTATTTAAGTTAATAACGGTCGTTTTGTCGATCTTTGGCACTTGAGTCAAAAATAAACTTCTTATAATTACAAGTTATTCTTGTGGTGAAATATCCATTATATCCAAAATTATATTCATGATATAGATATCATATATCTCATATATATCCAGTATATACAAACATTTATAATATTCCATAACATTTAGAGGTAAGAAATGAAATGCACCGTTAATGGAGACGGTAAGCCGTACGTACGCATGAACGCTACTTTCATTTCTATTTCGTATTTAACTAAATCATAATTATATAAAGGTATATTATAATTCCATTACAATATCATATATAATATCATTTACTTCATCCTTTATACATCCCACATATGGCATTAACGATTCAAATCACTTTGTGGGGGCGGTAGTCCGCACTTCCTAAAATGAAATTATCGCGGTCACCCATAATGGCAATCATAAAGTATGCCATAAATGAGAAATAAAGAAGCATAAGGAAAACATAAACATATTATATATCATATATAAATATACTAACATCTTAATGGACACCTTTGAAGGTGTTATATGAGTGTTGAACAATCATCGTTTCGTGAGGAAAAAATTCGCCATCCATAGAAACAGTATGTTCTTTAACCATTAGACGTAGGTGTGTGTAAGTGTAGCTCGAATCCTTCTTATAAAAACATCCTAGTATATTGAGGATACCGGTGTTGTTAAAAAATAAATTAATAAAAAGTGTTTAGGGGGTTGGAGAAGAAAAATAAAACAAAATAACATTAGAGAAGACATTACCTTAAAATCGGGTAACTCTTTTTGATTTGATCCAAAGGCTTCCTTGGGAAGAGTTCTGCCCAAAGTGAGGATTCTAGGAGTAAGAGAGGGAAGTTGGGAGAGTATTTGGGCAGAGGTTGGCCGAGCCAAATGGCTTGAATGTGTGAATGAGGTGGTAGAGGTGGGGGCCTTTTATATGTGGAGAGGAGGGGCACTCTTGGAATGTAAAGAAAAGTCACTTTATTATAAAATGCGTTTCGGATTTTAGAGGTCCCACACTTATATAATTCGAGGCTAAGGTGATAAGGGTTCGAAATATACTCATAAAATAGGTTTTTGACAAGTGTAAGCCTTGGATTTCATATTATCGTTTTATTTTATTTAAATCGTTAAATAATGAGGTCATCGCTGCATCATCATGATGTCATAAATAACATAATTTATTTAATGTCTACAAATTAAAAAAAATACTATGAGTTAGGAATTCTTTTTATATTTCCAATGACTATTTATAGTCAAAAATATGACTTGTATAACACCATGATAAAATTGTTTTAGTAAAACATTTCATGTTTGTGTCATTTTTTACTTTAACATTAAATAAAAGGTATTTATGTCATTTTCCAACTAAAGTGGCTCCATGGGCTCCCCAAGTTGACCCATGGATTTTCTTGGTCGTCCATGGCACATCCAATGAGGGTAGGACATGTGTCAAGCTCATCTCATATTATTAAAACATTATTTTTACCTTAAACTACACTAATTACCTCTAATCGCGATTAAGAACTTAAAAGTTACTATTCACCAAAAAATTATTTTAATCCCATTGAACCACATTTTACTTATTAATGACAACCATTTATGTTGGATTTTTGAAATTCAAAACACATAAGTGGTAAAATTTCATTTAAACAAAAAATCAGTTTTTATAAATACCACTTAGTGGTTTCACTATTCATCAAAAATTGAAGTTTTTCAGAAAAATCCAAAAAATTCACCCTAAGATATATTTGATATTCCGATTTCAAAAATGATGTCTATTTTAAAAAATTCCAAACATATAAGTTGAATTAATTAATTTTATAATTAATTCCCACTGTCACAACAAATAGCGTGTTTTTAATAAACAATTTATATCAAAAGATTGGCAATTGTTTATGTCCAATTTCAATGTTAAATTAATTCTAATGACCACCATTGGATAAAATGGTAAAACTATATTCTAATTATACTTCAAAACCAATAAATATTATTATTTATCACAATAAATTATTTTGATTAAAAAAGTTGTTTTAAGTATTTTTCACTATTCAAAAAAAAATGGAAGTTCTCAGAAAGATACAAAAAATTCATCTTAGGATAATTTCGATATTATGAATACAAAAATGAAGTCCATTTTGAAATATAAAATTTCTATAATTTTAAAAAGTGGTTATTACTATTCATAACGGCTACTTTGATTAGTCGTGGTGTGTTAGAACTCGAACTTGCGTACAATGTAAGCTATTGAAAGAGAGGCGTATCGTGGAAGCTCGGGGTGTTAAAACACCGGCCCGTGTTTTTAGTTACACGGCCGAGTCCCTAGGTCACACTACATGGCATGTCTAAAATTGACATGGCACATTCTGTCAAGGATTTCACCGACCCGTGTTGTTAGTTACATGGCCGGACTCTGGGTCACACTACACGGCGTGTCCAAAAACTACACGGTGTGTTTTACCCCAGCCTTTCCCTACCCTGTGTCGCCGCCCACACGGTTTGTGACACGGGATGAGACTACACGGCGTGTACTCGGGGTACACGGCATGTACTCAATAAGTTAATTTTTTATTCCCAAACAAAAGAACACACACGGCGTGTATGAGGTCCTACACGACATGTATTCTGGGTTTTCCGGACAGTATGCCTCAGAAACTTCCCCAGAACCCAGAAAATACTACAAACCAACACTTAGGTTTCAAATTCCGATCCGTGAGGGCCCATAATCCCCCAAAAATTGAATTTTGACATCTTATCTGTGTTATAACCAATAAACATTCAATGATCCACCAAATTCCGCTCAATGGGGGCCCATACTCCCCAAAAATCAAATTTTGGTGTCCATTCTATAAACAAGCTCAGACAAACATACACCATATCTCATGGCAGGTATTTATCAAGTAGCTATCACAACAGCATGCTTAATTAGAACATTAACTATCACAACAACATGCAATTTCTAATGCACCTACAGGGCATGGAAACTATGAATGGCATGTGATTTATAGCATGTGCCTATATGATGAATGAGATGGAATACCCTCATCTCATTAGGTAGCAACTAAATTGAACCCATAGATAAAATATAAACAACACAATCCAAGTGCATCACCCAACAATGAAATCATATCAACCATAAAATTGTAAAATCAAAAGAATGAAAAATACGAGGTAGACTGGATTTTCCCTGTATACGGGTTAGCTACCCTCAGGAACAACTTATTACCAACTACTGTTCCATCCTATCCCTTACTACGGCTCCAAATAGTAAGTCAAAGAAAAGAAACCCTCTGATACCACTTTGTAATGTCCCGGACCCAGGTGCCATGCAACGGGTGCCCTGAGCCCGGTTTGCTATGTGACCTTAAGCACATTTCACCAAACGCCAGAGGCTACCGACTTGCAGCGAGGGCCCATGTCTGATAGTGGGGAAAATATTCCGTCATTTGTCAAAGTGTAGCAAAGCGGAATTTAAATAAAACATACAACGACAGCGGAAGCAGTAAACCACAAAAAAATGAAAAAAACTAAAACAGTGGATATAACCAACAGTATATAAATGATGATGCTATATGTGTCAAGTTCTAAGAAAATAGCCAGAACATGTTATACATCAATATAGTACAACAGAATACAGAGTACAACAAAACAAGCAAAACAGCTGGCAACGACATCACAAGACTAGGATCGGTCCCATGCCCTCCTACTCCTCAACAACAGTCAAGTACCTGTATATGGATTCTTGCCTCTATCTACACCTACAACAACGTAATCTATTTGGCCCAAAAAGAGTGACCCAAACAGGGTGTGAGAAATAAATTCCCAACAGACACCCACCAAAGGCCCATGCCCAACTGCGTGTAAGCATACAACAAAAGTGTGCAGTAGTAAAATGAAAGAAAGTAAGCAGTACTCAAAGTAACTAACTACCCATTATATTTCCATTTTATTATTCATTTAATCATTTAACTTAGTAACATTCTATGCTCAACAGCACCAAGCCCTAAGGCCAACCAGAAGCTTTCCCTCTAGCTAAAATAGTAAACTACGCCCTCAGGCTTGCCCTTTGGCCATATAGAATCCAACCCATAGGTATTTCCCTCAGGCATAACAGAAATTCTTGCCCTCAGGCATACGAAGTGTCGCCCTCAGACACAGAAGTCAAGCCCCCTGGCATGAAAGGTTGGCCTCAGGAGAAATATGACAGCCCTCGGGCTAAAACAGTCATGCCCTCAGGCCAATCACAACAACGCCCATAGGCTAAACAGGTAATCGGGCCATTCCCAACATATCAAAATGCAGTAAACAAGAAATTTCTCTCAAGGAAATTCTACAATTTCTACATTAAAGGCATACCCTCGGGTATCCATGCCAAACAGCTAAACAGAGGAATGCACCCCTCGGGATGGTCCTAGATCCATGCAACCATCGCAAACCGCATTTTTACAACTTTATTCAATTACCTATACAGTTCTAGGTAGTTAAGTTAGCCACAACCTCTGCCTCACAATACCCTAACATGGTTTCGTGGCACAAAAATTCACAAAAACGCACGATAGTTGGAAAATAAACACATATCCACCTACCTTATATGCCAACAAGCATTATACACGAACGCCGACTCCAGAAATGCCAACGAACTGCGTAGATCTGATGAAGAACAAAACCCATTCAAATGTAAATAACTTTCCCTCGGGAAAGAATTGGAACGAACGGTACCAGGAGAGGAGAGGGCATACCCGTGCGGTTCTAATGAAATCATCTGAAGCCGAAACAGATTCCAGACGAACGCCCGATGGATCTTCAATGATCCGGCCTCCTCCGTTGGCTCCAAAATGGTTCAAGAGTCTCCTCTGCCAAATGAGGAGGCTACTGCCTGTTTTAAGCTGAAAAAACAAAGTACATGGTGTGTACTTCTGAGTACACGGTGTGTACTCCTTTCATTTAACTGTTCCTCTGGAGGCACCGCCACACTGTTCATCCGTCGACCTAAGTACACGACATGTACTCCCATGTTCATGGTGTGTACTGTCGCCCAGCTGGCGGTGACTCCACCGCCTTACTATTTAAGCATGCCGAATGACTACACGGCATGTAAGTACCACTACACGGTGGGTAGTCGGTCCCTACACCCCTCGTCACCGGCATGGCTACACGCCTTGTGTACTCATCCCAACACGACCAATAGTATATGACATGTGTATAAAGTACACTGTGTGTAGTTCCAAAATTTAGGATTTTTTCCCATTTTCCATATTTTCCAAAAAACACTTAAGGAAAAGGAAAAGAATAATCTTGTACCTCTAAAATAAGAACTGGGTTCTTATAGAAGGAAAAGAATGGTTACCACCCTAGAGTGATGAAACATAATTGTAACTAATATTGAGTTTCAGACGGATCGATATTGAAGGGGTTGAATCTATAAAAAACAATCAGAAACAACCTTATGTCATGGGTGACATTTCACCTTTAAAGAAACTAAAACTAAAAAACCAGACACTATTTTAAAAAACTGTACACTGGCCATTATACAGCTTGTAGCCCTATTACACAATGTGTAACATCCACGAACCACATATGTTTAATAACCCATCACCTCATATTAAAAAATACCTTTTAATAACTCACGGTGTGTAAGTCATGGTCAGGGATTGTATCCATTCAAAGTGTGAATACATCTTTCACAACATACAACTATTGACAATTACATGGTGTGTAGTAAGGATACACATCATGTAGCTACTATAATGACTCGGCCTTAAAACATTAATTAATCTTGAATTATAAAGAATAATATACTTTATTACAAATTGAGGATCTTTTTGGGTTTAGACTTCTAATGAATTATGATAACATACATGCATAATATTCCACGATCATACAAATAGGAACAATTTCAATTTTTTTCAAAAATATAAAAACATTAAAACATAATCGTTATTTATTTGACAACACTCCATATAAAACATCCCTAATCCCTTATTTCCCTTTCCCATAATTATATCACGTCAAATTCTATTTAAAAACATGGGATGAGTTTAAAACTCAGAAAGGGATATATAGATAGAAAGCGTTAGTCAAGTGATAGCATAAAATTCAATAAAACCCCTAATCATAAAAACATGAATGCATAGAATATTCATGTTGATTCCTTGGGAAATATTTACCATAAAAATATTACATTTACCCTTACACATGGAATAACATTTCGGTCATCTTCATTCTCTGGAGAACCCAATTCATTTGAAAGCTATAATGGGGCTCACCCTTGATATCTTGAGATATAATGGGCTCAACCCAACATATCATGAGCTATAATGGGATCAACCTAACATATATTAAGGTATAATGGGATCATCCTAAAAAACATAATCTCCAAGGAACATATCATGGTAAAAAAATTATATTGAAATTAGAGGAAACCACTCATGCCATAGAAACAATCCTTTTAAAATTTATTAAAGAGAGTTTAATAAAGGATTTTAAAAAGTAAGACCCTAAAAATATAATTGGAGTGAGAATTAATAGAATGAATGGGATATGTATATACATGAAAAATACACATAACTCATAATAATGTAAACCAATAATCTTAATACCACATTATGAGTAAATATGAAGGTTAACCCAAAGAATTGAAATTGGGTTAAGAATTCCCTTACCTCAGGTTATTCTCACATAAAATGTGTTTAAAAATCATGTATAAAGGTTAAAAAGGGTGTAATTAATATATTACAAAAATGTATCAATATTAATAATATTTTATATGATCATTGAATTACTTTATTTCACCCATTATTGGTTAGTATTTTCTTCTTTGCATTGTTTTGGGGTGTTTTCTTTGCATGTTTTCCATTATTGGTTCATGATGGATAATATTGTAGATTGGTAGTGAAACTCAAGAATTGGAATGGAATGGTATCTAAATATTTAAAGTACCATAATTTATACAATTTTTCATTTTGGTGTTTTATAGGAGGATTATTTGTAAGTTATAAAATTAATGATGTTCATCTAGATCATTTTAGTTGTTCTCTAATAATAACGACCGCATTTGGTCTTATAAATTAAAAAAACGAGATAAAATATTTATATAACCATGGATGAGACATAATAAATATATTATAAACTAGTTTAAACATAACAATTATTTCCTAACTAGACATGAAATAATTAATGTAAATTGAAATCACATTGTCCATGACGTAGGCAATGTTTTTATTCATTGAATAAGTGGGAGAGGAGAAGAAGAATGATGGTGAATTTTCCATAAAATTGAGAAAATTCAGAATATACACAATTGTTGGATCTTTCATTCTTATTGTGTAAGAGTATATGAAGAAAGAATAATAAAGTAAAAGAACTCAAAATAAAATAATAATTGAGAAATCCCATAAAAAATTTGGCAAACTAATGACTATGAAACATGATTTTAGAAATTATTAAAAAGAGTGTAGATAGAGGTAACCAATCCAGAAATGAATCATAATATAGAATATATCAATAATAAGAATAAAATAATAACATGGTAAGGAATCATGAATGCTATACCTCATAATAGAGAACTTGAATGTTAAAAGAAAGAAGTTTAGAATTTTCTTACCTAGTAGAGTAACTACCAAAACATGAAGGTTGGGACTTTGGGTGGTTAAGGAAACATTAGGTGGACTAATAGCAAGATAAGGAGGATAGAGCATCATTGATGAGGTATTCAGAATTAATTTAATGAAGGAATGAGTTGGTATTTATCGAAAGAGTGAGGGAATATTTTAATAATTTCTGAGAGACACCTCATTAGTGGTATTTGAAAAAGAATGGGATTTCCCATGGTATTTTACCATTGTGTTAGACACTTTGTAAAACCTTCATAATAGTTTACTATACACAAGTATACCAAATTTATTACATCATTAATTATGTCATTAACACACCAAAACTCAAAACTGTATTTTTACAATTCACCAAAAAATCAACTCTTTCAGAAAAACCCCCAAACATTACCCTTTCCATTTTTCAACGTGTAAATTTAAAAAATGAACTCCATTTTTTTAAAATAATTATTTAATATTGTTAATTTAATATCCAAATAAAATCATACCTAATTAAAAAATTAACATTTTTAAAACTACAACTGCTTTTTTATCACACTGAAAAATTAACCAAGAGGTCATTATCTTAAAGCCTTAAGAAAATAAAATAATAATACAATTTACTATTAATTAGGTTCACATTTCTATTCAAATTACTATTTGTAAAGTTATATTATTATTCACCAAAAAATAATGTTAGTTCCAACAGAGTTTAAAAAACTTGCTAAACAAAATTTTAGATGAATGGTTTTTGAAATTCAAAACATTGAATATGAAAAATTATGTTTCAAGGCCTATTTTAAATATATAATTAAAAAAAAGTTTCATGTATTTCTTTTATATTATTAAAATAAACATGGGTGTTACAATATCCCCACCTTCTAGAAATTGTATCCTCACAATTTTATTTACTCATTAAACGAGTGAGGGTAGCTTTCCATCATAAAATTTTTAGACACCGATGTTGTTTCTTCTACCATGTGGTTTCTCCCAAATACCTTTACCTGGTGGATTACTTTATTCTGAAATAGTTGTTCCCCTTGATCAAGGATCTGAACTAGTTTCTCTTCATAAGAATTGTTCTCTTCTAGCTGAACTACTTCTGGGCTCAAGACATGTGATGAATCTGACACTACTTCCCCAACATCAAAAAATTAAAAACAATATGTGTGTTATAAAAAATTAGAGGCAATTATACATAGTATGAAACTGGTCCAACATTCTCTAGGATTTCAAAAGGACTGATAAATCACAAACATAACATTCCTTTCTTACCAAAATGCATCACACTTTTTCAAGGAGATATTTTAAGGAAAACATTGTCACCTACCTCAAAAGAGAAGTTTTTACTCATGTTATTTGTATAACATTTCTGTCTAATATATGATTTCTTCTTATGCTACTGGACTATCTTCACTTTCTCATCCACTTCCATTATTAATTATGGCCCCATTAACATTCTTTCACTAACTTCAGCCCAAAAATATGGTGTCTGACACTACTTAACATACCAAACCTCGAAAGGTTCCATATGTATACTGGAATGAAAAATGTTATTGTATGAAAACTCAAATAAAGAAATATGTTGATCCCAACATCCATGATAGTCCATTGAACAAGCTCGAAGCATATCTTCCAACGTATGATTTATTCGTTCTGATTTCCCATCAGATTGAGGATGAAAAGCTATATTGAAATTTAATTCTATGCCCAATGCCTTCTAAATTCCATTCCAAAAGTTATAAGTGAGCCTAGGATCCTAGTCAGATACAATAGAATGAGGAACTCCTTATATCCTATTAATATATTTGAGGAACAATTGAGAAATCTAATCTGAAGACTTTGTATCTCGAATAGAACCAAATTGTGTATATTTTGTCAGTAGTTCAACAATAACCCAAATCACATTGATACCTCGAGAATTCTTAGGCAATCCAACCACAAATTCCATGTATACATTCTCCCATTACCACTCTAGAACTGTCAAAGGATGAAACATCCACTTCGGTAACTACCAATCTCCTTTAACATTATGACATGTCAAACATTTCATGGTAAAATCAGAAATATTTTATTTCATTCCATCTCACCAATAATAATCTTGATGGTCCTTGTAAATCATAATACTCACAGGATAAACTAAATTGAGAAATATGAGCTTCAAACAACAATTATTTCTTCAATTAAGAATGACATGGCACACAGAACCTTTTACCTAATCTTAAAACAAAATCTTTACAATGGTTAAATTCTGGAAACTTACCCATTTTCACCCATTCTATCTTTTTATATAGCTCAATATCTTCTGTCTGTGCTCGCTTAATTCTATCTAATAACGATGACTGCACAAAAACATGAAACAAAACAGATGTATTTCTAGCATTGAAAATATCTAATCCAAAATTCATCAAATAATTAATCAAGGGATCTTGTTCAAAATGTATCATGGTTAATTATTCATGATGTTATTGACTCATGGAATCTGACACTTTTTTACTTTTTCTGGATAGTAATTGATTGTGCAATCATAATCCATTATTAGTTAAATACTTCTTCTATTTATCATGTTTATTTCATTCTTAGTGAATATATACTTCAGACTATTATGGTTAGAGTATATTTGAAATTTGGATCCATATAAATGGTGCCTCCAAATTGTCAAAGCAAAAAATGTAACTAACAATTACAAATCATGTGTGGGATGATTTAACTAATGGTGTTATAGTTGTCTTAAAATATATTAAAATACCTAATAATTCCGCATCCGAACACAGCCATGTCCCTTCAATGAAGCAGCACTATAGAAGACAGACTCACCACTTCAAGAAGGCCAGGCCAAAACTAGATCATTTTCCAATATCTTCGTCAGTTTTTGAAAAAAAAACATCACATTCTTATGTATAAAAAAATTTATCCCCTTTTTGTGTTAATTTTAAGCGGGCTAGATAACTGTGCAATATTTTTAACTACCTTTCAGTAATATCTTGATAATCCAAGAAAACTAGGAATCTCTGTAATATTTTTAGTTCTTTGACATTCATCAACAACTTTTTTGGGTAGGATCACCAGTTATTCCATCCTTATTCACAATGTGCCCACAAAAATAAATCTGTTGCAACCAAAAATCATACTTTCTGAATTTTCAATACAATTTCTTTTCTTTTATTGTTGGAAAAAATCTGTATATTTTTTTCATTATCCTATTTACTTCAACAATATACGAGAATGTAATAAATAAATACAAAAAAAATTATCCAAGAAATCATTAAATATTATATTCATAAGATCAATAAAAACAATTGGTGTATTAGTTAACCAAAAAAGAATAACAACAAACACATAATGACCTCATCTAGTATGGAACAAAATCTTCGGGATGTCTCCATACTTTACATTAAACTAATGGTAACCTAACCTAAGGTCAACCATTGAAAAATAATACACTTCCTGGCACTGATCAAACAAATCATCGATGTGTTAAAAAAGGATAATTTTTTTAATACTGATGTTATTCAAGGAACTATAATCGATGAAAAGTCTAATTGAACCATCGTTTTCCTAACAAACAAGATAGGAGTGCCCCATGTTGATGTTATATGATGAATGAATCCATTATCTAATATTTCTTCCAAATAATTTTTAAATTCCAAAAGTTTTATTTAGGCCATTTGATAAAGAGGTTTTGAAATAGGATTAGAATCATGAACTAAGTGAATAGTAAACTCATCCCCTCGATTAAGAATAACACCACGCAAAACATTAGAAAAACATACAGGTATCCATTTACCACTGGTACATCATTAATATGAATAGATTCCTTATCTTAAAAAATATGACCAAGAAAACATTAATTTCAACCCCTTATCCGTTTCTCAGCTACCTGATATGTTATTAATGGTATGTGTTCATTCTTGTACAAATACTGAAATTCATTCTAAAAGAAAACATCTTTTACATTTCAATCTATCATAGGATGATAAAAAGTAAGACGATCCATACCTATATTAACCTAAATATCCAATAAAGGCTAAACAACAAGGTTTTTAGTAAGATTCTATCCACACACGTGGATAAGTAGATTCATATAATTTCTTTTTGCCATAATATTTTCTCCAGGTGTTTTTACAATGAGATATGGTTTTATTTCATAAGGTTGAATTCCCAATTTTTATAAAAGTTTCTCAGAAATAAAATAATGTGTATATCCTGAATCAATAAACACTTTTGTGAAATATATAAAAACAAGAAAGGTACCTGATACCACCTTATTTGATGGCTCAACATCTGCTGAAGTGTTGGAAAATAAAAAACCCTTCTGTTTCTAATCTAGGAAATTCCCTTCATGATTACCTAGATTCAGAAAAACATTAGCAAAATGACCCAATTTCTTATAGTTCAAGAATCTCACCATTAGATTCACATTAATTTTTGAATCATTTTCCTTTCACTTATGAGAAATTCGTCAAATCTTTCCACCTCAGTAGCATTTCCTAGAATTTACAAGACATTCCCCAAGATGCATTTTACCACACTTTTCATAAGACAGGAAATTCATTTTCTTACCTCTAGACATTATTGAAGGGTTCTTCCCCATTTCTTTCCAATCGGAACGCTTCTTATATTTTTCATCACGAGGCACAAATCTGTTAGCAAACAACACCTCTACTTTTTCTGCACCACGATGAATCCCCTCATAGCTTTTAAACTCTCATGAGGCCAAAGCTCTTCGCAAAAATGTTTTCAGACCAGAGTAAACTTTGTTAATTTTAATTTCCAAATCCCTAGTAAAATCTGGTATATAAATGGATTGTCTTGTAAAATTGGCTTCATATTTTTCAACTGAATCTTCATCTTTCTGCTTTAGTTTCATGAATTGTTTCTCCCTTCTGAGTAGAACAATTTTGGGAAAATATTTTTCCTGAGAATGACCCTCACAATCATCCCATTCCAAACATTCAAGATAATCTATTTATATCGTATTGTTAATCAAAGACCACCATTGATAAGATTAACCTTCCAAAAAATAACTGTATAGTATTACATTTAGATGTTCTGAAAATCCCATGACATCTAATATCTTTTATAGAGCATTGATCCATCCTTCATCTATCACTAGATCTATGGTTCCACTGAATGCTAGAGGATGTTGCCTCATAAAATTCTCTACAGAATACATGTTTCTTCATGGAATATCATTTTCCCCTGTATCATGGATACCACTACCATATATTTATTGAGTCAAATGAGCAATTATTTTCACAAATTGCTCAGTTCCAATTCCCACGATTTTGGGTTGTAGATTCATAGATACATCAGCCTCATGGTGCCTTCCTACTTTTGCTTCCCTGTTTCTTCTATATACAACCATTATAAACAAACATAACATTGATGAAGCAACAAGGTAATCCTAAAAGTATATAACATTTTCAATTAATCATAGAGTAAAAATCAGTTATCATTTTCTTTAAATATCATCCTAACCCCTAAAGTTATCTAAACAATCCTTTGATACCAATTATAAGGACCCAACCTTAAAAAATTATTTAATCTTGAAATTGAAACAAGAACACAATTTATTACCCATTGAATATATTTTTGGGTTTATAGTTTTAAGGAATTAAGATAACTTACAAACATAACATACAACATTCATACAATGAGTAAGAGTTTCCATTTTGATAAAATTATAAAAACATTAAAACATAATGAATAATTTCTTTCAAAACACTCCATATCAAACATCATGAATCTCTTATTTATATTAACCATCCTAATATCTTGTAAAAAACATTTTTAAAAACATTATATGAGTATAAAACATATTAAGGGATATTATGATAGAAAGTGTTAGTCAAGTGTTTGCATAAAAACCAATAAAACCCAAAATCAAAATAACTACAATGCATTGAATACTCATGTTGTTTCCTTTTAAATATTTAACATATCAATATTATAATCACCCATACACATGGAATAACCTTTCGGGAAACTTCCATTTCCGAGTACCCAATGCATTGGTGTGTTATATTGGGGCTCACCCATCATATCTTCAGCTATAATGGGCTCAAGCCAACATATCTTGAGCTATAAATGGATAAACCCAACATATCTTGATCTATAATAGTCTCAAACCAACATAAATAATTTCTATATAACATATCATGGTAATAATGTATCTTGATATCAAGGTAAACCACTCATACCATAAAAACAATCCTTTTGAAAGTTATTAAAGAGAGTTTGAAAAGGATTTTAAAAAAGTGGTCCCTTAAAATATAATTGGGGTGATAATTAATAGAATGGAATGTAATATGTACATAAAATATAAATAAACATAATTAATTATAATATAAATCAATAATCTAAACACCACATAATGAATAAAGAAGAAGGTTGACCCAAAGAATGGAAATTGGGTTAAGAATTCCCTTACCTAGGGTTCTTCTTACATAAGATGTGTTTAAATATACTGTATAATGGATAAAAGAATGTTATTTATATCTTAATGAAAAATATAAATCTTTATAATATCTTATATGATCATTTATTAAAAACATTTCACAGTTTATTTGTTAGCATTTGGTCCCTTGCATTGTTTTGGGGTGTTTTCTCTACATGTTTTCTTTGATTGGTTAATGATTGATATTATTTTTGATTGGATGTGGAACTCTAGAATGGGAAGGGGAATGTATTTTAATATTTCAAGTACCCTAATTTATTCCATTTATCATTTAAAAGTTTTATATGAGGATGATTCATAAGTTAAAACATTAATGATGTTCGTTTAGATCATTTTAGTGGTTCTTTGATAGTAACAACCTTGTTTTGTCTTATAAATTTAAACCATGAGTACAAAATAATTCCAGAAACATGGATGAGAAATAATATATATTATAACCTGGTTTAACCATAAATTTTTTTTCATGACCACCTTTGAAATAATTATTGAAGATAGAAATCAAGTCGTACATGATGTCGGAAATTCAACACATCACATACAATGTTTTTATTCCATGAATAAGTGGGAGAGGAGAATAATAATAATGATGAATTTACATGAACAAAAGAACACATAGAATATACATTATTTTTGGAGATTTTATTCCTATTGGGTAAGAGGAGATGAAGAAATAATAAGAAAAAAAAGGAACTCAAAATAAAAGAATAATTGATAAATCTCTTACAAATATTCAGTGGGAAAAGCGACTATGAAACATTGCTTTATAAAATATTAAAAAGATAAGGGATGAGGTTCACCCATAAATACCTGAATCATAATAAATAATATATCAATAATAATATGTAAATAATAAAATTATTTTCAAACATGAAATTTATACCACATAAAAGGGAACTTGATGGGAAAAAGAAAGAAGTTTAGAATTCTTCTACCTTGTAGAGTATCTCCCAAAACATGATGGTTGCGACCTTGGTGGATTGAAGAAACATTAGGAAGAAAACTAGGGAGATAATGAGGCCAATTATTCATTTATTAGGTATATGGAATGAATTTAATGAAGGAATAAGTTGGTATTTATAGAAAAAGTGATGGAATATTTTAATAATTTCCAAGGGACACCTCATTAGTGGTATTTTCCAAAACATTGGCTTTGCCTTGGTATTTTACCAAGGTATTAGACACATGACACACCTCACATCATATTTTATTGTAAAAAAGTAGACTAGATTTATTACATCATTATTAGATCATTAATGAGGCCATTAACACACTAAAACTCAAAAATGTATTTTTACTATTCATTGAAAAATCAACAATTTTAGAAAAATCACAAAAATCATCGCTTACCATTTTTTGACATGTATATTTTAAAAACGAACTCCATTTTCTGAAAATAATATTCTAAATATTATTAATTTAATTTTAAGACAATATCATTATTAAATAAAAAAACAATTTTAAACCTATAACTGCTTTTATATCAAAATGAAAAATTAACCACAATGCCATTATCCGAAATCATTATGAATATAAAATAATAATACAATTTTCTATTCAATAGGGTTAAGTTACTATTCATATTACTATTCATAATGGTCTGTTTCTATTCACCCAAAAAACAAGTTGGTTTCATGAGACTGTAAATAACTTACTAAACATAATTGTAGAAGACTGTTTTTCCAAAATTCAAAACATAATAGATGAAAATTATGTTTAAAGGGTATATATAAATATATAAATAAAAGAATGTTTCGTGTATTTCATTTATTTTTTTAAAACAAACATGGTGTTTTGCAACTTCTATGCTTCCACCATAGAGGATTTCCATCCCCAAGAAGTCATGAGGATGAGGTAAAACCTGAAAAGAGATGAGGGAATTGCTCCCTCATCAAAAATTATTAGTCCCATGTCTCATGGGAATCTTATTTTTATTTCTATATAACTCTAACCAATGGTATCTACTTCCCATGCAATACATTCAATTCAGAGTATACGATCTCAACAGGTTTCTCCAAAAAAAGGAAACATCATTCTCTATCTCAAATTCCTCCCAACTCTGAATGTGAAAATGTCTAGGGTGATATTTCCTGAGCAGCGATATATGGAAAACATCATAAATACCTAACCATTGAATTAAAAATTATAACTGATAAGAAAATTGTCTCATCCACTCAGTGACTTCAGATGGTATACCATATCTCTGAGCCATATTTCCCCATTTTGAAAGTTAATGGTGACCCAACCAAGGAGAAACATTCTAGAAAACCAAGTCACATATAGTGAACACCAAAGGTCAACATTCCCAATTTACATATGATTTCAGTCAATTATGGGATATATCCTGATGTCATTGTACATCATAAATCATCATAGACATTTCCTAAACCAAAATTGGTCCCTTAAAGATACTCATCCCACCTCATATCAACAATGTATTGATATACTTCGGTGACCATACAACACATCGAAGGGACACATTCTAATTGAAGACTGATAAATGTTGTTAGAAATACTCAACCACTCACAAATGACTATCCCAGGATCCTACTAAATCAAAGAGACAAGCATGCAGCATATCATCTCGAATCTAGATTACTGCCTCCATTTTACAGTCTATCATTGAATGGTATATTGTTCTAAAATTTATAGAAGTTCCCATTTCCTCGTGAATACTACTCCATAATATCGAAGTAAACCTAGTATCAGTATCCAAAACAATGGAATAAGGACACACATGTAACCTCACAATCACATGAACTTATAGCTTACCCATATCATCAACATTAGTGGTATATTTGATTTGAATGAATGGAGCATAATTTTATAACCAATAAAAAGACCCCCATATAGCATTCTTCCCTCAGGGAGTCCATGGAAATCAGACAACAAAATCCATGGATACCTCATACCATTTCTAGATTGATCTCAAAATCAGATGAAGAAACCCAAATGTTTTTATGTGCTCTGCCTTTATATGTTGTAAGGTTTAATAGTGAGACATAAATCTGTGATGTCACACTTCATACCCAGCAACCATAATTTTCACCTCAGGTTATAAAACATCATCGTATTGTCTGGATGTATGAAAAAAAAACGATTATAATATATTAAAAATAAAATATTCATATATTCTTGGAAAAAATCCTTTTCCCTATGTGAATCTTACTATCTAAAGAGAGAGAACAACCCAAAATGGTCTCCCCACTATAAAGGCTTTGTTGAGTCTTTTAAAACTCATAATTCTTCTGCTGACTCTGCAAAACAAACTTTTGGATAGATGATGATTACTAAACACTATCTAGATCCATGACCAATAATACCCTCTAGAGTGTCCAGATGAAACTTAGAAAAATTCACAATTAGGTTATACTCCTTTAATTCCAAAGCAACATCTGATGTTACTTTCTTGATAATATAATATACAAAAAACCTATCCTTTCTTAGGGTACATGAGATATCTATGTCAAATGTCTAAATGTATTATACCCATCTCCTCTATCGGAGATTCATGACATTATTTGAAAAAATATAACCTTGACATGTATGATCAAAAAATATAATGAAAATTTCCCAAAATTGATAGTTCCACCGAAATTTATGTTCATGAATTATTATGGAATAATCAAAATCACAAGTTGGGTATTTCATTTCAAGCGGTCAGAGCTGATGAGAACCATAAGCTACCAAATTGTCCTTATATATATGGACACATCCCAATCTAGAACTAGAGGCATCTCCAAACACTAAAAATAATTTACCGGACTCAAGAAATAATTGAATAGGTTCCAATCCCAGAATCATTCTTTATTCTTCAAAAAATGTCTAAAAAATTTCCTTCATGGTCAATTTCACTCTTTTTCTTGTTAGAGTAGACAAAGGTGATTCCATCTTAGAGATGTCCTTGACAATTCATTGATAGAATCCAGAAGAACCAATGATGATTCATATATCAAGAACATTCAATGGTTCCTTCCATGTAAAAATATAATATACCTTCTCTAGATCAACTAATAATACATGCCCCAAAATTTTATTCCCCAAGATTATCACCTCTAGAATCAAGAAACTACATTTTTAAATCATTCCATATAAATAGTTACTTCTCAAAATTCCCAGAATGATACTCGGAAATATCTCATGCTAACTCTTGGATTTTAAATTAACTAGAATATCATCCATGAATACTACCGTAAAATTTTATTGATATTGATGAAATACCAAATTCTTCAAATCCATAAAAATATAAGTGGTGTTAGTTATACCAAAATGGATCACAAGAAGTTCATAATGGATATACCTTATCCTAAAATATATCATTGGTATATCAGACCCATGAACTGAGATTGATGATAACCTAACCCAATATCAATCTTTAAAAACCACTTCCCCCTAATTAACTAATCAAATAGATCATCCCCAGGAGTGAATGGAAATTTTTTTGTGATTGTTACCTAACTCAAATTCCGACTGTCCATCCATAAATGAAGTGACCCATTTTCTTTCATCGAAAATATCACATAGGATGCCAAAGGTGTAACACTAGGGTGAGAGAAACCTTTTTATAATTGGTAATCCAACTGAATAATGAGATATTTTAACAATACTAGTGCCACATGATATGAATGTATCGATATTGTCTATGTTCCTTGAACTAGACCACTCGTAAACTCTGCATCTCTCCCTAGAGGAAGACCAATCAAATATTCCAGAAAAACATTATAAATTTATTGAACAACAATGGGATGATCATCAATTGAAGAAACATCATCAGGATCAAATGAAAAAACAACCATCGCACTCCTTAGATCTAGTTGGGAAGGTGATGCATGACCTGACCTCAGGTCCCACTCCCCTTTAAACACAGAAGAGATCAAATTGAAAACATGAAATGAAACACAATATTGATAATAGTCAAGATTTTCTCGATGAGTGAAAATATAATCCATACCAAAGATGAAATCAAGCAGATCTAAATCATGAATTAGAAATTCACTGCCGAACATCATATCAGATATTTCTAAAGAAGAAGGACACTAGAACCAATTCTAGCTCATAACACCATGTGGTGTTTCTAACTCCATTGAAAAGAACATATGTTCCTTTGAATGATTAAGAACAATAACAGAACATGATGATATAAATGAGTGGGAGTAACTAGTATCAAATAATGATATTCTTACAAAAGATGAAGGAAGGATAATACCTCTCACTATTGTGAGATCATTATCAACATCTGTTAGACACTCTTGAACTGCTTGAAAATGCATCACTCCTGAGGCCTATCACTGGAGCCCGGTTATTGATGAAGCTTCTTGCAGCACTGTAGTAGCGTTTACGGTTGACAATCCATAACAACAATGTGGTGTTTTTATAACAATACATAATTATTTATAGTGACCAACATATCCAAAAATATTGCACGTATTCAATGGCATAAAACAAGAATGTCTGGTTAGTCCACCCTTTCCACACAAATTGTATGTCAGAGGCACATTACCTACTGTAATAGATGGTGCATATGAAGCTCGAAGTTTAGACCCACCTCCACTACTCTTGGGATGATCTTGACTCTTCCTCTTCATCCCATTTATGCAGTTGAATCTACCACCTGATGGAAGGTAAGATCAAGGAAATCCATCATTTCTTGCGATATTCATTTTCCCCTCATAGCTCTTCCTACCATCTCTACCTATGTAGAAGGAATTAGCATAAACACATGTGATCTGATATCTGGTCACAAACCCTGTATGATATTTTGAGGCTTCATATGGTCATACCTAACCTCATATGGAGAAAACAAACAATCTCATCAAAATAATTAGTTTATGCTGACACTGTATTCTCTCTCTATTGTAATGATAATAAATCCAGAGACTTTTCCTACATCAGTTACTCTGGACCAATCTATTGAAAGAAAAGGGCCTTGAAACCCTCCCAATCCAACCCCTTGTGTATATCCTCCTGGACCAGAGAATCCCATTATCACATTCTAGAACCCTTAATTCTAAATCCTACACACTTCGCCCTAATGTTCTCAGGTGTCTCCTTAATGTTGAATATTTTATCGAATCTATCAAGAAAATCCTACACCTTGTGTGGTTTAGTCGTTCTTTTAAATTTTGGGGGATTCTCATGCAAGAACTCATGTGATTGATCTCTCTCTCCACTATCTCCTATTTGTACCTTAATGATATAATTCTAAATACTTGGTATATCCTAATCAAATAAATATAAATCTCATATGATATTCTCGATGATAATCTAATATATTAGTGGGTTTCCTTGAGAATAATCATTTCTATTTTCCGGAGGAACACATGGAAGAGGTCTCAGAGGCATAATACTGCACAATGAAACATAATAATAACTAGTCAATAGAAAAAATCTCAGTTCAATCATGAAAACATATAAGAAATAGCTAACATTTTTAAAACAAAAAATCAAGTCTAAAGGAATACATTCAAATGTCTCATTGAAACGTGAGTCTCGTTATGACAAGTGTTGGACATGCACATAAAACAACATACCTCTCAAGTACCAAAAATATTATCTTCAGTCTAAAAGATGTTTTGAAACATGGAATCTTAAAGGAAGAACTACTCTAATACCAAATTATAATGAACTGACCTAAGATTCCCTCTAACCCAACTTTCAACCCATTCCAGTACATACTCAAAGGGAATTCTCAAACCCCATGGGCTCATAAAAGAACATGGGCATTGAACGACACAACTGAGGGAATGATTTCCCCCAACATGATCAACCACTCAACATATATGTAATAAAAAAAGGTAAAATGGACGAAAAATTAGATATATATTTCATAACTATAATAGAATAGTGGAAAAAAACAAAATGAAAAGGTAGCCAAAAACTCTAAGACATGTCCCACTGCAAAGATCTAAAAATGAAAAGGCTAGTCCAGATTATGGTATAGATGAAATCCCACTATCCCACAGCCATATACACAACCAGCTAACATTAAACTCACCGCCTCACTACAGAACCTTTCCTTTCCCTGAACTAGATGAAAAAAAAGGTCCACGCACCACGGAAGAGGTTCACAAGGTGTGAGATAATAGGTTCAATATGATCTCACCCAGGTGTTCCATAACAATCCTCTGTATAAAAATTTATATATTCCCATTTTAAGTAAATACATGTCATGATAAGAATAAAATTAGTTTTATAGAAAACGTGGTATACATTTCCCTTTTTTATAGCTCAAAAATGAACGAAGTTATATCAATTTCAATGAACATTTTTCATAATAATTTCCATAAGCATAAAAATGAATATCAAGGATAACATAGAAATCGAAGTAGTAAAAAATAAGAGCATAGTTATCACAACAACATATAATACTACAAGTTCTAGAAATAGACTTCTCATACCATGATCCATCATGTTCAAAAATATGATCCTAGAACATAGGAATATGAATAATATGAATACACCATGTGTAAACCCCTACACCCAAAATGTTTTTATTGGTCCCCTAGAACAACAGTTCTAGGAAACAAAGGTAGGCCCAAACATAAAACCCCTTGACAATACAAAAATAATGGAAAATGGTCCCATTCTAGGAATTCCACAATGTACCCAAGGTAACCCATGTTCTCTTTTTCAAAAATCATTTCAATACCTTGAAATAAAAATTCCATTTTCATATATCAACAACCAAGGAAACCCATTTCTCTTTGAAAAATATATTCACCATAGAAAAAAATATTATTCAAATTCTATTTATAAATCAATTTATTAAGTGAAACAATCATGTTCAAAATTTAGGCCGGAGAAGGAACCACCTACCTCAAATCAAGGGTCACACATGCCAACAAAGGAAATAAAAAAAATCCAAAAAACCCTAATAAATTCAACGATGGCTCTGTAATCAAATAAACATTACCATAGATTCATTTTAGGTTACATAGGGATATCAAAAGAAGTAAATCCACATTCCCCATTGGTGAATACCCTCTACACCACAACTAATAAAAAATGAATTCAGAAATAATCAACAACCTTAGACTAATATATCCAAAGATGAAACCAAATGAAGATACCATGATCAATGGAAATAAATGAATATAAAAGTTATTCACCCAGACAAATACACCACAACCGCAATGGAGATTGAGTGTCCAACGGATCAACCAATAATAGGTGGAGTCTCTCAAAAACCCCCTATAACTACCTTAGGTGTAGAGCCATGAAGAACCAATGAAGGGACTAAAACGAAATATCCACACGTTATTTTTAAAAACTATACATAAGTCGTTACACAGTGTCTATCTAAATTACATGATGTGTAACCCCCCAAAACCACAAATGTCAGAAAACCATTCACCTCAGATTAAATACTAACCTATGAATAAATCATGTCATGTAAGTCGTAGTCACAACATGTATCCTTTCACAACCTGAAGTACACTTTCACGACATAGATCCAACAACCATTACAAATTTTGTAACATAGTTACATGATGTGTAATTAAAATGAATCCATCATAAACAAATAGTTTTAGTGAATTTCCATCAAAATAGTAATGATATATTATATGTCCATACAATTTGGATCATCATGTACTAATAATTTTCCCACATTAGGTTTTCTTTGATCCTTTCACATATATTGGTTTACAAAATTAAGCCAAAAAAATAATAACTTTCAAAACATATATTTTTTTCCAAAATTCTTTTCATCATCTCATTTTTACCTCCTTGCCAATTTGCCTTATCAAAATATTAGTAATGTGACAATCAAAATTATACACCTCAAACACATCCATATTATTTTTATTTCTTCAAATATATATAAAACAATGTTTTTTGGGTACAGTAAATGTTTATTCTTGTGTCCTACCCATATAATAACATATTAAAATAAATAGATAATTTAATAAAATAATTTTATAAATAATAATGAGTTGCATTTATGTCACAATGATAGATGATTCAAATACTGCTCGTGTTCCTTGATCTACAAAATTACCATCTTTATATACATCGTAATAAATCCATAACACATGAATTGATATGGACGTGGCTTAATAATTTGATTCATCAATCTATATATAAAATGGGAAAAATATTATTTCATATCAGAAGAAAATTTTATTATATTTTTAAAATGAATTCCAATTTATTTTCAAGTGAAGCATACCGTATCTCGGTTTTATGGAATGGGTATATTGGTTTTGTTGAACATTTTTTATTTTCAACACACTTTTTGGATTCATAAATTTTGAATTTTTTATCAATACAGACTCAATTTGTAATTTGAAATAATATTTTATTGTCTATAATGCAACAGAAAATATTATTAAAAATGAAAACTAATGAAATCATTATGCGTTTCATTGTTTATACTATATGAAAATTTATTTTGTGGTTAGGGTTATACATTGCCCTCAACAACCCTGAGTTGATTTTTTATAAATATTTGGAAGCCTCTATGATCTTTTCTAGTAACCATTAAGACATTTTTCATTTGAAAATATTCTAAAATAATCTACCTTTTTAATGGATAATGTAATGTAAATCTATGTTTAATTATAATTTTTTTGGTAAAATAGATTAAATATATCATAACAATACATAAATATCTTCCAATGGGTTTATTTCAATTCTAAAAATACATATTTCCATATATCTATATCAAATTAAACTTGTAATATCATCATCCTCCCAACACAACTTAATAACCTTGCCTTGTTGGGGTCAACAGGTTGGCCATATTGATTTAATCCAACCACAAATTTTATACTAATGATTCATTCATGGATAATTTTAATTAACATAGTTATTATACATTTTTTCTATTTTTCATCAACATATTGTTGATCCACAAATAATTTCATAGTTTCACAATCAATTATATATTCATCCTTTGTATTGGAAACATTATCATGAGAAAAAGATATTATCACCATGAGTAATCAGAAATTTATTTTGGATTCTAAAAATTATGTAGAGAATAGAAAATGTTATATGGAAAATAATAATATATTAAAAAATATTATATAATACACATTGACCACTCTCTTTTTCATTAAGGGTTGAAGGGATTTAGATCCTTTATTGTGAATCTAAATTCTATCTTTTCCCTCCTCTAAATAGTGATGAATTGTCTGTATTGGGATAGTTATGAAATTATTGTGATCTACCAATGAAAGGTTCATACTCAATATAATTTTTATCCTAATATGTTGTTTTTTTCCACCAATTTAAAAATTGAGTGATAAATGTTCTCTAGATCCCTGACATTAAATATTTTCACTGTATGTAATTCCATTATAAATGACTCATCCATGTCCCATTCCATAATAAAATTCAACTTCATGAAGACCAAGTCATCAAAATTCTCAAAAATCCTTTTATGAACACATTTCCAATAAAAAAATATCCTTTTAATATTTGTATATTCCATAAATTATATATATTTGAAGATACTAAAATATGAAATAATAACATAAATTTTATTTCTTTCTGTGGAAACACATACTTTCATCACATCCATTATAAGAATAACTCAACTTTTTCGATCGTAATAAGCTCATCTTCTACCTTTGTAAAGAACATATAAATATTAATTAAAAACTGAATGTATGGTATAACATTTCAATTTGGTCCCCTGGATATAAATCGTTCTTGTTAAATAATTAAAATCATAATTTAAAAAACATTCTCCACATATATTCTCATATCCAAAATATATATGATTTATTCTATACAATTTATCTCCATATTTCAATAATTAATGGATTAAAATTAACAATAAATACATTTTTGGCTTTATATTTTGTAGAATCCACTAAAGTATTATGTAAAATGTAAAGGAGAGAATGCCTCCTCTCCGTGGTGGTAATTATAAAAACATATCTCATTGAAATACTTTCTCCAATAAGGTATTTTCTATGAGAGTATTTTTAGAGACCAAATATAACAATATTTAATAAATAATAATTACAAAATTTAATATTTTATTAACCTAATTGTTCTACAATTCTAGATTTTTGGTGAATTATTTTTGTGACATACCCTTTCAAAATATCCATAAAATGATTAATGGGGAAAACACATATATTAAGTAATAACCACATAGTTGAACCTCTCCAACCATGTGAACCTTTAATTGGTCCATTATTTAAAATAATGACGGGGAGAAGAATATCTCAAATTCACATAATATTGTTACAATATATTTATTCGTGATTGGATACATCATTGGGTTTATAATAGTATGATATATGGATATGAAAAAATCAGAGTATGGTTTTTGTATATAATATATTATTAAGTAGAATTAAAAGTAATGTGATCAAAATAAAATCATATATTAAAACATGAAATTCATGTGATTTTAGAAACTATAAATTATAATTAATCAGGAATACAAAATTCTTTCTTTTCGGTGAATAACACTATAAAAATATTATGTGATTATAAAAGTTAATAAGCTGAAAATTTTATAATCTGGATAGATGGCAAGGTACTAGAGAAATAAAACTACACTATTCCCCCTTCATAAGTGTCAACATGTTCATTATCTCCATGTTAATCATATCCAAAATAGGCATGATTCCATCATTTGATATATGTTGAACATTTATTAACATTCTAATAATACAATCAAATACATTTTTATCCATATTCATAATATCAAGAATATGTATGATTAAAAAAATATTCATATATGGTAATGAACAAAATTTGATATCTTTTTCCAAATAAGTTCATATGGGTTTTTAGTTTTTTACTGAAAAGAGTGTCAATATATTTTAGTTTGTTAAATAGTTGATCAAATATTGGTGGATTAAATATTATACCATGTACGTTAGTCTCATCGAATTATGCCATCCATAAGTAGTATTTCTGTCATCAAGATAAAAAAATTGATATTCAAAAAAAACTGTCAAGTATTGTTTCAATCATACTAATTGTGTGAATTCTTGACAAATAGAACACCTAAATATTCTTTTAATTATATATCCAAAAATACCCTTATGATGGGAATCCATTTATCATCCTATACAATATGGATCTCAGAATAAATTTATAACATTAATGAGAATCAAAAAATCTAAAACATATATACCACATTAATTTCAAATATTAATCAAGATATCCAATTTAACATCAATATCATTATTGGGTAGTTTTATTACATATTTAATAAGAGAATGTATAATGAATTTTTGATCAATGTAATCCCATGGTGGCATGTTGTAATTTACTATTATAACATGACAAGTATTGTGAGTACTTATATATACACCCGAAGTATTTATTATATTTGTAGATAACACAAAATGTTGGATTCTATGATCATTTCAAAACATTGAATAATCATAATCCATTTTTCCCACTATGATGATTAAATTTTGTGATATAGTTTCTCATCTCCTATTATTTTACTTGTTTTCTAAGAAAAGTTTCTAGTTGTCTCCAAATATCAATAATATCATTTAAACCTTGTAGTAATAGGAATGTACAATACATCTTGGGATATAATTGAATAATCTAACTATTATTGATTCATTAAACACATGAATCTTTTTTTCAGATTCATCATCATTTGAAAACAATACAAAATCATTTGGACATGATTTTTTTTAGAAATCATTCCCATTCAATGTATCACTCATTTAAAATCATATATAAATCATAGAATCACATTTTCTTTCAGTAGAACATCTTCCAGGATACCAAGTAGTAATGTAAATATTATTTCTCTCTATCGGCTTCTAGATTTCTAATTATATAAATTCACTATTGGTAAAACTAATGCATTTTTTGTGCTACCAATATTCAATCATTTATTTTAACAACTATAAATCATCATAATTTTTTTATGAAAATCATGAAATTCATCTACAATTGTCATTATCATTTATTCCATACTATCTCTATCATCATTTACACTGGTATTCATAATATATGATCAAAAAACCATAGTATCATCTCAATTGGTTTGTAAAATCATTTCCACACTATTTTTAGTAAAAAATGTTGATTCTTGATATATACAATGAAAAATAAAATTTCCATTCCACTCTTCCATATGAATATGTTTTAAATTCCAAAAATGTAAAAAATTATTATAAAATATTCACAAGAATTCTCTATATAAATCTTGATAAACTATTTAACTCTATCCTCATATTCTTTTTTAATACTATTAGCATAAATAAAATTTATATTCATATCAATCTCGTATGGTTTATGAGATATTCATTTTGTATAAAATAGAAATAAATTCACATAAGTTATTCGTAATCAATATAGAATGTTTTAGATTATTATAATAAGGGGAACCAAATAGTTGAATATTTTTTGTGATGATTCTCAATAATTTGTATTTTATTCAAGGATGGAATGAAAATAAACAACCAAAAGAAAAAATGTTGTTGTTGGTACATGATCATGATTTTATGTTTTTGGGAGAAAAGTAGGTAATTTTATGATGATTTTAGTATCAATATTATATTGGATTCCAATAAGAGTGAGGAGTTGAGGTTTATTCATTTCATTGGTTGGTATATAGTGGGATGAGTTGTTATTTAATGATAAGGTTCTTAGAAATAGATATTGATGATATAATATCTGATGATGAAAAAATACAATTTATATTCTTATGAATATTATTCCTTGTTGGATAAATAGAAAAGATCATCTCAAACTAATGTTTGGATTTTAATACCAACAAACTATGTTCATATGAAAGATGATCTCAACCTCTATGGAACCAACAGAGATAATTAACTATGTAATAATTTCCAAGTGGAAACTAGGAGCGAGGTAAAAAAAATATATCTACATATAGTTTTTTGATATTCTATTCTTGATTCCAATTTATGGAGTGATTTAAAGTGTGAGTAGAACTATTAATAATGTTAAAGGATTCATTATATTAAAATAATATAGGTAATAATTTCAATATTTTTCATTTGATTTTTGTATTCCCACACCTTAATCATGCCAATTTTTTCCCTATAATCATTTAACTATTGGTTCAATGAATATTAAATAGTATCAATAATATTTCTAAGTGGGATCAAAACAAGATGGAAGAGTTATATTTTATTTATATCTTCACTTGGTATATAGAAGATCATCTGGTGTTTTAGTTACAATATTAATATGCTATTATTTTTTTCTTTTTTTAATCAACTGAAACATTTATTGGGCCGAATAACATGGTCTTGAGAACCTAAAATTTGATAAAACTGTTTAATTTAAAGTCATTAAACCATATTTATTAGTGTGGGGTGGTAATGATACTAGAAAAAATGAAGAAAAATATAATTGGGGTTTGAGGGATGCTTTAAATATATTCATTTCACAAGAATTGTATTAAAGCTAAAATGGATATCATAAATGTTCTTAGCAATGAAAATATTAAATGGATTAGGGTTCTTAAAACTATTCATGGAATAAAATGGGTGGAATATTTTATTTTAATCCATGGGATCAAAAAGGATACCTGGAACATGACTTCCTCTTACTTGAATTTGATATTATATCCACGTCCTCACTCAAAATTTAACTCAAGATGTGGAAGAATATTGAATGCTATAATGACCGATACTTTTCAGTGACTAAATAACATGTATTATTTTTTCATGTTCGTTGTTCTTTGAATAAATCCCAAAACATCTTCAATAATGAACATATTTTTATTAACTATTTATTTATAATTAAATTTACTTCATATTTTAAAATTCATATAAATTTTTTCTTCATAATAGATTCTCAAATTAATATTTTTTGTTATTATTTTATCATCAAGATGTTTAATTTATAGTCTCATGGTATCATCAGAGTGATGATATTGGCCATTTTTGCTCATCCAATGGGTACATGAGTTCAATGTGCGAATGTAATTCACCATGAATAGTCTTTTTGTTTGGTCATGAAATTAGAAAGTGGTAAGGGGTTTTTTGGGAGGAAACATGGATGATTATTATATTGTGAAATATATTTTATGTGATGATAAATGGGTGGTGGAGGATTGAGTTTAATGGTGAATGAGAGAAGTGTTTTTTGAATATAATATGGAGTATATAATTATTAAATTGAAATAATAAGAATAGATATGATTAATGTGAATAATAATATAATTTTATTTTAGAAAATAAAAAAATTCCTCTAAAAACATTAACTATCATATAGTATTAATGGAATATTTTATTTAAAATATGAAATTGAAAATTGTATTTTATTCGATTGTAGTATGATTTAGACTGTGAAAATTAAATTTTATGTGTTGAAATCAATATTATTATTTATAAATGTATAAATCTTCACATTAAATATCATTTAAGTCATAAAAATGGAATGAAAAATTATTGAGTCATTTTGACATCATTATGGTGTCATAAAACGTGTAATATATAAATAAAAAATATTTTACTATTCACCAAAAACATATATTTTGAAGAAAAATAAAAATCATTCTATTTAATATAATTTTGAAATGATGATTGAAAATTTTTATTCTATTATATTAAACTAAATTTATAGGTTTTCAAATTCTAATTAATTTTATGAAAATAGTACATAAAAACTAGTAAAGTTGGAAGATGAAATAGTTATAGAGTACTAAATTTTGAGATTATTTTAATACAGCTGATATATAATTTCTCATTATGGAATCAACCTATATATTAGAATTGAATCACTATGATTATTCATTATCTACCCCAAAAATATTAATTCATACGTCCATCAATATAGAATTCAAGATGAATGTCGAAACTAAATACTCTCCTAGAATATGAAACATCAAAAATATCATGGGGATAATATATTTAATTATACAGGACAATTGGACACTAAAGTGTATCAGTCATCTAAAATAGAAATCAACAGAAAAGATTGAGGATGAGTTGAATCGAGGAGAAAATAAAGACAGTCGAGGGGGAGAGGCTAAACAAAGTATTGTGTTATGGGGGTTCCATATAAGGTATACAGGAGGTAGGTGATACATGACATTGAATTTATAAGAAGGGTAAATACATTGATAAAGTTGAACATGTTTTGTTGACTAATTCGGAGTACAATATACATGTACCATATGTTTTGAGAGGGTCAAATTGTCCATGAAAGTCATGGGGGGGGGTGGTGAATGTAGAAGAAGACTTCCACGAGTGATTGAGTGACAAAAAATAATTGAGTTCGATTAGGGCCAAGTTTATTAGATCACAATGTGTTTTATCATCACTTTATATTATACCACTGATTATTATTTATCTTTATCAGCCCTAAAAAATCAATGCTAATGTTACATATAATTAAAATTAAAAAATATAATTAATATATTTTACAAACAATTTATATTCTTATAAATATATACAAGTGTTTATAAATATGTATATATATATATATATTAATAAATATATTTATATAATTGTAAATATTTAATAATAAATATATGTATATAAGTATAAATATATTATAATAATTATATATTTACATGAGTATATGTATAATTATATAAATTGGATTATATAATTATATATATTTGTCTATATTAAACTATAAATATAATAAATTTCAAATAATATTGATTATTTAAATATATTTAATATAATTTATAGTTAGTAAAATATAAAATTCTTTATTATTAATTATAATATTTTTTAAGAAACATTATTTACATTTATTTATAATATCAAACATATAAATTCATAAATATAAAAAACATACATTTATAAATATATTTACTTATAAATTTTAATATATTTGTTAATAATTAATTTTTTCACATAAATTTTAATAGTTTTATTTATAAAATGAATTTTTTTAAAAAAAATTTGTTTATAAACCCCCTAACCGAGTTATGATAGAGTTATTATTTAAAATATATTACTCAAACCTGCCCAGATTAAAAATAAGCTAATAAATTTAAATTTAAATTATTATATACTTATTTATAGATATATAGTAGTAATTATTTAAAATCTTTTGTATATTATATATATAAAAATACATTTCTTTATCAGTGCATTAGTTTTAGCACTGATTAATGTTGGTTCTATGAGAAATATACATTATAAAGATGATGAAGCCAATATTTATCAATGTTTGTCATACTGCACTAAAAAATTATACTAAAATACAAAAATGTTAAATGAATATATATTTAAAATTTTTAAATTCTAAAAAATAACAATATTAGGGAATATGTAAAATTTAATTTAGTGAATGTTAAAATTAGTGAAAATTAATTATTAGAAATGAATAGTGTTAAAAAATATCAATAAATAGTTATAATTTATTATTTATAAAAATTATTAAAAAATCTAATATGTATATATATTAAAAAGGAATAAGAATACGTATTAAAACATTTTAATGATAGTGACATAATATGTATAAATAAATATTCTAATATTATTAAATTATAAAAAAATAATAAAAATAATAATTTGATAAATAATATGTACAAAAATAATAATAAATATGAATATATAACATTTAATGATTAAAAACATATTATATTAAACATAATACATCACAAAATTAAATTATATAATGAATGTCAAAATTTGAATAAATTATAAAAATATTATGTGGTTTTGTGTATTTCTGTTAATGAGTGCATTTATTAAAAATAATTGTTGGAAATTAATGTGGGAATAGATATTTATATATATCACAAATTTTTGATATATTTTTATATGTACATTGAGATTATATAAAATCTGTAAGGGCCTGGATCGGTGTGGACTAACCCTTTTCGTCTTCCTAAGGCCTCTACTGCTCAAAGGAGGCCCAAAGTAAATCCAATATTGTTGGATCCTAAAAAATGTAACAAGGTAAATGCAAGACTTGTAAATATTACTATATATATTAGCGTAGTTCCAGATATGTTAATGGGTGCTCACAGGATGCTACGTGATATATATATTTTTCATATTAATTGGTTTTAGTTGATGCATTTTTCAACAAGATTTGCCCCCAAAATGTTTACAACATGTAAATGGTTTAAATGCCATGAAAATACACTATTTGATTCATTAATAAATGTTTCATCCCCTCATAATTTCTGCACACCCTATAGCTAGTTAGGCCTCTCCCTCATTCTTGGTGAAGAATTGCTCACTTCTAGGGTGTTTTTCATTCCCTTCAAAGGGAATAAATCCTTCGGCCTTTGTCTTTGGTCAACGGGGATCCAATGTGATTTTTACCTTTATTATTGTGCTCTGTTATTCATTCGGACATGTTTTCACCTATATACTCTCTTTATGTGATGGATGATGATTTCCAATGTTTATAATGGCGGTTTATGGTTTTTTCATGATGCAGTTGTGGAACATCATCCTTGGTGGGATACAGTTCTTCTTGGAGAGGTGATCAGTAGTCCACAATGTTGGTCTTTTCCAATGTGGTGAATGTTTTTCCCTTGAGGTAGTGGATTCATTGCATCACTTTTAATTTTGCGAAATCGTATATTGGAAAAAATTTCCCCATTTTATGGAAATAAAACTAAACAAATAATTATTGTAGTGATGAGGGGAAATTTGATAGAAATCTCATGATGAAAATATTGTTTCAGTGGACAATGACATTGTTTTACCATATAATTTCCTATATAATGTGATATTTTTTTATCCATTGGTGTGATCATGTTCTTATTCTTGGATTAAAATTATTTTCTTGATGGAAACTAGTAAAGAACATAAATATAGAAATAAATTATATTTGACTGGCATAAAAAATTAATTAATAGTCATGTTTATAATATGGTGGTTAATGTAAGATGACAATAAAAAAAATTGATTCAATTTATATATTTAATTTAAAATGATCTTCTACGTGACAAATATAATTGATTAAATTGGTTAAAAACCCAATTCAAAACAATTCATTTAATTTATAATAAATTAAAAGGACTTTTAATATCTAATGTTTCTTTTATCCGTTTTTATTTATTTTTAAATGAAAAAGTAATATTTTGACATAGATAGATTTTAATAGCTTGGTTCCTTCAGTTTTCTGTAGGTGTGACTGTTATTATTGAATTGATTACTTCAAGATGTAATAAGAACAAGTTTTTTGATAAAAGAAATTATAATTTTCTAGGTCCAATGATTCTTAATTTCTAAAAAGGATTGGTGCTTTTTATAAGAATTGTGATCTTGTTTATATAACAAGGATAAATATATTATTTTGAGTTCCCAATTTTACTAATGTTTTCTTGTTTGTTTCTTATTCATTGTGATATTTTTTGGTTACAATCCATGTTATATGATCATGATATGACTAATCCTGGGTGACTAATATGTGATATGAGGTATGGAGGTCTATATGTCAAGTATTCCTCAAATATCTAACCCTAATATTGATGTTGTGATATGTGGGAAGGGAGGCCTCGATGATGTTGCAGTTGATGATGCATATTATACAAATATTCATTGTTGTATTCACGTGGGTGTTGGGAATGACCCCCAAGTTGGTGGATCAATATAATGTTGGTCTTACCAGTTGACGTGACACTAAGAGTTGGTATTTTTCTTATAAATATTTTTCATTGCTGATAGTTGATTTGTTTATTTTATCAATATTCCATTACCCACTATTAAAGGAAGTTGGATGTGCTTGGTTTCATGTTTCCTCTTAATGGTATGTTAGGTTGGTTTTCCGAGAGTATCAAGAATATTGAATAGTTCTAATAATTAATTGAATAATGTTTATCCAGCATGGTTTGTTGATGATAGAATGAAAATAATTCATATATGTTAATCCAACTGATCTGTGGACTTGGATTGGATTATTCTTGTATTGAAGAGATAATACAATATTAATTACTATAATTAAATTTTATCTGATCTAGAATTATATTAATAGTTAATTAGAAGATAATGATTTAATTAATTAAGGGAATTTTTTAAAATGGAAGAATTAATTAATGTATCTCTTCGACAAGATTTTGTGGGTAAATGCTATATGTTCATAAAAGTTACAGTTGAGTGTCAGAGTCCCATTAGCTAGAGTGGATTATATGACTCAGTTATTCTTATATTATGGTAGTCAGATATATTATATCAGCTATATTTTGTGATTTTTAATGTTGTTCCAACGATTTCAGTTATGTAAAATGACACCTAGTAGACTATGGGAGGTTGTTTCAATCAACATCTCAAAGTATGAATTGATTTCTTAATATAATCTATGGCCTCACTCTCTTCTCATCATAGTTACTTATGTTGGATTGCACAATGTTTAGATTTCCAATATTTGGGTTTAGATAGATTTTTTTATTTTGGATTATACAAAAACAAGTATTATATGATATAGAATCCATATGATTATTTTTTTATGACGTGTATTGGATTTGATGGATTGAGGAGCATACACGGTGTATGGGTTATAATGGCATGAGGTATAATACCAGATGTTTTATATACAACATACATGTTTTTGTGGGTTAAATAAACTACATTTTTACAATATTTGTATGTGTGGATGGGATTATGTGATGATGTTATGTACATGGTTCATTTTTCGATTCTATGTAAATGATTTTTCACGTCGGTTTAAAATTGATAGAGATGAACATGACGTGTGAATTAAGTGTAATCCAATAAACCATATGAGATAAGGGAATTTAATACCATTTATGTTTAACCTTTAGGTTGTATGTTCTATTGTATGCAATAATTTGTTATAGTTATCAATTGTTAGGTAAGGAACATAGTATACATATTTTGGTGGTGAGATAGTTTAACTATTGGTCACTATGATATAGCATGATTTAATTATCTTTTACACATTGGTCACTAGATTAGATCCTATAAATTATATAGTATTAGACATCCTATACATATGAATTGTTTTTAGGACCTTAATTTAATGTAGGTTATTAGGATGTATATTACCAGCATTTAATTTTTAGAAGATGTTTTGGTTTTGTGGTCTCTATCAACATTACATTTTGGTACGTGTAGTTTCATTTTAGTTAATTTTTATTACATGGAATTGGATTTTTTCCTTTGGAATTTGTTGTAAATTTATGTATAATAAGGTGTTGGTTTTTGTATCTTTACTATATATCTCATTTGTATGATTCTTTTAGAGGTAAATGATTCTCATATGCATGTTTATTACACCTTATGTGCAAGTCTCCACCCCTTGGCCCACTAGAGGTAGTACTCGTAGAGTCTCTATCTCTCTCTTCTCATTGATTTTTATTTTTGGGGATGTTGTAATGACATTGTGGTATCATAGTTTCTTGATAAGTTATAGGATGATGTTTTGAGTTTTCCACAATTGAGGATTTATGCCTTGGTAGAGAGATAGTGTTAGATATGTTCTATATGTGATGTAATCCTCTAAGACCATTTAAGACATGGGTGTTTAAGGACACCCATGATCTGATAAAATTACCTTTAATTTTACTAAGCCTAAAAAATATTGTGATACTAGTTGTAGGGGAAGGAACCTTAAAAAGTATTATTAATCATACTTCATTGCACATGTGTTCAAAATGGGAATACATTTGGATAGGTTAAAATAATAATAAAAATTAATTAATAAATTAGTTAATTAATGAGAAATACTTCATATTCACGGTTTACATAATATATTAGTTTCATATTTTGTAGGAATGTCTGTATGTCAACATCCTTTTCAGGTTCACAAAGAAGATGTTCAGTAGGATGTGCCAACATATTTCCATGGAGTAGAGGTCGATTACAACTAAATATAGAAGAGGGGACTCCAAGAGTTTCTAGGCCACTCTCTTTAGAATTATGAGGGTTACATTTTATATAAAGTCACATAATAATTGTTGGAGGAGTTTTAGATATCTTAAAATTTAATCTATTCATACAGGGATCAGTGGGGATTGGTGGATGCTACAAAACAGTGTAGAGCAGTAAGGCAATGGTGGTCCTTTTTCCTTGAGGAATGATAAAATCTGGCAGACTCGTGGGATAACTTATGATATTAGTTTTATGTAGAGTTTATTTATTCAACCAAGAAGGTGTTCAGTCTCTTCGAAATGATTACACTTTAGTAGGGGAGTTCTTGTCTGCTATAGTTTGAGAACAATTTTAAGAGACATATATGATATTCTTCTAAGCTATTTCTAGGTGTTGAAGACATGGTGAGGCACTTCGAGGTGTATTTTCATCAATAGATCCAGCACTACGACACCCCAATTATACTAAACATGTATCTCATGGCATTGGAAAGAGTAGAGGTTATTGATACAATGATGTCTAGAATAGGTTCCTTTTAACACCCCGAGATTTTTTTGAAAAATATTCTTTTTAATTTCATTAATGTCTTGTGTTGTAAGCTAGACCAACAAGAGATTTCACAACATGCATACTTGACTTGCCTTGCATTACATGCAATCACGACCTTCCTCAATAGCGTGTGTAGTACGCAATACCGAGTTTCACTAAACAACGATATATTATTAAAATATTATTAAAACTCGCCATTATGAATAGTAATTACCACTTTTTGAAATTTTGTAAATTTTATTTTTCAAAATGGACTTCATTTTTGGATTCATAATATCAAAATTAGCATAGGGTGAAATTTTGGTACTTTTCGGATAAATTTCATTTTCTAATGAATAGTGAAAATTACTAAATTTCAATTAAAAACATCATTTTTAATAGAAATAATTAATAGTGATAAATTATTAATTTGAGTGGTTTTAAATTATATTTAGAATATATTTTTACAATTTAATACAATGTTGGTCATTAGATGTAATTTCACATTTAAACCAGACATAAACAAGTGTCAATCTTTTGATAGTTATTATCTCTTAAGAACACGTTATTTGTTTTGACGATGGGAATTAATTTTTTAAATTAATTAATGAAACTGATATATTTTGAATTTGGTAAAATAAACATCATTTTTGAGTTCATAATATCAAATATAGCTTAGGCCTAATTTTTGGTATTTTTCTAGAAACTTTCATTTTTTTGATGAATAGTGAAACCATTAAGTGGTCGTTAAAAAAATGATTTTTTTCATAAAACTTAATTTTACCGCTTCTGTGAGTGGAATTTCAAAAATCCTAGAGACACGGTTGATTTCAATAAGTAAAATGTGGTTCAATGAGATGAAAATAATTTTTGGTGAATAGTAAATTTTTTCTCTTTTTTACCACGGTTAAAAGTAAATAGGGTAATTAAGGGTAAAAATGATATTATTATTACCCTAACACATGTCCTAATTCTAATGGATAAGTTTAATTCGACCAAAAACAACCTTAGGAATAAACTATGACCATTTAGGCCCAATTTTATTAGATTAGGACATTTATTATTAATTTATTTAAAGAATGGTTAAAATAGTTAAAATCAAAGTTTAATAACTAAATCATTTTTAATATAGGGTTATAAATAAGATAAATTCGAATATAAATATTAATTGGAAAGATAAAAAGATTTCCTACATAATTATATTTTATTTGTAATTATTAGACATCAAAAAAGATAACTTATTTATGACACAAAGATGATGCAGTAATTATCTTATTAATGAAATATTGACATAATTGATGTTATAAATACCCAAATAAATTTAATTTAAGACTTTCAATGAATTAAACTAATTTTCTAGGTTAATATGAAATGTTATTATTGATTTGAGTAACTTTTTTCTAACTAATCATTCTGTTATAATTTTTACAAAAATCAATTACAAAATAGTGTCAAAATTGACATAAAATAGTTTTTAAAACAAATATTATATTATTAATTTTTATTTTGTTCCTAAAAATCTAAGGTTCATAAAAATTACTTCTATAAGGATATATATATTTTAATAATAAACAACTTGGGGTTCGTTTGGCTTGTTATAGTATGTTTATTAACCTTATAGTGTACGAACACAAAAAGACACGCTAATAGTAAAATTATCTAACTTAAAGTTAAATATAAATGATAAGGTTAAAATAGGAAACTAAACTTTCTTAAATTCTATTGGATGAGAGGATTTAGACCCATACCCACCTTAGATTCGAAATAAATCAATTTGGAACTATTTAAAACCGAATTTGGCTTTATAATAAAATAATATTTTTAGTTTTTCCAAAAGAGCCCCTCTCCTCCCTTATAAAAGGGCACCTCCTCCCTCTCTTCCTCACAATACTTTGAGCCTTCATGCTCGGCCAACCCCTTCCAAATTCACTTCTCCACTTCCCTAGGAACATACTAGAGGTCCTGGTCTTCTTCAAAAACCAATTTTAGTGCCCTAAGAGGAGGACTCAAAGAGGCGCTTCAAAGAAGAGGTAATGTCCGTTACCGAATCTTTCAACTTTATTCCTTCTTCCACTTCTTCTTCATAGGTTTTTTCATTATGAAGTAATAACATCAGTATCACTCATATACTGATATATTATTATAAGTTTGAAACAACCCTATCTCACCATCTATCTATCCTACGGAAAACGAAATCACCGCGCGTGCGTACGTACGGAATACCGTCTCCACGCCGTGGTGTAATCTATTTTCCACCACCACCATACTTGTATGGGTATAATGGTGTACATAATAACTATATATTATTATTGTAAAGTGATATTGATTCTAAAATATTATATATAAACTCCAATACAATTACACGATCATGAGAACGATATCATTGCTCGTGCGTACGTACGGACTACCGTCTCCACGACGCGATGAGATTCATTCTCCATGTCAACCATTCATGAATAATTATAAAGTATATATATAATAAGCAATCATGAAATATATTAAATAATAATGATACTGGATTTATTATTATATATTTGTATATCATCTACTTAATTCCATTCAACTCAATAAGGAGACGAAAACAGCGTTCATGCGTACGTACGGCCTACCGTCTCCATGAATGGTGTATTTCTTTCCATTTACTAATATATTATTCTGAATATATATTATATATAAATCATGTGTTATATTTTGGAATCATATAATAATGATCTATGTAATCATATTAATAATTACAAGTCAAAACACGGATGACAAATGAAACGATTTTACCCAAAACGCTCTTTAACATGGAATTTACAAAAGAACGGGTAAAATAAAGTCATAAGTGAACCATATATGATATCATAACAATGAGTATGATTCTAGAATAAGTAAATGAAATTATTTAAATCATTATACAAGAGGTTCAGACACTTACGAAGCAAATTAGACCTATGGTAATGGAAAATATCACAATCTCATTTTTATCCGAGATTGTTTATACTTTGGTATTTACTGGGGTGTATTTTATCATCCACATCCATGTTTCCTCAATATGTAATATTTATATCCTTCTACAATATTTTATATCCAATTTTACCCTTCGGTGAGTATTTAGTAAACGATATGAAAGGAATCTTTTGTCTTTTTTCATACGAGGTACTTTTTGACTATTCCGACAAAAGTACGAGAAGAATGTTTATTTAACTTATACAGCATGAATGGATTTTTAAAACATTATTTCCAAGAAGCTTCCTTTACAAAATTTCAAGTTTATTTTTAATCAAATTCTTTAATTTTAGAATTGTATGACATGTTAAGAAAGGAAATGTGTTTTTGAAGTAGAAAGGATATTTTCCTCAAGAATGGAGTTCAAGTGTTTTATCAAAATTATTTTCCATATAAGATAATTTTGGGTTATGTGTCTATCCCTATTATTACATTGATTTGATTATTTTGAGATGGAAATATTTTTATGAATTCCTTTATCTTATATGAATTGTTTTATGATGTCATGATGTTTAAGATTCCCATTTTTATTAAATGGGTTATGCTATGATGTTTGGTTTATGATTTTGTGGCACACATAAGAATGCTATCATTATGAGATGGGTGGGACCTATATATCCCTCTGATGCATTGGGTAAAGATTTTATATCTCATGAGATAGACATGGCTGGAATGGCAAGTTAAACCGGTTCAGTGAAACAGGACTCAAATAAGGAGTGAACTCAGTTCAGAAATGGACTTTGTCCACTAAGATAGTCTTGCAAATGAGTCTTGACTAATAAGAAATGATTCTATATGATTATGTGTGTATGCCACAGAATATCATGTTTTATGTTTTGATTATTTGGATTACATTTCACTACTATGATTTATCCCATTTTATGAAATTATAATTTCTTTTGCAGGTTAAGAATTCCAAAAGTTATGTTCTTATGTATATGATGTTATTGATATTTCATTTGTTTACACTTACTGAGCATTTGAGCTCACCCATTTATGTTTTTTTCCTAGGATATAAATAAAGGTTTTAGGTAAAAAATGAAGATCTTTATGGGAGATGTTGACGATCATTCGCCACGATTAGAAGATTATATTCCAAGTTTCCAAAGACACTAAACTATTACTGTCCTTATGGGTGTGTTTTTGTTATGTACTAAGTATTACGCAAAAGTAATGTAATGTCCATGTACGTCAGGCTTCGGGTCTCAACATTTGGTATCAGAGGATAGGTTTAGTCAACCTTTGGAAACTAGGATGCGAGAACTTTTGTGAGATCCCTAGAGATATTTCTATGGTATGTCTAGGGATGTCCCTAAGGTTAAGTATAAGTATATGTTATAGTACTAGAATTACGGTAACCCAAGATGTTATATATTGATGTTACTCCCCCTTTATTATATTGTTTTCCCTAGTGTGATTTTGCCTCTCACACTATTCTTTTTGAGTTTTAGACGATGGCTGGAACCCGAAGGAACCGTGTTGATAAATGTAAGGGACAATGCAATGATTGTCCTCCTGAACAAACAAATGTTAAGGGAGATGGAGTGCAAAATCTTATTGCTATACTTACACAAGAAATGAATCATTCTGGACTTCCAAATGAGCAGAGAAGGGAATAATATTCTATTGAGTCGTTCATGAGGAAACGCCCACCTTCTTTCAGTGGGTCTTCTGATCCACTTGTTGCTGAACAATGGATCAGTACCACTGAAAAGATATTTTCAGTTCTTCAATGTTCTGAACATGATAAAGTCACCTTAGTAGTATATCATTTGGAAGGTGATTCTGATCAATGGTGGAATCTTATCAAGAATATGAGGCCAAGATATGAAATTGAGTCCATGGAATGGGATGAGTTCAAGAATTTTTTTTTCAATAAGTACTTCCCTCGTATTCTTCGAACAAAGATGGAGAAGGAGTTTCTTGAACTAAAGCAAAAGGATGATGAATCTATTGGTATATACGAAGCGAATTTTACAAGGATTGCAAGGTATACATATGGATTTATCATCCAACCTGAAAGTAAAGTTGATCAATTCTCCAGTGGCTTAAAACCAAATCTTCGAAGGGCATTAGCTATAAGAGACTTCAGTATCTATGAAGAAATTGTGCGTTGTGCTATCAAGGTAGAAATGGAATTTGTTGTTACTTATCCATATCGTAGTTTTGACAAGAAACGAAAGATGGAGTTCAAGGAGAAATCTCAGAATAATGGTGAAAAGAGTATGAATGTTTCCTTATGCTCAAGTTGTGGAAAGAAACATGGTGGAGATTGTCATAAAGGGACTAGAAAATGTTTTAAGTGTGAAAAATAAGGTCATCGAGCAGCTGAGTGTCGAAGTAATGGAAAAAGGGTTTCTAATGATGTGAATAAAGAAACGACTGCAGAGAACGCATCACTAACACTTCAATGTTTCAAGTGAAAGGAAATGGGGCATCATGATAATAAATTCCCTAATAAAAGGGTTAGTGATGATCTACATGAGCAACCACTTAAGGCAAAGGACAATGGGAAGTCACATGCGATCACTATTGGTGATGTTGAATATGAAAATGATGTGGTGGAATGATTAAGTGTTTTTGTAATGGGATTCCAAAATAATGTTGTATATAGTATCGTGGAATATTGGAATATTTATGTATTGGTCTATTGTGGTTTTCAATAATTTTATGGTACCGGTTACCAAGGAAAGTGATTGAGATATTTTTGGTAAGTAGATGATATGCGCATAATGAAGGGATAAGATGATAATGAGATATTTGATTGTATTCATGAGCTCCTGATTGATATAAGGACTAAGTGATATCATGGTTTGAGTATAAATAATTTTGAGGAGTTTGGTTTGTGGAATGTGTTATCTTTTAACTGCATTCATGTTTTCACTAAGGTTCAATGGGTATTCATTCTTCAAGAGAATACATGATTAAGGTATTCACGTGTTTGTAATTTGACCAACAAGATATATCTTATGATATATTGGGGATAAATGATGGCATTCACGTGATTGTTATGTGAAATTTCAAGTAATCATTTTCTTTATACTATGAGCTTGGACCGAAGTATTTTAGATAACCCTAAAGATTGGAATGGATTATGTTGGACATAAGATAGTATTGTTTAAGGATAGAACTTTTTTATGGGATGTTATAGTAATATAGCTTTAGAAAAAGGACAACCTACCGGACGGGCGACATCCCATCACGTCGGACAAGGCTGTGGGAATCAAACCCACAACCGAAGTGTGACTGGCCTTTATCGCCTACCACTGGCCTACATGAAGTCCCTGTTTAGTAGAAAATAGTATTATTATATTAAGCAGTATGATATAATAAGTATAAGTTCATTTTAGGAACCATATATGATTAATCTCACTATAGATGGACCTATGTATTTTTTGATAACTTTTCTAACCTTTTGTTTGAGACAGATGAAATGATCCATCATTCTATCACATGATCTGCTAACACATCACGAATGACAAATTAAACTTCATTTCATTAAGATATGAAGCGGAAATTGTCCAAATAATGACCAATGGTTAGACTATACCAAAATCATGAAAGTATTTCTTCTTATTCCAATTTCATCAACTTTAGGGAAATAATCTTGAAAACCAAAAATGTTGTCCTAGTGCTCTTATTTCTGATGAATCAGATGGTACCTTAGACCGTAAAAAATTTATGGCTTTGTGATTGTTGTCTTTTCAATAGCCATGATCTCTACCACTCTCCATCAGAACATGATGGTTAGATTTCTCTTCCATATCCATATTTTCACCTATTTGGAAACCCATTGATTAGATTATTTGGGTAACCATTGCGTTTCATACTTTTGTTTTTAAAGATTGGTTTTGGTATTCTTTTTTACGATGTGGGTTTCTATTAAAGAAACTTTCGAGTAGTAAACCATTTATAACCCCGACGAATTTCGAGGGTGAAATTCATTTTAAGGGGGGTAGAATGTAACACCCTGAGATTTTTTTGAAAAATATTCTTTTTAATTTAATTAATGTCTTGTGTTGTATGCTACACCAAAAGGATCTTGTAAAACATGCATCCTTGACTTGCCTTTCATTACACGCAATCACGACCTTTCTCGATAGCGTGTGTAGTACAAAATACCAAGTTTCACTAAACAATGATATGGTATTAAAATATTATTAAAACTAGCCGTTATGAATAGTAATAACCAATTTTTGAAATTTTGTAAATTTTTTTTTCCAAATGGACTTCATTTTTGGATTCGGAATATCTAAATTATCTTAGGGTGAAATTTTGGTACTTTTCAGATAACTTTCATTTTCTAATAAATAGTGAAAATTACTGAATTTTAATTAAAAACAACCTTTTTCATCGAAATAATTAATAGTGATAAATTATTAATTTGAGTGGTTTTAAAGAATACATAGAATATATTTTTACAATTTAATATAATTTTGGTCATTGGATGTAATTTCACATTTAAACCAGACATAAACAAGTGTCAATCTTTTGATAGTTATTATCTCTTAAGAACACACTATATGTTTTGACGACGTGAATTAATTTTTAAATTAATTAATGCAACTAATATCTTTTGAATTTAGTAAAATAGACATCATTTTTGAGTTCATAATATCAAATATAGATTAGGCCTAATTTTTGGTTTTTTCTGGAAGCTTTCATTTTTTGATGAATAGTGAAACCACTAAGTGGTAGTTAAAAAAATGAATTTTTCATAAAACATAATTTTACCGCTTCTGTGAGTGGAATTTCATAAATCCGAGAGACATGGTTGATGTCAGTAAGTAAAATGTGGTTCAATGAGATGAAAATAATTTTTCGTGAATAGTAACTTTTTAATTTTTTTTACCACGGTTAAAAGTAAATAGGGTAATTAAGGGTAAAAATGATATTATTATTACCCTAACACATGTCCTAATTCTATTAGATAAGTATAATTCGACCAAAAACAACCTTAGGAATAAAATATGACCATTTAGGCCCACTTTTATTTGATTAGGACATTTATTATTAATTTATTTAAAGAAGGGTTAAAATAGTTAAAATCAAAGTTTAATAACTAAACCATTTTTAATATAGGGTTATACATAAGATAAATTAGAATATAAATATTCATTAGAAAGCTACAAATATTTCCTACATAATGATATTTTATTTTTAATTTTTAGACATTAAAAATGTTAATTTATTTATGACACAAAGATGATGCAGTAATTATCTTATAAATGAAATATTAACATAATTGATGTTATAAATACACAAATAAATGTAATTTAAGACTTTTTAGGAATTCAACTAATTTTCTAGGTTAATATGACATGTTATTATTTATTTAATTAACTGTTTGTGAACTAATCATCCTGTTATGAATTTCACAAAAATCAATTACAAAATAGTGTCAAAATTGACATAAAATAGTTTTCAAAACAAATATTATATTATTAATTGTTATTTTATTCCTAAAAATATAAGGTTCGGCCAAATTACTTAGATAAGGCTTTATATATTAATAATATAGAACTTGGGGTTCGTTTGGCTTGTTATAGTAAGTTTATTATCCTTATAGTGTAAGAACACAAAAAGACACGGTAAGAGTAAAATTTTCTAACTTAAAGTTAAATATATGTGATAAGGTTAAAATAGGAGCCTAAACTTGTCTAAAATCTATTGGATGAGAGGATTTAGACCCATACCCACCTTAGCTTCGAAATAAATCAATTTGGAGCTATTTAAAACCGAATTTGGCTTTATAATAAAATAATATTTTTTGTTTTTCCAAAAGATCCCCTCTCCTCCCTTATAAAAGGGCACCTCCTCCCTCTCTTCCTCACACAACTTTGAGCCTTCAAGCTCGGCCAATCCCTGCCAAATTCTCTACTCCACTTCTCTAGAAACATCATAGCGGACCTGGTTATCTTCAAAGACCAATTTTAGTGCCCTAAGAGGAGGACTCAAAGAGGCGTTTCAAAGAAGAGGTAATGTCCGTTACCGATTCTTTCAACTTTATTTCTTCTTCCACTTCTTATTCATAGGTTGTTTATTTATGAAGTAATAACATCAGTATCACTCATATACTGATATGTTATTATATGTATGAAACAACCCTATTTCACTATCTATCCATCCTACGAAAAACGAAATCACCGCGCGTGCGTACGTACGAAATACCGTCTCCACGCCGCGGTGTAATCTATTTTCCACCACCACCTTACTTGGATGGGTATAATGGTGTAAATAATAACTATATATAATTATTGTAAAGTTATATTGATTCTGAAATAGTATACATACACTGCAACATAATTCCATGATCATGAGAACGATATCATCGCTCGTGCGTACGTACGGACTACCATCTCCACGACGCGATGAGATTCATTCTCCACGTTAACCATTCATGAATGATTTTAAAGTATATATATAATAAGTAATCATGAAATATATTAAATAATAATGATACTGGATTTATGTGTATATATATGTATGTCATCTACTTAATTCCATTCAACTCAATAAGGAAACGAAAACAACGTTCATGCGTACGTACGGCCTACCGTCTCCATGAACGGTGTATCTCTTTCCATTTACTGATCTATTATTCTAAATATATATTATATATAAATCATGTTTTATATTCTGGAATTATTTAATCATGATCTATGTGATCATATGAATAATTACAAGTCAAAACACGGGTGACAAATGAAACGATTTTACCCAAAACGCTCTTTAACATGGAATTTACAAAAGAACGGGTAAAATAAAGTCATAAATGAACCATATATGATATCATAACAATGAGTATGATTCTGGAATAAGTCAATGACATTATTTAAATCATTATCCAGGAGGTTCAGACACTTACGAAGCAAATCGGACTTAAGGGAAGGGAAAATATCACAATCTCATTTTTATCCGAGATTGTTTATACTTTGGTATTTACTGGGGTGTATTTTATCATCCATATCCATGTTTCCTCAATATGTAATATGTATATCCTTATACAATAGTTTATATCCAATTTTACCCTTCGGTGAGTTTTTAGTAAAAGATATGAAAGGAAACTTTTGTCGTTTTTCGTACGAGGTACTTTTTGACTTTTCCAACAAAAGTACGAGATGAATGTTTTTTTAACTTATACTTCATGAATGGATTTTTAAAACATTATTTCCAAGAAGCTTCCTTTACACGTTTTCAAGTTTATTTTTAATCAACTTCTTTTAGTTTAGAATTATATGACATGTTATGGAAGGAAAAGTGTTTTTGAAGTAGAAAGAATATTTTCCTCAAGATTGGAGTTCAAGTGTTTTATCAAAATTATTTTCCATCTAAGATAATGTAGGGTTATGTTTCAATCCCTATTATTACATTGATTTGATTATGTTGTGATGGAAACATTTTTATGAATTCCTTTATCTTATATGAATTGTTTTATGATGTCATGATGTTTAAGATTCCCATTTTTATTACATGGGTTATGCGGTGATGTATGGTTTATGATTTTGTGGTACAAATAAGAATGGTATCATTATGAGATGGGTGGGAACTATATATCCCACCAATTCATTAGGTAATGATTTTATATCTCATGAGATAGACATGGCTGGAACGGCAGGTTAAACCGGTTCAGTGAAACAGGACTGAAACGAGGAGTGAACTCGGTTCAGAAATGGACTTTGTCCACTAAGATAGTCTTGGAAATGAGTCTTGACTAATAAGAAATGATTCTCTATGATTATGTGTGTATGCCACAAAGTTTCATGTTTTATGTTATGATTATTGTGATTACATTTCACTACTATGATTTATCCCATGTTATGAAATTATGATTTCTTTTGAAGGTTAAGATTTCCAAAAGTTATGTTTTTATGTATATGATGTGATTGATATTTCTTTTGTTTACCCTTACTGAGCATTTGAGCTCACCCTTTAATGTTTTCTCTTACCCAGTATATAAATAAAGGTTTTAGGTAAAAAAAGAAAGATCTTTATGGGAGATGTTGAATATCTTTTACCACGATTTGAATATTATATTCCGATTTTCCAAAGACACTAAACTATTACGGTCCTTGTGTGTGTGTTTTTGTTATGTACTAAGTATTCAGAAAAAGTAATGTAATGTCCATGTACATCAAGCTTCGGGTATCTACATTCCTCATGAGAGGGGAGTCATCATGATTCCACATGAAGAAGTGTTTTGGTCTAGGATTACGAGTTATCTAGACAAAAAGAGTTCTAGTGAACTAGTGATAAGACCCTTCCCTAATTATATTGATTCTATGAGGAAGGTGTCACTCAAACATAATCTGGGGATCAAAAAAATAAATTTCATGTGAAGGATTAGAATATCGATGGTGAGTGTTCTTGACCATTCTATATAGTTAGTGTCTGATAGTTGTTCTACTTTAGGTACCTCTATTGTTATTATTTTATCTAAGGAAGAACATAGAGGGAACACTATTTTTGGATCAGCATGGAGAAGAAGGGTTAGGTAGAGGATATACATGAGAAACTCTTCATCCTTAGAGATAAGAGTTTTGATATGGAGGTGGTTATCATCTCAGTCAAAGAGGTCATAGAGATGGTCATTGTCAGCTTCAGGATTTAGCATTACCCATACTAGAAAAATAAGATGTTGTTTGACGCACCCTTTTCTTTTTTTCTACTTTGGTGCATTCCCTGTTTTATTTAGAGTATACACACTCTTTTATGATTAATACCCTAATCTGTTCCTTTAGACAAAAGGTAGAGAGGTGTATAGTTCCCTTGGCATTGACTTGGCCGTTCGAGGTGGATCATACATGTACTATGTATGTTGATATTATTAGCTTGCACTAGCCTCACCGCTCATTGGGATATTTAATGTTCTTATATATACATACATATGAAATCATCATTTTCATGTATTGTTTGTATTTGAAAAAGGCTATAATGGATTTATTCTGGTTTTAGGGTGTGTTTCAAGATTTTGATGGAGAGATAACAATGTCTTTCTTGGTAGATAGACCCTCAAGTAGTGAGAGGAAATTTTAATGTCTATATTCTTTAATGGATAAGATGATGTTGATCCTGTCAGATGTTGGATAGTTGGTGTTTCAAATGTTCTTAGAAGAATAACTTGATGTATTTCTAGAGTAGGTTTTAGTGTTACACCATCTATGGGAGATCGTGTTTCGGAACGAGCTATATCCAAACATATCTCTTCTCTCAAATCCTTCATTTAGTATGTCACCTTTAGAGTTGAAAGAGGTACGAGTAAGTATCACTGATATGTTGTAGAGTGGGTTTTTTGATCGAGTGTGTCACTTTGGGGTGAATTGGGTTTGTTTATGTAGAATTCTAGTGGATGTTTTCTGCATGGTATTGATGTTTATCAATTGAACACTATTACAGTTATGAACTGCAATCATATTCCATGGTTTTTATATTTATATGATCAGCTTAAGGAATAATGATGGTTCATGAAAAATGATTTTAATAATGTTTATCCTAATATGAATGTTAATGAATAAAATGTCAAAATGATTCATTCGATTAACGTCCAGGTGATTATAAGTCAGTTGTGATGTCATTAAGTGTGATGAATGGTCTATATGAGTTTAAGCAGTTGAAAAAATCATTATTCTTAGAGCTCTTGGATATATTCATATGGGCTTTCATTGATGACATACTTGTGTACTGCACATATGAGAAGGGGCATGCAGAGAATGTCTGTTCAAATGGGGATTTCTACTCTATGATGAACGGATTTGGATGTTGACAAGGTGTGATTTATGGGCCCATGAATTTTTCTTATTGGGGAATGTGATATCCCATCCGGGAGTTTCCCTCTATCCTTCGATGATAGAATAGGTTTTGTCTTATGTGACCCACAATAAATTCATTAATGTGCAAAGTTTACTTGGTCTCAATGGATATTAATAGAGGTTCATAGATGATTTCTATCAGGTTAAGACTCATCTGGTATCATTGACCCAAAAAGATAAGTTATTTTTCTAGATAGACCGATTGGTGTATGCCATTGTGTACCTGAACAAGATTTTGTTCAGTGCTTTAGTTATTTATTTTCCAAATGTGGGAGTTCTATTTTGGGTTTTTGTAACTAATTAGGCCTTTGAATGGGATGTATTTTAATTTATTAATGAATCATATTTTATTATAGGTATAAAAATTTACATCAACTTGAGAATAATTATACCACCCAACATCTTGAGTTTTAATTAATGCGGTTTTCATTGAAGTTCTGAGGCACTACCTAATCATTGTTCATTGTGTTCATTAAACTAAGCAATGGAGTTTGAGGTAGGTCTTCTAATAAACATATTGTAACATTCATGAGAATTAATGAATAGAATTATTATAAGATTATGAATATTATATTTCATACATGATAGTAATGGGAAATTATATAGGTGATTCCCTAAGAATAAAGTAATGTAGTAATGTCATGTGGGAATCTGAGTATTCTTTTAGAGTAATGAAATAACTCAAAGTGTTGAATATTGATAAGGGAGAGGTTTGGGGTCATGGTTTTATTTTAATAATGAATGTACAGTTACATTTCTATTTTAGGATAAGGGGTCACATTTTTTGGATTCGGATGTAGTGTTCTAGAGATATTGAGTTATTCTCAGTGATTCCCCTCATGGGTTGTTTGAGGTTTTACCTCACTAAGTGTTATTACAAGGAAGGCTTTTCATTCCTTAGTGATGCATGAGATAGTTTTTTCTATAATCAATATATTGACTTTAGAGGTACATCATGGTTTGAAAAATACATACCGATCATTGAGAGGCCAGTTTTGGGGATGTGGCTTGATCATTTAGTTTCACAGTTTATTTTTCAATGTTTGTTCTTCTAGAAGGTGAATATCAAGAACTCAGTTCCTACTGGTTTTCTCCAGCAATTAGATATTCTTTAATGAATGTTGAATGACATATTTATAGACTTTTTTTACTATTTTCCACAACCTTGGGAAGGATATGATGTTATATGGTTGATAATGGATCTTCAAACAACATAATTCAATTTTATTACAATCAGGGAGTCAAGATTAATAGAGGTTGTTTTTTGGGAAGTATCTAAAAGAGGTTGTGTGACTCCAAGGAATACCAAAGAATATCATATTTTGTAGAGACCCGAAGCCTGACGTACATGGACATTACATTACTTTTGTGTAATACTTAGTACATAACCAAAACACACACACAAAAGGACCGTAATAGTTTAGTGTCTTTGGAAACTTGGAATATAATCTTCTAATTGTGGTGAAAGATCTTCAACATCTCCCATAAATATCTTCCCCTTTTTTTCTTACCTAAAACCTTTCTTTATATCCTATGGAAAAGAAAACATAAAAGGGTGAGCTCAAATGCTCAGTACGGGTAAACAAAAGAAATATCAATAACATCATATTCATAATAACATAACATTTTGGAAATCTTAACCTGCAAAAGAGATCATAATATCATAACATGGGATAAATCATAGTAGTGAAATGTAATCCCAATAATCATAACACAAAACATGAAACTTTGTGGCATACACACATAATCATAGAGAATCGTTTATTATTATTCAAGACTCATTGCTAAGACTATCTTAGTGGACAAAGTCTTTTTCTGAACAGAGTTCACTCCTCGTTTCAGTCCTGTTTCACTGAACCGGTTTAACCTGCCGTTCCAGATATGTCTATCTCATGAGATATATAATCTTTTACCCATTTAATTGAAGGGAGATATAGGTCCCACCCATCTCATAATGATACCATTCTTATGTGTGCCACAAAATCATAAATCATACATCATTGCATAACCCATGTAATAAAAATGGGATTCTTAAACATCATGACATCATAAAACAATTCATATAAGATAAGGAATTCATAAAAATAATTCCATCACAACATAATCAAATAAATTTAATAATAGGGGTAGAAACAGAACCCTATATTAACTTAGATGGGAAATAATTTTGATAAAACACTTGAACTCCATTCTTGAGGAAAATATCTTTTTTACTTCAAAAACACTTATCCTTTCTTAACATGTCAAACAATTCTAAACATAAAGAAGTTGATTAAAAATAAAAATGAAAACTTGTAAAGTAAGCTTCTTGGAAATAATGTTTTAAAAATCCTTTCATGTCGTATAAGTTAAAAAAACATTCTTCTCGTACTTTTGTCAGAAAAGTAAAAAAGTACCTTGTACGAAAAATGACAAAAGATTCCTTTCATAACTTTTACTAAAAACTCACCGAAAAGTAAAATTGGATATAAAATATTGTAGAAGGATATAAATATTACATATTTAGGAAACATGGATGTGGATGATAAAATACACCCTAGTAAATTCCAAAGTATAAACAATCTCGGATAAAAATGAGATTGTGATATTTCCCTTACCTTAGGTCCAATTTGCTTCTTAAGAGTCCGAACCTCCTGTATAATGATTTAAATAATGTAAATGAATTATTATAGAATCATATTCATTGTTATGATATCATATATGGTTTACTTATGACTTTATATTACCCATTCTTATGTAAATTAATGTTAAAGTAGTGTTCTGGGTAAAATCATCTTATTTATCGTACGTGTTTGGACTTGTTGTTCTTGATGTTATTATTACTTATATCATGATTTACATACCTTCAAAATTTAAATCATGATTTATATATCATATAATTTCATTATATATCCAGAATATACAATCATTTATAATAGTACATATCATATGGAGGTAGGAAATGAAACGCATCGTTCACTGAGACGGTAAGCCGTACGTACACTTGAACGCTACTTTCATTTCTATTTATTATCTTAATGGAATTAAAACATAATGATACAAAGGTATATTATAATTAGAGTATAATATAATATATAATATCATTAACCACCTCCTTTATACATCCCACATAAGGTATTAACGAATCACATCACTTTGAGGGGGCGGTAGTCCACACTTCCTCAAATGAGATTATCGTATTTACCGACTATGGAAACCGTAAAGGCTTGATATAGTTGGAAATCAAAGAAGCATAAAGAAATAATAAACATAATATATATTATAAATAAATACAGTGCCATCATAATGGCCACTATGAGAGGAGGTAGGGGAAAATTGAACAATCATCATTTTGTGAGGCATTAATTTGCCATCAGAGAAACATTATGTTCCTCATCCATTAGATGGAGTTGTGTGTAAGATTAGTTCTATTACTTATCATAAAAACATCCTAGTATTTTCAGGATACTTGTGTTTTCACAAAATAAAGGATTAAAAATATTTTAGGGGTTGGAGTAGCGGAATAAAAGAAAACAACTTAAGAGAATTTGTTCCCTTAAATTTTGGTAACATTCTTTTGTTTGAACCAAAAGGAATTCTTGGAGAGTCTTCTGCCTACTTTAAGGCTTCAAGGAGAAGGAGAGGGTTGTAGGGAGATTATTTGGGCAGGGTTTGGACGATCCAAAAGTCTTGAGAGGTGTGAGGAATTTCATAGAAGTGGTCTCCTTTTATAAGGGAGTGGATGGGCTCTTTAGGAAAGTGGGAAAACATTATTTTATTATAAACTTATCATCGGTTTCAAGAGGTCCAAAGCACATTAATGTCAAAGATAAGATGACTCATATTCGAAATAAAATCATCCAATAGGAATTGGACAGGTTTTGGATGATATTTTAATCATTTTAATCTTATTTATTTAAATCATTTATTAATGAGGTAAATACTGCATCATTATTGTGTCATAAATAATTTAATTCATTTGATGTCTAAAAATTATTCACTAATTACCATGATGTAGGGATTCTTTATATATTTCAAAAGAATATTTATAGTGGAAAATATAACTTATATAACCCCTTATAAAAATTAATTACTAAAAGAGTTTTGTTAAAGTCAATTTTGTCTTTACATTAAAATAATTAATCCAAATTGTCATTTTCACAACCAAGTGGCTCATTGGGGTCCCAAAATCTGCCCAAGGATGCACATGGTCGTCCAATACTCATCCAATATGGTTATGAAAAGTTTCAAGGTAATTTTGTATTATTATAATATTATTTTAACCTTGAATTACCTTATTTACCTTTAACCGCAGTAAATAAAAATTACCGTAGTTACTATTCATAATGCCCAAAAATAAAAAATAGCATATTAACATAATTTGGACCCACTGATTCCAAATATGGAATCCATTTTTCGAAATTCAATACACAAATGGTGCATAAATTAAATTAAAATTAATCTCATTGTCGAAAGAAAACGGGTTTTTGTTTAAAACATTTCAAAAGATTGAATTGATTTAACCTACGAATTCAAGGTAAAATAAATGACAATGAAATACATTATATTAAATGGTAAAAATATATTATATTTATACTTTAAAACCATTCAATATTATAATTTAACCACATAAATTATTATGATGGAAAAAGTTGTTTTTAATTAAAATATAGCATGTTTTTACTATTCCTTAAAATATGAAAGTTATCAGAAAAATATCAAAACATTATCCATTGTAAATTATTATATCCTGATTCAAAATAGGAATTTTATTCAGTCAAATTGAACTTATAAACATGTCAAATACTATATTTAATGTGTGTGCGCCATCAAAAGGCGACAAAAATGCATTTTTTGAAAAATACTTATTTTACCTGAAATATTTATTTTGTTCTCATACCATGTTCTAGAAAATATGTAAGATTAATAATAATGTAATAAAATTCAAAATTTACTTAATAATATTCCTAAAGGATAGTTCATAATAATATTATAATAATATATCGTTGTTTAGTAAAACTCAGTATTGCGTACAACACATGCTATCGAGTAAGGTCGCGATTGCGTGAAATGCAAGCCATGTGAGGGTTGCGTGTTGTGAAAAAAATACTTCATTGTATCGTATAACAGAATCCAACCATAATTTACTTATACATTTAATATATATATATATATAACACACTCAATGTTGCATAGAATGACTATTATAAAACGAACGTGAAATTGTGTGTAATACGATCCAAGTATAGCATTGTGTATACTGCAAGGTAATACGGTGTTGCGTATAGTACAATATAAACTTGGTGTGGTGTATAATAGAATACATCAATGAAATTAAAAGAATATTTTTCATAAAATCCTGGGGTGTTACATTCTACCCCCCTTAAAATGAATTTCGCCCTCGAAATTTGCCGGGGTTATAAATGGTTTACTGGTTGAGAAAATTTCATTAATAGAAACCCACATCGTAAAAAGGAATACCAAAACTTGGCTTTAAAAACTAAAGTATAAATGGTAACGGTTACCCAAATTAACTCATCACCGGGTTTCCACGTAAAAGAACATAAGTGAAAATATGGATATGGAAGAAAATTCCAACCATCAAGTTCTGATGGAGAGTGGTAGAGAACATGGCTATGAAAAATCCAACAATCAGAAAGCCATAAATTTGTTATTATCTAGGGTACCATCTGGTTCATCGGATATAAGAGCACTAGGACAACATTTTTGGTTTTAAAGATCATTTCCCTAAAGTTGTTTAATTAAAAGAAATACTTACATGATTTTGGTATAATCTCACTATTGTTCGTGAATTGAACAATTTCCACTTCATATCATAAAGAAATGAAGTTGAATTTGTTATTCGTGAAGCATTAGCAGATTATGCGATAGAATGATGGTTCATTCCATCTGTTTCAAACAAAAGGGTAGCAAAAGTTATAAGTCCATCTTATGGTGAGATTAATCGTATATGGTTCCAAAAATGGACTTATACTTTATTTATCATACCGCTTAATAAAATTAAACTACTTTCCACTAACCAGGGACTTCCTGTAGGCCAGTGATCGGTGATAAAGGCATGTCGCACTTCAGTTGTGGGTTCAATTCCCATAGCCTTGTCCGACGCGATGGGCTATCACCCATTCTGCAGGTTGTCCTTTTTCTAAAACTACATTACTATAACATCCCATCCATAATATCCAAAAAAGTTTTATCCTTAATCAATACAAACTTATGTCCAACATAATCCATTCCAATCATTATGATTATCTAAAATACTTCGGTCCAAGATCATAGTAAAAAGAAAATGAATACCCATTGAACCTTAGTGAAAATATGAATTCAGTTAAAAGTTAATACATTCGACATACCAAAATCCTCAAAATTATATATACTCAATCCATGATATCACTTAGTCCTTATATCAATCATGAGCTCATGAATACTGTCAAACATTTCATTTTTTCCTTATCCCTTCATTATGTACATACCATCTTTTTTTACAAAAATATCTCAATCACTTTCCATGGTTACTTGTACAATAAAATTATTGAAAACCACAATAGACCAATACATAAATATTCCAATATTCCACGATACTATATAAAAAATTATTTTGGAATCACATTACATAAACACTTAATCATTCCACCACATCATTGTCATATTCAAAATCGCCAATGGTGATCGCATGTGACTTCCCTTTGTCCTTTGCCTTAAGTGGTTGCTCATGTCGATCATCACTAACCCTTGGATTAGGGAATTTATTAGCATAATGCCCCATTTCCTTGCACTTGAAGCATTGAAGTGTAGTAGGTTCATTATGTGTATCCCTTCCTTTGTTTGCATCATTATACATCTTCTTCCCATCATTGCGGCATTCAAATGCTCGATGACCTTCCTTTACACATTTGAAACATTTACTTGTCCCTTTAAGACAATCTCCACCATGCTTCTTTCCACACTTTGAGCATAAGGAAACATTCATCTTCTTTTCACCATTATTCTGAGATTTGTCCTTGAACACCATCTTTCGTTTCTTGTCAAAACTATGATATGGATAAGTAACACCAACTTCCATTTCTACCTTGATAGCACAATGCACAATTTTTTCATAGATACTGAAGTCTCTTATAGATAATTCCCTTCGAAGATTTGGTTTTAAGCCACTGAAGAATCGATCATCTTTACTTTCAGGTTGGATGATAAATCCACATGCAAACCTTGCAAGTCTTGTAAAATTCGCTTCGTATATACCAACAGATTCATCATCCTTTTGCATTAGTTCAAGAAACTCATTCTCCATATTTGTTCTAAGAATACGAGGGAAGTAATTATTGAACAATAAGTTCTTTAACTAGTCCCATTCCATGGACTCAATTTCATCTCTTGGCCTCATATTCTTGATAAGATTCCACCATTGATTAGCATCAGCTTCCAAGTGATACACTACTAAGATGACTTTATCATGTTCAGAACATTGAAGAACTGAAAATATCTTTTCAGTAGTATTGATCCATTTTTCAGCAACAAGTGGATCAGAAGACCCACTGAAAGAAGGTGGACATTGCCTCATGAAGGACTCAATAGTATATTGTTCCCTTCTCCGCTCATTTGAATGTCCAGAATGATTCATAGCTTGTGTAAGTATAGCAATAATATTTTGCACTCCATCTCCCATAACATTTTTTTGTTCCGGAGGACAATCATTTCATTGTCCATTACATTGATCAACACGGTTCCTTCGGGTTCCAGCCATCATCTAAAACCCAAAAAGAATAGTGTGAGAGGCAAAAATAATGCTAGGGAAAACAACACAATAATGGAGGAGTACCTTAAATATCTAACATCTTGGGTTACCTTAATTCTAGTACTATAACCTATACTTATACTTAACCTTAGGGACATCCCTAAACATACCTTAAAAATATCTCTAGGGATCACACTAAAGTTCTCGCATCCTAGTTTCCAAAGGTTGACTAAACCTTTCCTCTTATACCAAATGTAGAGACCCAAAGCCTGATGTACATGGACATTACATTACTTTTGAGGAATACTTAGTATAAAACAAAAACACACACACACAAGGACCGTAACGGTTTAGTGTCTTTGGAAACTCAGAATATAATCCTCTAACCGTGGTGAAAGATCTTCAACATCTCTCATAAATATATTCCCCTTTTTTTCTTTCCTAAAACCTTTCTTTATATCCTGGGGAAAAGAAAACATAAAAGGGTGAGCTCAAATTCTCTGTATGGGTAAAAAAAGAAATATCAATAACATCATATTCATAATAACATAACATTTTGGAAATCTTAACCTGCAAAAGAGATCATAATATTATAACATGGGACAAATCATAGTAGTGAAATGTAATCCCAATAATCATAACATAAAACATGAAACATTGTGGAATACACACGTAATCATAGAGAATCATTTCTTATTAGTCAAGACTCATTGCCATGACTATCTTAGTGGAAAATGTCCTTTTCTGAACTGAGTTCACTCCTCGTTTCAGTCCTGTTTCACTGAACCAGTTTAACCTACCGTTCCAGACATGTCTATCTCATGAGATATAAAATATTTAACAAATGCATTGGAGGGAGATATAGGTGCCACTCATCTCATAATGATACCATTCTTATGTGTGCCACAAAATCATAAATCACACATCATTGTATAACCCATGTAATAAAAATGGGACTCTTAAACATCATGACATCATAAAACAATTCATATAAGATAAAGGAATTCATCAAAATAATTCCATCACAACATAATCAAATAAATTTAATAATAGGGGTAGAAACAGAACCCTATATTATCTTAGATGGAAAATGATTTTGATAAAACACTTGAACTCCATTCTTGAGGAAAATATCCTTTTTACTTCAAAAACACTTTTCCATTCTTGACATGTCATACAATTCTAAACTAAAAGAAGTTGATTAAAAATAATCATGAAAACTTGTAAAGGAAGCTTCTTTGAAATAATTTTTTAAAAATCCATTCATTTCATATAAGTTAAAAAAACATTCTTCTCGTACTTTTTTTAGAAAAGTCAAAAAGTACCTCTTGCGAAAAATGACAAAATTTTCCGTTCATAACTTTTACGAAAAACTCACCGAAAGGTAAAATTTGATATAAAATATTGTAGAAGTATATAAATATTAAATATTGAGGAATCATGGATGTGGATGATAAAATACACCCCAGTAAATTCCGATGTATAAACAATCTCGGATAAAAATGAGATTGTGATATTTCCCTTACCTTAGGTCCAATTTGCTTCTTAAGAATCTGAACCTCCTGTATAATGATTTAAATAACGTCAATGACTTATTATAGAATCATATTCATTGTTATGATATCATATATGGTTTACTTATGACTTTATATTACCCATTATTATGTAAATTAATGTTAAAGTAGTTTTTTGGGTAAAATCATCTTATTTATCGTACGTGTTTGGACTTGTTGTTCTTGATGTTATTATTAATTATATAATGATTTACTTACCTCCAAAATTTTAATCATGATTTATATATCATATAATTTCATTATATATCCAGAATATACAATCATTTATAATAGTACATAACATATGGAGGTAAGAAATGAAACGCATCGTTCACAGAGATGGTAAACCGCACGTACACTTCAACGCTACTTCCATTTCGATTTCTTATTTTAACGGAATTAAAACATAATGATACATAGGTATATTATAATTCCAGTATAATATCATATATAATTTCATTAACCACATCCTTTATACATCCCACATAAGGTATTAACGAATCACAACACTTAGAGGGGGCGGTAGTCCGCACTTCCTCAAATGAGATTATCGTATTTACCGACTCTGGAAACCGTAAAGGATTGATATATTTGGGAATTAAAGAATTATAAAGAAATAATAAACATAATATATATTATATATAAATACAGTTCCATCATAATGGCCACCATGAGAGGCGGTAGGGGAAAATCGAACAATCATCATTTCAGGAGGCGTTAGTTTGCCATCACAGAAACATTATGTTCCTTATCCATTAGATGGAGGTGTGTGTAAGAGTAGTTCTATTCCTTCTCCTAACAACATCATAGTATTTTCAGGATACTGCTGTTTTCACAAAATAAAGGATTAAAAAGATTTTAGGGGTTGGAGAAGTAGAATAAAAGAAAAAAACATAAGAGAAACTGTTACCTTAAATTTTGGAAACTTTCTTTGGTTTGAACCAAATGGAATTCTTGGAGAGTCTTCTGCCTAATGTAAGGCTTCAAGGATAAGGATAGGGATGTAGGGATCTTATTTGGGCAGAGTTTGGATGATCCAAAAGGCTTTAGTGGTTTGAGGAATTGCATAGAATTGGTCTCCATTTATAATAGAGTTGAGGGGCTCTTTAGGAACGTGTGAAAACATTATTTTATTATAAAATTATCTTTGGTTTCAAGAGGTCCAAAACACATTAATGTCGAATATAAGATGACTCATATTCTAAATAAAATTATCCAATAGGAATTTTATAGGTTTTGGATGATATTTTAATCAATGTTATCTTATTTATTTAAATCATTTATTAATTAGGTAAAAACAACATCATTATTGTGTCATAAATAATTTAATTCATTTGATGCCTAAAAATTATGAAAAAATTATCATGATGTAGGTAATCTTTTTAGAATTCCAAATAATATTTGTAGTCGAAAATATACCTTATATAATTCCATATAAAAATTAATTACTAAAAGAGTTTTGTTAAAGTCAATTTTGTCTTTATATTAAAATAATTAATCCAAATAGTCTTTTTCACTACCAAGTGGCTCATTGGGGTCCCAAAATCGGCCCAAGGATGCACATGGTCGGCCAATACTCATCCAATATAGTTAGGACAAGTTTCAAGGTAATTCGGAATTATTATAATATTATTTTAACCTTGAATTACCCTATTTACCTTTAACCGCAGTAAATAAAAATTACCATAGTTACTATTCATAATGCCCAAAAATATAAAGTAGCATATTAACATAATTTGGACCCACTGATTCCAAATATGGAATCCATTTTTCCAAATTAAATACACAAAAGTTGCAGAAATTAACTAAAATTAATCCCGTTGTAGAAAGAAAACGGGTTTTTGTTTAAAACATTTCAAAAGATTGATTTGATTTAACCTACGAATTCAAGGTAAAATAAATGATAATGACATAAATTATATTAAATGGCTAAAATATATTCTATTTATACTTTAAAACCATTAAATATTATAATTTAACCACATAAATTATTACGATTGAAAAAGTTGTTTTTAATTAAAATATGGCGTGTTTTTACTATTCATTAAAATATGAAAGTTATCAGAAAAATATCAAAACTTTATCCAATGTAAATTATTATATACTGATTCAAAATAAGAATTTTATTCTGTCAAATTGAACTTATAAACATGCCAAAACCTAGATTTAATGTGTGTGCGCTATCAAAAGGCGGCAAAACTGTATTTTTTGAAAAATACTTATTTTACCCGAAAAATTTATTTTGTTCTCATACCATGTTCTAGAAAATATGTAAGATTAATAATAATGTTATAAAATTCAAAATTTAGTTAATAATATTCATAACGGCTAGTTCATAATAATATTATAATAATATATCATTATTTAGTAAAACTCAGTATTGCGTACAACACACGCTATCGAGGAAGGTCGTGATTGCGTGAAATGCAAGCCATGTGAGGGTTGCGTGTTGTGCAAAAAATACTTCGTTGTTTCATATAACAGAATCCAACCATATTTTATTTATACATTTAATATTTATATATAAAACACACTCAATGTTGCGTAGAATAACTATTATAAAACGAACTTGAAATTGTGTGTAATACGATCAAAGAATAGCGTTGCGTATACTGCAAGCTAATATGGTGTTGCGTATAGTACAAGCTAAACTTGGTGTGGTGTATAATAGAAGACATCAATGAAATTAAAAGAATATTTTTCATAAAATCTTGGGGTGTTACATCTTTCTTTACAATCAAAGTTTTACCACAATATTTTTTTAAATCTCTCCATAATTTTATTTGTTCTTAGTTTTGACATAGAACTTCTATTCATCCACGTATGGATAGTTAGATAGAGTTGACCATCTGAAATCCTAAATATGTATTTTAATCTTATGTAATGTAATTAGGGGGATCATTAATGATTATCCTTCCTGATAATGAGTTTTCATGCAATAATATTTGGTCACTCCACTATTCTTATGGGTATGTTTAATGATATATAGGCCTCACAACTTGGTTATCTATTTAAGTAGACCTAAGTAAAAGATAATAAATTTCATGGGTTTTAAATTCTATATAATGTGGTACATATGGTTCAAGATGTTTGAAAGATGATGAAATAATCTCATGATAATAGTGTTTCATATGTTTGTCGTATGTTGATAAATCAGGAGTTCAGTATTACAGATCATGTGTTATGAAGGTGACTTCTCATGTTGGCTAGTAAAGGTTTGGTCATGAGAGTTTGATTTATCCCTGGTATCTTGGAAATTTGAGTTGTTGGCCCATGTTACAGTGGGGGAATATCATATAGAACATCCCCCATGGATGAAAAGGATACATACTATTTTCCACATATTTCAACTACGCCTTTTTCTTCATAAATACTCTCAGTTCATTGTATTGGTTGAGATAGATGATGATGACTATGTTACCCCCATAGTGCGCCTTGTAGTGATCTAGTACTGATTTTTGAAGGTGTTGTATGGGTGTGATATTCCATTATTGTGTGTCTTGTGGTGACATGGAATCTTATTGGAAAATACCAAGAATGTTGATTCATAGATGCAGACTTAGTACCGTAAACTTCTCATTGTATCAAACTACTCTTATAATGATAATATCTCGTTGATATAGAGCTTTCTAGTTGATGAGTTGGTTCCTCTATTTTCTTGTTATGGATTTTCCCTCCTTTGAGTGGTATCTATCACATGATATTAATTCATAGATACATGTGGATGTTGTGTGGTTTTTATTTTTTTCCTATGAGTGAGGTTTTTGAGATGTTATGGTGGTGTAACCTTTGATACATATATCATGGGGTGGTTGTTCTGAGAGCCAGTTTTCATTTAATCTCTACTATTTTTTTTAGATTCCTCTAGATGAGAATATTTTATAACATGTCTACTATAAGGGACAAGATCTATGGGGACTATCCCTTTTCACATTCATAAGGATTTTGGTGCTTTTTAGAGGCCATAAGGATGTATGAAGCAAGTTTTACTAAAATTGATGGGAACATTGTGAATAAAAGACATTTAATGATCTTGTGACATTTATCAGTGGTTCATGGATTATTAAGGTTGGTTCACGGGATTTACACAACAAGTATATTTTTAGGAATAATTGTTATTAAGAGTCTTTTTTTATTGTGAGATCTCACAATGATATTTTTTATGGGGTAAATGGGTTTTCACTGTGTAAATATCCACTGTAGTTCTTTCATTAATGTATCATACACATCATTTTTATCCAAAATCTTTCTAAAACCAAGTTCCTCTCTCATTCCAAGCGGCCAATGTATCCCTTTAATTTATTTTTAAGAACCTTTGGATTCGAATCAATCTTTGGGTATTATTCTTCGAGCCATGGTGATCCAAGGTGAGTTATACGACCATTCCCAGAAGATCTTCTTCCTTCAGTCCCATTTCCTCCTATAACCTCTCACCAGGAAGTAGAATATGATCTATTATCTATATAATGGGGTTTTCTTGGTTTTTTTGTTTTGGTTGTGTCACAACATCCTTGGATGATTGTTGTCATTGTGGGAGATGTGATCATAAATAAACAACATTGTTCTATTCACATCTGATGAAAATTAACATTCTTGAGGATGGGGATCAGGTGATTCATTTTTATGTAAAATTATAAATTCATAATGCCTTATCCATTTGTATGGAAATGAAAATAATATAAAAATTATTGAAGCACATAAACTAAATATGATTGTGATCACATATTGATGATGTTTTCTCTATGTACCATGATAGTTGTTTGCCTCATGATTTTCAAGATTGATTGACTTCTATGATATTCATTATTATTTTCTTCTTCTTACTTTTGTATGAACATGTTTTTTATCCAAATGAAAAATGAAATTAATCCCATAATTAGTTGATAAATAATTTAATTTAGAAATTAATGATGGGGAATGTATTTTAGATTGTGGTTTATGTCATTTGATGATAATCAAATTCTTCCAATGTGAATGCCAAATTGAGAGTGATCATCCATATGATTAATGGAATTGATAAAATTGGTCAATGAACCTAAATAATGATAATTCTTGTTTTTTGATAAAAAATAAAAAGTCGTGTTAGTTGAGAATGGAATTATCGAGGTTTTTGAAATGAGAAATAAATTCTATGAGTATTTTTTTCCATTAATAACTTATTATAGGTTTATGCCTTAGGATTCCCACAAATTGAACATGTTATTATTGAATTTGCTAATTCAAGAAGGAATAACAACCACCTTTTTTATAAAAAATATTTTCCTGGGAACTATGTTGAATTTTTTATTAAGAAGGATATGTGCCATGTTTTTATCCTTGCATGATCCTTTTCATGAAAAGGATTAATGCCTTTTTTTGAGGCACCAGTACCACAACATTTTAATCACTTATTCAATGTGACATACTCCAGATATGATACTTGTAATATGATCCCCATATAGTTGAGACTGAGGGATGACATGTGATATAGTTTGGGGAGCCTCATATTTGATGTGATACTCAGAATGATGAGCATGGAATAGTTTTTGTGATATATGGTCAGGGAGCCCCAAAATATGTGGTAGTATACGACTCCTTTATTGGGGAGGTGATTCAGTATATGCACATGTGTTTGAGGGATGGAACCAGAGGTGACAAAAATGATGAGAAGATGGGTGTATGCATTAATGTGATGTCGAGAACTAGTATACATGCTTATGTATCTATTTAAAGGTTTATGGATGAGTTTTTTTTGTCTTATCCAAATTTCATTCCCCACTACTTGAGGTAGCTAGATGTTTTTGGTTAAATATTTCCCCTTGGTTATCGCATAGGATGTTTTTCTAGAGTACCTTGTATATGGAATTATTTTAATACTAAATTTAATAATTATTAACCCATGGGGTTGGTCGATTACAGAATGAAAATTCTCAAATGATGAAAATCATTATAAACCCAAAAATTCGACGTGATTTTTTATGGAGGAAATATAATTTACACTGTTGATTAATGTAATTAATTTTAAGGTTATATGTAATAATGTCCTAAAATCATTTGGGGCACCAAAATCTGAATTTCATCGATTCTCTAGCGTTTGGCATGGGAAACCTATGTTTCGAGTTTGGAGATAGAGACAAAGGTCATGGAGGCTCCCTCACTAACCTAGTTTGTGTCATCATGGGTAGTTGCTGATCAGATTAATCCAAGAACAAACCTTTATTATAAAAATTTGGTGGACATTTTTTATCGTCTGATATAGGGCTTGGAAATTTGTAGGTCATATATGCAGGACCCATATGGATCAGGTGGTGTTAAGGAGGTGTGTCATGTTTTCTATTTGGAAATTGGTTTCCAAATTCAATAGTTCTCACCACATGAGAAACCTACTAGCAATTTTATCCGACCCATTAATGAGAATGTGATTTGTGCAATCATAGAGATAAATCCTTAGAGTTATATGGGAAAAAAGAATGAATTTTAGATATTTTCACTAGGGGAAGAAGAGTCCAATGATTAGGATTAGTTTATTACATGTTAGTTTTCATTTAAAGTTGAAAAAAATGGTTCAATAGGATGGATGAGGAAGGGCCAACACAAGAGAATAGGGGCAATGATTAGAAATTTTCCACACACTCAGTTTAGGAACATGAGGATCACGATGTGGAGGGTATTCATATTTCATCAACATAAATATATCCTTAAGAATTCTTTCAGGGGATGATGATGATGAATATTTATCTATTTCATTTTCAGTGGATTGTGTAGATGGAATATGCATGAGAGGATTTCAGAGTCCAAGGAAGAAAAATGAATGGAATGTGAAATGAGATGAGGAGGATGAATTTTTGGCCAATGGTATGAAAACTATGCTACAAATATTTCTCCCACATACCAAATCACATGGGAATAATAATAACATGTTGAAAAAAAGTGAGGGATGGTGGAACAATTCTCAATGATTAGAAAATCAATAATTTTTGGACACTGTAAAATGGAAAACAAAGGGCCAAAACCAATGAGCATAAGAAAAAATTATATGGTTGAACCTATAGAAGGGAATATGGGGCCCAATATGAAGGAAAAGATGAATGGAATAGAAAGAACCTATAGCTTATTATTTATTCCAATGATGATTTGTAGACAATGTATTTTCATTTTAAGTATTTGAATGATGTGGTGGATATAATCTTAGTAAGAGAATTACGAGTTGAATTCTACATGGTCCCACATGTTTGGATCAACAAAGAAGATAGAATTTTAGCATGCAGATTCAATTAAAGAAATATTAATTTATAAGAATATATAAAAACATGGGATGAGCTAGTAAACCATTTTTAGGAATTTGTCACAAAGGACCCAGATACGATGATACTTGGACATCATTAGGGGATATACAAGGTTAGTGAATAAAATAATTTTAGTCTGATTTTTAATTATTTTTTTGTTCATTAATGTGTTTCATGATGCACCGTGTGGAACAAATATGGCCTTCCACTTTTTCTTCAAATGATATTTTAAAAGAAAATTTTAATTTTTAGTCTGGTGATGCCTATAGTGTGATTGTAAGAAATATTATACCCTACATTTTTGGTGTTTTCTTATGATATTCCACCCATTTTGGTTAGGGAAATGATAAAAAGTGAAAAATAGGAGGGTATTTTCCTCAATATCCTTGTAGGAGGATAGATGGATAAATACTCACTATGACTCTTTTCTCTTATATTAGTAATTACTTGTATTGGTTATCATGTTGTATAGTTTTTTAATATATATTTGTAGAGGAAATTATTGAATTGGGTTCATTTTACACTCATATATTATAAGATTTAGTATACAAATAATTATTAAATGTAAAATGTTTATATGCTATGATGTCTTGAGGTACTTACATGATTTATGGGATATAGTAGCTTGAGGAATAATAAAAATTCCTCATATTTCTCAGTGGAAAGTGTCATTATTTATGGTTTAAAATTATATTGTTTCCCCCTAATAATATTTCCTAAGGGTGTAATGGGGGCTCATGGGGTTTTGGGGCCCCGTACATTGAAGAAGAATGCAAGTCCACATAGTGAAGAGAAAAAATGTTGTTCATCCTGCACGGTTTCCCTAAATCATCCAACATAAGGTTGTGTGCTCCTAAAGGTGACATGGTTTATCAACAAACTTGACACCAAAATTTCATGGTCATACAATTCTATATATATCTTTGAGAAAGGCCATTCATACAGTTTGATCATAGTTTATACAATATTCTTTCAATTTCATGCACCAATAAATGGGTGCTAAAAATTATCATTTCCCCCTTAATGACATTTATTTCCTTCACCCACTATCTTCTCCACCAAATTTCTATATGGTTATTCCTCATATACCAATCATGTGCTTCTGACTTCCACCTCTATAGGGTTCTTGATAACTCCCTCATCCAAAAACCAAATATATTGTGAGAGAAAGCATTAGGAATCTTGAGGTATGCTCTACACAATTCATTCGTCAATTTCTCTTTGCTTCACTCCTATGTTTTTTTATTTAGTTTTGACATATTTTCCCCTATGTTCTGGGTGATATATTATTTCATTGATATATATCATTTTGGAACAAATTTTGAATCGAAAATAGATGAGTGGAGTCCCACATCACTTATTTAGTTAGTCTAGATATTTATCATTTTTTTTGTTTTAGTGAGAACCCCATTGTTTTTCATGTGACACATTTATTAAGACAACAAAAATATGTTCAATAAATTTATATAAATTGTATTCTCATATCATTTTCTAATATAGCTTATGGGGAAAACCATATTTTTGGTGTTAACATTATCCGGAGCCACCCCATAATTGTACTATCCTTGAAGAACCATTTTCACTTGGATTGAGTCGGTAACCGCCATTTGTGTGCATGTTCAACCTTTATTGCAGTCATTAAATTTATAAATTTTCCTAATATAAATCATAATATATGATACATCCCCCCCTAAAAATTAACAATGTTTTTTTCTTATTGATGATGCATGAGAGATTATTGCTTACACCATTTATTAATCATATTTCTATGTGTTCATACTTCTTAGACTCCTTTATTAGGATTTCTATTTGGTACATTCCATGTTCTTTATTCATTGATCATTATTTATAGTCCATTTTTCATATTTCCCTAGGACATGGATGTTTGTCTTACATAAAATGACTTTTCTATCATTTTTATTTCATTGTACTTTCTATTAATTTTTGGAGACACGTGATATTTATTTCTATGTTGGACTTTCTTTTTGGTCAGGAGAGAACTCAGGTCAAAAAAAGAGGATGATAAAGATGTACTCTCCTTTAACCGGATTTAACTACTTGATGTTTTAGGAGAGACACATGGTTTACCATGTAAAGTCTCTCAGTGCAGATTATATAAATTCATCAATGCTACTAGTTCCCTAGGGTAAAAACCATAGACAACCATATTATAAAGCTGTATATTATAGGCCCCAAGAGATACCTAGCACCCTATGTCAGATACCAGGTATGAACTCATAGTTTACCATATTATGGTTGATATGAGGGATTCCATTATGGTTTTACTTGGATGGACTCAGTGGTATTGGTTATATCAAAGTATCCATCAATTATCCTTGGGGTCCCATATGGTTTTCCTTGGAAGGGCTCAGGATGACAGAATAGATTTTTCATATTTCTTTTTTTTATACATGATTCCTCTTCTTTTAATAATGATCATTCTCGAATGATAATATAGGGTCTCCACCAAAAATCCAAATCACATTTTTGGGGTTAGTCGACGCTTTTTATGTAATTTATTAGGACCCATTTACGTACCCAGTTACTTATACAACTTCTATTTGTTATGATATTTTTCTTTGGACGATGAAGGTTGTGTCATTTTGGTGTCCACTAAGAGAAATATATTGAAATATTTATTTATTTTTTTATAGGCTTCCATTCATCATTTACATCAAACTATTCATATATATATATATATATATATATATATATTTCACTGAATGAATTGTTCTAGAAACCGTAGGTGGCAGACTACTATGATTATATCTCCGACCATTCTAAGGCCACAATTGGTACCTAATAAGACTATAATATTTTAGTAATAGTCATAATTAGGAGGTCCAATTCTTATTCTTGATTGACCAACTTGGATAGATAGTGGGATTACAGGACCATTAATATGCTCATGATGCATGTAGTAACTATTTTTGCATTTTATTATTTTTGTTAACATGTGGTCCATGCATGTTAACTTTTCTACCTTGTACTCCTCCATTGTATTGAATCATGTACATCTTCATTATTCATATATATAATTTATTCATATTCTTAGAGATATTTAATTATCATTCATGAATATTTAGTTATTGTGGTTCCAATACCATCTGTCAGTTAGCACTTCTTCCACTATGATGGGAAACATATTTGGTCTTACATTTACTAATTATACTATTTTATACTCTTTATATATAGTAGGATACACTACATCCTATGATGGGACAATATCCCCCTTGAAAATCCATAACCCATCAGTGTAAGTCTATAACCTTTGGCATTCAGGGAGGAGCACTTTAGGTAATGTGGGCCACTATATGGGGTTCCACTATGTGGAATCTAGGTTGGGATACTAAAAAGTGGTATCATAGGAACTTTATTCATTTTTACTAACTATTTGTTCTTAGATGAGAGACTAGGATATTGGAAATCTTTAATTTTCTTATTATATCGAGTTGTAAAACTGTGTATAATGGAAACCCAAATTTTATGGGATTGGTAAATGATTTTATTGGTTGTTCTATTTATAGTTCCCCAGATTTCACCATTGGGTGATGCACAAGTTCGGTGATTTTTTAATGATAATGTTAATAGAATGGGTTTCATAGCCTTATAATAAAGATATTAGAGCGATTAAACCAGGGAATCATTACAGGAACCACATTATTAATATATAATGCATTATTTCTTATTATATCAACTTATCTATGTGCATTACACGTTTTCATGTGATGGTTATGGTTTCTTGTTTGTTATACATTGTATTGTTCCCTTCATTCTTACTGGATGAAAAAATTTATTAAATTATTTTTCATATAAAAATCTAAAAAGCTTTTTCTTGAATAGATTGATGATGACACAATAATTAACCAATTATTATAGGTTGGTTGGTTTGATAGATTATTGTCATGGGGAATCAATAGTTGAGTACATCAATTTTAATAATTAAATGAAACCAATCAAATCAGTATGTATAACCGGTTATGACTTGATACCTTATGTATAAGCAAATCTTTTGTTACCTATCACACTGTGATTAGTTTATGTTTTCATGGGACTTATAAATTGGAAATTGGAGACACAAATACCTTGGTTGAGATATCAATTACTAAATAAATAATAAAGAAAAAAATGAATTATTGTCGGTAATAAATTGTCTTCCACTACCTGGGTTGAAAAATATAATGTCAAGGGTGTATTCGTCTACACATTTTCTTTGACCTTCGACATACTAGAACATCATTGGGGCTATATGAGAACTTGACCATGACCTGTCCTTAATAGTGGGAAGTGGGTCATGTATTCTAGGATTATTCTATAACTTTTCTCTCCACCCAAACCAGTATTTCGTCGAATTCACAGAGTTTTGTTTTATATTTAGAATTTGTTTTGTATTTTTCCATTATTGTTTCATTCCCTGTTTGTTGTAAAACATGAAAGAGGGTACGCTTTGAAATGGTAGAGCTATTCCAAAATAAAATACTTATGTTTTATGGGATGAATGTGTTGAAAAGAAAACTATGGAAGTTGTGGGACCAGTGAAACTCATCGAACAACCTATATTTCCACCAAATGATCATCATGCTAATCCTCTATTGGGAACCTATGCTTAGTTTTGTGAAAATTTCCACTGATTAATGATGTGTATTTTTGATGCTCCCTTGCCTACCCTGACAATTGGAAAACATACAAGGGATTTTTATAAGTTTATTCCAACCACCTTATTAAAGGATGGTGAACCATGGTCTTATGAACTATATTTATACATTATGGTGTTGGTCTTTATTCATCTACAAATTCCTTCAGAGTGTGTGGTCTAGGTCTCAACCTTCATGTTGTGTGTTTCTTCCATGATTTGGATTGATATCATCTCAAAGAATTATCTTAATTGGGTTATAGTATGTGTTGACTTCCAAACATCCTTATATGATCACTTATTTCTGAAAACTATGGTAATGGACTACACAAGGGAGTTTAAGTATCTTCATCTGGGTACTATCATAGTGCTAGAGATTTTTTTCCTCTTTAACAAGATCCAAGGTTTTTTCTAGACAATGCATGGTGATGAGTTCATGAATTAGTGTATTTTTAAGGATCGAATTATGTATGATCTCTGCTTGGGTGGTTCAGTTCAATGGTAGGGTGATAATTCATCTAGATGTAAGAAACCCCATTTTCGAGGGTTCATGTGGGGGTAGTGGCAACTAGGTGACATGAACCAATAGTCTGGTGGTGTGTCACTAGTGTGGTATGCCAGTACATAAGATTCCTTAGTGCATTAGGAATTTGATCGAGTGCAGAGCTTGTGGATGGACGGGTCACAATGAGAACTTTTTCTGGTAGATTCATCTTTTTTCTAGTGAGAGGGGATCTCAATCGATTCAATAATCGTGCATAGAATCTAATAATCAAATGTTAGGCTAGGAGTTGTATTTTTATATGTTAGTATGACCAATGCAGCTATTAGGGATAAAGTAGTTATGACTTAGAGATGCAACATCAGTAGAGTTGGCCTGCCTAGGCAAGTCAAGAAGTATATCAAGGCAACAAGTCATGCCATATCTTTGTTGTATTTACTATTCCTAGAGAGTTGATTCCAAGTCAATAAATGGTTAATTGTTTTATTATAGTAGAATATATATTAGTTTCTACAATTATTGATACATGTGCATCACAAATGTTTTATATATCGCTACTACGAGATGTTTTTTCCTATTGGTAGAGTATTCTGACGGTGTTATGACCATAATGAACCATTATATGTTTGACTAGAGGGTATATGACACAACAAGGCATCCTATTTATGTTATGTGGTTATTTATTTATTTTTTTGGTATTTTTTCATTCTTGTGATGACAATCTTCAACATCATTCTTGATATATATTTGCATGAGCCTTATCTTTCCCAAATGGATTTCAGACACCATAGGGTGGCTTTCACATCACCTGATGGGATCACATATGTTTATAAGGGAGAATGGGATATAGAGGCTAGTCGAACTATACACAATCATATTGGGTTGGGTAAGGTGATAACGTAAATAGAGAATATCATTATGGGTGATCAATAAATATATTATATATGATTCCCTCCCTTAGTGGATCATTTTTTAGAAATATTCATTGAAAATTTCTCTGGATCTCTTCATGATAGAGGGGTTGAGTTAACTAATGAGGAAGTGCTAGGTGGTTGAAGAAACATCCAATAAACTATATAGTATGGAACCTAGAGAGCTCTAGAAACTCAAGAGGCCACATGAATGTAACAACTATTATCCAATTATTCTAGATTTAGTGGTTATTTAATTAAAATTAAATTGATTCTAGTGATAAAATTATAGTGGACTGATCAGGTTAGTAGTCTTGAATTGAAATATAAAATCATTATTACCTTGTGACATAGGTAGACAATCCTATAATATAACAAAGGAAGAAATAAACTACTTCTTTTACTCATATTCAAATTTTTCGTCTCCATAGCCTCGTGAGGGAAACGAAATAAATGGTTGAGGACAAATGTTCTATAAGGGTTACATGAAGAAATAATAAGTAAATAAATTTAATTAACAAAATAATGTATCTGGAACATGAACCACAATATCTTCATAGAAATTTATGTTTGTGGGTAGGAACCCATATGAATATTCATGGATACAAACATGAAGGATTTTTCACAACCTCTTTAGACTGGTGGTACATATCGATGCATCGAAGGACTATCTATAACTGGACCTCACATGTCACTACAAGTCCAATGAATTTTTCATTCATTATTTTAAATCAATGAAAACATCATATGTTAAAATGTTATACAAACAAGAAAAATATCATATCCACATTACAATAAATATGGATTTTTAATTAATTCATTAATAAATTTTGAACATAAATATAAAGGTCGTTTATATACACCACACATAAGGAATAAGTGGTGAATTAGGAAAAACCAAAGGTAATATCAAAATGGATTCAATGAACTAATGGATTTAAATGGCATGTGGAAATTTATAAGAGGATATATCCACATATCAAAATATATGAGGTCAAAATGAATTGAAAACATGTACAAGGAGTGTTTATGACTGATTATAATATATATTTGTTTGCATGGTTTAAGGGAAACTATTAATGAGTCTTTAAAAAGGAAAAATGAATAATGGTTTTCATTAAGAAAAAAATGAAAAAGGAAGTTTTCAGGATTGAAATCATGGTTTTAAGAAACTATTTGTGGATTGAAGTTGATTATGGAGTACCTTTGAAAATGGCTATGAAATTGTGATGTTCCCTTAAATCAGGCGTCCATTTCAGGAGGAATTGAAAAGGAACCATTATAATGCTTGTATTTCTCCATGAAAGAAAGAATAATACGACTAGGAAAATATGTTTAGTATATAAAATAAGAACTTAGGAAGAGTATATAAGAATAATTAATAATTACATTATGGTAAATAGAGAGAAATTTTAACATGATAGAAAAATGGATGTTCTCAGAGAATTCCTTAAGTTATGTATGAAAGAGTTCATCAGTTGAACATAATGACCTATATATAGAAATTATAATTATAAATAATTTAATTATGAACCTATTAAACATTTATAATATTCACTATAATTTTACTATGTTTTTAGGACCTTATTTAATGAATTATATGATTCAATTTCTCCATTTGGGAGAGTTTTTTTCATTGGCACTCATGATTGGTTCTCATGTCTACATGTATGAAAGATAATTTATATTTCTAATGGATGTCCAAAATATATATTATATGTTATTAATGAAAATTATGATAATTATATGGTCTGTTATATCATTTTTCATCATGATATGAAGAAGGTTCCTTAGATAATGCATTATTGATATCTGAATAGATAATATTGTATTTTTTTCGATCACAATGATTTTTTTGTTTTATTATTTATTATTATGTATATATTTACTTATCTGAGAACATTAATTATGTTATAATAAATAATTTATAATATTTAAATACCCTTATAACAAATTTATTACCAGCCTTGAGGGTGGTAATTGAAAATGAAAAACAAAACATCCAAGATGGTGGTAAATTGACACATTACGGATGTTGTTTTCATTTTAAAATTAGTTGGACAAGAGAAAGGGTTTGATGAAGGATATTACATTAACATAATTAAATTATATTATATATTAACCACTAGAGTTATAAACTATAATTTGATAGAGGAGGTAAGTATATGATACTTTCAAAATATAAATTAAACGAAGTTAAATAAGAATGAATGATGATTGGGTAGAAATTAAACCTCCAAAAATAACATGGGCTGGGTCTTATATTTAGAAATAATTCGCCTAGATGTGAGAGGTGACTTTTAAAGCATATTGTTTAGAAAATGCATAATATTTAAGGCTTAGAAGTTGTGTGGAGTAGTTGTTGTGAGGGGTGGAACTTATAGTGGATGAGAGGGGTGACTTGTAAGTATTTTATTCATTATTTTATTATTTTGTCTCAAGACTATCAATTTTTTTTAAAAATTATCACTATATATTTTTATTAATTAAAGAGAGTAAGATATTATTATTTTTAAATTATAACTAACTCATTAAATATTGTATTTTTATTATAATGTTATGTAATGTAAATTTCCAGATTTTAGTATTCACTAAAAAATCAATTATTTTACAAAATTCCAAAATATTAAACATCAATTTTTTTTTCATGTATAATTAAAATATGAACTTCATTATATTGAAATAATTTTATGAATATTCTAAATGTTATTTATATCGGAAATCATTTAGTATTCAAAAAATACCGATTTTAAATCTATAACTAATTTTATGAAACATTTAAAAAATAATTAAGGTATCCAAAATTTATGATATAATAATATAAAATATAATATTAATTTATGAATAAAATTTATGATATTAAATTTATTTTTGAAACCACTGAATTAATTATAAAATTTTCTTTAAAAATTTATGTTCTACAAAATTACCAACAATAAAATTATCATTTTTAAATCATTTATTTACATGTACCATTTTATATTTATATAATATTTTCATGGATAGGATTCCCAAGTTTTATGTAAACATTCATAATTGAAGTTACTATTTTGTTGTTTGGATTAGAATTCATAATGATCATATTACTAATCTAATGGTCAAGTTTCAATTTCACAATATACCACTCTTCATTTTTTATTGCTGTTTTCTGAAACATATTCTATCCAACAATTGAATTTATATTAGAATATACATATAATAAAATATTGGTGTGTTATAGTATTCCCTCCATCATGATTTTTTAATTAAATTTTTAGAAATGTTTCCTTCTAAATTGACGATGGTGGTTCTTCTACATAACATCCTCATGTTACCACATTGTTCTTCTATTTTATGGTTTCTATAAAAAATAATTTACAAGTCGAATCATCCAATCCCTCAATAACTTCTCTCTGGTGTCAAGAATCTTTATAGGCTCTTAGAATTAAGAGAAATCAAGTTTCTATTATATTTCATCATCGGCGTGTTCATGTGCTGGTCCTGAAATGTACTTAATTAATTATGATATTTGGAACACATAATAAACGTTCGAGAGACTTGTAGGCATTAGTAATTGGTATTATAGGGTTCCAATTCTTTCTGTAATTTCAAATGGTCTAGTATACCAAGGGACATGTTTCCCTTTTTTCCAAAACATATGAAATAATTAAATGAATATACATTCTAAAATACAAGTTCCCCCACATTAAATTCCAAATCCATTTTCTGATTCTCAGAATAACTATTTTTTATACATTGTAACAAAATAATCTAATCATGAATAGTCATTAACTTTGTCTTCATCTTATCTGTAATTCTAGGTCCTATAATTTTCCTCTCAAAATTTATCCCAACATTTTGGAGTATGATATATCATTCTATGTAATGATTTATATAGAACCATTTTAAAATAATAATGGAAACAAGTATCGTTGGAACATTCCACTAATGTTAAATAATAATCCCACATTCCTTGTAAGTCATTTGAGCATTATCTCAACATGTATTCCCATGTTTGAATTGTCCTTTCTGGATATCCATCAATGTGTGGGTAAAATGTAGTACATAAAAGAATCTATGTTTCCAAATCATTTTAATAGATTACATACATTTTGATGTAATATCATCTCACATTCACATAGTATTAGCTATAGGTTTCATGACCCCTCTAGGATGTTTTCTATCAGTCATCATTGGTTGGAAAACCCAAAATCTGTTCAAATAGTCAATAGTTTCCCACTACATATTATCCCACCGAAAATGTTCCTTCCGGTCTCTATAAATCATGAAACTAACAGGTTTTATTTAGAAATTTCGCCTGTGATCATCATCAAATAGTTCACTTTTTTTCTCATGTGATGATGAAACACATAACCTTTTTCCCAATTTCAAAATTCAATCATAAGAAAAAACGTTATCCAATCCTCCATCATTACCATATTGTATATAATTTTGACCAATTTAACCATTAGATTGAGAGCATTTTATCTTCTATTGTATGGATTAATTTGAAATCATTTTTAAAATGAGTGATGTTTGCATTTCCATAAAAACTCACATACCCATCATTACTAAATACCTGAACATACGACCAATCCTAATCTATATTTGTGATAGAAGTAAATGATAGATCCTTCTTAATTCATATTCTACATTATTTTGTTTTCCTACGTGATTTTTTATTGATCAATCATTATATTTGAGTAACTCAAGTTATCATTATTGCCTAATGTTCGCATAGTCATATGTAATGATAACCTGTTGACATTAGTGATATGTATATATCTCACATATTTTATGATAGAGGTGGTGTCTTTATATCATCAGAGAAAATATTACAACATGCAACTCAAGATCATGAGTTGTATTATTTTATTTTCGAGTCTTCATCATCCATGATGCATATAAAATAACAATTTCATTTTTAATAAGGACACAACCTATTCCTTTCTTCGATGCATCACCATATATAAAAACCCTTAATTTTTTGATGGTAAAGTGAAATTAGGATAATTGATTAATCTTATATTCAATTATTTGAAAAATTATGAACATCCTTTAATCAATATGAACATAACCCCTTTATGTTTCAACCTGGTAAACATGTTATCCAGTCATGAAAGGTCATTAAGGGAGTGAAGATAGTAACCTTCTAATCTAATCTATCTATGTACCTTGGTTATGATTGTTGGTGTAGGCTATTATAGAAGTTCATTTGTCTTCATAGACTCAAATGAGATTCCATATTGAGAGAAAATATGGCCAATAATAGTAATTTTTGGAAGCCAAAATTCACACTTTATAAAATTAAAATGTAACACTTTCCTCATAAAATTATCATGAATATTTTCTAATTGATTCTCATGGTATTAATAAATATTAGAATATGAAAGAATATAATTAATGAATAATACAAAAATAATGAAGATATTCCTTGAATACTATTTTCATTAAGTCTATAAAAACAAAGGGTGAATTTGTTAATCAAAATGCAATACTATAAACACAAAATTCTCATACCTCATCTAGAAATATGTATTTATAATATCTCATTCAGTTTCCCACAATTGATTATTACACGAATGTGGGTCAATATTCGAAAAATTTTGGGCTCCCTAAAGATTATCAAATAAATGATCAATGTGAGGTAGGGGAAACTATTTCATTATTCTAGTAAAATTTATTTCACTATAGTCAATGCATAGCCTCAAGTATCCATATTTATTCATAATAAACAGAACATGGGATCTATATGGACACACACTAGGGAGAATAAATCCCATATTACATAAATATTACAGCTTTTTCATCAGCTCCACAAATTCAAAAATGGACATTCTATGAGGATTAATTTATGATTGTCTAGAATAAATGATTAAATAAATGGTGAACTCATCTTCAAGATTAGAGATTTGTCTAGGTAATTCCTACAGAATTAAAAATAATTCATCCTTTATAATTGGAATATCCTCAATTTGAAGATGAATTTACTCATCCCAATATATTCCATTCTCATACTCTTTAAGATTATCATTCAATAAAACTATTGGGGTGGATATAGATTATAATTAGTTGATGCTTTACCTACACTATACATAAGGGATTGTATATCATCATCAGAAATCATTATTGCCACATTCTTTCTATAAATTACCACATAATATTTGAAATATAGTCCATATACAGGGTTATACCAATGTTGACCATATATATGGTGATAAAGTTATAACGTCCTGGTTCTAGAAGTCGCCTAGATGCGCCCCGTAGCTGGTTGGTCACATGGCCTCAAGTGAATTTCCAAAAACACCAAAGGTTACCAAATAGCAGCGAAGGCCTTGGATGTGATAGTGGGGAAACTATTCCCTCATTGGAAGAGTAACACATCAAAAGTAAACAAATGAAAAAAGCTGAAGCTGTAATAATCCATAAAAATGTAAATGGCGAAGAATGAAAATAATAAATTGGATAACAAATATATATAAATTATGCATGATACATACATCTACGAAATCATTCAAACAAATCACAATGCTGGAATAAAAAATATAAATAATCCTATGTACAAAAGAAAATAGATAAACAGCTCCTTAGCATCGCAAGCCTCTTCCTAGTATAATGCTCTCTAGCTCCACAACAAATCAAGTACCTGAAGTAGATGGGTGCTTTCCCTTATCTATACCTACAACAATATAATCTTTTTGGGCCTACAATCATGGCCCAAATAGGGTGTGAGACTAAATCCCAATAGGCAACCAAAAAAAGATCTGTGCCTAAAAATCAGTGAATATATAATAGGTAATGAGTAAAATGAAGTAATGAATAAGAAATTACTCAGCAGTAAATAATCCATAGTTTCAATGCATCAATTTCATATATCATGCAATAGTTAACCAAATCAGGTAAACAAAAATCGGTTACCCTCTAGGAAGTACTCACTACCCATCCCCTCTAGTCCAACCTAACAACACAAGAAAGCAGATAAACACAAAAGGTAACCCTCCCAGAAGTACTCAAAACCTATCCCATCTGGTCCTACCTAGAAACACAAGAAACCATCTAGGTAGTACACTCAGTCTAATCCCTTGGGTTCAGCATAAGCATAGACTCTCTGAGGAATCACTAGCCTTTAATTCCTCATGTAGTCTCTTATTGGTAAATAAAGTTTCTCTAGGGAAGCACATACATCACATTCCACCTGTGGCCCATGTCGAGGAACTATAGACACTCTGAGGAAGCACTTACGTCAATCCCCACTGTGGTCTCTCATGTTATGAAAAAATGGACACTCTAGAGAAGCCCTTCCATCCATCTCCAAATGGTCTACTACACTAGGTTCTCACAGCCCTATCATCATCATAACATTAGATTTTTATTTCAAATGGCAAGAAGCATGGGACACATGAAAAACATGACATGCCTATAGGGGTCTAAAGTAGTGGAGACCAAGGGTATCCCCTAGAATCAGATTCACCCCCTCTGGTTTGAAGCTAGATATATTTTGAAGGCACATGACATTAGAGCCTTGGATGTCCAAGGAGTCAAGATGATCCACAACCTTGTTCCCCACCCTCCATGTGTGGGTTACACGTGCATTGTTGTTGAAGAGGGTTTTTCACTTTTTGATCATGTGAGAAACTGCCCACAGAGTCAGCCTTTTCCCCTACATGGCTTCAGGAATAATCTTGGAATCAGTTTCGACATGGGAAAGGTCGATCTTCCACTGCTTGTAGAGATTATGTCCTGTTAATAAAGCCTTGGCCTTGGATTATAAGGAAATACCTGGGCCATAGTGGGCTGTGAATGCAAGAGTTACACTACCTCGGGAGTCGCGGACCACCCCTCCCCTGTGCATCTCTCCTATGCTATAAGATCCATCAGTGTTGATTTTGAAACCATTATCAAGGGGCTTCCAACGCACCTACTTTCCTTTCTTGGTGAGGGGTTGGGCCATAGGAGGGAGAACTTGATGCATCCTCTAGGAAGGAGCATCCTTCCAGCCGCTAGAAATATTGAGCAGGTCGGTCGTGAGGAATATAGCATGGACAGTGATAGACCTCCATATTGGAGCAGACCCCTCATAGCGTGCCTGGTTTTGAGCTTTCCACAGGCACCAAAAACCATTGTTGAAGATGATGGTGCGATCCATCCTTTCCTGCCTTCTATCATTTGTTCCCTAAAACTAGTGTTGCAAGAAAATTCCATCCTAGGGATCGTGGGAGAGAGTAGCAGTGAAACCGCCGAAGTACCTCCAGACGTCCTGAGCCCAACCGCCTTTGAAGATTATGTGGTTGATACTTTCTTCCTTTTTGTTACTACAACACTGAAAAATCGATGCCAGAGAGATGCCCCGTTTTTTGATGTTATCATCCATAGGGAGAGCCTGGTTCCTCATTCTCAATAATAGAAAGTTATATTTTGTTGGAATATTACCGCACCACAATATCTCATTCCATGCATCATGATGATCCTGGTTGGTGATGATCCTGTGTAAGTCCCTCAATGTGAACTTCCCCGAAGTGGAAGGGGTGAAAACACAAATGTCAGGCTCAGCATTCAAGGATATTAGATCATAAATACTGAACTGACCCTCATTCAGTACAGCCTTGATAAATTGTGGGTATTGGTTTTCCTCCTTAAATGAAATGTCAGCGACTGGACATCAAGGGAAGCCAAGCACATCCACAGCCCTGTTGCAGTGCCAAAAACTGATGTTGCCCTCTCCAACAACCCATCGAGGGTGATCCTAGAGGCTCGGGATGAGGGGGGGATATCCTAGCCCAGAGAGAAGATCTATGAGTGGCCACCATATCCACTCTAGTTTAGGCCAACTATGACATTACCTTCCCTAATAGAGTTTTATATTCAATGACTTCCCACGCGAGTTTAGCATACATGCCCGAAATCATGTCGCTTAATCATTTAACATTGATCCCGCCCTTGATGATAGGTCTGGACATCTTGTCCCATAATGTCCAATCCCTTTTTCCCTCAGAGAGAGATTCCCAAATAAAGTAGGCTAGGACCTTATCAATGGATCTAATGACTCCCTTTGGCACGTGGATTGATGCCATCGCATGAAGATGGATAACAAACAAGATGCTGTCACTAATGCGATTTGGCCCCCAAAAGAGAGGGAATGATTTTTCCAGTTAAAGACCTGGCTAGTAATCCTGTCACAACCAGATCAAAGTTGCAGATTCTCAATCATTATGAAGCTATCGGGGTGCCAAGGTACTCCATTTTAAAGGATCGACATTGCATATCAAGCCTGCTGCAAAAATGTGTGGCCCTTTTAGAAGTACATTTGTTTGATATATACATTTTTCTTTTGGATTTGTTGATAATATGGCCGCTCCAATATCAATACTCTTCCTGAATCATGTTGAGCCTATGAACATAATGTTTTCTATCATTGGAGAAGGTAATCATATCATCAGCAAAAATCATGTTGTATAGAGTGTGGAGATTCAAATTTCGGTGAAAAGGAAGGATATCCCCACTGGATATTGCCTTGTTAACAACACGACTAAGAGAGTCCTGCATGAGGATAAAAATACTTAGAGATAGGGGTATCCTTGAAAAATCCCACGCGTTGCCTTGATGAAGCCATGGGTTCTCCCCAAGAAAGAAACCACCATCCCTGACGAACCGAATCATCTGAAATGGAGATCAACGTCTTGGGAGGAGAAGCCCATTCTCGTAAACACTCTGTTAATAAAACATCATTCAATCCTATCATAAGCCTTGCTCATGTCTAACATAATAGCCATGTTGGTTCCATAGGTTTTCATGTATATATCTCTCAATATTTCCTATGATAAGGCGATGGAACCTTGGATGGAACGACCCCTCACAAAGCCATGTTGTTACATTGAAACCCATTGGGGAAGGTTCTTGGAGAGTCTCAAGTTGATAGTGCAGGCCAAATTTTTGTATGGAAAATTGCACATGCTCACTAGCATGTAATCTTGCTTGGAATAGGGTTCCTTGATCTTTTCTATCAGCACTAGAGTTGTAGCACTGGGCACCCTTGAAATAGTTCCCCCCTGGAAGATGTCTTGAACTGCAGCCACTATGTCACTTTTGACCAGCACCCATGATGCTCTGTAAAATGATCCTGGAAGGAAGTCAGGCCCTGGGGCGCTATCATGGTTAAGGTGTATCATCACTTCTTTGATTTCCCTTTCATCCAACAAGGCTTACAACAGTTCATTTTCCTGTGTGGTATCTAGGAGAGGGATCACATCCCAGAGTCCAGCACAGACTCTGGGGTAGCCGTGCAGCATCCTCTCATTCAGACCATCCAGGAGATCCTTGAAGATTATATGTGCCAACGCCCCAACCACCTCCCTATCATTGGTATAAGACCTATTCTCAATTAATATATTAGTCTTAGATACACACCTTTTCTCCTTGATGAAATCATGGAAATATGCAGAGTTCTTATCCCCCTCTCAGAGTCATTTGATCCTTGAGTTTTCCCTGGCCTTGCGTTCCTCGGAAAGAATCTTCTCAGACAGGTTGCTCTTTTTCTCCACCATGGAACTGAACGTCACCTCGTTCCATCACTCCTCAAAACTGACTTCATAACATTGTATTTCCAACTTGAGCTACTCAATAGCTTGATCCACATGGGGTAGATCGTTATCCCACACATTTATTCTATGCTTATGCCTCCTAATCTTGTTGTGTAATGCGGCCCAACAGTCCCCCTGAGGAGGGCCTCCCCAAGACTCAGTTACCAAATCTTGGTAGCCAAGAATGTGATTCCAGTGGTCTGAGAAACTAAACCTACTATTGGTGTCCTGCCTTGGAGAAAGGGATATAATAAAAGCAAGTGATCAGATATTACACATACCATGTGATTGACTGTGGCATTAGTAAAGATAGTGATGGCATGAAAGTTAGCCAGGCAGCGGTCCAGCTTACACTAGAATCGCCTGCTCCCTTTTTGGTTGTTGCACCATGTGTTGCGATCACCAGAGTATCCCATATTCACCAGGGTGTTAGCCCCCATGAACTGGGCGAAATCCATACTCGCTTTCTGAGGGAAAGCTCCTCTACCCTTCTTTTTATTCGGTTCTGTAATGGTGTTGAAATCCCCACCAATGATCTAGGGAAGATCCCCTGGGTCGAAGGTGCTGAGATCATTCCATAAAGACTCCCTCCTTTTCATATCACAACTTCCATACATGAAAGAATATAAATTTACCCTATTCACGTTCAATTAACCTCTACTTAAGCACACATGAATGACATAAAATTAACAGAGCTAAAATAGTAAATATGCCATACACCACTCAAGTTTATTGGACAAATTTTTACATATAACTCAAAGAAATTCAACATAAAGGCATAAAACACTTTCCTCGGTGTTGGAAGATCACTATACATGAACCTAAAGCCTTGAATCACCAAATAACACCATTGATCTATAAAAACATCTAAAACTTTCAACCTAGGAAAACTTGATAAAAAGGAGGAATCAGTAAATGAATCTCTAGAATAAAGAAGAGCTTACTGAGGTGATCCCAACACAATCGATAGTAGTTGAATTAGAGATCAGATTCTCGGTCAGGGGATCAAAGGAAGATCACGGTAGTACGAGTTATCCCATGCGAACTAGGTTGAGAAGAAAGCCTTTTTATAGATTAGATTCTACCCCGATATGTTTAGTGAAAGTAAATACCCAGTGTGTACATTTTATTTTTGTACTTCTCTTTAGGGGGTCTCTAGGTCACCCCCACACAGTCGTGTGTGTGGCCATTTCATATCCAGCAGAGATTTTCATGCGGGAACCGAGTACACAGTGTGTAATCATAAAGTTCATGACTTGTACTTCAGAAAAATGCATAAATTCATGTTTTCCCAAAAACGACCTGAAAAGGGAAACACACTAGAGAAGAATATCCAAGTTCTTAAAAACTTTCCCCCTTAATGAAATCCATCCATGAATTTCCCTTGAAACGAGGCGTAGAAGAGGAATCCTCAAAAAACTTCGGCCACTATGATTGTACATCAGCTTCCCTCTCCCTGGTCTCTTCCTGTACCCGCATGTGCTACCATTACACTCGTACTAGAGGAACACACCGACCATGGAGAACCTTCGTACTACGATAAACAATATAGATAGGATGCTCCTCGAACAAGGAATCCACCTATAACTCAACCTCCTTGGGATGAAAATCATGAGACAAGTCTGAGAAGTAACGTTGGAGCAGAGAAACATGGAAGACATTGTCCATAGAGTAATACCTCTAAGGTATCTGAATTCGATAGGCAACCAGCTCAACTCTCTACAAAACCTCAAACATCCCGACGTACCGTGATGAAAGATTACCATGTCTCATAATCCTTTAGTGTCCCAACGTTAGTGTGACACATTGGAAGAACCAATCCCTGACCTCTAACTTCAGAGGTCATCTCCGCTGATGAACATAAGACTTCTGTTGAGACTGTACAGTAGTCATCCTCTTCTGAATCAACTCTATCTACTTTGTGGTCTACTGAACAAGACGAGGTCCCCACATAGTTGTCTCTCCTACCTCTAGCCAACATAAAGGTGATTGACATGGCCTACCGTACAAAGCCTCATAAGGATACATCTTAATAGTTTCTTGAAATCTATTATTATAGAAAAACTCCATAAGTGGTATATGCTTCTCCCAAGAACTTCAAAAATCTAGGATACATGCACGAAGCATGTTCTCAAGCACCTGAATCGAATGCTCGGACTGGCCATCGGTCTGGGGATTGTATGTTGTACTCAAAAGTATCTATGTACCCAAATATTTCTAAAGCCCCTACAAGAGCCGATAAGTAAAATAGGCATCTCTATCTGAAATTATGGAGTGTGGAACCCCATGTAGACATAAAATCTCTCAAATATACAACCGTCCCAGCACATCAACACTAAAGGTCTCTTTGATATGAAAGAAGTGAGAAACCTTAGTGAGTTTTTCAATGTCTAGCCAAACTCTATAATTTCCTCAAGGTGACCTTGGTAGACCGATAATTAAATCCCTCACGAAATCATTCCACTTCTACTTAGGAATGATTAACTGCTATCAAAGCCCTGGTGGTCGCTGATGCTCCACCTTCACCTGCTGACTGGTGGAACACCTCATAATGAAACCAGCAACATCTCTCTTCATACCTAGCTACTAATACTGACAGTGTAGATCATGATACATTTTGGGGACACCAAGATGAACTACCCACACTGAGGAATGAATGTCTTGCATCAGCTCCTCACACATGTCTATTGACACCCATACATGCCCATGATAATGCATGATCTAATCCTCGCCTATGGTCCATCCATGAATAGGGTCCTCTCCTGACAAACTTTCTTATAGGACTTGGAATTCAGAATCTAATAGCGGCATCATTCACACTCGATCAAGAATAGTTGATGTAACAGCAACAGAAGAAAGAAACATCTGCCCCTACCTATCATGCACCTCCAAATGAATATTAGAGACTAGGGCCATAAGCTTCCACTCATTACCGGCCACCTGAACAAACTATAACTATGTCCTCCTACTCAACTCATCATCCACTACGTTTCCTTTCTTAGGTGTATATGCAAGATCAAATTTAAAGGACTGAAGGAACTAAACCCAACTTCTCTGTCTCAAATTCATGTCACACTAATTAAAGATATACTTCAAACTCATGCGGTCTGTGAATCCAAAAAACTCTCCACCATAAGATAATTTCTACAACTGCACAAGGCATGAAAAAAATAGCCAACTCGAGATCTTGCATCGGGTAATTCCCCTCATGTGGCCTCAAAATATAAGACCCGTACCCCACGACTTATTCTTCTTGCATAAGAACAACTCCATGCCCGATACCTAAATCATCAAAGTAAATATTATAACTCTTTCCTAGCTCAAGAAAAACTAGTATCAGTGATGAATTCAACCTCCCTTTCAGCTCTTGAAAGGCTGACTCACAAGATTCTGACCACAAGAACATTTCACCCTTCTTAGTCAATCCTATCAGTGGTGCTACTAAGCTTGAAAAGTCTTGTATGAAGTTCTTATAGTAACAATCCAGCCGTAGAAATCTCCCTACCTCAATGACGTTCTTCGACTGTTCCTAGGAAACTACCACTCTCACTTTCTCTAGGTCTACTGATACTCCTGTCCATAAGATAACATGACCCATGAAGTGAATGAGGTCTATAAAAAAGTGGCATTTTCAGAGCATGGCATATAACTAATGCCCTCTCAGTCTACTCAAAATGATCTCAAGATGGGTGGCATGGTCGTGTCGAGTGTGAGAGTACACCAATATATCATACACAAATACCACCAAGAATGAATCCCAGTATGGATGGAACACTCAGTTCATCAGTGCCATGAAAAATATATGTGCGTTCATGAGACCGAATGACATTAGAATATACTCGTATAGACCATACCTGCTTCGGAAGGCTGTGAGAGGTATATTAGATGGTTTAAAGTGCAAAAGATGACAATCCTGATATCTTGTCAATCTTCGAGAACACTCAAGATCCTCGAAGATTATCAAATAGATCATCAATCCTAGGAAAGGGATATTGGTTCTTGACTACCAACTGGTTTTGATTCCGATAATCCACACAAAGCCTGAGGGTACCATCTGCCTTCTTCGCAAACAGGACATGCGAACCCCAAGGAGAAGTACTGGGTCGGGTGAAGCCCTTTGCCTAAAACTTCTCCAACTAATTCTTGAGATCTTGTAACTCTAGTGTAGCCATCTTATAAGGTGGAATAGACACCGATGCCTCTCCTGGAACGTGATCAATAGAAAAGTCCACCTCTCTCTCCAGAGGAAAACCTGAAAATCCCTCTGGAAATACATCCCTAAAATGATCCACCCCTAGAGGAAACTCAGACTATGGAGTCCCCTGGTCATCCAGATATAGACTAGCAATCTGGGATGTAACTCCTCCCAACCCATGATGCTCGGGTCTCGCTCTGCTCACCTGGATATCCCACTCACCCTTACGAAGAAAATATCTACCTTCTTGTGATGTAAAACTCACCCTACAATAGTATAAATCGATGACTGACTGTAATGGAACCAAGCAGTCCAATTTGAGAATGAAATCATATCCTTTCATCTCTAGGACATAAAGGTCCCAAAATAAGGGACACCCACCATCCTCTAGAGGTCACTCTATAATATGATGCACACTAGCTATTCTAGTCCCCATCAGAGTGTCCAGTGTCAAGATATCAGCGGAAGAAATGATTTAGATCCCAAGGCTCTCCAAAATAGCAATAGATATAAAGCTATGGGAATACCCATTATCAAAAATAGAAGAAGCTGAAACAGAGTCATCTAAGATCATTCCTCGAACTATAGAAGGTTCGGGATCCGGCTCCTGCTAGTTCTACTCCACTGAAAAAGTCTGGCCTGTACCATGGCCCTGTGACTCTACCGAATCATTATGAGATGCTCTGCCCTGATGTCACTAAAAACTGGGCGAATGGATACCAAGTACACGACCTCCACCTTGGCCTTAATGGATGGATGAACACCAGTTCCTAGACTGGTGAGAAACTGGTGGTGCTACCCCAGAACGACGAGCCATATAAGAACCCTTTTCACCAACTACTAGTGATAAGATCTCATAAAAGCTCTGAAGATGACCTATAATTCTATAATATTGGCACTCCACCAGATCTCTCGGGAAATGTTTCCTAGTATTCCTGCTCTTACCACACTATTAACCCACCACCCTGCTATCATAAGATATCTCATTCCTCCTTAGATCTTCGCGCTTAGACTCTCTATAGAACTTTCTGTTGCCAGTAGAAGGGATACTAACTCTGTATGTCGAGGTACCCTGGATCACAACTCCAGAATCTCTCAGATTGTGATCTGTTATCAGCACCTTCTTGATGATAGAAGTGATAGAATTCAATTAGAAGATGTTCACCTATGATCGGATGACGTTTCTCAAACAATCCTTAAACTTCCTTTCCAGGAATAACCCATCACCTATAGGAATAGGCGTGAAGAGGTGCAGCTCAGGGAAGTGAGTGGAATACTCCATAACAGAAAGTCTACCATGCTCCAAACTTCTAAACTCTCAGGCTCGATTGGTCCTCATGGTCTCTGGGTAGAAGTAGTCATAAAAGGAACACTTAAACTCATCCCAAGACACTACCTGCTGGCATCCAGCCTAATAGATCACATCCCACCATCTCTTGGATGAATCTCGAAGAATGTATGTAGCATGGTTCACCGTCATATCTAAAGGAGTATCTAGATGCATGAAGATAGAAAGCTTGGCTTCTATCCCTGACTCTGTATCTTGTTATCCTCCTTCCCCTGTGAAAGTGGGAGGAAGCTTCTGCTAAAAGAATTGGGTCAAATGTACCATAGAAGGGGCAGGATGTGGTACTCCACAGAAGGTCTTCATGAACCTCATAAAGCCTTACATGAACTGTGCATCATTACTTGAATCAGGTATAACAGTTGGTTCCAATACTAGCACAACTAGAGGATCTGTAGGTAGTCTGTTATTAGCCATATCTGATATCTAGTCACCTCCTGGAAACTGGTGTACAACTGGAGGACTTCTTAGTGTCATGAAACTGCAAGGTCAAACATACACCTTAGAACAAAATTATCAAGTACTAAAAATTTGATGTGTAGGAAGGGAACATGATAAATAAAAAATTAATATTTTACGAAACCTGACTATATGAAGTGTATAATTACTACAAGACGTGTTCCCATAACCATTTCACATGGGTGTGTACTTCTGTTAGAACTAGTCATGTAACACCCCAAACACATGGCATGTTTTCCTTACACACGGCGTGCACTTGAATACTATTCCCCTGCTTGAGTCCTGCTATGAAGATAAGACACACTATTCTCCTTAAAACAAGATTACACGATGTGTTTGTGCCAGACATGGCATGTACTAGACGAGCTTCACTGGCCCGTGTTGTTTGTGACATGGTTGAATATTCGGCTACACCACACGGCTAGTTCCAGATGGATACCATGTGTAGTAAAAAATATAACACTGACCTGTGTTGTTAGTTACATGGCCTAATTCCAATATTATACTACACGATGTTTTTAGAACTGACACGTCATGTATAACCTAATAATTTTCTGTCCGTGTTGTTAGTCTCACATGCGGACACAACGTCAACATGAAACGACATGTACAACCGGTACATGATGTGTTCCCACAAGATTTTTCCTATCCCATGTCATTTCCCACACGTCCTATGAAACAGTTAGAGATTACAAGACGTTTACATAAGGTACACGACATGTAATTAAGAAAAACATTTTCTTCCCGAATAGATGAACACAGGGCATGTAGTCAAAACTATGCAGCATGTATTTTGGGTTTTTCCAGATAGTAAGCCTTAGAAACTACTAAGGAGCCTTGAAAAACACTAAAATGAATACCAATTTCCAATTTACGATTCATGGGATCCCATACTCCCCACGAATCAAAACATAGAATCTTATACATGTCATAACAAGCAAAAAACAAGGCAATATTCCACCAAATTACGGTCCATGAGGGCCTATAACACCTCAAGAACCAAATTTTGGAATTAATTCAAGAAAGACCTCTGCAAATCCATACTCTATCAAATAGAAGTTGTTCTATCAAGGCATATATCATAAAATCTTGAATATCTAGCACACAAATCTATCACAACAACCTGAAATCACTAATGCACCCTAAATGACATGGCAAGAATGTATGACATGTGATTTCTATCAGGTGCCTATAGGATGTATGAGATGGAATACCCTAATATCTTTAGGTTCAAACAGAAATATAACCTCAAAACATCACCATTAACAACACAAAACAAGTGAATCACTCAAGATGAAATCAAATAAACTTAAATAATTGGAAAACCAGAAAAATTACAATAAAGGAGGTAGATTGGATTTTCCCTGTACACGGGTTAGCTACTCCCGGGAACAACTTATTACGAATTACCTATTCCATCCTATCCCTGATTATGGGATCCAAATAGCAAGTCAAAGAAAAGAAACTCTATTGAGACCACTTAGTAGCATCTTGGTTCTGGAGGCTATCCAGAGGCACCCCATACCTGGTTGGTCACATGGCCTCATGCACATTTCCACAAACGCCAAATGATGTCGACTACCAGCAAAGGATTTAGGTGTGATAATGGAGATAGTATTCCCTCATTGGCAGAGTAATACATCAGAAGTAAACAAATGAAAAAGCAGAAGTAGTAATAATCCATACAAAATAAAACAGTGGAAGAATGGAAATAATAATCCGGAGAACAGATATATATAAATGAGGAATGATATATAGGTCTAGTAAAGAATCTAAACAAATCACAATTATGGAATACAAAACAATACAGAGCATAAGTACAAAATAAAATAGATTAACTGCTCCTCAGCATCGGAAGCCTCAGCTTGGTCCCATGCTCTCTAGCTCCACAGAAAATAACGTACCTGAAGTAGAAGTGAGGTTTCCCTTATCTATACCTACAACAATATAATCTATTTGGGCCCAAAATCATGTCCCAAACAGGGTGTGAGACTAAATCCTAGTAGGCAACCACCACAATATCTCTTCCTAACAGTCAGTAAATATATGGCAGGTAATGAGTAAAAAAACCAGTGAATAATAATGTACTCAACAGTAAACAATCCATAGTTTCAATACATCAATTTCATATATCAATAAACAACTTACCAAAGTAGGTTTACACAAACAGGTAACCCTCTAGGATGTACTCATAGAACATCCCTTTGGTCCTACCTAGAAAAGAAAGCAAGAAGATAAACACAAAAGATCACCCTCTGGGAAGTACTCACAACCCATCACCTCTTGTCTTTCCTAGAAACACAAGCAACCCTATGTGCAGTACACTAAGTCTAACCCCTCTATTCCAGCTTAAGTGTAGACTGCATGAGGAAGAACTCACCCTCAATTCCTCCAATAGTCTAGTATTGGTTACTAAAGACGCTCTGGGGAAGAACTTACGTCACATTCCCCCTGTGGCCTGCGTTGATGAACTACAGACACTCTGATGAAGCACTTACACCAATTCTCCCTATGGTCTCACATTGTAAGAAAAAAATAGTCACTCTACCATAGCCCTTATGTCTATTCTCCCTATGGTCTACCACACCAGGTTCTCCCGACCAATTGTAATTCAAGGAAGCATAGCAGCGCATATCAGCCTAAGTAAACAAAAAGATGTAAATGGTTAAATAGTCTACAACATCATAGCATGTCATAAAAATAGTCACACCATCCTACAATACTAGGCATGGGAAAAACAAGGGAGCCAAACATGCTAAATAGTAACAAAAGGTCATAAAAAAATGCATGGGCATACACCTCCCATGCATAGAAATTGACACTATTCCCATTCAATTAACCTCTAATCAAGCACACAAGCATGGAAGGAAATTAATGGGGCAAAAAAAGTAAATATGCAATTCCTCGTTCAAGGGTAATGGACAATTTTTCACATAATTTAAAGACATTCAATAGAAAGCCACAAACCACCTACCTTGGTGTTGGGAGATCTCTATAATTGAACCTAAATCCTTGAATCACCCAAGAACATTGAAGATCTACAAAAATGTCTAAAATGTTCAACTAAGGATAAATTGAGAAAAATGAGGAATCAGGAAATGAATCTCTAGAAGAAGGAAGAGCTAACCAAGGAAATCCCAACACAATCGACAACAGTTGAACCAGAAAAGGAAAGCATAATTGAACAGAAGATCGGAGTTCATACAAAATTAATTAAATAATGCTCATTTATTTACCATAATGTGAATTTATTGACACATTTTTCATGTCCTGAGACATCCCTTACGGGTTTTGACAGAAAACACCCTAATTAAATCCAATGGGAAATATATAATATTATTATTAAATTGAGTAGATATAAAATAGTATGAGGACACAGAAATCAATAAATCATTGGTTAAATTTGAAGATGTGATTATTATACCTTCTACCACATCATTGGGTAATTCTATTTTAGTAGGGGTGATCGCAAAAGCATGTCCATCTTCCATGGTAAAATTCATTGGTAGATGAACCAAATTCTGGGGATATTTATTTGAATAAATCATTATTTTGTTGTAGTTTTAAATTTTAAAATCTTTGATTTTCTCCATTCATTCATTTTATTTATGAACCTATCCCCCACACATATAATAATCTCCCATTCCTTTTAAGAATTTTTGAGGAAAATTTATTCCATGATTTTTACATAATGGGAATTTCCTTTTTTCCCCGACATAATCTTAGATGTGTCACCTTCTCCATGGTTGTCAGAATACATATTTTTATCATGAATTCTTATTAAAAAGAGAGGATTTAGAAAATTTCATCTCTTTTTTGTGGTAATTAATTATATTTCATCATATGAAGATTTTTTTTGAGAACCCAGTGGCCTTTTGAACATTGGAATTAGACCATTAATGCAATTATCCATCTTGTGGTCTGTATCTTGTATGCAATCTGTAGCATACATGGATAGTCTTATAAAGGTGGGTTCATACTCTAAAAAACTTATTTCCTCCTTTTTCATTAATCATTGAAATTTTATCTTGTTTTTTGATGATTTCTCTTGAGGTAAATATTTTTTGAACAATGTTTTTAATATATTCCCACTACATTAATCTTATTTTATTTTTCTCCATTGTATTCTAGATAAAAAACCAACATTTTATAGAATTTTCCATGATAATTATACTTCCACGACTAACTTATTGTTATTATTTAATTTCATTTATATAAATATCATTTCAAGGAACTTGATCAACAACTTAGATACCTTTGGATTTTTAGTCTTAATTAAATATGGTGGATTTGGACACATGAAAGTAAACAAAATTGTTGAAGTGTTATTATTCATCATATCAGGACTATGATCTCAAAATAAGATCATGATCTGTTCATCTCCAACACTAACTGTGTTTACTTTCATAGTGGGGTAATAACTACATTATTTGTGGGTATTAGTTCAATTTCATCTATTAGGATCAATCAAAAAATAATGGAACACACAATGTTAGATTTTAAAACCCATTTTTAATGATCCAAAAATTAATTATATGAAATTATTATTATTCACATGTATACATAAGATCAGGTTCCTATTTTTTCTACTAAACAATATCTAATACCAACTGTAACAATTCTAACCCCACTAGAATTGATTTGATTTTTATTTTATTACCTTGGCATATATACAAGAGATCATATAACCATTGATTGAACATATTAGTTGTATTAATGAATAAGATACTTTAATGGTTACCTTATTACATTTTAATTTAAATAAGGTACATATAAAATGACAATTAAACTATATCATTGACTCTTATTCGATGATTTCATAATCATAATTTAGGTAGTAAAAAATTAAATGTATTGTTGAAATGTTTATTAAGTGTCACATGAATAAATAGTAAGGGAATAAATTTCAGTATGATGTAATCATTATGGTAATGTAAATAACAAAAAAACATGCCATCTATAAACTGATAATGAAAATCCATTCAAATATTTTTTTCATAGGGAAAGACTTTAGGAATGTAAAAACTAAATACTGAATGTTAAAAATAATATTTTATTAGATGTCATGTATCTGGAACACGAACCACTACACTATCAAGATAGTTCAAGTCTATGTGTATAATCCAAAATAATTCTTATTGAAAAAAATATGAATTATTTTGCCCCTTCTATTTTCACTCACCAGATATGTCAATTCATCAAGTGGCTATATATTATTAGGGCTCATCCATTGCTTCATGTCTAAAGAATTCTTAATACAAAATATGAATTCGATGACACTATTCAATGAAATTTTCATATGTAAAAATTGTATTGGTTAAGATAATAATCTTATCCATGATATATGAAATATATATATCTAATGAAATCATCAATGAATGATGATCAAAATCAAAATGGACGTATACATGCACTTCATAGAAATTGTTATTTTCTAATCAATCGAGATTTCTTAGAGGGGGGAATTAAAAACCAAATGATTTAAATCATGTATTTACCCGAGAAATAAAGAATAATTTTTATAGTTAAATATATATTGATCATAAAAAAATGTATGAGGTGTTAATAAGACTAATTAAGTGTTATGTTTCAGTAAATAGAGGGAAACTGTTTCCCTACTAAAAAATAGGGGTTCGTAGGGAATCTCATTATTTATTTCCAAAAGTGTTCCGCACTTGCATCTAATGTCATTGATAATGAAATTAGAATCATAAATAATTTAACATAGAAATAGTTAATCATTTATTTGATTTATTATGAGTTTATTATGTTTTTTATTGATTTTTTCTGATGGGTTATATGATTTAATTGTGCATTGCAGTGTGTTTATTCCCTAGTTTTTCATGATTTGTTTTCATTTTTATACATGCATAATTATCACGTAAAATGGAAATTGTTATCAAAAAATTAAATTTTATGTTATTAATGAACTAACATATTATAAAATTCTCTTATAAATTGTTTATTTTAAATGGTGATGATTTATTAGTTAAAATTTTAATGAAAACGTTTTATATTATTATATTTGTTTTCAATCACCACAACTTTTTTTGATTTTTTAATTAATAATTTTTCTATATAATGGCATCAGAAGAGTAAATTTGTTATAATATACAATTCAAAATCTATTTTAATAATTTTAATGGTTTTATGAATAGTCTTAATGGAGGTAATCGAAAACAAAAAAAATGCATCATCCACAATGGTGGTAAACTGACACAACAGAGACAATGTTTTCATTTTTAGATTATAAGTGGCATTAGAAAGGGTTTGATGATTTATATTCCTTAAGAATGATATAATTTTTGATGATATATATGATATTGGAGTTATCATGCATGATTGGATATAGTAGATACAAATAAGATAATAAAATAAAATAAATTAAAATAAATTTAAAGGCAACAAAATAAGATATTACAAATTGAATTCAAATCCTTGAGAAACTTCTTATGGTAGTTGGGTTATATCTTTTTTTACCAAACGATACTCGCCATGAGGGAGACACATTTTAAGTGTATTTGGAAGAAATTTTACATTTTTCATTGTTTGGAAGGTGTGAGGATAAAAGGTGGTATTTATAATGGAACGAGACATCTATTTTTTGATTATTTTATTCATTAATTTATTATATTTGATTAATACTTTCCATAGTATTGAACGTTATCATAAAATATATAAAATATTGAAGGTGAGTTTATATATTATTCTTTCACTAGAAATTAATTATGAAGGGCGTGAAATTCAGCTTGTTTAAAACTCGTGAAATAGATTTTCTAGAGTTAATGGAGAGGATAACATTAGAACTGATCTTAATTTTGACCTAGTTTGGCATAGGATATTCAATTAACATTTATACATTAAGGATATAGAAATGTGTAGTTGACATTAAGGGACATAATGAGGTGGAATAAAGTTCCATATAGTTGAGGACTTATGAGAGGACTTATCCAATTCAGGGCCACAATGTATCAGTCAATTTTCATGATCTATGTTGTTAGAGGGACTTTCAGTTGGGTGAGAGGTTCATTTTTTACATATTTTTAAAAAGTCCCAAATACATATCCATATAATGAGACATAAATCATAAGTTGTGTAGGTGGGTAGAATATCATAATTAATTCTACATTGAGGAATCTTACTCACCTAGGCTGGATAATGTTGTGGTTGATTCCTTGACCCATATGAATCAAATTAAATCCATCAAAGAGGCCAAAAGGGATTGTAATTTGATTGCTCTATTAATTGATATGCACATGGAGGTTTAATAAAATCTTATAAAAAAGTATTAATATCTCTAATTGCGACATCCTCCATTATAGATACATTATATATGAAGTAGCTATTTGATTCAAAGGGCCTCATCATAAGGGAGATTGTCAAATGTGATAACACAACTCTATTTGATTATTTTATGATAATTAGATCATACTCTACCACGGATGATTTGGGTCAATTATTATATATGAAAAGAGTTTTTGTGAGAATATCACCCCTCTATATGGCTATTTCAACATATTCTAACAAAGAAGTACAATAGTGTACATTGTCAATACTAGTTTCTAGGTATGGAGAAGTATATTTCTGGCTCTATACCTTGGTGTTCTACTTGTTAGAAGGTAAAGGAAGAGAACCAGTAACCAGATAGACTCTAACATTATTTATTCATTCCTTAGGGGAACTAAAATGATGTACCTATGGATTTCATGAAACGATTTCTATGGTCTCATTGAAGAAGATATGAAATAAGGGTGGTTTTCAATAGCATAAACAAGGTAACAAACTTCTTACCGAAATGGAAGAGCTTCTCAATTGATGATATTGGGTGGAATTTTATCTGGGATATTGTGAACCTTCAAGGTGTGACCTATTATATTATTTTAGACCAAGATGCCTAGTTTAATACACTATTATGACAAGGGTTGAATAGGGTATTAGGTTCCTAGGTTCTCTTGAACACTTAATATCACCCTCGGACTGATTGGAAGTCTGAGTGTTTGATTCTAGGGTTAGAGGATATATTAGGGGTATATATCCTTGATTTTATCGGTTCTTGGAGAAAAAATTACCACCTAATTGATTTTTCTTACCAAATTAGTTTTCATGAAGATATTAAGTTGGATCCATATGAGTCCCTTTATGTTAGGTTGTTTCATTCAACTATATGATTGTTTATGGTAGGTGAGGTAGCACAACTATGTCCTCTTTTCATTCATGATAATTTAGAGAATTATTAGTAGATTACAAAGTGTATTGTTATATCATGGCATAAGATAAATTCATATATAATTTGTATTTTTTTGACCTCTAGATTTTGAGGTGGGTCATCAGGTCATTTTGTGTTTATTAACTATATGGGTTCATATTTGAATCTGATGATTGGGATAGTTATAAACTCGTTATGTTTTTTCATTCAAGAGAGTGGAGAGAGTCTGTCCCAAAACAGATTGGTTTTTTACCTCAGATGTATCATTCCATAAATGGAATCTTGCACGTATCTTAGATCAATCATTACCATTATTCACTACCACATTATTTTGACCCTAAGGTTATAGATTTGGAGGAAAAAATATAATTCTATTATAATCCAATATGATTCATTGATTGTTGAATGAAGGCTATCATAAGAAGGTTTGATCCACTCTTTTGGGTTCTATAGCATTACATCCATGTACAGGAAGACTATTGGGAGTGGGAGGCCTATGTACCAACACAATGTCTAGAAAATTTCTCTAACAATGTTTGTCCACCCTAGAAGGGAAACTCTAGTATGACTTTTTTTAAGTGGGAGGTTGTAATGTCATTCCTTTTCTCAAAGGTAAATTAAATGAGGAATGTGTTTAAGTTCATTTTTTGGGTCCTATAACAGTTTTGTAAAACATTCATGCGGTCCTGAGGGGGTCAAGAACTCATTCTAATCCTATATCCATGAATTTTAATGAATAATATTGTGACACACGATTATGTGAAACCATGCCAACCACCCCACATAATTTCACTAAAATGTGAAGCTTGATGTAGAGGGGTTTTGGGGTTCTCAATGTTTTTCTACAATCATGTGACCATAGGTTCACGATTGTGTGGTGTTGTAGACCTTTTGGATAGAGGACATTTTAAATTTTTCTGGACGTTTCACCAAACATGTGAAAAAACCACAGACCCTTTTATATGTTGGAAAAATTACAATTTTTCCATTAATGGCATGTTTTTACTCACCCCTACCTTCACACACTCATTTTTAGTGTGATATTTCTTCTATTCCATTCAAATGCTTCGCCCTTCTATCTCTATAGTGTTCTTAATATCTCTCTCCCCCCAACAACCATTACTTTCACCATCAAAAGCATCATAAATATTGTAGTAATATCTATACTCATATTTCTTTTATTTACCCAATGTTCCCTATTTTTTTGTCCTGGTTATATATGAACTATTTTTATCAATTTGGGTAAATTGGATGATTTATATGTTTTATCCCATTATATCTATATTTATGCATCGATATCTAATGAGTAGAGATCTACTACACAATTTTAGGTTGTATATGTATTTCTCACTTGTTTTATTTTTTTTTTATGTGTGAGAGATTGTTCCAATCACCGAAACATTCATATTCCACCATTAATATGTCATATAAAATGATCTAATTTTTATCTCATGTCGATTATAATATTAGCTTATGGTGAAACCCATATTTGTGGTGTTATCATTGCCGGGAGCCACTCCATGGGTGTGCTCACCTTTTACGGACTATTTTTCATTTCTATGAGTTGTCAACCACCATCTATGTTTTTGTTTAACCATTATAATATTGTTTAAATTTTTAATTTCAATTGAATTGAATTATAGTCTATCTGTTTGGCATCCTTAAAAAATAACCTATGTTTTATTCTTATTAATTAGTCATAAATATTTATGACTTACCTCATTTCTTATGTTTATTTCCATGATTTCATACACTATTGGATCATTAACTATTCTTCCTACTTATTTCAGGATAGGTGTCTCATGGTGTGATCCTGTTTCTTAGGCCCATGTGATTATTTCATTATTCCATGTATTTTTATTTTAAATATAATGACATGGTTAGATATCTTATCTCACTACACTTACTATTGCTTATTTGTGATAAGTGATATTGAGGATAGAGTTATCATGACTGGAATGGAATAAAATGAGTTGGTTTCTATGCTTGGCCTTCTTTGGGGCTGACAGTGAACTCAGGTCCTGACACAAGGAAACTAAGGATATAGTCATCGTAACTGGAATGGAACTACTTGGTGGGCCTGGATAGAGACATTGAATTACTTTTTGAGTCTCTCCATAATGATTAATAATACCCACGGATGAAATTGGTTCCCTAGGGGAGAAAATATGTATGGGCACAATAGAAAGATGCATGTCCCATTCCATGGGTCATATGTGGTCCCCTATGTGAGAAACATGGTACAAACTCATTGTTTACCTTACCATGACCGATACAATGGATGCCATTATAGGTCACCTTGGATGGACATAGTGGTATTGGTCATATTAGAGGATCTTACGTGACCCTCATGTTCTTATATGGATCACCATGGAAGGGCTTATGATGCCACTATGTATTATATATATGGCCTTATTTATTCCAAACATGATGCCTCTCATTTAATTTATGATAATTATTGAATGATGTTCCATGGACTTGGACTCCATGAAAAATAACATGAATGGGGTCTTTCTGCACCTGTTATGTAATTTATGATGAACTATATGAAATACATTATTACATGAACCAATTCCCTTGGTTAAAACATCCAGATTAAGATGAAGTGACATGTATCATTAGGGTGTCCAGAAGTGAACCCATACTAATGTACTTAAATATTTATTCATTTTCCATCATTCATAATTTATGGATCATTGTTATAATATATATATATAATTATTAAAATGGATTGATCTACACACCATTGGCGGTGGCCGACAAGGACTATATATCAAACCCTTCCTAGGGTACCAGTGTTCATAAAGAGACTTTATCATTATTGGAATAGAAATAAGGAAGGGGTCAGTTTTAGATGAATAATAGACAACCTAGAATGGATAATGGGACAAAGGGACTGAGCCAATGCTCCTGATGCTAGGTGTAGCTGGTTTAAGCCATTTTTATTTTTTTTATTCATGTGTTATCTGTCTCCATCATCTATTCCATGTATACTTTAACATTTTATAGAAGCATGAAAATATTCGTCGTTGTAATTTGTTATTTATTCAAATTACACAAGTTATTTGTTTATATTTCATGATACATTATTTATTTTGGTTCCGCTTCAATCTGAAAATTGATAGTTCTTCCATTATGGTTGGTTACATGTTTTTTCAGATAATTTATGTTTCTTCTATTTATTATTATTTACATCTTCCTACCCTCCACTATAACCTATAATAGAATAGTTTCTCCATAAACACACCCTAGACCCATATCACTAGTCACTTACCTCTGGGGTTTATATAGGCACTATTAAGGTCTTGTGGAACACCATCTCGAGAAACCACAATGTGTCATCCAAGGTGGGATGATATATATTATACTTGATGTTTGATATATGATATATGAGTTGTAGTTCTACCTTGAAACTACTTTGTAACTATATACAAATTCCTGGATTGTATGATGTAATGATGGGATGGTCATGGGGCATGTTGTGATTGAATTACTAACTGTTTTTGTTCATCTTACTTTTAGAGATAGATTCTCTGTACATTTAATTTTGGGGAAGAGAGACAAACTAGTGGGGATGTGGGAGTGGGGTACCCATGATGTTTCATTATTATATATTATGTTCTCTTTTATGTGATACTTGGTGAAATTTATCCATGGTTGTTATGAAAATATATTATACCTCTTTTGGCAATGTGTTATTTTAACTATTGTTCTCCTTGATATGGCATTCATTCATTATATTTTGTGTGAGGGGGTATGGGGACATTCCTATTGATTATACTATTATGCTCACCCTACCGATATAAACTATTTTTTTGGACTTTTAGAGTAGGTTGGGAATTGAAATGAATATTAGTTGCTATTTTTTATGTAAGATTTATTTGGGATTCGTGGTCATTATCGTCATCAGCTTTTAGTAATTATAGTTTCCTTTTAGTTGTTGAATACTATATGTCAATGATTTTTTTCAATTTAGTTATCATTATATATTTATGTTTGAGGAAGTCATGGACGTTGTATCCTTTTTATCTCTATATTTGGTATATCTCTCTTTAAGTTTAACGTCTCATATATGCATGTTTATTATACCCTCTATGCTAGTATTCCACTCAGGGCCCACTGAAGGTGGGACTTGAACAATCAATATCTAACTCCCATCATTGTGATATATTTATGGGGAGGAATTTGTGACAACAAAATATTTATAATAATTCAATAATATATAAAAATAATGAATAATTTTAATGAATGAATTAGTGTTATTAATATATAGATTATTAAAAAAAATTAAAAAAATATATTTTAATGATATTAAAATCATATTAATTATATAAATTAAAATGATATTAAAAAATTTATTTTTAATGAATAATAATGTCTAAATAAATTTTAGTAACGTTTAAATGTACAAAACTAGTATGAAATTATAATTTGAAAATGAATAATATATATATATATTATCATTAATAATGTATAAATGATATAAAAAATAAATAAATTTGGAAAAAAATTAAAATTTAATATATATTGTATATTAAAATATATATAAATATATATTGAATAAAAGATAATTTTTAGAAACAGAAAATGTATTAAATATGTATATATTGTTCCATTAAATTAAATTATAAAATTAAAATTGAAATTAGAATAAATTAGTGTGATATTATGTATGTGGGTGTGTTTATATATTAATTATTCATATGATTATATAAAATATATTTAATAAAATCTTGATATATGTAAAATAAAAAACATATTAAATATTATTAAATATTAGTAAATAAACAAAAATAAATTTTCAAAATGAATTTAATTAAAAAAAATTAAACAAATTTAAATTAAAACTGTATAATTTTAATTAATATTCATATATAGAAATTAAAAGGTAATAAATAGTAAACATATCTCAATACTAATTTCTATATGAAATAAATATTTTACTAAGATATATTTTATATTTTATACCCCATTTTTAATAAGATTATTTTTTAGTACTTGTAAATTTGTATTTAATATCATAAAAATCATATCTCATGAAATATATTATATTTATAACCATATTAAATTATTTTCATATTAATATATGATTTTTAATGATATATGTATGTATTATGAAATTTAACTTGGTTCTACACTAAAAAGGATCTCACAAAGGTTTCATTATCAGAGAAAAAAACTTCTAATAAAAATCTACTCTATCAACATTTTTTTAACACGGATAAAATAAGCAATAATGAAATATTCTTTAATGTTATGATAATGGTATCTCATTTATCAACCATTTTAACTGTTGTTTAATATTTAACAATAAATTGAAGTGATTATCTAGTGCAATGGATATATTAATGTTTGTAACCATACATACACCACCTAATGAATAAATATTTTATTTATACCTCTCCCCTTAATTTATTTACACAATATATACAAAAAATGTAATATTGAAAAATATTTTTATAATTAATATAATAGTTTAGTTGTTTTTTGTGACACTGGTGCATCATATTTTCAATATCTATTTATTCAATTTTCTTGTGATTGAATGCTTGTAATTATATATTAATCATAAAACATATATCTATTCATTACATTTTTTTCGAAAAAGGGAGAAATAAAATAATTTTTATTTACTTAATATTTTATATTATGAGTGTTATAGTGAATATCTATATTAAATATCATCTAATGATTCTATGGTTTATATAATTTCATTATTAAAATTTGGCAGAAATTTAAAGACTATTCACATAAAATATCAATTTTTTTAAATAAATATTTTATATTATTTTTCTTTGTCCTACCTATTATTTTTATTATTATTCATCTATTACAAAACAATTCTGAATAATTTAATTAATAGTCAATCATATAAAATGTTATTTGTGTTAGATATTTTATAGTTATGAAATGATTTTTTATTTTTGTTAATGATGGGTTTGAATCCTGCGGTGGTTCACAATTAATTTTTAGTTAATTAAATACTAATTAAAAATTAATTTTATAAAATTGATAAAAACAAAATATTGTTTAATTTAAAATTGAATCCAATATATGAATAAATGGCCATAAATCAAAATTTCTTGGAATGATTTGTTCTTTTTCATTTGAAATTTTAGTTTTCCTTCTATGAATTAGTTACATTGTCAAATTTAAATGAACATTAAAATTTCATTATTAAATTTATCCATGGTGGATTCAATTAGAAATTTTAATGTGCAATATTTTTCATATAAATTATTTTCATATCATTTAATTACACTATTAAATCATATAATATTCACTAAATAAAAATTAGTATGCTATATAAATGAATTTATATTCTTCCCCTACTTCATCAAAATTCTATTTTAACTATCATTCCCCAAAATAGGCTTCTCTCCCATATTCTCTCTCTATAGATTTTTATATGATTGACTGAAATTAGGTAGGATTTATTTCATTTTATTATATTCAATTCATTGATATGGGGAAAATTATTTGAAAAATATGATACTAGTCATTATAAATTCCCAAACATATTCAAAGTGGCAATAAATGTTTTGATTTCAAGATCAATTGAATATTTTATTAAATATGAAAAAAAATATAATAATATAAATAAGGATTATTTAAACAAAAATTTCAATATATATATATATATTACTAGAAACATATGTACATTCTGAATATATTTTGTTCCATTTATGTTTATGAAACTATATACCAAATTTGGACTTCAATATAATTAAAAATTAATATTTACAAATGATTAGTGAAATTTTTATAATTTAGTCGGAATTTTATATTCAATTTGAAACATGACAATATTTAATAACAATACATAATTCATATTTTTTTAATATTACTATAATAGTTAAGGACATTTAATTATAGAAACTATGATTTTAAATTCATTATTGATTTCTAAATTGAGTTCTAGAATTACCCTCATTATTTTTCTTATTAATATGGACAAAGATAATTTATCACTATATTAATAATAATTTCATCTCGACATAAAAAGAATATAATTAATATTTTTATTTTAAATATATCCAATGAATAATAAAATTTAATGAATTTTCATTAGAGACACTATTTTCCATTGTAAAATGATGCAATATATTAATAATATTATCAGTTTTAGGCCCCAAGATGATGACTGATTCAAAGGCCTGATGAGACCGAAATTTATTATATAGAAAATATTGAATATATTTTATATCGTGTGTGAAAATTTTTTCAAAGGTAAATAAATATACTCTCAATGGATTCCATGGTAAAAAATATGATAACATAGTTGAATCTAGATTGTGAGGTTACCCTAGGCAAGACTTGATGTAGGTAAGAGCCAGATGTTTGGATCAGAGAGACATTGGATGAGGTGTTTAAATTATAATAATTGATTAATTTATTTATATTAATTTATATGAAAAAAAATCCACTACAAATATATTGTTATGAAATTTCACCATAGTTAGACACATAACACTATGGGGTTCTTGAGAAAAGATCAGATGACAATTTTTAGAAGATCTTGATCAGAGGACGACTGTTGATCAGATAATTATTAATATATAGAAAAAATATAGTGTCGATCATCTTAAACAATGTATAGCACATTCTTCAACAATTATTGATCTAATATTGTAGTGGGACTCATCAATCTTGGTTTCTTCCATCTTGATTACATGTTTAATGTATGAATTTGATGTCAATATTCTTGTTGGCATTTTCATGATCTTCTCATGATACCCTTTGTAGAGTTAAATTGTTTAATCAGTTTATTAAATTTTACAATACCATTTTATCCCTATGATTTCCCTACTTCTCAATCAATGGACATTAATTTCTGGACTATAATGTTTACCTTTTTTAATGGTAGTTTCCCCCATCATTCATAGTTTTCTTCATCATGGGTCTAGCGGGTTGTGGTTCCAGAATGCTATGTTGTTGTAAGGCCGATCAAACACCCAAATTGATGGTGTTTGTGCTCATAACATCTAGATGAATTATTTAATGAAATATTGTGATTTTCTGAGAATATCAGTGATGGATTCATGGATATTGGATTCCAGGAGTCAATGAAGGTGGAATAATAGGCCTGTGGGATGCACTACGAGTGTCTAAGTTTCAAGTTATATCTAAAATAGAGATGAAATCAATAGATTGAGGAAAATACCACGATTTTGGAAATTCCGACGGTGGTGGAAGAGTCAAATTTAGGGAAAACATGTCGAAACCGACGTTTCTGTGAAAAATATTACTACACAGTATATAGTCTAATGAAGTCATGCTATGTTGTCCCACCCTACTATGAAAGTAAGGATTTTGGTTAATATAGGAGTCAAACCTTCCTAAGAATCCAGAACACGATCTAGATTCACATGACTAGGAACCCATTTCGGAGGACACACCATGTACTCTAGGAGTACATAGGAAAATATCACTACCCAAACAGGCCTTATACATGACCAAGTATAGGGGCATGGCTTGATAGTTGAATTAACATCCTATAGAACACAGATCAACCACAAGAGGCCGAGACACATTGTGTAGTACATATACACAACATGTTGTACATAATGGGTAGAAAAATGTACATTAGAGAGGACACTACCAAGAGGCCAAGTGAGGTCACGCATCATGTGGACCTCCTTACATGGTGTGGACTTATTTTAGAATATATCACCCCTCGTACTCTATACTTGGGACATAGATATTTGTCAATGAGGATGACATACTATGATTTTTCATCATATAATGTTACCATGATCTTAAAGATATATATTTAGGTATGATGCAATATGTTTCGAGAATTATTTTTCTTTAGGTGAAAATCGAAGATGATCGTTGGAGAGACTATAGATATAGAGGTGGTAGTCACTTGTCTCATAAGGATATGGATCCTCTATCCATTTTTTTACACCCCTATATCATGAGGTTGTGGGTATTCCATACTCATTATATTGATACATAGGGGTACATCCCCTATCACCCCAAGGTATAGGTCCTCAATCCACCGATGTTGTTCTCCCTTATTGAACTGAGGTGCAGGTACCCCATACTAATTTTACAAATATAGAGCCAGTACTCCCTTTTAACTCCAGGTCTAAGTTCATCTATCTAAGGAGATAATTATCCTCATGGGAAAAGTGTGTGGTTCCTCCATAGTCATTGTACATATAAATAGATGGAACTCCACTATCACAATAGGTTACTGGTCATCTATCCATTGAGACGATACTTCCCTCTCACACCTGGGTGAGGGTCAACCAAACTCATTATACAGTTATAGTTATAGAACTCCCCTATCATGTTATGTCATGAGTCCTCTATCTATATATATTTATATCCCCTTTACACAAGTTTATGTGTCCTATATAATAATTGTACAAATATAGAGGATTTACACCCCAATCACTCTTGGTCAAGGGTCTCCTATCTTTGGACAAGAAACTATCGTATTTCACCTGGGTGATGTTCATCCATAATCCTCATACAGATATAGAGGAGACATTTCTCTATAACAATAAGGATAAGGTCATATATCCATATAAATTTTACAACCCTATCTCTCTAGGGAGTGATTCCTTTATACTCATTGTACAAATTCAAAGGCATCAATCCCCTATCACACCATGGAATGAGACCTATATCTATAGAGATGGTACTACCATGTCTCACCAGGGAGTGTGTCATCCATACTCTTTATACAGATATAGAGGTCTCAATCCCCTATCACTCTAGATCATGGGTCCTCTATTAACAAAAATGTTACTCTCTTGTCTCTCTATGTAATGAATCCTCCAAACTAATTATACATATACTATGGCAACACACCCTTGTTACACTAGGGCATGTTTCCTATATCTATAGAGATGACTCTAGCCTATCTCACTAGGGAGCATTTCTATTATTCACTATTCAATGATATACATATGGAATGTCGTTATCATAATACGTTGTGTTTCTTCTATCATTTGGGGATTATTCTCCATCAGGATGTGGAGTAGTGGCGAGGTTTATGAACTCCTTATGAATTCTTCACTCAAACACCTGAGATGATGGGAATTGATGATGGAAATTTAGAAGTGAAAGTTGACTCATTTTATTATGATGGGATAGAATATTCATATCCCCATTCTCCTTTATTTTTGTTTCTTAAATGAACATATATATCTGATGTTGTGTTTCAATTCCCTTTTTCTTTGGGTTGATATAATATATTTTATCATGTCTTTTTTTTTCTCCCTCTTTAATTTTGGGGGTTTTCTAGTAGGTATTTGTGCACTCAACTTAATATGTAAATTTCTTTCTTATGTCATATCTTCAGTAGATGATAGGTAGGTCGATAGTGGAATTTGAAGAGCATTGAGATACTTGGATTAATATTACCATGTATGATGGTGGGGAGTGGAGATTCGTAGTTGGGCTCTCTCAATATTTTTCTAGTTATTGTTGAGTTGGGAAATATTTTCTATTTGGGTATTTAGTATTTAATATATGTCTATGATTATTTAGTTGGACATTTTTTAATTCCTAAGAGGTTATTACATGTATTATTTATACTGAAGATGATAAATAATTTTATTATTATTCTTATTTACTTTTCTATGAGGATGGATAAGTGAATGAATATTGTTACATTATGAAATGGCCTCTAATTTCCGTTAATACTTTTGGAACATGGAAATTGCCCTTGGACAGTGAAGGTGGGTTTAGTATAGTTGTTGGTTGGTGTTCCACTAGTCATGTAGGCCATTATGGGGTGATCGAGACATTGTTTTAATAGATATGGTTTCACCTAAGGATGGTATTTGGAGTTTTTTACCCTTGTGTAGTTTGGATATTAATTTAGGTATACAATGTCATGTATTCATAGGTATGAAATTACAGTTATGGAACACAATTTTGGTGTAGTGGATGACGTATACATTCTTTAGGACTCCTATTTCCTACTTATGGAGATAAAATATCTAGAAATTGTTACATAAATCATATAGGATTGATTAATTTGACCATAAATCATAAATAATCTTCCCCTATATACATTCTTATTTGACCATGATATATCTTGATTAATTTGTAGTATTCATCCATGAAGACAACCAATAAAGTTATCAATTCAGGGTTATGATGGTGATCAGATGAGTGGCGATGGATCAGTCTTGGGGATATCTCCAAGGATCTTTCTTTCATGTGGGTATGTAGCATCAACCCTGCATATTGATCAATATATATCACAGATAAAAGACAATGAGAATGAGAATTATCTTATATCACTCTATGAGTATTTATTCTAGTGTTCATTGATGTTCCATAGTGAGCTAGATCACCTGGAATATGAAGATTGGATTCGGTCAATAATTAATGTTTTGAGACATTCTGGGATACCCATAGATTAGATATATTTCATGTAAGAAATTATACTCAATGGAACAAATACCAACTAGGGGATTCTAGTAATGTAGATACATGACGACTCAGTACTCTCATGGCATAACTTCCAGAAGGTGTTTCGCGGGGAGAACTACCCATCATTCTTTCAACAAATATGGATTCAGAAGATGTTAGAGATACAAAAAGGATGGATATTAGTTAAAAATTATGTTGTGATGTTTACTGATTGTACCTGATACTCCATGAACATGATTCAGGATGGGTACTTCTAGATGAAGAACTTCAAACAAGGTCTCTATAAATACATCTATACCGGTGTGGTACCCCTATGTATTTTCATATACTCTAGAGTGTTATGGAAGGTGTTAGTGACAAAAAAAATCCTCTTCAAGGATCACCATACAACTAGATAATTCCATAGGTATCCCAAGGATGATTTGTATTTAGAGGCTATCATACAAGAGGAGTTGAGGCGAAAGATGCATACCCACGATCATAATTAGAAACATGGTCATGCATATTTGCAATTATATATAAAAATAATGATTCCCTAAGAGGGGTAATAATATTCTTGTAATGTGTAATGTCACATATCACATGATTTTATGACTTGAATTGATGAGGAGGTCAGGAAAACAAAAATTGGATCAACACGATTTAGGTAGAATAATGACTACAGTCATCCCAAATTTGGTCATGGTAGCCTCAAGGGAGGTTTATCTATAAGAAGAAAAGGTGAAATTACAAGGGGCTTAGATGTTGGTGGTGGATGATGTTATGTTATATTTTTACCATCACCACCAAGGGGTCCAAACAGGTGTAGCGAGCTAGAGGTTAGGTCCATGGGCTATAACAGGTTATGAAGGATTATGATCTACTAGTTTGTGATATCATTAAGGGTATGATCTATGTTTGTTATACTCTTTCATAAATACATGTTTAAATAGGCATGATTCATTACTTTATCCCCTTGGTCTGGTGTGAGACATGGATATCTAATTTGAGACTTCATCCCAAAATCGTCACCAAGAGGTTCCTATAGAGAACACTTATTTTCTATCTCTTATTATCTAGTAGTGTGAGAGAATTATTGGTTGAGATATATTGTCATGGGGCCACATATTAATCATGATAAAACCATATACATAATATTTGGTATGGAATAATTGTCTATTGTTCAATCCTAGATTTACTATCAATGCAGACAGGTTAGATTCCTTCAGACATATGGGGATAGATTTTACATTTTCAGCGACTAAGATCCCAGAGAAATGTAAGTAGGTATTTTGGGTAGGAAGCTATATACTATAACCCATCATTTTTCATGATTATTCCTTGTCATGGTGATATCTTCCTGTATTTTATTTCTATTGTTCATGGAGGGTTATATAGACATCATCCACTAGGATATTCTATGACTACCTCTAAGGCGGGAGATGGAGGTTCTCATAGGATTGTACTCTAGAAGCACCTTGATATCTTCTTTGGAACATCCAAATTACACAAAAAATAATCAAAATATTTTTTTTATAGTTATAAAAGTATTGATATAATAATTTATCAAACCAAATGTTCCCCTGGGAATCTCCTTGCTTGTTCCTAAAATTTGGATGGGAGATTAATGATATTTATTTATTATCATCACTTGAGATATTCCATGATAATGGAAAAGTACACATTTACTAGGATTAATTAACAATTTTATCTGTTGTGATGTGTGATATTGTTCTTGAAGATCGATCTCAAGTGCGGATACCTCTAGTAAAGGGTTTAATAGGTTGATATTATGAACATGGAATCCTGATGTTTCTATGGACATTTTGAGTTTATAGTAATTTCTTTTGGTCTATTGAATAACCCCAATGTGGTTAAGGCTCTGAAGAACCAAATCTTACATCATTACATGGAATGGTTTGTATTTATCTTCATTAATCACATACTCATATACTCTAAATCTATGGAGAAGAAAATAGATCACATGTAGATGTTCCTAGACTTACTTTGTGGGAACTAAAATTATGGTAATCTTTTGTTGTTCCATTTATAGATCTTTATGTTTAATTTTTTTGGGTAATGTCATATCTGATCTGGGATAATTTACAAACCTTGATAAGATTTATGTTTTACATTATTGGGAACTACTCAAGATCATGTCATTGGTGCATAGTTTTTTTTGGACTGATAGGGAACAACAAGATGTTGGTGGAATAAGTATTCACAATTTCAACTCATTTGACATCCATTGAATTCAAAGGATAATTGTTTACCTTGAATTTGAAATTATAGAGATCCTTAGTGTATTTGAGACTGAGAAAAATGTGTTCTCCTAGTGTGAGACTACCGTTAAAGGGAATGGAGTATGTTGTATATTCCGATGTCTCTAAAACTTGGCATGGATTGTGTTGATGAATAAGAAGGATGTTATTGTGTATGTATTGAATAAGTTGATACAACACTATAAGAAATATTTTACTCACTAGAATGAGTTTGAAGTAGGAGACTTCACTATAAAGTGTGGATTTACTATCTTCTAGGAGAGAATTTTTTTAATTTAATCAGACCATCAGAGACTCTTGTTTTTATTCTTATAGATAGATCTGAAACTTTGATAGATGTTGATGTTTTAGTTCCTATAGAAATATTAATATGTGATAATTTAAAATATAATAAATAACTATGTGGTTTATGATTCCCTCAACAAGTTGTCTCGTTCTCATTTAGAGGAGGAGGCATCTGAGTAGTTGTATTCACTGTAGCTAAAACATATAGTGGATGGTGGTGAATGTTTTATTCAATTGATGGTGTTCACACCACCAATTTGAGAACAAGTGATAGTGGTTTAGATAAGATTCATTCAATATATGGTTCTTTAGGATGACATATTCTCATGAGATTCACTTGATAGAGTCTAGGATGGATGAAATCAAGTCGTCATTTTCACATGACAGATAGTGGGTTTGGTCATAATGTGATAGGAAGTGATGTGGGATATTAAAAATTATCCTTCGCCTATATGTACATATTTAAGGAAGATGTATAGGGACCTTAGTAGATGTTTTTTTGTGCTGATATAAGGTGGTGCATTATTGAGTTCATTTCCTGGAGTCTAACATGGAAATAGGTGAAGGTCAAGAACTGTTTTCTGGAAGGATTGATATAACCTTTAAAGCTCCTAGAGTTGAATTGGGATGACATATTCAAAGACATTATGAAAAATATCATTGTAGATAGTTACATCCCATTATTACATTTGGGTGATATTAAACTGACGTTTCAAGTCAGTTCACCTCCTTGTTATCAGGGAGCATAACATGGTGGAGTTTTTGGGGTAATTTTACATGTGAGAGATAATATAAATTTATGGAGTTTGGTTAATGATTTTTTAAGGCTCTGATGTATGTATCATGTCATGGTAGTGGATATGTCTAGATGAGGCATTCAAGACCCAGTTGATAAAGACTACCACATCTCATCCCCTGACAGACGAGGAGACATAGTGTACAATCCATGTGTGGGAGGATTTGTTGATGGATTTAATGTTAAAATACAATTAGAGATGGGATTATCATTTACAATTTTTCATATTTCTTAAAATTATATATATATCAATCATCTATCAAAATAATTCAGTTTGAGGACCAGTATAGGAGACCCTGCATGTCACACTTCTAATAGACTACTAATAATGAGGCATATATTGATAGCCTATAGATTGTATATTAAATAATGAGGAAGGTCTAGGAAATTCTCAAATGGATAAGGTAATCTCATATTAGGAAGATAAATAATACAAATCAACTTCATAGGCCAATTAATATTTTACTATAAAGTCCATCATTTTATGGAGATTCTCCCCATTACAATGATTGAGTAGATTCAACCAGGGAAGAAATATTACTGTGAGGGTCACCATACCATTGAAGATATTTAATAGGGGTTTTGAGGTCTCTTACCAAGTTTCCATACATCCACAATTGGAGTGGGTGTATAACATCTTCCCTGAGTCCCAACAGAGGATACATTTCGATGAACCATCACACATTATTTAAAATTAATGGTATGACATCATGGATGGATCTACCATCATGGATTACCCCATGGAGGTTGAGTATGGACATAGAGTAACTTACATGGATGGACAACAAGAACATGTAGGGGAGATCATGGGAGTGGAAGTGCCAGATTCTATCTTAGTATCCCCACTATTATTCATAGTTTTTCTTTTTGGGGATATTTAAATTTGATGCTGGGAGTAATATATAGGCTCTATTTATTCCTTATATAAATTTAAAATATATTACGAAATATTTTTAGATCAATGAGTTGAGATGGTTCATCATTACATGACCCGTTGTTCTAATAATTAACGTTTATAAAATTATAAAAAATAGTTTATATCATGAATGAATAGATTTTCAATCAAAATTTAATATCTTATGATCAAATTCATAGAAAAATAATCAGAGACCATGGTGGAATTTGGATTGTGGGGATAACCCTAGGAACGACCAATGGTTGGTCATCGTAAAACATTTAGATGAGGCTTCTATTGGAGGATGCGTTTAAATTAAAAATAAATAATTTAAAATTTTGAATTTAAATCACATGTATCCAATAAACTATAATCATATCATTATGAAAATTTTCAAGGGATATTCACATAATACCAATGTGTTTATTGCAGGGATCTCTAATTATAATCATTGGTGGATCCAGATTATATTTTTACACTTGATCATATAGAGTTTATTTAATAGGAAACAGATATAGTGGATCATCCTCATCAATGGAGAATGTGTTCTTCACTATAAATTGGTCAAATATTGGGGCATGAATCATAAATTTAATTAATCCTTCTGGACTAAATTGTTAATTTATGAATTTTATCTTGTAATATCTTTCTGGATATTTCCTTCCATTCCTAGGAGACCCTTTTACAAATTAAATACTTTAATAAATTTATTATATTTTCATATTCATTGATCTCTCCATGGATTTCACACATCTCAATATTTGTCCACAAATAATGGAAGAAGATGTTTATCAATATTTTTCTAGTGAATGACCACATCTTTCTTATCATTATTCAATGATGTCCTACATGGAAGCTGTTCCAAAATTATGGGTGGTTATAAGTGTGATTGGACCCCGAATTCATGTTGGATGTGCACACAATAACCAGATCAATGATATACAGATTGATCTGGATGGATTGAAGGTAGTAGTGATGGATTTGTGGGTCCATGATCTAGGGTGGTGATAGTAGTGACACAAGATACATGAGGGTCTCACTATAGGTTTCCAACATGGGGATAGATTTTGGTATACAACCAACCGGGGTATGAATCAATTGTTTTATGTGATTGGAAACATTTGTAAGTGGTCAAATGGTTGATTCATTGGTGGATAGTTGTATCTTGATAACACATCATGAAACTAGTGTTTCTAAAATCCAATTTTTAGTTTAATTAAGACATGTTTTATAGGACCAAAAATCTACAACATCTTGTGTATTTGGGAAGATAAGGATTAAATGTCTTGTGGTTGAGACACATACCATGTGAACCACCTCAGGAAGCTAGGATGTGTGCCATATGTACACACCTTGGACCCTATGTGAGAGGAAAAGATAAGTACACTAGGAGTACATGGGAATGTGCTTTTATCCAAGCATGTCAAGGTAATAGTGATGTATAGGGGCAAGGAATAAAGGAAATGAGGACAATTTGGAGCACATGAATTAACCCTAAAAGGCTGAGGAATGCCATGTAGTGTCCATATACATTTGGTATCAAGTCTTGGAAAAATAAATATGTGTTGGAGTGGAGATGATATGGAGGTGAGGTGATGTTACACACTATGTAGGCCACCCTAAATGATTTATACTTTTTTTAGAAACTTTGACCTCTCATATCTCTACAATATTGTCTCTTATTTTGATCCATAAGTATCCTATAATTTTTTTTCATGAAAATCATGACAGACACATTCATATTTTCTTTTGACTTATATTGGGATATACTATGAGTGTTTCTCTTCATTATGTAATTCCCAATGATGGAAGTGATCAAACATGTCCATCAAAGTGATAATAAATATTGATGTGGCACTCAATTTCCACACAAGGTTGTAGGTCCTCGATCTATAGTGATAGTAATTCTATATACCACAAATTTATTGATTATCTATTCTCATTGTATAAATATAGAGGCAAAACTCCCCTATTACCCTAGGGTGTGGTCTTCTATATTTAATCTATAGATATAGTTGGGTAACTCCCCTATCACACTAGGTGGAAGTTCAATGTCAATAGATACAATTATCCCATATCACATCATGGTGAAGATCCTCAATAATAATGTTATAGATATAGTGGTGGAACTCTTCTATCACAGATGGGAATGAGACCTATAAAGAATGAGATAATACTCCCCTACCTCACTAATGTCCATTCCCTCCATACTCATTGTACATATATTGATTTGACACTACTTAGTCACACAATGATCGGGATCCTCTACCCATGGATATGATACTCTTTTTTCAAACCAGTGTGTGGGTCCACCATTCTAATTCTATATATACAGAGGTGATAGGCTTGGATCACACCACAATGTGGTTATATATCCATTGATATGGTACTCCCCTATCTCAATAGGGTGGAGTTACTCTATAATTGTTATATTGATATAGTGGAAACACCCCCTATTTCACTAAGGAGCAAATTATCAATCATTAAGGATGGTACCCCCATGTCACACATGGTAACTGGTCCTCCATTCTCAATGTACAAATTTATAGGTAACACACTCCAGTCACACCAGGTTATGTGTCCTATATCGATGGAGATAGTTCTCTCATATCACACTATGGAATGGGTCCTTTAGACTCATTATACAGATATAGAGGCCACACTCCCTTTTCGCACTAGGGGATTGGCTCCCTATCAAAATAGAAAATGCTAGCCTTTAAAACTATGGTGTGGGTCCTTCACACTCTTATTACTGATACAGATACAACCCTCCCCTATTACACTAGGGAATAGTTCTTATATACATGAATATGGTACTTCCCTTCCCCACCATGTTCTGGATCTTCCATACTCATTGTACAATTATATAAGCATTAATCCCCTATTTTTGAAGTTTGTTGGTCCCCTATCCATGGAGATGGTTCTCCCCTGTTACACTAGGGGGTGGGTTCTCCAAACTTTTTGTATTGTTATTGATGAATAACTCCACTATTTTACTAGGGATTGAATCCTCTGTCCATAGTGATGTTACTCCCCTATAACAGTAGGGTGGCAGTCCTCTATACTAATTGAAAAAAAATACAGAGGTGACACTCCCAGGTCACAAAAATGTTGAAATTCTTCTATCCATAGGGATAGTACTACCTCTTCACACAAAGGAATGGTCCCTAATACATTATGAACATATATAATTATGGTACATCCCCATCATACCTAGTTGTGGGTCCTCTTTCTTTTGGAGATTACTCTACATTGGTATGTTGAGTAGTGGAATGGTGAAGGCCCTCACTATCTCATCTTCAGACAGACTTGTGGGATGATAGGCATTAATGATAAGAAATTGGAACTACATGCATTACCATTGTTTTGATCTAAGATATGAGATGGATATCTCTTTTATCTCCCTCCATGTATTATTATAAGATCATATATCTTTTTTTGTTTAGTTTCCCTATTTCATTGGTTTGAACTAACCACTTCCTTCTTATATTATGTTTCACCACTTCTTTTTTCATTGTGTCCTACTATATTTGTTTAGTCACGATTCATTGGATTTTACTGTATCTGTCTTGTCTTTGGTAGATAAAAGATATGTCGGCAGTGTAATTAGATGTGGTTAGGGATACTTGGGTTCATTTGAACGTATTTAGTGGTCTATGACCTGGAATCATGATTCAAGATCTCTATGGTATCAATATATTCTAGTTAATGGCATGTTCTTACATATTTTATGATTATTGGTCTTTTTTATCATTTACAATTCAGATTATAGTGTGATAGAAATTTTAATTTCATATAAGTTGTAACATGTATGATGTTTACTTTAGATGTTAACATTTATTAATGTTACTCCCATATACATTTGTGTGGTGATGGCTGGGTTCATGCAAGTAGATAATTTATGGAAATACCACCCTTTTTAATTATTCCATTTGACCCTTAAATCTAACTCATGGGCTATGGAGGTAAGCATGGATTAGTTTTAGCTCAGTGTTTCACCATCCAGGAATTCCCCAAGGGGTCAGCTCATGATATTTTCGTACATTCAATTAGATAATTATTTCATAACAAAAAAATGAAATAATTCATTGCAAAAACAATTATATAACCCAAAAATAATCCTAAAATGAATATTAATTAAAATGAATTATTGAAATAATTATGAAAACAAAATATGATGAATGGTTCTTGTCAATGAACCCCATGATCATAATTTTAATGAATATTAGAATATTTTTTTCAAATATATTCTGATTTATGAGATGTGCTATTTAATATATTTATGATTTTCTAAAAATAAATAATTCTATATAGTCATATGATATTATTTTTTTGAAATATGATGAAGAACTTTTTTTTCAAATAAACATTAGTAAAATAGTTATTATTTTTTAATAATGTTTAGAAAATACTTATCATAACCCCACTAGAACCCCAACTAGGGATTTTGTGATGTGGAGTATGATGCCCAAATCGTATATGTAATAGGTCATGGATGTGTGATTAGTGAAATGGTACCATGATAAAAACAATATGGGAGTTATTACACTATAGAGTCCCAAAAAAATAAATTAAACAACCTATCAACAACAACTAGCAAAATAAATGTATAAATAATCATAAATCATAAAATATCATGTAATGATAGTCAAAAAACTAGAACAAAAAGAAACAACAGATAATTCCCAATAAAATAACTCATAATGGAAGAATATATTCTACCACCCATCAAACAACATGAAATTAATGAGTATAGTCAATTCCATTTTATGAATCCATCAAAAAAATGTTTAGAAAATATATATCGAAATAAGGCTTATCATATAATTATATGCAATAGGTTCCTCTACTATAACACTCATGTTAATGTGGTAGTATCATATAATATATCTAGTGAATAAATATTGAAATGTACATATATCCCATCATAATAAATATACATATCATAACACTACTTACTGACTCTAAATACACATATATATTACCATAATAATGTAAAATAGAAATTTTTTGAAATGATGAAACTACCACCAACATCTCAACAGGTCCGTTTACACTAATGTCCCAAAGGGATATGTTTTGTCACTCCCATCCCTTTCCATTACAATATAACATAACCAAGTCTATATGTTCACAGTATAACAAAATCTAAATGCTAAAACCAAACCTATGATCATCATAGGTCATATATACTTCCACTTCCTAATTAGAAAAAAAGTTATCAAATGATAGAGTGGGGGAGGGGGAGTAATAATAAATTGAGATAACCCAAATTATATATCAGGGGGGTTCACCCTAAACCAATAAATAACATTTGGAATTTTGTTATTTTATTTAACATGTTTAGTGTAATATAATATTTTTAATCATATAATGAAAAAAATATCCCAAAAGTGAATTCCAGGTTTTATGAATAATTTCTCACCTATATATCACTCCTTCACTACCATAAGATAATATTTTTACCATATATAATAATAAAATAATTCCATCAACATAACCAAAATAAAAATATTTCTATTTTATACATCATTTAAAACTCCACCCAAGCATAATATAAACATTTTTTGGAGGGTGAGAATTTTAAGTCATAGATTATGTTTTTCAGAATTATTAAAGACCAATGAAAAACCCATGAACAATGAGATTATAATATAGTGGAAGGGAAAATACACAAAAATATAGTTAGTGTGTTATTTCGATTAATTTTTTTTCATAATATGATAGTTCCATTATTTCCATCATACCAAGTGTAACGTATAACAACATATATATCAACTGTGCACTTTCATTCCCTTATAAAATAATCAATTGGAAACTGTTAGATAGGGAATTTCGATAATATTTTTATAGTAATATTCCACCTTTATTCCATCTAATAAAGGATGATATTGTAAAATCATAAAATACGAATACCTTTGGGAATCACCCAAACTGAAATGATGACTGGATTCCATTCACCCTTGAAGGCACCAAATTCCATCAAAACTAATCAAAAAAATAAAAAATGATATATCCACCAAATATGATAACATTAGAATAATTTACATCTATATTGTTATAGAGAACAACTCTAGGTGATTTATTTTTCATCAAGTGGCCCTGGGTACATCATATTTCACCAATCTGGGCCTGATAAAATTTGAGAGGGAGGTTTAAAAATTACTATTCATGTAATATCAAATTCATATAGAACATGACTCAATTATCATTAAGAAGATTACTTTTTTTAAGAGGGATGTTTTTCTTACGATACTAGGTTACTATAAACATTATATGAATCAAAATGGACTTTTCTTATTATGAAAATTCCACACAGTGAGATAAAAATTCAATAGTGACTATATCAAAATTGTGAAACAAATAACACATGAACTCATCAATGGGGAAATAATAAATTATTTTCAATGATTGGACTCAATTTGGGTATCATAAATTATGTTAAAAGAAGGATGAAATCCTAAATAAATCATATTGAATGAGTAATGGACAGTATGGGTCATAGTAATTCCATTTTTATTAACTAATCCAACACCTGTCATCATGGATCTAATGAAAAGGGTATTGAAAAAATAGCTTCATGATTTTTGTGGTATTTGTTAATGATATTTTGACTAGAAAATGACTCAAAAATAATTCAACATGATCTTTATATAAATGAATAATTTTGTAACATTTTCATCATTGAATTGTGAATTCGATATAGTTATTTTATTGTCTATATCATCTCTGAGGATTAAATATAAGTTCATCCGATGATGACAATGGATTTTCAATAATGGACTACACTAATCTTCATAATCACGGGATTTTATATCATTTATTTGGATGGATACTATAAATATATTGTTGAAAATATAGCTTGACTGGAATGCCAGTTAGACAAGATTACTTGTAAGGGGATTATATTTATATAGAGAGAGGAATATAAATAATTTTTTTGAATAATTGATGTGGAGATTAGTGAGTGAATAAATTTATGATTTACCTATATAAAATTATAGATTATATATATAGATTTTCATTGAGGAAGGGACTTGGATCTTTCATTATGTAGAATGATAATGTTACTGCCAATGCATCAAAATAGTCAAAGACTCATGCATAAATATATCAACCCATGACCTTGAATTAGTAGTTGTAATATTTTCCTTGATTATATAGATACACTATATCTTGAGTAAATGATGCCAGACATATAAATATTACAAGAACATGAAATATATCTTTATTATAGAAGAAATATTTACAAGGAATAGGTGATGTCTTGACCTACATAAGAATTATGATTTCTCAATACACTAAAATCAATGAGAAGAATATTTGTTAGTGGATACACTATGATGTATTCATCATAGAATTTCTAATTTAATGAGGATTTATAGAGATAATAAGATCTTGAATTTAGTAATGATATACCTGGGATTGATTAATGAATATGAAACAACACCCCCTTTACCTATTAATTGCAAAAACATTTGTGTTTGAAAAGATAAAAAGTTCATATCCTGATGATGAGAATATTCAATTGAAAATTAATTCTATAATCAATGGTAAATTATAGGTCTTCATATATGATGATGGAATTATGGAAATTTGATAGTGGCTATGTGTTCCATCTACAACTGGCCTAAAATAGATTTTTTAGATGATTATCATATCCCATATTTATCTATACAACCATGTATCAACATGTTGTATAGGGAAATAAAGGATCATTTTTGGTGGGACGATATGAAATTTAAAGGTGATAATAATGATTGAAGATGTTTAATTTTTTAGTAAGTGAAGGATGAGACACATCATCTAATAAGATTCAAGAATCATCTTCATGTTTCTATGAAGAAATGGGGTGAAGATGTCAGGGAATTTGTTACTGCATTACCAAAGCTTCATTGAATGAATGAAATGATAGGGGTAACTGTGATCATCATACAAAATATTCACAATTCCACATAAGAGTATAATATTTTCTATTATAATTCCTTGAACTGCACTATATAAACAATTTTTTAAGAAACCCCTCAAAATTTATTCCATTATGTCTGATCATGATCCATGATTTTCATAAATATTCTAGAGAAGTCATCAAAATAACCCTGATACCGAGTTTCATTTTCTTAGAAATTATTTTCCTAAATCTAATGGGTAGTTTTAAAGGTATATATAACCATTAAAAGACATATTGTGGACATTCTCAATTTTCATTCATAGTATGAGTGATATTTTTTACCTTTGGAGAGTCTTCTTATTATAATAGATTCTATTTGAGTTTTAAAATGGCTTTGTATAAGGAATTATATGGAAAGATATGTCTTACATTTTATTTTTGGGATGATTTTTTATAAGGAAGCTTCCTAGACCATAACATGTATAGGATACAATGACAATGATATAGACTCTTCAAATCCACATCGAAGTAGATCTATGTAGGAATAAACAAATTATTGATAACTAGATAAATTATTCACAAATTCAAGAGGAAGATTATTTCTTCATAAAGGTATCTCCAGGGATGGGTGTTATATATTTTGGTATGAAAGTATAACTGAGAACATGGTATATCAAAACATATGATATAGTGGAATTAATTGGAGTTGAAATATACTATTGGAAATGACACCTAAACTTTTTAAAGGACATAATGAATGCCAAATCACATATCCAAGGAAGTACATGTAATCCATGGCATATGTTATTACATTTTAGAAAATATAAATATAATTTTATCTATCTTACGTTGAAGAGAATATCTAGATTATTGACACAATAGAACAAGTGTTGAGGAATCAGATGAATCAACTTGTTGATATACTTTAGAGAAATCATAATGTAAAAGATGTGACATGAGAAAATAATGAAATAATAATGATAATATACAAATTTCTTACATGAGATAACATATTATAATTTTCATGGATGAAATAATTAAAGGATGGAAGAATTTGACTCCCTAATAATTTAAATTATGTATTTTTTTAATTATATTTAATATATTCATTATTATTCATTACACCCACCACTAAGTTCGATGAAACTGTAATCTATTGTTATGTGACCATTGAATTTTTTACTGTTGGGTATTAATAGTAAAAATTAAATATAAAATTTCATGGTTAATATATTTTTAAAATAAATTAAACGGTTTAAAATAAATTTGTTTAAAAATATTTTAATTTAAAATAATTTCATTACGAAAACTATTTTTTGAATACAATATATTTATAGTGTGATAAATATAATTTGTAAATATTAGTGAATTAATTCTATGTAATTTACATATTATATATGTGGTAAAATTATGAATCACTCCTCATGAGTTTGTACTTGTCATTCTAAAAGAATAAATATATTTTTATGTTTAAAAAATATTTTTTTCTAAAAGTATACATTCACTGTGTTTTGAAAAAAAATAGGAAATTTAATTTTAGAAATTAGTAGATATTGAATTTGATAAGCTGGATTCTGAATTTGGAATCATGAAGCTCATTTTTGATAAATAGTTCAATTTTATTGTTAGGATATTTCAAAAATAACCATTGTAAATCTGTCACATTGGAAAAGGATAAATTGAGATAATATTTGTTCAAATTAATTTAAAAGACCATAATTATTCATCAATTTTCTTGTTAGATTAATATAAGTCAACCCTTAACAACGTAGGATCAAATTTTAATTTTTTAATGGAAAATTTTTCATGAAAATGAACTTAATAATATATAAATAAAATAAGGTGACAAAATGTTACACTCTTAGATTTAAATATCTATATTGTATCCACAGAGGGAAAAAATAATGAGAAGAATAAAAGTAAATGATTATTTTGTGACTAAAAAAATTATTTTCACGATATATATTAATTTATTGTTTTTATAAATTATATAATTAACTTAAATACCAATGAATTGCAAATGAATTATTTACGTAATTAACTGAATAATAAAAATAATTATGTTAATTTTTTATATTCCAATTTACCATTTTTTCATAACGCATATAATGAAAAAAATGAAGTGTGTATAAATATTATTAAAAATAATTTTATAAAAAGTAATTTTTAAATTATTTATATTTCATAAAAACATTTTTTTTCCATGTGAATTTAATTTTTTTTAAATCATCAATAAAAAATTAATGAGTCAACTTTCCATTTATAGTACCATTAATAACCCTTTGTTATTATTATAGTGGTTACTAGCGTTAAGGATAAAAATTAACCTAGGGGTTAATATAAAAAGATATTGAATATAATGATATCCAAAAAAGTCTAAATTTGATTGGAGGACATTATTTAAACCATGTGAAAAAATTGTTTTAATTCAATTCCATTTGGAATCATTTAAATCAAGAGTAATCACATGATTTTTTTAAAATTCATAGTTCCCACTAATCATTTATAAAAGGGATCCTCCTCCCTCACATCATTACAGTGATTTGAGCATTATACCTTGAAAAACCCCTCACCATTAATCTTTACAAATCCTTATCCATGTCCAGGTGGTATTTCTCCAATGTATGTATGGATTACCGTATCCACATAGAGATTAAAATAATTTTTCATCACCATATTTTATGGATAGGTATTATGATGGTTTTTATGATTATATATAACAATTATAATAAAATTATACCCATGAAATGATAATATCGGACATAAATTCATACCATTAAACCATTGATAAGCGATAATTTCACTCGTGCATATGTGTTGTCTATCGCCATTTTGAAGATATGTTCTTCGTATTCAATTTCAATTTTTTATTCGATTGTAATAAGGATTATTTAATGAATTTATATTATTTATATTATATAATAATTATTTTTTAATGGTTTATTAATATTTATCATTCTTTCATTCCATCCAAAAAAATGACAATAGAGATCTTTCATACGTATGACTTACCGAATAGATAAATGGTGCATTTCATTTTTATATCTCTAACATTTATTGATTAAAATTAATTCATAAACGATATGTTTTTATGTTTTTATATTATAATTAATATTCTAGATATGATGGAGAAATTTCCAATATGAAAAGAAATAGAATAAAACATTCATAAAACATGAAGCACTGAGTTCCCCAAAGAGTGATTTTAATAATGAATTTCAAATAAATTGGTGATTAAAGGTTAATATTAATTAATATATGGTATGATTTATATGTGTTTGGTTTTGGAATATATTTATAATATATATATATATTATACAAGAGTTTCTATTTCTTATAATGGATGTTGAAACAAGGATAAGTGCTTATTTCAGGAAATCTTCATTATTTGTGATTTTTTATGTTTAAGTCTCTAATGAGAAATATTTATATTCGATATAAATGTTTTCGAAAAAAACAAAAATATTTTTCACATTCACCTTTGAACAGAAAAATACATTTTATACTATGAATTTATTTTTAAATTGTTTTGAATACAATAATCTTGTTTATGGAGGGATGTGTTTTTAACCTATTTTCTATAATAATTTGAGAATAATGTTTATTAAAATTATTTGGAATGATTGGGTTTTCATGATTTCCTGATTAATGCATTCTAGGAATATTCAATAGTAATTTTACGAGTTAATTTTAAAGAAAATGTTTTCATTCATTATAATATCATAGTGAAAGTGATATTTTCCTTAAGAATGATTTTATTAATATCGTATGGTTTTTATATTCATAAATTATATTAATAAATTTCCACATATTATTTTATTAATATTTTTGGTTATTATACCATGCCAATTATTTTTAGGGATATTATATGATCAGTTTGACTAATTATATTCTATTTTTAGAGAATTTTGAATATTTATGTACATGGATTATTATGTTGTTGATTTTTTAGTGTAACTATTAACATTTCATATTATAGTTTTTAAATATTTGATATTTATGTCTTTTTATTCACCCGAATAATTTGAAGATTGAATTGTACTTAGTATGTAATGGATGAGGCCCACTATAGCCCCCCAATGCATTAGAAGGTCTCGTGTGACATACTATATAGGGTTTTGGTCAAGGCGTTACCCATTTATGTAGATGTCATGGCACAAAAAGATGATGATATTTTCATATCCCTTGGACGATTCCATGATGGTATTTTTTCATTTCCATCACTATGAATCCCGTAATTATAATGACATTTGTTGTAACATCCCAAGTAAGTAAGTAATAATAGATATTTTTATCTATGTCTATTAATGATTTTAATAGTGTTATAGAGGCTTAAAATGAAAATAAATACAATCTTATGCATGGAATACACTAATATTCTTAAAAGATTATTTTACTGCCTTTTGATGGCAAACCATTTTTGAATCTATCTTTTGACAATTTTATAAACTATTTTTGTCAAAATAAACTTATTCTTTATGATTGGGACATCAAAATTTACCTTGTTGAATTTTTGGTATTTTTCTGACAATGTTCATTTTTTAATGAATAGTGAAAAATACTGCATTTTACATCAAAACTACTTTTTAATCTAATTTATTTATATGATTACATTATGTTTTGAATTGGTTTTGAAGTGAAATTAGAATATATTTTTACCATTTTATCCAATGGTGGTCATTGGAATCAATTTCACTATGAAATTAGACTTAAAGTGGTGTCAATCTTTTGATACTTATTGTTTTGTAAAAACACGCTATTTGCTCTGGCAGCGGGAATTAATTACTAAATTAATTAATGTGACTTATATGATTTGAATTTTGTAAAATAGACTTCATTTTTGAATTCGGAATATCAAATATAGCTTAGGGTGAATTTTTGGTAATTTTCTGAAAAACTTCAATTTTTGATTAATAGTGAAACCACTAAGTGGTAATCAAGCAAACTGATTTTTCAGTTAAATGAAAGTTTACCACTAATGTGTGTTGAATTTTGAAAATCCGACATAAATGGTTGTCATTAAGAAGTAAAATGTGGTTCAATGTGTTTAAAATAATTTTTTGGTGAATAGTAACTTATTAAGTTTTTAATCGCGATTAGTGGTAATTAGTGTAGTTTAAGGTATAAATAATGCTTTAATAATATGAAATGACCTAGACACATGTCCCAACCATATTGGTTGTGTCATGGCCGACCAAGAAAAGCCATGGGTCAACTTGGGGACCCCATGGGGACATTTTGGTTGGGAAATGACATAAATAACTATTTATGTAATGTAAAAGTAAAAATGACACAAACATAATATGTTTTACGAAAACAATTTTTACATGGGGTTATAAAGATTAGATATTTGATTATAAATAGTAATTGGAAAGATAAAAAGATTTCCTACATCATAGTATTTTGTTTTAGTATTTTTAGACATTAAATAAATTAAATTATTTATGACATAATAATGATGCAGCGATGACATCATTATTTGACGATTTAAATAAAATTGAAAGATAATGTAAAATCTATGAACTACACATGTCCAAAACCAATTGGATGAGTGGATTTCTAACCCTTATCACCTTATTCACGAATTATATCAATGAGGGACCTTTTGAAACCGAAACACATTTTCAAATAAAGTAATATTTCTTTACTTTCCAAAAGTGCCCCTCCTCTCCTCTTATAAAAGGCCCCCACCTCTACCTCATTTCACACACTCCTCAAGCCTTTGGCTCGGCCAAACCCTGCCCATTTACTCTATCCACATCCCTCTCCTAATCCTAGAGGATTCCCTTTGGGCAGAATCCTTTCAAAGGAAGCCTTTAGACTCAAATCAAAAGGAGTTACACTTTTAAAGGTAATTCATTCTCTCATGTTCATTTGTTTTATTTTGCTTCTCCAACCCCCTAAACTCTTTTTATTTACTTATTTTGTAACAACACCAGTATCTTAAATATACAAGGATGTTGTTATAATATTTATTTGATCTACACTCTCACACAACTACATCAAATGGTTAAAGAACATACGGTTTCCGTGGATGGTGAAATTCTGCCTCCCGAAACGATGATTGTTCAACACTCATTTAACACCTTAAAATGTGGCCATTATGATGTCACTATTTTTATATATGATATATAATATGTTTATGTTTTCCTTAAGCTTCTGTTTTTTTCATTTTGGGCATACCTTTATGGTTTCCATTATGGGTAAACACGATATCTTCATTTTAGGAAGTGCGGACTACCGCCCCCTCAAAGTGATTTGATTCGTTAAATAACATATGTGGGACATATAAAGGATGGAACTATGATATTATATATGATATTATACTGGAATTATAATATACCTTTATATCATTATGATTCCATTCTATAAAATATGAAATAGAAATGAAAGTAGCGTTCATGCGTACGTACGGCTTACCGTCTCCGCGAACGGTGCATTTCATTTCTTACCTCTAAATGATTATGTAATATTATAAATGCATGTATGTACAGGATATATATGACATATATGATATCTACATCATGAATACCATTCTGGATATAATGAACCTTTGACCAAATTAACAACATGTAAGTATAAGAAGTCTATTTTTGACTTAAGAACCAAATACCGAAAAAATGAACATTATTAACTTAACTGATTACATGATGTTCATAAAATGGTATAAAAGAAATAATGAACTTGAAAACGATTCATAAGAAAGTAGAGATTAACTCAAGTTTATTATTCAGGAGATTAAAGAACGGTCGGGTCAAGTCGGATACGAGGTATGGGACATCGTCTCAATCTCCTTTCATTGAGGCATATTTAATTTTATACACAACTTTCTTTTATACGGTGTATAAACCCCTTTGACCTTTAAATTTATTCAAAAGGAATCTTTTTTATACGAATCATTTACTAAACGATAAAAGGGAATGTTTTTGTCGTACGTATGCGGCGACAATGACTTCTCCGCCGTCGTGACCGTTATTTGAGTTTGGGCTTCCTCTACAAGCCATACCTTCTTTTTAAAAGAAAAATAAATACCATGTTTTACTTTTCTTTTATTTTGGTATTGAAAATGGTTTTCATAATGTTTTTATATCAATGTGTTGTATTGATATCTCGTGATTGAAATGTGGAAATTTTATGTTTCCTTTATGCATGTTTTATGTGATATGATTATGTTATGGTTCTTGGGCATCATTATGAAGATGGGTGGTTCCATGATAAACTAAGGGCGGGTGAGCCCGTTATAGCTCTCCAATGCATTGGGTAACGCGAAGAAGTGAAATGTTAAGGTTTCTCCGGAGAGATTTAGGGAATATACTGTGATGGGTATTCCAAACGTAACCAAGAGGGTTACTCCCTACGTAAGAATGTTATGAATGCCTCAAGTTACCTTTATGTCTTATGATTTCTATGATTTATTCATGATTTGATGAGGTATGTTAAAGTGCTTATGTTTTATGGGTAAAGTATGATCTCATCATTATGTACATATGTACCCATGTTTCCTTTCCATATTTTTATAACCCATACTGAGCTTTTTATGCTCATCCCATGTTTTTTTGAAATGTTTTCACAGGTCAAGGGAAAGGTACATGATATGATTATAGTGTCAAGGAAGTGTCAAGAATGAATCCATGATTTATTTTAAATATGTTTCCTTTGATGGGAATGAAGAATACTATCTTTATGTAACCACTTGGTTTATATGTGGAATGTAATGCAAGTTTTATGATCTAATTCTCTAAAACTCTAAACCCGAAAAGATCCTCAATGTGAAATCTTGTAATAACTCAATATTAAGTAAGGTTTAAGGCTGGGGCCTTATAGTTGGTATCAGAGGTCGGTTTAGATAACTTTAGGAGTTAGAATTCTATTAAATGATTATCCAAAAATATTTTTTTTTCGAAATGATATAGCATTTAAAGATTACCATGTTGCTTCATCTAAGACATGTTTGTTCAGAATGGTTTTCCGCAGAGGAAACAGGGAAGCAGTGCTAGGAAGGCATACAGAAAGAAAATAACCTTCCGAATCAGCATCCAGAAATGGTCGGAATTGGAACTGAACAGTTTGTTGCAGTAATGGCGGAGTTGACTCAAGCGATAAATGGTGGTGGTATCCATGCACGAGATCAGCCAGATCAACTGCAGAGGAACATGTCAGTGGTGGAACATTTCATGAGGCAACATCCACCATCATTCAGAGGATCATCTGACCCTGTGCTAGCTGAAGGGTGGATTAAAGCACTGGAGAAGATTTTTGATGTCATGGGGTGTTCAGACAATCAAAAGGTTAGTCTTGCTAATTACCGTTTGGAGGGTGAAGCAGATCAGTGGTGGTCTATGGTTAAAAATATCAAGGACGCCGATGAGATTGATGCTCTTGACTGGAATGAATTCAAAGTTATGTTTCTTGAGAAGTATTTTCCTAAGGCTGTTAGACTTAGGATGGAAAATAAATTCTTTGAATTAAGGCAAGAGGAAGACTCAGTGGCTGCCTATGAAGAAAGGTTCACTCGATTGGCAAGGTATAGTCCAAATTTTATTCGGGACCTTGATAGTAAAATCAATCGTTTTTACTCAGGATTAAAGCCAAAGTATCGATGGGCATTAGCTTCTCGCGAGTTTAAAAGTTATGAAAAGCTTGTTCGATGTGCTGAGAAGGTGGAAATGGAGTTTGCCGATGACCAAGTTTTCTATAACAACCAGCAGAAGAAGAGACCGAGGAGGCAGGAGAAAGGTAAGAATTCTTCAAAAAAGTCTGATGGTAAGAGAACTAAGTTTCCAGTTTGTGATAGATGTGGAAAAAGGCATGCTGGGGAATGTCTTCTGAATTCTAGAAACTACTACCGATGTGGTAAGATGGGACATAAGGCTCGTGATTGCACTGAAAAGTATCATGGTGAAGGTAAGAACAAATTTGATTTACAGTTAGTGAAATGTTATAAGTTCAATAAGATGGGTCACTATGCAAACGAGTGTCCGACAAAGATCTTGAGTGATGGGAAGCAGTTAGACTAAAAGCAGAAAGGGGTGGTGAAATCCTTTGAAACTACTTTAGTAGATGTCGGGCCATCAAATGAATTTGTATCAGGTACATTGTTTGTTCTTCAGATTATGCTAGTGTGCTGTTTGATTCGGGGTCTACACATTCTTTCATCTCTGAAACCTTTTCTAGTAAAATGGGAATACCATCTCAAGAAATGACTCCTGAACTTTTGGTAAAAACACCTGGGGGAAATGTTGAGGAAAAAAGAATTTATAAGAATCTTCCTATCCTTATCTGTGGAAAGAACCTACTTGCAAACCTTATTGTTCTACCTATAGTAGAGTTTGATGTTATCCTGGGTATGGATTGGCTCTCTATTTACCATGCTAAGATTGACTGTAAAGCTAAAGAAGTTTTTTTTCAGAAAGACTTTCAGTTTGTTTACAAGAATGAGCCCTTACTTTTGATAACATATCAAGAGGCCGAGAGACTTGTAAAAGATGGAAATGAATGTTACCTTGCACACGTCGTTGAAAATAAAGGAACTGTTCAGATTAATGATCTTCCAGTGGTAAATGAGTATCCTGATGTTTTTCCTGATGAGTTGCCTGGAATAATACCAGATCCGGAAGTTGAGTTTACTGTTGACTTAGTTCTTGATGCTAAGCCAATTTCAAAACCCCCTTATCGAATGGCACAAATTGAACTTTTAGAGTTGAAGGGGCAATTGCAAGATTTATTAGAGAAAGGTTTCATTAGACCTAGCCCATCACCATGGGGTGCTCCTGTTTTATTTGTTAAAAAGAAAGATGGTTCTATGAGACTTTGCATTGATTATAGAGCCTTGAATAATATCACTGTTAAGAACAAATATCCTTTGCCTCATATCGATGATTTGTTTGATCAGCTCCATGGAGCTCAGTTTTTTTCAATGATTGACTTGAGATCGGGGTACCATCAGCTGAAGGTTAAGGAGGCAGATATTCCGAAGACCGCGTTTCGTACGAGATGTGGCCATTATGAATTTGTAGTAATGCCTTTTGGGCTAACCAATGCACCTGCTGTATTCATGGACTTAATGAATAGAATTTTCCATGAGTTCTTGGATAAGTTTGTGGTGGTTTTCATTGATGATATTTTGGTGTTTTCTAAAAGTAAAGAAGAGCATGAAAGACATTTAAGGGTTATCTTGCAAACCTTAAAAGAAAAGAAACTGTATGGGAAATTCAGCAAGTGTGAGTTTTGGTTGCAACAAATTTCTTTCCTTGGTCACATTGTTTCTAAAGATGGAATAACTGTTGATCCTGTAAAAACAAATGTTGTGGAAGAATGGCCAAGACCCACAAATTTAACCGAGATTCGTAGTTTCCTGGGTTTGGCGGGCTATTACCGAAGGTTTGTTAGAAATTTTTCACGGTTATATAGTCCAATGACTAAGCTAACTCGGAAGGGTGTTAAGTTTATCTGGACCAAAGAATGTGATGATTGTTTTCAGGAATTGAAAAGAAGATTGGTGAATGCTCCAGTTTTGGCACTACCTTCCAGGAATGGTGAGTTTGTTATATACAGTGATTCTTCATTGAAAGGACTTGGTTGCGTCCTAATGCAGAATGATCAGGTAATTGCTTATGCTTCACGATAGTTGAAAACTCATGAGGTAAATTACCCTACACATGATTTGGAATTAGCTGCTATTGTTTTTTCTTTAAAAATTTGGAGGCATCATTTGTATGGAGTAAAGTGTGAAATATATACCGATCACAAAAGTTTAAAGTATATATTCACTCAGAAAGAGATAAACATGAGACAAAGGAGATGGCTGGAATTAATCAAGGATTATGATTGTACAATTCATTACCATCCGGGAAAAGCAAATAAAGTGGCTGATGCTTTGAGTGGAAAAAGTAATGCTTCATTAACAATGTTGTGTTTGGAACGTGATCCTTTGGTTAAGGATTTGATGAACTTTGGCATAGAAGTTGTTGGTGCAGGAAGTCCTTTTGTTTTTTTTCAGGTATCAGTGAGATCATCTCTATCAGATAGAATCAAGCAAGCACATAAGCAAGATAGTGAGTTGCAGAAAAAGGTAGAGCTGGTTCAGAAAGGTAAGTTGCCTGAATTCAACATTGATAATGATTGCGTTTTGAGATTTGGGAAGAGATTGTGTGTGCCTTGTGATTCACAGTTGAAGAGAGAATTGTTATGTGAAGCTCATAGTTCTCCGTTTTCAGTTCATCTGGGCAGTACTAAGATGTATAGAGATCTGCGGGAGTATTACTGGTGGGATGGAATGAAAAGAGATATTGCTGATTTTACTGTGAAGTGTTTGACTTGTCAGCAGGTTAAAGCAGAGCGGTAGTTACCGAAAGGGATGCTTCAGCCTTTACCAGTGCCAGAGTGGAAATGGGAGAATATATCCATGGACTTTGTTGTTGGATTACCGAAGACATCTCGAGGTAATAATGCAATCTGGGTTATTGTTGATCGCTTGACCAAATCTGCTCATTTCCTTGCTATACGAGATACTTTCTCTCTTGATCAACTTTCCCGTTTGTATCTTAAAGAGATAGTCAGGTTACATGGAGTTCCTCTCTCCATTGTATCGGATCGTGATCCCAAGTTTACTTCTAACTTTTGGAAAGGCCTTCAGAAGTCGTTGGGTACTGAATTAATTTTTAGTACAGCTTTTCATCCTCAATCAGATGGGTAGTCAGAACGAACAATTCAGACATTGGAGGATATGCTACGAGCTTGTTCTGTGGATTATCAGGGATGTTGGGACCAACATCTTTCTTTGGTTGAATTTTTATATAATAACAGTTTCCATTCCAGTATACAGATGGCACCATTTCAGGCATTATATGGGAAGCGGTGTCGAACTCCAGCTTTCTGGGATAAAGTGGGTGAAAGGAAGTTTATGGGACCAGAATTGGTAAAAGAGATGGCAGAAAAATTTCACCTGATTCAGAAACACATGAGAACAGCTCAGAGCAGGCATAAGAGTTATGCGGATAACCGGAGGAAGGATCTATCTTTCGAGGTAGGTGATCATGTTTTTCTCAAGGTTTCTCCTTGGAAAAGTGTGATGAGATTTGGTAAGAAAGGAAAGCTGAGTCCAAGGTTTATTGGACCATATGAAATTCTGGAGAGAGTTGGATCAGTTTCATACCGAGTGGCTTTACCTCCGACTTTATCTCAGTTACACAATGTTTTTCACATTTCGATGTTGAGAAAGTATATGCCAGATCCATCTCATGTTTTGAGTCCAGAGGTAGTTCAGCTGGAAGAGAACCTATCTTATGAGGAACAACCAGTCCAGATTCTTGACCACAGGGAGCAAGTGTTACGGAATAAGGTGATTAAGTAGGTAAAGGTTTTTTGGAAAAACCACATGATTGAAGAGGCAACATTTGAATCTGAAAATGCAATGAGGGATAAGTACCCTCATTTATTTGATAAGTAAATAAATTGCGGGGACGCAATTTGCTAAAGGGGGGAAGGCGGTAACATCCCAAGTAAGTAATGAAAAATAGATATTTTTATCTATGTCTATTAATGATTAAGATAGTGTTATAGAGGCTTAAAATGAAAATAAATACAATCTTATGCATGGAATACACTAATATTCTTAAAAGATTGTTTTACTGCCGTTTGATGGCAAACCATTTTTGAATTTATCTTTTGACAATTTTATAAACTATGTTTGTCAAAATAAACTTATTCTTTATGATTGGGACATCAAAATTTACCTTGTGTGAATTTTTGGTATTTTTCTGACAATGTTCATTTTTTAATGAATAGTGAAAAATACTGCATTTTACATCAAAACTACTTTTTAATCTAATTTATTTATATGATTAGATTATGTTTTGAATTGGTTTTGAAGTGAAATTAGAATATATTTTTACCATTTTATCCAATGGTGGTCATTGGAATCAATTTCACTTTGAAATTAGACTTAAACTGGTGTCAATCTTTTGATACTTATTGTTTTGTAAAAACACGCTATTTGCTCTGGAAGCGGGAATTAATTACTAAATTAATTAATGTGACTTATATGATTTGAATTTTTTAAAATAGACTTCATTTTTGAATTCGGAATATCAAATATAGCTTAGGGTGAATTTTTGGTAATTTTCTGAAAAACTTCAATTTTTGATGAATAGTGAAACCACTAAGTGGTAATCAAGCAAACTGATTTTTCTGTTAAATGAAAGTTTACCACTAATGTGTATTGAATTTTGAAAATCCGACATACATGGTTGTCATTAAGAAGTAAAATGTGGTTCAATGAGATTAAAATAATTTTTTGGTGAATAGTAACTTATTAAGTTTTTAATCGCGATTAGTGGTAATTAGTGTAGTTTAAGGTATAAATAATGCTTTAATAATATGAAATGACCTAGACACATGTCCCAACCTTATTTTTTGTGTCATGGCCGACCAAGACAAGCCATGGGTCAACTTGGGGACCCCATGGGGATATTTTGGTTGGGAAATGACATAAATAACTTTTTATTTAATGTAAAAGTAAAAATGACACAAACATAATATGTTTTACGAAAACAATTTTTACATGGGGATATAAAGATCAGATATTTGATTATAAATAGTCATTGGAAATATAAAAATATTTCATACATCATAGTATTTTTTTATGATTTTTAGACATTAAATAAAATAAATTATTTATGACATAATAATGATGTAGCGATGACCTCATTATTTGACGATTTAAATAAAATGGAAAGATAATGTAAAATCTATGAACTACTCATGGAAAAAACCAATTGGATGAGTGTATTTCGAACCCTTATCACCTTATCCACGAATTATATCAATGAGGGACCTTTTGAAACCGAAACACATTTTCAAATAAAGTAATATTTCTTTACTTTCCAAAAGTGCCCCTCCTCTCCTCTTATAAAAGGCCCCCACCTCTACCTCATTTCACACACTTCTCAAGCCTTTGGCTCGGCCAACCCCTACCCATTTACTCTCTCCACATACCTCTCCTCATCCTAGAGGATTCCCTTTGGGCATAATCCTTTCAAAGGAAGCCTTTAGACTCAAATCAAAAGGAGTTACCCTTTTAAAGGTAATTCATTCTCTGATGTTCATTTGTTTTATTTTGCTTCTCCAACCCCCTAAACTCTTTTTATTTACTTATTTTGTAACAACACCAGTATCCTAAATATACAAGGATGTTGTTATAATATTTATTTGAGCTACACTCTCACACAACTACATCAAATGGTTAAAGAACATACAGTTTCCGTGGATGGAGAAATTCTCACTACTAGAAATCTGGGCTATAGCCACGGACCTATAGCCACGGTTTTATAGAACCGTGGCTATAGGTTTTATACAACCACGGTTTTTTTTCTATCCGTGGCTATATCCCCTCGCTCAGTTTTTTTCTCCCCCATTCCGTCGGGCTCCATCCTCGCCCTCTCCCCCAAGCGTCGGGCTCCATCTCCTCGCCCTCGCCATTTCTCCTCCCCGCGGCCTCATCCTCGCCGCGGCCTCCTCCTCCACGACGCATCAACGCCGCGCCATCCTCCTCGTCGACGCCCTCCTCGCCGCGCTCTCCTCGCCGACGCTCTCCTCGCCGACGCCCTCCTCGCCGCGACCCTCCTCGCCGCGTCATCCTCCCCGCGCCCTCCTCGCCGGCGCCCTCCTCGCCGACGCCTTCCTCGTCGCGCCCTCCTCATCGAAGCCCTCGAGGTCGACACCCCCATCTCCCTCTATTTTTTTCTCTCCCGAGTTCTGGTTATCTGCATTTTTTATGCCTCATTTGCACCTTCGATTTCTTTGATTTAGGTAAGATTTACATGTTTTCCCCTTCTGTTTCATATCTGCTGAGGTTGATGTTTTGAAGCCACTAGTAGAATTAGTGTGTATTTTCATTGAAGAGGATTATAGATGTTTCTACGTGGTCCATTACAAATCTTGGTATGATTTCTGCTCTATCTGCAAGTAACTTGGACACCTAAGTCAGGTCTGCTGATGGTCTTCTTCTAAATGGATTGGAATGGTTGCATCCCAAGGGATCAATACTAGGAATGTGGGTATTAGTAGAATGTTGATTTGGGTAGACGAGTTTGGATCTACATGTTTTCCTATAAAGGATGCATGATTCACATGACCTAGGTTGTCATATGAAAATGCATTGTGATCCGACCACGAACATCTAAGGAGCCCGGGGGAGAAAGTTGTTCCATCTGTTTCTAGTGCTGAATATGTACCAATATATGAAGAATTAAAATGAAATTGAGAAATTCAATGGAGAAAAAGATTCCAATACATGAAGAATTAAAATGAGAGCCTTTCTCGGACAACAAGGCTGAATTGAATCCCTATATGGGCCCAAGAAACCCATTACGACTGTTAATGAAATGTTCAGACCATTGTAGAATACTAAGATGTTACCCCTAATATATATATTAAGTCTCATAGAACCCTTTTACTTTACATAGGTGATGGGGTCCTTAGAGAAGTATATTATAAGTCTACCACTGTATAAATTTTCTAAAACATAAAAATTTATACATGACTGCTTCATTAGTAGGAATAACTTACTAGAATCATCATATGTTCACATTCAAAATAAAGCATTGTACTTCAATAAAAACCTATTTAGAAGAGTTTAATAAAGTCAAATTATATTTAACCAATATTAATGTTTCTATAGATGATGAGGATCAGAAATTAATCCTCTTAATCCCTCTTAACAATAGCTACATCACACTAATTGAGACCATGATATATGGTCGAGATTCTTTAACTAAAGAAGATGTTAAATAATCTATTTGGTCTAAGGATTTTCATTCTAAACTTAAGATAAAAGGAGAGGTTGAGTGTTTTTCACAAGGGGAAGACCTAAAACTTAATGTAAAAAAGAAACAGTTCAATAGATACAAAAGTAAGAGTAATAAAGAACCCAAATCCAAAACTAGTTCCTTGGATAGAAAAGTCACATGTTTTCACTATGTTAAACCCATGCACATTAATCCCAAGTGTAGGAAACTCATGTGAGAGTTAGAACACAAAAAACCAACTGACCAGCCTTTTATGGTTGACTCAAGATATTATGCTATTGAATTCCGGAATATATCCATCCATAAACTCAATCATGAGTGGGTCCTCAACTATGGATATTATTGTAACTTGTGTCTATATATAGAGTCTTTTTTGAATCTATTCAAGAAGTTGGAAGGGTATGCCCTTTTAGGAAATAATAATAGGTGTAGGGTTGAGGGTAGAGACTCTATTCTAATAGAGTAAGATGATCAATCCATCATCCACTTACTTGATGTAAGGTGGGTCCCCAACCTTCAAAAAAATAATATCCTTAGGAGTCCTTGAGCAAAATGGATTTACCTCTAGTTCATATAATATAAATGGATATTGAACATAATTAAATATTGATATAATTAATTTATTATAGTAATATTTCCACCTTCAATTTCAACCAAGAAGAAAACTATTTTCTATGAAATGTCTCTCTCCTTCTCAAAGATAAATAATGATGATTTCTGTTATTAATTTCTTTATGATATGGTTTATATTTTTCGTCATCTACCACTACTCAATGGGGTGCGGGGTAAGGCATAAAAGAAAACTGAGAAAAATCACTAAACAACTCAACCACACTAGAAATTCTCAAGGATTTTAGTATAATGACAACATATCTTTGTAGATATGGTTTATATTTTCCGTCATCTACCACTACTCAATGGGGTGCGGGGTAAGGCATAAAAGAAAACTGAGAAAAATCACTAAACAACTCAACCACACCAGAAATTCCCAAGGATTTTAGTAGAATGACAACAAATCTTTGTAGATATGGGTTATATTTTCAAAATGTCTCTAAATTTCAATAAATCTTTGTAGATTTAATACAGAACATCAGAACTCGTTATGAATTAACCCAAACACTTTTGGGAATTGATTATTATTATCTCTTAGATTTCATATAAACTCTTTTTACTATAATCAGTCCTCATTATTGGAACTTATGTATGACTATTCGTGAATTTTTATAATTTAAAACATTTATGAATTCCCTAAACCATAATTTTAATATATTTGTTATAATTTTTTTATTAACTTGTTATTGATGATTACTTAATATCTTATGAAACGATACATACAATGTTAAGTCATTTTCTAGATTATTTATCTAATGTATGTTTATCTGCCTCAGAATGGATAGATACTGGATGTACAACATTGATCGGATCACTGATGAATTTCAGAAGGAGTTACAATATTTTTTGGACTTTGCATTCAATAATGATTCAGATGGCGGATTGATTCGATGCCCGTGTTTTGATTGTGTTGGAAGACCTTGGTTAACTCGCGAGGAAGTGAGTTACCATATCACTAAAAGTGGTTTCCAAAAAAATTATCATGTGTGGTATCACAATGGAGAAAAAGCTCAAGTGTTGAATGTCATCGATTCAGCAGAAAAGATTGGTATGAAAAATCTGATTTCTGATCGGTTTCCTTTTGTTTCTGAAGCTAGCTCCTCATGTAGACCAGTGCAAGAGGAAATGAATACTGGAACACAGTTCTCATCTATTAATCAGGATGATGACGTTGAGAGTGTTAGAAAGTTGATGGAAGATGCAAATACCCCAGTATATCAAGCATGTGGAAAAATGAGCAAACTTGAGTTTTTAATGCGATTATATCATGGGAAAACAATGTATGGATTTAGTAATACTGCAGTCGACTATCTCCTTACATTTATTAAGGATTTACTGCCTGATGATGCATGTATTCCAGAAAATGATTACATGGCATCAAAGTTGGTTAACAAATTTGGATTTTCATCTAGTAAGATTCATTCTTGTCTCAAAGACTGTTGTTTGTTCTGGAAGGAGAATGCAAACTTGAGTCAGTGCAAACAGTGTGGCACATCAAGGTGGAAGACTAATAAAGATGGATCTCAATCACGCATACCACAGAAAGTGATGTGGCACTTCCCTTTAATTCCCAGGATTCAAAAATTTTTTATGTCAGAACAAATGGCAATGAATATGAGATGGCATGCAGATGAAAGAAATAAGGATAACGATGAAATAGTGCATCCTGCAGATGGGTTGGCTTGGAAGAAATTTGATAGGTTACATCCTGATTTTGCAGCCGACCCACGAAATGTTAGATTGGGATTATCCTGTGATGGTTTCAACCCATTTCGCCAAATGCATACTGCACACAGTACTTGGCCTGTTTTCATTCACATTTATAACTTTCCTTCATGGATGTGTATGAAGAAGTCGTGCACTATCCTGAGTATATTGATATCTGGACCCAGTGATCCTGGAAATGATATTGATATATACTTGCAGCCATTAATAGAGGAGTTAAATGAGCTTTGGATTGTTGGTGCACAAGCGTATGATGCATTCAGAAAGGAGTACTTTATGTTTCGTGCAGCTTTATTATGGACGATAAATGATTTCCCTGCCTACGGAATGATGTCTGGTTGGAGTACTAAAGGGAAATTATCCTGTCCTATTTGTATGAAAAATACACGTTTCCGAAGAATGAAGTTTCGACGAACTTTCAGCTTCATAGGGCATCGACGTTTTCTACCAATGGACCATCCATACAGGAATAATCGGAGACAGTTCGATAATGCCATCGAGACAGATGAGACACCTCAACGAATGTCAGGGACTGATATTGTTAAAGAACTTGATGATTTGAATTATGTTCTTGGCAAAAGTCAATCAAATATCACAAAGCGAAAGCATGCTAATTCCAATTCCAACAGCAATTGGAGAAAGAAAAGCATATTCTTTGAGTTGCCGTATTGGTCATCGAATTTATTACGTCATTGTTTGGATGTAATGCATATCGAGAAAAACATTTGTGAGATGTTACTTGCTACTATTTTAAATGTCAAAGGCAAAACAAAAGACGATTTGCGGTGTCGTCGTGATTTGATGGATTGGGGTATAAGAGCAAGACTTCATCCTGAGTTAATTGGTCAAAATAAGTGGAAAGTCCCTGTTGCCTGTTATTCGATGACAAATGTGGAGAAAAAACAATTTCTTCAGGTCTTGGAAAGTTTGAAGGTTCCGGATGGTTATTCAAGTAATATTTCGAAAAGGGTGAATACGCAAGATGTGAAACTCAAATCTCTTAAAACCCATGATTACCATGTCTTGTTACATGAGTTGATTCCCATTGCCATTCGTCATTTACTTTCACATAATGTTAGAGTTGCGGTGATTAAGTTATGTCAATTTTATCGAGATCTTTGTGCCAAAAGATTGAGCAGAAGTGCTGTTCAGAAATTGCAGAGAGATGCACCGATTATTCTTTGCGACTTGGAGAAAATTTTCCCACCGTCTTTTTTCACAATTATGTTACATTTGACTGTGCATCTTCCCACGGAAGTTCTCTTTGGTGGTCCTGTTTCGAGTCGGTGGATGTATCCTACCGAAAGAATGATGTTTACATTGAAATCTTATGTGAGAAATAAATATCATCCTGAAGGCTGTATTGTGAAATGCTATTTAGCACAAGAATGCATGGATTTCTGTTCATCGTACTTGGCTAACGTCACTACGAGGTCTAATCGACTAATGAGAACTGAAGATGAGCAATATGATCCCATTGAGCCTGCATTTCCTTCAATGCCCCAAACAGGGGGGATATCTGGATCGTACTCGTTGTGTACTTTAAGCAGGGAAGAGTGGGAAATGGCACATCGCACAGTATTATTCAACTGTAGTGTACTTGATGATTATATCAAGTAAGTAAACTAATAAATATGTATTTTTTTCATTGTGTGATTTCTTTATATCTTCTGACATTTTAATGCTTGCATATCTGTAGAGAACATTTTGAAATTATAAAAAAGAGACATCGCTCTCTATCTATTAAGAGGAAGGAACTGTTGCACAGCAAAGAATTTGCTGCCTGGTTAAAGTCAAAGGTAATAGATTTCTTTTTCTTCTTCTCATAACATAATCACATGTCTCTGTTTAATATTCTATGTTGGTATCTTTTAGGTTTTAACTCTACCAATGATTGAAGTATCAGATGAAATAAAAGCATTGTCCTTTGGTCCAAACGATGTGGTGCGTGATTGTAAGTCAATGGTTGTCAATGGATATAAATTTGTTATAAATAGTTGTGCAAAAACAATGGCAACACAGCATGACGGTGTCACGATAAGCGCCACAACAGATTGTTATGCGAGTGCATCGGACAGGCAACCTCGATCAGAAAATATATCATATTACGGTGTTGTTGAAAGAATCATTATATTAGATTACTATGCACATGGTCGTGTCGCAATGATGAAATGCAAGTGGTTTGATTCAATGACACGACAAGGAATGCATATTGATAACTGTGGATTTAGAGTGATTGATATGAACCGCCAGCTTCGTACCGATGAACCTTATATTCTTGCGTCACAAGCTAAACAAGTGTTTTATGTAAGTGACCCGTTACAACCACAATTTGGTGTTATTGTTGATGTTATTCCTAGACATATTTTTGACGAAGGCATGGATAACAATGATGTTGTGGATGAACCTGTTGGTATTTATTCGAATGTTGCATTTGATGATACGGATGATGCAATTGTTAGAACAGATTGTGAACCAGAAATTGTCACAGACCCCACATAGCGTTGACACATTTGTAAGTATTTACCTTATATTATCGCAATATTGTATGTGTTTTTTTTAACTTTCATTCATGATATCAAAATAACTAGTATATTTTATACCATTATCGAATATAAAACTATTAATAGCCTCACCAATTTATGTTTAACCACTTCTCTAGTAAATCTTGAACATAGAAAAGTCTTGATATTTTATCAATATAAATATCACACATGAAAATGTATCTCATTGTTTTATGATACAATTGTATTATTTAACATTTTGCATTATTTCTATTTATTTGATAATATTATTTTAAATTTTCAGGTCAAAATGTCTGATTATGATGGTAGTAGAAGGAGTAGAAGAATATTGAGAAACGAACAACGTAGGTCTCCTCCTGGAAACAATGTAAGTACAAATTATGTTTGAATATTATGGTCTTTCATATTATTTATCTTGTTATCGTTCGTTTTATTTTATCATCTATGTTATTTTAGACCGCATCGTCGAGGAGACGCTTGGATTATGCCACTGAGGATGATATTGTGGCGGGGGGCACTGATTCTACAGGTCAGCCTACTACTACGCCGCTTGAGACATCAGGAGGCCATCCTCCCATTATGCCACCTCCATATTATCCATACCCACCTTTTCCGTATCCCTTTTTTCCCACTCCCACATCGGATGGTAGTTCTCAGACTCCCATCCCTCAGTTTCCATTCCCACCATCCACTGTACAGGGTACTGTGCCCCCATATATCCCACCGCCATATCCATATCCATATCCACCCTCATCTGTACAGGGTTATCCATCGGGTTTTCTGCCTCCATCAGTACACTTTGCATCTACTATACATAGTATTCCTGTAGATATCTCACCTACCATGGAGGCTGCCCCCCCTCCAGACGCAGCACTTCAGGGGTCAGCAGATCCCCCATCTACTGGTATTTGTTTAAGCATTACTGTTACTGATTAATGATAAATTCATATATATTATTCTCTTTTATTTTGGTTTCATGATTAGCTACAGCCTCTACCAGACGACGAGGCCGCACAAAAATGCGCGAGGTTTGGAATCGGAACACGCAAATCATAGTTGATTACAATGAGGACAATGCTATAATTAATAAAAATGGCACGGAATGTAAAAGTTTTATGGGAACACTTGCTAGACACAGCAATATCATTCCGGTTCAACCGATAAGTTGGAAGGCAGTTGGACAAGAAATAAAGGACAAAGCCTGGGCAGAGATTTGGGTAAGTAATGTTAATCACCTTTTTTATATATATAAATTTATAAAATTTTCTTAACATATATTATGTCCATTGCAGCTTCGATATAATTTTCCCGATGGACAAAATGCAAAGGCTGCAATGATAATGTATTTAGGTGAAATGTGGCGAGCCTACAAGTATGATTTATATCTTGGGTGGAAAAAGAGAGTTGGTACAGAGCTTGAAGAAGTACCGGTGATTCAAGATTGCCCAATATCACAATATAAAGAGATGATCAACTATTGGAAGAGTTCAGCGTTTAAGGTGTTTGTTAAATTTATATATATATTCATTTATTTATTTGAAAACGATTTTAAATTACTTGTTTTATTTATGTTAATGAGTTTATATAATTATTTGTTTATAGGAGAAATCAAATAGAAATAAAAAAAACAAGAGTGCAATGAAACACATTTATACTCGCGGACACACTTCATTACCAGATCATGAGCAGACGCAGGTAATTTAACATTTAAAATATTTAGCTTTGTTTTGTGTAATTTTTTTAACTTCCAATTTTGATTTATTTCATTGTTTTTTTCCAGAAAAAGTCATTGAATATTGAGGGTCGCGTTCCTCGCTCAACTTTGTTTTGTACAAGCCGGAAAAAGAAAGATGGTACTGTGCCAAATCCCGACACCGAGAAGGCGATTGTAAGTATATTTCAATTTCTTTGATTTTTAATGAATTTAATTCCTTATATTATTTTATCATTTTAATTTATGTTATATATCAATCAACAGAATGCTTTAGAGGCGTTGGCAGAAAAAGAACCTGACAATTTGGGCCCAAACGATCATCTACATCAGGTATTAGGAGATGAGCATCAGGGTAGAGTGCGTTGTCGGCCTGGGAAGAAGATTGTACCATCTCGATACTGGTCTACTAACGTTTCTTCGAGTACCGGTTCTGGTTTTGTCACAGTGGAACAAATGAATGCCGCAATCAAAGAAGCAAGTCAAAAATCAGAACAGGCGATAACTGCAAATATGATTAAGTTTATGTCTGCCCTTTCTTCTACACTTCCACCAGAAGCAGCTGCAACGGTTGATGCCTTTTTGATGTCGATGCGTTCTGCTAATGTAGATTCTTCTGTTGGAGCCGGAGCCGGACCTAGTGCTGGACCCGGTGCTGGTGCCGGTTCGGATGCAGATGTCGATGCCGATGATGATATTGGTGGTGTGAGAGGTGGTGATGGTGTTTCTGTAGGAGGTGTGGATGAGGGTCATCATGATTTTGATGATACTGATATTGAGACTCACTTTTGATGTTAATTGTATGTTTGGATTGGTAATGTATGACGAGTTCTATGCATCCAATTACATTGTTTTTTGATCAATATCATTAATATTTACCATATCTTATTGGGAATGAGAATGACTACTAAACTACGGTTCTCCACTACTACAAATGCCTTTTCTGATTGGTCTCAGCTTTCTTTTAGTAGTGATAATACTATTTCTAAGATGTTCCGTAATATGAAACCTACAATTTCTATCCTTAAGGATTCAATAATACAACCTGCTAACAATGACACCTCTCTTGGACTAAAGAATGAAATCAAAATAAAAGATGATGAACCAGTTTCTGCTATCCCAACTCACACTAATACTATTAGCAATCCTGCCAATTATGGGTACGCCGAGACACTAAATAAGCCCTGTAATACTGCTTTTGTGGCACCCAAATCAGTTGAACATGGTACCACAATATCGATACAGGAAACTAAGCCCATGCAGGTTATGAATGTCTCTATAGAGAAAATGCACTGCTGTACAGATCTGGAAAATATCATAAAACATCCCACAGATACTTCACAGGTCAGGTATAACTATTTCACCACCTATAGATAGTGAGCACTGTGCTATAAAATTTGGTAAATATTTCTAATCATAACTCTGTTTCTGATTGTTTTCTTGCAGAATATTGATTTTGATGACGATTAAGATGATTGATTATAATGTCGAAGAGAATGATGGTATGAAAATAATGTATACCATTGCTGTTACAGTTTTTGTAAATGAATTCTAATAACAATTGTTCACTAGATGATGTTGATCTTTACTTATTGCAGATGAGACGTTCTATGATTGATCGTACCCACCAAAGTTCTGTACATTGGAGGGCAGTGGGGGGGAGGGCAGTGGGGGGGAGGGCTGGGCAGGAGGGGGAGGGGGAGGGCAGTGGGGGGGGGGGGGGGGGGCTGGGCAGTGGGGGGGAGGGCTGGGCAGTGGGGGGCTGGGCAGTGGGGGGGAGGGCTGGGCAGGAGGGGGAGGGGGTGGGCAGTGGGGGGGGGGGGGGGGCTGGGCAGTGGGGGGCTGGGCAGTGGGGGGGAGGGCTGGGCAGGAGGGGGAGGGGGAGGGCAGTGGGGGGGGGGGGGGGGGGGGCTGGGCAGTGGGGGGCTGGGCAGTGGGGGGGAGGGCTGGGCAGGAGGGGGAGGGGGTGGGCAGTGGGGGGGGGCTGGGCAGTGGGGGGGGGGGGCTGGGCAGTGGGGAGGGCAGTAGGGAGTGGGGGGGTGCTGGGCAGTAGGGAGTGGGGGGGGGTGGGCAGTGGGGAGGGCAGTAGGGAGTGGGGGGGGGGGCTGGGCAGTGGGGGGGGGGGCTGGGCAGTGGGGGGGAGGGCTGGGCAGGAGGGGGAGGGGGAGGGCAGTGGGGGGGGGGCTGGGCAGTGGGGGGCTGGGCAGTGGGGGGGAGGGCTGGGCAGGAGGGGGAGGGGGTGGGCAGTGGGGGGGGGGGGCTGGGCAGTGGGGAGGGCAGTAGGGAGTGGGGGGGAGGGGCTGGGCAGTGGGAATCCTGCACTAATAAGTGCGAGATCTCTACAACAGGTATGTTTTCCTAAAATTGTGGAATAAACCTCCCTACCATGCATCATTTTTCATTTGCATTTACACACTATATGAATGCAGGTTATTGGTCGTAAAATCATGGAGTTGACCCCCTTTTCATCCAACATATGAATGCAGGTGATATGTTTTAACTATTGACTCCACTGTATATTGATTTTTGTGGGTCATGTCTAAGAGTTGCTAGACATACTTTGATTGTTCTCATCCCAGCATAGCGATGAACCAAAATATTGGTGAATGTGCATGGGCTGATGGAATGAATGCCTTCAATTTACAAGCATGGAGAAGAAACTGACTGGTATTTCTTATCAACATATTCAGGCTTTTTATTCTGCATTTTAATCTGCACTTTAGTATTTTATTGTTATGTAGTAATAACAAAATTTCTATATGACATTTCATTGCTTATGAGTCTTATATATTCATTAATAATAATTCATGGTTTTATTTGTTGCATGTACAGACTGTAGCAAATTAAAGTATGATTACCAATCAGTGGTTTGCCATTCGATCTTTATCAAGGTGAGCTGACAAATCTATGTGCCAATCTAACACGTCATTTGAGCTTATTCATGCATGACTCATCTATGTGAATTCTTCTTTGAGTTAAGAGTCTAGCTGAAACACACTTTAGATATTGGAATCATTGAACACACATGCATTCTGAATGTCCAATTTTTTTTCCCTGCTTGTTGGTTATTGGTTTTAATCTAGCTTCTTTCATTTGGTTGGCATTTCCGATCACTTTTGTGCTGAATATGTTTTCCATCTGTTGCTGGCAGGGGGACAAGCATGACGACACCTTGCGGCGGTTACTCCTCCTTAGAGAAACATTGAATGGTTAGCTCTATAATTTTTCGTATTTCCTCATTCCTAAACTATATCTCCTCTCAGCGCTGCCTCTCATCCATCTTTCCACAAAACGTGCATAGCAGGTGGTACAAAAGCTCAATTCAACTGAAAAAATTGGTTTGGAATTGTCTGGCATATTTTATTCCTCTAGGTATTCCTACACATTTCTAGATCTCCAAACCTCACCGAATTAGGTATATCAGGGGTCATCCAATCCTCTATTCATCACAGATTAGCATTCATTTCTTTAAATCTTCTGAGAAAACGTCATCTCATGCCATCCATATCATCCTATTTGAAACTAAGTGGAAGATGTTGCCCCGCGGATGTCGCTGGACCGGGCCAACACGCTGCGGTCACGCCGCGGTCACGCCGCGGTCACGCCGCGGTCACGCCGCGGTCACGCCGCGGTCACGCCGCGGTCACGCCGCGGTCACGCCGCGGTCACGCCGCGGTCACGCCGCGGTCACGCCGTGATTTGGCCCTGCTCCAGGACGACACCCTGCGGCGGTTACTCCTCCTTAGAGAAACATTGAATGGTTAGCTCTATAATTTTTCGTATTTCCTCATTCCTAAACTATATCTCCTCTCAGCGCTGCCTCTCATCCATCTTTCCACAAAACGTGCATAGCAGGTGGTACAAAAGCTCAATTCAACTGAAAAAATTGGTTTGGAATTGTCTGGCATATTTTATTCCCCTAGGTATTCCTACACATTTCTAGATCTCCAAACCTCACCGAATTAGGTATATCAGGGGTCATCCAATCCTCTATTCATCACAGATTAGCATTCATTTCTTTAAATCTTCTGAGAAAACGTCCTCTCATGCCATCCATATCATCCTATTTGAAACTAAGTGGAAGATGTTGCCCCGCGGATGTCGCTGGACCGGGCCAACACGCTGCGGTCACGCCGCGGTCACGCCGCGGTCACGCCGCGGTCACGCCGCGGTCACGCCGCGGTCACGCCGCGGTCACGCCGCGGTCACGCCGCGGTCACGCCGCGGTCACGCCGCGGTCACGCCGTGATTTGGCCCTGCTCCAGGACGACACCCTGCGGCGGTTACTCCTCCTTAGAGAAACATTGAATGGTTAGCTCTATAATTTTTCGTATTTCCTCATTCCTAAACTATATCTCCTCTCAGCGCTGCCTCTCATCCATCTTTCCACAAAACGTGCATAGCAGGTGGTACAAAAGCTCAATTCAACTGAAAAAATTGGTTTGGAATTGTCTGGCATATTTTATTCCCCTAGGTATTCCTACACATTTCTAGATCTCCAAACCTCACCGAATTAGGTATATCAGGGGTCATCCAATCCTCTATTCATCACAGATTAGCATTCATTTCTTTAAATCTTCTGAGAAAACGTCCTCTCATGCCATCCATATCATCCTATTTGAAACTAAGTGGAAGATGTTGCCCCGCGGATGTCGCTGGACCGGGCCAACACGCTGCGGTCACGCTGCGGTCACGCCGCGGTCACGCCGCGGTCACGCCGCGGTCACGCCGCGGTCACGCCGCGGTCACGCCGTGATTTGGCCCTGCTCCAGGACGACACCCTGCGGCGGTTACTCCTCCTTAGAGAAACATTGAATGGTTAGCTCTATAATTTTTCGTATTTCCTCATTCCTAAACTATATCTCCTCTCAGCGCTGCCTCTCATCCATCTTTCCACAAAACGTGCATAGCAGGTGGTACAAAAGCTCAATTCAACTGAAAAAATTGGTTTGGAATTGTCTGGCATATTTTATTCCTCTAGGTATTCCTACACATTTCTAGATCTCCAAACCTCACCGAATTAGGTATATCAGGGGTCATCCAATCCTCTATTCATCACAGATTAGCATTCATTTCTTTAAATCTTCTGAGAAAACATCCTCTCATGCCATCCATATCATCCTATTTGAAACTAAGTGGAATATGTTGCCCCGCGGATGTCGCTGGACCGGGCCAACACGCTGCGGTCACGCCGCGGTCACGCCGCGGTCACGCCGCGGTCACGCCGCGGTCACGCCGCGGTCACGCCGCGGTCACGCCGCGGTCACGCCGCGGTCACGCCGCGGTCACGCCGCGGTCACGCCGCGGTCACGCCGCGGTCACGCCGCGGTCACGCCGCGGTCACGCCGCGGTCACGCCGCGGTCACGCCGCGGTCACGCCGCGGTCACGCCGTGATGTGGCCCTGCTCCAGCCACATCCAGCAGGGGGGAGGTTCAGCCCCACTTGCTCACAGGCGTTTCAGACGACCCATTTTTCAGCAAAGTCATCAGCCCGCTGCCACCAGCATTCCAGCCCGCAATAGCCCCCCCACCTTCGAATCAGCCCGCACCATCCCCCCAACACCTGCAACCAGCCCCCTTTCACCCACATTCCAGCCTCCTCCCGCTCCCTTCGCTCCTGGTCGGAAGATGCTGCCCCGCGGATGTCGCTGGATCGGGCCAACACGCTGCGGTCACGCCGCGGTCACGCCGCGGTCACGCCGCGGTCACGCCGTGGTCACGCCGTGATGTGGCCCTGCTCCAGCCACATCCAACAGGGGGGAGGTTCAGCCCCACTTGCTCACAGGCGTTTCAGACGACCCATTTTTCAGCTAAGTCATCATCACTCTGCAAGCAGATGCTCCTTCCTTTCCTACTTACTCTTTTCTGCAAGGTGTCCTCTGTTATAAGGGCCGGTTGGTGCTGTCTAGTTCGTCCCCATGGGTGCCCATATTGCTGGCTGAGTTCCATTTGTCTCCGTAGTGGGGTCATTCTGGTTTTTGCCGCACGTATAGAAAATTGCCTGCCAATTTATATTGGGTCGGGATGAAAATACCGGTTCAACAGTTTGCCAATGGGCCAAATGCCAACGAAATAAATATTCCACACTATATCCGGCTGGCCTGTTGCAGCCGTTGGAAATTCCCCAGCTGGTGTGGTCGGGTCTCTCTATGGATTTTATCACCGGACTACCCTAATCCCGTGGTTGCACTGTGATTCTGGTCATCATTGATCATCTCTCTAAATATGGCCATTTTTTACCCCTAAAACACCCTTACACAGCAAAGAGTGTGGGAGTGTGGGCGAGGTTTTCGTGTGGGAGATTGTCAGTTTGCATAGCATTCCAGCGACCGCAATCCCATTTTTGTAAGCCATTTTTGGATTGAACTGCTCAAACTCCAAGGCACTGACTTAAAACTCAGCTTGACCTACCACCCGCAAACGGATGACCAAACAAAGGTGGTAAATCGCTGCCACGAGACCTACGCTGTTCCATCAGAAATCTAGTTGCCCGCTGTTGCCCATGCACTGCTTGATCGTGGACTCAAATATTATTTGAGTCGGTCCCAAGACATCATGAAGCAGAAAACTAATACACTGCCGTCACCTTGCCCTCCATGTGGGAGATCCTGTTTCCGTACGCTTTCGGCCTCACAAACAACACTCTTTAACCTGCCAGATTTCTCAGAAACCTGCCCCTCGTTTCTATGGGCCATTTACAGTTCAGCGGAAGATCGGCCTGGTGGCTTGTTAGCTTGATCTTCCTCCCTCAGCCTGGGGGCCTCCTGAGGATTTCTTCTGTTGTTTTCCCTATTTCTTCTATTTTTCTGCTGTAATTTTCGTTCCCATCCTTTAATACAGAATTGCAGCCCTCATTGAGGGCTGGAAGTTTGAGAGGCTTAACAGAATTAGAGTATGACAGTGTGTCAAGTTTGAGAGGCTTAACAGAATTAGAGTATGACAGAAAGAAGCTTCGAGCCGAAAGGCTCTAAAGCCATTTTATTAAAAACAAAAGATGACATAAGAGAGGAGATGGGGCTAGACATTGATAAAACTGCCTTCATAATAAAGCATTTCGTTTTCATAACCCCCTCCCCGACGTCATCATCCCATTCCAAGTTGTAGGTAGATGAGCTATGAGACCTAGTCACCATCGGACGTGCGGTCTGCGCAGGAGGGCTCATTATGCGTTCTTTAAGCGTTGCGCGCGCTTGAGAAACGCGCGTGGGGGGTCCAAACGGGCCGAACGAATTGCGAATGGCCTGAAATCGGACGACATCAAAGGGTGAGTGAATTGTGATGTGGTCGAGCAGACGGCACGTCAATCGGACGTGCCGTGTGCCCGCGGTGACCGGGAACGCCGTTCTGGTGTCATAAACGGCCAAAACGGGCGTCTAACGGTCAAACTCATAGCGAACGACATCGGATTGACCTGAAATCACAGGACAACATTCAAATTATTATTCGCGACGTGCACGTGCAGACGGCACATCAATCGGACGTGCGGTCTGCGCTGGAGGGCTCATTATGCGTTCTTTAAGCGTTGCGCGCGCTTGATAAACGCGCGTGGGGGGTCCAAACGGGCCGAACGAATTGCGAATTGCCTGAAATCGGAACGACATCAAAGGGTGAGTGAATTGTGATGTGGTCGAGCAGACGGCACGTCAATCGGACGTGCCGTGTGCCCGCGGTGACCGGGAACGCCGTTCCGGTGTCATAAACGGCCAAAACGGGCGTCTAACGGTCAAACTCATAGCGAACGACATCGGATTGACCTGAAATCACAGGACAACATTCAAATTATTATTCGCGACGTGCACGCGCAGACGGCACGTCAATCGGACGTGCGGTCTGCGCAGGAGGGCTCATTATGCGTTCTTTAAGCGTTGCGCGCGCTTGAGAAACGCGCGTGGGGGGGTCCAAACGGGCCGAACGAATTGCGAATGGCCTGAAATCGGACGACATCAAAGGGTGAGTGAATTGTGATGTGGTCGAGCAGACGGCACGTCAATCGGACGTGCCGTGTGCCCGCGGTGACCGGGAACGCCGTTCCGGTGTCATAAAAGGCCAAAACAGGCGTCTAACGGTCAAACTCATAGCGGACGACATCGGATTGCCCTGAAATCACAGGACAACATTCAAATTATTATTCGCGACGTGCACGCGCAGACGGCACGTCAATCGGACGTGCGGTCTGCGCAGGAGGGCTCATTATGCGTTCTTTAAGCGTTGCGCGCGCTTGAGAAACGCGCGTGGGGGGTCCAAACGGGCCGAACGAATTGCGAATGGCCTGAAATCGGACGACATCAAAGGGTGAGTGAATTGTGATGTGGTCGAGCAGACGGCACGTCAATCGGACGTGCCGTGTGCCCGCGGTGACCGGGAACGCCGTTCCGGTGTCATAAACGGCCAAAACAGGCGTCTAACGGTCAAACTCATAGCGGACGACATCGGATTGCCCTGAAATCACAGGACAACAATACCATTATTATTCGCGACGTGCACGCGCAGACGGCGCGTCAATCGGACGTGCGGTCTGCGCGGTAGGGCTCATTATGCGTTCTTTAAGCGTTGCGCGCGCTTGATAAACGCGCGTGGGGGGGTCCAAACGGGCCGAACGAAGTCCGAATGGCCTGAAATCGGACGAAATCAAAGGGTAAGTGAATTGTGATGTGGTCGAGCAGACGGCACGTCAATCGGACGTGCCGTGTGCCCGGGGTGACCGGGAACGCCGTTCCGGTGTCATAAACGGCCAAAACAGGCGTCTAACGGTCAAACTCATAGCGGACGACATCGGATTGCCCTGAAATCACAGGACAACAATCCCATTATTATTCGCGACGTGCACGCGCAGACGGCGCGTCAATCGGACGTGCGGTCTGCGCGGTAGGGCTCATTATGCGTTCTTTAAGCGTTGCGCGCGCTTGATAAACGCGCGTGGGGGGGTCCAAACGGGCCGAACGAAGTCCGAATGGCCTGAAATCGGACGAAATCAAAGGGTAAGTGAATTGTGATGTGGTCGAGCAGACGGCACGTCAATCGGACGTGCCGTGTGCCCGGGGTGACCGGGAACGCCGTTCCGGTGTCATAAACGGCCAAAACAGGCGTCTAACGGTCAAACTCATAGCGGACGACATCGGATTGCCCTGAAATCACAGGACAACAATCCCATTATTATTCGCGACGTGCACGCGCAGACGGCGCGTCAATCGGACGTGTGGTCTGCACGGTAGGGCTCATTATGCGTTCTTTAAGCGTTGCGCGCGCTTGATAAACGCCCGGGGTTCTGTGCAGGGGGGTAGGGGGCTGTATGGGGTTTGTCCGGGGGTGCACATGGGGGCTGTCCGGGGTTGCACATGGGGGCTGTCCGGGGGTGCACGGGGGGCTGTCCGGGGGGAATGGGGCTGCATGGGGTCTGTCCGGGGGTGCACATGGGGGCTGTCCGGGGGTGCACGGGGGGCTGTCCGGGGCTGGTCGGGGGGCTGTCCGGGGGTGCACAGGGGGTTGTCCGGGGCTGGCCGGGGGGCTGTCCAGGGGTGCGCGGGGGGCTGTTTGGGGGTGCATATGGGGGCTGTCCGGGGGTGCATATGGGGGCTGTCCGGGGGTGCACGGGGGGGCTGTCTGGGGGTGCACGGGGGGGCTGTCTGGGGGTGCACGGGGGGGCTGTCCGGGGGTGCACGGGGGGCTGTCCGGGGGTGCACGGGGGGCTGTCCGGGGCTGGTCGTGGGGCTGTCTGGGGGTGCACGGGGGGCTGGCCGGGGCTGGCCGGGGGGGCTGTCCGGGGGTGCACGGGGGGCTGTCCGGGGGTGCACGGGGGGCTGTCCGGGGGTGCACGGGGGGGTCCGGGGGTGCACGGACAGGGGGGGTGTCCAGCAGGGGGGGTTGGCAGGGGGACAAGCAGGGGCTGGGGGGGCTGGCAGGGGGAAGGGGGGGGGTGGCAGGGGGCAAGCAGGGGGCAGGGGGGGCTGGCAGGGGGACAAGCAGGGGCAGGGGGGGCGGGCAGGGGGACAAGCAGGGGGAAGGGGGGGCTGGCAGGGGGGCAGGGGGGGGGCTGGCAGGGGGACAAGCAGGGGGCAGGGGGGGGGCTGGCAGGGGGACAAGCAGGGGGAAGGGGGGGGGGGGGCTGGCAGGGGGGGCTGGCAGGGGCAGGGGGGGCTGGCAGGGGCAGGGGGGGCTGGCAGGGGGACAAGCAGGGGGGTGGCCGGGGGGGCTGGCAGGGTGACAAGCAGGGGAAGGGGGGGGGGGGGCTGGCAGGGGGGCAGGGGGGGGGGGGCTGGCAGGAGCAGGGGGGGCTGGCAGGGGGACAAGCAGGGGGGGCTGGCAGGGGGCGGCAGGGGGGCTGGCACGGGGACAAGCAGGGGGGTGGCGGGGGGGGGGGGTGGACTAACAGGGGGCAGTGGGGGACTAGCAGGGGGCAGTGGGGGACTAGCAGGGGGCAGGGGGACTAGCAGGGAGGGTGTCAGGGGCAGTGGGGACTGGCAGGGGGGGCTGGCAAGGGGACAAGCAGGGGGGGTGGGGTGGCGGGGGGGGGGGACTAGCAGGGGGCAGTGGGGGACTAGCAGGGGGCAGGGGGGGAGCTGGCAGGGGGACAAGCAGGGGGCAGGGGGGGCTGGCAGGGGGACAAGCAGGGGGCAGGGGGTTTCCGGGGTTCTGTGCAGGGGGGATGGGGGCTGCATGGGGTCTGTCCGGGGGTGCACATGGGGGCTGTCCGGGGCTGTCCGGGGGTGCACGGGGGGGCTGGCCGGGGCTGGCCGGGGGGGCTGTCCAGGGGTGCACGGGGGGCTGTCCGGGGGTGCATGGGGGGCTGTCCGGGGGTGCACGGGGGGCTGTCCGGGGGTGCACGGACAGGGGGGGTGTCCAGCAGGGGGGGTTGGCAGGGGGACAAGCAGGGCGGGGGGGCTGGCAGGGGGAAGGGGGGGGGGGGTGGCGGCAGGGGGCAAGCAGGGGGCAGGGGGGTGGCCGGGGGGGCTGAAGGGGGACAAGCAGGGGGAAGGGGGGGGCTGGCAGGGGGGCAAGCAGGGGGCATGGGGGGGGGCTGGCAGGAGCAGGGGTGGGTTGGCAGGGGGACAAGCAGGGGGGGCTTGCAGGGGGACAAGCAGGGGGTGGCTGGGGGGGCTGGCAAGGGGTGCACGGGGGGCTGTCCGGGGGTGCATGGGGGGCTGTCCGGGGGTGCATGGGGGGCTGTCCGGGGGTGCACGGACAGGGGGGGTGTCCAGCAGGGGGGGTTGGCAGGGGGACAAGCAGGGGCGGGGGGGCTGGCAGGGGGAAGGGGGGGGGGGGGGTGGCGGCAGGGGGCAAGCAGGGGGCAGGGGGGTGGCCGGGGGGGCTGGAAGGGGGACAAGCAGGGGGAAGGGGGGGGGGGCTGGCAGGGGGGCAGGGGGGGGCAGGGGGGGGGCAGGGGGGGGGGGGGGGGCTGGCAGGAGCAGGGGTGGGGCTGGCAGGGGGACAAGCAGGGGGGGCTTGCAGGGGGACAAGCAGGGGGTGGCTGGGGGGGCTGGCAAGGGGACAAGCGGGGGGGGTGGCGGGGGGGGGGGACTAACAGGGGACAGTGGGGGACTAGCAGGGGGCAGGGGGACTAGCAGGGGGGGTGTCAGGGGGCAGGGGGGACTGGCAGGGGGGTGGCAGGGGGGGCTGGCAAGGGGACAAGAAGGGGGGGTGGCGGGGGGGGGGGGGGGTACTAGCAGGGGGCAGTGGGGGACTAGCAGGGGGGAGCTGGCAGGGGGACAAGCAGGGGGCAGGGGGGGAGCTGGCAGGGGGACAAGCAGGGGGCAGGGGGGGCTGGGGGCTGGGGGCTGTCCGGGGGTGCACGGGGGGCTGTCCGGGGCTGGTCGGGGGGCTGCTCGGGGGTGCCCGGGGGGCTGGCTGGGGCTGGCTGGGGGGGCTGTCCAGGGGTGCACGGGGGGCTGTCCGGGGCTGGTCGGGGGGCTGCTCGGGGGGTGCACGGGGGGCTGGCTGGGGCTGGCCGGGGGGGCTGTCCAGGGGTGCACGGGGGGCTGTCCGGGGGTGCACGGGGGGCTGTCCGGGGGTGCACGGGGGGCTGTCCGGGGGTACTGGCAGGGGGGACTGGCCGGGGGTGGCATGGGGGTGTCCAGGGTGTGTCAGGGGGTATTTTTTTTTTATGAATTTGGACACCCTATAGCCACGGTTCAAAACCGTGGCTATTGATGTATTGCCGCGGTTTTAAACCGTGGCTATAGACATAATGCCACGGTTTTAAACCGTGGCTATAGATTTTGTCCGGCCTTTGGTATAGCCACGGTTGAAACCGTGGCTATAGGTATACAGCCACGGTTTTAACCGTGGCTGTATACCTATAGCCACGGTTGGAACCGTGGCTATAGAGTTAAAGCCACGGTTTGGAACCGTGGCTATAGGTCTAGGCCTATAGCCACGCCAAACTTGGCCACGGTTCCTCAAACCGTGGCTATTACCTATAGCCACGGTTTGAGGGCCTATAGCCACGGTTTAGAACCGTGGCTATAGCTCGAATTTCCAGTAGTGTCTGCCTCCCGAAACGATGATTGTTCAACACTAATTTAACACCTTAAAAGGTGGCCATTATGATGTCACTATTTTTATATATGATATATAATATGTTTATGTTTTCCTTAAGCTTCTGTTTTTTTCATTTTGGGCATACCTTTATGGTTTCCATTATGGGTAAACACGATATCTTCATTTTAGGAAGTACGGACTACCGCCCCCCTCAAAGTGATTTGATTCGTTAAATACCATATGTGGGACATATAAAGAACGGAACTATGATATTATATATGATATTATACTGGAATTATAATATACCTTTATATCATTATGATTCCATTCTATAAAATACGAAATAGAAATGAAAGTACCGTTCATGCGTATGTACGGCTTACCGTCTCCATGAACGGTGCATTTCATTTCTTACCTCTAAATGATTTTGTAATATTATAAATGCATGTATGTACTGGGTATATATTACATATATGATATCTACATCATGAATACCATTCTGGATATAATGAAACTTTGACCAAATTAACAACATGTAAGTGTAAGAAGTCTATTTTGACTTAAGAACCAAATACCGACAAAATGAACATTATTAACTTAACTGATTACATGATGTTAATACATGGTATAAAAATAATAATTAACTTGGAAAAGATTCATAAGAAAGTAGAGATTAACTCAAGTTTTTTATTCAGGAGATTAAAGAACGGTCGGGTCAAGTCGGATACGAGGTATGGGACATCGTCTCTATCTCCTTTCATTGAGGCATATTTAATTTTATACACAACTTTCTTTTATACGGTGTATAAACCCCTTTGACTTTTACGTTTATTCAAAAAGAATCTTTTTTATACGAAGCATTTACTAAACAACAAAAGGGAATGTTTTTGTCGTACGTATGCGGCGACAACGACTTCTCCGCCGTCGTGACCGTTATTTGAGTTTCGGCTTCCTCTACAAGCCATACCTTCTTTTTAAAGAAAAATAAATACCATGTTTTACTTTTATTTTATTTTGGTATTGAAAATGGTTTTCATAATGTTTTTATATCAATGTGTTGTATTGATATCTCGTGATTGAAATGTGGAAATTTTATGTTTCCTTTAAGCATGTTTTATGTGATATGATTATGTTATGGTTCTTTGGCATCATTATGAAGACGGGTGGTTCCGTGATAAACTAAGGGCGGGTGAGCCCATTATAGCTCTCCAATGCATTGGGTAACGCAAAAGAGTGAAACGTTAAGGTTTCTACAAAGAGATTTAGGGAATATACTGTGATGGGTATTCCAAACGTAACCAAGAGGGTTACTCCCTACGTAAGAATGTTATGAATGCCTCAAGTTACCTTTATGTCTTATGATTTCTATGATTTATTCATGATTTGATGAGGTATGTTAAAGTGCTTATGTTTTATGGGTAAAGTATGATCTCATCATTATGTACATATGTACCCATGTTTCCTTTCCATATTTTTATAACCCATACTGAGCTTTTTATGCTCATCCCATGTTTTTTTGAAATGTTTTCACAGGTCATGGGAAAGGTACATGATATGATGATAGTGTCAAGGAAGTGTCAAGAATGAATCCATGTTTTATTTTAAATATGTTTCCTTTGATGGGAATGAAGAATACTATCTTTATGTAACCACTTGGTTTATATGTGGAATGTAATGCATGTTTTATGATCTAATTCTCTAAAACTCTAAACCCGAAAAGATCCTCAATGTGAAATCTTGTAATAACTCAAGATTAAGTAAGGTTTAAGGCTGGGGCCTTATATTTGTTGATGTACATGTGATTATTTTATTATTTTTTATATCAATGAAATAATTTACTGTTCATTTGATTAATTATAGGTCATTTTTAACCCACATTTATTCATGATATTTTATTAATTCCTTATTCAACTATGACAATATGGATACCCTTACTAAGAATTTGATCTCACAACTTTTATATGTTTGTTTCCCTAGGATAATAGGATGTGCATTATGAGAGATATCAATGATTTCTATAGAGAAAATAATGATTCCCAATGGGAAAATACTATGTTGTATTTTATGTTTTCATATGTAATATGAAATTCATTTATGTATCTATTTTTTCAAGACTAACAAACTATTATTTCCTATGAGATATGGTTTCTAAAATGAAGTTCCAATGTAATAATCTAACCATTAATTTTTGGATGTTAGGATCAACATATCAATAGAAATAATCCCAATATATATATTTAAAATTTTACTAGAGAGGACACATGACAAATAAATGTGTGAATATCCATTGAAACTTCCATGATGAAATATTCACAATAGATTCAAGGGACAAAAAGGCAAATTAAGTGAATGTCTGATATATCTCAGTCAAACCACAACGTTAAATATTGTTTACAAGGATTCAATTTACCAGATAATAAAATTTTTTAACCACATGATATGTGGATCATTGTAAAATCCCATCTCGGGTGCCATTTAACAGTATCCCAAACCAGTTTTCCACATGAACTTAGGCACTTCACTCTGTATTCCAACTTCTTCTGAATAATAATAGGGGTCTAGTAAGTTAGTCATGGGGAGACTATAACATCATTTAGGAAAATAAAACAATAGTGTAATAAAAAATCATTATTGGAAGTATATATAATCATAATATTACAAATATCACAAGAATAACAAAAACAATACAATAAAATATTCAACATAAAGGGAAACATGAAAATCCAATATTGGTATTTAGTGTATAAAAATGAAACTAGAAGGAGAGATTCTAGTGAGTCCCATGCAGGTCCTAAACCACATTTAGTTCACTCAAACATGATCCAATCCCATTCATGAATCTAATCCAGGCCCTTTCCCTTAACCAATCCTACAACAAAAAATTCTATTCAGGTATTGATCAGACATCCCCAGAAGGGTGTAAGCACAACTTAGTTGGCCACCACCAACGATGTCAAAAACAATCCTATAAAAAGAGTGTTTATGTAAGTATATGAATATGAAATTAAATACGTTAACAAATAGTTGACACATTATCTTTCAATCTTTATTTTATACTTTTTTACTTCTAGGCTCCCATAGACACCCTTACCTCAATACTAATATCATCTTGTTACTAAGTATGAAGTTTTTACTATGTAAAATCATATATTAAAATGCCACATTGACTTGTTATAGAGATCGAAGTATTCGAAGGTTATATGATATCTCAACACTTGATTCGACTCATGTAGGATTTTGAATTATTTTCATGTGAGCGCATTACTCGGAGTACTCTAATTCAAAAGGCTCACACAGTCCCTTAAAAATTAGTCATACGTGTATATAATGAGTTATAGAACGTCATGAATATAACCCCAAAATCCATTTGTGTGGACATAGTCACTATTTTATGCATATATCCTTATAGATTTGAATTTATAAAACCAAAAAACTATTTGTGCACTGGCAGTCAATAGTGTAGAACTAGAACTATAACAACAAAAAAATGGATAGATCTATCACCGACATAGAACATCATATTTAAACCTAATTCAACCATCTATGTATATCATCACTAGACTATAAAGACATGTATAACACCCAATCCATCACAACAATTAATTAATTCAAAAATTAATTAATTCAAGACCAATAATTAATTAAAAAATTATTTAATTAACCCCATTACTTTTTCCTTTAACAAATTCTAAAACTGATAAAAAATTTATACAATTGATATATAATAATTAATTTACCGATTATTTATTATCAATATAAAATTCATCTTCTGATAATTATCATGTCATGTAATTTATCCATTATTCAAAATTTTCAATATTAATCAAAAACACAACTCCTCAATTCAATTATTTATAATTAATTGATCAATTAATTATTTTAAATAACCAAAATAATTAATCGCATCATGAACTTTAATTAATTCCAAAACTAGTTATTCAAAATACCATATTAATTAATCACTTCATGACCATTAATTAATTCCAAAATTAAAAAATCAAGTCCATCATTACAAAAATCCTTTTAATCAATTTATCGAATAATTATTTAAACCGATAAATTTTATTACCAATTTAACCATCCCCAAATTAATTGATTTACCCAATCAATTAATTGAATATAAATTTAAACTGAATTATTAATTACACCATTATAATGGTACAATTTCAAGCAAAGATCAAAACAAGAAAATAGTTTTGGATTTCAGACCACATGCCTTATACTAAAGATGATCAAAACTTCAAAAATAGAGGTATGATTTGGTTTGGTTCAGGAAAAAATGAAGAATAGATGAACTCCCTAAAAATCATGTTATCTACAGATAATTATCATATAAAAATATCAGATATGATTATCATGTGGTAATTCCATATCATTTCATTATAATATCTATTTGGTATTATTTCACAATGATGAAAAAATTATAATTATTAGAATAAAATTTCAACAAATAACTCATTGATAATTTATTTTAAAGTCAAAGAAATTATCATTTAATGAATGTAAAATTTTCATTTATAAAATAAACAATTTGCTAGTTTTTCCATCCACCCCTTTTTAAAAAAAATATTATTTAAAGTTTGATAACTGAGATAATAAAAAAAATAATTTAATTTATTTAATAATAAGTTATAAGAAACTACATGTGTTGAAAAAAAGTCACACAATATAGAGGGTCCATACACCAGTCTCAGAGGAAGAGGTGGAGGATGCATGACCTATACAAGAGACTACTGAAACTATTCACACTTTACCTGACCAACCCCAACAAAAATCAGTTTATTTAGGTAGAAAATAACTAAAATGATGACCATAAATAACACTAAATTAAACCTCCATATTTTTTGTCCATTTCATCTTCCCTTTATGATGGAGTGATTTAATTCACCATTAAAAGACAATTCAAGTCTCTTTAAGGAGAAAATGGTCCATAAATGAAGCATCCATAATCATTCATTGGTCATAAAAAGAAATCCCTCTTGGTGAAGTTGGTTGAATAATAACTCTATTACATTAATTATTCATTTTAATAAAAAAAATTATTTTGTAAACGTAATAATTATGTTCATTGAGTATAAGGAACATACCCCACATAGGTAAAATCCCCCATTCCAGGCCCGTTATGGGATTATGATTTCTCATATGATTCATAGTTTGTGAGAAATTAATGATATATTCTTTTAAAATTTTAATAAACAATTAATTTATATAAAAAGTATTATTTTTATGGGAAAGGAATCCAAACAGATGACGCATGAAAATGATTTACCATATCTGGTCTAAACACCTCATTCTAGACCCATTAGTGGGCTCAATTTTACTATATGACTAACCGTTTGGAATATATTTAATTATTTTTTTAAAAATAATTTATTAAATATTACAGAATAAATTTATCTCACTAGTGAGGCTTTAAAGCAGATGACACCTATATATTTCATACAATCCAGGGTAAGCACCAAGATTCAAATCTAACATTGGTATCATATTTCCCCTACGACACACCATTTTGGTGTTATTAAATTATTTTTAATAAATTTTCCACATATAATATATTATAACTAATATTTTTATTTCTCCTTCGATGTGGCTTTACGGGCCTCATAATCTCACACCACTTATTGTCTGACTCTATAAAACATTCCCTTAAATATTCAAAAGTGTTAACATGACATTATATCTGATGTAAAGCATTCTAACCATTTATTATTACATTACTCTAATAATTTTTTCCACTTAATTTTTTTATATTTTATAGAACGAAATTAGTCAAAATAAAAAATAAATAGAAAAAGGACAGAATCTTACAATCACCCCTCTTTAAAATTACTAGTCCTCAAGCTTCACTCCTAATCCTCTCTTATATTTTGTGATAAAAAGTTCCTGCCACTGAGCTCGTATATCTGCGTCGCTTTCCCAAGTGTCTTCCTACACATGTCCATGTTTCCATAATACATGAACTATCAGTAAATTATTTCCCCTCAACACTTCTCACTGTGAACCAAGAAATGTATTAGAGGCTTCTTAAAGTAATCACCTTTGTCAATATCAATATCATCATCAATCACAAGAGAAGGGTTAGGGTGATAATACCATAGTTTTGGAACATGGAAAACCTAACACAAAACACTATATTTTATGGAAGTTCCAATCAGTATGCTACCGATCCGATTCTATCAATGATATTTAATGTCCAAAAAGCCAACGTGATAACTTTCCACAACTATGTATCTTATGGTGACCCAACTTAGGGGAAAACCGAATGAATACCCAACCACCCTATATAAACTCTTGGGGTCCTCAACGTCTGCTAGCATAAAACATCTTCCTACTCTGAGTGATAGCCAGATGTTTCTAAATCTGTTGAACCCTCTCTATCATCTCATGCATGAGACTCGGCCCCAATAACTTTGACATAGTAACTTCCATCCAGCACATTGGTGATCTAAAAATAATACCATTTTGAGCCTCATACGGTTCCATCTAAATATTTTCCTAAAATAGTTGTTATAGGGAAACTACACAAAATCAATGTTCTTTTTCCCTAACCCACCGAAGTCAAGTTCACATGCTATCATCTTATCATTAGGCATTCGTATAGAACACTATGACGGTTTTTAAACTTGTTAATGGAAATTCATATTTTATAAAACCTATATACAAAGTGCCTTTTGACACCCTTCCTGAATCATGAAGTAATGCATGAATCTCTATATGAAAGTATATATTTTGGATCCCATTAGAAATGAACCATCTCCAATACATATATGTTCCCAACTATTCTACAATAACTGTATCCATTATATGAAAGAAATGAACTACCTTTTTCCTGTTGATCCACAATGACCCAAATAGAGTCTTTCTTCATATGAGTCTTCAGAATACCCCAATAAAGTCATTATTCCCAGTACACATGATATCTTCTTATACTCAAGCATTGGCAAGATGTATTTTTTGTATAAAGAGCTCATAAATATTTTCTATCGAGTGAGCATTTTATAAGATTTTCTATCGGATGAAATTTAACGAAAAGAAGATACATAATGATTAATCCAAGGAATGATGATTTTGATTACTCAATCATTCAATTAAATAAATAATGTTTTCATCAGAAAATATTTTACCAGATACATTATCAATCATATATTACAAAACATTGTACAACCCATTAATATAAACCTTATATAAAATTTTATTCAATTGGATTTTTATTAAGTAATTTTGAGAATGAATGTATAGTTAATAAAAAAATGAAATTAATTATATTAGACAATGATGGAATGCCAATGATTTTGAGAATATTCGTGGAGATTTGAGAAGACACAACAAGAGGAGAGAAGTGTTGAGAAACATATCAATGTTTAATTAACGATTTGGAAATTAATATTTATAAATTACAGTTATTGTAAATATGGAATTGGTTTCATTCCTTTCAAATTTTGATTGTACATGTTAATAGAGGTTGAATATTTGTGATTATGTGTTATTGTTCACTGAGAACAATATTATATACTAAATTATTTTATTAAATTAAATTTACCATGTGAAGTTTGTTTTTGTGTTGAAGAAAATATATTGAGGGAGATTTAAAAAAAAAAGTTTCAAAAAACGTTATATTTTGAGAAAAATAAATATAAAACATGGTATGGCTTTTATGAAGATGATTTTGTATTTTTCTATGTTTTAAATAGAATGAAAACTAATTCTGTAAAGGGAACAGTTTCAGAAACTATGAATCAATTGGAGTCCATAAAAAACAAGACAATCAGACCCATGAACATTGGAAAAGAGTTTATTTTATCAATTAATTTTTAAAAGAATAATTTTTCAACTAATTGGTGTTAGTATAGTCATACGAATAGAGTAACATATGAATAAAAATGGTATTTAGATCAAAATTTTAATTCACACCATTCTATTATTTATTTTTAAGAGACCCACTAGAGATTCCATAAAATGGTTGTTGGTTCTCACCCTAAGGATGAATTATATAAATATGTTTTAATTTGGTTATATTCTAAAATATTAAATAATGTGATTTAACTATAAAGTGATAATGAAATATACCTAACAATATCCCGTAGTTAAATATCTTATCATTGAAAAAACAAAAAATACAACTATTGATTTAATCCCCAACCCTTCTTGGTAGTTCCTTAATCCCATGGATCCTCATATTTAATTAACTTAATTTATTTATTAAGGATGTTTAGTACTTTTATAGAATTAATATGCATCATTGAAATGGGTTTTTTGACCAAATTCCACACTTTACAATTTTTTGGGTATTCTACTCCAAATTTAATTTTTGTGAAATATTTAATTTCATTATGAGATATCATGTCAATAATTATATATTAATTATGTTATTTAACTATAATGGTACATGTATTCCTAGTTTGTTACATAGCCAGTTTTGGTTGATATAGGTGTTCGAAAGAGGATCAAGGGATGTCTGGAGAAGTTATGTTGGTAAAAGATGTAAGTAGAGAAATTTCAGGATACATAATTATTTTTCATGGCTTAAAAAGGGTTTTTAGGACATCAAAAAAAATTACAGGACAGAAATTATGGATTCATGGAATGTAATATATTAGTGTTTAATAAGAAATACTAAAATGATGATGGGACATGTTTTTTGGGAGAAACAGTACCCAAGGATTACATGACATGAAAGGGGAATTCACGTTGTGTAATACATCAATCCATTGAATATTTAATGGTCTTTTCGCAAAAAATGTCATCTATTTGGACTCAGTTTTTTCATTTTCACAATTAGGGAAAACCCTAGGCACCCTTAGGTGTTCTTCAAGACCTATTCCACCATCATTGATCTATATTTTCAATTTCTCATTAATTATACATCGTTTTTTGGTCTGTAGTGATTTCTTCTCCCTTTATGGTGTTTATTTATTCTATTATTGCTCAATGATCATGGTTGTGGTGTGTTTTGGTTTGGGTTGTGTTTTGGGATGTGTTTTTATGGTATTTGGGTGTATTATGGGTTTATTGGTGGTTCCTCATGGTGTGGTTGTGTTTTTTTTTCATTCCTCCTCAACTTTTAGTGCATAACATGTTGAAAAAAATACATTGATATAGAAATTCCAATATTTATAATTATTTTGTGTCATGCGGGAGGTGTTTAGTTTTGTTTATCTATGGGTTTGGTACATTCCATCTTAATCAATGTTCATGAAATAGAAAATTTAATTAAAAGGTGTAAATGTGGTTTGATTTATATTTTTATACTATTGATAACATTTTTGATATTATGGATTGTATGGGCTTCATTCCCCACTAAAAATCAAGGTTGTTTGGAGCCTTTCTTGCCTTCAATATATGTGTTGTTATTTTTTTATTGGTTTCAACTGTTTTGATATCACCAATAATTGAAATTGGTAAGCTACTTGTACATGGATAATGAAATGCTTTCCACAATATTTATTGTTTCATTGATAACACCACTAAATTAATGTAGAATGCTATAATGCCCCTTTATAAATAGATAAATGGACATTGATGTTTCATGATGTGTGACAGTGTTTGTGGGATGGAGATATCTGTCATTAGGGGTGTCAGTGATATGTGGTTTATAAGGCTATGATTTTTGGGTAGTGAGGTGGGGGTTTGTATGTATTTTTTTTTTGGGTGGTGATGTGATGGTATGATGGGGATTTTGAGGTATTTGTGATTTTTGGTTTTCGTGTTCTAGATTCCCGATTAATGATGGAATGGATAAATATTGTTTAATAATTTTCAGAATATCTTAGGTTTGTTTCGTTTGTGGAATGGTAATGGTTGACGGATAATTAAATTGTGGGTTGTGCAATTAAACATGGTCGATTATAAATACTGAAATGATTAGGATGATTGAAATGTAAACTGGTGTTTGTGGCTTGTTGTGGGAAGTTATGAATTTTGAGGTGTCACCAAAAGTTATAGTGTTGTGAGTTGATTTTTTGTTTGAGAACCCAAATATTGGGATTGAGTGTTTGATACTATATATATATATATATATATAATTGTATATTTCATGTAATTTCTATAAACACCCCACCCACATTGATCACGAAGTGTCGAACACCAGCATTATAGAGACCCGAAACCTGATGTACATGAACATTACATTACTTTTGCGGAATACATAGTACATAACAAAAACACACACACGAGGATCGTAATAGTTTAGTGTCTTTGGAAACTCGGAATAAAATCTTCTAATCGTGGTGAAAGATCTTCAACATCTCCCATAAAGATCTTCTTTTTTTATACCTAAAAACTTTCTTTATATCCTGGGGAAAAGAAAACATAACTGGGTGAGCTCAAATTCTCAGTAAGGGTAAATAAAGCAAATAAAAATCATATCATATCTTTTTGAAAATCAAAACCTGCAAAAGAGATCATAATATCTTAACATGGAATAAATCATAGAAGTGAAAATGAGATCCCCATAATCATAACATAACACTTGAAACTTTGTGGCATGCACACATAATCATGGAAAATCATTTCTTGTTAGTCATGACTCATTTCCAAGACTATCTTAGTGGACAAAGTCCCTTTCTGAACCGAGTTCACTCCTCGTTTCAGTCCTGTATCACTGAACCGAAATAACCTTCCGTTCCAGCCATGTCTATCTCATGAGATATAAAATCATTACCCAATGTATTGGAGGGAGATATAGGTCCCACCCATCTTATAATGAATCCTTTCTTATGTGTGCCACATAATCATAAAACATACATCATCGCATAACACATGTAACAAAAATGGGATTCTTGAAACATCATGACATCATAAATCAATTCATATAAGATAATGGAATTCATAAAAATAATTCCATCACAACATGATCAAATTAATGTAATAATTGGGATAAAAACAGAACCCTTTATTATCTTAGATGGAAAATAATTTTGATAAAACACTTGAACTTCATTCTTGAGGAAAATATCCTTTCTTCTTCAAAAAAAAATTTCCTTTCATAACATGTCATACGACTTTAAAATAAAAGAAGTTGATTAAAAATAAACTTGAAAACTTGTAAAGGAAGCTTCTTGGAAATAATGTTTTAAAAATCAATTCATGCCATATAAGTAAAAAAACATTCTTCGTACTTTTGTTGGAAAAGTCAAAAAGTACCTCGTACGACAAAAGATTCCTTTCATACATATTACTAAAAACTCACCGAAGGGTGAAAATGGATTTAAACAATTGTAGGTGGATGGAAATAATATTACATTTTGATGAAACATGGATGTGGATGATAAAATACACCCCAGTAAATACTTACGAATAAACAATCTCGGATAAAAATGAGATTGTGATATTTCCCTTACCTTAGGTCTGATTTGCTTCGTAAGTGTCCGAACCTCCTGTATAATGATTTAAATCATGTTATTGACTTATTCCAAAATCATATTCATTGTTATTATATCATATATGGTCCACTTATGACTTTATATTACCCGTTCTTTTGTAAATTCATGTTAAAGTAGCGTTTTGGGTAAAATCGTCTCATTTGTCGTTTGTGTTTTTAACTTGTAATTATTCATATGATTACTTAGATCATGATTACTTAATTCCAGAATATAAAACATGATTTATATATATATATTCAGAATATACATATATAATAAATCTGTAAATGTAAAGAAATACACCGTTCATGGAGACGGTAGTCCGTACGTACGCATGAACGCTGTTTTCGTTTCCTTATTGAATTGAATGGAATTAAGTAGATGACATACATATAAATATAAATAATTACAGTATCATTATTAGGTAATATATTTCATTAGTACTTATTATATATACTTTATAATCATTCATTAATGGTTAATCATTGAGAATGAATCTCATCGCGTCGTGGAGACGGTAGTCCGTACGTACGCACGAGCGATGATATCGTTCCCATGGTCGTGGAATTGCGTTGAAGTGTATTTATACTATTTCAGTATCAATATCACTTTATAATAATCATATATAGTTACTCATTAAACCATTATACCCATCCATGTAAGGTGGTGGTGGAAAATAGATTACACCACGACATGGAGATGGTATTCCTTACGTACGCACGCGCGGTGATTTCATTTTTTCCGTAGGATGGATAGAAGGTGAATTAGGTTTGTTTCATATTTATAATAACATATCAGTATGTAAGTAATACTGATGTTATTACTTTTTTATGAAACAACTAAAGAAGAAGAAGTTGAAGAAGAATGAAATTGAAAAGATCGGTAATGGTTATTACCTCTTCTTTGAAACGCCTCTTTGAATCCTCCACTTAGGGAACTAATATTGGTCTTTGAAGAAGACCATGACCTCTAGGATTATTCTAGGGAAGTGGAGAAGGGATTTTGGCAGAGGTTGGCCGAGCTTGAGTGCTCAAATTGGTGTGAGGAGGAAGGGGGAGGAGGTGCCCTTTTATAAGGGAGGAGAGGGGCACCTTAGGAATATCTCAAAATATTATTTTATATTAAAGTCAAAATCGGTTTATAATGGTTCCAAAGGGTCTTATTTCGAAGATAAAGTGGGGATGGGTCGAAATCCTATCATCCAATAGGATTTAGACAAGTTTAGGGTATTATTTTAACCTTATCAATTATATTTAACTCTAAGTTAAATAATTTAACTTTTACCGTGTCTTTTTGTTTTCTTTCACTATATGGTTAATACACTTACTATAACATGACAAACGAACCCCAAATTGTTTATTATTAATATATATATCCTTATCTAAGTCATTTGGCCGATCCTTAGATTTTTAGGAATAAAATAACAATTAATAATATAATATTTGATTTAAAAACTATTTTGTGTCAATTTTGACACTATTTGATATATGATTTTTTTGAAAGTCATAACAGAATTATATTTTCGAACCAAGTTGATTAACTCAACACTAATATATCATCGTAACCTAGAAAATTAGTGGAATTCATAAAAAGTCTCAAATTACATTCATTTGAGCATTTATAACATCAATTATGTTAATATTTCTTTAAAAGGGTAATTACTGCATCATCGTTGTGCTATAAATAAATTAATTTATATAAAGTCTAAAAATTATAAATAAAATATAATTATTTAGGGAATCTTTTTCGCTTTCTAAGGAATATTTATAGTCGAATTTATCTTATGTATAACCCCATATTAAAAATGTTTTAGTTATTAAACATTGATTTTAACTATTTTAACTATTCATTAAATAAAATAATATTAAATGTCATAATCTAATCCAAGTGGACCTAAATGGTCATATTATATTCGTAAGTTTGTTTTTGGTCGAATTACACTTATCCAATAGAATTAGGACATGTGTTAGGGTAATAGTAATATCATATTTACCCTTAGTTACCCTATTTACTATTAACCGTGGTAATAAAAAGTAAAAAGTTACTATTCACCAAAAATTATTTTCATCTCATTGAACCACATTTTACTTACTGACATCAATCGTGTCTCTCGGATTTTTGAAATTCCATTCACAGAAGCGGTAAAATTAAGTTTTATGAAAAATTCTGTTTTTTTAACTACCACTTAGTAGTTTCACTATTCATCAAAAAATTGATGTTTTTCAGAACAATGCCAAAATTTCATCCTAAGCTATATTTCATATTCCGAATTCAAAAATGAAATCTATTTTACCAAATTCATAACATAGAAGTTGCATTAATTAATTTTATAATTAAATCCCGCTGTTAAAATAAATAGCGTGTTTTTAGGAAACAAAACATATCAAAAGATTGACACTTGATTATGTCTGGTTTAAATGTGAAATTACAACCAATGACCAACATTGTATTAAATTGTAAAAATATATTCTAAATATACTTTAAAAACACTCAAATTAATAATTTATCTCTATTAATTATTTCGATTAAAAAAGTTGTTTTTAATTATAATTTAGTAATTTTCACTATTCATCAGAATATGGAAGTTATCTGAAATGTACCAAAATTTCACCTTAGGCTAAATTCGATATTCCGAATCCAAAAATGAAGTCCATTTTGAGAGCTAAAATTTCTAAAATTTAAAAAAGTGGTTATTACTATTCATAACGGCTAGTTTTAATAATATCTTAATAGCATATCGTTGTTTAGCGAAACTTGGTGTTGCGTACAACACACGCTATCGTGGAAGGTCGCGATTGCGTGTAATGGAAGGAAAGTCAAGGATGCGTGTTGTGAAAGCTCCTTTTGGTGTAGCGTACAACACAATACATTAATAAAATTAAAAATAATATTTTTCATAAAATCTCGGGCTGTTACATTCTACCCCCCTTAAAATGAATTTCGCCCTCGAAATTCATCGGGGTTATAAATGGTTTACTATTCGAAAGTTTCTTTAATAGAAACCCACATCGTAAAAAGGAATACCAAAACCAATATTTTAAAACAAAAGTATGAAACTTAAAGGTTACCCAAATAAACTAATCACTGGGTTTCCACATAGGTGAAAATATGGATATGGAAGAAAAATCTAACCATCATGTTCTGATGGAGAGTGGTAGAGAACATGGCTATGGAAAAGCCAAAAATCACAAATCCATAAATTTGTGATGATCTAAGGTACCATCTGATTAATCAGATATAAGATCACTAGGACAACATTTTTTTGGTTTTCAAGATCGTCTCCCTAAAGTTGAAGAATTTGAATTAGAATAAATACTTACTTTATTTTGGTACAATCGCACTATTGTTCGTGCCTTGAACAATTTCCACTTCATCTCTTAAATAAATGAAGTTGAATTTGTTATTCGTGAAGTGTTAGCAGATCATGTGATAGAATGACGGGTCATTCCATCTGTCTCAAACAAAAGGTCAGCAAAAATTATATACATAAGTTGATCTATAGTGAGATTAGTCATATATGGTTCCTAAAATGGACATATACTTCATATATCATACTGCTTAATATAATAAAACTAGTTTCTATTAAACATGGACTTCCTGTAGGCCAGTGGTAGGCGATAAAGGCCAGTCGCACTTCGGTTGAGGGTTCGATTCCCACAACCTTGTCCGAAGCGATGGGCTGTCGCCCGTCCTGCAGGTTGTCCTTTTTATAAAACTATAATACTATAACATCCCATCAATAATATCGAAAAAAACATATATCCTTAAACAATACTAACTTATGTCCAACATAATCCATTCCAATCTTTAGGCTTATCCATAATGTTGTAGTCCACTCTCATAACATAGTGAAAATGATTACCAGAGATTTAACACCATCGTTGATCCCCATATATCATAAGATATGTTTTGTTGGTCACATTCCAAACATTCAAAGTCCTTAATAATGTATTCTCTTGAATACCCATTGAACCATAGTGAAAACTTGAATGCAGTTAAAAGTTAACAATTTTCACATACCAAAATCCTCAAAATTCTATATACTCAAACCATGATATCACTTAGTCCTTATATCAATCATGAGCTCATGAATACTATGAAATATTTCATTTTCTCATTTTCCCTTCATTATGCGCATATCATATTTTTTTTCCAAAAATACCTCAATCACTTCGAATACCACATTAGACCAATACATAAATATTCCAATAAACCATAAAAGTACCTCAACAACATTATTCTTGAATACCAATACATAAACACTTCAGTCCATCCACTTCAATGACTGTCCTGGAATAAGTCCTTCCTTGATTTCGAAGTATCTTTTTAGGTCAGGGCATTGAGTTGGGTAATGCCCATGTTCTCCACAAATAAGACATTGAACTCCATAACAATCTGTCACTCTATGAACCTTTTCTCCACACAGATAACGTTGGTCCCTCCATTTGAGGTATTCCTCAAGGTTCTTCTTCCCTTCTTTAGAAATCTCAATCTTCCTTTCTTTATGCTCCTCAACATGTGAACATGCATAATAGTTTATCTTCCTCTTCTTTGATGAATTAGTCATACCACTAAATTTCACCTTGTTAATCATATATCGCGATGACTGATTTGGCATAATCACAATATCTTTATCTCTTGGAATTACACAATTTTGTTGCTCATAGTCACCAATTTGTCCATTGGATTCAATGTTAACCGAATTCCTTCTGGTTCCCTCCATTAACTAAAACACGAAAAGAATTTTGGGAGAGGCGAAATCATGCTAGGGAAGACAACATAGTAAAGGGGGAGAACCCTCAATATCTAACATCTTAGGTTAAATTCTAAGATCGTTACCGTAGTTATAGGACTATATCTTATATGTATACTTATCCTTAGGGACATCCCTAGACATACCTTAGAAATATCTCTAGGGATCTCACTAATGTTTTCGCATCCTAGTTTCCAAAGGTTGACTAAACCTTTCCTCTGATACCAACTGTAGAGACCCGAAACCTGACGTACATGAACATTACATTACTTTTGCGGAATACTTAGTACATAACAAAAACACACACACAAGGATCGTAATAGTTTAGTGTCTTTGGAAACTCGGAATAAAATCTTCTAATCGTGGTGAAAGATATTCAACATCTCCCATAAAGATTTTCATTTTTTTATAACTAAAACCTTTCTTTATATCCTGGGGAAAAGAAAACATAAAAGGGTGAGCTCAAATGCTCAGTAAGGGTAAATAAAGCAAATAAAAATCATATCATATCTTTTTGAAAATCAAAACCTGCAAAAGAGATCATAATATCTTAACATGGAATAAATCATAGAAGTGAAAATGAGATCCCCATAATCATAACATAACACTTGAAACTTTGTGGCATGCACACATAATCATGGAAAATCATTTCTTGTTAGTCATGACTCATTGCCAAGACTATCTTAGTGGACAAAGTCCCTTTCTAAACCGAGTTCACTCCTCGTTTCAGTCCTGTATCACTGAACCGAAATAACCTTCCATTCCAGCCATGTCTATCTCATGAGATATAAAATCTTTACCCAATGCATTGGAGGGAGATATAGGTCCCACCCATCTTATAATGAATCCTTTCTTATGTGTGCCACATAATCATAAAACATACATCATCGCATAACACATGTAACAAAAATGGGATTCTTGAAACATCATGACATCATAAATCAATTCATATAAGATAATGGAATTCATAAAAATAATTCCATCACAACATGATCAAATTAATGTAATAATAGGGATAAAAACCGAACCCTTTATTATCTTATATGGAAAATAATTTTGATAAAACACTTGAACTTCATTCTTGAGGAAAATATCCTTTCTTCTTCAAAAACATTTTTCCTTTCATAACATGTCATACGACTTTAAAATAAAAGAAGTTGATTAAAAATAAACTTGAAAACTTGTAAAGGAAGCTTCTTGGAAATAATGTTTTAAAAATCCATTCATGCCGTATAAGTTAAAAAAAACATTCTTCGTACTTTTGTCGGAAAAGTCAAAAAGTACCTCGTACGACAAAAGATTCCTATCATACATATTACTAAAAACTCACCGAAGGGTGAAAATGGATTTAAACAATTTTAGGTGGATGGAAATAATATTACATTTTGATGAAACATGGATGTGGATGATAAAATACACCCCAGTAAATACTTACGAATAAACAATCTCGGATAAAAATGAGATTGTGATATTTCCCTTACCTTAGGTCTGATTTGCTTCGTAAGTGTCCGAACCTCCTGTATAATGATTTAAATCATGTTATTGACTTATTACATAATCATATTCATTGTTATTATATCATATATGGTCCACTTATGACTTTATATTACCCGTTCTTTTGTAAATTCATGTTAAAGTAGTGTTTTGGGTAAAATCGTCTCATTTGTCGTTTGTGTTTTTAACTTGTAATTATTCATATGATTACTTAGATCATGATTACTTAATTCCAGAATATAACACATGATTTATATATATATATATTCAGAATATACATATATAATAAATCTGTAAATGTAAAGAAATACACCGTTCATGGAGACGGTAGTCCGTACGTACGCATGAACGCTGTTTTCGTTTCCTTATTGAATTGAATGGAATTAAGTAGATGACATACATATAAATATAAATAATTACAGTATCATTATTAGGTAATATATTTCATTAGTACTTATTATATATACTTTATAATCATTCATTAATGGTTAATCATTGAGAATGAATCTCATCGCGTCGTGGAGACGGTAGTCCGTACGTACGCACGAGCGATGATATCGTTCCCATGGTCGTGGAATTGCGTTGAAGTGTATTTATACTATTTCAGTATCAATATCACTTTATAATAATCATATATAGTTACTCATTAAACCATTATACCCATCCTTGTAAGGTGGTGGTGGAAAATAGATTACACCACGACGTGGAGACGGTATTCCGTACGTACGCACGCGCGGTGATTTCATTTTTTCCGTAGGATGGATAGAAGGTGAATTAGGGTTGTTTCATATTTATAATAACATATCAGTATGTAAGTAATACTGATGTTATTACTTTGTTATGAAACAACTAAATAAGAAGAAGTTGAAGAAGAAAGAAATTGAAAAGATCGGTAATGGTTATTACCTCTTCTTTGAAACGCCTCTTTGAATCCTCCACTTAGGGAACTAAGATTGGTCATTGAAGAAGACCAGGACCTCTAGAATTATTCTAGGGAAGTGGAGAAGGGATTTTGGCAGAGGTTGGCCGAGCATGAGTGCTCAAATTGGTGTGAGGAGGAAGGGGGAGGAGGTGCTCTTTTATAAGGGAGGAGAGGGGCACCTTAGGAATATCTCAAAATATTATTTTATATTAAAGTCAAAATCGGTTTATAATGGTTCCAAAGGGTCTTATTTCGAAGATAAAGTGGGGATGGGTCGAAATCCTATCATCCAATAGGATTTAGACAAGTTTAGGGTATTATTTTAACCTTATCAATTATATTTAACTCTAAGTTAAATAATTTAACTTTTACCGTGTCTTTTTATTTCTTTCACTATATGGTTAATACACTTACTATAACATGAAAAACGAACCCCAAATTGTTTATTATTAATATATATATATCCTTATCTAATTCATTTGGCCGAACCTTAGATTTTTAGGAATAAAATAACAATTAATAATATAATATTTGATTTAAAAACTATTTTGTGTCAATTTTGACACTATTTGATATATGATTTTTGTGAAAGTCATAACAGAATTATATGTTCGAACCAAGTTGATTAAATCAACACTAATATATCATAGTAACCTAGAAAATTAGTGTAATTCATAAAAAGTCTCAAATTACATTCATTTGAGCATTTATAACATCAATTATGTTAATATTTCCTTAAAAGGGTAATTACTGCATCATCGTTGTGCCATAAATAAATTAATTTATATAAAGTCTAAAAATTATAAATAAAATATCATTATGTAGGGAATCTTTGTCGCTTTCTAAGGAATATTCATAGTCGAATTTATCTTATGTATAACCCCATATTAAAAATGTTTTAGTTATTAAACTTTGATTTTAACTATTTTAACTATTCATTAAATAAAATAATATTAAATGTCATAATCTAATCCAAGTGGACCTAAATGGACATATTATATTTATAAGGTTGTTTTTGGTCGAATTACACTTATCCAATAGAATTAGGACATGTGTTAGGGTAATAGTAATATCATATTTACCCTTAGTTACCCTATTTACTATTAACCGTGGTAAAAAAAAGTAAAAAGTTACTATTCACCAAAAATTATTTTCATCTCATTGAACCACATTTTACTTACTGACATCAACCGTGTCTCTCGGATTTTTGAAATTCCATTCACAGAAGCGGTAAAATTAAGTTTTCTGAAAAATTCAGTTTTTTTAACTACCACTTAGTAGTTTCACTATTCATCAAAAATTGATGTTTTTCAGAACAATGCCAAAATTTCATCCTAAGCTATATTTCATATTCCGAATTCAAAAATGAAATCTATTTTACCAAATTCATAACATAGAAGTTGCATTAATTAATTTTATATTTAAATCCCGCTGTTAAAATAAATAGCGTGTTTTTAGGAAACAAAACATATCAAAAGATTGACACTTGATTATGTCTGGTTTAAATGTGAAATTACAACCAATGACCAACATTGTATTAAATTGTAAAAATATATTCTAAATATACTTTAAAACCACTCAAATTAATAATTTGTCTCTATTAATTATTTCGATTAAAAAAGTTGTTTTTAATTATAATTTAGTAATTTTCACTATTCATCAGAATATGGAAGTTATCCGAAATGTACCAAAATTTCACCTTAGGCTAAATTCGATACTCCGAATCCAAAAATGAAGTCCATTTTGAGAGCTAAAATTTCTAAAATTTAAAAAAGTGGTTATTACTATTCATAACGGCTAGTTTTAATAATATCTTAATAGCATATCGTTGTTTAGCGAAACTTGGTGTTGCGTACAACGCACGCTATCGTGGAAGGTCGCGATTGCGTGTAATGGAAGGAAAGTCGAGGATGCGTGTTGTGAAAGCTCCTTTTGGTGTAGCGTACAACACAATACATTAATGAAATTAAAAAGTATATTTTTCATAAAATCTCGGGCTGTTACAAGCATAGTCAAACAAGTGGTGTCTCCTAACATCCATGTGGAAGGATGAACGGATGGTCGCCCAATTTTTCCTATTCCCTCTTCTAGGTGAGGTTGGAATTTCTTATTTCATGACAGTAGTATGTCTATCTAGGAAATATATGGTGGTTGTGGTGTCCCATCTGACTTCAAGATGATTTGTGATGAAACTCTCATGTGTCTTCAGGATGAGTTGTGATATGAAGTCCATGTGTCGGTGGTAATGATGTGATGCATTATTTTCCAAAGTGGCAGGAGATCAAGGATGTTTTTAATTAGGCTGTGATATTGAATAGTCAGTGTAAGTGTTGTGTAGGGTACCCTATCATCGATGTGGGTTATATTATATTATATTATTTCCGTTGTGTTACTTAGTGAGCATTCCTTTGAGAGGATGGTTTGGTTAGTACACATGTATAGGTTTTGTTTGGTTCTACTTATTCCCACATGATAATTTGTATCCTACTTTATCATCCACATGTAATACATTAGTTTTCCAATTCAGTATAACTAAATTCTCACCCTACATATATAAAACAATTTTTATGTATCTTGGAGGATTTTGGAGACTCTGATTGACCTTCCTATCTCAAGTAAATAACAGTTATTGTGTCGCTGCTTTGGAATTAAATTTGGGTATATAAAATAGATCCTTTATTTTATTTCTATATGTTTTATTTCATATATGCATGTGTAATGGTTTGGGATTCTCTATTATATTATGCCATGCAGTTTCTTTTGGAAGATTTATTCTATCTCCCGATCATATTCCTTATGAAGTGTAATGGCTCCACAATTTTGAGATTTGATCACCCTTGGTGCTAGCCACCACCCTTGGTCTAGTTGAATATAGGAATCTGAGGGTAATAATCATCCATTCTTCATTTCCATCCTTGAAGTGTTATCTTTTGATGGAGATTGTCATGGCATAGTTATAACTGACATGTTGTTTGAATGATAGAATGTATTTGGAGTTAGAAATAGTGAGGATTACCTAGGGTGGTATGGAAATAGTTGTAGTTGACCTTTATGCATGAAATGTGATAGGGAGACCATCAAGGAAAATATATTTCATCCTCCCCCATATGATCTTGTTCATTAACATTGATCTTATTAAATGGACAAGTGATGTGGACCTATATGCAGGATAGAGACATATAAAAGGTACATACATTAGAATGAATTTTTTTCAAGATTGAAATGGTTTTTTTCAGGAAGGATAAAATGGTAAAAATGAATCAAATGAAATAAAATAAATCCTATTAAAATTACATATTACATGAGATTATGAAATACTATTTTTCTTTCAACTATTCCTCCAATTAATTTTGCACACGCGGGGCATCCAGTTGAGGTTCAACAGGATGATTTTGTTGGTCATCATAGTATTGATCTAGTTGAGGAGGATGATCACTAGAAGATGATGTTTTGATGATTCTAGTAGAAGGATTTAGGGATTTATGAGGGTAGTATTTCAGATTTGGAGACAATGAGTTGGCTAGGGGAGATCGATATTTGATTCAGTTTGATATGGGACCCAATATAGTGTTGGGTCTATTTTGTAGTTAGTAAGATGTGAGGTGATGCACGTTGGGTTGGAATATGTATATGGGAGAGTGTAAGTTGGCATTCATTTTGTTTTTAAATACAAAATTTGTTTTTGGAAGAGTTCCTTCCATCATCCATGAAGGCATTAAATAGGTAGAAGATTCATTCCCTTTATCATGGGAGCATGTTATTGAAATAGTTGGTAATCAAGTAAAAGGACCATTTGTGTTTTTCTCTGGATCATTTTCGTGACAAAGAGTCATGTGTGATATGTCTTTTGGAGGTACTTTATCCTTATATACACTATACATTAACTTCTTTTACATTTCCAGCATATCTAGAGGCATAGGAGAAGGTAGAGGTTATTGTGTGAAATTACCCATGAGGAGGATTGCTGAAGGACATGAACCCGCATAGTTTCTTCAGATGTTGAGTTGTATGCGGTAGGTCTTAGGTACTAAAACATTAAAGGGTTTTGATCGATAGGGAGTCAACCTCATCAGCTTCAATTCACCCTATCTGTTCTCTATGGTTACTGTGATTTTTTTGGGAGCTTTGTGATTGGGTGATTCGCTAATGGGGTTCATTTATGTTGCTCAAGTTGGTGCATAGTGTTCCCATAAGACAATTTTTTTGGAGATGGATAGGTTCAATGAAATTCTAAGTAGATGTTTCCAGTAAAACTATTTATACTACATGAAAAACAAGTTTGATTTACACCAAATGTATATTGAGATGTTAGAGGTTGAGATCAGGATATTCCCTGGGTTCAGGGGCCCAATACATAGAATGGACAAGGAGGTTTGTTGTTTGCTGATAGGCATTGGATCTATTGTGGTTAGTTGTACATAGTGTAAGAAACAATTTCAGAGGATCCAGACATCTTTAGAGGTATGTCCAGTTTGTTATTACTCTTTATGTGCCTTTTTTGATTCATGAGTTTTGAACTCCATTGTTCCACCCTCTCTATACATTTCTCTGGCACTATACGTAAAGTGGATTCCCATACACCAAGTGTTAATTAGGCCATTACGAGGTCAAAGTATCTTGTTTTACGTGTGTCAATGGTTTAGAATGAGGATGGGTCTGCATTAGTCCCATGGGGGTCTTTTTATACTGTATATGTAGCCAAACGATCTCATCCTCAACAACAACTGGTTTTATTCAATAGGTTCTATTATCAACTACATCTTGAGGAAAGTCTTGTTTTCAGATGTTGATGGCCAATTTTTTTTTTCATTAGTGAGAGGATTTTTCACCTATGAAGATAGTATATAGAACCTAAATAGTTCTCGATGGTAATGTTGTCAGGGGAATTAGTGGATTCTATGGAAGTGGAGGTTCTAATGGTTGTTAGGGATTTCGTTGATGTTTTTTCAAAGGAGGTTGTAATGAGACCAACTCAACGTGATGTTGGGTTTGGGATAGAATTGCATCTGGGTGTTTCTCTAATTTTGATGTCTCTTTATCGAATAAAACATTTTGAGTTTTGGGAGTTGAGGATCATTATTATTGATCTAATATAGAATGTTTTCATATGGACTTATATGTAGTCATGGGGTGCACAATTGTTTATCGCAAATAAATTTGATTGTGCTATGAGATTCTGAAAATAGTACTAGAGGATGAATCAGGTGATGTTAAAAAACTGTTATCCTCTTATAAGGATAGATGATATTTTAGACAAGTTAAGAGGGGTGAGTAAGTTTAATGTTATTGATCTGTTGTATGTATATCATTTTCTAAGCATGAAGTTTGGAGATGTCCCAAAAAACATTCTTATGGAGGTATGGACACAAAAATTTCATTGCGATATCAATTACTGTTATGAATAACCAAGATGTGTTCATGGGGCTAATGAACTCCATATTGAGTGAGTTTCTAGACTCGTTTATCACTATTTCAATCGATGATATTTTTGTCCAAAAAAAATCAAAGGAGGAGCATGCCATGTATCTCAGAACAATCATTCATGTTCTTCAACACCAACAGATATATAGAAAATTTTCCATGTGAAGGTTGTGGACATGATAGGTGTATATTTTAAGGGATTTGGTGTCTCAGTATGGTGTATCAGTGGACTAGTCGAAATTTGGATTTGTTGTTTCATGGGAAACAACCATGAATTTGGTAGAGGTTTCTATATTTCTTCCCCACATTGTCTTTTATTATAGTTTGTACCCGATCTCCCTCAACTGGAATCCATATGGACATCATTGACTTGGAATGACCCCGATTTTGTGAGGAGTGATTTGTGTTATACAATGTTAATTTTCATGAAATTGAACATGGTTATTGATTCAGTTCTTCTGCTACCAAATGAAGGGGTATTGTTTTATATGATGTATGATTCATTCTATATAGGCTTTGGATGTGTGAAAATGTAGTAGTGAGTGGTGATCTCTTATGGTTCTATGAAATTACTTCCCCATTAGTGTTACTATACCACCCATGGTCTGTAGCTATAAGCATTTCTGGTTTCATTGAATTGGTTGCAGCATTACCCCATCAGGGAGCCCTCTATAGTCTTCACATATCACATAGTTTTTAGGTATATCATATCCCAGCGTAATCTGAATCTATGATAGTGGAGGTGGATGGAGTTCATTCGAGACTATGATATTGAGGCCTCCAAATATATCAGTGGGGGGGAATTTTGTAGCTTATTCTTTGAGAATAAAGTCATAGAAGGATGTTTTTCAGAAATCTATGGATGATTGGAGAGAGATGTAGCTGTTGGAATCCCTATACCATGAAAAAAGAGTGGATAGAGTAAAAAGATATATATTTCCAATGATAGTGTAGAACTCTCTAACACAGTAGGTGGATGGGTATAATTGGGGTGACTCCGAGGTAGTGGGGATGCATAATCGTTTTGGCCATTATGATGCTCTAGAGGGATGGTCAGAAGATGGAAAGAACTGGATTTTGTTTCCAGGACGGTTTTTTGTTCTGGAAGTGATGCACGTGAGAGTCCTTCATGCATTTCAAAGCTCAATGATAGTGGCACATCAAAGAGTTTCCTAGATGTGTCATGGAATGAGGATGTAGATTTGGTGTCCTAGGATGAAATGGGGAGTGGAATAGTGTGGGGGTTTCTTTCGTGGATATTAGTCAGTTAAGGATTAGTTTCATGTTCCCAGTTGTTTTTTTGTAGACCTAATTTTTTTATCGAGGGAAATGGGATGAAATATTGATGGATTTCATCACTGGGATACCCAGATCTTAGGGAGGTTGTGACGTGATCAAAGTTATTGGGGATTGATTGATGAAATTGAAACCAATAATAGTGATCAATGATTCGAGTGTAGTGGATTACATGGCTATAAGGTACGTTGATGAGGTTTTGAGGTTTCATGGAGGTCTAAGGTTCATTTTTTGGATTGGGGCACACATTTTACCTCATGAGTATGGAGGGGATTACAACATTCTTTTGGCGCTCAGTTAGACCTCACAACTACTTTCCACTCTCAAATAGATTGGGAAACATAATGGACTATCTAGATGATGGAGGTTATGTTACGAACATTCTTGTTGGACTTTTGTGGTTCTTGGGTACGACTCCTTCCTTTTCTAGAGTTTTCTTATACTAATATCCATCGCTCTTTTGTTATCATAACCCTATTGGATGCTTTTTATGAGAGACCATGCATTCCTCCATTGTGCTAGATAGTCTTTGTGAATACAATCATTATTACTTCCAATGTGGTGAAGAGCATGATAGAGAATTTTTAGCTTATTTATTTGAGAATGATGGAAGCACATGACTGGAATATGACTTATGTCTATCATAGGGGGAGGCCCTTGGAGTTTGATTTTTGGGAACCTATGCTCTTGAATGTGTCTCATCAACACGGGGAGTAGAGTTTTTGAAGAGAGAGTAAGAATTCCCCTAAGATTGTTGGGCCAATTGTGTTGTTGGAACATTATAGTGAGGTGGAATATCAGTTTATATTTCCCCCACTATTGGAAAGGATGCACAAAATCGTAGACATCTTGTAGATTCTTTAATATATTAATTATGAATCCTTTGTCATTGAATTGTGGGATATGGATATTGAGGATGATGCGACATTTGTGGGGTTTCCAATAGAGGTCCAGGATCGTTAAGAGGAGTTTTGTTTTTCGACCCGTTGATTGGTTGATGCATTATGGATGCATGGTGTCCCAGAGGAGAGTAATTATGAACGAGAATCATAGATTCATGCCCAATACCAAGACATTTAATGATACATTTTTATCTATCTTTATTTATGATATGATGATCGAGTCCTTGTTGTTTTAAGGGATGATATTTTTCTATGGTTTGTATTGTGTGCAGTGTGATGAGTAAAAAAAATCATGACACATAAAAATAAGAGGATCATATTCCTAATCAAGATTTATTAACTACAGTGTGATTAAAACTATTCAAGTGGTCCAATACCACCTATAATGTTTAATATATTGACATTGAAGAAGGAATTCCTTAATTTGTTTATTTTAGACAAAGTGGTTAGTAGGTTATAGAAGTAGTTGGATTGGGATGTGTGGTGTTGGGATGGATGTGCATTTTTTTTACTTGACTGGTTGAGTGAGAGTAGGTTAATAATGTAATTGTAGTGTTTTATGTGTTTATTTACATTGGTGGAATAGGATGGTGGTAGCATTTTAGGTATATTGAGATCCATGAAATGAATCGTGTGAAGTGTTTGATTGGACCCCATTTTATTATGGACTTTATTTTGGATTCTTGAGGAAAAGAATCATTTTAAAGGCATCTGATCAAAGGTGATTTTACATCATGTAATACCCCGATATAAGGAAGATGTAATGATCCTTTTGTCCAAATATTAATTCATTTGTTTGTGGTTTCTTCTTCCACATATTTGAGGATAACTAAAGCCACCATGAGGTATTCTCCAATCCCTTTTTCAGTCTCTTTGATCAATCAATTCTGGTTATTGATAGTAGGATATCCTTTGTTGGACTGTGGTAATTTTATCACCCTTTCTTTGTTGGTTTTCATCATTTTTTCCTTGTAAATCTCTATGATGGTGAATTTTTGTTTCAGTTGTGTGTTTGTGAAAAATTTTATTGGTCTTTGGGTGTGGTGTAGGTTGATATATTGTTCCTCATGGTGTGGTTGTGGTTTTTGATCATTATTCCTCACTTTTTGGTGGGGAAAAAATTCAAAAATCTTCTTTGAGGTAGTATTTACATCATTTCTCTTTCTTGTGTATCATGCGGGATGAGAATACTTTTTTATATGTGGGTTATTTTAATTCCATCAAAAACAATGGTAAAAAATTGGTAATGTTAATTGAAATTGGTAAATGTTGTTTTATTGGCATGTTTTATAGCTTTTATAATATTTTGTGATATTGTGGATTTTATTTGGTAGATTCCCCTATGAAAATTGTGGTCATTGGGTTATTTTCTTGAATTGGATATATGTGTTGTTATTTTTACTTTTTTTAGTGATTTTACTAATATCACCAAAAATGGAAATTGGTTTTGAACTTATACAGTTCTAATGAAATGGTTATATATTGATATGTGGATTATATGATAACATCCATTAATTAAACTATAATGTGATAAAATATCCATTATCTGTATGTAAATGGATCATGATGTTTTTGGATGTATGGTCATGCTTGTGGAAGAAAAATATGTGTGGTTGGGGTGTGCAGAGATATGTGGTTAGTCCAAATGAGATTTTGGTGCAGGTGAGGAGGTAGTTTGTTGGCCATAATTTTTGGGCAGTAAGGTAGTGGAATATTAGAGATATTTAGATTTTTGTGATATGCTGTTTTGTTGTGCTTGATTACCGAGTAGTGAAGGAATGAATAAATTATTGTTTAATAATGTTTGGAATTGTTGGGTTTGATTTTCCGGAGGAATGGAAATTGTTAACATGAAAATAAATTATGGGTTGCGTAATTAATAATGGTTTATTCAATATAATGAAATGAATTGGATGACTGAATTAAATTGGATGTAAAGGAGAAATCAGATTTCAGACTTATTGTGGGATTTTACTAATTAGAGTTGGCAGGAAAGGTGACAGTGTTATGAGTTGGTTGTTTGTTTCAAAACACATAATATGAGATTGTGTGTTTGACACTATATATATATATATGTATGTATATATATATATAATTTTGTTTTATTTTTTACTTATATTCACACCCCACCCATATTGAGCACTATGTGTTGAACACTCACATAGTCATGCAAGGGGGGTGTCTTTTCTAGCATGTTGGTGGGAGGTTGGACAGTTGGCTAGCCTCTCTTCATTTCTCCCTCTTCCAGAGAGGTAGGTATTTCATAGTATATGATTGATGGAGGTATGTTAGTGAGTTATATGGTGGTTTTGGTGTCACATGTGTCATCGCATTGAGTTGTGATACGGTGTCTTGGGTGTCTTCAACATGAGATGTGATTGGAGGCATATGTTTGTGTGGGAAAGACGTAATGTGGTATATTTGTATGATGTGAGAGTGCCATTATGTTTTTCATTAGGGTGTGAAAATATCTACTTAGTAGTAATATTGTATGAGGTACCCAATCATCGATTTTTTTATGTTATATAATTTTACATGACATGCATTACTTATTGAGTGAGCCATAGTGAGGTTAGGTTTTTTTGTATACCTTTATGGGTTATTTTTGGTTCTATTATTTTCTCATAAGAAAATTAGCATTCTTTTTTAACAAGTATATGGTATATGTTGGTCTTCCTACAGAGTGTATATGTATTCTCACCCTATGTATATAAATTATTTTTCCATATTATAGGAGGATTTCACAAAACCTGATGGGCCTTACAACCTCAAATCTTTAAAATTATTTGTGTCACTTCATTATCATAACATTAGGGTATTTTATTTTGGGACATCATTGTATATATATATATCATATTTATTTTATATATGAATGTTGAATGATTTGGTTTTCTAATTTGTATTATATGTTCTAATTTTTTTGGATGGTTCATTCTATCTATTAAACTTATTTCCTTAAATGATAATTCCTCCCACACTGTGAGATTTGTACCAAATTGGTTCTATTTAATTACATGGGGCCTACTCGAGGAGAATCATGGGGGTCATTAACACCCCACATCATTGTCAGCTGGGAGGCAGTAACATTAGAGGGTTGGTGTCATGAAATTTATGATTTTAAATTCATTGTCTTTCAAGGTGATTTAAATAAAATGTTACTCAAGATGAAGGGTTTATTTGTATCAAAATTTTAAACCTAGAGACATGTTTTTATTAAATAAAATGTTCTCCTTGGATGTATAAATTCAAATAACAAGAATATATATGTATCACATATATTTTAATTATGCTAAAAATATGTTCCCAATCAGTTCCATTTCATCAAATGGAAGTTACCCAATTATATCCTCTTTTATAATTATTTGGTAACCAAATTTTCATTTAGTGAGTTCTGGTCATCCACTTGGACATAATTGTTTGGTATATTCTAGTAATTAATTATATTATGTGTTATTATATTTTTTATATGAATTTAGATTTCTAGTACATAAAGAATAATTTTAAAAAAAATTACTGCAAGGAGATTGAATATAATTATGATTATTAACAACTCAAGTATCTTTTTCAAGCATTATATTATTTAATAATGAAAATATTTTTTTCTATTAATTGGCTCCATTCCATAATATATATTTTTTGGTAATTTCTCAACAATTATAGGTAATTATATATTCCGATATAAAATAATTTTTTGATGATGTTTTTACAGTGAATGTTTTTAACAATTACTTTTAGAAAATAATAAAAAGGAATAATCCATTCAATTTAAAATATTTTTTTCATCCTCTCCACATTTATCTTATATAATCATTAGTTATTTTAGAGACCCTGTTATCAATTATTTTATTTAATGGAATTCATATATTTTTTAATTATCCTTCTGATAATTTTATTTTAGATGGTACATGTAACATCAAATTTTAAATCAGTGAAAAAATATTTTATAATATATCAATTTTTTAGTTCAGTTTCACATTACTTTTTAAAAATTATATATTGATTTATTGTTTTTTATTATCTATTTATAACGTTATTTTTAATGATTTACTTGGGGAATGACCTAACAGTAATAAATAATTCATTTTCTAAAACTATTATTGGTGGTATCATTCAATCTTACTTTATCAAGGTTTCTTTCTATCTATGTAAATATCTAACCTTGTTTCCCCTCTTACACTAGGGAAATGATATTTAAAGCCATTGAAAATATTTCATAATAAAAATTATGATCATGTTATTCTTAAGTTGAATGATCTATATAATGATTTTTCTCTATGGTATGAACTTCTCATTTCAAATGATATAGATTTGATGATGATCTAATATAATGAATATTATTCTATTAGCAATTATAAAATTATTATAATTCTATATGATTCTATTCTAAAAAAATTATTATATGAATTTTGAGTATGAATTTGTTTACTATCCTCAATCTACCTCTAGATAAGTAATGAAAATTTTATAATTTTATGTTCATAGAGAAAATTATTATTATTCTCTATAAATTTATTAAAATTTCGATGGTTATTTAATAGTTGATTATGTATTGTTTTACCATAAATATTCATTATCTATATCAATAATGATCCTTCTATCCTTTTTCTTGAAATTGTGAAAATTAATAATATTTTTAATGATTACATACTATTAATGTCGGTTTATTATGTGTACACAAACAATATTATTCACTATAAGGATAACAATGTTTTTATTAATATACAGAGTCTTTTAGAAATTCTATAAAATGCATTGTTTACCCGTATTATGAATTCCTTAGATATTAGAATGGGATATGTGGAATATACCATTATATATCCCCTCAATTCGTTTATGGGTCTAATGAGAAAAAACAACATAATTTCTAGTGAACACATCTCCTCAAATTTGTAAATTTTTTTCCATAATACCTTTAATCATGTTCTTGATGTTTAAAATCATGCATTGTATTGGTATTAGAGTTGTATTTTTATAATAAAATTTTTCTGATACTATCAAAAAACATAGAAATATATTAATTTTTGTTGACTATGAACTATTTAAACAATTTATTCCATGTATATTATGTAAAAAATTATTTTGTTTTTGAAATATTTAGTTATTTGTTTACCGTAATGAGTGTTTAAACTATCCCCATCCTTATTGTTTTATTCAATAAAATTATGTAAATACAGTACATGTGATAAGATTAAAAGGATATCACATGTGAATGGATTTTTGGGAGATGTTATAGGGTTATTATTTAAGATGTTATTTTGAATATAATGTGAAAAAATTCTATTTGGTACCAATAATATGGTATTTTCAATTATTTTTTACACTACTAGATTAAAATTTTAAACCATCATGGTAATTGGAAAATATGTAATTCATTATTTATTTTACTTTTAATTAATACTTTTTTTGTAATAATAATTATTGGTGGTATTGAATACATTATGTTAATTATGTGTTTATGGGAAAATATACATTGATATTGGTATATGGAATCAATATTGTTGTGGGTGCATGTTTTAAATAACTTATAATATTAGGTTGTTTTTTGGAGAGATTTTATGGATTGATAAGTTAAAGATCATAAAAATTTCAATGGTATATATATCTCTCAATGTTAGTTGATATAATATTTAATAATTTAAAGATTAATAATGGAAAAAATCAGTACAATTCTATTGACGATTTCAATATAGAGGAAAAAATTATAGAGATTTGTTAAATTGATTAGTATGACGTTTAATTGAGATTTCATCCCTGTATACAAATTTCAAGTGGTTTTAGGGTCTATCCTAGATATTAATATGTCAAATGACCCTAAAAGACCATATTAGGAATTATCAAGATCATTACATATTGCATAACAATGAGTCTTAAGAGAACATCGAGATTCACACACTCTAGAAATATTCTTATCAGAATCACATTCACATAAAAGAACATTATTTTGAAATTTCATTTTTTAACTTATATAACATAATATTAATATTACCAATGACAATATATATTGAAATGTATATAATAATATTCTATGATGAATATTAAATTATATGTTTCATCATGGAGATGGTATAAGGTTGATTTTTAGTGTAAATATTTCTGGGATTTTATGGTTTGGAATATATTATGAAACAAAAGTATATATTGGAACCTAGATTTTTAGGATTGTGTTAATAATCACATGTAAACCCGACTCATTTTATGTTAGGATTACTATATAATAATATAGGATAAACATTGGTTGTCATACATTAAGCTACGAGTTATTTAGTTTGAAATAATATAACTAATGGATAATAAGAATGATAAAAATTAGTATTGTATAAAATAAAAAATAGAAGTAAAATCCTATGAAAAACTAACCATTTGTATTTGGTAATTAAAATTTAAAAAATAAGTTACAATAATCATCTACTCATACATTTCATATTACTTATAATATTACAATTCTTTTCACCAAACAATATTGATTCATTTACTATGTGTAGTAAATCTCGACCACAATGATTTGATTGTAAAAGAAACATATTATTGTTATATTATTGTATCCAAAATACATCTTTAGATAAATATAAATCTTATTATATATGAATTATATGGAGTTAATGTAATTCTATTAATGAATATAATATTTGAACATAAACTTTTTATTTAATAAATCATTGTATTATTACCTAATGATAATAAATTTCTAAAAATAATAATTTATACATAATGAACCAGTATATGATATAGATATTTTCTAAAATCATAACAATTACATAATAAAACCAGGGTTCATATTAATTATCTTCCACTAATGCACCACCACCCAGTGAAGGCCCAAAGAGTCTAAAAGTTTAACTACATCATTCTAGTGGTTGATGTTGTATAATGATTGGTTATAACAAAACTATTGAAAACAGACGTTAAATCAAGGTAGAAATGGGGATGTATAAATTTTAAAAAAATGTTAGGAACATTTCAAGAATTAGATTGATTTAATCGTGTATATGATTCAATGAAATATTTGTGGGAAATTCTAAATTCATTGAAGGCCCTATTTTTACATATGGAGTGTTAATTGACGAAGTCATGGTTGGGAATACATCTCCCAATAACCTTCATCAATGATGTCATTATAGAATAAGAATTTTATTTTAGTGATCAATTTTTTGGTAATGATATATGTGGTAATCAGTTAATACATGTGACACATGTGTGGGATATTATGAAAATGTAATAGTCTAGAGAGGTGGAGGTAACTACTATAAAATGTACTCTATATGGTTTTAATATGGATCTCAATCATCATTATGATTTATATGTTTATTCTTCATAGGGTACATTATTTAACTAACCCTCCCACAATTTTTCATTATGTCGATGATGTATAGGATCAATAGATTGAGGTGTGTGGTATGTCCATTCATATTACTTTTCACGAATACTAACTAATGAAAAGGTGAATTATATTTCATTCAATACATTAATAATATAATAATAATTTATTAACTATAAACCCATAGAAAAATAAATTAAATAAAAAACCATGAGATATATGTTTCTTATATATTTGCTAAGAATATAAATAAAAATATAGTCTAATTGGTCTATTTTTCGAAATTCCCTATAGAGAACTAGGAATAAAATAAATGGATATTACATAAAATATAGAAGAGTATTCATTCTACTACAAGAGTAAATTATCTAGGATTGTAATATTTTAGTGACTTTTGAAACATGGAACAAAATCATCACACATGGTGAATGTTTGTCAAATATTTTCCATAAAGTTATTGACCATTATTAATTATACATAAAACAATTATTCATAACCAAGGAAAAATAAATATATGATAGGGCTAAGGTGTAAGGCTCAAAAAGGGTAAATAAAGGATATATGTAACATAATATTTAAATAAGTGTATGAGAACATGATAATTTCATTTGAATATCATTACCTTTATATGGAAAATCATAATCATGAGACATGTCATAATTATTATCCATCCCGAAGACATGAATCATAATAGAATCAAGATAATATTCCATGAAATCATAATTTAGTAATAATATATAGATGATTTTTCATACAAATAAGTATGGAAAATCATATATGAATGCTACAAACCAAGGCCTTTACATAATATTTGGCTTATGCTATGACCCATGTACCTGCTTCGGGCATGAGATAACAGCCCATGTACCATTTTATATCCGGATTCGACTCTGACCCATGTACCCACATTCTTCTATTCATTGGATACAACCCATGTACATAGTTTCTTTCATGTCTATGATACAACATGTGTACCCTATTACTTTTTGGGGGCAACAAACCATGTACATTATTATTTTTTGTATTGTGTTACAACCCTTGAACCATCTTGATTGTGGGCATGGTATTAATCTTGTGCACCCTTTGAGATCATATACCATTTATAATTACCCAATTCATTCAAGGTGATAATGTTCCCAATATTTTAATAATAAAATAATTTATACATATGAAAAATGAAATTAATAATTACATTATATCATGACCCATAATATGATATGGGTTTCATATTCATCCAATCATAAACCATGAAATGAAATTGTTATCATAGAATTATAAAAATATAAAAAATATATAGAAAATATATAGGTTTCACAATAATTTCATTATATAATATCCATTTAAAGGAAAATGGTTTCATAAGAACTTATCATGGGATAACTCATTAATGTTAAATGAATTTCATAGGCATTTATCATGGTATTACTCGTTCAAGAGGGAAAATTTCATAAACATAATATTATTTATACATAGACCATTAATATAAATAATATTTATGTTTTCATTAGAAAATATCCCCAGTAAAGCATAAACTATAACCAATTATGTCACTTGATATGGGTAAGTATTTGAAAAATCACAAGGAACATAACTTTTTTTTGGAAAATCTCTTTTAAAAATACATAACATTTTCAAAAAGTATTTCCATGAAATAATAGAAATTTTATAATGGAATCTTGAAAAATAATTTATATTATTTCCAGAGTATTATATCCATTAACATTAAAAAATTATTTTTGAAACATAAAACATTTTAACTAACATTTTCATTGAATATAACATTGAAAAATTATAATGATGATTTAAATCATTTTTAAAATCTTTTTGTTCGAATGTATGATAAAAATCTATAATAGATGTTTTGAAATAAGTGAATTCATTTTCATTGAAAAATATTAAAAATATACAAAGAGATATTTGAAAATAAATTAAAACACTTTTTAAATATTATCAAACATAAATGACAAATTTTTCTATAAAAACGTATTTTCAAATAAAAATACTTCAAAAAAATTAGAAAAAATGTTTTTCTTGAAAAATATAATTGTAAACTTACAGAGGAAGAATCAAGGAAATGATTTTCATGATATTATGTATGTTCATAAAGAAAAAATATTCTATTACTACAAAAAATATAAAAAAAGTTGAATTGATCGGTAAATTATTAGAATATATATTATAAATACCTTTTTAAAAATAAAATAAATGTGTAAAAATGTCCTTTAAAAATCACAGGATAATAGTATAACTTTTTTTATAAAATTTTTAAAAAAACAATTAGAAATAATAATTATTTTTAAATAAAATGATAAATAATGCTATACAATCATAATGACATATTCAGAATTCTCTTTTGTACAAATGATTGAAAAATGGTACAATTAATTGGATATATATCATGACTAACCCTAGGTTAATAAATTTAATGGGTTTTCAAGTGATATGGATCATAAAATTTCACCAATGGAAGCATAATGATAATTAATTTCAATAAAAGATGATATTGAAGATATAAATAGTTACCACATTGGTAATTTTGAATCATAATACAATTGATAGAATAACAATCAATTAATCATTAACATATCATTATGTGATTTATATTTATGACATGACATTTCAAAGGCATTATATGCACCTCATATTAAAATATATGTGCGTAACATGACATGGGTATCAAAAAAGTCATTTTGAGAAAAAATTATTATACTGATTTGGTAACATTTTAAAAATACACCAAATGAATTAATGGTCATTAAATGGATATATAAATATAATAATATTTAAGTATTATTATCATAGAATACATTAGTGGGATGAATTCACACCACACCAAAACATAAGTGGTGTATAAGGCATGTATCTCAAAGAAATATAAATGAGATTAAATTCCCTTATAATGTGTCTTGACAGTTTATAAACATATTCAATCATCATGTAATATATATATATATAATATTGTTACAGATATAACACATAACAATGTTATGATATATAATGCGATATATGAATTACTTTTGACAATATATTAACCGTTTATTATCAATTCCATGTTAATATAATGATTTATGTTATAAACACTTTATTTATGGTATTTTTTGACATATTAATCTTTATTATTTTACCAATATCATTATTTTATTATTTAAATAATGTAAAAAATTATTTATATATCTTATATATTCTATATAAAAATATTTTGTTTAATATATAAAAGGTAAACATATTAAATAAAATACAATATTTATAGAAATGGTACATTATACATACTCATAAATTATATTTCCTTATTATGATTATCATATTTTAAAAAATAATGTAAATTAAATACATTTAATGTTTGAAAAAATCACATCACATTGTTGAGGCAGTAGTTTGCACAACCAAAAATGATGTCATTATATTTAAATGAAATAGAAATTATTATGGTATGTGTTATATAAAAATTACAAAATCATAAAGACATTGTAAATTTCTAATATATCATATAATTTTACTAAACATATTCCTTAATAAATTCCCTACAATGTGTGAATGAATCATATGTATTTGTGGAGGTGGATGTCCATATATCCACAAATGACGTTTTCATTTTTAGACAAAATGGAATGAATGAAGGTACATTTTATATATAATAATTCCATAATATATAAAGAAATAATAAATAATATATATGTGAAATATAAAAATAAAATTTAAATCATAATTCTGAACCAAGATATATGGAAACAGAATTACTAAAAACATTATTTCACGTGTCGCCAGTTCACCATACACAGAAATGAAACCTTTGAAACCCATTTGATTGAAGTGTGTGTAATTTTAGTTTGAAAAATAAATATAAAAATTCCTATATATATTTAGTATTTTGATATTATAATTTAACAATTGAATACAAATAAATGTGGTATTTGAGAAAGAAAATAATGGAATTGAGGTTGAGTAATTATGTTACCTCTTCTTCAAGTAACTCTTTTTGTATTCCACCGAAGGGATTCTATAATTGCTTTATTCCCAAATGGAATCCTGAAAGTGAAAATAAGGTATGATGGGATTTAAATTCAGTAGTTCAAGGATGAACCTAATGGGTTTGAGTTTTGTTAAGAAGAGCGATATTTAGAGGAATGTTTGAAGTGAGTGAGGGGACCCACTTAAAAAATTATTAAATCATGTTAGTAATACACATAGTTTTAACTTTAAAACATCATAAAAGCACAAAAAACACATTAATAGAAGGTTTATGGTCTTTATAATTACATAAATGTGTTTTTTTACATGTTGGTAGGTCATTTTAGCCCTTACATTTATGTTTTAGTCCCTTATTATGCTTAATTTTACCTTAATTAGTCCAATTAGCTATAAATTGTTTTACTAATATTTTGGTCAAAAATTAAGTTGATATTATTAGAATATAAATATTATATTTATTAAAACCTTTTATTTATATTTTTCATAAATTTATTAAACTGATGAGAATAAATTATGTTTAATGTTAATCCTGTATATGTGAAATGAACATTGTTTTTGAATGTTAGATTATCCAAAAGAATATTAAGCCTTAATATCTAAATTCAATATAATTTTTTTTCTAAACAACTAATTTGGATTAATATATTTATAACTGATATATTTTTACTATAAAACCAATATAAAATATAATTTAACTACAAATTTTAATTAAATTGAAAAGTAATTTTGACTTAAAACTGAGAATTTTTTTTACAGTTTATCAAAAACAAATTCTCATAAAAACACATAAATTTACCTTAGGATAATATTTAAATTATAAATTAAAAAATGAAGCATATTTTATCAAATTAATGAATAATTTTTTTTAAAAATAATTATTTTGTAATTTTTAAAATTGGACATAAAAATCAGTTTTGCTATGATTATAACTTTTTCAAAGAGATAATGAAATTTAAAAAAAGTATGTATTACAATCAATACGATTTATTTATATATGAACATTATAAATAATAAATAAAAAATTATTTATTACTATTGATATTAATATATTTAACATCTTGTTTAAAAACATATCTACAAAAAATTATAATATTAAAATTTTCTTTCCTAGATTCTAAATGTTGCATATAATACAAGACAAGTTGTTGTAGTATGTCCTGAAATAATAACATTGTATAACATAAAATTAAATCCACACATAAGGTTTTCTTATAAAAAAAGATACATTCAGTGTTCTATGAAATAATAAATATCAAAATATTAAATTAATTCTGAAAAATAATTCTCAAAATCTCAGAGTTCAACATTCTAACCCCTATAAAATTAATTTCACCCTAAAAAATTTTTATGGGTTTTTAAATGTTTAATAATAGAAGGTTCCTTTCAAGGAAACCCAAAACCTAAAAATAAATTCTAAAAATCTTTAAAAATGGAATGATAGAGGTATAACAGTTACCTAAGGTAACTCATAACTAGGTTTCCATATGCTATGACATTTTCAAAAAATGAAAATATGGAAATAAAAAAGAAATATAAATATGATGTTCTAATAGAGTGTAATAAAAAAATGGTTAGGATAATGTAAGGATTCACAAAACCATATATTTTTGATGATATATGGGGCCATTTTATTCATAAAAAACAAAGGTACATGGACAATATTTTGGGTTTCAAGGTAACTTTTAATATATTTGACGGACATTTACAATTATATATACATACTTGGTTTTATTCATTTCCATCTACACAATGTCAACAATTGGTTGTTTCTTTGTTAAATCACACATCATATCTTAATCTAGGGAATTAAATATAATATTTCATTAATGAAGAACTAACTAATCATGACTTCCATTAATAGAATTATTTTTCATTCCACCAGTTGTTTGTTATCATGACTTATCCAATAAGAAAACATCAGCAAGTATTGAAATAAAATTTTATTCTCACAATAATTTTCGAAATTATAACCAGTGATTTCAATAAATTTTTATTCTTATACCCCTTCTGAAAGATGTAAATAAATAAATTTATAATTAAGTACTTGAAGTGAGAAAAACATTAATCCCCCATATATTTTAAATTAGCAATTATTTCTCACATAGTAAACTTGTGAATATTGTAATAGTATATTCTATTAAATCAGGGTAATCACTATAATTACCCTAAATCCATTTGGAAAACATGCATACCTTTTTTTTTAATATTACTAAAATATTCATTAAATATAAAAAGTTGTAAAATTTATCCAAGATGAAATATTTCAATTTTTAAAAAATCTTCTATGAGTTATTTGATAAAAATTACCATCCAATATAATTATTTATATCCAACATATATTTATCAAAACATCATTATATTAATATTAGAAACATTTTATGGGTTATATTCCATTTGTTAAATTATATCATTTCAACCACACCAGTACCATTAAACATATCCTTTGAATTCTTTATTAAAAAAATAAAACTAAAAAGAATTATATATTTGTAAACTCATATAACATAATCACTGAATTCAAAATCATATACACTTAAATTATCCAAATAAATTCATAAATCAATACTCATGATTTAGTTTCCAATGGTCATTTAATCCTTCCCTTTGATACTACCTATAGTGACCCTTTCCAAACATACATTGATATTATATTAATATAGATGACTAGTCACCATATTACTAAACTACATGAATAGAAAAATTATTAGTTTAGTTTCATTGAAATCATGGTAAGAATTATTCTATGTTAGTGAATGATATCCTAATTTTCACACATTCATCTTTCCCTTTTGTAAAAATACATAAAATAATTATAAATAAGATGTGGAATGGAATCCTAAGAAAGGGTTGAGATCAAATGTTAAGTTAGGGTGAATAAATTAATCATGTAAGAATAACATGAATATAAGGCTCTGAGAACATGTGATTATTATTTTAAGATCATACACTGCATATCAAAGATCATATTCACGATACATGGCATAATTATTGGATATTCATAAGATATGAATCATTAGGTAATTAATAAAATACATTTTAAATCATTAATGTGGAATATGTCATAGAAATTTTGGAACACACATAAACATCAAAAATCATATTTCATGTATACCTACCATGATCTTGATAACATGTTAGGCTTGGGATAAAACCAAGGATCATGTTTTGGGATTGCTCTAACAACATATTTAATATCTAAATCTTGGATTATGCTATAAGCCTTGTAAATTAATTCTTTAATTATTGAGATATATATAGGATACCCTCTTACATATAGAATTTGGTTACAACCCATGTAACCTAATACTTTCCATCTTTGCAAACAGCCCATGTATCTTCTTGTTTACAAGATAAGATTACAACCCAGGTACCTTCATGTTTTTAGGATTGTGATTCAACCGATGTACGAATTAATCTCATATACCATTTATCACTACCCAAATCATTTGATGTTGATATAATCCTAAAATTTCACAAAATAAAATAATGCATATATGTTCCACATGATAATAAAATGTCTATAATATCATGACCCTTAATAAGAAATGTGTTTCATAAACATCATATAATAAGACATTAAATTAAATTGGTTTCATAATAATTTCAGTATATCATAGAATATTTAAATATATAGGATTCAAAATAATTATATCCTATAATTACTAGGGAATTGTAGGAGGTTTTAGAAGAATTAATCATGGTATAACCCTTTTAAGAGAAACATGTTTCATAAGAAGTTTCAAAAGCATAACCCAGTGAAGAGAAATAACTTTTGTTAACATCAATTCAGAAAAATGATCACCATTCATGGAAAAAATATGAATGGTATCCTAGGATCATATCCTATGAAAATATTAAATAGTAACCAAGGATTTAATCCAATATAGAGAAGTATTTTTAAAGTTAACAAGGAACATAACGTTTCTTTGAAAATCACATTTTATGACCAATAAAATTTCCAAAAACATTTTACATGAAAAGAAATTGAATTTCATTAAGGAATAATGTAAAATCCATTAAACGATTTCATGTATAAAATAACATATCTATTTAAAAGAAATATTATAAAAATAATCATACATTGGGAAGGCCATTTTCCTTGAAAATAATCTCAAAAAATTATAAAACATCATTAAAACATCAAAAAAAAATCATTAATAATACTTTAAAAATATAATATAATCATTGATATAATTTATATCTATTTAACAAAAAAATTTGGAAAATATATCAAGAATATTTGAAATCAATTAAAACCATTTTTTAACATAAAAAATTATATTTTTAGAAAAGATCATTTTATTATGAAAACCTATTTTGAAATAAAAAAATTTACAGAATATTGGGAAAAAAATTTATTATTGACAAATAACCTTGTAATAATACAATGTAAGAGTCAATGAAAAGATATTCCTGATAGTGGGAATGTTTGTTCATGCACAAATCTTCATTGGCTCCTGAAATGTTTATAAAATAATATTGACTATAAAATAACTTGAGTATTCCTTTTAATACTATTTATAAAAAATGTAATAAATTTGAAAATATTTCCTTCAAACAAAATAGTATAATATTAGTACATTTTTGAAAACATTTTTTAGAATACATGGTTTTGAAATAAAATATTTTTCCGAAAATATAGAATAACAAAGTCTTATTTCTATAAAAACATTTTCGTATTTATATTATAGAAAATGGGAAGGAAAATTGTAAAATTATTTGGATATGAAATGAATAACAATATGGTAAAAAAATGGATGACTTGTTATGAGATATGAATCATAATATTTCATCAATGAAAGTGTAATCATAAACAATCTCGATAAATGATGTGATTATATCTATAAGTCATTACCTATTTGGTAAAATTAAATGACAAGTCAAAAATGTAACATTAAGTGAAGAATTAAAATATCATGAAAATAATTATATTAATGATATAAACTGTCTATTTTAGTATATAACCCTCATATAAAAATGTATGTTCATGACGTTGAAAGTATCTCAATGATGGAAAATTGAGAATAAAATTACTTTACAGATTTTGTAACATATGAAACAAATAACATTGAATGAAAAGTAATCAAATAAATATTTAAATACCCCTAAAAATAATTATGATAGTCATATAATAAATCTATAATTAGTATAAATACCATATAAAATAAATGAGTGTTCAATAAGTCATGTTTCTCATATAAATAAAAAGAGATATGAAACTTCCTTACCATAAGTCTGAACATTATTTTAACACATTTCCTCATCCTTAATAATAAATATATACTTATTATACATCTAACACATAAAAATGTTATTTTATTTAATACCGTATAATACATAAAAAGGAATTTATAGTACATGTTTATTAACATTTCCATATTAAAGTAATTCATTTCTTAATAACTATTTTGTTAATCGTATATGTTTTGACCTATTATTATTGAAAATTTTACATAGATAAATATTTTTTATTTACAAAATATTAAACATGATTTATATTTAATATTTATTAATTATAAATTAATTTATATTAATCTATAATTAAATAAAATTATTAAATGAAAAAAAAACATTCATCGAGAAGGTATGTTGTACATATGTAGGAAGGCTATTTCAATTATTTTTTCATATTGATAGAAGGTACATAAATAACATATATGTTTATATATATTAAAATTACACTATAATTATTATGTCTTATATATCATGAGTGTTTAATAAACCAATTATTAATAAATTCCATGTAATGTGTGAAAAAATCACATTACTTTTTGTATGTGGATGTCCACTCATACCCAAATGATGTTATTTTCTTTTCACAAAATGATATCTTCAGTTTTATGATGTAAAATAATCTAGAATAAAAAATATATTATATCTATCTTATTTATAATTTATTTTCACTACATATATAATCAATATATTAGATTCAATGTGTGAATGAATCACATCACTTTGAGTAGGCAGTAGTCCACACATCCATAAGCAAAGTAATCATTTCTACACAAAATAGAAAGCATGAAGGTATGTTTTAAATATAATATTTAAAAAATCATAACGACATATTAAATAATATATATATCTCTCTCAAATTATAAAATTTTTTCCATCAAAATTCGCATTAATGAATGGTGGTAATGGAAAAATGAAATATACTGTTTTGTGAGGTGATAGTTCACCCTATAGAAATATATTATGAATTTTACCCATTTTATGGAAGTGTGTGTTACATTTTGTATTAAAATAAATGTAAAAACATATTGGTTTACTGAGTATATATTGGTTAAAATTAAATCATGTAATAAGAAGAATTGATGTTGTGGGGAAAGAAAATATATGAAAGGAGCTTGAAAAAATATGGTACCTCTTCCTTCGGTAACTACTTTTGGTCCACACAAATGGCCTTCCTTGAATATATTTATTCCAAAATTTAGGATCAGAGAAATTATGGAAGGAGTTAGGGATGTGAAATAGGATGTTCTGGGATGTTATATTGTGGTTTGAGTGGTGTGAGGAAGGGGGACAGTTGGTGACCGTTTATAATGGAGGGAGGAGACATACATGGAATTTTGTTTTCAAAATGTTATGTGTACCAATATTTTTACATAACCATGTTCAAAAAAAAAAATAAACCAATCAAAATAATATAATGATTATAGACGAATTATTTCCATGAAAACTGTGTTTTATAAGTTTCTAAGTCATTTAGGACATTAATTTTATGTTATGGTTAATTGTGATGTGAATATTTATATAAAACCATTTAAGTAATATTTTTAGTAAAAAAATAAGTTTATATTATAATAATATAAATAAAATAGGAATCAAATTAATTTCTATAAATATATATATTCAGTTACTAAAAGTATAAATATTTATTTTAATTCTAAATCAGAAGACATGGTGAGAAATCTGGTTTTTAAAGTGTACATGTTAAAAAGTTCATAATGATATTATTTTTAAAATGGTAACATGATTCTAGTGAAATAAATTTGATTAGTATATTTTTAATTTAAAAAGTGTGTATTGAAAAATAAAAATAAAATAAAATTTATCTATATTAATAAATTAGACACAAAAAATTTTATTATAATTCAATATTTTTCACTAATTATCCAAAAAAAATTCTATATGAAATCCGCAAAATTAGACTTCTGTTATTTTTGAAATTTTGAATTCAAAAATGAATTCTATTTTATCAAAATAAATTCTATAGATGTATAAAATTTAATTTTTCATTGTTCACAAAAGTACATAAAAAGGATTTCATTGAAGAAAATATTATATTCCAACATAGTAAGACTAAACTGTAAAATAGTATGTATTATAATAAATTTGATATATATATAACAATTATAAATTATATTTAATTTTTTTTTACTATCCATATTAAAATATTTTAATTCTATGTTATAGCTATCCCATTTAAATAATAAAATAATTAAATGTTGTTTCTTAGCAATTTTGTGTTATATATAATGCCAGCCCAACCATTGTTGTGTGTAGTCAAATATTTTCTTTATATATTCTATAATTAAATACGCACTGATGAAATTTTTTAAATAAGAATTTAAGGATTTGGGAAATAAAAAATATTAATAAATTATATTAATTCAAAAACAACTTCACCAAATCTCAGGGTGTTATATTAAATATGTTAGTAATTGGGTTACATCATTAAATTTCACTTTTATAAATACCATAATATTAACTTTTCTGGTGAAAAATAATATATATATGATGCAATTTATTTTTGTTTGTTAGAATGTATGAAATGGAGATTTTAGATTATTATTACTTTTAATGGCATCAATCTGTTCGAAAGATGGTTTCACATAGAACACTAACCAAAAATTAAAATTTGAAGTATTTACATAATATAAAAATTTATTGTATAAAAATTATTTCCTCTCCATTAAATCAGAATGAATAAATTTTAGTTCTATGTGTATGAATTATTTATAAGAAGTAAATAGAGGAATGTTTTTATTTTAATGAAATTAATTTATTATTAATAACATGGATAATATGATCATTTTTACATCAAATTTTATTTCTAAAAATATATTATTATTATTATATATTGTTTTATATTTATATATAAATGTGAGTAATAATAATATAAAAAATTTCATATGAATAAATATTAAATGGTAATTTCATTGTCAAATAATATGAATAAAAAATTAGCCTCGTTAATATTCATAAAAAGTTATTTTCTTATAAAATAGTGTTCTCATTATTTCTTTTCTCTTAATTTAAATTCAATAATTATACAATAATGAACTTTTTTATTGGATTTAACAAATTAATGGTAAGACAAAAATTATTATTTAGGTTATTTTAATATGATTAATTTTTGGTGTATAGTTCAAAAAACTATTTTCAAAAAATGAGAAGAATTTATAAAATTATAAGTATATTAATATGAATAAAAATTCGTGAATACTTTTTCTGAAACAAACTAATTATTTTTGGATAAATTTATTATTTTTGAATATTTTTTTAAATCAGTAACACATAATTTAAATTTAGGAAAATTAGATACATTTTTTTAAAAACCATAATAAAAAATTATACATTTTTTATTTTGAAATTAATTTTTAAGAAATTTTTAAGAATAATATAATATAATTAATTAAAAATTATGAATCATTATGTAACAATAATATTATTTGGGTAATTTTATTTTGGAATAAATAATAAGTTACATTATGTAAAAACAAGTTACCATTTTATATGATTGACTATTAACTGTATAAAAGTGCAGAAAAAGTTTAAATTACTTTTAGAATTGGGTGTTAGAGGTCATCATTGAACATATCAAGAACCATGTCCATTATCAATATATATTTTAGAAAAATTCATTGATAGTGAAATCATTTTATTGAAATGATTTTATAATTTCAAAAAATTGAATCCATATTCACTAATAATTGGGGATCCCCTCTCCTCAAATTTCTTCACATTAGAACCCAAATCATTTATCTCAAACTCTTCCAAATCACTTCTTATAAATTCTTATAAAAAATTATTAGATTCAAGTATTTAAAAAATACCATCAAACAAATTCATGACACATTTGAAAACAATATAATACATGATGTGAGGTATAAATTTAATTTGTAACATTCATTTTTTATTTCATTATTTAATCCTTTTCTTCATCAAATTTTGTTGCACCACATAAAATCGATAAAGTCTATATGATTTCTATGATACTTTTATATTATAATTATTTTATTTTATTTTTTGATACTTCCCTTGTAAAATTACTAAATTTTACTCAAATAAATTATATTAGGTACTAATATGTTTAACCAATAACCACATTTTGGAGACTATATACTTGACTCAAAATAATCAACTAGAAATGTTTTTATACAATAATACCACAAAGTGATAATGAGTAAAAAAATAAAATGTTATCTAATAGAGAATTTATTGCTCGAATATAGATACATGTCTCAAAATCTAATTTCAACCAATTTCATTATACAATACTAACAAAGGCCACATATCATGATCAATAGGTAATAAGTGGTTAATGGGTTCCACTAGCCACTATAAACTTGAATGTACCTCCTAATCAAGTACAAACACCACCTTTTAGTGGAACATTCACTTTTCATAAATTGTGCCTAACAAAATCAATAAAATATTGTTGTGAATGATATGGCATGAGCAACAATCCCCCTTCGTATCTCAGCATGAATTATATATGAAATATACTAGAGAAACACTGTCCAACTAAAATTTTATAAAAAAACATAGAATTTTTTTATAGTTTGTATCATGACACTTTATATATAGTATTTCAACTAGAATTTTAATATATGATTTAAAATTTTATGTACATCCAAATAATAAGTTTCAATTAATATTTTTAAAACTATAATAAATGCAATTTTCATGGAAAAAATAAATTAGTAACTCCTTTTAATAAATCATCAGAATGTATAAACAATTTCCATCATAGATCTATGGTTATTGGACACATAAATAGATTTGAACAAGAATTCTCACTGATTATAGTGAAATGAAGCTCTAGGTGTGCACACAATCAAAACATCCCATGCATGGGGTAACATTACATAATCCCAAGAATAAAATCACCACCATTATGATAGTTTATTTAGTGTTGTCATTAATAATTTCTATGTTCTAGCCACTTAACTACTTTTGTACCCATTTTATTCATTTTATTTCAATAATACATGGTCTTAAGTTCATTTCATTTAATAATTTAAAATTATACTTTAAAATGTCTCTACGTTCATGTATTATTAACATAGATTTAATTTTAAAAAAACAATAAATATTTTTTTATCAAGAACTCATCACTTTCTATTAATTTATTTTTAATTATAATCCTAAATAATTTCAGTCAATTTTTTAATTTTCTCTAATTTAAATGTATTTTTTTTGAAAATTATATGGGATTACTCTGATACTAGGTGTTGGGACAATGTGCGAGGTCAAGACCAAGTGTGCTCAGAATTTTTCAATGAATCTTTTTTTTAATAGAGTGCATAAGTATTTTTCCTAAAATATTTTAACAAAATATAAACGGGTTCCCCTATATGAAATACAAGTGTACTATTTCATTCAAAATAATGGGGTTAACCTAGGTGTGACTTAGCATTATTTAGTATGGATCTTTAGTGAGAAAACCTGAAAAGGATGTAACGGAAAATAAAAAAATATAAAAAAGTTATCTTATTTTAAAATCATAATAACTCAAGAAAGGTGACTAAAATAGGAAATTATATACCACCATTGGGTTCGTAATGTGTTTTTTTACATAGGTAGGGTCTAACAACAACATGTATGAGTCGTATGTGAAATATAACATTTGGACATTTTAAAGGAGAATAAAATAAACATAAAAATTTTATTTTTTATCTTTTTGATTTTTTGTAGTGATGTAGAGATACTAAGACTCCACAATGGGGTAGTCCATTTTGTTTGATAATTGAAATCACATAGTGATACTGGAATGAGTTTTCATCATTTAATAGATTGAGAGAGATAATTTATTATATTCACTATCTTATAGAAATTACCTACAAGATCTAGAGATAAAAGAGTTTGTGAACCTCTTATTAGAGGATGACGAAGGATGGATGACCAATGGAAACAAGCCCTCCTCTTCAAAGTATGTCTCCAAAGATTATGAAGTAATGATTGATCTTCATCAGTGAGTAACCAAAACATAGGTAGGGGATGCATTTTGAAAAATATCCCCATTCAAGTTTTCAATGATGAATGCGGAACATCTGACATATATATTGATATGAAGATTGATAATTCTTGGAGGATGTTTAGAATATGATTTTTAATGGGATCAAACATTAGTGATTATCCTTATTGTTTTGTGCCCATTTTTAAGTGGATGAATGAAGGAAAAAATATGAAGTCCGACATTCATTTTTTGGATGTTCATGAGGTTTTCACCAAACCCATTCTTGGGTTAATTATCGATGAACCCATGTGGCCGCATTAGCCTTTTTCAAGAGTTTAAGAAAATGGATGAACAACATATGTTACCACAAGACAATTGGGATCCTGTCTTATTAAAGAAGAAGTCCCGAGGATCTCAAGGGTTTCGTTGTTTTAAAAAATAAGGGACTAAAGAAATCTAGGTTTTCTGTGGAGTAGAACCCAATGGTGGTTAGCACTGGTGGCCGATGACCGACGTATATTTATTGTATGGTAGTGGCATAGGGCGCGATATAATGGAACGATTCCAATGGAAGGGTTCCGAGGTGCAAAACCATGGGTGGATGGAAGTGGTTGTGACCGATATATGAAAATTGGTCATGTCATGCATACAGAATTCATGGTCTAACTAGACCATGGTTGGACCTAACAGCAACTGTTACAAGGTGGGTCTTGTGTAAGAAGATTGTGTTGAATGTGGCAGTCGTTTGTGATGTCCATATGGGGATGTCGTATTAATAGCGTCAGGGTGGACTGAACTAGCCCGCTTGAGTAGGATGGGCTGGAGCAGGCCGGCCCAGCCCAGTGGGTCAGGTTAGACTAGGTAGGTCGGGTTAGACCTAGCAGGTTGGGTCCTCGGGCCCTAGGTCGGGTCGGGTCAATTAGACTGGGTCTGACCGGTCACAGACCAAACATTTCCATTTTTTCAAAAAAGCATATAACATTCAAATAGTATATCCATTTGATGATTAGTTTTAGGAATTTCAGCCCACACAACTAGTATTTAATTTTGAGATAATTGAGGGATTTTCGGTGGAAGTTGGAAGAAAACCTCATTGGCATTAGTTGAATGTGCTCCCACAACGAGCATGCTATGTGCAAAATCTAGTTGCGGGCTTCCACCTACACGTAGTGTCTCCTATTGTGTGTGTCTCCTATTCTCAATTTAAGTGAGTCTCAAAATGAGTGTTTTTTATGTGCCTAAATTTATTTTTTCTTCTACAGTGTTTGTCTCCTATGCCTATGCGGAGTGTGTCTCCTACGATGACCCCGATTGCATCTAATTGGATTTTGATATTTCTAGAAATTATTCATATATGAATATCATATATACATACTAGTTTTAGATGACTCTAGTGACTCTCTTAGCTGTAATTCTTAGATCCTACAATTGGTGTATCTCTTTGGTAGTCTACATTCTGTATTCCTTTGTGGTATACCTATGTGGATTGATGCCCCTACTGAGTATTATTTTACTCACCCCTACATTGGATTCTTGCACAGATGTCATTTATTGTGGAGATAACCATAAAATTTGAAGTGAGACATGGTGGGTTGGACACAGGTGGTACTTATAGGGAGGTCCGATAGATAAGGTTTAGCTCACTAACATCTAACAGCTTCTGTAACTACCTTTCAGGTAGGGTTTTTGGAAGATGTATTCCATGATGTTGTACTATTCATTTTTTGGCTTTTATACTGGCCCCTTTACATTAATTTTGTACTATTTACTCGTTATGGGTTTTCATAGTAGTATACAGGCATGTTTTCTATTGATTTAGGGTACATCACTTTTTCATATAGGTAGGTGCATGTTTATAGGTACTTTCGAAAATGCCTTCCACCTATTTGATAAACCTACTCGGTGCTAGTCACTAACCACTAGCATATGGGATGTGGGTTTGGGATAGTTATGTAACTATCCCCAGGGGACAGTTCATTGAACATTTTCTCAAAATTTATCTCAAAATTCATGAACTACAATATTATTATTCTCAACGTCACAAATTATTTCAAAATCAAATTTAAAAAAAAAATCATCTGAGATCCACCATTCCATCTAAAATATTTTATCAAGTGTATTATTTCAATCTATAAAAATGCATTTGAAATTTATTGAATGAAATAGATATCAATGTTATCTATTGGTATATATTTTTATATAGAACAACCTACCCTAATCAAAATTAACAATTCCACATGGGATATTCTAATAACAATTATACGCAGTATTGTTCAATGGAGAATTAGGAAGAAAATAATTAGTTCATATAAATATCAATGTCCATCAATGAAATGATGACTCACCGCACATAATGAGTGAGATAAAATAAAAAATAAAAATATAAGAACAATATAGATTTCACTTATTAGAAGTTATCAAACACATCAACTAGAATGTTCATCATTGAGGAAACAAAATTATTATAAAAAAATACTTTCTAAAAAGGATAGAAGGAGATTAGGGTACTGTAAAATCCATATGATTATTATAGAGATAAGATGATAAATTAATGACATAAAATTATGTCATTTTCTAGCTTATTCTCAACTAGTTTGTTAAAATGGAATGCTGGTGGACTGCACTAGTTATACGGTGACCTTGGGAAGTATAAATTTCTTACTAGAAGTCCCATTGACTAGCCAGTTAGATTATACCAGCAAGATGGTGTGACTTCCATAATCATTCAATGTCTCATCCTCCAATGGGATTGCTAACAGACCCACTATGTAAATGGAAACATTCATATCTCTTTTCCTTCTTTATGAGTGTTCCCACTCTAGTGTTAAGACACAAGACCAACTATCACCATATGTAACTTGTATCAATAACACATTAAAAACCCCTCCCATTGATCATC